>CAWUFW010000759.1:2443997-3665996 GCA_963921515.1 Calotriton arnoldi | reverse complement strand
ACAGATAACCCTGGTCCACCTTGGGGGTTGGTGGTGGTGGTGGTGTCCATGGCCCCAGGTTGGTCCAGGGTCACTGTGCTGGTGTTGCTTCTTATTCTGTCCATGTCGGCAGGGATGGTATTCATGGTGACAGTCGTTGTAGGGGTGGGTGCAGGGGGTGCAGCTGGTGGTCCTGCTGGTACTGCAGCTGGTGGTCCTGCTGGTGCTGCATGTTGACTTGCACCGGATGCGCCAGGTTGTTCTTCATCGTCCGAGGATGACAGAGGCTGTACGACGCCAGTGAGCTCGGCATCCTCTTGAGCCTGGGACTGGGACTCCTCAGCGTCTGCTGCTGTGTCCCCATCATCACCTGTTTTTGGGAGACACAAACAATGTATGTCATGTTTCTGCAGGCATCAATGGTTGACACACCTGACAGTTGTGACTGTGCCTCTGGGTGCGGGCCTGTACATTGCATTGTCCTAAGTCGTCACAGTCAGGGGTTGATATTGGTGTGGCACATTGTCCTGCATTATTTGGGCATTTCTATGTATTTTCTGGGGTGTGAACATGGTCTGCATTGGTTGTGTTTGGTTGACAGCCGGCCCTCCTTCCCACCCACCCAGCCAGTCAGTTATCCCACCATGGAACGTGCTTGCGTTGCAGGGAGTGTAAGTTGTCTCTCAGGATGTCAGTCAGTGGTGTCCTGCTGTTTGTTGGTGCACAGTTGGCAGCAGGGCCTTGTGCTCCCCACAGCAGTAGCCAGTGTCAGCCATCTTGTGAGTCCTTCTCCACTCCCTGTGATGTGAGCATGGTTCAGGGTGGTGTTGATGGGCCAGTTGTGAGGCTGAGCAATGTCTATGACTACGACTCCCATCATGCTATTGCCTCCACCCCCCTTCTCAGCATGCCCATGCTTCCTTCCTTTTGACTCTGCTTCCCTGTGGGGTGGGCTGGCTGTGCTGACAGGATGGCTGGGAGTGTTGTCCTGGCAGTTGTTTGGCTAAGAGTCCCAAGAGTGTCCCTGTGCTTCACACAACATAACCCAGGGTGGTGGTGCTTTGTGGGATCTTGTGTTAGGATGGGGGGCATTGCATTCTACCAGGTGGGTTCTGTGGAGTTTGTGTTGGGGTGTGTGTGAGGGGAGGTGCTTGTGACTATGGTCAGTGCTGCAAGTCCCCCTTCGCACCCAGCTAGCCAGATATCCCACCATGGAACGTGCTTGCATTGCAGGGAGTGTAAGTTGTCTCTCAGGATGTCAGTCAGTGGTGTCCTGCTGTTTGTTGGTGCACAGTTGGCAGCAGGGCCTTGTGCTCCCCACAGCAGTAGCCAGTGTCAGCCATCTTGTGAGTCCTTCCCCACTCCCTGTGATGTGAGCATGGTTCAGGGTGGTGTTGATGGGACAGTTGTGGGGGTGAGCAAGGTCTGTGACTACGACTCCCATCATGCCATTGCCTCCACCCCACTTCCCAGCATTCCCATACTTACTTGCTTTTGTGTGGAGTTCAGTGTGTGTGGGTGTGAGAGCAATGGCAAGATGGCTGACAGTGGTGTCCTGCTGTTGGTTGGTGTGCAGTACCCAGCATGCCCTTGTGCTCCCCACGACACAGCAACAGTGTCAGACATCTTTGATGGGCCTTTCCACTCTCTGTGGGATGTGCATGCATGAGTGTGAGCTTGCTGGGCCATGTGGTGGGGGATGTAGAGCTGTGACTACGACTCCCATCATGCTATTGCCTCCTCCCCCTTCCCAGCATGCCCATGCTTCCTTCCTTTTGACTCTGCTTCCCTGTGGGGTGGGCTGGCTGTGCTGACAGGATGGCTGGGAGTGTTGTCCTGGCAGTTGTTTGGCTAAGAGTCCCAAGAGTGTCCCTGTGCTTCACACAACATAACCCAGGGTGGTGGTTCTTTGTGGGATCTTGTGTTAGGATGGAGGGCATTGCATTCTACCAGGTGGGTTCTGTGGAGTTTGTGTTGGGGGTGTGTGAGGGGAGGTGCTTGTGACTATGGTCAGTGCTGCAAGTCCCCCTTCCCACCCAGCTAGCCAGATTTCCCACCATGGAACGTGCTTGCATTGCAAGGAGTGTAAGTTGTCTCTCAGGATGTCAGTCAGTGGTGTCCTGCTGTTTGTTGGTGCACAGTTGCCAGCAGGGCCTTGTGCTTCCCACAGCAGTAGCCAGTGTCAGCCATCTTGTGAGTCCTTCTCCACTCCCTGTGATGTGCGCATGGTTCATGGTGGTGTTGATGGGACAGTTGTGGGGGGCAATATGTGTGACTGCGACTCCCATGATGCTATTGGCTACACTGACTTGGCCAGCATACACAGAATTCCTTCCTTTGAGTGGTCTTCACTGTGTGTTGGTGTTGTTGTGGTGGCTACATGTGTGGATGTGTTTGTTAGTTCTATTTGTGCCACTGCCTAGCTGTAGTTGTGGTTGTGTTTGTACATGTGTTGGCACAGTTGGATGTGACTTTTTTGATGGCATGTGTTGTGTTTATCTGACTGACATACACATTTTGGGATGATTCTGTTCTAGTTGCTGTGTAATTGCTATGAGTGCATGGTTTGACTCTCCCCTTGACAGTGATGTGTGTGTTTTGTGGCAGTATATTGTGTACATTTGTTGTGTACTCACCAGGCTCTGGGATGTCCTCTAGTCCATATACGCTCACTGGCGGAAGGATGGCCCGCACCTTCTCCTCCCAGGGCCTGAGGTATATTGGCTTGGCAGGAGGGCCACTGCCGGTGTGTTGGCTGTTGATGTAGTCTTTCTTCAGCATGTCCCGTACCCTCCTGCGCACGTCATACCACCTGTTCTGGATGTCGGTCTTTGTGCGCCGACATGGTGATTGGGCGTTCACCCTGTTGATGATCCTCTCCCACATCTTGGTTTTCTGCGACATGGGGGTCTGTTGGACCAGTGTGCCAAACAGCTGTGGCTCCACCCTGAGGATCTCGTCTACCATGACTTCCAATTCACTATCTAGGAACTTGGGATTCTTCTTGGGGGGCATGGTGATGGGTGGTGATGGTGGGTGATGTGTGTGTTGGTGTGCAGGTGAGGGTGTGTGAGTGTGTGTTTTGCTGGGTGTATGTGAGGTAGGTATTTGTTGGTGTGCTGATGGTGTGTGGCTTGTGTGAGGGATGAGCTGTGGGTGTGTGGTTGCTTTCTCTTGGGTGCTGGCAGTGGAATGGCATTTGCAAAGGCTCATGGTTGTGATTTGTGTCCTTTATATAGGTGGAGTTGTGGGTGTGTCTTTGTTCTCTGTCCCCACCCCCCAGTATTTATTGGCTTGGTAATTGCTTGTTTGGCCTTTTTTTGGGTGATTTTTCCTTTGTGCTGTTTGTGTATGTTGGAAACGTTCTTGTGACCGAGTCGGACCCTGCATTGGTCTCGTACAGTGTTCTCCGTTTCGTTCACGCTGTGTTTGTGCAGTTTTCTATGCTGCATACGCGTCGGTCGCGGTGTATTGTGTTGCTTCGGCTCGGTTTTGTATGCGTGTCGGTCGTACGGCTTGTCCTCCGTCCGACTCGCTCGTGGTTTTCGCGCCTTGCATCGTACTTTGCGGTTTGGAGTTAGCGTGTACGTTTCGGTCGGATTTGTTCCAGGTTCGTGTCGGTCGGTTGGATTCGCGTGTTTTTCCGGCCGGATTGCTGTTTTCCGTGCGGCTCGGTCGGTCGACTTGGTTTCGGTACGTGTCGGTCGGATTTTTCGCGCCTTGCATCGTACTTGGCGTGTCGTGCGCCACGGGTACGTGTCGGTCGGTATTTTTTCCGGATCCGAGTCGGTCGGTGCTTTTTCCGGCCCGAATCGGAATCGACCCCTAAATATATAAAATTTACTATTCCCACTACAGTCAGAATTAAATCAGGGAAGGTGCTGGACACTAAAGATATATAATTTAATATTCCCACTACAGTTATTATTAAATCAGGGAAAATGCTGGACACTAAAGATATATAATTTACTATTCCCACTCCAGTTAGTATTAAGGGGTCCATTACAATGGCGGGCGGACAAAGTCCGCCCGCCATCGCAAGGGAGCCAGGGACCGACCGCCGAAGTTGCGGCGGTCCCGCCATGTGCATTAGGATGCACCTGCCACACTGGCGGGCGCATCCTGGGCCTTTTACATTGCGGGTGGATCTGATGGCTACAGACCCACTCGCAATGTAAAAGGACCGTGCACAGCATTGCCATGCACTACATGGCAGGCACCACGTGGTGCCTGCCACGTAGTGCATTGCAATGAGGGGGGTACCATAGGTACCCCCCATGTGCATCCCCCACCCCCCCAACACTCTGGGGGCCCGCAACGGGCCCCCAACAGCAAACACTGCATGCCTTTCCATGGCGGCAACACCGCCATGGAAAGGCTGATCACCTCCAGCATCATAATATGGATGGCGGTGTCTTGCAGACACCGCCACCATATTATGCCCCTTTTCTGCCCGGTCGACGAGTCGACCGGCGGAAAAGCGGCGGACGGTCTTTCTGTCCGCCGCGGACCCCCAGCCATACTAATATGGCGGGGGGTCAATCTGGCATGGATGGCGGGCGGATCGCCCCCGCCGGGCCAGCGGTGGCTACAGCTGGCCCGGCGGGGCGATCCGCCCGCCATCCTAATGGGCCCCTAAGTCATGGAAGGTGCTGGACACTAAACATATATAATTTACTATTCCCACTCCAGTTAATATATACTCAGGGAAGGTGCTGTACATTAAAGATATATAATTTACTATTCCCACTGCAATTAGTATTAAGTCACATAAGGTGCTGGACACTAAAGATATATAATTTACTATTCCCACTCCAATTAGTATTAAGTCACAGAAGGTGCTGGACACTAAAGATATATAATTTACTATACCCACTCCAGTTAGAATGAAATCAGGGAAGGTGCTGGACACTAAGGGGCCGATTCCGATCTGGGTCGGAAAGCTCTCCGACCGAGCCGGATCTGGAGAGATTTCCGACCGAGCCGGACTCCCCCAGTCCGACCGAGCGAGTACGATGCGGCCGTATGCTGCCCGACTCGATTCGGTCGGACTCCCATTGAAGTCAATGTGAGCCGGTCATACAACGCATACACGGGCTCCCATTGACTGAATGGGCACATCGCGAACAGGGGGGCCCCCTACAGTGGGTACGCGTCGGTGCGACTCGCACCGTACATGCATGTGTGTTCGACTCGTGCGGCTACGCGTGCAGGGGGGTCCGACACGGACCCCCCAAGTCCGGCTCCGGGTGCTTTTGCGAGCCGGACGCTCCGACTCGATCCGGCCGTCCGACGCGTGCATCGTACTCGCTCGGTCGGGAAACGTCTCCATTGCATGGTGCGAGCCGTGTCCGTATGAGTCGGTCGGAGCGGTTCGGACCCGGGAACGAGTCGGTCGGTGATTTCGCGTGCGCTCGCATCGTACTTGCTCGCTGGGACGACTGTAAGAATCGGTCGGAAAAAAGGCCTCCGAATCGGATCCGGTAAAGCCGTATCCGATTCGGAGCCCTAGCGGCCGAGATCGGAATCGGCCCCTAAATATATATAATTTATTATTACCACTACAGTTATTAGTAAGTCAGGGAAAGTGCTGGACACTAAAGATATATAATTTACTATTCCCACTCCAGTTAGTATTAACTCAGGGAAGGTGCTGGACACTAAACATATAATCTATTCCCACTACAATTAATATATACTCAGGGAAGGTTTTAAAAAAACAATATTTTATACATTCTATATATTTTTTCCGATATTTTATACAACAGTAAAAAACGATATTTTTTTATTACGATATTTTTGATTCGGTATTTTATACTTCGATATTTTAAAAAAACAACGATATTTTTAACATCGATATATATAACATCGATATTTTAGTATTGTCGGTATACTAAACTCGATATTATAGTATATCGATATTAAAAATTCGATATTATGACTAGTTACCATCCTGAATAAATATAAAAGACGGTCCGCTGTAGGGGCAGCTTTAGTGACAAACGTTCCCGGCCAAGTTTTATAAAGTGCGTAAGTGTTAATGTTAATTAAAAAGTCCGAATCATCATGTGCTTGGGGGGATGAAAACTCCTAGCTCCAGAATCCTCCCTCATACCCTGAGCCTGTGTTTGTGGCGTGTGGTTTACCACAGCCCATGCAAGTAGAAGGTACAATGGAATATTATAGGGCCTGGTCCCCCAGACCCTCCATCTAGTATAGTGCACAAATGGACTAATCTAATTAAGTTAAAATGCAAAGATACAAAATATTACACAAATCCGGTCAGGTTAAAAATATAATAATGAAATTATTGTGTTACACATCTCTTGTTTCCACCAAATACTCATTTCAATATTTCTGGAACCTTAAAAGTTTAATACTGTGTATTCTAGTCCAGTCATAGGGTTAATACCATATTCTTTCTAGTATACAAAACCAACCATAAAAATGACGCCATTCTGCAGCATATTTCTAGGGTAGGTAATGATTGCAAGTATAAATATGCCGGGCGACATTGAGTGAAGCAATGCGGTTTCAGTATTGGTAAAATATATCTTTTCCGTAAGTGAGTGTAAAACTTGCAGAAGAGGACCACATGCATTGTATCCTGAGGCATCATATTATCACAGGGACAGTTAATCAAATTTACTGCCCAGTCATTCATTTTTGGGGGACTGACTAGTCGATGAAAAATACCTAGTCTTAGGCAAGTTAAAACAAATCTATGCCTACCATGCAATACTGATTTGAGATAAGGTTGCATAATGAAAGTAGTTAAGATTAATTGATTCTTTGATACACTTGGTTTTGGAGCTTCGAGTGTCCATCTAAGATTATCTAGATGCATCATCCCTTTCTCCTTCAAACTTTTTTTGCTAATGGTACATAGGGGGTCATTATGATGGCGGGCGGATCGCCACCACCCGGCCAGCGGTAGCGATCCGCCCACCATCACAACCTTATTTACCCCCTGCCATATTATCATGGCAGGGGGTATCGCGGCAGACGCAAAGTGCGTCCGCCGCTTTTCCACCGGTCGGCAATCGTTACGATTGCCGGCCGGGCGGAACTGGGCACTAATATGGTGGCAGTGCCTACCAGGCACCGCCATCCATATTAGGATGGGTGTTCTCAAAGGCCTTTCCATGGCGGCGATGCCGCCATGGAAAGGCTGGCGGGAATTGCTTTGGGGGCCCGTTGCGGGCCCCCAGGGGGGCGGGGGGGCACTGGGGGGTACCTATGGTACCCCCCTACATTGCCATGCACAAGGTGGCAGGCACCGCGTGGTGCCTGCCACGTTGTGCATGGCAATGCACAACATGCCATTTTGGCATTGCGGCGGGTGATGCTTACAGCAGCACCCGCCACAATGTCAAGATAGCGGAATGCGACCGCCAGGGTGGCGGTCGCATCCTAATCAGTGGTGCGGGACTGCTGCATGTCTGGCGGCCGGTCCCAGCACCGCTAGGGTGGTTGGTAGACGAAAGTCCGCCCGCCATCCTAATGGGGCCCATAGTATATCTGGTCTTTCAAAATACTCGCAACAGCCCATGTCACAGAAAAAGCGTGGAACATATGCTAGCCATGAGATTCTTGTGTGCAAACTTAATTTTAGACAGTCCCCGATAATTGCTCGGTACAGCACTGTATATTCCGAAGACCAAATTTTGTTTGTAGTTTTATTAAGTCTGTAACGTGTTGTGCCCCCAATTCCGCATGACTAACATAAACTGATGTACTTTTAGGAATGGCAAGTAAATATCTAAAAAATTCATTTTCCACCGTTTGAATGTCTGTGCAGTTTCTGTGCCCCCACAGTCCTGCCCCATATATGGCTATGCTCAGACTCTTGGCTTTATAGATTTTCATCATTGCCTCAGGAGGGTTTGTGCCCAAACGTTTCGCAAAACTGCTGAGAGCCATGCAGGATTTGCTAAATAGTAACTTCCTGTTAGCAATGGCTTTATTCCACAAACCATCTCTGTCAAATAAAATTCCCAAGTAGGAGAAAGTGTTAGTGAAGCCAATGGAAGTGTCGTCTATTCTTATGTCTCTGCATTTTTTGCTTGCCCTACCACATTTCATAATGAATGTTTTCCCTAGATTGATTAGGAGACCAAGATCTTTCATGTATTCTGAGAAATTTGACAGCAGGGACTGAAGGGCTAGAGGTGTGCGAGCCATAAGAACGGCATCATCAGCGTAGAGGAGGGCCGGGACAGGGCGCGTTCCTATTTGTGGTAGATCTTTAGTTGATGTTGCAAATGCCTCCCCTACGCTGTTAATATATAATGAAAACAGGAAGGGGGCCAGGATGCATCCCTGCCTCACCCCTCTCTCCACCCTAAATGCTTCAGTACATTCTCCCCTGCTGCCATATCTAACCCTGGTTTAGGAGCCCGAGTATGGATCCATCAGTAAGCTAATGAACAGATCCTCCACCCCCATGTCCTTCAATTTTTGCCAAAGCTTGGCATGCATAACACAATCGAAAGCGATGGATAAGTCGACAAAAGCTAGATATAGGTTCCCTTTTTTGACATGGACATACTTTCCAATTAGCATATTCAGATTGAGGCTCTGCTCTATTGTCCCAATCCCCGGGCGGAAAACGTATTGTAAGTCTGACAGGATGTTTTGTGATTCTGCTCAGTCCTGCAACTTTTTTAAAATTACACGCCCTACTACCTTGACAAGGGAATCAAGGAGGGAAATGGGTCTATAGCAGGCTAGATTGAGTAGGCAACTTCCCTGTTGAACAACAAGCCCTTAGTACCTGAGTTAACACAGGCCCCCATAGATCGATCTTATCCTAATATAGATCAACTGGTATTGCATCTGGTCCCAGTGTTTTACCACTCTTACTTTCTAGAATAGCATTTTTAACTTCTTCCAGTGTGAAGGGAGTAATGGAGGAAGTTTGAGATAGAGTGGTATTTTCAGTATAACTATGGGCAAACTCAGATACTAGTGTTGTGTCAGGCAAGGCATAGATGTTAGAAAAATGGCTCATCCATTCTCCTTCCAGAATGGCAAGCTCCACTCTGGGAGCTCCGAGAGTTGCAAAAGGTGTAGAATTAATTACCCGCCAAAAGGCTCTGTTATCATTACTGGAGCTTGCTTCCTGTAAGTGCTCCCAAGCCTTCTTTCTTAAACTTGATTTCCTTAGGTTTACTGCCTGCTTGTAATCGGCTCTGCATTTATGGCCTTCTGTAATACTTCTGGGCGATTTATGTAATTCCTCGTTTAATCTTTTAAGAACTTTAGAGCACGATGAGTCGAACCATCCGTTCTCCTTCTGTTTTGCCTTCTCACCAGCAACAAGAAGACCGTCTTTGATACCCTCTGTTATTGACAGGAAGGCTGTAATAATTTCATTATTTGAGCTAAAGTCATCTAAACAACACTCGAAGGCTCTCCTCTTATTATTAATCATTTTATTCAGGAAGCCTTCTGAGGTGATCTGAGTCCAACGTAAAGAATAACCATTACTCCTTGCTACTTCAATTTCAGTTGCTTGTTTATGTATTTTACCACATCTCTGTTTGAAAAATAATACCATATTTTTTTGCATGCTCAGGGGCAAGTGATCACTGAGTGGAATTGAGTGAGTAGAGAAATTGAAAAGGTAACCTACGCACCTGTCTGAGAGTAAAATGTGGTCAATAATGCTCTGACTATTTCTTCTGTAGAAGGTTGTTTTACGAGCCACATAAGGTGAAGAGATTTCGTTTGCAAATACCAGGTCAAATTTTGCTAGTGTGTCATTGATCTTACCCTCATAACAGCCATGTCTGAAATGGGGCTGGTCTCCACCCTCATGATCTACCATACCACAAATTTTATCCGTCTGAGTGTAACATTGTTGCAGATTGAAATCGCCCCCCCAAAAAATAATGGTTTGACTTCCACTATCTGAGACAATGTGCTCCAATTCGGCACTCAACCTATTCAAAAAGTCTATAATTTCCCTGGTTGTAGTAAAAATTGATTACTGCCAACCTTGTCGCACCTTGCGCCTCACATAATAATAGTTGGTAATATGGATTATGTGTAACCATATTAATTTTAGTGAATCGGACACTATTGGACACACAAATGCACAATCCCCCCTTCGCCCGACCATGGCTTGATTGAATGGCCGATGTAAAATATGTCCTATATCCATTAATATGAGTAGGCTCTGTGAGCCATGTCTCTTGCAGGGAAATATTTTGATAGTCTGTCACAAACTCTAGCCATTCCGTATTATGTCTCTTCCTTTTCAAGCGAGCCACATTCCAATTTAGGAATCCTAATAGCTCACAGTTATCGTCTGTGGGTTTCTGTTCCATTTTATTATTACCTATCGAAGGGATTAGTTTATTACTACCGCCCATTTCGGCCCTACTGTCTGTAATCGATCTAACTTCCTTAGTCATTAGTTGTAAACATTAACCTTCAGTGATCATTTCTATAGGATAAATTCTTGAGGAACGATCTATACTACCTATAGATGTATAATCATTAAGTCAATCTAAGCCATCTAAGGAGGATAGACAGTGGAAACGATTAGAGGTTTGAACCAGGTACCTATGATCCATCCTCATTCTCTGGGCAAATGTTGGCTTTGGCCTGATATCATTAGTGTAAAGTTTGGGTTGGCAGAAATATCCCAAAGGGACAGTAACAATCGTATCTACAGAAATGTTGCTAATTCTGGTTCTGTTCAACACTGTTTCAACTAACTGGGGTGTCTTAAAAGTTAGTACGACACAGTCACCAGTCAGTGTTTTTTCCCCACTCCCCACCCATTTAACCCTCCTTGCCATTTTAAATTCATTAAATAGATGTTCCGTTAGCCCTGTTCTAACACCCAGCCAGTTCAGCGACTTATTTCTTAGTGAGATCCAGTTTTCCCTGCTGTCTATAGGTAGTGGAGGGACGTTCGTTAGGACTACCACATACGGTGTAGCCGCTGGTGGCAAATCCAAACGGTCAGATATGTGTACTATGTAATCACTATGATGGTCTATTAAGGCTTGGGTCATTGCACCAGTACCACTGTTTCGTCCTCCTCTTTCGTCAAGTTGTGATGTATATCCGTTTGTGGTCACCTTGCCCACCACTCTATCGTTTTGTGTACCTACATGATTAAAGGGATGTGAACCTGATCCCACTGGCAGTGTTAAATTACTTGCTACAGTTGCAGTTTGATTTGGAGCATCAGATGTAGCTAAACATGTCGTACTGTCACAGGCTTTTGGAGCATGGGTGGTAGCAACAATATTCAGAAGCTCCAAGCACGAATTGGTTCTTGTCTCTACCTTCGCTAGGCGGGTTTGTATTGAGCCCAAAATATAATTAACGTGTTGATCGAGTACTTCAAGGGACTCGGCTAGAATATCTAGCTTACTAATTATTATCATGTCAGATTCTGTGTTTGTATGAACCGGAACTGTGACTTATGGTGTTCTTTGGCCTGGGCTTGACCAATTGCTTGCTTAGGTCGCGCTGTCTCTCTGGTTGTGCGGGTCCCAGAGGGGTTGGTCCGTGGCTTTCTAACCCTTTTTGGGGGTGGGGAGTTAGACTTAGATGGAGGGATGGTTTCGGGAAGATGTTGAATACAGTCGTTTACCCTGCTGTTACCACTTTTATTATGCTCCCTTCTAGGCCCAAGATCTTTGCTAGTGTCTACAGGATGGCTAGTATGATGCTCTGGTATGTAATTGGGAGCTTGGGACACATGAGGTATGGTTGTCGAAGCAGGAACACAATCGTTATTTATATGTAGTGACTCCTCAACTGTTGATATTTGCTTTTCAGTAGCCCCTATAGCCCCTGTAATATACTTTAAAAGCGTGATTTGGGGCTTATCTGGGGTTCGGTTCCTGCCGGCGGAGGCAGTGTGCTTTCTCTTTCCCATACCTGGTAAATAATTAGTGAAGTGAAGGTTCCAAACGTGTAAAGGCGTGAGGCTCAAAGTAGATCTCAAATTAACACTTCTCAACTCAGCTACTATTGTCTGCTAATTATTATCAGATGTTATCAAGTGTGGGTTCCAACCCTTGGAATAAATTTCAAATTATCACACTCCCCTCCGGGTCAGTTAAGAAATTAACAAAGAGAGTAGTACAAAAGGGATCAGTCAGTAACCCTGACGCGATTTGGCAATTAGCGGATGCTTCAATGTCCACAGTCCCGTATTCCGCAAAAGATGATAAAGTTGATGATTCCAACAGAACAAGCCTCGTTTTAGAGTGTCCAGGGTAGCATGAACACACTAAACCTCAAGTACAAAAGGCAGGAAAAGGAAAATAAGCTTAACTTTAAGTCTAGAAACAGTACCTTATTTTATAGGAGTGAGCGCTTAACTTTCCAGGTCTGTTGAAAATGCAGCTGGGGGCTCCTGTCGTTGTAGCACGACCCACGCAATGTTCTGCAGTTTCGATTCTGTTCCAGGCTCACAACCTTGAACTGTCCCGGTTTTTGCACTCAAGGGGGGTGGCCCCGCCTCCTCCTGTCGCCGACGGACGCAGGACGGGCCCACCCTTGGCCCGGGCGCGGCCCGCGCCGCGGTGGTCGAGGCAGCGCTTTATAGCACGATGGTCACGCCTCCCCCCTCGGCAGCTGTGGGTAGTTGGAAGCGTTGCACCCTGGGACTCCGAGTCCCACCAGGGTGTTTAGACCAGCAGGAATCCGCTTATGGACAGCCAGAGCACGGTGTAAAGGAATTATCAAAGGGTTGCACCATCACCATGCCGGTCCCTGCCACGGCTTCTCCCCTTCCAACTGATTGTTCTCCTGCAGCAGCACTTGAGCCGCGTCACTGGTGGTCTGTGTAGTAGGGTTAGCAGAGTCCTCAGCAGCGGCGATAGTGGTCGGTGCCTCCTGCTGACCAGCTACTCCAGGACCCGTCTCCGCAATGTCCCTCTTCTTGCCTGGGGTTGTGTCAATGGCGGCGCTCCTTCTGTTTCACAGCTCGATGGAGTCTCATGACGTCATCCGCTCACTTTCTTGTTTGTTTTATGGAGAACCTCTCGGGGACGATTCAGCCATGCCTGACGTTACAAAAGTGCAAGAGACCGAGTAATTCAGATGGGCAGTTCATCTCGACTTCTAGCCTTTGCTCTCCTTTAAAACTTTCTTTACTACTGCAAAAATATGTTCAGATTTGATGGTGAGGGACCTTTTCTCAAATGCTTTACTCTAGATTCCTCTGCTAACCGATGGAGAAACAGAAGAAGATTCATATGTACCAATAAGTCGACATTACGTGCAAGTCGCAACGCCGATCTGTTCTTCTTGATAACCTTGCTGAGGATTACAATTTATGAACTGGTTGTAACAAAAGGATCTCTGTGTAAAAAGCAGTAACCCACTTAACTATCTACATAAAATAAAAAATTGTCATCTACATGTAACATGATGTCCTTTGCAGGAGACACATTAACCTTCACTACTTCTTTGATTTAGATCTGGGACTACACAAAACACAGATCTCTCCAACAAACCTATATAATATTTAAAAATGCAGACTTTGCAACGAAATAAGAACAGATCTACTACCATGCTTCTCAGTGTTGCCAATTTCTTTGTAGCAAGGTTTACAAAAAATAAATGTATTAGTTGAGGCCTAGATTTAGCATCAGGATTGCGCCACTTTTTCAGCACAACCCTGACGCAAAATCTCAATTGTTAAATCTCATAATGCGCTTAAATGTGCTCATAATATACCTGATATACATTTGTTTGAGGTCCTAATATCAGATGTTACTTCTTGTGATGTCACTTCCTGTGATGCCATGTGCGATGTGACGCGTCGTTACGTCATGCACTGTGAGTGCACGGGCTATGATGTCAAATGCATCCTGCCTAACTTGCTTAGTCCCCCCACTTCTTTTCTAGGACTTGTGCCCTGCACTCCCCATGCTTAAACCTTTTTAGGTCGAGCATTCGAGACCTCTTGTATATACTTCAGTATATACTTATATGTGTATGTACTTTGTGGGCTGTGGAGATCAGCCCTAGGACTTGTCTCCTTCCGCTTACGGGCTTTTTTTTCTGTTCAACTGCCTCTATTTAACTGACTTGACAGAAAACGACCAGTAGAGGTCGACCAGTAGAGGTCAGTAAAATACCAGAATTGCTTTCTGCTGAGGGACTTTATTTTTTTTATTTTTCTGGCAACTGCCTCGCTTTAACTTTCTTGATAGAAAACGACCAGCAGAGGTCAGTAAAATACCAGAATCACTTTAGCATTCTGTAGATTCCAGTCCATAGAAATTGTCTTCCAGGAGCACCCATAGACAATAATATTTTTTTCAAATCTTGTATTTTCAGTGATATGACCACCGAAGGCCCTGATTTTATATTAAAAACAGAGCTTTGGACTATACCATTTCCAGCTGAAAGGCAATATTTGTCTCCATGTGTTCCCATACCTGGCGTGTCACGAAGTTTGGTGCTTACTTTCCCTCCATGTTAAAGAACAGTAGATGTTTCAGCACCTAGGCTAATGTACTGCATAGCTAAATACATATAAGGTCCCAAAGGCGAGACCGATTGCATTGTAAAAGCTTGTGTTTGTGGCGGTGCTTGTGAGGCCCTCAAATGGCGCAGCTCTTGGTGTGTCTGTAATCTTATTAGTTGGATCTGGTCTGGCAGCGGGTGCCAGGCCAGTGAATCTACAGCACTGGCCTGTCCTACATTAGATTAGCAGTCGCCGCTGTTCCAGACCTCGGTTAATTTGTTCCAATTCTATGAATCACTTACAGCCCATTTCCTGCGTTTACTTAGCCCGCTTTACATCTCTGGGTCGGCGCATATGTGCGCACACTATGCTCCTCTGCACGTTTGGTCACGCCGCCACCCTGTGGGCAGGAACTGGATTGAGCTGTCTCTCTCACCCTCCCTGCTTCAATCTCTCCATTCTCTCCTTTCCATTTCATTATTCCCTCTCCCCTCCTCCTTCTCTCCCTCCCCTCCCATTTTTTTTCTCTCTCGCTGCCGTTGTATCACCAATCCCTTTCAATGTTGGAGCGATCCTGCGCTCTCTTCCAGCTTGCAGCCGAAGGCATCTATTAACCCCAGGTAAGGGGCCACGTTTTCACGGCGGGCATGGGGAGCCCTGGGGTTCCCCGAATGTCTGCCACATTGCGCCGTTTCGCCGGTAACTGGTGATTTCCTGTTGCTCATCTATACCCCGTAGGATGCTGTGGCATTTGTCGCGCGCGCTCAGGAGCAGCGCCTCCTTCGCCGGGGAAGAACTACGGTTAATTAGCAAGGGGGGCAGACTTAGGGGATGTAAAAGGGGCATAGTTTCTCCCCTGCCGCCTGTGCAGTTCGTCAACTATCCCCAGGCTATCAAGCCTCGGAGAACCCACCTGTTGGGACTGACAGGTGGCTGCGGTGAAGTGAAAGGGGAGGGCGGGGAGGGGCGCACTGCTCTCTTTACCTTTTATCTTTGCTTCCCCTGTTAACAAAACCCACAACCCACAGCAATTAAGTGGCGGGCTGCGTAGTGACGGGCAGGTTTATTTCTCAGAGAGATGCGGGAGTGTGGCTACTCTAGCGGAGGAGCTTCCCAGGGCATCATTACTGGAGCTCAGTGGGATCTCCTTCCCTTGGGGCATAAGGGCAAGGGATGACTTGCGAGGAGCGAGGCGCTGCGTCCCTGAGGAATGCGGTGTTGAAGTGGCGTCTTGCGTAGGGATACACTTCTCCAGTGTGCGGCACTTTTCTGACAGAATGACTGACTGTCTGCGCCAATAGAGACGCGGGGCTATTTCCCAGAGGGCATGGAAGGGCTGTCTCAAGAGGCCAGAGGAATGTGAACTTGCTTCTTTAGGGGCTGCTTCGCTAGATGGATGGGGTCCACGGTCCACCTCCCTTGGAGGAGACGCCGTCGCCCTGGAATGTGACGGTGCGTGGAAGGTGGGTCTGCTTTGGGGGACAAGGGGTAGTATTGCCTCCCGATCCCGGAGGTAGTGACGGCTGCTCCCCGCGGGTGGGGTTGTCCTCCCGGGAAGCGGCTTCATACGAGCGCGCGGGGCCAGCAGGCTGCAGTCCTCCGAGGGCTGCGTCCTCAGAGTTTGGTGGTGTGGGTGCAGCACCCGAGCGCAGACACCCTGATCGGCGGTGGTTCAGCGGCTAATCATTTACTAACGAAAAATAGGCACATGTGCCCCAAAAGCTCCGCTGACGCTTTGCCAAAGCCAACTCTCGTGTTGAAATGAATATACCATTCTACAGGTCATCAGCCGTTGAGTCTCCTTTTGAACAATTTCCATCGGTTTCTCCGATACACACGAAGAACAGGCAGTGTTTGTAGGCAGCACGGGCAGTGCACTGTGGTTGCTCGTGAATATTACCCTGCGACTGCGAGCAATGCTTGTTACTAAAAAACTGCATCTCGCTATTTTCACTCCTAACACTTGTTCACGGCCGTCTGTTATCATTTCATTGATGATCCGCGCCGTGGTGGATCACTCGAGATATTCCAGCGTATCCCCCCCTTGGTGTCCTGGATCTGCACCTTTTTTTCACCTCTGACTCCCGGATCCACGCAGCTGATCCTCTCCTTTGAAGTTTAAAGAGCTCAGTTTAACAAGACCCTGTGTAAACTCTGCTTTCCCAGTCACTTCCTGGGAAGCGCTCGCTCGCACAGCTTAAGGCGGATTGGATCCGAGGACTCTCCGGAATTTAAGGTGGCCACGTTCCCTGGCATCTTGCTTTGGCATTTAAGGTTGGCCACTGTAAAGGTTTGTGTGCTGGTATTTAAAATGGCCACGCTCCCAGCCATCGTGCTCTGGTAAAGGAGTTTGCCACGCTCCCAGTTTTCGTCCTCTGGCGTTTAGGGTGGCCATGCTCCTGAGAACCCTACTCTGGCATTTAAGGGTGCAAGAGTTCCAAACACCCTCTTCTGGTATTTAAGAAGCCACGCTGTCAGTCATCTGGCTCTGGCATTAATGAGGGTCACACTCCCAGAAATCCTGCTCTGGCATTTAAAGTGGCCGTGCTTCAAGACATCTTGCTCTGGCATTTAAAGGAGCCATGCTTCAAGCCATCCTGCTCTGGCATTTAAAGTGGCCATGCTTCAAGACATCCTGCTCTGGCATTTAAAGTGGCCATGCTTCAAGACATCTGACCTGCTCTGGCAATTAAAGTGGCCGTGCTTCAAGACATCCTGCTCTGGGATTTAAAGTGGCCATGCTTCATGGCATCCTGCTTTAGCATTTAAAGTGGCCGTGCTTCAAGACATCCTGCTCTGGCATTTAAAGTGGCCATGCTTCAAGACATCCTGCTCTGGCATTTAAAGTGGCCGTGCTTCAAGACATCCTCCTCTGGCATTTAAAGTGGCCATGCTTCAAGACATCCTGCTCTGGGATTTAAAGTGGCCATGCTTCAAGGCATCCTGCTTTAGCATTTGAAGTGACCATGCTTCAAGACATCCTGTTCTGTGATTTAAAGTGGCCGTGCTTCAAGACATCCTGCTCTGGTATTTAAAGTGGCCGTGCTTCAAGACATCCTCCTCTGGCATTTAAAGTGGCCGTGCTTCAAGACATCCTGCTTTAGCATTTAAAGTGGCCATGCTTTAAGACACCCTGCTCTGGCATTTAATGTGTCCACTCTACCAGGCGTCATGCTGTGGTTTAAGGTGGCCAGGTTGTTTGGCATCCTGCTGTAAGTGGCCACTCTCCTAAGCTTCTCTCTCTGGTAGCCCACCTCCACGAAGGAATGAAGGCCATCGGCGAATGGATGAGTACCAGCCGCCTGAAGCTGAACTCGGACAAGACGGAGGTCCTCATCCTTGGTTCCAACCCTTCAGCATGGGACGACTCCTGGTGGCCGACATCACTGGGAACAGCCCCGACACCCACCGACCACGCACGCAACCTAGGGGTCATCCTCGACCCCACCCTCTCCATGACTAAGCAGGTCAATGCCGTTTCCTCATCCTGCTTCAACACCCTCCGAATGCTCCGCAGGATCTTCAAGTGGATCCCCACTGAAACAAGAAAAACAGTCACCCAGGCCCTCGTCACCAGCAGGCTGGACTACGGAAACGCCCTCTACGCAGGAACGACGGCTAAGCTCCTGAGACGGCTGCAACGCATCCAGAACGCCTCTGCACGTCTTATCCTCGACATCCCCCGACGCAGCCACATCACACCCCACCTGAGAGACCTGCACTGGCTCCCTGTCAACAAGAGGATAACCTTCAAGCTCCTCACCCACGCACACAAAGCACTCCACAACTCCGGACCAGCCTACCTCAACAGACGACTCAGCTTCTACACCCCCACCCGCCAGCTCCGCTCCACCAGCCTCGCCCTCGCCACAGTCCCCCGCATCCGGAAAACGACCGCCGGCGGCAGATCCTTCTCCCACCTCGCCGCCAAGACCTGGAACACCCTCCCCACCAACCTTCGGCAGACCCAAGACCTACTGGCCTTCAGAAGACTCCTCAAGACCTGGCTCTTCGATCAGTAGCAGCACCACCCCCCTCTTCCCCCAGCGCCTTGAGACCCTCGCGGGTATGTAGTGCGCTTTATAAGTGACATGATTGATTGATTGATTAAGTTGGGCATGGTTTCAGGCATATTTCTGTGATATTTAAGGTATCCACACACCCCACTGTGGCATTTCAGGTGGCCACCCACACAGTTATCTTGCTTTCATTTTTAAGTTGGATAGGCTTACGTCATTCTGCTTCTGTATTTAGGGTGGGCACGCTTCCAGGCAGCCTGATTTTGTGTATAAGGTGACCGCTATACTGCTATTGCATTTAAGGTGCCAATGCTTCCAGACATTCTGCCTTTGCATTTAAGGTGGCCACGCTCCCAGACAGACTGCTTTTGTGTTTAAGGTGACCAAACACTCAGGCATCCTACTCTCAATTTTATGGTGACCACTCTCTGAAGCATCTTGCTCTATCATTTGAGGGGCCATGCTCTCAGGCTTCTTGCTTTAATATTTATTGCTGCCTGGAACTGGGAATCCTCAAGCATTTAAGTGATCTTACCTGGCCATTTTCTATGCCATTTAAGCTAGACTGGATGGACGCTGCACCTAGAAATGTGCTCATAAGTCAGATGTGGAGGTATATGAGTGCATAGAGAAGCGGTTCCAATTGTGCCCATAATTCAAAGAGGTTGAGGAAATGCAAAGTGAGGATCATGTTGGGGAATTGACCAGCGCATGTCATTGAAATGTCGATGGATGGAGAAGAGTGAATACAGGAGAGCACATCATATTTCATTAACATATTGAATGAGGTCTGTTGTTTCAATCGAAAAAGGAAGATATTATATTGCTTAATTAAGATATGGAAAATGGTTTAATGGGTTGTGAAAATTGATGGAACTGGTTGCTTTACTCCAAAGATTAGAACGATAACTCACTTTTATGAAAATCTCTGTAAAGTGAATGGCTAAAGGAGCCTATTTTATAAAAAAGGAAAAAGTTGACTTTAAACAGGGGTTGCAGAAGTGGTCTATTGTGCGATTACTCGAGTCTTTCATAGGAGAGTCTCTTACTATGGCTGGGTGCGGGTTATCTGATGTTAGTCCAGCTGATGGATATATGTCTGATGTCCTTACATTTAAATGGTAGATTTCCAACAGTCTAGGTGGGAGTTGTTGGAAGATGTCTCATACTGTAGTGGCAGATGTGTGATAGAATAGGCAACTGTGTGTCACGTCTCTTACTAAGTTTGGATGGCAGGTATTCCAAAGTGTGGGTGGGAGGTGGTTTTTTCGCGCTATGAATGGGTGGCAGATGTTTCATACTATAGGAAGAAGATGCCTCATACAGCAGATGTGTGTGTTTACTATCACTTACTGGAGATGGATGTATGTTCCCTTTTATGAGTCGGTGATAGAAATCGTACACCATAAATGGGTGGTGGGTGTCGCATCAAGTGGCTGGGTAGTGGCTGTTTCATACTTTCACTGTTTGACTAGTGTCTGTAACTACCACAGTGATTAGTGCGTCAAAGTGAAAAATAGAAGTGTGACACTGGAAAGTGATTTTACAAATCAGTTTGGAAACGACAGAAAAAGAAGCACGAGGTTTAATTAATCGGTTTCGCACTGATGAATGATTCATATAAAATAAATTATCAAGATACTAGAAAAGATTTTGTAATTAATAATGGAATTTAAAAAAGGTGCTTTATAAATGCACAAAAATATCCATTGCACTAGCACGCCTAGGCCACACTGTTTGCTTTGCCAATGCTTGTTTCTAGGAGCAGTGGTACTTTAAACCTTTTGTTAAAAAAAGCACAAAACTAGTTATAACTCAGGCGTCTGGGTGTATGAGACAGTAGAAATCGGATGGGGGGGCAGGGACATTTGCGGAATCTAAATACATTTATTACATGTGTCTATAAGAAAAATGTGTGGTGGAAAAAATGGATACACTGTTGGCAAATATTTATACCACAGTTGAAGAAGCACTGCGTATCTGGTACAGGGCGCCTCACTGGAAAAATGCTCACCTAGAATACTTTGCGAGGCGATGTAGTGCAAATTATAGATATATCGGCATCAGGACATGATGCCATCACTGTTCTTGTGCCAGTGTGAGTATATGTCTGTATTATTTATTAAGAGGGATTTGTACACGCCAATTAGTAATCCTTTAACTTTCTATGCTGCTAATATGTCAGTTTGGTGATGTTGCTACAGCACTGCTACCCATGTCAGCCTGTCAGTGGCGGTCACTAGTGCTTAAATAAGACAGGATCTTTTATTAGATGGTTTTTAGTTCTACCAGCAGTCTGATTATTGTGCAGGGCTGTTGCTTAGGTTATATAAAACGCATGGAAATTGTTTATTATGCTGGCTTAAAGCAGCAACCCCCAATTAGGTCCACACTGCGGCCTAGTGCTTAATTTGTAAAAAATGTAAGTGCCAGGGCCCTCATCAGGAGGCCACTGCAGCCTACACCACCCATTGCCTCTGCCAGCGCTGCTAATGACAGACCAAACCAGCTACTAACCATCACACTCAGACTGACACAAGTGACGCCAATTGAGTTCCGGTGCCGAGCACTGGAAACCACCGACTCAAATTAAGCACTGCACTGCCCTGAGGACTATTTTTACCTTGCCTCGACATGAGAGGCAGCATTGCCAAGCCAAAATCCACATTGACCCAGCACCTAAAGCATTCCAGAGTCTCAATCCGCATTGCACTGGCTTAGAAAAACCAGTGCTGTGGCATAATCCACATTCTTCAACTATGTAAGGCACAACAGCATGTTAGGAGCATTGCTCTCCTTGGCCAGGATTTGCTGACCTCTTATCATGTGTCCCAATTTCTGCTAGGATTGATATTGCTTTGCCTTGATAGAAGGAGAGCTGTGGAGAGGGTGCTGAGCGTGGCCTTCTAAGGAGAGCTGTGAAGAGGGTGCTGGAGTGTAGCCTTCAGAGGAGAGCTGTGGAGAGAGTGCTGGAGTGTGGCCTTCAGAGGAGAGCTGTGGAGAGGGTGGTGGAGTGTGGCCTTCCGAGGAGAGCTGTTGAGAGGGAGTTGGAGTGTGGTCTTCAGAGGAGAGCTGTGGAGAGGGTGCTGGAGTGTGGCCTTCGGAGGAGAGCTGTTGAGAGGGAGTTGGAGTGTGGTCTTCAGAGGAGAGCTGTGGAGAGGGTGCTGGAGTGTGGCCTTCAGAGGAGAGCCGTTGAGAGGGCCTGGAGTGTGGCCTTCAGAGGAGAGCTGTGGAGAGGGTGCTGGAGTGTGGCATTCAGAGGAGAGCTGTGGAGAGGGTGCTGGAGCGTGGCCTTCCGAGGAGAGATGCGGAGAGTGTGCTGAAGCGTGGCCTTCAGAGGAGAGCTGTGGAGAGGGTGGTGGAGTGTGGCCTTCCGAGGAGTGCTGCGGAGAGGGTGCTGGAGTGAGTGTGGCCTTCCGAGGAGAGCTGTGGAGAGGGTGCTGGAGTCTGGACTTCAGAGGAGAGCTGTGGAGAAACTGCTGGAGTCTGACCTTCAGAGGAGAGCTGTGGAGAGGGTGCTGGAGTCAGGCCTTCAGAGGAGAGCTGTGGAGAGGGTGCTTGAGTCTGGCCTTCAGAAGAGAGCTGTGGAGAGGGTGCTGGAGTGTGGCCTTCAGAGGAGAGCTGTGGAGAGGGTGCTGGAGTGTGGCCTTCAGAGGAGAGCTGTGGAGAGGGCGCTGGAGTGTGGCCTTGAGAGGAGAGCTGTGGAGAGGGTGCTGGAGTGTGGCCTTCAGAGGAGAGCTGTGGAGGGGGTGCTGGAGTGTGGCCTTCAGAGGAGAGCTGTGGAGAGGGTGCTGGAGTGTGGCCTTCAGAGGAGAGCTGTGGAGAGGGTGCTGAAGTGTGGCCTTCAGAGGAGAGCTGTGGAGAGGGTGCTGGAGTCTGGCCTTCTGAGGAGAGCTGCAGAGAGGGTGCTGGAGTGTGGCCTTCAGAGGAGAGCTGTGGAGAGGGTGCTGGAGTCTGCCCTTCAGAGGAGAGTTGTGGAGAGACTGCTAGAGTCTGACCTTCAGGGGAGAGCTGTAGAGAGGGTGCTGGAGTCTGACCTTCAGAGGAGAGCTGTGGAGAGGGTGCTAGAGTCTGGCCTTCAGAGGAGAGCTGTGGAGAGGGTGCTGGAGTCTGGCTTCAGGGGAGAGCTGTGGAAAGGGTGCTGGAGTGGGTACTTCAGAGGAGAGCTGTGGAGAGGGTGCTGGAGTGTGGCCTTCAGAGGAGAGCTGTGGAGGAGGTGCTGGAGTGTGGCCTGCAGAGGAGAGCTGTGGAGAAAGTGCTGGAGCGTGGCCTTTAGAGGATAGCTGTGGAGAGGATGCAGAGGAGAGCTGCGGATAGGGTGCTGGAGTGTGGACTTCAGAAGAGAGCTGTGGAGAGGGTGCTGGAGTGTGGCCTTTAGAGGAGAGCTGTGGAGAGGGCGCCGGAGTGTGGCCTTCAGAGGAGAGCTGTGGAGAGGGCGCTGGAGTGTGGCCTTCAGAGGATAGCTGTGGAGAGGTCGCTGGAGTGTGGCCTTCAGAGGAGAGCTGTGGAGAGGGCGCTGGAGTGTGGCCTGCAGAAGATAGCTGTGGAGAGGGTGCTGGAATGTGGCCTTTAGAAGAGAGCTGTGGAGAGGGTGCTGTAGTGTGGCCTTCAGAGAAGAGCTGCGGAGAGGGTGCTGGAGTCAGAGGAGAGCGGTGGAGAGGGTGCTGGAGTGTGGCCTTCAGAGGAGAGCTGTGGAGAGGGTTCTGGAGTGTGGCCTTCAGAGGAGAGCTGTGCAGAGGGTGCTGGAGTGTGGCCTTCAGAGGAGAGCTGTGGAGAGGGTGCTGGAGTGTGGCCTTCAGGAGAGCTCTGGAGAGGGAGCTGGAGTGTGTCCTTCAGAGGAGAGCTGTGGAGAGGGTGCTGTAGTTTGGCCTTCAGAGGAGAGCTGCGGAGAGGGTGCTGGAGTCAGAGGAGAGCGGTGGAGAGGGTGCTGGAGTGTGACCTTCAGAGGAGAGCTGTGGAGAGGGTTCTGGAGTGTGGCCTTCAGAGGAGAGCTGTGGAGAGGGTGCTGGAGTGTGGCCTTCAGGAGAGCTCTGGAGAGGAGCTGGAGTGTGTCCTTCAGAGGAGAGCTGTGGAGAGGGTGCTGTAGTGTGGCCTTCAGAGGAGAGCTGCGGAGAGGGTGCTGGAGTCAGAGGAGAGCGGTGGAGAGGGTGCTGGAGTGTGACCTTCAGAGGAGAGCTGTGGAGAGGGTTCTGGAGTGTGGCCTTCAGAGGAGAGCTGTGGAGAGGGTGCTGGAGTGTGGCCTTCAGAGGAGAGCTGTGGAGAGGGTGCTGGAGTGTGGCCTTCAGAGGAGAGCCGTGGAGAGTGTGCCGGATTGTGGCATTCAGAGGAGAGCCGTGGAGAGGGCCTGGAGTTTGGCCTTCAGAGGAGAGCTGTGGAGAGGGTGCTGGAGTGTGGCCTGCAGAGGAGAGCTGTGGAGAGGGTGCTGGAGTGCACCTGAAGAGGAGGGCTGTGGAGAGGGGTCTGGAGTGTGGCCTGCAAAGGAGGGCTGTGGAGAGGGTGCTGTAGTGTGGCCTTCAGAGGAGAGCTGTAGACAGGGTGCTGGAGTGTGGCCTTCAGAGGAGGGCTGCGGAGAGGGTGCTGGAGTTTGGCCTTCAGAGGAGAGCTGTGGAGAGGGTGCTGCAGTGGCTTTCAGAGGAGAGCTGTGCAGAGAGTGCTGGAGTGTGGCCTTCAGACGAGAGCTCTGGAGAGGGTGCTGGAGTGTGGCCTGCAGAGGATGGCTGTGGAGAGGGTGCTGGAGTGTGGCCTTCAGAGGAGAGCTGCGGAGAGGGTGCTGGAGTTAGAGGAGAGCGGTGGAGAGGGTGCTGGTGGGTGGCCTTCAGAGGAGAGCTGTGGAGAGGGTGCTGGAGCGTGGCCTTCTGATGAGAGCTGCGGAGAGGGTGCTGGAGTGTGGCCTTCAGAGGAGAGCCATGGAGAGGGCCTAGACCGTGGCCTGCAGAGGAGAGCTGTTGAGAGGGTGCTGGAGTGTGGCCTTCAGAGGTGAGCTGTGGAGAGGGTGCTGGAGTGTGGCCTGCAGAGGAGGGCTGTGGAGAGGGTGCTGCAGTGTGGCCTTCAGAGGAGAGCTGTGGAGGGGGTGCTGTAGAGTGGCCTTCAGAGGAGAGCTGTGGACAGGGTGCTGGGGTGTGGCCTTCAGAGGAGGGCTGTGGAGAGGGTGCTGGAGTGTGGCCTTCAGAGGAGAGCTGTGGAGGGCGTGCTGTAGAGTGGCCTTCAGAGGAGAGCTGTGGACAGGGTGCTGGGTGTGGCCTTCAGAGGAGGGCTGTGGAGAGGATGCTGTAGTATGGCCTTCAGAGGAGAGCTGCGGAGAGGGTGCTGGAGTCAGAGGAGAGCTGCGGAGAGGGTGCTGGAGTCAGAGGAGAGCTGTGGGGAGGGTGCTGGAGGGTGGTCTTCAGAGTAGAGCCGTGGAGAGGGTGCTGGAGTGTGGCCTTCAGAGGAGAGCTGTGGAGAGGGTGCTGGAGCGTGGCCTTCCGAGGAGAGGTGCGGAGAGGGTGCTGGAGTGTGGCCTTCAGAGGAGAGCCATGGAGAGGGCCTGGAGTGTGGCCTTCAGAGGAGAGCGGTGGAGAGGGTGCTGGATTGTGGGCTTCAGAGGAGAGCTGTGGAGAGGGTGCTGGAGTGTGGCCCTCAGAGGAGAGCTGTGGTGAAAGTTTTGGAGTGTGGCCTTCAGAGAAGAGCTGTGGAGCGGGTGCTGGAGTGTGGACTTCAGAGGAGAGCCGTAGAGAGGGCCTGGAGTGTGGCCTTCAGAGGACAGCTGTGGAGAGGGTGCTGGAGTGTGGCCTTCAGGAGAGCTGTGGAGAGGGTGCTGGAGTGTGGCCTTCAGAGTAGAGCTGTGGAGAGGGCGCTGGAGTGTGGCCTTCAGAGGAGAGCTGTGGAGAGGGCCTGGAGAGTGGCCTTCAGAGGAGAACTGTGGAGAGGGTGCTGGAGTGTGGCCTTCTGAGGAGTGCTGCGGAGAGGGTTCTGGAGTGTGGCCTTCAGAGGAGAGCTGTGGAGAGGGCCTGGAGTGTGGCCTTCAGAGGAGAGCTGTGGAGAGGGCGCTGGAGTGTGGCCTTCAGAGGAGAGCTGTGGAGAGGGTGCTGGAGTGTGGCCTTCAGAGGAGAGCCGTCGAGAGGGCCTGGAGTGTGGCCTTCAGAGGAGCGCTGCGGAGAGGGTGCTGGAGTCAGAGGAGAGCTGTGGGGAGGGTGCTGGTGTGTGGCCTTTATAGGAGAGCTGTGGGGAGGGTGCTGGAGTGTGGCCTTCAGAGGAGAGCAGTGGAGAGGGTGCTGGAGTGTGGCCTTCAGAGGAGAGCTGTTGAGAGGGTGCTGGAGTGTTGCCTTCAGAGGAGGGCTGTGGAGAGGGTGCTGTAGTGTGGCCTTCAGAGGAGAGCTGTGGAGAGGGTGCTGGAGTCAGAGGAGAGCGGTGGAGAGGGTGCTGGAGTGTGGCCTTCAGAGGAGAGCTGTGGAGAGGGTGCTGGAGTGTGGCCTTCAGAGGAGAGCTGTTGAGAGGGTGCTGGAGTGTTGCCTTCAGAGGAGGGCTGTGGAGAGTGTGCTGTAGTGTGGCCTTCAGAGGAGAGCTGTGGAGAGGGTGCTGGAGTCAGAGGAGAGCGGTGGAGAGGGTGCTGGAGTGTGGCCTTCAGAGGAGAGCTGTGGGGATGGTGCTGTAGTTTGGCCGTCAGAGGAGAGCTGTGGAGAGGGTGCTGGAGTGTGGCCTTCAGAGGAGAGCTGTGGGGAGGGTGCTGTAGTGTGGCCTTCAGAGGAGAGCTGTGGAGAGGGTGCTGTAGTGTGGCCTTCAGAGGAGAGCTGTGGAGAGGGTGCTGGAGTGTAGCCTTCAGAGGAGAGCTGCGGAGAGGGTGCTAGAGTCAGAGGAGAGCTGCAGAGTGGGTGCTGGAGTCAGAGGAGAGCGGTGGAGAGGGTGCTGGAGTGTGGCCTTCAGAGGAGAGCTGCGGAGAGGGTGCTAGAGTCAGAGGAGAGCTGCGGCGAGGGTGCTGGAGTGTGGCCTTCAGAAGAGAGTTGTGGAAAGGGTGCTGATGGGTGGCCTTCAGAGTAGAGCTGTGGAGAGGGTGCTGGAGTGTGGCCTTCAGAGGAGAGCTGTGGAGAGGGTGCTGGAGTCAGAGGAGAGCTGTGGAGAGGGTTCTGGAGTGTGGCCTTCAGAGGAGAGCTGTGGAGAGGGTGCTGGAGTGTGGCCTTCAGAGGAGAGTTGTGGAGGAGGTGCTGGAGTGTAGCCTTCAGAAGAGACCGGGCCCTGTCGGTGGGAGCATGTCTAGAAGAGGAGATTATCTGCCTGGAAAGTGTAAGAGCTGTACCGGAAGAAAACATCTCCATTTGCCTTGACTCTGGTCCAGGGGAAGAATCAGTCCCTTTAGAAACTAGTGGTGACCCCACTTGATCCCTACCCCCTACAGGGCACCCCTAGTTCTGTTCACAGGGCCCTGAGGGTTATCCTGGTCCTCTCGCCTGGCCTGGAGAGCATTAGAGAGGCAGCAAAGTGGACAGTTTTGGTGTATAGAAGTAAACACTTCTTTACACCAAAACGGTATTTAAATGCGACAATGGCACAGGAATTAGGAGCATTTAAAGTTCTGCTGTGCTTCCCACACCTGTTTCCTCTTAGATGTGGGTACCTACTGGCATGGGGAAATGCTAGTAGGTACCCACTTAGGCACTTTCATTCCACACATCTTGGTGAGGCTTAGGTATCCCACTGAGCAAGCCTTGGGCATCACATCAGTCCCCCTGGGGTACTGGGCTCCCATGAATTTGTACTTTAATGCCACCGTGCCCTCCTTTGTGTGCCGTGGGTAAGCTCTCAAACTAGGGTCGGCTCTTCAATCCTGTAATAGATGGATGGCTTTTTTGGGCCTGATAGTTCATATTGGATAGTGGCTGGTTAGATACCGTTTTTGAGTCTCGCCTACGCAGGGCGCATTCGCTGCTTAGGAGGGCCTTAAGCCGTCGCTCTGCTCATTTTCAAGCACACACTCATGCTTGTGGCGGCATCCACCTTGCGGGAGCGAGCAGGGGCGCACCACAAGCACGAGTGCAGTGCTTGAAAATGAGCAGACTGCGCGCGCACGCACGCACCACTCCCGGGCTCACCTCCTGCTCCCCCTCTCTCTCACGCGCATTCCTTGTTACACTAGCCGGCTCCTTTTTCATCAAACAGGCACTTTTTGGGTGTATAAAATTCTCTGCGTAGACACTTTAAGAAGTAGTACCCTATTGTGTGCGACGCCCACATATCAGCCGACTGCTAAACGTTTTGGTACCAGGAGTTTTTCGCAACTTTAAAAATAGTCTCGGCGCTTCGTTCTCCGGTATGTTTTGCTTTACCACAGGAATATTGGTGCTCACACAATAACAGACACCTTTCCCTATATTCACCGTTTAATTTATAGCTGCGCCGGCCACTGCGCCATTGCCAGGCACCTTAAACCAACATATAAACACATTTATGAGCGCAGCTCAAAATGCGAAAAAAAAAGGTAGGAGAAAAAGGCAGCGCGCACAGGCTCAGATACATGCAAGCCCGCTAGTTTATGAGCCTCCTAATGTCGGGAGATCCGCAGCAATATATCAAATCCCCTGCCTAATCCACCACTATCTCATCTCTCCTCCTTTCCGTGCTCACACAATAGCAGCCACTTTTCCTCCTAATTATCACCTATTTTATGGCTACTCTGGTTAGTGCCACGTCGCCAACCACCTTAAAATTACATACGGAAACGTACTTAGGGTCACAAGGTAACATACCAAAAAGTGAGGGACAAGGGGAAAGCAGCGCGCACAGGCTCACATATGTGCAGGTTCTCTCAGTTCATCAGCCTCCCAATGTCGGTATATTTACAATGCTATATCTAATTACACTGCTAGGTGTTCTCTTCCAGGACCTTTTGGTTACTTAGAAGCTCCTCGCGGTGCTTTATTTTGTGGTAAGTTCTGCTTTTGCACATACAGTTGGGGCTCACACAATAACACCCACCTTTTTTATATTCATTGCTTCATTTATAGCTGCGTTACCCAGTGCCCCGTTGCCAGGTACCTTAATACAACATGGGAACACACTTAGAAGGACAGATTAAAATGCTAAAAACTGTGGGGAAAGGGAGAGCAGCGCGCATAGGCACATATATATGCAAGCCTGCTCAGTTCATCAGCCTTCCAATGACGATAAACCCATGGTGATATATGAAATCCAGCACTTAATTCGCCACTTTCTCACCTCTCCTCCTTTCCGTCTCCCCTTCTTGTACACATATACTTGCACCCCCACCCCCCTCTCCCCTTTTGTTGATCCGGTCACCCATTTAGCTTGCTGCAATGTTTATTCAATTACTGTGAAAAGTAGTGCCCCATCGTGTGTGCCGCTGGCATCTCGCAGAACACTGCTAAGCTTTACTCTACCAAAAACTTTTTGTCACTTAAAAGCTCACCACGGGGCTTTGGGTCCAGTATGTTTTGCTTGTGCACAAACAAAGTGCAGCCCTCCTCTCTGTCAGTCCCACCCTCAGCCCCCCACACCGCCCTGTCTTCTTCTCTCCCTCCCTCAGACCTTCTCTTTAATCTCCCTTTAATCTTTCAGTTATTCAGGACCTCTTTGTCTCTTCCTGCTCCTTCTTTTCTGTCTCTGGACATCTCGTGTATCCTCTGCCACCATCCTCTCTTTATTTCTCAGTTCATCCCATCCCCCGCCGCCGTTTCCCTCTCTCCATCCCTCAGACCATCTCTTTAATCTCCCCCTTAACCTTTCAGTCACTCAATGTCTCTTTCTCTCTTCGTCTCCTCCTTACTCTCCTAGGCAATGTATTCTCTCCCAGCAACGTGTATCCTTATTTCAACCCAATCTCTCTCGCACACCTGCCCCTCCCCCAGACCATCCCTTTTATGCCTCTCATTCTTTTTTATTCTCTCTCTTAGATCCTCTCATGTGGCCTATCCCACCTGCCTCTCTTAAGCCACCGCTCCTAACCCTCCCCTACCTGCCTCTCTTACACACCTCTCCTAACCCTCCCTGCCTGCCTCTCTTACACATCTCTCCTAACCCTCCCCGCCTACCACTCTAAAACATCTGTCCTAACCCACCCCCGCCTGCCTCTCTTACACCATCTCTCCTAACCCTCCCCCGCCTGCCTCTCTTACACCATCTCTCCTAGCCACCTCCGCCTGCCTCTCTTACACATCTCTCCTAACCCTCCCCGTCTGCCTCTTACACCATCTCTCCTAACCCTCCCCCACCTGCCTCTCTTACACCATCTCTCCTAGCCACCTCCGCCTGCCTCTCTTACACATCTCTCCTAACCCTCCCCGTCTGCCTCTTACACCATCTCTCCTAACCCTCCCCCGCCTGCCTCTCTTACACCATCTCTCCTAGCTACTTCCGCCTGCCTCTCTTACACATCTCTCCTAACCCTCTCCCGCCTACCACTCTAAAACATCTGTCCTAACACTCCCCCGCCTGCCTCTCTTACACCATCTCTCCTAACCCTCCCCCGCCTGCCTCTCTTACACCATCTCTCCTAGCCACCTCCGCCTGCCTCTCTTACACATCTCTCCTAACCCTCCCCGTCTGCCTCTTACACCATCTCTCCTAACCCTCCTCCGCCTGCCTCTCTTACACATCTCTCCTAACCCTCCCCGTCTGCCTCTTACACCATCTCTCCTAACCCTCCTCCGCCTGCCTCTCTTACACCATCTCTCCTAGCCACCTCCGCCTGCCTCTCTTACACATCTCTCCTAACCCTCCCCGTCTGCCTCTTACACCATCTCTCCTAACCCTCCCCCGCCTGCCTCTCTTACACCATCTCTCCTAGCTACCTCCGCCTGCCTCTCTTACACATCTCTCCTAACCCTCCCCGTCTGCCTCTCTTACACATCTCTCCTAACCCTCCCCGTCTGCCTCTCTTACACATCTCTCCTAACCCTCCCCGTCTGCCTCTCTTACACATCTCTCCTAACCCTCCCCGTCTGCCTCTCTTACACATCTCTCCGAACCCTCCCCGTCTGCCTCTTTTACACATCACTCCAAACCCTCCCTGCCTGCCTCTCTTAGTCCTTCTCTCCTAACCCTCCCCCACCTACCTCTCTGAGTCCATCTCTCCTAACCCTCCCCGTCTGCCTCTCTTACACCATCTCTCCTAACCCTCCCCGCCTGCCTCTCTTACACATCTCTCCTAACCCTCCCCGCCTGCCTCTCTTAGACCATCTCTCCTAACCCTCCCCCACCTACCTCTCTGAGTCCATCTCTCCTAACCCTCCCCGTCTGCCTCTCTTACACCATCTCTCCCAACCCTCCCCGCCTGCCTCTCTACACATCTCTCCTAACCCTCCCCGCCTGCCTCTCTTACACATCTCTCCTAACCCTCCCCGCCTGCCTCTCTTAGACCATCTCTCCTAACCCTCCCCACCTGCCTCTCTTACACATCTCTCCTAACCCTCCCTGCCTGCCTCTCTTACACCATCTCTCCTAGCCACCTCCGCCTGCCTCTCTTACACATTTCTCCTAATCCTCTCGCCTGCCTCTCTTACACATTTCTCCTAACCCTCCCGCCTGCCTCTCTTACACATTTCTCCTAACCCTCCCGCCTGCCTCTCTTACACATCTCTCCTAATCCTCCTCGCTTGCCTCTCTGTCTTCATATCTTGTATCGCTCTCCCTCCTTACATCTGTTTTATCCCACATGCACTTCACACCCTTTCTCTCTTTAGGCCTTTTCATGTATCCCTTTTCCACTTTCCTCTCCTCCCATCTCTTTCATCCCTTTCCTCTCTCACTCTCTCCTAGGTCATCTTATGTTTCCCTCCCAACTTATTCCCTTTCCTCCCATCTCTTGCATCCCTTTCCTACGTCCTGCCTTATATTTCTCTCTCCTAGGACACCTCATGCACTTTACTTCATCTTCGACCATCTTTCTGAGCCCTCTCAAAACCTCTCAATTTTTGTCTGTCTCGTGGTCCATCTCGTGTTTCCTTCTCCTCCCTCCCTCCCTCTCCAACCATCTATTGTTTGTATGATAGAGGCACACATGGCTAAACCACGCGTGCCTCTACCACGCAACCAACGCGTCTTAACCACGTTATTTCGTGGTAAAGGCTTGAATGGTAAAGGGGTATGCGTGGCTAGGCTAGCGGCCCCTCCCCCGCCCCTAAGCTACAAACTCCCTACCTGCCCGCCCTGCCCTGAGGTCCTAATACCAGACCACCTCCCAACCCCCATGCTGTCCCTAACCCTTAACAAACACTACGTACCCGGACCCCCTCCACCCCCTTGCGGTGTCCCTAAAACTAGCCCAAACCCTTCCTCTGCCCTCAGGCGTAAAACCCAAACCCCTATTTTAAACAAGCATTGGCATAGCCAATAGGTCTTGCGTTTGGGACCTTATAAATGTTTAGCCATGCAACAGTTGATGTTGTTGCACCAAGGATATTGTGCTGGATAACTAAACACTTATAAGGTCCCAAAGGCGAGACCTATTGGCTATGCCAATGCTTGTTGATCTTTGTAGTAGAATACTTGTATGGATGTCTGTGCTGAATACGTTTGCCGTTTGTTTAATTTTACTGGGGTGCACGGTTGTCCAAAGTTAAATTTAGTATGGCTTTTCAGTTAAGGGGCATTATCAGCCGGGTATATGTTTTTATGAATTGTTTTGCGCTTGCAGGTTGACTTATAAGGTAACTTGTTCCGAATGGTTACTATGTAGTTTGGTAAAAGGTTTTGGATCTGCATTTGAGGTGGCAGTGGTTAGTCAACTATATGACTGAGGTTCCATGTGTGTGATGGTGTCAGGTGACATATCTAATGTGTTCTTTAATGAAGTATGAATATATCTTGTTCTTCATCATGTTTTTTTTTAATTATTAGTCATAAACACTGAATATCGCCACACATTTCTCCAAATAAATCAAAATAAAATGCCTATGTATATGCTGTATTTGCTTTCGGTCTTGTATCTTCTAAACAAATGCACATTAAAACCTGGAAACCCCTCTTGGGATTAAAAGCCGCCCTGTTGTCCATAACTCTTTTCCATTTTTCCCTTTTAAAGTGGGGAAAATGTTCTCTCAGGGATGCCGTCTTTCATCGAGAAAAAAACTGCACTGTCACTTTAAGACTAGCCATGTACCATCGCAATCAAACTTGTAGCTGGTTGACAATTGGCAATTCTATTTTTTCGGTTCAGTGAAGAAGCATATCATCGCACAGGGCTCTGTGCTATTGTAGTGTTTTTATTCACAGAAACCTTTGTGTAATTCACCTTTTTATTCTTCACATAAAGTCGTAACATTCTGAGTTGAAATGTGTCGTACTAGGGAAAAAAGATGGTTGCTGATTACTGGCGCAAAACAGATTGCCACCAGCTGCATCATTACCTTGCTGGTATAGCATTAGTTACGTGGTAGGAACTCAGTTTCAAGGACTCAATATGTACTGCCCTATGTACTCTCGGATATCACACAGACAAAAGCTTTTTGTTGTATCACTTTATATTCATGACTATTCCTCTCAGATCTATTTCACTTATCTGCACCTCTCCAGAATACCCCACAAGTTGAAGTAATTACTGGGGGGGTATATTTCTTGGACCTGTCTTTTCTTCTCCCAATTGCCTTTTTTCCGGGTTTTCACACTATCCCTGTACTAACTTAGGAGAGTGAGAAGACAAGAATACACTGGGACTCTATGTCGATCTGTATCTGAGGACACGTTAATCATGTTTTTCCTTTCTAGAGCCCTTTACCTAGGGCTACACAACACAATTTAAGAGTCCAATAGCTACAACTCTATGAATTTTATAGAGGGTTTAGCAAAGAGATGAAAGATGCCGTAAGTCATGTGGTGGCTCCTCTTCATACAATCAACAGTCTTACTAAAAGAGTTCTCCAATTAGATTAACAGAAAGAGGAACAACTGGGGGAAAGAAGAAGGTCTGGACCTTGGAAGATGCTCTCCATGAGAGAACTGAGGTCACCTTGTGTTCCTGGGAGCCTTGAACCAAAGCAGTTTGGAACTGAGTAGGGTAATTGGCCCAGTACGGGTTCTATGTGTCTCATCTCATCTTCTTTTTCCCCAGAGGTTTATTATTTTTGGGATTTTATATAGCATGAACAAAACCCAGTTGGGTGATAGAGGGCGTTACATAAAACCCATGATTCAGGATAAGAATTATAAACAAGTAAGAAAGACAGTTCTTCAGTAGATCCCTATTGATAATCATTGCATTTTCAAACCCAGGAACGGAATCTCAGAGAAACTTTTACAAAATATGAATATAATATATATTTTTTCTCTTTGGCCAGTATTTAAACTACAACATTTTTGACAGACTATTCCTAGCTATATTTGGCAATTTTCGTTTATTTTCTTTAAAAAAAAAAAGGCAATTTTAAATTTAAAAAAATTCAGTACATTGGGAAAAGTGATAAGAAAAATACTTTCACAAACCTCTTTTGAGGGGAAAGCGATAAGAATAGCAGGACAATGTAGGTAAATAGGTTATATAGCCTGGAGAGGCTGGAGAGTGTTTCTTTAGGGAATCACACTCCGCCAGTATACCATCATGCTATGTAAGTGACAGTTGCTACAGTTCTTCTTTTTGGCTCCTGTCAACAGGATCCTAAAGCAAGAGCTCAGCCTTTTTTCCTTTGGAAAAGCCTTTCAAAAACTTTCAGGTCTGACTTCACTCGATGCCTCAAATCCAGAGTATTTGTGAGCATTTTCTAACAGAAAATATTTACTTTTGCATAAAAATATCATCTGCCGCAGAAAAACGGCTTAAACAGATCCTCACCCTCTGTGTTTGCCTTTCTGCCTTCCCATCTTTCAAGTTAATGCGTATGCTGCCAGAAGATGTCAATAAGAACAATGAAGGACAGAGAGAAAGTTAGGCCTAACAGCAACAAGGAACACCTAAGATGCAAGGAATCGCTGTCCAGAAGATCCAATGAGACTGGAGAAGGAGCCCTTTCTACCATAGCTCCACTACCATATATGCGGACATCCCCAGAGAGAGATTGAGAAAGAGGTCAAGGCTTCATGGTCATCACCAGGTCATCTTCACTTTCTTTTAACTTCTAGATCCTGGGCATCTAGGACAGGTAGACCTGATTCTTGTCCACTGCTTATGGTTGGTTTGATATTAAGGCACTCAGTCCTGCCATTGTCTGATCTGACGGACATGTATACATCGAGAGACACAATGTCGAAAAACACAATGTCAAACAGATTTTTGAACTTATCTGTCTCATGGATAAGAAAACTAAAATCAAGAAGACTATCTTGGATTCAGAGTTCTAGAATACTTACTTTCTGACCAGCGATATTTCTCCTGCAATACTACCCTCTGATGCATCTCTTTCACGAAGATGTGTTCCACTGAGGAACTCTCAAGCTCTTCCAAGTTTTCATACTAACACTCCACAGACTACTACTCCGCAGGCATTGAATCCTCTAACGATACTAACACCTGATTGTCCTTCAGGAATTCCGTGAGTGGTCTTGTGGTTCCACCAGCACACAGTGTTACAGTGGGTATTCCTCAGCATAGAGCTCACTCTCCTCATAGGTCACATCATTCATCATCATTCTCGCAGAAGGCCACATTCTCCTCTGCATCATTGTACTCAATAACATACATAGACATCGTCCACTGTGTAGAAAATAATGATGTGTAGCAATGCAGAACAGGGTACTGAAAGGCCATTCGGAGGTGCAATATGGTATCAGTCACATAACAGCTTGGGGTGTGGTGTTTATGTTGGTGAAAGGGGTCATAGGCGAGCTCCTTATGAGCAATACTGTAGGGTCAGTACATAGGGATACATTCGACAACAACGCACACAACAGCAAGGAGCTTTTCAACATCGTGAAGGAACTCTCCAATCCCAGCTCCAACACCAACGACATCCCGCCGTCGCAACCCCTGTGCAATTCCCTCGCCACCTTCTTTCACCGCAAGATCGCCGACATCCACGACAGCTTCAACACCCAGACAGCCCCAACTAAGATCGATGCACCAGACCCGCCACACACCATCGACCACGACCCCCTGCCAGCCTGGGCCAGCGTGAACATCGAGGACACCATCAAGACCATGAGCACAATACACTCCGGCTCCCCGTCAGACCCTTTCCCGCACCACATCTTCAACAAAGCCAGCAGCTCCATCGCACCCCACCTGTGCAACATCATCAATCTCTCCTTCGAGACCGCGACCTTCCCAGAGAGCTGGAAAACGCAGAGATCAACGCCCTACTCAAAAAACCCAAGGCGGACCCGAGAGACCTCAAGAACTTCCGGCCCATCTCTCTGCTTCCGTTCCCAGCCAAGGTCATCGAGAAGATCGTCAACAAACAGCTAACCCGATACCTCGAAGAAAACAGCATCCTGGACCCATCCCAATCAGGGTTCCGCAGCAACCACAGCACTGAGACTGCCCTCATCGCCGCCACCGACGACATCAGGATCCTGCTGGACAATGGTGAGACCGCAGCCCTCATCCTGCTGGACCTCTCCGCCGCCTTCGACACTGTCTGACACCGCACTCTACGCGCACGCCTCCACGGACGCAGGGATCCGAGACAAGGCCCTGGAATGGACCACCTCCTTCCTCGACGGCAGAACCCAGAGAGTCCGCCTCCCACCTTTCCGATCCGAAGCCTCCGAGATCATCTGCGGCGTACCCCAGGGATCGTCCCTCAGCCCAACACTGTTCAACATCTACATGGCCCCGCTCGCACGCATCGCCAGACAACACGACCTCAACATTATCTCCTACGCCGACGACACTCAACTGATCCTCTCCTCACCAAGGACCCCTCGCCGCCAAAGCCAATCTCCATGAAGGAATGAAGGCCGTCGCCGATTGGATGAAGATCAGCCGACTAAAGCTGAACACGGACAAAACGGAGGTCCTCATCCTCGGCTCCAACCCCTCAGCCTGGGACGACTCCTGGTGGCCAACGACGCTGGGAGCAGCCCCGACACCCACCGACCACGCACGCAACCTGGGAGTCATCCTCGACTCAACGCTCTCCATGGCCAAGCAAGTCAACGCAGTCTCCTCCTCCTGCTTCAACACCCTCCGCATGCTTCGCAAGATCTACAGGTGGATCCCGACAGACACAAGAAGAACAGTCACCCAGGCCCTCGTCAGTAGCAGACTGGACTATGGGAACGCCCTCTACGCGGGAGCCCCGGCCAAGCTCATCAAGCGACTGCAACGCATACAAAACGCCTCCGCACGCCTGATCCTCGACGTACCACGCCACAGCCACATCACCCCCCACTTGAGGAACCTGCACTGGCTCCCCGTCGACAGGAGGGTCACCTTCAAACTCCTCATCCATGCACACAAGGCACTCCACAAAACTGGCCCAGCCTACCTCAACAGACGACTCTTCTTCTACGTCCCCAACCGCCAGCTCCGCTCCGCCGACCTCTCCCTCGCCACCGTCCCTCGCATTCGAAGAACAACCACCGGCGGCAGATCCTTCTCACACCTCGCCGCCAAGACCTGGAACACCCTTCCACTAAGCCTACGACAGACCCAAGACCTGCTGACCTTCAGGAGGCTACTCAAGACCTGGCTGTTCGACCAGTAGCAGCATCCCCCCCCCTTCCCTCTCCCCAGCGCCTTGAGACCCTCGCGGGTAAGTAGTGCGCTCTACAAATTCTGTGATTGATTGATTGATTGATTGATAGGGGGCAGAAAAAACTGGACTGTTGATTCGTATAAAAACCGTTGCAGCCAGTCTGAATCCTGTGGCTCCTGCTCCAAGAGATACTGACAAAGCGGTTGCCAAATGTCTTTAGGTCAAGTAGTAGAGAAGAAGTAGTGTGGCATATATTTCACTGCTGGTGTCACAGTACTCCATGCTTTTCAGCCAGTCAGATGCGGTAGGGTTGCGTCTACTGCCCCAGTCCAAGGCGATCTCACGCTTCACTAGGAGCAGTGCTATTGCAGTGAATCTGCAGACCCCACATGGTAAGTCCTTGACATATCCCAGTAGAACACGAAGAGGGTCGGGAGCTAGGTCAGCTCCGATCATTTAGGAGAGTTGCATTAAAACCTTGCTCCAGTATCGGCCCACCATGCCACAGGTCCACATCAGATGAGCAAAGTCAGCACCTTCGGCCTTGCCTTTAGGGCAATTAGAGGACCGCAAGGGGTCAGTTTTGACCAGGGCACTGGGATTGGCATAAGCCAGCTGTAGGAACTTGTAGTGGAGGAGTTTGTGTCTGTGGGATATAAGCTTGGTTTGGTTGCAAAAGTAAGACCAGATTTTGTCAGTTAAGGGGTGTCCCAGCTCACATTCCCAGGTCTCCCTAAGTGTCCCATCATGAGTCAGTAGCAGGCCTACACATGTGTGGTATAGTTTACACACCAATCGCCCTCTCTCAGAATCAGTGATCACCAATGTCAAGGCTGTGAATTCCTGTGGTGCCAGTGGGTATTTGTGAAACTGAGCGCGTAGTGCACTATGGACATGTCACAAGATGAAGTGGTCCATGAGAGTGGCATCAGCGAACCTGGCATCACTGGTGCACGAAAGGGCGTGTCCATCTGGAAAAAGATCTCCGAATGTATGCAAGGCGTGCTGTCACAGTGTGCGCTGTACTAACTTCTCTTGTGTAGGAGGAAGCCGTTGATTAGCAGCAAGTGGTCAAGCAGGAGAATAGAGGGCCCCCCTCTAAAGCAGTCAGGTGAGTTTCCATCACGTTGAGCCGTGGTGGAGAGTGTCTGCATGTCTGTAGGGTCCATGGCGATACCCGTTGGGAGTATAGAACAAAGTGTGCTAGACCCTGCCTGGTCACGTTCAGGTTTAGCATATGACAGTGGGGCTTTGCTGTGGTACCAGTAGTATGCGAAGTGGCACTGTGCTGCTAAGTAGTAAAGATGGAAGTGGGGTACGCCGAACCCCCCTCGGCTGTAACAAAGCACTAAGGTGTCCCAGCCAACCCGAGGTCTGCGGCCTGCCAAAACTAGATGCAGCAGGCTACGTATTGTGAAGAAAAATGCGCTAGTGAGGGGGATGGGGATTTCAAGGAAAAGATACAGAAAGTGGGGTAGCACTACCATTTCGATAATAGCTAACCGGCCTGCCAAAGACAGTGGGAGCCGGATCCAGCCTCAATTTGCATTGTTAACTTTTCTATAGCTGGTCCGTAATTCAAACGGATGACCTGTTCGTCATCCCAATGTAGCATGATGCCCAGATACCTAACTGGGCTGTCACACCACCTCAAGGGGAACTCGTACGCGATCAGCAACATGGCATCAGTTAGGGGGAAGAGCTCAGATTTGAACCAGTTGATGGTGAGGCCTGAGAACTTACCAAAGCGAATGATCTCTTGAATTATGGGGGCTAGGTTGTCGACAGATGTCGGACAAATAAGAGGATGCCGTCCGAATATAAGGAGAGAAGTAGGGTGCCTGGTTTGAATTGCAATCCTCAGTGGAGGTGTGTTTTCTGAAGATGCTGGACCAAAGGGTCCATGGCTATTATGAAGAGCAGAGGGGACAGGTGCAACCCTGTCTAGTCCCTCTATTCATGACAGAGACATCAATAAGGGAGCAATTAGCCCGTATGCGAGCCATTAGTTGGGAGTATAGTAACTTGAAGAGCACGATGAACCCGCGGGGAATTCCCAGTTTTTGGAGTGTCGCCAGCAGGAAGGGCCATTTTAGGTAATCCAACGCTTTCTTTGCGTCCAGCAAGGCCACTGTTGCAGATACCATTGGGAAGATTCTGTTCAGCACAGAGAACACCATCCGCAGATTCAGAGAGGTGGAACGAACCGCAACTGCAGGGGTGAAACGATCTGATCCAATAAAAGTGATAGCCAGGACACCAAAACTTTGGCCAGTATCTCATTATCAAAATTCAACATTAATAGGACCTGATAGGAGGCGCAGAACTGTGGGTCTTTACCGGGTTTCACAAACAATGTGATTACAGCTTCGCACAACTTCGGGGGGGGGGCACTGTCCAGGGATTCAGCATACATTTCTAGTAAGTGGGGCGCCAGCAAGTGTTTATAGGCCTTGTAGAAGGCTTCTGTAATACCATCCAGCCCGGGGGCCTTGGGCCCGTCAAGCGAGCCAATAGCCTGAATCATTTTTCACCAGAGATCGGCTCGCTGAGAAACCACTGCTGGACCTCCATAAGCCATACCATAGCTATTTCGACCAGGTATGTCGTTCCAGCCGCGTCCTTGCAGTGGGGGCGAGAAGTGTACATGTGTGTGTAGTAGGTAAGGAGTTCCTTCAGGACGTCAGCATTGTCAATCACACTAGTACTGTCAGGTCTCCGCAATTCTGAATTGTATGCACTTTCTCTAGGGGAGCGTAGCAAGCGTGCTAGGGTGTGACCCGGAAGCCCGCCCTCCCCATACCCTGGGGCTGTAGCATGCTTTCCCAAGAAAGCAACCTCCCTCTCAGCTAGTTCCTGGAACTCGCCCAATAACGATGTGCGACACAGCAAGTGTGGGCAGTGTAGTCGCTGGGTATAAGCATTGTCAATAACTCGCAGCTCAGTCTCTATTCAAGTCAAAGCATTGCGTATGTCGAGGAGCACCCCCGAGTGTATAACTATGCATATACCTCGCATGTAGGCCTTAAAAGCCTCCCACAGGGTGGCCAGTGTGGGGACCAAGCCTTTGCTCAATTCAAAGTAGTCCACTATGGATGTGCGGAGTTCAGACTGGAACACCTCGTCTAGTAGGGCATTAAATGGGAATCGCCATTTACGCTTGACACCCCTCTATGGGATCACGAACACCATTCGGATTGGGGAGTGGTCAGAGAGGGTGCGTGGGAGATGGGTCACGCTGTCTAACCATGGGTAATAGTAGCTGAGGGTAACCAATAATTTATGAGGGACCACTTGTTGTGGGGGGGCAGAATAGAATGTGTACCCTACGGTGTCAGCATGAACCAAGCACTAGGCGTCTCTTAGTATGTGTGAATCACAAAGTTCATGAAGGACTCGCAGTGAGCACGGCTTACCACTAGGTGCTGTGGCTGTTGAGTCAAGAAGGGGGTCTAGTATAATATTAAGGTCGCCTCCTAGTATAATATGGTCTGTGTCGACGCACCCTAGCATGGATAGTAAGTCTTGAAAGAATTCTGGGGAGTATGTATTCAGAGCGTAGATGTTAAGTAATGACATGTTGTGGCCTGCCAAGGTTCCCGTGACTGTAACTTATCTACCCTTCTCATCAGTGAAGTGTGCTGTGGGGTGTGAGGGGATGGATCTGTGTATTAAGATGCACTCGCCCACGATTTGGAGTTGTAGTTCGAAAAATAATAGTGGGGATCCCAGGAAGATGCAAAGGGATGGGAATGTCCCAGGGGGAGGTGGGCCTCATGCAAAAAGGCAATTTTTGTGCCATGTTGATTAAGGTACTGTAGTACCTGCTTACCCTTGCATGGGTTATTGATACCCCTGATGTTCCTGGAAAGGAAAGGAAAGGGAACTTGACAACATTGCCCTGTCAGTCATGTGTCGCCATCAGGCAGAGGCCTGCAGGGTAATGTGGTACCACATAACATGGCAAATAAGACCTTCTTGTAGAGTGGGTGGACAAACTTCAACAAAACCACTAAGAACATAAACCCCCCACCCACACTGGGCACTGGAATGCCCAGCGAATCCCTGAACACATAGACAACAACTGAAGAACAAATACCCCAAAAGTCATTAGTGTGGTATGCACCTATGGGGTGAACACTGCGTCAGTCATGCCCCGTTAATAAAGCAACAGTAGAACAGAATAGGCTGGGGAGGGGCCAGTAGTCCTAACAGGAGTATGGGCCAATCAGATGTCTGATATCGAAATAGCAGTTCACTGCCACAGGCGGAGGAGCCAGAAGAAGTCAAAAAGAGATTATCTGTCCATTGTGCCTCAAGGTACCGGCTAGTCCGGTGAAGGGGGGGTGGCGCCAGCCGAGGCGTGTGAAGCATTGGGGGAGCGATCCAGCGTGTCCCGGCAGGGAGGCGACTTCCCCTTTTCATAAGTTTGCAGAAGGCCAGTGCGTCTGCAGGGTTGTCAAAGAAGCAGGCTTTGTCATCAATGTCCACCCGCAGGCGGGCTGGGTATAACATGCCATAGATGATACCCAGTTTCTTCAGCTTTACCTTGGCCTCTGTGTATTTGCAACAAGCATCCTGTACCACCTTGATGAAGTCGGGATAGAAGAGAGATTGGAGTCTTGATATTTCACCTGTCCCATCTCTCGCACCATGCGAAGTGCTGTGTCCCGATCCCAAATGTTCAGGAGCCAAGCGATAATTGGGTGCGGTGGGGCGTTACGGGAGGTCCGGGGACTCAAGGAGCAATTGGCGCGCTCCACCACAAAGGTGGGTGTAAAGTGTTGGAGGCAAAAAAGTTCAGAGAGGAGGCGCTCGACAAAGATGTCCATATGTCTGATATCTGTAGACTCTGCGACCCCTAGGATGCTCAGGTTGTTGGGGCAGGATCGGGCCCCCAAGTCTTCATTTTTATTGCCTATGGTCTTCAGGACTCGTTCACGTTTTATCAGTTGCTTAGTGACCGTTGCAGATCTATCCTCTATGGACGAGATATGTTCTTCTGCTCCATCCAGTCGAGAATTTTGGCGGTCCAGGCACTCGACCAAGTCGTCAAGTCTGTCCGTAATAGTGTCAAACCGAGCGTCTCTGGTGCGGAACTCCACGCGGAGTTTCGCTATGAAGGCTGCTGTACCAGTTAGATGCTCCTGGTCCACTGGGCCTGCAGCCCCCACCCCCATGTCATCCAAGCCACCAGACTGCCTGGTCTTCCCGGCACGCTTAAATGGTAGTTTTTTGCTGTTTCGAGTCTCTGAACCTCATAGTACATGGATTTGTTCGATATGGGTAAAGCTCTGTGTGGTCAAGGGGGCCACAACCGATGTAGCAATAGTGTCTGTTTGGGCTTAAGCACCCAGGGGCCTTTGCTGCGCTAGGGGTGGCCAGTGTGGTACCTCTCTGGTGCAGGGGGGCGTGGGGCTGGTCAGGAACCAGATGTAGGGTGCGCAAAGCTGGGCACGCAACTGCCAGAGGGGCAAGGTGGCAGAGCCACCCCTCTGCTTCATCAGGTGTCCACTCCACCAGGTCGGCGGGAGATTGGTGGTGTGTCAGGCGTCCCAGACAATCCCTGGGTGAAATGTTCGTGTGCTAAGCCCAAAGTCTCCCAAGTGCCATGAAGTGCAAATCCGGTGCATTGCCAGCCCCCGAGGCGGGTAGGGCTACAGAGGGTTCCAGAAGTGTGGCAGGCGCTGGGGGTCAAATATGAGTGGGCAGGCGAGGTGATCCACCACGCCTGCAAATAACAAGCACTCACGCCGATCTAGCGGCTGCTCCCGCAACAGTTATCAGCAGGTCCAACGAGCGGAGGGATGATGGTGAGATGACTGGATTATCTCGGACCCCCTTGTCTGCGTACACTGAGGAATTTGCCGCCCCCCATTGGGAGTAGAATTTAGTTGGAGTGCTACGATCTTACCGGCACCTGGAGGGGGGGTCAGGCAGGCATATGTGAGATTGCAGCTGACCTGTTGGTGTCTGTGCGCATCTCTTCTACAGCAAGAGCTGAAAGGAGCTCATGGAGCAGCTCCCTGGGTGTTTCGGTCCTCGTGCCCAGGGCAGTCACGGTCATCCCGGCTGCACCACAGAGCAGCTGCAGATCATATCTTCAGGTGGGAGGGGGCCAATGCAGCACAAGGAGGAGCTGGCCTAGTGAGGCTCAGTAGCCTCCAGCCTCAGGATCACCCACTGCTCCTGTTGCTGCAGGTCCTCACAGGCGAGGGCTGGGCCACTCTCCCTCATGATACACTTTGGCGCTGTTGGCACATCGGAGGCAGCCAGGTGGCAGAGATATGGTCTTCCCCACTCGTGGTACTTCATTCAGGGTTCCAGATAGCCATGGATGCTGTGATGGCCCCGTTATAGCATTGTCCGGGGACTACAGGCACCGGAACTTCACTGCCGTGTGGCCATCTTGGTCGCCGGCTTGGCCACGCACCAATTAAAATAGTTGTTTATTTATTTCTCAGCTATTCTCACTCATGAGACACAGTATTAGGATTTTAATGTGTTCTCTGGTTTTCTACATAGGACAGCTAGGCCTGCCACAGTGAAATTCGCCTTTGGGTGCTACTTACTAAAGAACATGTTAACATTACATTTCTACATGTCCTACTTTTAAACACCATACACCCTGTCTTGTGGGCGGCAAAGACTACATTGGGGTAACAATAATATTTAATAGAGAGGATTTTACCTGTCTAAAGGATTTATTTTCAGAGGTTGAATTGCAGGTTTTACACTGCTGCAGTCAGGCTACACAGGGTTGGCCTGAAGCCATGTTTGCACTACCACTGTAGTGGATGGCACTGTAGGTGCAGCAGTCCACTAGTGGCCTTTAAGTTCCAGGGCCTATGTATGCCTAGAGAATTATAGGTAAGTTAAATATACTAATTATGAGTACACCGATTCAACCATGTTTAAAGGGGAAGCACAGGCACTTTAATGAAATCAGAGAAGTCCATCTCACTCTCAAGTCTTTTCTCCTGGCTTTTCAGAAAACACACGCTTCTTGTTCAGATGGAAAATGCAGCAAGAACGTACTACATGAAAAAGTATGGAGGCACCAGATCAAGAGTTCTGTCTCTGGATTCCCAGGCAATTTGGAAGGTGCGATGAACCAGAAATCTCCAAATTATTGCAGTTCATCTCCTAGGGGAGAAAAATGCAGAGGTGAATACACTTAGCAGGATTTTTCAGGGAACTCACACAAGGGTCCTAATCAACTGAATCTTACAAGACAACTTCTTTGAGTGGGGTTTCCTCTGTTAGACCTCTTCGCCAATGCTAAAAAGAAGAAATGCCCTGACTTTGCCTACATGTGCTACTAAAGAAGGTCAAAGGAAAAGGAATATTTATTTATGCATTTCCTCAATCTGGTGGTCATTATCGAACTTTGGCTCCTGAACTCATCCAATATGGTCAGTTGAATTTTCTACAAGATTGCATGGACATTCTGAAAGAAGCCAAACAGCCATCCACAGGGTGTCCAACTCTTTTAAACAAAATAGGATCTGCATTTGGTGCATTCAGAAAAGCATTGACCAATAGAATTCCAGTATGAAGCAGTACTGCTTTACCAGCTCCACTTATCCAAGTCAGGGCTGCTTTATTCCTCCACAAAGGTAAATCTTGCAGTCATAACTGCTTTTTGAAAATATATTTCACAAATCTATTTTGTTCTAATCCTGATAGTTAAGGACTTCCTAGATGGGAGTTTAAGAAGCATTTTCCCCAATCAAGAGACCTCTTACTCTCTGGGAGCTTAAGTGGTCCTCTTGAAACTAATGGTTTCTCCATTTTGATCAATACATAAAACTTGCCTGCAACATATTTCATGGAAAGCTACTTTATTGATTGGTGATTATATATGCACAGAGTTAGTGAGATCCAACCTCCGTTCTCTCATTAACCCTACACAGTATTCCATGAGAATAAAATGGTAATGTGGGTGCATCTCAATTTACTACTTAATGTGGTTCAGAACTTCTACGTTAATCAATTCATATAATTTCCAACATTCTTTCAGAATCCTTACACTCCAGCAACTCACAAGTCTAAGCAGTTCTTTGTGAATTATGTGTTTATGCATACAGGTGTATCCACTTCCTAGCAGCCTACTTCCAGCTGGATTATATCATGTATCAAAAAATGTTATCAGAAGACCAGCAAGTCTTTGCCAGGTAGACTTAAGATTAGTTTCAAAAGAGATTAAGCCACCACTACTGTTTTGTTAAGGAACATTCAGATAGAAAGAATTTACAAGGCAACTTCCTGGAAATCAGTCAAAACCTTGACAAAACTCTTCTGCCCAGAATCCTACTGTAGAACTGTGGCTCACGAACGTTAAGCCTCCTTTAAAAATCTGTTTGGAAAAAGATTAAGGTTTTTTTGGTTTTTCTCTTCCACCACTTTGCAAGGGATTGGCTGCTAGTTTGTTTACCGCTTATGATTATCAATGGAACTCCCCCGAAGGAGAAGGGAAAGTTATTCACCTGTATTTCTAATTCTCCTCACTGGCGGTTGTATGTATTGCTGATGAAAAGTACATTTAATTTCTTTAGTCGAACATTTTTTAACATTTTATTTCTTTAATACTGGGTTTCTCCTGTTTGACTAAAACAATTTGTAGAAAACTATTGATGAAGAAATATTTGTTTCTTTATGGCTTGTTTTTTTCTTATTTTTTATATGAGAGTTTAGCCCACCTTAAACTCGCATTTTCCCCCCTTATTCCCTCCTCCTTCTCCCTTTTACTCCCCCTGATTCTTTTAATTCCCCTTCCCTTTCTTTAATACCCATACATCTTGTACTCTCTTGCTTTACCCCTTTAAAATTTTTACTGGTACAACTTCCCCACCGCTCTTTACTTACCCCCACCCTCTACACCCTCCTCCGTTACCTTCTTACCTGTTTCTTGATAACATATTCTTTTTCCATGAAAACATACTATTTACATGGAAAAGGTATTTCGTCATATTAGCATTTCTCCAACATGAAGGTTTGTCAGCCTGATTTTGTCAGGCTGACTTTCTTCATGTTGGAAAACTGACAGTGTTCTTCATGGGCATTCCTCTGAAATCATAAGTAACCATCCCTCTCTCCTTCACGGCGCAAGAGGAGAGCCATTGATTGTCTCTGGGATAAGATTCCAAGTCTCTGTACAAAAGAACTGAAGTAACTGACATGTTAAAGGAGCGTTCCAGTTTTTCAGGCTCTCCAGGTTGTAGCCTATTTACCTATTTGCACTGCACTTCTATCACTTTTTCTTTACCAAAATTTTGTGAACAAATTTTTCTTCTCTTTTCCTAAAGTAGTGACTTTTTAAAATCAAAATTGGCTTTCTTTTTTTTTTTTAAAGAAAATTATTACATATAGCTGACAATAGGCATTTAAAAAATCTTAATTTTAAAAATTAGCTTTTCAAAAAGAAACGTAAAAAGTGCTCCAGTACCCAACCATGGGTGGGACAACTTAGAGCTTATGATTTCAATGGAGATTATCCCCTGAAGAAGAACTAGAAATAAAGGTAATTAACCTGCCTTGCATATCTGATGTAGTTGCTGCAGTTGTAAATGGGCTGATGGCCATTTTTACTTCCAACATAGCAGCCACCAATATATGCCCTGATGAAATGAGTTGGGTACCATTCTACTTTTTGGGAATTATACTAAGCAGTACATGATGGCTGCCAGAAGATCTAGTTGTCTGTATGCTAGTACTGTGTGAAGATGCTGACACTTTGGTCTGTGGGAAATGGTGGCACAAATTGCATGGCCCTGGCAGCTTCGTCTTGCTGATCATAGCCCGAGGTTCTGTGTCTCTGTCTTAGCACTTCTGTCCCTGATGTCGAGGATGGGGTGGGTTCTCCAGCTATGCCGCAGTGCCAGCAAATGAGGGATGGGCACAGGACTGCAACAACAGGTCTCCAATAATTGTGGGGTTGGGGCTGCATCTGTTCACTATAGCTGAGAGGGGCCTGCTTCTTGTGCATTCAGCAACCTGCAACGCAGTGCGTACCATGTTACTGTGACTGACATTTCTTTATCAAATGCAGTGCTACAGAATGGCTGACCATCAATTAATATCCAATGGAATGCCAGACAAGCAGTTACCATGTCACACTACTGGGTCATAATGTCCATAAGATACCATGGCACAGAATTCCTGGTAATCAGCCAAATGCCACAGAATGCCAACCAGTTCTGCAACATGTGACAGAGGGCCTGCTCTTCAGTTACTCTGTCATTGTTTGCCTGATCAATAATGTGCCACAAAAAGCCTACAATAAATTATGGGTGAATAGGCTTTAGGATCCCTAGTTTATCAAGCCCTTGTGGCACCCCTTTGGGAATGCAATAGTTATGTTATGATATTCACAATTATATAGTGCTAACTACCATTGTTTTGGTATTGTAGCGCATTCTCTATCTGGACGCCTTTTGTGCTGCTCTGGGAAGGTCATCACCCATGTCTGTTGTTTGTTGAAGTTTTGTTATGTGAGGTTAGTTGAGAGTGTTTTGTTTAGTATAGAATTGCTTGGGTAGTTTATGATCACGTTTAATCTTGGGAGATATTTGTACAGTCTTATGTGTATAGCTACAACTGATGGCCTCCATTCCTGGTGACTCTTCTGATGATGCAGTAAATGGGAATGACAACCAACTTCATTTGGCCTACTTGCAGAACTAGAAGTTGGACACTCGATGATTCCTGTTTCAGATTCTGCAATATCTGGTCTTGATTGGTGTCATTCCCTGAAGGTCTGCTATCATCAGGATTCCAGAACCTTAGATTTCGAATCAAGCATACTAATCAAAATAGGTGTGGGGAGCCACCTTGCAGATAATCCCTTAGGGCCTAATTATGAGTTTGGCGGTCCGATGGACCGCCAAACCCATGGTGGTGGTGCGGGCACTGCCGCACCGCTGGTCCGACATCCCTAATACAAGTTTGGCAGTCAGACTGCCAAAGGACCACTGCAACCGCCAGGGATCCATGATCCCTCGGTGGTGTTGCAGTGGTGTGAGGCCGCTGTGGCACCGCCAAGCATATCACATGTTTCCTCACATCCACCCTTTTAATGGCAGTCAGCCCGCCATGAGAAGGGTGGCGGTGAGGAAACTAAGGGGGCCTACAGGGGCCCCTGTTGCCTCAGGGCCAGGGGATGCATGCGGGGGGCACATGTTGTGCCCCCCTGTCTGCATGCACCCCCAGCTCCTGTACGGCATGGTCTGCACAGTCCATGCCGTGCAGGAACATGCTTTGGCACTCCCATTGCGGTGCCTATCTAAAGCTCAGATATGAGCCTTTAAAAGGCATCGCCGCGGGACCGCCAAAGCACCGCCCACCAGACCAGGAGAAAACTGCTAACCTGGTGGGTGGGTGGCCGGCGGTCGAGTTTAGCGGTGTGGGAGCAGGGCGCCTGCATGGCCGCCTGCTCCCACACAGCCAAACTCGTAATCAGACCCTTAGTCTCCTGTGGACTGGATGCTCTACATTAAAGTATTTGAGATGATGCTATTTTCCTGGGATGAAAGCCTTCCTTCCCTTCTGCGAGAGGAGAGAGCAGAGGCATAACTGGAAAAGATAGTCTGTATGCTTAGCATCAACAAATGGAAATGGTTGGGAATGAGAAAGAAGTAAAAGGGACTGTGGTGGGCAGAGGTGAGACAATGTATACATTGATGTTTTAGTGTTGTGGAATGTGAAAACAAGATAGTAATGTCATTAGGACATTAAAGTAGGAGAGTTATTCAGTGACCCATTTGAACACCATGTTTTCCGGCTTTTTACATTGAAAGAAAGTCGTGATTCTGAGAGGTATTTGCAGGCGGAGGAAGAATTGGCAGTCTGCTTTTTTGGCCGGCCTTGGTGACCGCAAAATTAAAGCATATCTATTTGTTTCAGCTTCTTGAGTTCTATTTTGAGTATGGTTACAAATATTAGCATAAATTAATTCCTATTAAAAATGTATGGGGGCTGAATCTTTACAAGCCACAGGTTCTAAAACCTTATTTCCTGTATGTGTATGACGTAGATAATTACTATTTCCTCAAAGATACAGTACAACAAATCGCCTGTCCAGGGTTTGCCATAGTCTTTAGAATTTGCAGACTCCTTAGAACCTCAAAATAACTATCCACATTGTCCAGACTGGATCTCGGATATGGATCTTTCTTCATCTGTGGTCACTGCACTTTCCAACAGTGGCATATTTCACAATTCTGGTTGTGCTACTAAGAGCATAGCCAAAGTAACCATTGTATACTTAGATTTAAATCTAAGACTATTGGTCTATCAGCCACTCGAGATGATCAGAGACATATCCTAGTTAACATCACTACAAAGTGTGGATAAATTATGTCAACAAAGCATTACCACTTTGACAACTGCTTTTGTCAAACTTCACAAGCAAATGTTACATGATGTTATGAACAAATTGATTTCCTTCTAGGTCCTGTACCAGAGACGACTAGATGTGACCACATTAGAGTTCTAGTTTTATGAATTAATAGAATGCCACGCATTTTACACCTGAAAAGAAGCTGCAAGGTGTCTTAGACAACAAAATGCCAAAACATTTAAGGGAACATTTAAACAAATGGAGGTGCACCAAACACAATGAAAAGAGTCCAAATTATTTTCTTTCTTTTCGTCTTTTATTTCAAATTCAATACTGTTGCACAATGACAGCCAACGCGTTTCGTTCCTCAAAACACAAAGGTTCTTGGAACTTCATCAGGGATGTGAAGTAACACAAAAAAACATATATAAGACAATATATATAAAAAATGACGGACAAGACTCAAATCAAATTACAAAACATCATTAAATAAAAATGACTTATACAAAAAAATCACAAATCCAACGACCCAACACTGTACAAATTCGACTTTTCACAATAACTTCACAAATAAATGGGACACAACACTTGTACAATATAGACCAAATACAAACAGAACAAATCACCACATTACATATATACACAAACATTAGATGTTCACTTGAAAAAAACTATTTAATTTCGTTCAAAAATTCGTACAAAAATCTTCTCTTTACAAGTTGAATATGGGGATTAAGTGTATCCCATTGTGACCATATATTAAAGGTGAGATGGGGTTCATTTATTTGTCTAAAGTAACCTTAATAAAGTACAGTATATTTAGTGAGACTTCGGTTTTTGCAATTTTTTATAAAAAAATCTTTTGGTAAATTTGTTATTGTCCTCCCCCATTTGCTTTAGGTGGTCCTATTCATGAACGTCTATTATTACTCAATTTCAACTTTTATTATTATGAACAAAAGAATGACCAGATAGGTGAAAATTATTGGAGATTGGAATTTTTAAGTTGAAATAATCATCATGAGGTCCTATTGGGCGATTTCTTATCAGTATTATTTTTCTTTGCTCAGGACTGTTATCATACATTATCCGGAGACGAATCTGAATGTTTTCAAAATACTGTATGAGATATACAGATTTCTCTATTACTAATGAGGTGAGGAATCATCATGGATAAGTTATTAAGTATATGTGGTAAATATAGAAGCTTCTATTAACTTTTTGCGATTAATTATCTCTCCACTCACTAAGGTCTATGTGTAGACTTTTTTATTGAATCTTATGTTTCATCCTTTTTTTCTAATGCACCTCTTTCTATCAATGTCTTTTCTCCTTTTTCTCTTACACGGTCATATAATAATTTAATTTTTACTTTTGTAAAGAGAAGATTTTTGTACGAATTTTTGAACGAAATTAAATAGTTTTTTTCAAGTGAACATCTAATGTTTGTGTATATATGTAATGTGGTGATTTGTTCTGTTTGTATTTGGTCTATATTGTACAAGTGTTGTGTCCCATTTATTTGTGAAGTTATTGTGAAAAGTCTAATTTGTACAGTGTTGGGTCCGTTGGATTTGTGATTTTTTTGTATAAGTCATTTTTATTTAATGATGTTTTGTAATTTGATTTGAGTCTTGTCCGTCATTTTTTATATATATTGTCTTATATATGTTTTTTTGTGTTACTTCACAGCCCTGATGAAGTTCCAAGAACCTTTGTGTTTTGAGGAACGAAACGCGTTGGCTGTCATTGTGCAACAGTATTGAATTTGAAATAAAAGACGAAAAGAAAGAAAATAATTTGGACTCTTTTCATTATGTTTGATGCACCTCCATTTGTTTAAATTATCAGAAGAATCTGTGATCAGAGGCGCAAAAAGGTGACAGGTGCCGGAGCATTGTGCACAACCAGCCTGATAGGGCAGCAGAGAAATAGTGAAGTGCAAATCAATCAGTCCGTCACCTTGCTTCTATTTGGCTTATTATTTAAGGGAACAGTGTTTAAAAAATAATATCAATATGTCAAAAAAGCGAAATTCTGTTTCTCAGACCGGATGTATGACGTTACAATGCAAACTATTACAACGCATACCTTTACAACACGGTTTTTACAACGCAACTTCCATTACAACGCATGCCATTACTACGCATGTTCCATTACAATGAAAATTACTATTCTAACACCGCTGGGGGCCTACCTCGGGGTAGGTGCTGGTTAGTGAGGGATATGCGCTGTAATGGCATGCATTGTAATGGCATGCGTTGTAATGGAACTTGCATTGTATTGACTGTGTTGTAAAGGCATTGCGTTGTAATGCCTGCGCTGTAATGGATTTTTCCCCTCAGATCACCTTTTATGCTTTACAAATTCTGGAAGTTGACTTATTGTCCTTTAGAAAAGAACAGATTCAAATGAGTACTTGTCTAACTTCATTGGGCATTACAGACACTTAAAACACAGAGGGCCAAATTTAGTAAGGCTTTGTCTCAGTCCTTGCGTAACGCAATGCAAAGCTGCACACGCTATCTCCTATCCAGCACAAATGGTGTTTTATACCGGGACGGTCACCTCTTTCCAGCGCCAGAACCACTTTGTATCACTCTGAGTCAAGTGGGTGTTACTGGGGGTGGGTCAATGCACACCAATAGGTTTTGATGCAGAACCGGCTCTACTGTGATACCCGGACCGGGGTTTGCATTCAAAACTAACTCCTACTTGAAGCAGGCACAAACAAGGGTAAATGTGCTCAGCAAACATCCAATGTGTCTGAACCTTTTGCTGTTGTTCTTGCACAGGAATATGACCTGGATGCCTATCCTTACAGTAAAAAACTATGCTAGACAGCACACACTCCGCTCTGCACCATGGTGCAAGGCTGTGCTTAACACAGGGTAACCAGGGGTGGCTCCTCCATTAGAGCGGGGGAGCTTAACCCCACCAACTAAAATGCCCCCAAAAGCCCCAGAGATTAAAAATAAAATGGAAATAAAGTTACTTTATTACCATTTTATTTTTCATCGACCTGTCCCGAACCGAGTGTCAGGACGGGGATGGGCCTGCTGAGTGACAGCAGCAGGGAGAGGTGGTGGGCTGCCTGTGCACTTAAGTTTAAAGTGTGCATGTCCCTTTGGCTGGCTGTCTTGCGACTATCAGACAGCCATGCACAATTTAAACCTCTCTAACCCAGGCATAGGCCTCCAGTGTCCTCGGGAGCATCGAGAGAGGCAGCACCTTCCAATCCTGGTACTTCTCTCATACATGAGAGCAGCACCAGTCTTGGTTAAGGGAGCTGGCTGGGGCGCACGCTGAATGAGGAGAGAGGAGGAGGACGTGTTGTGCAGGCAAGTAAGGTAAGTGAATTTTTATTTTATTTGTGGTACGCGATAGTGCATGCACACACCCACCACTCATTTGCCCGCCTCACCACTCTCCGTAGATGCCAGTCGCCACTAAAGGCAACCTGCACTCTAGTGCAGGGGATGACAGCAGCAGGAGGCCAGTTCAGTGGATATGACATTGCACTTTGTTTTGCCCTTAGTGTAACACAGCACAGCTGATTTAGATGCTGATCTGCCTTGCGTTAAAAATTAGTAAATCTTCTTAAAGAGGAAGCTTTCTTTACATGTGTGGTGAAGTTGCCACTACGTGGAGCACAGTCATTCAATTAAGGCATCAAATGTGCCAGGAAGCTGTATATGACTGCATTGTGAAGCTGCAAAGTGGCACTGACTCTAATGGCCATGTATTGAGGGGATAGTGGGCATGTCTAAGATGCTGGGAAGGGCATACATGAGGGTAATCATTTACGGAGACATCCGTGTTTGTTTCGTGATGCTTTGGGCATGTGGAGGAATTTGGCAAGGTTGGTGTGTTGTTTTGGTAGCATCTGCTTTTATAGACATAGACAAAAAGGTTTCTTGCTCTTCCTGGAGTGAACCTTTCATTAGGATAAGGTGATGGCTGTGAAGCAATGCTATTTGTAAGGTTTAGTTCAGTACAGTGTAGAACGACTGTGCTACCACAGATGGAGCATCTCCAGAGGAGGGGGATAGGATTCTTAATTTAGGAGTCACTGTGTGGTTTACTTGTACTTTTTTGCCTAGTCACTCTCGAGTTGCATGGCTTTGCTGGTTAAGCAGGCTTGCCTACGCATCAATCTTACTTCAAGAGGATTCTGCAGTTCCGACTATTGTAGTAGGGAACATAGAATCCTTACTATCGGGACATAATATTCTTGCAACAATATCCAGGGATAAAATATCGAAAGGCAAGTGCACAGAAGGAGGTAAGGATTCACTATTTTTAGCTTCAGACATAGGCACTGGAAGTAGGGCTGCAGGGGGTGATGCAGCACACCCCAGAATAACCATGCTGGAGTGCAGAAGGTGAGTGAGCAATAAAGATGACTTAACATTCTGATTTTATCTTGTCACATTTTGCTGTGTGCCCCAAGGTGAAATGTCAGGCTAGGTGTAGGCTTTTAACATGGAGACTGGTATTTACTTTTCTTTCTCTGACTGCAAAGTGAGAGGGTTTCTTAAAGGGAATTATGTGACAATCTTGCTGGTCTACAGAGAGTGAGAAAGGAAAGTAAAGATTTACGGTCTATTTTTTTCTAACATGCAACAACATTTAAATACCTGTAGATCAACTGTACAAATATTTTAAAATGTATTAGCAGTTAATAAAGCACATATGAAGCATATGTTTTTGTAATTCTGAAGTATGATGGAAATAAAGATTTAATATGATCAAGACAAATCACAACACTTTACTTGGTGATGTGCAAATGCTAAATATTCCCTTCAACCCCACACATTATCTATAGTTTATTCCTATATAGATTTGTCAGTAAAACTGTATGTCTGTGCAAGTTTGGTAGCCATTTTAATGGAGAATGTGCTGTTTGTAAATGATGGTGCACGACTACCCAATGCTTTACTAGTATATTTCCAAAACTGTGCTCCACAATGAACCACTGGCAACATACCACCCACTTACCACTCTTCTGCTTTATGGGCTACACTTGTTCTTTGCGTGACGCTTGGATATTTCACAATCCCTATTAATTCAGAGATGTAACATTGGTGGAAGCACCCCCTCTCTGAAAATTGTTCCAGAACTGACTCCAGATCTATGTACCTTGAAAATTATATATCATCAAGATACATATATGAGGAGTTACTTATAGAAAAGGTATAGAAATGTACCTTTTAATATTTAGTCCCTTTATGTTGTTGTAACGATATTCTGTCCTGACGAGATTCGGAACTCAATATTCCCAGGCTACAGCAGTTCAGACTTACAGATTGCTATGTCTGCTTATTGTAAAAGGTGCTTGAGATTTGGGAAACTCCTGCAGGCCACACTGTTTTTAGTGTGGGAATAGGTTTTGGAGAGACCAGTCGCTAGCCTTTTCTATAGTTAGCCTATAAAGGATTAGTGCATAAGCCACAGTATAGAGCTCACCATTGAAAATATTTTTACATTTTTATCAGAAGCTGTAGGTACAATGTCAATCATGGTATTGAAAGATTTTACCTCCAAGAACCTTACTTGTCAGAGTTCCTCTGACTACCCACCTCTCTGGGAAGTCAGGGCCCGATTCACAAAAGTAATCTGAGACAAAATCCTAACTTTACGACTTTCGGTATTCACAAAAGGCATTTAGGAGTAGTAAAGTTAGGATTTTGTCTTGTTTGTCTTAAGTTTTGGTCTTAAGACAAAACCCTAACTTAAGTTAAACTTAAGTTAAACTTAAGTTAGGATTTTGTCTTAAGTTTGTATTAAGTTTTGGTCTTAAGACAAAATCCTAACTTAAGTTAAACTTAAGTTAAACTTAAGTTAGGATTTTGTCTTAAGACCAAAACTTAAGACAAACTTAAGACAAAATCCTAACTTAAGTTTAACTTAAGTTTAACTAAAGTTAGGATTTTGTCTTAAGACCAAAACTTAAGACAAACTTAAGACAACATTTTGTCTCAGATTACTTTTGTGAATCGGGCCCTCAGACTTTATAGTCACATATCTGGCACATCTCACCCTTTGTAGCACGAACATCTGGATCTTTTGTTGATTTTTCCTGCTACATTTCTACCTGATCCAATCTCTGGGCTCCCTTGTGTGTCTCTGTAAAGGGTTCAAGAACAAGAGTCAACCTTTCCCAGCTCCATCTCCTCTGTCCCTTCCAACACTGATTATAATGGTCTTCCTCTGTTTGTTCCTGGATACCTCGCATGGCCATTATGGATGGTGAGGCATTCTCAGAGGTCCAATCCTCTTGAGGACAGGCTTGTAAGCTCTGAACAGGAAAACTGGTACCAGGGAATGTAAACACCTACACTCAGCCAAGCAGTATTGCTTTGTGCTAACTATGGCCCTCAAGACTATGTCCATTGTAACACCCGTGCTCCCACCAGCAAATAAGGACATTCATGCAATGCTGGCAGATTTGGCAGGCTCATAAATACGGTAAGAGGCAACCTGCGAAACCAGCTGATTTCAGATCTCTGAATAACAAATAATGGGTATCCAAATGCAGTCCCGTCTTTGCCTTCTGGAACCTTTGCTATGGCATTTGTTAACCCCCCCCCTTCTCCACTGATTAGGAGGCAGTGTGTCTATAACCTCTCACTTGGACAGGCTAACTCAAATGCCATTATATGTGGGTTACATCTGTGCCACATGTTTGAACCTGAGACCTCTCTGCTCTGCATTATGCCTTGGAGGGTATACATTTGGGCAGAGAAGAGGCTGAAGAAAGGCTCCTGAGGTCTTGGGACCTCATATACATGGATTCCATGTTCATGAATACTGGTCTCTTCAGAGCAGGCATACATGGCTGAAATATGTGGATATGAAGCCTGATTACTGGACAAAAAACAATCCGCCTCCCATTCAATAGTGAGAGCTTGCTCGTCCCTCTATTGACATGGCCCTCCAGCATTAATGGCGAGGCATAGTGACAGCCAGATCACTGGATGCTATTCAAACGGTAACAGCCAGGCCATTTTCTTAACTCCACCCTTCAAAGGGCTTTGAGTCTTTCAAAGTCAGAGCCTTCTTTCACTCCAAGGCTCTGGCAGCTATAATTTCTTCTCAAGCCTGGCCAAAGTCCATTAGAGAATGTTTCAGGGGTAGTCAAAGCCTATCCCTCAATCTGTAACAGATGTTAAGAGGTTTCAGTGATTTTCAAATGGTTATGACATTCTACTTAGTTTCATCTAAGGAGGAAAAAGCATTCCCTGCGCTATCACCTCTTGGCCTCTTGTGACACTGTTGTATAGGTCTGCTTGTGGTATGAAACAGCTATGCAAGCCCATTTGCCTCCATTGAGGCCACCTTCTGCATCCCATGAGCTTTTGCTTCAAGTCAACAGGTTCCATCTTCTAGAAGGAACAAATTTCCCTTGGGAAATGGGCTAAATAATTGCTTCTGTGAGGAAAATGTGTCAAGTACTCAACCTTTCCTCAATCTTAAAGTACTCAGTCAGTCCATCCCTCTTCAGTCGGTGAAGATGCTGGCTTTGGCTCAACCCTTGCAGCTGTCCAAAACCAATTGCTGGTTTCTGTGGACCTGCAAGACACTTACTTCTCTCTGCCATCCTGCTGGTACAAAGGAGGAACCTTCACTTCTTTGTGGATAATCATCACTACCAATATAGAACTCTGCCTTTGGCCTAAACTCACCCCATAGTGGCTTCACCAAATTCTGTACAAAGTGTCATTCCTTCTGCAGAACTTTCACTGCTGGCCCTGCCTGGATGATACTTTGCTGATGATACTTCATTGAGGTAGTTACAGGCCAGCCTGTTACTACCTTCTATATACAATTGTATCTTGAGTCATCAAGGAGCAACACAAACCCTCTCCTGATACCTCTACAGAAGGTCCAATTTATGTGCAGTATTTTGGGAATCTAAACTTGCAAACATCGTTCTTATCCAGTTTAAGACAATGGACCACTTCTTGGGAGCAATGCAATGTCTGCATGGTGGTTCTAGAATCTTTTGGGAATGCCATGTATATTAATTTGGACTGGTTCTCCATACCAACCTGCATAGGAACCCCCTACAGTCCCACCTAGCAGAGCATTGTTAAAGAGCTGGATAGGATGCCAATCAAGTCTCGGTACACAAATCTCTACTACCAGCCATAAGATGGTGTGTCCATACTCCCAAGCTTCATGTGGTCTGCCCCTACTATGGCTGAAAATCATGGTCACTACCCACTCATCGAAGCATGTGGGGGAGGGGATCAATATGGGATATACGTATCATTAGTTGTGGGACAAAACACATTTGTCCAATCACATGTATAAGCAGCATCTGAAAAAAAACTATGGGCCCAAGACTCTTCTTTCCAGTGGTCTAGTCCAGAGGAGTGGAGACTCATATGGATAATACCATAGACCTATTTAATAAAAAAAGCACTCAGCCAACTGTAATAATAATGTGGATGTTGGCCATCACCCACTGCAAGATCTTCCTGCTCTCCCACAAAGTTGACACCAGAAATCAAACAGCTAGAGCAGGCATCTCCACACCCCGTTAAGTGGGAAATTTAAGAACATGTCCTCCTCTCCAAGTTCAAGGTCTAGAAGCGCCCAATTGTCTGCGCTTTATAGACACATACAAACTCCAGGTATGAGTGACTCCTCTCTTGGATGGGGGTGTTGATCTCTGAAGTCTGGCCTGATGTTTGTTTGGAGAAGGACATTCGTCTGTGCCTTTCATTCAACCCCTCTGATTTTGAGACTGTCTGATGGCCTCAGCTTTACCTAGCCAAGTCTGGTTTTCAGACTGTGACATATTCAGAGGGCACTTATCTGCCTCCTGATAGGACAGGACAGGACTCCTGGTTCTGGCCAGACTAGTACACAAACTCCTGAAGCCCATGTCTTCCTGTTACTTGAATCAACTGTTATGAAAGCCATCTTTTTCTAGTTACCATAATTTTAGCCATGCATGTTGGTCAGATTTAGGCCTTATTGTCTTCTCAATTGTCCACTGTGTTAGACCAGGACAAAGTTTGTTCTGACGAACTATTGTCCTTTGTCCCTAATTTTTTACTGTGTAAACTGAATGAGGAGATTATTCAATTCCTGCATGCCTCCCAGATTGAGAAAAAGGTACACAACTGTGATGTCCAGCTTCCCTTACATTTTTACTTCAACAGAACCAAGGCCTTGCAGTATACTGACAAACATATTTTACATTTGAAGACAGTGATGCTAGTTAGGTTGTGGCAAAGGCATCTCCCCCTGCTTTATACTCTTAATTGGATCAACTTTGCAGCCAGCGTTTGCGCATAGTACATCAGAGCTAATGCTGCTTCAGTGCCATTCTCCAGACTTTACCTCTCTGGAACTTGTGTATGGCTGCAGAATAGGCTTTCTGTAAGTATGATGCCCTTGAAGCTTTCTATGAAGTGATGTACAATTTGGTCAAGAGTTTCCTCTGAACATGTTTACTTGCTGTCTTCTCTTTTTCTTCTCTATTCTTGTTCTCCAGTTCACAGTGTCAGAATGGGAGGAACAGTGGAATAAGGGTATATTTATTGTGACTCCATGTCTGAGATACCTTATGGAATCTACTATCATTGACAGCCCACCATAAACTTTACCCTTCACATGAAAACAAAATACAGACTGTCTCCTTTTTAGGTCTGGCCTTTAAGACAGCTTTATCTGGTTACCCGACTATTGTTTTTCCAAAACAGTTGTACAAAACATACATACTGAGAGGGGCTTATGGTCAGTGGGCTTCGTCCATTTTTCTGTTAAATTGTCATTCATACTTTGCTTCTGACCACTTACAGCAAACTGAATTGGGAAATAGATCATATCACTTTAAATATTGGCTTCCTTCACCTCGAGGTATTGCACAAAGCCTGTGCACATTGTTCACACCCGCCTTTCTTTCTATCCCATGATAAAGCTGATTCAATGTGTGTTTTATTTTATTTATTTTTATATTACATTTAAATGCTTGCTATTTATTTTACCTTCACTATGGGTGCCCATTTAGAAGGGGAATTATTTCCCTTCTCTTTTTTAAAGTTCCTGTAATAAAGTGTTTAAGTGATGTAACATTTTAGCTGCATGCAATATGAATGCTTGATTTGACGATTATTTATTCTTATCTCCTTCACAAATAATAAGAAATAAAATACCTGGCAGAACTGAAAGGTTTGTTATTTGAAAACATCAATATAAAAGCAGCCACATCAGTGAATGTTTTTTATTACAAGCTTGTGGCAAATATGTTTAGGTGGTTGCATGATTTTTTTTCTATTTTATTTTATGGCATGGGATTGCTTACAAATATAAGCATCACACCAGCAAAGGCAATACATATTGGCTTTGCCAATGCTTGTTTAAGAAGAGAACTTGTGTGTGTACATGCTCACATACAGGGGGCATGCCTGGCTATGGTGTACACACTTATGCATGGTACGAAGGGCATGACCCTCTAAAGAACTGCTATGAAAGCAGTATCCAGGTCCACCAGTGGACTGCATCATTATCCACTGATTAATAATGGGAGAGAGCCTACTGAATAATAGTAATTGAGTCAGGATGTGTTAGAAATGGGGGTCTCTCGTTGGCAATGGATTGCACCTTTGTCCAAGTAGGGACCCTTCTTCCTAGTCAGAGTAAGGGGGATACACTTCTAAAATAACCCCTGCTCACCCCCTTCGTAGCTTGGCACGAGCAGACAGGCTTATCTCAAAGTCAGTGTGTAAAGCAATTGTGCACACATACAGTAATACAGTGAAAACACTACAAATGGACACCACACCAGTTTAGAAAAATAAGTAATCTTTATCTAAACCAAACAAGACCAAAACAACAAAAATCCAACATACAGTTATCAAAATATGACTTTTAAAAGGTAAAAACTGTTCTGTCCATACCAAACTATTGAGGCAACACTTTTAACACAAAGTACCTTGGATGCGTCAAAATCATAAACAAAAACAGCTGCAGGGAAGGTGATGCGTTGGTTCCTTATCCTCTTCCATGCGTCGGACGGCCCCCGGCCATCCGACGTCACGGTGGGCGTGTGCGTAGGACGTCCGGGGGCCGTCCGTTCCGCGCACGCGTGGAATTCTCCCGCACAGCAGGGGAATTCCAGCCACGTCGAAGCGGTTAAGCACAGGGAAGGTGATGTATTGGTTCCTTGCTTCAGGGGAGTGGATGGGTTGGTTTCTTACTGCCACACAGTGGAGGTGATGCGTCAGTTTCTTACTGTGAGGGGAGATGATGCGTTGGTTTCTTACTGCGGCCCGGCGTTGCTGTAGACTAGGCACCTCGGTACAATGTGTGGGGATTCGGGAATGCGCCGGTTCTCGATACGTCGGTGGTGGCAACTGCACTGCGTTGATCTCTCCAGCCACGGTCCTATGATGCGTTGGTTCTTGCAGTCGCATAGCAGGGCAGAGTCGGAGTCGGTGCGGTGATCTCGGACTTCAGAGATCGGTGCAATAGACTGGGCGTGCAGCGATTTCCCCAGCCGCGGGCAGGTGCTGCGTCGGTTTCTCCAGCGGCACGATGGCAATGGGTGGGAATTCTTCCCGCGCAGCGAAGTTGCATCGGAAACAGGTGCGGATGCGTCACACTTCTTCAGTTACTTCTCTTTTCCCAGCTTCTAGCAGCAGGAACAACCTCCAGAGGCCCAACACAGGAACAGGCACCTCTTGGCAGGTCAGAACTACCAGCAAGGAAGTTCAGGGGAGTTGGTGTCCCTGAGGCTTCAGAACAGGAGGCAAGCTCTACTTCAAGCCCTTGGAGACCTTCTTCAAGCAGGACACACAGCACACAGCAAAGTCTTTGCCCTCTCCTTGGCAGAAACAGCCACTGCAGGCCAACCCCAGACAGCACACAGCAAAAGGGCAGTACTTCTCCTTCAGCTTTCCCAGCTCTTCTCCTTGGCAGAGGTTCCTCTTGAGTCCAGAAGTATTCTAAAGTTCTGGGGTCTGGGCCCCAATATTTATACTCAATTTCTCTTTGTTCTCTTGTGGCAGTGAGGCTCTGTGCTCAGTCAAAGCCAGTTCTGTCCTCTCTGGTCCAGCTTCCCGGCAGGAGGCGGAGACAGCATTGTGTAAGACAGACCAGGCCCATTCAGGTGCAAGGAAATCTCCTCCCCTACTATAAATGCAGCCCAGGTCCATTCAGCCCAGCCTTGACTCATCCAGGAAAGGCAGGACACAACTCAACAACCCCCCCGTGGCTGTCTACAGTGAATGCCCATCCCCAGCCCTTGTCACTCCAAAGCCAGAAAGTCAATCCACAAACCAGCAGAGGCACACAGGATGGCTAAGCAAGAAAATAACCACTTTCTAAAAGTGGTATTTTCAAAAACACAATATAAAAATCATCTTTACTAAAAGATGCATTTTTATATTCTGAGTTCAGGCATACTAAACTCCATCTTTCCATCTCATCCCAGTGGGAAGTTATACTTATAAGATGTTATAAATAAACTCCCATTCTATCCTACGGGACAGATAGCCTTTCAATAGTGAAAAACGAAATACACTATATTTCACTATCAGGACATGTCACACACATCAGTGCACCCTGCCCACAGGGGTACCTTGGGTCTACCTTAGGGGTGACTCATATAATGAAAGGGAAGTTTAGGACCTGGCAAATGGGTGCACTTGCCAGGTCGACATGGCAGTAGAGACTGCGCGCAGACACTGCAGTGGCAGGTCTGAGACCCCTTTGAAAAGCTGCTCGTGTGGGTGGCACAATCAGTGCTGCAGGCTCACTAGCAGCATTTGACTTACAGGCCCTGTGCACACACAGTGCACTGTACTAGAGACTTAGTTATAAGTCAAAGAAGCCAATCATGGAAACCCCAATCCATATTCACAATTTACAGAGGGAGCACTTGCACTTTGGCACTGATCAGCAGTGGCAAAGTGCCCAAAGCATCTAGACCAGCAAAAACAAAATCCAGCACACAGCAAAAATACAGGAGGCAGAGGCAAAAAGACAGGGGAAAACCACGCTAAGGATGCCAGGTTTAACAGGATGAAAGTAATTTTATCGTTTGGTTGCAGGGGTGTGGAGGAAGTGAGAACACAAAACCCTTCTTCAGATATATATTTCTCTATGAGTATCATACTCTGTACGATGCACTTACTTTGATAAACTAATTTGGTGGGCAAAATGCTCATGTTTTGACATTGTTCGTGCAAAATGTATTTTCAAATGCCCACAGGTGTCACAAAATAATCCTTGGAGTGACTGAATCACTTGAACACTTGCTTCTTTCACTCACAATTTCTACTACTCTCACATTGCTTCTTCCATGTGTCCTTGAGGGGAATTCCTCTCTGGACTGCTAACATGGTGGGTATTGGGTAAATTGGCTTGCAAATGGTCATCTCCTTTCCCTGCTTTGTTTTTTATACACATCCGCTCATGAGAGAATGTTCCCTTAGATGTTCCCTAGTTAGAAACAAAATGAAATAGTAGCATCTGTAGTGTTGGATATTTCTCCATCCCATTCTCTCCTGGATTTGTCAACAGGAATGTGTCCTCCTCTACCATTAGATCAATTGCATTATGGTTCCTCAGTTGCAATGAGAACATGCATAAGAGTTGTTATAGGGAGTGGAATCCTTCGAAATAGGAGGCCCAGAGCACCCAAGGCGCTATGATATGGCCCTTGGGAAAACTAGTGCAAACTGCTTTACTGAGACCAAGGGGTGTAGATGTCATTCAATTGCTAAGCTTTGACAAAAAACTGACCACTCTTAATAGGTTTCATAGGAAGATATGGTGCGATTCATATGGCCAAATAGAAAACTTTACAGAACCTGAACCTGATGTTACAAGATGAGGCACAAGGTTTTTTAAGTGAAGGAGATGGTGTTAAGATTAATAGGCCACCTAAGAATGATTTTGTTTCTTCCAAATGAAAGGCCAAAGGTATTTAAGTTCAGATGTGAGATGGCTCAGTAGCATTAAGTAAGTAGGAGAGTATTGACTTTGGGGTGTTTTACCCATTCTCAACTATAGTGGGCAATTAAATCCTTTGAATAGTACAACTGTGGCAATTTTCAGTGAAAATCCTTTCACCTCACCATTCCGTTTTCGGCCTTGTATAAAGTATTATCGAAAAACCATGATCGAGAATCACTGGGGATCAAAGATTAATGAAGAGACTAGGAGGGATGTTGATCCACTCACTATGATATAGTTTCATACTCAGGATAAAGGTGATTAGGATTCCCGTATGGCATTAGGTCAGCCTGATGTTCTTATGCTGCTTGGACAAATAATGGAAATTTCCCAATACATTAATCTAATGTTGTACTTGTTTAATTAATGTATAATGCAAGGGTCAATGTAAAATCTATTCAATAATAGAATTAAAGTTCTGCAGGCATAGAGTTTAGTGTCTGCAAACTTCAACATGATAAATGCAAATCTGGTTGATGTTCCGTCTGATATACAAAGCTTACCTGGGAGCTGGAGTAAGATATAATGGGAAAGGATATTTGCCTTAGGCATTGTTGTCTCAAAACATTTGACAAGATGTATGTTTGATGTGACTGAAATTAATAATAAGTTGAAAAGACCGGTTGAGGTGGCAAATAATGTTTTAGTGATGGAAAGTACTGTGGCAGTTTGTCATATGGTAAACTTAGTGTTTCAGATATTTCAACTAGAAAATAAAAAATGTGAGGAAATTTAAAGAGAACTCAGTATTTTGGGATAATATCAATCTTTTGGGGTGTTACTCCCAGGGATGAGTTTTGTTCCCCCTGAGCTGTAGTTCATCTTCTATTGGAATATTTTATGATTGTTCCTAACATCCAAATTAATTGTGCCAGCTGGTATATTCGGTGGGCCTAAATATATTTCTGTATCATAATTAAATTATTGTGTTTAATTAAGCTTAATTAAACTTTGATTAAACATTATAGTTTCAAAGTCTCAAGGAGTCTCCTGTTTTATGGCTTTGCATTCTATAATTAGAGAGGAAAGTTATGAACATCATCTGTTGATTGTGATGGTTATTATTTGTGATCCTTATCAATCAGAAAGGAGTAATTGTGGTAAATGTGTATGTGCCGCTAGATCTCACAGTATTATGGGGATTAAGTTTAAGCCCCAAGTTTTTGGATGAAATATCTGGTCTCCCAGTAAATGAGATGGTTTTGATCACAAGGGACTTAAACATCAGTCTAGTTATGTATTGCAACACATCCAGTGGCTTACAAGCTGCCCACTAAGTGGGGATTCCAATGATTAATGATTTTGTTTTACGCCAATTGTATGGCTGTGTGAGAGCTAGAGATATCTTTGTGAGTGAATTATTGATCATGTGAAACAGTAGCTTGCCAGGCGACTTCCTTAAGGCAAAGCTTTTCTTCTCTTTTAGGAGTTCATCAATAATTGATTGCACTTTTGTAATTCTACTCTTGTGGAAACGTTTTTCTAAAAAACAATGAGGGCCATCAGTGAATACTTATTTCCAAATTTTCTAGTTGAATTTTCATCTCAATATAATTGGAAATGGTGCTACAATGTGGTATGTTAGGAATCAAAGGACCATGAATGGCATCAGGAACTTATTTAAGATTTGTTCAACAAACCTAGAGAAGACATAGTAGTCCCAGAGAACAATAGGGACACATTTCAGTAGTGCTAATGACACTGATGATAGTTTAAAGAAGAAAATCTGTTCAGCTAGGATAACCTGTAATCATCAGAAATGGTTTCATAATGAGTGCTGTCTGGTGAACCGAGCCCAACACAAACTCTTTCAGCATTGAAGGTTGCATGGAAGGCACCTGTTTTTCTTAGGATTCCTAATTTTGTTCAGTATGATCTCTGAATTTAACCTTATAGTATTCTCTATATTATTTAGAAACCCAAATCCTAAATATTTTACCCTTATTCAATTTCTTTGCAAAATTCTCTGTCGTTGATTTTAGGCACATAAAAGTGGCATGCATTCACATCTTGATTTGTTACAGAACACTGCAGCATATGAGGAATGTAATTGAACACTACAGCATATGAGCAAATACTTTCTTATGTGTCTGGAATCTAAGTTTTTATGTATGAGAGAAGTAAAACGTCATCTGCGTAAGCTCCCACCTTATACCATTCTTTCCCAATCTGTATTCCTGTCAACAATGTTTCATCCTTCAGTATACACAATAAAGGTTCCACTGACAAGATTGGCTGAAGATTTATGATTCTGTGTATAAATCTAAAATCTTGCCAATGCTTATGCAAATCATATTCCATTTTCTTAATAATCTGTCATGAACACCACATAAACTACCTAAAGGCTTCCCGAGAGACACAAATCAATGTTGGCAGCATAAAGAATCAGAAGGAACTCTCCTTCATATGATGACAGAACACAAAATCATCCGACATTTCTGGTTAGGCATTATATCTCAAATTAATAAAATATTTAAGGTAAACATAGAATTCAGTTCCATATGGGCATGTTTGGATATACCTGCAGAAAGTTGAAAGGGAGCTTTTAGGAAATGAAAAGGTAGCATCTCTTATGTAATAGTTTTATTGATAGCTTTATCTAGTTAGAATAAAGATTTTTTATTCTCAGTTCCCTTTATGAATAAGGTTATTTCCTCTAGGCGCACCAACTAATTTTGGTATTTATATACTAAGGGCAGGGGGTGTAAACAATCAAAATATTTCAATTTTTTCTTTTAACATTTATGCTTTCTGTGTTTTAATAATCTTTTCTCCCCCAAGCCATTTGTCCATCACCGAATAAAGGGGCCTATTACGATGGCGGGCGGACAAAGTCCGCCCGCCACCGTAACGGTGAATGGGACCGTCCGCCAGAGGTGCGGCGGTCCCGCTGTGGGCATTAGGATGCCACGGTGGCGGTGGCATCCCCCATCCACAACATTGTGGCGGGCGGTGCGCACAGCACCGCCCGCCACAATGCTGTGGATGCACGTTGTGCATTGGCATGCACAAGGTGACAGGCACTGCGTGGTGCCTGCCACCTTGTCCACGCCAATGTAGGGGGGTACCACAGGTACCCCCCATGTGCACCCCCACCCCCAACACTCCGGGGGCCCGCAACGGGCCCCCAACAGCAAAGACTGCATGCCTTTCCATGGTGGCAACGCCGCCATGGAAAGGCTGATCACCGGCTGCATCGCATGCAGACACCGCCACCATATTGTGCCCGTTTTCCGCCCGGTCAACGAGTCGACCGGCGGAAAAGCGGTGGACGGTCTTCCCTTCCGCCGCGGACTCCCCAGCCATCCTAATATGGCGGGGGGTCACGAAGGCATGGATGGCGGGCGGATCGCCCCCGCCGGGCCGGCGGTGGCTACCGCCGGCCCGGCGGGGGCGATCCACCCGCCATCCTAATAGGCCCCAAAGTTATCTGCTTCCTGGCGGATCCATTAAAAATAATGAACATTTTAAAATACCTCATGTTGTTAAAAGATCAACTACCTGATGGTGTAGCAATTCTGTGTGAAAATGTGGTGCTGACGTTTGGGTTGCCTTTTTTTTTAATGTCTTCAATATTTGTTTGGAACTGATCTCTCTTCCTCATTTGTGGGCCTAAGCAACTATTGTGCTGGTTTATAAATTAGGGAATACTTATTAATTAATCTCCCTTTTCCACAAAGTTAGAAAAGTGATAGTCAGACTATTATCAGAAAGATTGCAACCGTGGACAGATGTCAATGAAATAATCCGTCGGAGTTAACGATGGATTTTGCAAATCCCCCTTAATTCACAGTAAAGTATTTGTTGTGGTATATTTGGTGACTATTGCTGGAACATCTGTAAGATAAGTTGATATATATATGTATATACATTTATATATATATGTGTGTGTGTATATATTTATATGTGTGTGTATATATATATATATATATATATATATATATATATATATATATATATATATATGGTTTGGTGTGATGTATGCGTGCGGCCACAGGCACTCTGGGGAACCCTTCCTCAAGTTTGTTCGGCAGCAGCAGTGGCATTTCATTTGGACTGTTTTCAAGGGATTGAAAGCCCCCGAACCACGACATTGTCGGGCCATGACTTCATTGGAGAAGCAGGTTACTCAAGCTGCGCCTTCAGGTATTTTCATGATGGTGATATGCGGCAGGTTGTAGGAGTCTGCAGAGACTTATTTTATTTTTCAAAATGTGACTTTGGGGCTACTATAATAACAATGTTTCTCATGGAGAGAAGGTGAATGCTGGGACTTGTAGTTGTTCTGGAATGGCCACAAGGTTCCCTCCAATGAGAGTAAGGCAACATGTATATCAACCCACATGTGAGCCCCAGGCTCATTTTGCATTTGATAAAGGCACTCTTGCCGAATGCTGTTTAAAATAAAAGAAATCCTGTTGACTCGCTGTGTTCCCTAAACAGTTTCCTGAAAGGAATGGTTTGGTGTGATATATATATATATATATATATATCCTACTGGCGGTCAGTAGGTAGTTATAGTTAGAACAATGTTTCCATAGGAAAAGCGATTTTCGACTTGCCTATATCTTTAGGAAGCAGCCAGCATCTTGTAGTATCATCCGGTTCAGCCAAACCGAATTTCAATATTTTATAAAAAAACAATTATCCAGTCTTAACAATTTTCCCCAAGTAGGACTCTCCGTTGAAATCTTTCTTTTGACCAAACAGTTCCTTCCAACAGACTGGCAACCTGGGGAGGCAGGAGTCTAATCCACTGTTCGGCCTTAAACTGAAATCGTCTACCCTTGGAACTGAAAACGGCTACTCCCCTTCTCAAATTTAGGAAGGTTTTTAAGTCTTGGCTTTTTACCCTGGATGTGACCAATTATCTTTGAAGTCTGGTAGCTCTGTCGTACTTTCCTGTCTTAGGTAGTGCCAAGACGCCTTTGGGTGATCGTTTGCTCTTTAGAAATATTTTAATCAAAACATAATGATGTGAGTGATATAAGATTTTTTTGAAAAAGAAAAGTAAGCCCCAGGTGAAGAAACCAAAACCAAAAAACATGAGAAGGAAACCACAATGGCAAAATGTGTGAACAAATAAGGTATGTTGGTTATTTTATCAAAAATACAGCCAATTATATTCAATACAATGAAAGACACAGAGGGATTTCTCAATGTGCCACCTCAACAAAGGTACAGTTTGTCTTTTTTGTGTGTCGAGGGCATTTCACCCCTATATGAAATACTAGAGTCTCATCAGGACTGTGGTAACCTGGGGATGGCTGGATATAGAGAGGGTCCCCGGCAGGGCAAAAAAACAGTTTTGTTTTTGAATTCATGATGAAATTCACAAATATTCGTGACTATTGCCGTGAATTGAAAAAAAAAACAAGCGCAGTCTCCCTCACTTGCTTTTAATGAAGCCCCCAGGTGGGCCAGGTCCCGGGGGCATGCGTATATTAATAAAAATAAGGAGGGAGCGCAGGGGTCTCCATCAAAGGGCTTATTTTTGCCCCGGGGACCACCACCTCCACGGGGCTATTGTTAATATTTACATGGGGGGCCGCGCGGACCGCTTTTGCGGACTGCCCCAGGGACCACCACCTCCCCAGGGCTATTAATAAAATAAATATAGGAGGGCCGCGCGGACCCCCCTGGGCTCTAGGGACCACCACCTCCCCAGGTCTTAAATAAACACTGAAGAGGGGTTCCACGTGGAGCTCCATCCTCGGGGACCACCACCTCCCTGGGGCCAATTACTTGTTAAAAAAGAGTGAGGGGGTCATGCGGCCACACACCTGGGCCATATGTGGGCCCAGGGACCACCACCTCCTCGGGCAGTGCAGCCCCCCTCCTCAAGCCACTAATGGCCCTGGGGACAGCCACCCCCCAGGGCTGGCTCCTGCTATGTCCTGGGGTGCCCACCCCCGGGACATAGTTGTTTGCTATTGCTTGACAAGAGCTGTGACAAACAAAATCAAACACTCTGGTTGCAGCGGGCGGGAGCTGTCAAACCGCTCCCGCTTGCTGGAAGTGGAGTTTTCATCTTTTTCTCTCCCCACACACATGTGGGCAGGGAAACAAATGAAAGTATTGCCCTCACATGCAGGGAGCTGTATTTCCAGCAGCTCCCTGCATGCAAGAGCAATGCCAGCTCCCCAGGAGGCGGGGAGCTAGCTGGGACTGCGGGGGCTTTGAGGCTCCCCCCGCGGTCCCATAGCATGCTGGGGGCCATGGGTGGGACCAGGGCACCCAGGGAGACATGGCCAGGCCCCGGGGTTGGCCCAGGGAGGGAGGCCACGTCGCCCCCCTCCCCTATTCAATTATGGCCAGGCCCCGGGGAATGGGGTCCCCGGGGCTGTTCTGGCTCTGATGACCATTTCACAGAAATTAGACCTCAACGTGAGACACTTACAAATATAAACATAGCAGATGCCCCCATTGAAGCTCCACTTCTGGAAAAGACAGATGATCCTAACTCCTGGGCTTGGCGAAGGCAAAGCAAGTGTGTTTTCTCAGCATTTCCATATTGAAAAACGATCTGAAATCCTTCATGGAGGTGAATGCATTGATCTATTGGAGTGCAACCGGTAGTGACTCTGATGAGGGGGTTCTTGGTTGTCCGGTACTAGTGAGAGCAGAGTCCATGGTTCTCCCTTTAAATTGCTAGGAGTATGCAAATGTGCAAATGACTTGGAAGCATCCCCGTTTGTCCTCGCCCACCTTAGTAGTATCCAAAGGTCTTCCTGCCTTTTGTCAGGATGATGAACAGCTTAACATGCGGCCCTCCAACGCTTTCCCTACCGATTTTGGTGAGGAGTCCTTGATGCCGAGGAATATGAGGACATCTCCATCAAACAAAGAAGCTTTTACTTCATATAGTTAAGAGGAAGGACCCTTTTTTGGTGGATATTTACCTCTTTGTCATCTTCTCAATAGGGGATTCATGTTATCACATATTTCTGGATAAAGACACACCATGAACAATCACATTGTCAAAACGCACACATGGTCACTGGTTACATTTCCATGTGCTCCATTAAGCAGCTGCAGTGTAGAATATGTACTGAACATTTACCCAAGGAGGTAGCACTTAGCAATTAACCAGTAGAAAGAACTCCACTTGGGTAGATATTTTGTGCAAAAATGTGGACTCTTGCTGGATAAAAGGGCAGGTCTGGTTCTGTTGTGGCCTAGTCATTGACACAGCAACAGACACACCCACACAGACACTTAGACACCCACTCATGCACTCAGACACTCACATACCCACTGACAGACCCACTCAGATACTCACAAACCTACTCACAGACCCACTTACAGACCTACTCATACACTCTCACACACACTCATAGACCCCACTCACTCATTAAACCACTTACAGACACACTCAGACACTCTCACAGCCACTCACAGACCCATTCAGACACTTATGAACCCACACACAGATCCACACAGACAGGTACACCCACTCACAGACCCACTCAGACACTCATGTACCCACTTACAGAACCACTCATACTCTCTCACACCCACTCACAGACCTACTCAGAGACTCACACTCTGACTCACAGACCCACTCAGAGGCTCGCAAACCCACTCAGAGACTCACACACCCACTCACAGACCCACTCAGACACTCATGCACTCACTCAGAGACTGACTCACACACTCATGAAGGTACTCACACACCCACTCAGACACTCTCACACCCACTCACAGACCCACTCAGACACTCACACAAACACTAATGCACCCCCTCAGACACCCACTCAGACACTCACACACCCAGTGAGGCACTTATGCAACCACTCCCAGACCACCCAGACACTCACACACCGACTCGCACACCAATTGAGACACTCATGCACTAACTCACACACCGACAGAGACACTCATGCACTCACTCACACACTCACTCTCAAAGGTTACAGTTAGAAAATAAAATTAAAAAGAACTTTAGAAACTCACTTAAAAAACCAAAGGGTACAGAGAAGTTCTAGTTAGGAAATAACATTAAAAAAACATACAAATTCTCTAAAAAAAAACAAAGGTTACAGGGACATTATAGTTAGGAAATAACATTAAAAAAACCTTCTAAATTCACTGAAAAAAACAAAGGTTGCAGGGAAATTATAATTAGGAAATAACATTAAAAAAACATAGAAATTCACTTAAAAAAATATAGGTTTTAGGGACGTTATAGTTAGAAAATAAAATTTAAAAAACTTTAGAAATTCACTGAAACAATCAAAGGTTACAGGGACGTTAAAGTTAGGCTTAGATTTCACTTGTACAAAACCAATGAAATTCAGCAGTTATAGTTCCCTGCGCGAACTATAACTTACGCCCCGCAATGCACTGCTTATGACCTCACATATTACATCACTCATGACATGGTCAGTGACATTACTCATGACATTCTGATGGCATCTCATATGAAATCACTGATGACATCATCCACAGATCAACTCAAACACCCACTCACACCCCGATACAACCTGTCATACACCCACTCACATACCCACACAACCACTCATATACCCATTCACAGACCCATACAAGTACTCACACAACCACTCACTCATCCATAGAGTCACTCACCCACCCATTCACTCACTTCCATACCTATTCACACATCCATACAAGCACTCACACACCCACTCCCTTACCCTTACAGCCACTCACAAAGACACTCACTTGGCAATACAGCCTCTCACACACCAACCCACTTAACCAAATACCCAGTCAAACAGCCACTCACACAACCACTCACACACCCATACAACTGCCCAAACACCCACCCACACACCCCTACAACCACTGACAAAGCCATACAACTACTCCCACACCCATACAACTACTCACATAGCCACTCACACACCCAGAAACTACTCACAACCCCATTCACACACCCATAGAGCCATATGCACACTCACTCACCTATACAGTTACTCACAGAACCCCATTCACTCATTTATACAGCCCCTTACACACCCACTCATACAGCTACTCACTCACAGATACAGCCACTGACACACCCACTCACTCACTATTACAGCCACTGACACAGCCACTCATTCACCCACACAGCTACTCACACACCCACATATTTACCCATACAGTCACTCACACACCCACTTACACACCAATACAGCCACTCAGACACCCACTCACACACGGATACACACAGTCACACAGCCACTCACATAATATATGTTAGAAATAGTACCACTCATTAGTAGTACACCTAGCATACTAATTTTGTAGTAGCTTAGTATATATGTTTAACACTCATAAACTCTTAGAAAACACACTCACTGGATGATGTAATCAGTGATGTCATTTTAGATGTCATCAGTGATGTCACTGAGCATGTCATGAGTGATCTAATATGTGGGGGGCGTGGCCAGCGATCCAACATGGCGGACGCGACTGGCTGAAGTCCGCTGTGAATCCCTCAGTTATCCTGAGTTCCATCCTGCATCCGACCCATCTGCATACCATTGCTGTGGAGATTTGTTGGCGCCAGGCTGCGGTGCCCGATGCGACCCTTCAAGGAACGTACTTGACGGGGAGGCCCCCGTTACTGACGAGAACCGATCTACGGCCTACCTGGTGGTGAGGTGAGTGCGAGCCCTCGGGTCCAACCACTATGCACCGGCGTGACCTGTGGCGGTCCCGAGTAATTGGACGCAGTGCGACTATGCCCACCGCGATCTCCGGAACCCTGGACCGTAGCTGTCAAGGACCAAGTACGGGGCCCCTGTTGGGGGTAACTGATTCAAGGATCACCGGGTCCCGCGCCCTGGATCCTCGCAGTGCTGACATAGAGGGACCGGACTGTGCAGCGTTGCCTGAGAGTCTTGGGACCGGCTCTGCTGGGCAGCGACGGCGCGAGGTGAGCGCCCGCCCAGACTGCACCCTGAGGTAATCCTGCGGCGACATATCCCTGGGCCCCTAACAGCAGGACGCGCAGCGGAACCAGCTGCAGTGAGATCGGAGAACGGTTGCAACCTATGCCTGACCCCTGAGGCCCTGACTACTGTGCATACTGGCGAGTGTGCAGTGAGGCGGAGACTGTGGGCACGGTATACAAAGACGGCGAGCAGTGTAACCGCCTAGGAGAGTGCTGGCTCATCCGATGTTTTGGGCAGCGTGTACGGACCTCCCGCCAGAGTTGCTCTGACTGAGAGGCCCTGCCTGGAGGCTGCGGCGATCTCGGCCTGGCCCGAGAGGCCTCAGAAGGTAGGCCTTGCATGAACACTGTTGAAAAGGGCACAGGCGGTCCTGGTTGTGGGGATGGAGCTGTAGATGCAACCTTGTGGAGTAGTCTTGAGGCCGCAGTTACGATTTCAACTGCATGAGCTGAGACGCCGTAGACACACTGGCCTTGAATCACCAGGGAGAGCGCTCGGGGGGGTGGATGCGGCCTATACCCGGCCCCCTACAGGCCAGACTACTGAAACTGTGGCGGTGCGGCCTACTGTCGAGAGGCCCTGTCTAGGAGCAGCGGCGATCTAGACCAGGCCCCGGGGGACCCCAGAAGGTAGGCCCTGCATAAGCATCGTTGGAGGAGGTACGGCCGGTCCTCTCTGCGGGGGTGGAGCCACGGATTCAGCGCTGCGAAGTGTATTTTGAGACTGCAGATGCGGCCACAGCTACGAGAACTGAGAAACCGCAGGCACCCTGGCCTTGAGTTGTCTGGGATAGCGGCCTAAGGGTGGATGTAGCCTATGCACTGCTCCCCGTAGGCCCGACTACTGAGGCAGTGACGGTACGGTCTGCTACATGGGTGACTGCAGTGAAGTGCCTGGAGCGCCCTGATTGTTGTGTCTGCTGCGACAGCCTTAAAGTGCCTTGCGACTTGCATCTTCCACTCGCCCTGTACTTCCCTGAGACCGATCCGGCCCGCTAGCCCATCACCACAGGTGAGCAGATCCTGTGCCAATCGCCCTGAGCTGCGGGGATGGACTAAATACTACTGAAGCCGAGATCTCACCAGCTGAGACACGTGTCTTGAAGTGGGTCGGAGGGCCCCCCTTGTCTGTAAACTGCTCATCCTGACACTGGGCCCATGTGTCGAGATCTGGTACAGTGGGCAGTTTGATGGTAATACACTTCCTTAAATAAGTGACTGCATTACTAGAGGTGGATCTGGGGCAGAAGTGAACTAATGCAAGGGCTCTAGTCCCGATACACCTGGTGTGGGACATCAATAGCACCACACAACGCTGCGACATTGAATGTTACTCACACTGCGACACGCACAGCTAGCAGGAGCAACTGTATACCTATAGCCTGCCTTGATACCTATTGCCTTTTCAGTCGCTCAGTGCCCAGGGTCAATGCTCTCCGCACAAAAACTAGCAATGGGCCGCCTCCGCACCAATGCACAGCAACACACGCTGCTACCCTGAAACTACCGAACGCGGAAGACGGTGCGACTAAGGACATTCCGAATGCGACACAGGTGGCAAAACTGGATTCGGTACTGGCAGCGGTCGAGAAAATTGGAACCACGTTGGAGCAGACACGAACGTCGCTTGAAGCCAGAATTGACAAGATAGCATCTGATTTCAATCTCTTCAAGGCGGATCATCATAATTTGGCAGAGAAGGTACAATCACAAGCCCAGTCACTGTCTGAACTGAAGCCTGTTACCCACAGTCACACTGCGGCCCTCCAAGACGTTCTGGACTGTGTGCACGCCTTGGAAGATAGAGTTGAAGATGCGGAAGGGCGCTCTCGCTGCAACAATGTCCGCGTGGTAGGCCTACCGAAAGGAGAGGAGGGCCGAGCCCCAGAACAATATGTAGAGCGTTGGCTGCAAGACATTCTGCCTCCGGGAACATTGTCGCCGCAATTTGTGGTCGAAAGAGCACACCGTGTACCAGTCCAAAGGCCCCCTCCAGGGGCTCGGCCAAGACCGTTCCTCTTAAAGCTCTTGAACTATAGAGACAGGGACACAGTTTTACGGGAAACTCGCAAGCTCTCCGATCTTAGAGTTGGTGGCAATCCAATCATGGTGTTCCCGGATTACACATCACAGGTGCAGAGGCGACGAAGCACCTTCTCTGTCGTGAAACGCCAGTTACGCGAACTGGAACTCCCCTACTCCCTACTGTTCCCTGCCAGACTGAGGGTGATAGCCAAGGGTACTACCCGCTTCTTTGATTCGCCTGACGAGGCGTGGGACTGGCTGGAGGAAGCGGGCCTGTGGACGGGGACTCGCCCCTCGAGTGAGGAACCAGCCCGGCCAGTCAATAGGAGGTCCCGTCGTCGAGGGAAGTGAAGAAGAATAGGAGACATGTCCTCTAAGGCAGCGGCGCCACGGCCGGAACAGAGCGAGGTAGAGCGCCGTAACGCCCTGGAAGCAGTTGCAACACTGGGGACCCAGATATATTGGGAAGCTCAAGAAATCAGTTCCTCTGAATTGGCGACTGCCAGTGGTTCGTCCACCCCTAGGCCCGAGGACTTTGATGGGGTGAGGCCGCCCGATGTCACCCCGCAGACTGCTGATGACATCATGTGAGAGACTTCCATCGCTTAGTGTAATGAAGGGGGCTACACACGCAAGTACAGACTAATGTTGCATTGCTTGATACTGATGATGATCTTTAATGCTACAAGATATGATACCACTACCTGCAAAAGACGTATACATATGTACTGTGCACAGGCCACAGACGCCACACCGCGTATTTCATGTACCGTGCACACAGACACGCGGATGGGGGAAGCGGGTGACATACCCTTGCCATAGAGGGACAAGTAATATACGTAGATAGGCACACACTACCCTTACCCCCATTAGTCTTTGTATTAGACTAGTCACTGCCCCGTTGGGCGCAATAGTAGTTTGGACGAACGTCACGGCAGAGTTCGCCCCAATTGATGACATGGTTAAGGTTAACGTTCCACGTTCTAATTCAACAGAGTCAGCCCGTAGCCCTTGTCCCGATACTTGTCGGATGCTCTGACGCTCGCCCCACCTCTCCTGGGGAGGAAAACTCTGCTAATCAAACATGACGCAGGTTAAAGTGATAACATGGAACATACGTGGTATGCACACACCCACACGCAGGTACTCAATTTTTTCATACTTGCAGAGGCACATGGCGAGCATTGCCCTGCTCCAAGAGACACACATGACGCATACCGAGCTGGAGCACCTGCGCAGCAGATGGAGGGGTCAGATATTTGGCACTACCTACTCGGCACACGCACGAGGCACACTGATATGGGTCAGAGCGGAAGTCCCGTTTGTCCGTGACGAGGAGGTGAACGACACGGAGGGCAGATACACCTTTGTAAAAGGGCGCCTAAATGGTCAAATTATATTAGTGGGCTCCATCTATGTTCCCAACACGGACCAAGCATCCTTTCTTGAACATATTTCTGGGGTGCTGGCCAGGTGGAATGGGATCCCTTGGTTGCTGGGCGGAGATTTTAATTCGGTGCTTAATGTAGAGTTAGACAGATCGTTTCCGCCCCTCAACAAAACACCTTCTACATCTAATGCAAAGGCCCTCTCGAATTGGCATACACGCTGGGCTCTTCTTGACAAATGGCGCTTCCTTAATCCCATTGCTCGTGTTTACTCTCATTACTCTGCGGTCCATGGACTGCACGTGCGGTTAGATAGGTTAGTGGGGTCACAGGCACTGCTCCCCTTAGTCCAAGGAATTGAGTATCTAGGGCGAACCCACTACGATCATAATCCCTTATCACTACATCTTAACTGGGAGATGCGGCGCCCCCCGGTCCCTACATGGCGCCTCCAGCCTAGTGCATTGGAAGACTCGGCGTTCCGTTCATCGCTGGGAACGGCCATCCTAGCGTATTTTGAATTAAATGAGGGTACGGCCAGCGATGCGTTTATTGAATGGGAGGCATTCAAGGTATTGATCAGGGGGCATTGCATTGGGGCCACATGGAATATCCGCAAGCAGTTATCTGACTCCCTTACAAAAATAGAGAAGCAGCTATTACAATATGAGCAAGAAGGCGAAGGGACCGGCAGGAACACAAGGCGCCTTGAAGCTTTTCGCTCTGATCATGCGGAGCACTTGGAGCGCCTTCGTTGTCATAACTATGCGGCACATACAGCCCGTACACATACTACTGCCGACAGAGCAGGTAGACTGTTAGCCTGGCTGATAAGGCAGGATTACACCCGGGCCCCAATAGGGACGATACAGGGAGTTACAGGGCAGATGTTAAGCACGCAGCAGGAAATACATGAAGCACTAACACAACACTATGCCCGCCTATACCAATCCCGTAGGAGGTGTGATGAGCGAGCCCTAGAAGAGTTCCTTCATCCATTACAGTTGCCCACAGTAGGGAGGGCAAAAGACACACAATTGATGGACGGAATGCAGAACAAATCAAAACATTCACCCCCAGTCAAGAGATCTGGGTTAAATCCATCATTCTTTTGCTCACCATGCCACCCCAGTTTAGACCTGGCCATATGCAAATCAGTCTTGACCCTGTGCCTCATGGGAACAGTCCAGCCCGAACTGCCAAGCCAGGTCCTCCCTGGACCGGAAACAAGCATCCTAGGACCGGTTTCGGGGTTTCACCCTCTTCAGCCAGGATAGCTTGATTCCAGTGGCACAGTGAGCCCAGGACCCACGTCTGGGCATACCTGGCACACTTAGGGCGAGAAAGCAAAAGACACACAATTGATGGACGGAATGCAGAACAAATCAAAACATTCACCCCCAGTCAAGAGATCTGGGTTAAATCCATCATTCTTTTGCTCACCATGCCACCCCAGTTTAGACCTGGCCATATGCAAATCAGTCTTGACCCTGTGCCTCATGGGAACAGTCCAGCCCGAACTGCCAAGACAGGTCCTCCCTGGACCGGAAACAAGCATCCTAGGACCGGTTTCGGGGTTTCACCCTCTTCAGCCAGGATAGCTTGATTCCAGTGGCACAGTGAGCCCAGGACCCATGTCTGGGCATACCTGGCGCACTTAGGGCGAGAAAGCAAAAGACACACAATTGATGGACGGAATGCAGAACAAATCAAAACATTCACCCCCAGTCAAGAGATCTGGGTTAAATCCATCATTCTTTTGCTCACCATGCCACCCCAGTTTAGACCTGGCCATATGCAAATCAGTCTTGACCCTGTGCCTCATGGGAACAGTCCAGCCCGAACTGCCAAGCCAGGTCCTCCCTGGACCGGAAACAAGCATCCTAGGACTGGTCTCTGGGTTTCACCACATTTCTGGGGTGCTGGCCTGGTGGAATGGGATACCTTGGTTGCTGGGCGGAGATTTTAATTCGGTGCTTAATGTAGAGTTAGACCGATCGTTTCCGCCCCTCAACAAAACACCTTCTACATCTAATGCAAAGGCCCTCTCGAATTGGCTTACACGCTGGGCTCTTCTTGACATATGGCGCTTCCTTAATCCCACTGCTCGTGTTTACTCTCATTACTCCGCAGTCCATGGACTGCACGTGCGGTTAGATAGGTTAGTGGGGTCACAGGCACTGCTCCCCTTAGTCCAAGGAATTGAGTATCTAGGGCGAACCCACTACGATCATAATCCCTTATCACTACATCTTAACTGGGAGATGCGGCACCCCCCGGTCCCTACATGGCGCCTCCAGCCTAGTGCATTGGAAGACTCGGCGTTCCGTTCATCGCTGGGAACGGCCATCGTAGCGTATTTTGAATTAAATGAGGGTACGGCCAGCGATGCGCTTATTGAATGGGAGGCATTCAAGGTATCAATCAGGGGGCATTGCATTGGGGCCACATGGAATATCCGCAAGCAGTTATCTGACTCCCTTACAAAAATAGAGAAGCAGCTATTACAATATGAGCAAGAAGGCGAAGGGACCGGCAGGGACTAAAGGCGCCTTGAAGCTTTTCGCTCTAATCATGCGGAGCACTTGGAGCGCCTTCATTGTCATAACTATGCGGCACATACAGCCCGTACGCATACTGCTGCCGACAGAGCAGGTAGACTGTTAGCCTGGCTGATAAGGCGGGATTACACCTGGGCCCCGATAGGGATGATACGGGGAGTTACAGGGCAGATGTTATGCATGCAGCAGGAAATACATGAAGCACTAACACAACACTATGCCTGCCTATACCAATCCCGTAGGAGGTGTGATGAGCGAGCCCTAGAAGAGTTCCTTCATCCTTTACAGTTGCCCACAGTAGGGAGGGAACACAGGGAAGCCCTCAATGAGCGCATTTTGCTAGAAGAGATTGGGGAGGCCATACAGTCTCTGGCATCCGGAAAGTCGCTGTGCCCGGATGGGTTACCAGCAGAATACTACAAAGCATATTGTGTCTCTATTGTACAGCGCCTTCACACTGTGTATGCCACTGCCCTAGAGAGCCAGCAGCTCCCACCCTCTTTGCGTGAGGCGCACCTGATTTCGCTGTTGAAGCCAGATAAAGATCCCGCGGAGATGGGCTCCTATAGGCCTCTGGCCCTACTCAACACCGATTATAAGATACTAGCGAAGGTGCTAGCGGATAGATTGACACAAGTTGTCCCGACATTGGTCCATGTAGACCAAAACTGATTTGTGCCGGCCTGCAGTACTTCTCTTAATCTACGGCGCTTCTTCAGAGTGTCCACATATGCGGTGCAGGAGTGGCCACCAGCGGGGTGCCTTGTATTGGACCTGGAGAAGGCCTTCAATTCTCTAGAGTGGGACTATCTGTTTGCAGTACTCGAGAAATTTGAACTGGGCCCAGCTTTTATCCAACTGACACGACTGCTTTACACCAACCCTATGGTCAGGGTTAAAGTAGGGCCCTACATGTCAGACTCACTTCCAATACAGAGAGGGACGCGACAGGGATGTCCGTTAACGCAGCTTCAGTTTGCACTTGCAATAGAGCCCCTAGCGGAAGCGTTGCGCGCCTAATTGGGCGATGGGGTGCCCTTGGGAGATGCTACACATCAGGTGTCATTGTATGCCGACGATCTTCTTATTTACATTAGAGACATTGACCGAGTCCCTGATCGGCTGGCGCAACTGCTAGACGAATTTGCGGTGCTCTCTGGACTAATTGTAAATATAGAAAAGTCCTGCTTTTACTCGTTTGCAGAGGGCCTCCAAGTTCCTGGCCTTGTTATGAGTGGCAGGCTGGTGCGGTGGACGGCAGATACGTTCCGCTACCTAGGTCTCCAGATTTACCGCCACCCGGCTGATCTCTTTGATGGGAACTTAGGAAGAGCGGTGACATCCCAAAAATCACAGATGCAATTCTGGAGTACATTGCCACTGACGGTACCGGGCAGGGTTGCGCTCACTAAAATGGTGGTGCTCCCGAGGCTTTTATATTATTTCATGAATTTACCGATATACATCCCGGCTTCCTTTTTTACCTCCCTCGAACAACAGATTCGGGATTTTATATGGGGCAACACCCGACACAGAGTGGCGCTGAAGAAACTGTACCTACCGACGGTCCAAGGAGGGTTAGCAGCTCCTTGCCTTGAACATTATTATCTGGCCTCTCAACTGCAATGGGTGGCGCGCTGGCTGGCAGACTGACATAGAGAGGACACTGCAACTACGAGGCCGCCCCACTCTTTGGAACACATAGTTAGCCTTTTCCATCCAGGAGCGCGACCGCGGCCGCCTGAATCCTTGTTGCTCTCTGTTGCCTATAGATGTTTTCGTAAAAGCCTCTACATAACCCGCAAGGTGATTCCTTACGCGCCTGCGATACCTTTGGAGGGAACTCCGAGTAGTCAGGCAGTGATCTCTAGGCCAGCAATTCGGGGATGGCAGGAAAAAGGCGTGCAGACGCTCGGGGACCTTTATCGCGAGGGGGTACTCATACCATATACATCGCTAGTAGAGGAGGAAGGGCTTCCACAGGGTCACTTTCTAGCGCACCGCTCCTTAGTGGCCTCCCTCACAGCCAAATTGGGGGATATCACTACAGAACCACAAACACATCTCACCATGCAGTACTTACATGTCATGGGGTCAGGTAGACACTTAACACGCTGGTTCGCAGCCTCCCTGAGGACTCATGCAGCGATTGGCCTGGAAGCACTCCGCCAGAAATGGGAGCTGGACTTGGGACACCAACTTACGGACACGGATTGGGCCAGAGTGTTGGAGAGTCCGATTCGCGTACCTAGAAATATACGCTTCCGCCAAATACAGCTCTATATAGTCCACAGAGCATACCTTACACCTGCTAAAATCAACCAATATTTCTATCGCGTAGATGCGGAGTGTCCGAGATGTGCTGAAAATGGGGCTGACCTAGTACACTGCTTTGGAGCTGTACCCGGGTGGGTACCTACTGGAATACAGTAGCAGAAGTATTATACGACTGTACAGGTCACAGGCTGTCCTTCGATTGGCCAACCTACCTACTGCATAAGTTCCATAGGACACCCAGCACAAAGGTCACTTCCAGATTTTTGGATCTAGGGCTGATAGTAGCCAAAAGGCTGATCACTAAGAAATGGAAGTCACCGGACCCTCCTAACATAGCTGCCTGGCGGGGCTCAGTGCTTGCATGGGCCAAGGCGGAAAGCCTCGCTATCAGGCGTGAAGAAACGCTGGGACTGCGGAAAACTCCCATTGCAGCAAGCTGGGACGCTCTGTATATCGCTTTACAGGTCGGTGCAGACATGACAGATGGGCACTCCACTGATACGCACTTGGTGAACAACTAGCACGCTCGCAGGATGGAGAGTAGATGCGCTGCGACACTTTAGACTGACAGAATACAGGCTGCTAGTGTATATATACTGACACACACCTCAGGGGTGAGGGGGTGGCGGGTGATCACTGACAATAAGAGCAACACAAGAATGTATATCTGACACGATGGGACACAATGGGCTGAACATCTGTTTCATATGTTTAATGGTTTATTTTATTAGTTCATGCACTTCTCTCAATATTAATTACCTTAGCTGATTATTCTATAGACACCGGCTAGACATATATTACCACTGATGGTATCGCCTTACCTGTATGCTACCGAATGTAAAGGCCAACAGTAATAGCCATGTAACAATATATTTGATGTACATGATAACCAGAACTATATGGTCATGAGAATTGCTCTGCCTCTATGTCCCTTGTTTCCTCTATAGTTTGCTTAGCGGACGTGAGTAATGATTACACTCAAGATTCTGTATATTATTGTATTACTACTGGCTGGATGCGGCAATTGGGACATTAATGCATACAAACACCATATCTATGGCACAAACCAAAGTCCGCTACTGCTTGCATGCAGTAAAATGTGTATAGTGGAAAAAATAAAATCAATAAAGAGATTTGCAAAAAAAAAAAAAATGAGTGATCTAATATGTGAGGTCATAAGCAGTGCAATTCGAGACGTACGTCATAGTTAGCTCAGGTAAATTCTGCTGCCTCAAGGAAAGCTCCAACAAAACAATGACTCCATCAGTCTGACATAACCAATGAGCACGGAAATGATGACGCATGAGTGTGGAATGTGTTCTCAGATTCCACCCAGGGATTCTATTCCTGCAATGTTGGATTACCTGATTCAGGAGACCTCAACATTCTTGAAGAACAACACGAAAGAACCAGTACACAGATGTCAATGGTACAAAGGAGCACACTTGTGTTAGAAGAAAAGTCCCAAGCAAGATTCCTGTCCCATTTTGGATTTAAGAAAAGCAAACAAATGGGAGGAGAGGGAAAAATTCAGGATGCTGGCTTTTCACCACATTTTCTCCACATTTTCAGCACACAGAATTTAGGTGCGCCGTGGACTTGCAGAACGCTTATTTTCATGTACTCATAGGACCAACAGAGAGAATTTTCTAAGATTCCAAATTGCAAAAATTCACTATCTATACAAAGTTTTGCCATTGGGGCTGACGTCAGCTCCAAGAGCTTGTTTAAAAGTTGTGGCAGTAGTGTCAGCATACCTCCGCAGTAAGTGTGTGCTTATTTATCTGTATGGGGATTACTGGCTAATCAAATCTCTTGTTCCAAGTTCTTCTCGTTCAGGACCTCCAGTTGATCGTAGGTCTACTTATTTTTATATATTTTATTTATATTAAAACAGTAAACAATTCTGTGTAAATTGCACCAGGAAAAGTAAATTACATAAATACAGCCTATCACTTTCAATTTGTCAGCATATGTATCCAAAACTGATCCATGGCATGCTGGAGAGAAGAAGAGATCTCAGTCATGTCATAACAGTAGGTGATGTCCCTAAACCAATCTTTGAGCCTAGAAAGGGCCGCCACATCCAACACATTACCACCTAGCACTTCATGAACATAAACAATATCACCAGCAGCCATCTCGATCACTTTAGCACCTCTGTGAAAACCCCCCAACGAAGCCACCAGGGGGGAGAGCTCTACATGGCTATGGATGAATTTGTTTATGTGCCTCACACCTGAATTCTTGGACCCATGAATAGTGCCACTATAGGTGTATGAAATTAGCTTTAGGTCATGTACATCTAGGTCATGCAAGCCTCAAATCTATGCAGATGGATAGGGGATAGTACATCCAAGGCAAGAATTTTAAATGAATTAATTTCTGTCTGGAGTTCAGAGAAATAAGTTTGGGTTGAGAGCAGCACCAGGTCCAACATCGGAGGCAGCATGTACCAGGTCATCTCCCATGCCACCGGTGCCAAATGTGCATCCCCTACATGTGTAATCATGAATATTCTGCATAGTTTAGACATACCTCTGCGAGTATCTGTCGATCGAACCACTTTTTAATGGTGAAAACTCTTTAGGTTCTGTGCGATACAAGAGGTATATAGTGTATACAGTGTGTTGTAATCTAAAGTATGTGAATGTATCCAGTAGTGAAGCCTCATGACCTTCCATGAATTGTCCTGATATTTAGATTGTAGCTTCTCTAAAATGTGTCCAGTGGTGGACAAATCCCTCTTCTCTAACACCTTCCTGATGAATTTTTCATTCGTCGGGGAGAATGCCATATGTAACAGTAGAAGTGCCTCTGAATTTAGTTTATTAAGACCCAATCTATTGCATGCAGTATGGCACGTCTGCGCGGTGCATTGCAGCATCTGTTTAAGAACTCCAAGACAAGGCAGACACTACGTCAAAACTGATTTCAAGGTACCTATGTCAATGAATTTTCTCAGCTTGCAAGTGAGAGGCTTCATAGCACCAGCTGAGAGGAGAATGTATAAGAGACTACCCTGATGCATACCCCTCCCAATAGGTAATGTCTCAGACACACACCCACTACCTACATTTATTTCTATAGGGTCGATGCACAGGAGTTTAATCAAGGATAGTAAGAAGTTCCCTATCCCCAGTTTTTGTAAGGTCCAGTCCAAGGAATCAAAGGCCTTATCAGCATCTAAAAAGTCAAAATGGTACTAATCTCAGGTCTAATTTGCTTTTATTAATGCAAAATGTGTACACAGGTTGTATAACATAGATCTGCAGAGAACAAAACTTGCCTGGCCTGGATGGACAAGCTTATCTATCAGCTGGTGAAGTCGCGCTATGATCTTGGCTATTAACTTACTGCCAAGATTTAGAACGGACAGGGATTGATAGTAGAAACAGTATCTGGGGTCTTTATAAGGCATTGATAATGTCATGTTGACTGACTCTCTAGCCTTGAGGTTTGGCCTATTGTTGCCAAAGCTCGGTATAAAACAGGAGGATGTGGGGAGCTAATAGGCCCTATACGCCTCATAACATTCGGCTGTTAGGCCGTCAGAGTCCTGGGCTTTGCAGGGCATAGCTTCAAGGGGGGTGTTTGGGGTGCTACACACCCTTAATAAATGCATTATTTAGTAAATAATTGGGTACAGGAGCTTTCAGTTGGGTATGGTAAGGTGTCTGTCGGATTTCCCCTGGGATTTTTAAATACTCACTCAGACAAAAACACACATACACTCTTCTGTTTTGAAGGTCTAAAAACGTGTATTTAACAAAATACTGTGTTTTAAGTACTCCTCACAATCTCTTAAACACTCCCTCATGCACTGCTTTTCATATAATAATTAACATGATATCCCAGTGTGATTGTCGGAAAATCCGAAGCTCACCCCCACCCCCACCCCCACCCACCGCCCCCCCTTACTGACCTAGCTACGCCCCTGGGGCTTTGCCTTTCAACACCGTATCTATTACTGTCTTTACCTCCGTTACATTTTAGCGTTCTTCCAGCAGTAGTCTTGCATCCTCATCTATCCATCCCATTATTATGCTATCCAAATAGGGTGTGAATAGCACTGGCACTAAGAGGTCTCTAGCAGTATACTGGTTGAAGTAGAATTCTTTGAAGGTTCCCAGTATGTCCTCGCTAGGGTGGCTAGATCCCATCTGATGTATGAAGGGACAGAGAAGCTATATGTCTCACATTGTGTCTAAGAATCCATGCAAGTATTCTGCATGGCCTCCACAATAGATCTCTTTTTCAAGTTAGGTCTTCACCTGAATATCAAGAGGTTGACATTGGTTTCTAAAGAAACAATTCCATACTTAGGAGTGGTCTTAGACCCAGGAAAAGTAAAACATTTCTCTTTCTCTAGAGAGATTTCTTTCAATTCACCAGAATTGCAGTGCAGTCTCCTTCTTTTCATCAAGGGTACCTCTTCTGTGATTCTTGGCATCACACATCTTCCTAGGCTGAGATTTAACGTTGCACATGAGATCTTTGCAGGAGTGTCTGAAGCAACTCTGGTAACAGAGGTCAGGGAGCTGGGACCACAAAGTAGAGCTGTAATTTAATTCAATCCCGTCCTGTCTCATACTGGGAGAGAAAATATCGTTTGGCTGGAGTAGTCCTGCATCGTTTGAATGTTTTAAAATCTGTGGTGACAGACGCCTCTTTAGAAGGATAGCGTGCTCATATAGGTAATTTTATCAGTCAAGAGCTGTTATGTTCAATAGAGAATGCATTTCACATCAACCTGTTGGAGCAGAGGGCAATTCACCTTGCTATAAAATCTGTCTTGTCAGTCGCCATGCTGGGCCCGCTTCTGCTTCAGCTAGACAACATGTCAATTATATACTATTTGAACAAGCAGAGGAAAACAAAGTCCAGGATGCTCTTCCAGGATGCTAAGACAATTTAGCACTGAATTCTAGAGAGAGAAATTCGACTGACAGCAGTGCATCTGCCATGACTGGAAAGCTCAAAAGGAGACAAATGAAGTTCTATTTTGCCAAACTAACACGAGTGTGTTCTGAATGACATGGTGTTGGCTAATATCTCCTGCTGCGGCCATCCAGAAATAGACTTTTTTTGCTAAAGAAGAAACCACAAAAGCAGCATTTACATCTCCAGGTTTTCAGAACCACTGCCCCACGGGAATGCACTTTCAATAAGTTGATCAAGAGGATTTCTTTAAATGTATTCTCTGATCCTTCTTCTTTCCGGGGTGATCAACAATTTCAGAATCAGCAGTGCGAAGATCACCCTCATTCCTCTGGACTGACCTCATCAATACTGGTACCCAGACATTCTTCAGAAGTCCATTCTGCCACACAAGCACTTTCGATGAGGATGGATCTGCTTTCCAGGATATCCAGTAGAATGTTCTATCCCAGCCTTCCATTGCTTGGCTTGACTGGCTGGCTCCTGAGGCCCTACAATATGGCCACATGAAGTTGCCTGATGACTGCATGACCATTCAGAGTGAGGTGAAGCAGCCTTCTATAAAGTCTTCCTATGTATTCAAATGAAATAATTTTTTCCTTTGACATTTCTTATAGGTAATCAGACCCCACAAAACGCCAGGAAAAGATGGAATTGCCTTACTTTCTTTACCTGACATAGTCTGGTTTGCAATTTCCACTTAGATTTCCTGTCTTGGATGTGATTGGCATCCTTGCAACTCTAGATTTGTAAATTTGTTTGACTGTCTTTGAGCATCATATAGGGTGCTACCCTCGCTGAGGAATCTTTGGAAGTCATTTTAAGTGTTTTTGGAAGACTTTGAGCCTTTAGTGGCGCATCATGTAGTGAGTCCTCCTCTGCACATTGAAATTGTTTCAGTGTGAAAACCAAAGCACTTTAGTCTTGCTCTATATACTTTTTTTTAAACTCTTTTTATTAAACATGCTCATCATACAGTACATAATCTGAAAGCATATTGCGAGTACACGGATACAGTATGGTGCAAGTAGCACATCATGGAGTGGCCTAACCACATTCTTTAAGTATATGAGTAACAACATAATAGCACGTAACTTGGCAGCGGGTATGAATACCACCCTTCCATCATCACCGGGACTCAGGTCACTAGCACCCAGAGTGCGGGTGAATTATGTCCCCAGAGTTGCGCCCCGGTATTCCCGCCAGTGGTCCCACACCTTCTCCCACTACTTGGGGCATCCTCTGCTGTGATGAACTACTTCCTCTGCCCTCTGGCACCAGTCTAAGTCAGTTTCCCACTCTGATACCGACGGGGGAGAGGAGCCCCCCACCGCCTAGCGATGTTGCGCTTCACCACTCCCGCCGCCAGCGCCACCAAAGCCAAAGCTGGGCCAGTCCTCCTCACCCTGTATCATCAAGAGCAATGATTTAATGCCCATTGTCACTCTTACCAATAGGACCATAGACATCATAGTCGTCACTTCCTGCTAATAACATTGAATCATGGGACAATCCTGCAGGATATGGTAGAAGGAGCCCTCTAGTGCACATCCTCTCGGCCGTAGTGGCGTGTCCACTGCCACTATTTTTTGCAGCAGAGTGCGTGAGTAGTAGGCCTGATGCAAAACTTTGAGCTGTATCAGCCGAAATCAAGCTCGGAGAGCTGTGTCCCAGGGACTTTGTACAGCATCCACCAAATCCTCATCGTCGATGTCACCCAGGTCATCCGTCCAGGCGCATCTCAGAGAGCCCAGGGGTTTGGAGCAATTATTGATCAAATTTCGCTAAATCACTGACACTCCCTTGTTCGGAATGGGGTCCATGCGCAAGCGGTCTTCCAAAGGGGGGGGGAGAGTCTGGCAGGCTTGTCCCCTCCTGAATATGAAGCTGGAGAGCATGTCCGAGCTGAAAATAGTGACGTTTTTGAGCAGTCGATAATTCGTTTTCCTGACCAAGTGTGTCAAAGGCAATCAGAGCTCCACTCCTCTGCACATCACCCAGATGCTCGATTCCTATCCTTGCCCACTGCGAGAAACCCCGCAGGTTGGACACCTCACTCAGTCAGTCGCTGCACCATAGGGGGGGTCATAGCCGTCAACTTGGCCTGCCATCCCAAATAGCATTCGGCCTGTCTTGCTCTATATATTTAATCTATAAAAATGTATGTGCTGTGCACTCTTTTGTCACTTTCACTGACCACTTGCACTACACCACTTTTTTACCTGTAGACCGTTTTTATAAATCTGTTTTCTGGATTACTTTCCTCCAGAAAAAGATACAAAAATAAAATGTTAACGTTGTTCGGCAAGTTATGGCTGACTGGGATCTCTGTTGAGACAAAGGCACTGTGCATGTTTTGGCCTTGACCATAAGATGAGCCTCGATTATAAGCAATAGATGTATATCAGATATACATAGGAGAAAGCTTTTCTAGCCTTCCACATTTCATAAAGCTGTTTCATAATTCTCTGCCGTGGAATTATTGTTCTTTTTATAAAGTAGTTTACCCAGGTTACTGGGTGCTTCTGTGCATTCCCCTTTATTCTTTATAAATTTTGGATAAGAAACATTTTAGTCTGTCTCACCAGACTATTGTTTCCCCAAAAAACTATACATAACATACATACATAGAGGAACTTTTGGTCAGCCAGCTTCATTTATTGGTCTGTTTAGTGTCATTCTCATTTTGCTTCTGCCCACCACAGCAAACCGCACTGAGCAATGGGTAAGCCCACTTTACTCACTTCACTTAGAGTGACTGCACAAAGGCAGTGCATATTTTTCACATCTGCCTCAAAATAGTTCCCTTCTCTTCAGTGACAAAGCTGCCTCAAAATGCATTTTTTAAATAGATTTATTGTTATCCTAACTTTAAATAACCTCTATTTATTCTTCTTGCACTTCCGGTCCCCAGTTAGATGGTGATTTGTTTTTCACCTCCTTTTTAAAGTTGCTGCTAAGTGTGTGAGTAGCATTGTAAAATTCCAGCTGCCCGTGATTTGAGTGCTTGGTTAGGTCTTTATTCAGTCCCATCTTTTTATGTGCGGAAACAATGCAGTCATAAAGATACTACCAGTTGCGGCTGGTGGATGGGGCAAAGTGGCGAGGCAAGGACAAAACAAAAACAAAAAAACTTGCCTGCCGCATCGCAGCTCTTCTGGCTCCACTGCAGGCATAGGCTCCCAGACTGCCCTGCGGCTAATCCTAACACTGCTCTCATGCTTGAGAGCAAAGTCAGGATTGGCCTGAGTAGCCTGGATTTGGACGTCCTGAGACGGCTGGCCCGACCCACATGCGCACTGACAACAGTGCATCTACCACTCCCCCTCGTGCCTGTCATCCTTATGGTCCCGCCCCCTGGACTCAACGCTATGGAGAAAAATAAAACAATAATAAACATGCTTTATTATTGTTTTATTTTTCACGTTTTGCAGCTGCTGCTGGCAGGGGGGAGGGTGACGCACCTCTGCCATACCAGAGGAGCCGCCGCTGGATACTACTAGTAAACTACCTTAGTGAATAGCAAACAATTGTAAGCGTACATAAAACTGTACGTTTACCTTTGTGAATCAGGCCCTCAGTTGCTTCTAACTCCTCTAATAAACAGGCTAATAAGGCCTTTTAAGGAGAGGTTTGGGTGTATGTTTTTGCAGAGACGTGTGTACCCCGTGTAGCAGGTTTGACAGGGGTAAGGCAATTAAGGAGTGGTTGGACCAGAATATTGTTTGCTCTGATACATAAAAAATCTCTAAATTATCCATAAGTACGAGTTCTAGTGTGTGGTTAGAAGTATGTATAGGAGGGCCCTGCACCACGGTGGATAAGTCTAAGACCTGGATATTTTCAAGGAAATGGGATACTTATTTACAGTCTGGTCTCTCAACTAACAAGTTGACATTGCCCTCAATCCGCTTTTTTTTTTAAGCAAATATCTGCAGATGTGATGTAAATTCAAGGGGTTCTTCCAAGAAAGAGCAGTTGAATGTAGTATGCGGTAGATGACAGCAGCAATTAATTAACTGTTTGGTTAATTTTGCAGTGGGCGACCCCGCATTCGTGAGGACTGGAAGTCGATTACATTGCCAATTGTCCTAGTTTCAGTTAAACCTGTGCAGGGTCGCACTGGCCCATAGAGCAATCAGGCTGTGCTGGATGGGCTGCTCTGACAGATCAGTGTGCGGGCCAGTTTCTTAGCAGTTTGTGGCCCTGTTTCATGGCCAGGAGGGCCAGTTTTCACTATTGATTTCCCTGATATTATCACAAATATTGCTTCAGGTAAACACAAATGCATGCAGTCTCACATACCTTGCAAAATACCCATTCAGAGTGTCTATGCAAGTTCAAAAGTGGCCTAATTTGCAAATGAGGGCCACTTTTTTTTTAGCTATCTGGTTCGCTAATGGGGCCACTTTTATTTTAGTTCCCTGGGACGATTTTTTGTCCCAGTCTGACCTTGAACCAGTGATGGGGCAGTTGTTTTCAAACATAAATTGTTAATATCATCTGCATGCTTTTGGGGAGAATGTATGTAGTTAAGGTCCACTTTTCAAGCGTTCGTTTGTGTTCTCGGGGGCGTTAGGAATGAGTGCACTCGTATGGTTACTTGTACCGAGGCATTCCATAGCTTGTTTTGAACAGGCGCGGCCAGCACAGGTAAGAGCGGTGGGGCGGGGCCGGGTGAAAGTCGCCAGACGACAGAATAGGTCAAATTCAATAAATAAAACCACTTACCGACTCGGCGATGTGGGGAGCACAAGTAAGTGCTTTTATTATTTTTTTTATTTAATTTTACCTATCCCATATCGTCCCCATCGTCTCCACCGCCCCACCGCTGATACCTGTGCCGGCCGCGCCTGGTTTTGAAGGTATCATTTGGGCAGCAAGAGGTAGGCTGAGGGGTAGTGGGTTGCAGATAAGACTGTTGTGGAAACGAGTCTCAATGGCAGTTTGGAAAGTTGCCCTGGGGGTGGTGTGAGACTCTTGTGGTGACTCTGGAGCAGCTGTAGTGGATGCATGATCGGCCAGTTAAGATGCTGATAGAGTGCAGTTAAAGTTGAATTCAAACAATACTTTATTAAGTTGTGGTTCTGATGTGAGTGTGTCTGTTGTACACTTTGTGGCTCATTTGAATTTGCTCAACATTTCTTAAAAGCTGTTGTGTTTTACCGTTGGCATAGACAACGGTAGTTCATTGTTGTAGACATGGATGATGAGCTTTATATGGGTGTCTGGTAGGAACCTAGTTTCTAGTGTTTTCTGGAATGTGATTGCCAAATGTCTGGCTTCAACAAAAGGAGGTCAGTCTTGGTATTGCTGGCTTTCTGGCTGGTGTGTATTTCAGCAAAGAGAGTCTTTGGGAAAGCTCTGAAGGAGTTGCTTTTAGGCCTTTTTTGGTTTTTCAATGTGGTGGTGTGTGGTTTTGTGAAGAGAAAATTCCCTGGGTCAAATTTCATTAAATTATTAGGTACTTGTGGTGTTATCAGGGGCGTAGTTTCAGGGTGGATGTTTATGGCCAAACCAGATATGAAGGCTCTCCACTGGCTACCCATCCGGGAGAGAGTCCATTTTAAGGCCTTATGCATTACCCACAAACGTATAGGAGGAAAGGGACCAGAGATCATTTCCTTCTTGGTTAAGCCCTATCGAGCTAACAGGCGACTACGATCAGATGAGCAACACCTGGCAGTCGTCCCCCTAATTCAGAGAGTTAGAAGCGGTGGTCGGCTTTTTTCATACAATGCTGCCAAACTTTGGAACTCTCTTCCTCTTCAGCTACGTGGGGAACCTAATCACCTTGTCTTACGCAAACTGCTGAAAACTTGGCTCTTCCCTAAATGATTCTGTGAAGCTTCAGTTATCCTCCAGCGCTGGGATGCCTACGGGTAGCTATGCGCTTTATAAATGTTGCTTCATTCATTCATTCATTCAATGAGAGAAGAATAGAGAAATGGAAGTTGTAGAGAGATTGATGAGGTAGAAAGGGGTGCAAAATGAGAAGTTAAGTTTAAAAGGCTAGGCCGGGTAAAGAGAGTTGTAAAGCGGACAGAAATACAGATAGTGAGTCAAGGGTAGAAAGAAATGAGTTGTAGTGAAAGGGGCGGTGAAGTAGAGAGACAGAGGTGATGCACAGAAAAAGAGTTGAGGCTGATAGAAGGGTAGAGATTAAAGGTGAGGTAGGGAGAGAGACTGGTGTGGTAGAGAAAGAGTTAGAGAGAGAGATGAGGTAGAGATGGTGGGTTGAAATAGAGGAGGCCCACAAAGAATGAGACAATTGATGTACAGAGAAGGTTGAGGGTTTGAAAATGAGTGGAGTAGAAAGAGATGAGGTACAGTAACAGAGAGATGTAGAGAGAGAGATAGAGACAAAGCAGACTAAGATGCGATTAAAAAGAGAGGAGAGGTAGAGTGAGAGGAAAGGTAGAGAGAGGAAGATAAGGTAAAGAGATAAGTATAGAAGTAGACTCAAAGGTAAATAGGGGTGATGTCAGGGAGAGAGAGGTTATAGAGCTAAGATATAAGGGAGTTAGAGAAAGAGGTTGATCAAAAGTTAGTGAGTGGTGTATGTGGAGATAGGTAGAGATGCAGATTAGCAGGTAGCGGCAGACAGAAGGAGTGAGAGAAAAGCAGAAGCGAGAACAGAGAGTAAGGAAGAGAAAGAATGAGAATGTAGGCTGATAAGTGTGAGGATGAGACCGGGAGGTGAGGCAAGGAGAAGTAAGGTAGAGAAAAGAATGCTGGTAAGTAAGTAAGGCTAGGCATAGAGAGGAAGTGGTAAGGTATAGAAGGGTGAACTAGAGAGAGGTGAATCTATTTTGTGCAAACTGTTAGTGCAGTAAGACTTCTGACTGTCGCATTCACTTTACCTGGTGGTTCTTCAGAAGGTGGGGGCCCTGGGCAATTGCCCATTTTGTCCATGCCTTAAACCGTCTCTGTGTGTCTTGGCATTTTCGCATATAAAATATAAACCATCGCAATTCCAATATCAAGAAGTGCATGCAGAGCTTTATTCTTCTTTCTATAATAAAGCAGTTAAAACATGCACGTCCCCTTTTGACTTGTTTCATATCAATCAATCAAGACATTTCTAGAGCGCGTGATTGTCTGCGAAGGCGTCCTGGCGATGAGTTTGACAGGCCCATTTCCCAACTAGACACCAGATTACAGAGTAAATAGCAGGGGCGGCTCCTCCACTAAGGCGGAGGAGCGTCGCCCCACTGCTCTCAGAACAGGAAAAATAAAATGATAATAACGTTGTTATTATCATTTTATTTTTCGTAGGTTCGGGGCTGGGTTGGGGCGGGGCTGGTAGCACAGGGGGAGGAGTGGTTTGCACACTCCAAGTGCACTTGACGGTTTGGCCGGCTGTCTTGGGCATGGATTTCCCCCAACCTTTTGCTTTCCATTCTGTTTTTGCTGACTTCGTTTTTGCTGGCTTTATGACTACTAACCAGTGCTGAAGTGCTTGTGCTCTTTCCTTTAAACATGGTAAGATTGGCTTACACCCAATAGGCACATTTAATTTTCTTGTAAGTCCCTAGTATAGTGGTTCTACATGTACCCAGGGCCTGTTAATTAAATGCTACTAGTGGGCCTGCAGCACTGATTGTGCCACCCGCTTAAATAGCCTCTTAAAATGTCTCTGGCCTACCATTGCAGCCTGTTTGTACAGTTTTAAACTGCCATTTTGACCTGGCAAATAGACATTTTGCCAGGTGTAAACCTTCTTTTTTAATACATATAAGTCACCCCTAGGATAGGCCCTAAACAGCCCAGAGAGCACGGTGCAGTGTATTTAAAAAGTTGGACATGTACTTTTAAGTTTTACATGTCCTGGTAGTGAAAAACTCCTAAATTTGTTTTTTCACTATTGCAAGGCCTACTTCTTCCATAGGATTACATTGGGTTACCTTATTACAGTGATAACTTTCAATTAGGATCAAGTAGGAATGTCAAGTTTGGTGTCTAGAGAATTGTAATTTAAAACGCTCTTTAATGGTAAAGTCGGATTTTAAGTCACAATTCTGAAAATGCCACTTTTAAAAAGTTGCCGTTTTCTTGTCCTAACCATTTGGTGCCTGCAGCCTGCATCCTGGGTCACATGACTAGGTATAGCTGGCAGTTGGTCTTTGTGTATTGCTTGTGGACAGTGAGACAAAGGGGAAGTATTGACAGGATGGGCCATCTCTGACTTGATGAGAGGGAGGAGCTGTCACCTACCACACTGCCTGAGCACAGTCACAAAGGGTTTGACACAAGCCTTTTGTGTCTCTAGGCAAGCTAGGGTCAGGGCAGGGAGGCAGGAAATTCCAAGCACCTCTGGGGGTGGACTCCCTCTGGCCTTGTACTTTAAAGCTGGCATCAGATATAAACATTGGACCCTCAGACCCAACTCTTTAGTATACTTCTGGACCTGTGGAAGACTCAGAAGGACTGCTGTGCTGCTCTGCTGCAGTAAGGACTGTTACTCTGCAGTTTTATTACCCTTCTGCCCAGCTGCTTGAGTGTGAAGAACTGGACCTTCATCTTGAACCCTGGACTGCCAATGGAAGAAGAAGACTGGCTGAAAGGCTTTCTATGCATTTTTCAGGATCCCTTTCAAAAGGCCACAGCAGGAGCTACTAGGCCCAATAGTGGGGGATTTAGGCCTTTTACTTCTGATGTCCTGGGGACCAACTTACTCTGGGTCCGGTGCAACTGGGCCAAGCACCCCTTTAGCACTTGACTCTCAGTGGTAGAGCGGTCAAGCAGTCTAAGACTTTACGGAGGTGGTGAACACAGGCACATAGGTACTCAAAGTACATTCAATAGCAGGAACTAAGAATTGTCTAGTCAAATACTTTCTTTTATGACAAAAGTAGTATTTATATACAAACACAAAGTGGAATACATCATACACAAACAATACACATATCCCTCTGAGGTCAGTGCTCTAGTGTTCAATGTACAGGTTCCTGAGTCCAATTTCCCTCTCAGTAGCGGCAGTGTGTTATTACCCATTCACTATAGACAACATCCATGTTAGGCCCCACTAGCAGTCCCAGTCGAATGAGTCCCACTCTGACTGACAAAAGTCAAAAATGTTCCAGCACCCGAAGAGCTATGTAGATAAACAAGTTCCCCGGGTCATTTCGGCCTTCCAATCAGCTTTAGCGGCTCCTGCAAGGATGGTGCGGCTGGGGTCTCTGTGGGGAGTTGCAGCAGCTGCTGTTGGTGAGTAGCACTCATGGCTCGGCCGGGAAGCAGCTGGGCATTCACAGTCCTCTGTTGAGAGGGTAAGTTCCTCTGATCTTTCCCACAGGTGGGGGGTGGGTTGCTCTGGTTCCAACCCTCAGCTGGGGCTCAGGCTCACACAGGTCACCACAGCAGCCTCCTTGTCCTTTCCAGTGGCCCCACCTGGCATACAGGGTCCCTGACCTTCCTCCATGCACGGGCTATGGCCCGAGTGGCAGGGCAGTAATCTTCATAGCGGCCCCACCTGGCACACTGGGTTGCTGACTTTCTTCAGCATGTTGGCTCCAGCCTGATTGGCACTGCAGTTATATTCACAGTGGCCACACCTGGCATACCGGGTCACTGACTTTCCTTCGCATACCGGATACAGGCTGATCTGCATGGCAGAAATGTTCAAGGCGGCCCGCTGGGCATTTTGGATTCCTGATTTCACTCTGCACAAGTGTTAGAGCCAAATAGGCACAGCAGTCATGCTGACCACAGCTAACTTCACAACAGCTCCCTCTGGTACACGGGGTCTCCAACTTACCCTGCACTTAGGTGAGGACCTGATGGGTGCAGCAGCCTTCTCCTCATACCTCTCTACAAGGACCCACTCGCCAGGATCCCCCACTGGACCTTACTCCCTCAAGCGCTTTTCTCTTCATCACAAGGTGCACTGGTCTTGGGAAGCAGGCAGGCACTGGTGCTCCAGGGGCAGGTGGTCTTGGATGTTTCCTCTGTGATTTTTCCACACCGCTGGAAGACTGGCAGGTCTTAGCTTCCAGCTCTGGTCATGGGCAGAAGTCTTGCAGATCCTCTCCTCCTCGCACAGCCTGACTGTCTGCTTGACATGACAAACATTGGGGACTCGAGCTTCCCTTCTTATAGTCCATTTCCAGACACCAAAAGTTATTTAGGGTCTCAGTCTTTGGAGTTTATTTTGGGGGTCTGCTTCCTGTTGAAGTGTCCACTCCATTGCACTGCTCTTCCTCCAGAAAGCAGTTTGTCACAGCAGGTGCAACTCTAAAGCTTCACAACACAGGCCGCAGGAGTGACTAGAGGTTCACACCTAGATGTCAGGCACAGTGATATGTGCATCAAAAGATTATCCCAGGGCCCCAGAACTACTCCTTATGATTCCATTATCAGCCCTATCTCCTTCCTGAGATGTGCCAAGGTCCCTTTCCAGTGTCCTCTCTCTGAATCAAAGAGTACCCTTTGAAGTATGTATCACGCTCAGCTCACAGGAATGCTGCAATACACAAATCTGTCTGGGGTATTCCTCTACCTCCTTATGGTCCTCCAGTCAGCCATTGGTCTCCCAAAACGGAACCCAGAATCTTCGTGAGTTAAGCACACAGCAGCCGAACCTTCCATGAGTAAGCCTCTAGGTCTTGCACCAGTGACACAAGTACAAAGGCCTGTTTAGTTCTACTGATCATTACAGAATATCTTGCCATCACTGTGTTTGGGCTACTTAACTCTTGGTAAAAGCAGTCGCCTTTCTCCACTATGAGGGTAGCGCTTTTGGGTACCCCTCCCGTTCCAACAATACTGCAATCTGTGACACAGGCCTATGTCATGGCGAAAAGACAGGATGTGTGAAAACAAAAATCAACTCCAAGGATCCAGATACCATTGCATCTGGGGCACTCAGGCCCGTCCATCACCATGCAAGCGTCTTTTCTATCCTAACAATAGTATATATATATATATATATATATATATATATATATATATATATATATATATATATATATATATATATATATATAGTACATCTATATAATTTTAGCAACATCAAAAGAGCTCGGCTAATGCCTGACCTAAAAAGGAAAGGAAGCACAAAGATAGAAAAAAAACCAGCAAAATGCACACAAATCAGATTGGAGAATAAAATCTCTTCTGGATACCACTTTTACGCCCAGATTACGAGTCTGGCATTCCACAGACTGCCAGACTTGTGGGGGCGCGGTGGTGGCGGTCTCCCGGCCGCCCTATTATGACTAGGGTGGTGGGACCGCCACAGCCGTGCCACAGCTGCGAGGGAACCGCCGTTCCCTGGCGGTGTTGCGACGCTCAGGAGGCTCAAATATGCTTGGAAGTATCGCCGCAGTCCCACCAAGCACATTATGAGTTTCCTCTCTGCCGGCAGTTTCATGAAGGTTCCTCTTCATAAACACAGTGGAAGAGAGGAAATAAAGGGGGCCCTGCAGGACCCCCTGTGCCTCTTCCGCATGGGGATGCACACAGGGGGGCACAACATATGCCCCCTTGTGTGCATGTGCCCCAGTTCCTGCACCGCATAGAGTTTTCAGTCCATACCTTGCAGGAACTGTTTTTGGCGTTCACATTGCAGTGCCCATTTTCGGAGGCACCGCTGTGGGAACACCAAAAATCAGCCCGTCAGACAGGAGGAAATTCCTAATCTGGCGGGTGGTCTGACCACTGCTTTGGTGGTGCGGCGGCGGGGCGGAACCATGCCGCACCACCAAAGTCGTAATCGGGCCCTTAGAATCCATAATCACTTACCCCTAACAATTTCTTTACTTGAAGGCCAGCATTAGAAATAATCACATTGTTACCATTCTGGATGTCATAGCCACAGATGCAACAATTTTGAGTCAATTAACCTCTGAGAACAAATTGAGGAATTCACCCTTCTTGCATTCACAAGGCCATGAATTTACAGGGTTTATGAGACTTCAGAGTAAGAGACAAAGGGGTTCATCTACAAGGAAATGGCAGAGCGTGGAGCTGCGGCAAATTGTGCAGCGCCATGCTCCGCCATTTCCAAAATGCTGGGATGCGCCGTAATTACAACAATATGACACACCTCTGTGTTTTCCCTAGCGCTGGCGATAAAATAGCTGCCTAGTGCCAAAACAGACACCCTTGCGCCATAGTGCAAAGGTGCCTACAATGCAGGGAATGATTGCTTACGCGCAGGAAGGTGTCCCTTCCTGTGCATAAACAATCAACAATGCAGCACACATAGAAGTAGCAAATCACCATTATTTAATGATTGCTTATGTTCAGGAAAGGACACCTTCCTGCACATATACAATTATTACTGGTGTTTTGCTCTTTCTATGTGTATTGTCGAATGAGGCACACATGGAAAAAGCAAAAAGGAGGAGAAATAAAAGTATTTCTCCTCGTCGCACCATTCTAATGCCTGCTATTACATTGCGTTAGTTTTTGGCGCTGCCTTAGATTTATACATTCTTGTAAATCTGGGGCAGCGTCAAAAAGCAATGGCTGTTGCAGTGGAACGCCCACAGCAACACCGGTTGCACGCCCCTTTCACGCAGATACTTGCGTTAAATGGTACACTATTTACAAAGCGGCATTAGACCACAAAAAGAAAAGAAGCTACATGATCCATATTGAACCACCATCAACGGAATACAGAAAAAAGAACTGCAATTAACATCAAGAACTTATACGAAAGTATGAAATGCAAAACGTTGCTCATAATGTTTTATAGACATGTCAAATCTAAAGTAAAATTATTACAATGTATTTAATTACCCCTTCTGCCCCTAGAAGATATGAAGACTTCCAAATTCGTGAACACTTAACCACTATGCATAATGAGGAACCCTTCCTCCTGCATGAAAACCTTAATAATGACAAACACATTACTATGTTTGCTACAGCAGATAATGTATTAATAATAAGCCAATGTCAAACATGGATGATGGATTGAACATTCAAAATGTGCCCTCAACCATTCACTCAGATATACACCATACATGGTGAATATCAAAACACTATTATACCGCTCATATTCAACTTGCTGCCTAATAAACAAAGTTGTACTTACTACTAAACCAAATTGAAATTAAAACAAACTACTCCCCATATAAAATAATAATTGATTTTTAGCAAACAATACTTAGGGCCTAATTGCAACCTTGGTGGTCGGACCGCCACACAGCTGTCGGTGGCAGTCAGACAGCTGCATGTCCGTTGCTCCGACCGCCCGATTAGGAGTTGGGCGGTTGGACCACCTCAACACCGCCAACACCAACAGGATCATGGATCGTGCGGCGGTCTGCACAAATGCAGGGTATGGCAGCGGTGCTGAGACAAGCACCATCGTCCAGATTACAAGTTGCCTTTCCGACAACCTTTCCATGGTGGGAACCCCGCCATGAAAAGGTTGTCAGAAACGCAAAGAATTGGACCCAAACAGGGCCCCTGGGCAATTTCCCCTGTGAGGGTAGTGCATGGGGGAATCCACAGAACTGAAGCGTAGTGCCCTCCTCTGCCAGACGCCCAGCTTGATTCGTGACTTTTAAAAAAATGCCGCAAACTAGTCCGTGTTTAACAATATTTATTCCATGTATTCCAAAGTTTCTTTTGTCATTTATTACTCCATTCACATGTAAGATGCTTATGTTTTCCAATGTTTCTAATGCAACCGATATGCCTATCCAGACCTTTCTCTGGGGCACGCAGGAATACATAATTCATCCATGGCAGTTTGTCATGTTTTTACCCAATGCATTTCGGGCTTCCATAGCCCTTCTTCAGGGGTCACTATGAAGTTAAAAAGTTGCCATTAGATTTCTGTTCAGACCTGTATTCATCAGAATTCCTTTTACATGCATTACATTCAGTGAAAAAACTCCTACCATGTTTTACAGCCATCCAATGAACAGCGCTTTACCTCTACAAACGTGTTTTTAAACGCATTTAAATTGTGCCCCAAGAAGATTCTCCCAAAGTATACCTCCGTTAAGTCTTTAGCCTCCATGTTCCCATTAAAAATCACGCCTGAAATAATTCCCAAGCAATTTAACCGTGCCCACAATCAAAACAAACGAAACTTTCTCCTGTACCTGCATCCATTTCAGTACAAACAACTCCAACCACTTTTCACTCCTTTGATATCAAAGTATTCCATTTACACCTGCCCCGTGACTCTGCTCTTTGTAACTCATTCAATGTAACCATGCCCTCGTGCTTAACCAATCACTTCAACCAACCGATTACACTCCCCGACCCTCAGAAATACAAATCCCATCAATCACCTCTTTTAACGCCTCATGTGCCCACCCAAACCTAATTTTAAACCGCTAACATGTGTCCTCACTTACACAGCCTTTATACTCAAACACCCCCCAAGTCTGTAAATCATATACCCCACCCTTCCGACATCTGTTCTCAAGACACGATTGTCTGATATTACATTTCTTGCTATGAAACATGACGTTTACATTTAAACATCATGTTGTGCCCCCCTCTGCATGCACTGTCGTGCGTGCACTGTCTGGCATACACGGCATGATGCATGGCAACATTGCGTGCACAGCAGTGCAAGTGCTGTACTGGGGCGGAATCGCCTTCAGGCTTTACTATTGAGCCTAAGCATGCCGCCTTTGACAGACCACCATGGTCGCGGTGGTCATGTCATAATGTGGAAGTTGAGATGCAGCCGGCTTGACTGCGGTCTCCAGACCGCCGACACTATGGCCTGACAGTCTGACCACTAGGTTCATAATTCGGCCCTTAAACTATACCCACACACAGCCATACAAGTTTGTTACTAACAATTTAGCCAGAGCATTTGAAAACATCTCCAACATTCTCCAACATTGTGCACTTAAGGGATCATTACGATGACTGGCGGATCGCCACCGCCCGTATGGCGGTGGCGATCCGCCCCCCAATCCCCTCCGCCCGCATGCCATTTCCCCCCGCACATTACGATGGCGGGGGGGAGCCCGGCGGACGGAAAGACCGTCCGCCGGTTTTCCGCCGGTCACACAGGTGACCGGGCGGAAAAGGGCAGTAATATGGTGGCGGTGTCTGCAAGACACCGCCATCCATATTATGATGACTGCGGAGATGTGCCTTTTCATGGCGGCAACGCCGCCATGGAAAGGCATTCGGTCTTTTACAATGGGGGCGTGTTGCGGGCCCCCGCGGGAGGGGGGCGGGGGGTGCACTTGGGGGGTACCTATGGTACCCCCCTGCATTGGCATGGACAAGGTGGCAGGCACCGCGCGGTGCCTGTCACCTTGTGCATGTCAATGCACGACGTGCATTCCCAGCATTGTGGCGGGAGGTGCTGTGAACACAGCCTGTCACAATGTTGGGAATAGGGGATACCACCGCCACCGCGGCGGTGGCATCCTAATACTCGCGGTGGGACCGCCGCTCCTATGGCAGACGGTCCCATTCACCGCTACGGTGGCGGGCGGACAAAGTCCACCCGTCATCGTAATGACCTCCTTAATTTTCTCATTTTTGGTGGATTTTATTTTGACAACATGGATATAGATGAAGATGTACAGCTACCAAACTGTAAGCTTTAGTTAGTTAATTATTTGTGAGTGGAAAATGTTAAATTTTTCTGTATGTGTATTTGCTCTAATTGCAGTGTCTTATTTTAAATTTTTATGTGTTGCATTCAGTGGGTTTCATTTGTGTTATTTGTAATATTGTGCTTTGTGGTTAATGATATTTTGATTTTGATTTAATTAATAAATATATATATTAATGTATCAGCCTTTTTTCTATTTTATTTATGTGTTATTTTCACTGATGTATAAAACAAAATTGTTTAATATTTATTTAAAGAAATTCTAATTATGGTGGTGTGTACCTTTCTTATGGTTTGATAGGTATTGTGTAGGTAGTTTGGTATTTTATAATAGGGGATTTTTGCTATTGATTCTAAGTAGTCTACTCCTTTGTTGCTAATAAATATTCTAATTTTACATTGTAACATATTACATATTCTACCGGTATCTTTACTTATTTTTGGTTTAATTTGGTTTACTGATTGCTCAACTCTAAATGCCTCATTACGATGTCGGTCGGCAAGCATTCCGAGTGACTCGGTGTCGGAATGGTTTCAAACTGACTCGGGTTCGAGGAGTACGACCGACCGATTACGATGTTTCTGAACACCGTTCGGTCGGACTCCCATTGACCTCAATGGAAGCCTGTGTTCCGACCAACAACACAGGCTCCCATTGAAGAAAGGGGTGCTTGTGGAAAACCGTGCACCCTGTGGCGGGCACCCCATGGTGCCCGCCACACTGTGCAAGGTTGCAAAGAGGGGTCCCATGGGTACCCCCACGGGCCCCACCTGGAGGCCTCCGGGTGAAGGGGGGCCTGCTACAGGCCCCCAAAGTCAGATGCCGACAGCCGATCCATGTCGGACAAACCGATTGGGAAAGGTTGTCCGAATCCCACTTTATAATACGTCAGTTGGAAACGCGGTCTATAGACCTGTACGAATCGGCTCCAACCAACTCAGTTCCTCCGAATGTCGGTCGGAACCTAGATGGAAGGACCGAATGGTTACCTACCATCGTAATCGGTGGGTCGGAAATGTTTCCGAGTCGTTCGGAAACACGGGTTCCGACACGGATTCGGACAAACCGAATGCCGTTCAGAGCCTTTCCGACCAACATCCTAATGAGGCCCTAAGTCTCAAAAAAGCTAAAAACTGCAAAATTGAAATAAGTCCAAATTAAATCAATGAAGCCATCCAACGTCATATGGAGGCAGAAAAAACTTGAAAAATTAAAAAAAAGAAAACCTCCAGGAAAACCGAAATTCAAAAATAAAAATATTTGTTTGCTAGAGAACAAAATAATTTCCTCTGGAAAAAAAGCAAAATCCAAGCCTCATAGCATCACTTTGGATCTGTAAACCTGTAAAAACATACAAAACCCACCCACAAAAAACACTACTTTCAAATTCAACAGAAGCATTACACTACAACTATTAAAAACACAAAATATAACATAATATTATCTAAAATAACTTGAGACTACTACCAAACTTTAACTAGGCCTTACACAAAACACGGCTAAACAAAATAACACAAACAACTACTAAAATACCTCGAAACTGAACAATAGCACTATAACTACTATTAACTAGTTCTACCTACACCCACCCTCCCCCAAAGCCCTATAAAAATATTTTAAAAGTTCTTATCTGATGATCCGACTCACTACCGGGAAACAGGACTAAAAATGACAGGAATAGACTTCAAAAGTACACTTAGCGGTAATAAAAACAAAGAAAAGAGTAGCTTTCTATAGAAAACAAATATAATTGTAAAAAAATGTTTAAAAATGTTCCAACAAAATATCAAAAATGTAAATAAATATTTAATGAAAATATTTCAAGTTATGTAAAGTATACAATAAATAATACTATAAAAGCAACAAAGTATAATAATATAGTATTATTTATAACATACTTAAAAGCATGTAAAACCTGTTAGAACAAATTTATGATCAACAAATGTATATGGTTGAAAAAATATCTAACCACATTTGCGAACATTTTTTTAAAATGCAAAACATCAAACAATGTGTAAAAAACATATGTCACTGTAATTATGAGTGCAAAAGGTCCTGGCGCTGTCCTAAGAATGTATATAATGTAAATATATTGGACCCCCTGTTACTAATAGACGTTCCTAGGAAAGGGAAAAGACAATCGTTAATAAAGAATTCCTAGGCAACAATAAGGCCATAGGCTATAACAGACCATCAACCTACAATGATGGCACTACACTCAATGTACCGTAAATGTATGAAAAATAAATTTTATTAATACACAACTTAGCTTAAAATAGCTGCGAAGTTCATATTTTTATGAAGTTCAATATCAATCAACGCTGAACATGTATGAAGTGACAGGACAGTATAACACAGTGTCTAGCAAAAAGTACATAAATTAACAATATCACAATGAAATTAAAGTGACCATGGGTGCTTAAACACACATGAGAAAACTGATTTTTTCAAATAATCATACAAAATGATACAACATCACAATATATACAAATACATCACAAAACACATAGAAACAATACAATAAGTAGAAAGAAAGGACACAGTAATATTCGATAAAAACAAAGTAATGTTGGTTTCTTCAATGTATCGACGCGCATTTCGGCGAACGTCTCGCCTTCATCAGGAAAACCACATTACAATGCCTAAAAAGTAAAGGGTACATTGAGTAATAATATCTCCCCATCACTGGTGTATGCCTAAGGTGCCTCTAACACCAATAGTGATGCCAAGTCTGACACCAAAAAAAATAAAGAAAATAATGGTGCTCAAATGAAAAAGAGCCCAAGATAAAGTGCAATCAAAAAAATAATAAAGAAGTCCCACAAATGGGCCCTATGTATCAAATGAGAATTGAGTTAGGAAAAGAAAGATTGAAGCAGAAAATACAATTGCTCACCGGGACCATCTCAGGGCAGTCTAATTCAATAGTGCTTCCAGGCGAATCACTGAAAGGCATCCAAATAAGCCAAAAGAGCGAATGGCTTAAAGAAATATATAAAATAGGAACCTTAAAATAGTCAACATGACAGCCAATAGAGCATGGGAATTGGCTCAAAGGGACGGGAGAAAACAACTATGTAGCTAGTATATACCTGCTAGATTAGATGATAGACCCAACAAACAGAAGTACTCAAGGAAATCTGATAAAATGGAATATCAGTGGTCGATGGGGCGAGATCTGCAGACATGAAAAGAGTATAAAGGTTAGCCTCTTCAGGCCACTAGTAAATTGAATTCTTAATGGACAAGAATGCAGATGTGGCTAGTAATACCTTTGAAATATATCTTGGTCTGACGCTGAAGTATTTAGGGTACATTGAGAGTAGTGCTATCATTGTAGGTTGATGGTCTGTTATAGACTATGACCTTATTGTTGCCTAGGAATTCTTTATAAACGGCTATCCTAAGAATGTACAAATAAGGCATTAATTGAGTCATTTGGCCCATCAGCACCCTGCTTTTCAATGCCTTCATTTTATGGCACTTGGAGAGGCTACCCTCATAAGACCATGTGCAGGTGCTGGATGTCCAAATACTTGTTTACCTGCTGAGCAGTAGGAACCCACCAGTGAAGGTAAAGGGAGGAAAAGGTGGTGCACATCTACATTGACTGAATGCCTAGGGTGCACTCTACAGGCATATTTAAGGAATCGTCTCAGCTTCTAAGAGTGCTGTTGACCAAACAGGCTAGACCAGCATATTGAAACCCTTGCACCTCAAAGTGAGCAAGTTCGAGTTTGAGGATGTAGACTTGGCAGTAAACATGAAAAGTAATGAAGGATCGCTGTCTGGAGTTGTTTTTCCCAGTGTCATGACAGAAGTCGAGGGAGGACTTTAAAAGCACTGTATAATAGACAAAATCGATAAACTACCAGTAAAGACAAAGGATGAATATGGAACAGAGTATGTCCTTCCTCACCGGTCAAACACAGAGAGTCAGACTACCACTGTTCCACTCTGAACCTACAGAGATCAGCTGTGGAGTGCCTCAGGGCTCTCCCCGAGCCCCACGCTTTTCAACATCTACATGGCGTAGCTGGCAGCCATCGTCAGGAACCACGGACTCAGCACCGAGTCCAGAAAGACGGTCACCCACGCATTCATCAGCAGCAGACTCAACTACGGCAATGCAATCTATGCCGGTATCACCCAGAAACTCCTCAAGAAACTGCACAACATTCAGAATGCCTCCGCTAGACTCATCCTCAACATCCCCCTCCGCAGCCACATCACTGGCCAACTGAGAGACCTCCACTGGCTCCCAGTCAACAAAAAAATCAACTTCAAGCTCCTCACTCATGCCTACAAAGTCCTACATAACGCGGGACCTGTGTACCTCAACCACCGCCTCGCATTCCACGCACCTACCAGAGACCTCCGCTACGCCCAACTGGCCGTGGCCGCCATCCCACATATCTGCAAGACCACGGCAAGAGGAAGATCCTTCTCCTACCTCGCAGCAAGGACCTGGAACACCCTGCTTCTCCACCTCAGGCAATTACCATCACTGCCTCAATTCAGGAAAGACCTCAAGACCTGGCTCTTCGACTGAACCACAGTGTCTTTCGATGGGTCAGTAGTCTTCCCCCCACCGCCAGTACCTAGAGACCTGTACGGGTGAGTAGTCATGCTTTACAAGTCACCTGATTGATTGATTGTGTCCTCCTAAAGAAGATCTCACACTTTTGATATTCCAGTGTTCTCCCAAGCCGTATATCCCCACCAAATGTATTGAACTCTTTGAGCAATTTACCTTACCATAGAGATGTTTTGCTTGTGATTGTGTTTTCCCAGACAAGGTAAAGGGGAGCTTCTTCCCAGGCCACCAGCATCTCTTCTGTGCCTGGAAAAAGAGGCGTCCTCCCCCTACCACCATATAAGTATAAATGGAACATGGGCTTGACCAACATCGTTCTTTCCAGCCGGTATGCCAGATCATCTCATGGGGCATATATCCAATCATTCATGTTGATCTGCCCGGTAATAGACTCTTATGTCAGGAACGACAATCCTGCCATTATAGGTGTTCCTATGTAGGGCCTTTAGTGCTATTCTTAGAGTGCCTCCATCCTAAAGCAGAACTCTCAGTGCCCTATCTATCCTGTGAAATGTTACGTCTGTTATTGGGTATGGTGTATTTTGCATGCTTTACAATAATTTAGAAAGAGTGGTGATCTTAAAGATCGCTGCCGGACTCATTGGAGTAAGAGGGAGGGTCCTCCAGCGGGCTACATCTACCCAGTATTCTCCTAGGATATTCTCTATGTTTCTTGACCGAAATAGTTCAATTTTTGGTGTAACAAACATTCCGAGGTATTTGAAGCCCTCTATAGATATCACACTCCCTGGAGATAACCCCCTGTGTAGAGTCCAGCCAGCAGTCTTGTGATTGGTCGAATTTTCCCTGTCTATTTTATACTCTGAGTATGTTTCATACTCCTTGAATGTCTGGGATATCTTTGAGATTGTGGTTACATATAGGAGGATACCATCTGCATATAGCAATATTTTATTTTCTGTGCAGTTTGCATTTTCCCAAAGTCCTTAATGTCTACCTGTGCTCTCATCCCAAAGCCAGGGGTTTGATGCTTACAGAAAATTAGAGTGGGGATAGTGGGCATCCCTGTCTAGTTCCTTGCTCTAGTAGAAAACTGTTCAATGTCACTTTATTTACTTTAAGAGCTGCCATTGAGCCATTATACAGCAGGTCCACCCAGTTATAGAACAATAGTCCAAAACCCCAGCTACAGAGCAATAGTTCAAACCCTAATCTTCGACGCATCAGAATCAGGAAGGGCCAGTGTAGCGCAACAAATGCCTTTTTGGCATCCGATGACAGGATAGTTTGTATATTCCAAGCAATTGTGTAGTCTTCTAATGTATCATCTTGTGCAGCATCATGGCATAAATACAGACTGAGCTTTATAATAAAGAACATAACAATCCCTATCAGTCTTGAGGGCAGAATAGTTGCCAGAATTTTGTTTTCCACATTTAGCAGTGAGATTGGTCGATAGGATGAGCATTTATCCTTTTGTTTCCCTTTCTTGTGTATTACTGTGATATGTGTATCTGTCTCCTTGTCTACTGTGACTTCTCTGTCCAAGTCAGCTCTGTCTTCATTGCTTAATGTTGGCATATCTAGATCCTCTAGAAATTGCTTGTTCTCATCCTTTTCTTTCAGCTCTTCTACCTTGTAGAATTTCCGAAAATATTGTGCAAATGTATGCGCTACGCCCGTGTCATGGTGGGCCCAGCACACGTAGATATAGCTATATCTACATTGTACATGACATCCTCCTCACACAAGACTACTTGACAAAACTCTCAATGACATGACATCATGGATATCCCCACATTAACGATCATATGCAATCTTCTGGTGATTTCATACACACTTCAACAATTTTCAAACTAGTCTATGAACAAGGAATGTCGAAGCACCTCATAATTAAGTCAGATCAGAAATTAAGTACTTGTCTGAGGTTGAATATCTCCTTTTTAGTGCATTAGTCAAATTAGTCAATTCGTCAGTTGAACTACGAGCTAAATCAACTGGCACTCTGTCTGGAGATGATGTACTTCAATGCCAGTTCTAGAGTCTTTGATGACCCTTTCTGCTTTGGTTTATGCATGCACAGGAGACTTGAGCCGATTAGAGCCGACCACCGTTGGTTCTAAATGTTCACAATCGTTTGGATCTTTAGGCCCGTCTTTTCCAGACTGTAGAGTAGGGTCTATTTGTGGCTCAGCTGAGATCGGGTGCAAAGTCCAGGGAGGTGTTCTTTGGAAGTATCTTTACAAACATTTTAGCAACCGTTTTCCAGCTACATATAACACCTTTTGTCACATCTTTTTATTTATTGATGATTCAACCTCAATTGTACAATTATCAGCCGCATGATTACTTATTTTTTGTTTTTTTGGTCCTGGGGGGGGGGGACGCATCAGCCCTTCTTTTCGTCATATTTTGAACACGAGTTTAGAAGAATAGTGTTAAAAGTTCCAAGTTTAATATTGAGCTAAATGCATAACCAAATAAAAAATCCTTGACAACTAACGCAAGCGTTTAAACTAAAGGGCGCGCTTAACCCACAAGCACATCTCACAATGATCAAATATCTAGAGAAAACAGAAAAAAGTCAAAGATATAACGATTGTTGAGCGTGGGGCCAGATCATGGTTCATGAGATGCGAAGCCAAAAGTATACAAAGTACTCCTCCCTTTCCTTAACAATGGTGGTAAATTGCACATTACGCTCTGCAAATGTGTATACATGGTTTATGGCATGGCATTTTTCGTGTGTATTTCTTTAAAGGTATTTAACAAAAACCATTATGCAAGGGTTACATTTGTGCAGCAAGGTGCAATTGCATTGAAGAAGCATAGTGGCAATACACAAGGATTAAATATGCTGTCTGGGAGGCAATAAATAGAGTTTTTGCTCATGTTAGTCTCACTTTGGTAATAACATGAAAATTGACCTTTGCACTGTAGGAATAAATGTGCATTTACTCGAACAGTTGCTTTGAGTAACTTGTTATTTGGCCAAATCGGTGTTAATATGGCAATGTATTATTTATATTATATGTGAATCTAAATATATGTATTCAATTTATGTATACACAGCTAAATACCTCATTTGTGTGTGCAGTTCTTGTTTGTCTGTGAAGGAAAAGCAGTAAATGAGGCAATACAAGAGTAAACATTAAAAACTAATGAATGCATTTTTAAACATTTAACAGTGAACAAGTGTACATCCCTGCTGTGCAATTAAGCATGCATAATGGAAGGCAACTATTGATGTAAGGTTAGTCATTCTTAGGCTATGATTTATATTCCATACTTTCCAGCTTACACGTGGGAAGACCACCGAAGTCAAATAAAATTGTTTGACATTCCATAAATAGAATGTGCCATGGTACATGAGGTTTGTGATAATATATTTTTGATCCGCTGTGTTGTAGGCTCCTGGTTAGATGAGCGCTGTATCATAATAACATCGAAAATGCAGTCGCACAGAGACGGATGAAAAGAACATTTTAGATGTACTTTTTTCTTCTTCTGTCATTTTCTCAAAACTGGGTGATACTTTGAAGTGACTTTTCTAAAGCGCTGTTTTCGCTGATCAAATAAAATGTGATGTGTGCGATTTTATGAAAAAAAATTCGGTGTTAATGCGTTTGTTTAATGCTGACTTTATTTTAACCAGAGCCAAAGCGCAAAAGTGCCTGCGTTGACGCACTGGAGATATTGATCCAGCGCTAACAATAAAATTTCTTCTCCTATGTGCTTCGGTCATCCAGGTACAACTATCCCTCCAATACACAGACTATAGCCATATGACGGTGGGGCCCATAACACCGCATATGCATTCACTCACTCATTTATTCCCTGGATTTCCTCCGTCAGTAACCTAGGAGAAAAACAGTAAAACGATTCGCTGGAAGGAGACGGGATACCTCTTTTTAACACAACATAATATTTCTCATTGCTTTTAAGGTATTCCGCTCATTGGTCGATGGACCAACTAGTAGGAATCAGTTGATGGTGATTAAGACCAGCTCAATCACAATAAACCTTTTAACATTTTACATTAATCATTGAGCTAAAGAACCACTGAGTCATTTGTTTAAAGATAATAAAATTTATATAAAGTTTAGAAGCATGAAATAAGTTTTAAATTTATTATTCAGATTATTACATTTGTTATCATTATACGAATAAATTGAAATCGCAATGCATACCTATTAGATGGAAGAATAAAGTTCGTCACGGCAAGAACTCCCAAAAATCTCTATCTATCTGTTCTGAAAAACAGGCCTTCTCGTTCTTTTCCCCTTCAGTATTTTAAGAATAAAAGTCTAATAGTTCTAAATGGAAAAATCTATCAAGAATAAAAGTTCTTCAAAAAGCAGCATCTTATGCTCAATTAAAAATATAAAATAGCAGCATCAGCTCGTCAGCATCAGCAACCGCAACTCCATACGCAGCTCTCAGCAACCAAAAACAGCAAAAAGCAGCTCCCAGCAACCAGCAGCATCTCTCTCTAATATATTCCCTCCCCACCAAGAGTAGGACTTCTTATACCCTAATTCTAGCTTACTAAATAAAAATGTTGCATCCTTATGGCGAGATTCTCTCTAATTGGTCCATTTGAGTCCATATACATCTTTTTATCAAACTTCCTTGTTCTAACCAGTTCTTTGTGGAATGTCCATACTTGCATCGTTTCCCACAGTTCGTGACATTACTCATCCGCTTCGATCAGTCCAACTTGTATCACTTCCGATACTTTTTAGGTTCAACAGTTCTTTTGTCCATTTATTCTTTTTGACTTCTCACGCTTCTTGCTGACCCGTCTTGGCACACATTTACCCAGTAAGGTCACAATAGCCTTGACCATGCTTTCATCCTAGGCTCTTGGAACGATCACGTGGTCATTCTTGTTCACGGCCTTTCTCCTTGTCTACATTTCTCCTCGCGCACGCGTATTCTAGCTCATGGCGGCCATTTTATATCGCTGCTCAACAGGCCTAAGCGCACTATTTACAAAGATAAACAAAATATAGTTAAAAATAAAGAATATAAACCGTTTCGTTTCCCTCCCGTCATTCTACGTACTCCAATTAGGTATTACCTAGCAAAAAGCAACATATAAAGCCGTCCCTTACTTACCATTGCTTTATTTTGCCACGACACGTTTTGTTTTCAAAGCACAAATCATGCATTTTATTATTCTATTAATGCGCAAATATTAGGTTATGTTAGTCACGTCAACAATTATAAGTAAATTAGTTTGCACACAAAATAGCGTGTTACCTTTAACCCTTCACATGTAACATACATTGTTGGTTATTTACTTAAACGAACTTGTTTGTTAATCATTTTACGTAAATTATTAGGAGGTTAAATTTTTCTTTTACCCTGCTCCATCAACTCCCCCTTTGGTGATTTTTAATATCACCACAAAACCCAAGTTACACAATTCTATCAGACTGCATATTTCTTGATCCGTTTGTTTTTGTTAGTTTACACAACTGTATCCCTTTCAACTTGTCTCTTGGTCTTCTTATACATGTTCTCTTTTATTTCTTCTAGCTCTATTTCACCCATTTCTCTCTCTCTCTCCTTGTTTATCTTGTTTTCTCTTTCTATTTTATTCTGTCTTCTTCTTTTCTTTATACATGTAATTACAAGCTTCAGCACTAAAATTATTACTATTATCATGGTTGCTATTATTATGACTTTCCCTATTATTAATCCACTCATTCTAGTAAACCAATTTACTACTGAGGAAAACCCTTTACCAAGTTTTCCAAACGCACTTTCAGCCTCCAGTGGAACAAGTTCTTTGTGCAAACTTGTAATATTCTTTATATACTTTTGTATATTTTTACTTTTATCTGGAATGTAAGTGCAACAATGTTGGACTTTCAGCATTCCACAGACTTCACCCTCTTTTGCCAAAAGAATGTCAAGGGCAAGTCGATTTTGCATTACCATAGCTCTCATGGTAACCAGCTCGGTATTTACCATCAAGAACCCTCCAGCAGTATCTGTAGATAAACGATCTACCACTGTGGATAATTTCCGAATTTTAAATGCGTTCAAAGATATTCCCACTGCTGGTATCAATGCACCAAAAATATCACCTACTATTTCTGAAAAACTTTCCCTTTTTCTACGTGTAAAAGTATTTATCATTTCGTGTGTTCCTTTTTCTGTTCTATCCATATGGAAAATCTTTGGAAAAACCAGGCCCAAATAACATGACCCATACCAATGGTCCGGCAACCTGTAATAAGCCCTATTACCGCAAACATAATAGACCCCTGGAAAAATTGGATCTTTTCCCCTTTGAATCCCCATCCGCCTAAAATTTGATAATTGTCATGGCAATCACTGGAACCCACGAAATAATTGTCATATCTTGTTCTATTTCTTCTAATGCACAACCTTCCCTGTTGGGGCCAATCCAGAGTCATAGTTGCATTTATCTTTTTCTTGTCATGATTGCCTTCCTCAAACACCCAAAGAGGTGTTTTTGTCTCTTCTATCACTTTTCTTTGAAATTTCGCTCTTCTATCCTCTACCATCTCTAAAAATACCTTTTCTTCTTTCTTTAACTCACAGGTAAGGTTGTTTTTAACTATATTATCTAATGTTAAAATCTTCTCTTCTATGAAAAATTCACCAAACGTTTTTCCCTCTTTCACTTTGTTTAGTTCAGGAACTACAGAAATTTTTGCAAAAATCTTATCTATATCAGTGTAATAATATTCTAATCTTCCTGTCTTTTAAAATAAACTTGCTAAAACACTACATGTTATTCCATACGTCAAAGGAAGGTGATGATAAGTCACACCCTCTGCTACAGACGCAGGCAATTGGATACAAACATAACAATCTCTTACATCCATCGTTTCTACATACTCATATAATAATTTTGTGAAAACATTCTTTGAAAAATCTGTTATTGATTTGTCTTTATGTAATTCTGCACTATCTTTTAATATAGCTGTTTCTTGAATGTTAGCTCCTTCTTCTTTCTCTGTGTGATTAGATGTTTCTTCTACAGCTAAACTAATTGGAATAGTGATTGCTAAAACCACTCACACTGTCATTAATAATCCTGTACAAAAGAAGCACATCTTACACCATCTGCTTAAAAACTCACATCTACATTTTCTATCTTTAGTATCTTCCATTTTGTCTTATAACCTATTTATTTATTTACAAGAAAATTTTGTCACCACACCTCAGAAATGACTTCTTAGCCAACCTGCACTCTAATTTTTGTCTTCGTTTGATACCTTCTTTTAATTCTTTTCAGAATTCTTTCTTTGTCAAATCCAGTATTTTGTCAACTCTGGTAGAAATTCATTCAAATTCTTCAAGTTTGTAGCACTTCACCTTCCCCCATTAGATTTCTTTGTTCTGGGTTCTCGTGAGTGTTCTCTTCTTCTTTGATATCAGTTAAAGCAAGGTACAACCACTCAGGTGATCTATACTTCAGATTTACTTTCTTTACTCTTTTCGTTTTCTGCAAGTGTTTTCCACTTTGTTGGTCTTGCTCTTTTTGACTTGTTATTTCATTCACTTGTTCAGCACTTTTTCCATCTAGCCTTATGATCCTGTATCTTAGTTTTCTTACTTCGTTGGGCCAATTGTCTCCTTTTCTTGGCCTTTTCGCCTCACTTTCTTTTTCCTCTCTTTCTGCTTTCCAGGTTCTCTTTCTTGACTCTAGTTTTTGTTTTCTTTCTTCTCCACTTTCTTCAGACTCTGTTTCAGTTCTTTCTTTATTGTCTCTTATTTTGAATCTTATAACTTCATTTTCTCCTTTTACTTGTGGTTCTTTTCTTATTTTCCTTCGTTCACCTACTTCTGTCCCTCCTCGGTGTTCTTCCGAATTTGTGTTATTTTCTCTATCTGCTTCTAAATTTCCCTGTTCTTTTGTTTGGCTATCTGTCCCTATTGCTCCTCGGGGATCTTCCGATTTCTCTAACTTTTTGTTTGAAACTCTCCCTTCTTCATCTATTAATATTATCTCCGAAGGATTTTTACCACAACTTGTACTTGGTTGCTCACTGTCACTATCTTTGTGCTCAGTCTCTTCTCTTATGCTTTCAAATTTCCAATTTCTTTTCAGATTTTCATCACAATCCGAATGATCTGTATCAGATTCTGAACTGGTGTCTGATATTTCCAGATGTCGACTCACATGTCGATCTTCAAATTCTGGAACTTCAGCTATTTCCTCCACTCCTTCTGTCGTTGCACTTGTAGTTGGGTCTTCCAGATGTCGACTTACAGGTCGATCTTCAAATTCTGGCACCCTGTTTGTTTCTTCTTCCGCTTCCGATGCTGAACTGTTATTCAACTCTTCCAGATGTCGACTCACATGTCGATCTTCAGGTTCTGGAACTCTGATGGTATGACTGGCGTGTATCCAGTTTTTCACTCCTGCACATTTGACTGCAGTGGTTGTCACCAGTATCACCTGTCGCGGTTCGTCCCAGCGAGGAACCAAACAGTTTCTTCTTCTATGGACTTTTATGCGGACCCAATCTCCTGGATTCAAGTCGTGAGCTGGTTTTCTTTCAAGAGTGGTTGCATCCGGTCCAACCTGATGAAACACAGAACGCACCACATCAGCCAATCCTTTGCAATAATCCAGCACCAGATCATCAGTTATAGTCAGTAGTTTGTTGACAGGTACATGTGCTTGTCTCATTGCTCGTCCCATAATTATCTCATGGGGACTGAGTCCAGTTTTTCTTTCCGGAATACTTCTGATTGTCATTAAAACTAATGGCAAGGCATCTGGCCATTTGAGTCCTGTGGCTTGACACATTTTTCCTAGCCTGTTCTTAATTGTTCCATTCACTTGCTCTACTATTCCAGAAGCCTCTGGTCTGTATGCACAATGCAGTTTCTGTTTAATACTAAGTGCTTCACAAATCAATTGAATCAATTCATTTTGGAAATGTTTTCCTCTATCTGTTTCAATCGTGACTGAAAAACCATACCTCGGAATGAATTCTCACAGCATAAGTTTTGCTATTGTGATTCCATCATTCCTTCTGGTCGGGTATGCTTCCACCCAACGGGAAAACAAACAGACGACTACAAGGACATACCTTAGTCTATTGCTCGGTGGCATTTCTATGAAATCCATTTTCATTCTAGTGAACGGACCTCCTTCTCGTCCTATTGTTCCTAGACTCACTACTGTCTTCCTTCCTGGATTTAAATGTTGACAGACAAGACATCTTTGACAAAGACTCTCAGCTATGGCTCTGAATTTTGGATTATACCATGTTTGTCTGAAAAGTCTGATCATTGAATCTCTCCCAATATGGGCTTGTCCATGGTACATCCGTGCCATGTCAGAAATCATGCTATCAGGCATAACTGGTCTTTCATCTCTGTAAACCCAAACATCATTTTCCTCATGTTTTCTACATCCTGCTTTTATCCAAGTATCTTTCTCTTCTTCATCTGCTGCTTCCTGTAATTGTCTCACCTCATCCCATGTCTCAACAGGGTTAGCAAAAAGCAAAAGACATGAAATATGCTCTCTTTCTCAGTTCCTGTTCAAAGAGACCACATTCTTTGCACAGTACTGTGCAATCTCATCAGCATACTTATTGCCGACAGTTATGTAGTCTTCCCCATTTTTATGTGCATTGCACTTCACGACAGCAATCTGTTTAGGCAGCTGTATCGCCTCAAGCAGCTTTTTCACAAAATCTCCATTTCTAATCGGCGTTCCTGCAGACGTCAAGAAACCTCTTTGTGACCAAATCTGACCAAAGTCGTGCACAACCCCAAAACCGTATTGGCTATCCGTCACAATTGTAACCCGTACATTCCTTCCCAACTTGCAGGCTTGAATCAGAGCTATTAGTTCTGCTACCTGGGCAGACCGTATCCCTTTCAGACAAGATGCTTCCATTACAGTTGCTACTGTGCAAACTGCATATGCTGCACTTAGAACTCCATCATTTGTTCTCAAACATGAGCCATCCACGAACAGAATATAATCTGATTCCTTTAAGGGCTCATCTCTTATATCTGGTCTCGGTTTTGTACAATATTCAAGCACATTCAGACAGTCATGATCCACTTCATCCATTTCAATCACACTCTCTTCATCTGGCAATGATGTCGAAGGACTCACATTCATACATCTGTCAATGGTCACATTATCTGCACTCAAAATTACCTTTTCATACCTAGTCAGCCGACTATGTGTCATGTATTGGGTTTTCGTTCGTGTCAAGAGAATTTCCACAGAATGTGGGACATATACTCTCAGTGGATATCCCATCACTATGCCTTCACTCTGTTCCAGACTCACACAAGTAGCAGCAACTGCTTTCAAACATCCAGGCAACGCTTTCGCTACAGGGTCTAAAACAGCTGAAAAATATGCAATAGGTCTTTTCATAGTTCCATGTCTCTGTACCAAGACTGAAAACGCACATCCATCTCTTTCACTGCAATACAACTCAAAGTCTTTCTCATAGTCAGGCATTCCCAATGCTGGAGCTTCACACAATTTCTTTTTCAGCTCTCTGAATGCTTTCATTTCCTCATCATTCATTTCAAAAGGATCTTTAACATCCTTCTTTGTCAGTTTCTGCAAAGGTTTTGCGATCAAAGAAAAACCGATTATCCATTGTCGACAATATCCAACCATTCCCAAAGACATTCTTACCTCTCTTTGCGTCATTGGAGCTCTCATTCCTTGAATCATTTTTATTCTCTCGGTCGTTACCTTTCGCACTCCTTTCTCAATTTTATGCCCTAAATACTGGACTTCTTGTTGACAAAACTGTAATTTTGATGGGGACACTTTATGTCCTCTTTTTGCTAAATGATTCAGCAAAGCAATTGTATCATTGACACATGCTTCCTTCGTTTTTGATGCCACCAGTAGGTCATCAATATACTGAACCATTACTGACTTTTCTGGCATTTTTAAATCTTCCAAGGATTTCTTTAAAATCTGATTAAAGATCGAGGGGCTTTCTGTGTACCCTTGAGGAATTCGGCACCATGCCAAAATACGCTCTCCGAACCTGAACGCAAATAATGGCTGGCTATCTGGATGCAATGGAATAGAGAAAAATGCATGGCATAAATCAATTACTGTGTACCATTCTGCTTCGCGTGGAATCTGGTATAGAATCACAGCAGGGTTCGGTACTATTGGGCAACAAGGCACAACAATTTTGTTTACCTTCCTCAAATCCTGTACAATCCTATATGTTCCGTTTGGCTTTTTCAGTCCCATTATTGGCGAATTACATGGACTGCTCATGATTTCTTTTAGAATCCCTTGTTCAATCATTTTATTTATTACTGGCGTTATTCCTTCAATTATTTCTGGTGTCAATTTATACTGGGGCGTATTTGGGTAACTCGTTCCCTCTTTTACGGATATTTTAACAGGGTCTACTCCTTTCATTAACCCTATATCTTCTCCTGTAAAATGCCACACTTCCTCTTCCACTGTCTCTTTCAGTTCAATTGGGATTTTCTCTGCATCAAATACAGGAAACAAATCATTTACTTCTGGTTCTAGATTCACCATTGTCATTTTATACAGTACATCTTCATCTGGGGTCTGAAATGCAATTCCATCTGGAGTACAATAGATAGTGCAATTCATTTTGCACAACAGATCGCGTCCTAATAGGTTCACAGGACTGCAATCACACACCACAAATCGGTGCATTTCACTAAATGGACCAATCTTTACCTCCACTAATTTAGTAAGAGGCGTCTTAATTTGCTGATTCGATACTCCAACTACTTGCATATATGTTCACCTGAGAGAGGAAGGTTTGGAATTTCCACTGACCTGACAGTAGAACGGGTAGCACCAGTGTTACATTTGCACCATTCACTTCTCCATCCACAAATGGACCTGCTTGATCTACCTCTAGAGTTGCGCCAAGCACGCACTCTTCCCCCTCTCCTAGGCACCGTCAGAGGCTTTCATCCGTCTCATCATCATCCTGTCGTAACCAATATTGAGAAATGGCAGCTGCACGCGGCAACTGTGTTACCTGCTCTCCTCCGTAGAATCCTGTTTCTGCACTGAATTTCTGTTGGTTAACACTCTTGGGAAGTGGTAGTTGTGGCACCTGACTCTGTGGAGTAACTACCTCACTCTGCACCTGTGGATTTAATGATTGATTTTCCGCATTAAGTTTTGGAGGAAATTTACACTCGTTTCTCCAATGCCCTAGCTTTCCGCAGTTGTGGCATGACCACTTTTTCTTTGCCTCATCTATGCTCATTTGTCCTTTTCCTTTGCCTATATTTGGTCTAAATCTAGCCTGTCCTGCTTCATTAACTGCATTACTCAATTGAGCTTCTTGCTTCTCTGCAACTTTCACCTGTGCCCACATGGCTTTCTCTTTCAATTTACGCTGTTTACTCTCAATATCATCACTGCAATACTTAGCATATCTCAAAACCTCGTCAACTGTGCTATTCTGCCAACAAATCATATGCTGCTTAATCATTTCACTTATCTCCGGTTTCAATCCATACACAAATCTATATACAAAATGACTCATATCCTTCTCATTTAGTGTCTCATAGCCACTATACTGTTTAAAAACTAACAATAGCCTCTCGTAGTAAGCAGGCACTGATTCTTTACTTTCCTGCGTGGTTCTGTCTATCTTTACCCAATCCGTTTCTTTAGGTGGAATCTTATTCTTCAAAAAGGTAATTACTTGGTCATACTTCCTCATCACTTCTGGTCCTGGCGCTCCTGTTTTAGCATCCCTTGGATATTCTATAGTAATCTTGCATTCTGTCCACAAATCAGCTGGTACTACTATATCAAACAATCCATCCAAATCTATCCACAACACCTTTGAAACTTTAACAAATCTCTCCACTTGTCTGTACCATTCTACTGGCTTCTCTCTCAACTTTGGGAAATCATTTGTAAATGACAGTATATCCTGTCTAGACCATGGAGCATGCACATAACTACCTCCTGGAGTCTCACTCATCGGGTACTCCCTTACAACTGGTTCCTTATCTGTTACTGCAAAAGCTAAAGATGCTTTATCTGTTACTTTCTCATTCTTTTTCGTCCATCTACTTCTCCATCTATCCACATCACCCCATTTTCTTAACAAAACAATTAATTCTTTTATTTGGGTCAATCGTCCTGATGTGTTCAGATTCTCTATATCTTTCTCACAAAAATCTACTCTATATGGTTTCTGCAACGTTCTCACTTTTACAAATTCTACTCCTAGTTCATTCGCTGTCTCTTCTAATTTGTCATGTAAATTTTTAGCTCTCCATGTAATACTCTTGCACAAAAACATAATCTCGTCATCCTGATAATTTTTCAATCTTTCTGTACCAATCGTTCCTAAAATCAATTCTTCCATGTCTATTTTTAACCTAATTACATCTAATGGTTTTACTTCTGTCTCTTTTCGTTTTTAACGTTTTCATCCATTCATTTAATTCGTCTGGAGTTGGACCTACAGGCGTACTATTTAATTCTATCCAATTGTTACTCCTTTCTGGTGTCTCTGATGCAGACTCCGTTACCATAGGTATTCTCCTGAACTCATTCTCATTTATCGTCAAATTAGTAGGTGGGCTTGGTCTATAGGTACTAACCAAATGGTGTGCACCTTCATTGTCCAGTTCCATCCCTTCTCTCCTTCTTTGCAAATGTGAATTCATAGGAATCACTAAAGAACGTTCATCAATTTTCTGATTCTCAAAAACTGGCATTACTGGACCTATCGTTACTGGTACAGTTACAGCTTCCATATTCTTTGTTAACTCTCTTATCTTTTCAGTCAATTCTCTTGTGGTTTTTGCTAATTCGGTTGTGTTGTCACTTTCTATCTCCTCATTTTGTGAAGTTTTCAATTGATCTTGTGACCTATTTATCTCATATCCTCGTTCGGGATTTTTATTCCTCCCAGTTTCCATTAGCGGTGCATTAGGTGTCACCACCGCAGAAGTCTGTTGGTATGGAGGTGGGTTTCTGTTTAAAATATCTTCCAGCAATTCATCTTCCGTTTCACTACCACCATATCCATACTTTTCCGTAACCACATGTTTCTTTTTCTCTGTACACTTTCTCTTTACTTCTTCCTCAACTGCAAAAGCTGGAAACAAACCTCCTGTCATATTAGCACATCTCCAACGCTTTAGTCTGTCCTCATGATTCAACCCCCATAACCTTCCAGGCACAAACTCATGATTCTTCAATCCTCTGAATCTCTCTCGTTCATACATTTCATCTTCCCATTCACTTAAAGCTTCAAACTGTGTCGGTCTAGGTCTAGGTTCTAGTTTTATCATTTTCTCTCTCAAATTCCGAAGTACAGCCACACTAAATGAACCATTCTCAGGAAAAGCCAATGCTCCATCATTCTTAGTATATTTTGTCCAATTTTCTAACCATATGCATGTATGATATCCGTACTTCAGCCTCATATGCGAAGCTGGTGATTTCGGCGGAGGAATTACTTGTCCCTCTCTAGTCACTACCTTTTTGTCTTTCTTAAAGAAGTTCTTAACTTTCGACATCCACGACGTTTTCTCTCTACCATACTCATAATAAGACATGATTTACAATCGCTTTCTCTCCTCAAACGATCCGCAATTCAACACTGTTCTCTATGCGTTATTCCAACCAATCCTAGCGCGACTCACACCAACACTCCAATCATAAACTTCCACGTCACTATTCTATCCGTCCAATGCTAGCGCGACTCACACCAATGCTCCAATCAGAGCAAGTTCTGTCTACAGCGCACTGTCCAATCCCAGCGCGGCTTTTGTCTACGTCAGTTCTGCTCCTGTTTCTGTATGACTAGCGCACTGTCCAATCCCAGCGCGGCTTTTTGTCTACGTCAGTTCTACTCCTGACCCCTCCTTTACAAAATTTATCGGCAATTTCTTTTTCAACAGTTCTTCGTTAGTTACAACATTTAAAACACATTTCCATTGTCTGATTCGCTAAACCAAAGAAATAGCTTTGTCCATTTGCACAAGAATTCTGTATTTTCCAGTAGGCAGCGCTTACCTCTACCCTACCACAGAATTTTCCTGTTTCGCCGATAAAGTAGCACTTCCCTCTACCTTACCCTTCTTTCAAGCAAGCGGTAAACCCGTTTCTCTGGGGATAAAACACATGTGGAGACTATACTGCTCCTGAGAATTAAGGCCAAAGTTTCACAAGAAAACCGGTCACTATTTCACTCACACACCTTTTATACGGAAAATGTCCCTATTATAACACAACCTGTGTTATCACCAATATGAACTCAGACAATGCACTATTCCATGTGACTTCTCTTGCCACACGTGTTCCACTTCCTACTTCCCGGAAGCGTGAAAACTTCGACTTACATATAACATAACGTGACGCAACATAAAGTGTTAGACATGAAATAATCAATAATCACCAAACTAATCTATAGTAACCATAACTCTGCTACCAAGAAATCTGATCCAGCGCTAACAATAAAATTTCTTCTCCTATGTGCTTCGGTCATCCAGGTACAACTATCCCTCCAATACACAGACTATATCCATTTGACGGTGGGGCCCATAACACCGCATATGCATTCACTCACTCATTTATTCCCTGGATTTCCTCCGTCAGTAACCTAGGAGAAAAACAGTAAAACGATTCGCTGGAAGGAGACGGGATACCTCTTTTTAACACAACATAATATTTCTCATTGCTTTTAAGGTATTCCGCTCATTGGTCGATGGACCAACTAGTAGGAATCAGTTGATGGTGATTAAGACCAGCTCAATCACAATAAACCTTTTAACATTTTACATTAATCATTGAGCTAAAGAACCACTGAGTCATTTGTTTAAAGATAATAAAGTTTATATAAAGTTTAGAAGCATGAAATAAGTTTTAAATTTATTATTCAGATTATTACATTTGTTATCATTATACGAATAAATTGAAATCGCAATGCATACCTATTAGATGGAAGAATAAAGTTTGTCACGGCAAGAACTCCCAAAAATCTCTATCTATCTGCTCTGAAAAACAGGCCTTCTCGTTCTTTTCCCCTTCAGTATTTTAAGAATAAAAGTCTAATAGTTCTAAATGGAAAAATCTATCAAGAATAAAAGTTCTTCAAAAAGCAGCATCTTATGCTCAATTAAAAATATAAAATAGCAGCAGCAGCATCAGCTCGTCAGCATCAGCAACCGCAACTCCATACGCAGCTCTCAGCAACCAAAAACAGCAAAAAGCAGCTCCCAGCAACCAGCAGCATCTCTCTCTAATATATTCCCTCCCCACCAAGAGTAGGACTTCTTATACCCTAATTCTAGCTTACTAAATAAAAATGTTGCATCCTTATGGCGAGATTCTCTCTAATTGGTCCATTTGAGTCCATATACATCTTTTTATCAAACTTCCTTGTTCTAACCAGTTCTTTGTGGAATGTCCATACTTGCATCGTTTCCCACAGTTCGTGACATTACTCATCCGCTTCGATCAGTCCAACTTGTATCACTTCCGATACTTTTAGGTTCAACAGTTCTTTTGTCCATTTATTCTTTTTGACTTCTCACGCTTCTTGCTGACCCGTCTTGGCACACATTTACCCAGTAAGGTCACAATAGCCTTGACCATGCTTTCATCCTAGGCTCTTGGAACGATCACGTGGTCATTCTTGTTCACGGCCTTTCTCCTTGTCTACATTTCTCCTCGCGCACGAGTATTCTAGCTCATGGCGGCCATTTTATATCGCTGCTCAACAGGCCTAAGCGCACTATTTACAAAGGTAAACAAAATATAGTTAAGAATAAAGAATATAAACCCTTTCGTTTCCCTCCCGTCATTCTACATACCCCAATTAGGTATTACCTAGCAAAAAGCAACATATAAAGCCGTCCCTTACTTACCATTGCTTTATTTTGCCACGACACGTTTTGTTTTCAAAGCACAAATCATGCATTTTATTATTCTATTAATGCGCAAATATTAGGTTATGTTAGTCACGTCAACAATTATAAGTAAATTAGTTTGCACACAAAATAGCGTGTTACCTTTAACCCTTCACATGTAACATACATTGTTGGTTATTTACTTAAACAAACTTGTTTGTTAATCATTTTACGTAAATTATTAGGAGGTTAAATTTTTTCTTTTACCCTGCTCCATCAATATCATCATGCCTTGGGTACAGTACCGAAAGGGTAAATGGTGCAGTGGTATTATGTGGCAGGGTAGGACCAAAATATGTGTCAGTGTTGACTAAATTATGTGGCAGGAAAAGGCAAATTATGTGGCACAATTTATCATAGTATTACTTTATTATTTTGTCATTTTTAGTTCTCGGCTAGGCGGCGCATGTGCTGTCTCGAAGAGACATGTTGTTTACAATTCAGTGGGCTTCAGCCCACCCATAGGCTTACCATTTGTCGCTCCAACGTCGCTCTTGTACCCTTTGTTCCCATTTGTCCATGGCATGCATGCATCATGCCGCATCATGCCGCTTCCTGTGTTTGGCCCTCCTCCAGAGCACAGACCAAGTACTTGTGCCCCCTCCACGGTTCCTGTTCTAGGAGCTACTTTGCCTTTGAGCACTCCACATGAGTGCTCATGGTTTCACTCGCTCCGTATTACATACTTTCCAGCTTACATGTGGGAAGACTTATGAAGTCAAATAAAATTGTTTGACATTCCATAAATATAATGTGCCACGGTACATGAGGTTTGTGATAATATATTTCTTATCTGCTGTGAAGTAGCCTCCTGGTTAGATGAGCGCTGTATCATAATAACAATGAAAATGCAGTTGCACAAAGACGGATGAAAAGAGCATTTTAGATGTACTTTTTTCTTCTTGTGTCAATTTTCCAGTAATGAGTGATACTTTGAAGTTACTTTTCTAAAGCGAAGTTTTCGCTGATCAAATAAAATGTGATGTGTGCAATTTAAAAAAAAAATACTTTTTATGTGTTAATGCATTTGTTTCATGCAGGTTTTATTTTAACCGGAGTCAAAGCACAAAAAAGCCTGATAAGACCCATTGGAGATATCATCATCTTCTTACGCCTCGATGCAGTAATGAAAGATTAAATTGTGCAGTGTTAATTTATGGCAGGGTTGGACCAAAATAAGTGTCAGGATTGACTAAATTATGCAGCAAGAAAAGACAAATTATGTGGCACATTTTGTGGTAGTATTACTTTATAATTTTGTTGTTTTTAGGTTTCAGCTAGACAGCGCATGCACTGTATCGAAGAGACTTGCTGTTTACAATTCAGTGGGCTTCAGCCTGCCCATAGGCTGTCCGTTTGTTTGCACCAACATCTCTCTCGTGTCCTTCATTCCTGTTTGTCCATGGCCTGTATGCATCATGTCTCTTCCTGTGTTTAACCCTTCCACAAACGATGGACCAAGTACTTGTGTCCATCCACTGCTCCCGTTTATGGAGCTACTTTTTTCTTTGTTTTTGATAACTTCAAACAAGCGCTCGTGCTTTCACTCGCTCTGTTTCCTCCCAACTTCCCCCATCCAAGTTGCTTCTTTCCCTCCACAGATCTTGTTTCTTCATCCCCCTTACCCGTATGCGGGGCCAGCTTAGACTGGAGCAACTACTCATTAACTGATCACCCAGCAAGTAAAGAATACAATTAAATCACTATAACTGCTGTTAAAATCTGTTCGACTCTACAAAAAAACATGCACACATTGACTCTAAATTGTGTGTGTGCTTGATTTTCTGATTGATGGCATTAAATAATGAACATGATATAAGTATTAAATGTAACAAATGTTTTACATTTAACGAATTTCAGTGTTTACTGTTTTTCACCGATTTGTCCCGCTATGAATACACATCCCATGCATGTGAATTCCCGAGGTAAATACTTCGTGGGAAAACCCACTCCGAATTCTATCCACATTCATTAGTAGGCTCATTTTTTCTTGGGCCTCTGTCTAATGGTGGTTGAGCTTCTTTTCTTGGCGATGCCTGGAGTGCTGCACGCTGCTCACTGTGCCGAAGACAGCTGCTTGCAGAGAGGTAGAGTAGTTAAGCTCGCCAAGCATTTCAAGATCCCCCTTGTAAATGTCCTCACAGGCCGGGTTGTGAGTCTTTTATCACTATTTTAATTTTGATACCCGTCTTTGCAAGCAAAGCCAATAGGTTATGCCACTCCATTACACATGGCTAAAAGACAATAGCATTGACACTGCCAATAGCTCTCGGAGTACTGAGACCTATTGGCTTTGCCGATGCCTGTTACACATGCTACCACTGTTTGGACGAAGGGTTCACCTCATTAGTGCCAGTTAACACTCAAATAGTAACTAAGTAAGTTTATTTTCTACAAAGTTAATTAAAACCATTGCATGTATATATGCACAATATAAAAAATAGATAATAAAAAGAAAGTCAAATATATATAAAAGTTACTGCAGTTAAAGTTATTGCTTTAGTATGAGATGACAATTAATTTTGTGCTAAATTTCTGGAGTTTTTTCCTCTGCTTTATTAAGGAATTTAACAATTTTTGAAGTTAAAATGGGATTATTCCCTGTCATACTGTTCCCACCTTCTCAATCGGAAATGTTCGTTTGTTGGACAACATAAATGTTGGAATGGTGCCAGATTGATTCTATGCATCCGCGCAGATAATGTTGACCAAAAGACCCGCTAGCTCACTGTGCCACCAAAAGTACCCTAAACCTAGTTAGGTCACAAATGGATTGGACAACCTCGGAACATGACAACCCTGACTGACCAAGGAATCGTGGTAACAGATCTAGAACCTTTTCGCTCAGTCACTCACGCATGCCCAGAGAGAATACAAGAAACATACAAGGAGGCATTTTAATATTTATTGAACCATTGTGATTCTTGAGTAAAATATATGTGCAGGAATGATTATTAGACAGAAGCAGAAAAAATTGATTACCAGTCCTGAGGGACTCTCAAATATAGCAATAAGAAACAGACAGGTGACCAGTCAACCTTTGCAAAGTATCTTCCAATTCACAGCAACACGGATAGCCGTGTTTTTTGTAATTTTTGATCTGTTTGAGTTAGAAACACATTTTTGTTAAAATCTGCGATTATGCAGCAGATGATGGATTGCATTGCAAAATGCAGCATATCCATAGTTATGTGGAAAATGCCGCAGCCACAAAATCACATAATTCAAGTGGTCCTGATCAAGGGTGTCATGGGTCCAAATGCAAAAAATAGGCCCATGCCCACTGTAGTACAGTAATAGACGGACAGAATTCATGAGTGTAGAGGGCCTCTCACACCCCTGGTTCCTAACCAGCAGAACCTTCATCTTGCTTTATTGCCTTTCATTTATAGGTCTTTAGTAAATGATGTATTCTCTCTCCATTTGCTCCCGCAGCTGAGTATTGTCAGCCTGTGTCTAAAACAGGGTCAGCAGGAACTTTCACATTAAACACTCTAGACTATGTGCTCAAATATTAAGTAGTGGTAGAGAGATGGCCAATCTGCATTGAATCGCACATTTAATATCACCAAGCAAGGAAAGAAAACTGCAATGATGTATGGCTTCAGGGCTGGATGCTTACCTGTAATCCAGATCTGGGTCTTCCACTGTCTGAGTTAAGGACAATGTTTCCAGACTGTGGTAGACAAGTGCCCTCGAGAAGCTGCCACCTTCTCAGAAGGAAAAAAGCCAAAGGATTAAAAAACCTCCTTGCTGACAAAGTCTTTACAGTCTTTACAGAAAAAGTCAGAAGTCCAGAATTGATGCGAGGAAGTCCCAAGACCGAAGAGTCAGAATCAGCAAGTGGAGGGAGTGAGGAAACAAGCGAACGAACACAGCTTTGTTACGACGCACCTTTGCACCATACTGAAGCCTTTAAATAGTGAAAGAACAGGAAAAGGAAAGTACATCAAACACCACATGACAGGAAACAAATTGGATTGCGAAAGTCAGGAAGAAACTAAGGTAGGAACAGCCATGATGGAAAGAGAAAATAAAGGGGAGCCAAAACCTGAAGTGGACTAGCTGTCCTTAAAGGCAGCTGCAAACCCTTGGGCAGGTGAATGCCACTTTGGAGTTGAAGAGAGATGAAGCAGCAGCCAGGAGCATGAGACAGGTCTAGGGGAGAGGCTCTCCTAACCTGCAGCTGTCGGCTTTGTACCATGTCTTCTGAGCCCTAGGAATTGCGGGACCCCACAAAGTACTGCAGTTCGCAAGTACCCAGGCAGCCAAAAAGCTGTGGACACAACAGTGTATCCCCCTCTCGAGGCCCCAGGTTTTTCAGAAAAAGCCCCCCAAAAAATTGAAGAACCAGTCTTGGGGCATGGACTGAGGAGGCAGGAGCCCAAGAACACTAACTAGCAAGATAGCCTTTCCAGGGAATGAAGAACTGCAACTGAACTCTGAAAATTCGTGAGTCTCAAATCTTTCTTACCTCGTATTTCATTTCCTTATCTACAATAACTGAAGGAATAGGAGAGATCTAACAAAAAGGATCGGGTAAAAATGCTTTAACTGGAACACATGAAAGGTTTGGTGAATCTTCCAAGACGGAGGCTAAAGACGACTGGATTGATTTGTTTGGTTATAACGAAGGGCCCAAAGAATACAGCATAAAACCGGACTGGCAACGTTTGAGTGGGGAAGAACCTGGAAGAAAACCAAACCTTCTCTCCCACCTTAAAGTTTGGAACCGGCCTTCTTAACTTGTCAACCTAGCCTTCATAGCTGTCTTAGAATCCTAAAGATACCAAGCAATTACTCTCCTTTTTCACTAGAAAATCAGCTGCAGCAGGCACAAGAGGAGTAGACAACAGAGAAGAGAGAAAGGAACGCGGCTGAAAGCCATGGATGCAATAGAAGATGGAGACTTTATTAGCAGAGTGAACAGAATTGTTATACAATAACTCTGCTAAGGATAGGTATTCTATCAAGTTCTTTTCAGTGGCATTACAGAAGCACCTGAGATACTGCTCTAGGCTCTGATTGACCCTCTCCGTTTGACTGTGGGTGATAACCTGAGGACATATCGTGATAGATACCCAGAGTAGAACAGATTGAACTCCATAACCTAGGCATGTATTGAAAGCCCCTGTCAGAGATTCTGGTGTCAGGAATTTCCTAGCCATCATTCTGGCAGACTAAAGCCTCCAGAATTGTGAAAAGTGAGCCATCTTGGAACAAAAAATGGTCTAGAGTAACCATGATCACTCGGTTTCCACCTAGCAGGGGTAAGTCCACAATAAGGTTGGTGTGAATTGTGTGCCAAGGATGAGGAGGAACGGACAGAGGCTGAAGAAATCTAACAAGGTTTTAATGGACTTCCTTGGACTGTATGCTAATAGGACAGGACTCATCATAGAGCTCTACATCCTGGTGAACAATAGGCCGCCAGAGGGAACTCAAGACAAGTGCTAAGGCTGATTTAACTCCACAATGGCCTGCGACTGCCCGTACATTTCCAAAGTATCAGTATAAAGCCTCTTAGTTGAAATTACCAAGGGGTGCAGGGAAAAATATAGATTCTGGCGGTAGGCAAAGGGCACTTGACTCTGCAGGGCATCAAGAGCTTCTGGAGAGATTTCAGCATGAGAGTCCCTCACACGCTATAAGAATGACCTTGCCAGACCGATGACTTTATCAGGCAGTAATAGGACAGGTGTCTCAGAATACTCAACCTCAGCATCCCCTCTAGGCAAGGCATCAGCAAGAGTGTTATGAGTGCTGGGGACGTGAGTTACAAAAAAATCATATTGTAAAAAGGAATAGGTCTAGCAAGCTCTTTTGTTCTTTCTGCACTTCATGCTCTGGAGAAACGAGAGGTTTTAATGGTCTGTCCAAACCTCTAAAGTTTCCAATGCTCTCATTAAAAGAAGCCCCCACTCTACACAGGAATGTTTAAGGGCTAAGAGCTTACTTTCCAGAAAAGAATACCTTTGTTCACAAGGGTTTAAGACATGGCAGAGCTAAAAGATGGGATGCTTCAGCTTCTCCTTCCCCTGGAATTGAAGGAGAACCGCTCCCCCAGCAAAATAAGAGGCGTAGATTACCACAATACATTTTTTGGATGGTTCTGGGTACGAGAGAATAGCGACTTGGATGAAAGCCTTCTTGAGCTTGATAAAGATCTCCTGAGCCTTCTGAGTCCAAAAACAACATTTAGTTGGGATCTCCTTCTTCAGAGTGGGAGAAATGTGACTGTTCATTTCAGCAAATGTTTAATAAAGGGCCTATAACAGTTGGCCAGACCAACAAAACTCTGGGTCTCCTTGATAGACTTGTAGATTTGGCGGTTGGCCACTCTAAAATGGCAGATGTTCCTCTGAGAGATGATACCCCAGATACCCCATTTCATCTCTTTCAAATTCACCCTTCTCCGTTTTACAGGATAGATGGTTTCCCTGAGATGAAGAAGGACTGAGTGAGCATGGACTCGATGCTCCAGAACAGAAGCAGACAAGATTAGAATATCGTCCAGGTATAGCACAAGAAACTGGTTTAGGTTGTCAGTGTATATGCTATTGAAGCTCCACGGAGATCTAACGTCGAAGGAATATTTTGCACCACAAACTGTCTCAAGTATATCTTTATTGAGTGGAAGTGGGTAACGGTTCTTAATGGTGAACTTATTTAACCCATGACAATCAATGCAAGGTCTCAGCCATTTGGACTTCTTAGGGGTGAAGGAAGTGAAGCTCCAGCAGGTGATGGAGAATGAACAATCAGGCCATTTAGAAGATTCTCGTTCAAATATTCTCTAAGAACCTGTTTCTCGTGCTGGCACAGAGAGTATATTTTAACATAGGGAATTATGACTCTGGGTATGGTTAGGATGGCACAATCCAAATCTCTATGAGGAGGGAGAGACACAGAGCTAGCCTTCTGAAAAACATCAGAAAATTCCTGGTTGGCGTAGGAATGGACAAAGTATGACTAGGTTGGGACTTGTCTTCAGAAAGTTCTTGTACCACGGAAGCCCAATAACTCCCATCTGATAACAGTTATTTCTGCAGAACTGTGAGTATGGAGATACGATTCTGGTCTCCCAATTGATATAGGGATTGTGTTGTTTCAGCCAGGGTATCTCATGCACTATGGCATAGTTAGGAGATGTGATTAGATCAAAAGCAAACATCTCCCTATGATTGCCTAAGCACAATAAGAGCAGAACTGTAATGGAGGTCATGAGACCTGAAGTCAAAGGATATCTATTAGTTATTTGTATGTGATCCAGAGATGACTTCTTCCTGGCACAAACCTCCCATAAGTCTTCGTTCTCTTTTGGCGTTGGACAAGGAACCTCTAGCAAATCCAAGCTGTAATTGCTCGCCATGCACCTCAGAAGAAGGAACAACTGTCTTTGTCTGCCTAAAGATTCGGGAAGAGGAGTAGAAGTGACCCTCTGGCTTCTCAATTTTTCCATTGTTCTTTCCTTAAGCTGATGTTAAAACATCAAAACCTCATAAAGAATTCCGAAAACAAAGTAGATTGGGGAGCTCTTGCTAGCTCATCCTTTAACTCCTCCTTTAACCGTCTCTCGAATAGTCATCTGAGTGCGTTCCACCCAGAAGGTCTCAGCAGTAAGCTTACAAAACTGAGTGCAACAGGTCAACACTTTGGAATTTCCCTGAGAGATCTTATACAGGGCGTCGGAAGCTTCATGATCTGGTCTCTCAATCATCTTCTTGAACTTTGCCCAAAAATCTGCAAAATTATTCAGGCTAGGATCTACAGAAACAACTAGAAGTGTTTCCCTGGCCAGAGCTACACCAATCAAGGAACCAATTAAATATCCCACTTTGGATTGGTTAGCGGAGAATTTGCCAAGTCAGAAGACCAATTAAACTACCAGCCTGTCCAAAAATACCTCCAGCCTTGTCGGATCTCCAGAATACGGCTGATGGAGGGCAGACCGCAGGATCTGGTGTTGATTGTTTAATGAATCGCAGCATTCTTGATCCTCAGTTGGTCCAATTCCAGGGTTTGTTGCTGGAGGACAGCAGTCAGGTCAACACCAGAATCCATGCTGGAAAAGTGTCTCAGATAATACAGAATTCTACAAATTCCACTTCCACACGGTGGCTCAAACACGGCAGAGCAGTAGACATAAAACATAACAACACCTAGAAAAGGGTTTCTCTTTACAAAATCCAAAGACTCTCTTTTTTTTAAATAAGGCTTGGGGTTTTATTTATGCAATGCTCTCTAACAGAAAGGTTTTCCCAGATGTCAAATGTATATAGAGATATATATATGTTTATATGCAAGCAATAATAACACACTTGGTAAATGCAACAGTTAAATGCATGAATATGAAATACAAGCAGCAAATAATATGAGATAAAACTCAAGCAAATATACTGGACGTCCTGCAAGAGATAAGAAAGATATATACACTAAATACATCAAATGATTACTTTGGATGTGCACCTCACTCATTCACACATCACAAAGAAAACACCTCAAATGATCAAAGCCACTGGCCACACATCACAATGGCAATAATCAAAACTCAACACTTCACCTGGTGCAAACACTGCATCTTAGCCCACTCCTGACCGGGGGATTAAACAGCCTCAGCAACCAGGGTTCCGCTGTACCGAAGTAGACGCGTCCGTCCCCATTCGGATTCCAAAATCCCGGTTTCTAAGTCAAAAACCCTCAGCTTTATAATCTCAAAACACACTAGAAGGTTCGAGAGTCTTCCCCTCTGCGCCAAGGAAATTTACTGGAACTGGCCAACTTCCAGGTAAGCATTCCTCGGCAGGAAGGAGATCCCCACGTTCCCTCTACATTCTCACATGTTCCAGCCTTTAGTAGTATATAACTTTATTCGGTTATTGCAACCATCAAAGTATCAACCAACATCCTATACATCAAATGACCAATGACACAACAAATATATGTACAATAACAACAATAATAGCAGCAGTATGTCCATATTTAAAGTGCATAGTGCCTCAAATTACGTTACAATTGTAAATAAAATAATAACAGCAATAGGTCCATAGTTAAAGTGCATAGTGCTTCATAGTTTGGTACAATAACAGCAGCAATAATATCAACCAGCATCCTATACATCAAATGACCAATGACACAACAAATATATATACAATAACAGCAATAATAACATCAGTATGTCCATATTTAAAGTGCATAGTGCCTCAAATTACGTTTCAATTGTAAAAAATATAATAGCAGCAATAGGTCCATAGTTAAAGTGCATAGTGCTTCATAGATTGGTACAATAACAGCAGCAATAATATCAACCAGCATCCTATACATCAAATGACCAATGACGCAACAAATATATGTACAATAACAGCAATAATAACATCAGTATGTCCATATTTAAAATGCATAGTGCCTCAAATTACATATCAATTGTAAAAAATATAATAGCAACAATAGGTCCATAAATAAAGTGCATAGTGCTTCATAGTTGGGTAGAATAACAGCAGCAATAATATCATAATTGTTAAAAGACAATAATTTCATTAGCACTATACATATGATCCAACAACAGACAATACCTAAAAATTACACCTAACAGAACAATACAGAATAAAACAATTCATCAATCAATAAAAGCAATAAAATACATCCTTAATCCTTACACTGATCTAATCTTTAAAATTGCATTGCGCTTATACCAGATAGCCTCTAAAAATTTGCTAACAGCTACAACTATTCTAGGGGAGAGATTAGTTTTTAGAATCCGTAATGCAATTTGGTAATGTACAAGTCCCAATTCCCGGCAAAGCGGAATAATCCACCTCCTACGAGGGGACATATACTCTGGACAAAAAAATAGCAAATGCGATTCATTTTCATCACATTGTTTACACATTGGGCAAGTCAATTCTGACTGTGCAGGATTCCATTTATGTGTGAATGATCTTATAGGCAAGGTCCCCAAGCGAAACCGTATAAAAAGGCTTTTAGGGAAAGCAAAAGGTATAAAATCCATATAATCTTCCAATAATGGAGTAGATTTAAAATCAAAAAAACTATTGGTCAGAGATCCTACATAATTTTTCCTTAGTACACATTCATTGATAAAATTCCAATAAGTAGTTTTAAGAAGATGCTGATCGACTTTCTTAAGTTTAGTAGGGTCATCCCAAAATCTACCGAGACCTAATCTACTCACCCACGAAAACACGTGTTTAAACCATGGGAGCGATCGAGCACCTGGTATATTTAAGACATCAGTCAGGGATTCTCTATAATCAACTAGCTCCGGTGTACACCAAAGACGAACCCAGTAGATCAAGACTTTCAAAGCCACTAAATCTGATATTCTTTTCAATCCTAGATCTAAATACAATGGAATAAGAGGTGTGCTCTGGGGTAGACATAGCATTTTCCTAACAAAACTGTTTTCTACCAGTGCAAGAGGCTGCTTTATAATCTCAAAACACACTAGAAGGTTCGAGAGTCTTCCCCTCTGCGCCAAGGAAATTTACTGGAACTGGCCAACTTCCAGGTAAGCATTCCTCGGCAGGAAGGAGATCCCCACGTTCCCTCTACATTCTCACATGTTCCAGCCTTTATCTTAACGGAGCTTACGAAAGCCTTCCAGGGTATATTAAACAATATCTCACAATACAATCCTTGAATGTGAATAACCCAAAACAACTTGCAAACCTGTCTGTGCACGCAGAAAAGCTCAAGCAAGGCAGAGGAAGAATTCAGGATGACATGAGGCCATGTCAAAGCCAATAGTAAGAACTTCATAATTCTTCCCAATGTACAACATAATGCACATTTGTGCACCACTGCCTATAGCATCACATACGTCATCTCTCAATGTACAACACAGTACACATTTGTGCACCACTGCTCATAACACTGCACTTTGAGACCAAAAAGTACATTCCACACCTCTCTCTCTCTCTCTCTCTCTCTCTCTCTCTCTCTCTCTCTCTCTCTCTCTCTCTTGCTCTCTCATGCTTTCAAATGCACATCCCACACGTTCTGTTCTTGGCAAGGCTGTTCTACTCCGTGACAGCTCCCACTGTAAGACTGCAAGATTACAAGAAAGAAACCTTTAAGAGAAACAAGGCATGTGCAGGACGTCGTACATTCAGGCTAGGATAAAATAACACACCAAAAGTCAATTAAAATAATGGTAGTCAAAGGTCATCACGTGGTGTCAGACCACAAGAGTGCCTCTAGCACTACATTCCACCCCATGACCTTTGACTATCATAACATACATATATCAAAAAACTGAACTTCTTAACTGAAAGCACAAATATAATTGAAGCACATGTTAAAACAGTGACATTATAAACTCATGTGCTTAACTGAAAGCACAAATGTAATTGAAGCACACACTAAAACAGTGGAATCATAAAGCATGTAACAATCATTTTAAAAGCTCATGCATATCGCAATACTCAGCATCAATAATACATGTATGATGAATACACAAAATAAATGCACAAATAGAATCAAGCATATGAGCTCATTAATGCTCCTAATGTTACAAATGGCTAATTCTGAAACTTCTACTATTGAAGCAGCCAAACTTATATATTTGGTGCTTAAAAATAAAGGCAACATCATCATCATCTTTCATCTTTAAACTAAAAAGCATCTTCTTCAATTTGGATTTCACAATATATATTTTTTTTGTTCTTTTTCAAAACTGCATTTCCGGTAACTTTCTAGATTGAATGAAAATATCCTCTTGTGTTAAAAGTCAACACTCTTTTTCTTTGAAAATAATTTTTAAAAAAACATTTTACTTCATGTTCACGCAATCAGTCTATTATCACTGGCTTGGTAAGTTCGTCTGGTTTATTCAGCCAAAGGAAGTGAGCAACTGTGTCAGTTTGCATCGTCTGGTGATCACTCCAGGGTTGGGGGGGAGAAGGGGTCCCACACCCTCACGGGCCCACTCAGACAAAGGCACCCACATGCAGGACAGGGACCTCAGGTACACCAACAAGTCGCAGGATGATCTGGAAAAGAAACAAGCATCAATCTTCTTGCAAAATGTATTTTTCAAAAAGCGCACGTTTTCCTTCTGTTTTGGGTCTGATGGGTCAATATTGTCATTTCTGTCTGCACGGTTCTCTGCTGGCTCTGGGGAATTATCTGAGAATTCTACCCACACTATGGCCTTTGAATTCTTGGTATTGGAGTGAAACTCTCCTTCTCCCTGCACAGTAAGAAGGGCTGGGGCAGTCTCCTTCCTGACTATTTTTCCACTCACTGCTGAATACGTGCACCCTTTATTATTTGGCATGAGCCCAAGGCAATCCATCTGCCCTATCTGCTCTGGTAATTTTCCTTTCTTCAACTGGCCCCTCACCTTCTGTGGGACTGGTCTGCGCTGTGCATACTGACACATAGGAATCACAGTTCTAAGTAAGTCTAGGGGGATATGCATTCCTTCATTCTCTGCCCACCTGTTAGTATGGTCTTTCTCTCCTAGGTGCTTGCACTTAGTCATGCACACCAAATAAGAATTGTGTGTCACCACCTCTGTCTCCAATATTTTAGCCTTTTCATCTGTAAGGGAATTAAAGGTTCTGTCTAGTGAATGTATAGGACCATGAGCATCTACATGATACACAGTAGCTGCGCTTTGCAGTAAAATCTGCCACTTCACGGGGGAATCCTGTGTCCCAGGCATTTCAAACACCACCCCTGGACTTTCTATTGGAACCTGCACCAACTGTTCATGCAAAACTGCAGTTTCTGTCTGTATGTACCACTTGATCACATTTGCTTCTTGCCAATGCATTTGAGAAAATTCAACAGTCAAAATCACATTATCTCTTATTGTCATCTGCCCAGTGTCTGTCAGCGTGCAAAAGCACAAAAGTATCTGTATCTGTCCTGTATCTGTCACAGCACAAAAACACACAGATAATTGTGTCTGCATAGTGTCTGTCAGAACACAACTCAAAATCAACAGTGTCTGTCCTGTATCAATCAGAGCACAAGTCAAATTCAGCTGTGTTTGCCCTGTATCTGTCACAGTGCAAGCAAAACATTCTCCAGCATTTGAAAATGTTTCAGTCCAAAAGTCTAAAAGCACACTCTTCTTTCCTTGTTTTTCGCACATACTCAAAGTGGCACGCTGCCCCTGAACTGTCACATGTAATTCAATGTCTCCTTTCTGTATTGGCCACACGTTTAAAACACATTGCATAATCTCTTTTGCAGATTCAAAAACACATTGCTGCTCTTCTTCAAATCTAAACTCAGAGTCAAGTTTTAAAATCACATTTTCTGTCATTTCTTTTTTCAAAATAGCGTCTCTCCATGTAAAGCAAGGTTTGTCATTCACTGACATGTCTGATTTATAACTGCAACCAACGATCGCTAATTCTAACAGGCTGGTTTGTTTATCTTCCTGCACGTTTACATTTTCTCGGTTCAAAGTTATTTCGGAAGCTTCAAATTCAACCAAGATAACATTCATTTCTGGCTGAGGAACGTCCTCAAGAGAATTAATTAAAACCTCCTGTGAACACTGTACATTAACCGGCAACTTCTCTGCATCCACATTTTTCACGAATGAATCACTCTGGCTATCTGAACAGCCTGGCAAAATAAACAGCTTCGGAGCTTGGTACATGTTCAACTCTTTTTTCAAAGATTTATTTTCAAACTGAGCGTCAGCTAACTCTCTTTGTAACTCATTACGTTCTTTTTCCAACTGTTCACATTTTTGATACATGCTAAGCAATGCATTCAAATTGACACCACTATTTCTGTCTGAAATACGAAGTTGTTTTCCCTCTTTAAAGGAAAAAATCATGTACACATTTAAATATCTGTGTTTGCCCCTCATATTTTAAACATGCATTAGAGGCAACCTCCCACTCAAATAACTCAGTTGGCATCTGGGAATCTGCAACTGAAAACATGGGCATTTTAGAGAGCATCTTCCCCTTTTAAAATTGAATTTTTTCGAATCCTGTTTGTGACACCAAATGTCTTGCTCCGCCTTTCAGATAATACATAATTCTACAAATTCCACTTCCACACGGTGGCTCAAACACGGCGGAGCAGGAGACATAAAACACAACAACACCTAGAAAAGGGTTTCTCTTTACAAAATGCAAAGACTCTCTTTTTTAGAATAAGGCTTGGGGTTTTATTTATGCAATGCTCTCTAACAGAAAGGTTTTCCCAGATGTCAAACGTATATAGAGATATATATATTTATATGCAAGCAATAATAACACACTTGGTAAATGCAACAGTTAAATGCATGGTTTTGAAATACAAGCAGCAAATAATATGAGATAAAACTCAAGCAAATATACTGGACATCCTGCAAGAGATAAGAAAGATATATAGACTAAATACATCAAATGATTACTTTGGATGTGCACCTCACTCATTCACACATCACAAAGAAAACACCTCAAATGATCAAAGCCACTGGCAACACATCACAATGGCAATAATCAAAACTCAGCACTTCACCTGGTGCAAACACTGCATCTTAGCCCACTCCTGACCGGGGAATTAAACAGCCGGGGATAAGAGCCTCAGCAACCAGGGTTCTGCTGTACCGAAGTAGACGCGTCCGTACCCATTCGGATTCCCAAATCCCGGTTTCTAAGTCAACAACCCTCAGCTTTATAATCTCAAAACACACTAGAAGGTTCGAGAGTCTTCCCCTCTGCGCCAAAGAAACTTACTGGAACTGGCCAGCTTCCAGGCAAGCATTCCACGGCAGGAAGGAGTTCCCACCTTCCCTCTACATTCTCACATGTTCTAGCCTTTATCTTAACGAAGCTTGCAAAAGCCTTCCATGGTACATTAAACAATCTCTCACAAAACAATCCTTGAACGTGATTAACCCAAACAACTTGCAAACCTGTCTGTGAGCGCAGAAAAGCTCAAGCAAGGCAGAGTCAGAATTCAGGATGACATGAGGCCATGTCAAAGCCAGTAGTAAGAACTTCATAATTCTTCCCAATGTACAACATAATGCACATTTGTGCACCACTGCCTATAGCATCACATACTTCATCTCTCAATGTACAACACAGTGCACATTTGTGCACCACTGCTCATAAAACTGCCCTTTGAGACCAAAAAGTACAATCCACACCTCTCTCTCTCTCTCATGCTTTCAGATGCACATCCCACTCGTTCTGTTCTTGGCGAGGCTGTTCTACTCTGTGACAGCTCCCACTGTAAGACTGCAAGATTACAAGAAAGAAACCTTTAAGAGAAACAAGGCATATGCAGGACGTCGTACATTCAGGCTAGGATAAAATAACACACCAAAGTCAATTAAAATCATGGTAGTCAAAGGTCATCACGTGGTGTCAGACCACAAGAGTGCCTCTAGCACTACAAAAAGTCTTCAGATTTATTCGTCGAACCTGCTCAGGGCTGGATGCTTACCCACAATCCAGATCTGGGTTTATGCTGTCTGAGGTGAGAGCTACTGTTTCCAGAAGCCACAATGTCACCACACATTGGAATATGCAGTAGGCAAGTGCCTTCAGGAAGCTTTGACGTTCTCAGGAGGAAACAGCCAAAGGTGTAAAAAATCTCCTTGCTGGTGAAATCTTGACAAGGTTGAAGAAAACCAAGAGTCAGGAACCTACACTAAAAAATCCCAGGAGTGAAGAGTCAGGGTCAGCAAGTGGAGGGAGCAAAGAAACAGAAGGAATGCTGCTTTTTTGCGACACACCCTCCAACAAGGCTGAGGCCTGTAATTAGCAAAAGAACAGGAAAAGGAAATGATATCAAACACCCTTGACAGGAAACATAATGTGTTGAGAAAGTCAGGGGAAACCACGGGAGCAACAATCATGATGGAACGGACAAGTGAACAAATACCTTAAATTGACTAGCTGTATAGGCGCTTTAAAAGGCAGTTACAAACAGGCAGGGTGACTGTCATTTTGAGGTGTGAGACTCTCCCAACTCGCAACTGCAGACAACTGCAGACTTTGTACAGTTCTTCTAAGCCCCGGGAACTGTGGATCCTCACAAAGTACAGCGGATCTCGAATGCCCAGGCTTCCGAGAAGCAGTGGATGCAACAATCTCTTTTTTCCCTGTAACAAAAAAGCAGATCTATGTTCTAGCAAGTGCTGTAATTCCTGCAATCTCCGCCAAGCTATACAGCAGGAAAGATTGAACGATTGTGTACAAGGCACATATGGCACAAAATCAGGACTGCCAGTCGACCCGCATGCAATGTAGCTGATCCTTGATATGTATTTCCATAATCTGTGCTGGGCTAGAACGAAACTCTGATTTGTGGTTTTCCAAAAGCACAACTTTCCAGATGGCTTTGACACTGCTCTAACTCCCCAGCTTCCACATGCATACTAATATTTTGGAGATAGTAAGCAGTTTCTGTTTGCATATCATGGCAAAGTAATCTCTCTGATTCACCCTTCCAGAGAAGGGTTTCAGTTAGAGCAGTCAACCCACTGATATTCACATGCTGAGCCACTGCCTATGCTGATAGCATGGTCATTGTCAGCAAAACATAGGTCATTCTGTCAATGTTTATTGGCCAACATGGTCCTCTTCATTTACCTCCAAAATTCCATAACACAGATACCCATAGCCTTCTCAAAGCTATTCCATGGCTACACCAGTAAAATTTTATTTTATATAGCGCAACAATATTTCTGTTTTATAGCGTCAATACTTATGAGACCAAAACCTGTGATTTGCGGAGTGGACAAAGACATAGCAGAAAAAGCCCTTCTAACTGAACCTTTTAACAGCTATACATTGGATTCCAGCATTCCTTCTTATCACCTTACATTGGATTTCCAAAGCAGGGAGTACCAGAATCCCGAATGCACGTGCCCTCTGATCCGGGACCCTTCTTCCATAAGAGGGCAAATGACACAACCTTCTTCAGAGGAATCTGGGTTCTTGTTTCAGTAGTTCATCTAGGACTGAAAGTGATCCCAGGCACCTTCATTCTTGTTGGAATAGTTTGTGTCACTCTGTTTTATTCCTAGGAACCAAAGGCACTCTATCACATCCTCATTCCCTTAGATTGATCTCTTATTATCTGTTTAATTCGCATGAGTTAATTGCAAATTTGAATTCCAGGCCATCTGTGCAAGTTGCAAGTTCATCGGTACTTGAATTGCTGGATTTTGATCAAATGTTTGCTATTGTAAATATGCATAATGAAATGTAAAAATGTGAAGGGTGCAGTGCACCTCTACTGCCACAATAACAAGCTAATTAACCCTCTCACTAAACACATCCTGGTTGCTGTAATCTGGTCTCATCCTGGTCCCATTTGCCATAATGTTCTATCCATAATAACTCATGTTTGAGGGGCTTTTGCTGCAATCAAGCTATGATTGGCAGAGTACTTTCCTGGAGCTAGGTGCACACTAGATCAATAGTAACTGATGAATTATGGTTTTTGAGTTCGCCCATTGGAAACCCACTTTTTGATGTCTAATACCGGATCCATTTTATGAATCTGAACAGAATATTCCCTATATACTACATGAGTGCAAGTTTGATTCTTGATCGTTTTCTGTAGCTTGAGGAAGCGCGAGGGAGCGTGGACAGGGCGGGAACCTAAAGGGATGTGTTCCAAAATTCCTCTCCAATTCAAATTCCAATAGGTATATTAGTTTTCTGCTACAGAATACCCGGTTTGTCATAACTACATCAGGCCTGGCATGCAGGTAGTGCCTTTGCTTAGTTTGGTGTCAACCCCCAGTAGTTTTTGAGAAAAGGAAGAAAGTAAAACCTAGAGTGATCTGGCAGTTGGGTTCAAGAAATGGTTCACACATTTAACGAACCCTAAATCTAATTGTCTGAGAAGTGCTGATCATTTTACCTTTGGGAGGTACTTATCTGTCCCAAGCCTAGTGAATATAATTTCTGTGGGTCCTACGGGTGTAGGAAGGACCCATCCCACGTTTCATTGAGTAATGTGGCAATTTCCCCACTAGTGGAAACTGCTCCCTTTGCCCTAAAAAAGCAACTAAGTTTGGCCATATCTGGCCAAATTAGTCTATAAACTCAAATTTACATCCACATACCAATTTGCCGATGTGTTTCTTTAATGCCAGACATATGCCATCTCTCTTCATCTCTAACTCAGGAAATCTATCTCTGCACTGGTGCCAGTATGCAGGACGTGGCCAAAGGCCAAGCCCAGTTCACTGTATCAGATGATCCTGGTACTTAGTAGAACCTGCATGCATAAGTAGAAAACATATTTTAAACTGCTTATAATATTGTCGCCACATGATAAATCGATAAAAGACTTTCCAAAAATAAAATATGTCCATATATGTTTGACGTTAAAAGAGTGAATACAAAGTGGTCATTGTGTATGTTAAGAAAACATGCATTCTGGCTGAAATGCTAATAGTCCATTTTTTGAAAGAGAAAGTAAAAGCTGCTTCCAGAAGTCCACGCCAAGTAGATACGTTGGAGACAAAACTTGCCCAAAGATGAAGAGGCCCTGTGCCCTGTGCTCAGCAGGCTGTATGAGCATGAGTAGTTTACAAAGAATCTGTGGGCAGTGCAGGCTGGACATGCCAGCTGACAGAGTTCATATGGCACTGAGGGCACATGTGCTGGACACACAGGTGCTGCACAGAAAGTAGTGATGAAGCCAGTTTTAGCTTACTCTGTGGAGGATACAAAGGGTAGCACACTGTGCCCGAAGCCTGGAGGGTATGGCTTCCGATTGAACACAGTGGTAATGGAGGCAGGGTAAAGCAGAGACTGGAGTACTGGGCACAGAGTATGGTCTCTGGTCATTCTCTTTGCCTGTATGACATGGCTATAGGCCATGCTCAGCAGGATCTGAGAGCAGAGGTCACAGAACATGGCAGTCTTGGCATATTTCCAGAGCCCCCTGGGCATGGCTCATTGGCAAGGCTCCTCCTCGCTTCCTGAGTTCTGCAAGAAACTGAAGACCCAGCTCTTCGACTAACTCTGCGGGGCACATTTGCTAAAGTGCCTGGATACCCTCATGGGTGATTAGCGCGCTGCACAAACCCACATAACATAACATGGCTATATTCTAGTTATGCCCTGGGGCAGTGGACGGTTCCACTCAAGCCCACTCCCTGTGACAACCAGCTGTGGGAAAATAAAACATGCACAGTGTGTCTTCTGGATATACTATGTGGTTAAAATCTGCAGGTCAAGCTGAAAGCCCTACTCAGTGGGAATTGTAATCACTTTCTCAGTAAGAGCAAATAGAAAAGAATTTAGAAGCATCTGAGGAAGAATTCCTGTGGCTCTGGCATACCTTTTGCTTTGTCCCATGCTGTAGTTTTCTTTGAAGCTGATGTTCGCGTTTGTCTAGGCTGCCTGTAAGGTCTCAGGCAGTTTTTTACCCTTTTATTGGAGCATGAGATGAACTGTGAAGAGTAAGGCGAAAATGTGCAATTGCAGTCTTCTTTGTAAATAGAGCTGATGCTTGCTGGAGCCAAAGTAATTCCTAGGCGTCAGTACTATTATTAGGTCTTGCTTATTGTGGGCTGTTCAGAGCAAACTGTAAAATGTTCACAATACCACTGGCTCCTGTCACCCTAAATACATAGTAGCAAATTACAAAGGCGCCTGGATTTTGCTGTTTTCAAGTCTGGCTAGCGACACCTTTAGCTATTTATTGTCGCCTACTTTATTTAACTATCTACCAGAGGTCAGGCACTGAAACTTAAAAAGCAGTACTGAGGAAGGAGTTTGGCTGCACCGATTTGTTGATCATCTTCATGGGCATTTGATCAGGCTGTGGTTGTGTGAACCCCGCCCCCCCATGCCCATAACAGTTAGAGATACTGTTTGTGCAGACCCCACGTCAAATACAGTAGCAGTGTCATTGCATGGTGTAACCCTGTGAGAAATACAGTAGGAAGGATTTTTACACTGGAAACTGTTTTACAAATAGAATAGGACGGGATTGTATACTGCAAACTCTGTGAAAAATGCAATAGAAAATGTTTTACCTTGTGAACTCCCTGGCAGACCAGAAGAAAACCTTTACCTAGTTTAACACGAGGAGACCTTGCACATATCACTAGCTCAGGAGGGGCAAGAGAGGTCTGGTTTTCATTGTGTACATTTTTTATTTTATGCTTACTATTTAGTTGTGTCTGAATGAAAATACCTCTTCTTTTCAAAAGTAAAAGGTTTATTGCTTTGTGGATGTCTTAAGGCCTGATTTAGGTCTTGGCAGTCTGAGGGCCAGCCCACCCTGGGGGCGGCCTCCAGTACTCCGTCAGGTTGACAGAGTCCAGCCCGCCAAATTTAGATGTGTACATGATACACAGAACACCCCGGTGGTCTTCTGTGCTGGCAACCCACACTCCATTGCCGCCCTGATGGTAGGGTCCCGTCAAGCCAATTTGGATGTTGCTGTTGGGCTGACGGTGTTCTGTTGGCATAGTGAAGATGGGGGCGACCGTGGTGGTGGTGAGACAGGTAAGTGACATTTTATTTTTTACGTATAACACATATATGTTGTGTATGTAGGTTTGTGTAATGACCCCATATTTTACATTCTGCACTGCACCCCGCTAACATACACACACCATTGTATACCTGCACACACCACGTACACTTACCTTCGAGCCTGTCAAAACGGGTACCGATCCGTCACGTTTAAGGTGCGCCAGAATAGGGGGGATCTGGACAAAGGTGAAGAGGAGGTAACTGCAGCCTGTACCCTGCAAAAAGGTGAGTTTTCACCCCTTTTCATCCCTTTCCGCTGACTCGAAGTAGGAGAGATTCCCGTTGGATTTCCCTTTGAAACAAGCCAGAACCAAATACCGACAGCAGTAATCCTGGCTGGAGTCCTGCCGCCACCTGCTGCAGCCCACCACACCGAAGGGGCGGGTAGCAAAGTACTGGTAGATTTGGCGTTGCCGCCACACCAAGATCTAAATCAGGTCCAGAGTTTCTAAACCACAGCCATCCATGAGCAAGCCGTGGACTGCGCCGCCTCTATGCCCCAAGGGTCAAGTACTTAATGCTTAGTTTTGGTTCAATGGTAAGGTTGTCCCAGAACTTTAACTCCACTCCTTTGTTGATCTTCTTATGGGCATCCGATTGGGCAGCAGCTCTGTTAACCTTCAGTTCCACTGCTTATAACTGATGGACACATTGTTAATATAAACCTTGTCAAATACAGTTGTAGAAAGCTTTGCATTATGAACCCTGTGACAAATACAATAGGAAGGAACTTTACATTAAAAACTCTCTTACAAATACAAAGGGAGAGGTTTTACATGTTCAACTCTCTGATAAACACAAAAGGAAGGGGCTTTACATTGGGAACTCCATGACAAACACCATATTGGGGGGGGGTGGCTTTAATTGTTTAACAATGAGAGACATTCTCACACAGATCTCTAATTCAGGAGTATCTAATAAAATATGGTTTTCATTTAGCTGTGTAAATAAAGTACTACATATTTTTAAAAGTAAAAGCAATGGCTGGGCTTGCTTTATTAAGTGGTATTGAGTGATTTTCCGTTATTCTGAGTTTTTACTCACATCTCCTTCCTGAGAAGGCATTTCATTGTTCTGCCTTGCTACTCTCAAGGTCTGTTACTAGTAAGATCTGGTAGTCAGGTGGCCCCAGAACACCAGAATTAAACTGTTTTCGTAGTCACAATTGGAATCCAGCAGCCCTTGATTAACTTGGGGCCCCGCTTCAGTTTCAGTATTCCCACTTGAACTGCAATGGATGTCATTGTCATTGCCAGCTGCCACAGAAAAAAAGTTGTTTCTATTGTCCATCTACCCCAGGCACCCCCTGCTTTGGCTCCACAAACCAACAGCTGTAGTGCTGGTTGCCAGTGAAAATATGGCAATAGGACTTCATTCCACATGTGCCAGTAGCAGCTATTCCACTACAGCGTGCCATATTGGGCTGTGAATCCCTACTCCTAAGATGACTGCCACTTCTAAACATAGCGGTCCATAAGGCATATGGAGCAAGCCAGTGGGCAGTGTGTGTTGTAGTATACAAATAGCCAAACTGTTGTGCTGCGCTTCTTCTTTAGCAGAGATCACATTATGTATTAATTTGACGACTGCCTGACTAACCTTAGAGCTGTTGCCACTCAATTTCATTCCGGTGGGTGGAGCCTGCGCTTTACTGTTCTGGTTGATACAGTGCACAAGTATGGCACTCTTCAGTTCATGCATGAGTACATGCCTGTAAACTTGGGTTACTGGTTGGGGGGCGGGGGGGAACCCTTCTCAAGCAGTAACCCCCATTCTTCTGAGGGGGAAGTCACAGGCAACCCTAAATTAACCTGTGCTCAACCCTCGGGTTGCTTGGCACAGAGCAGGTAGGCTTAACTCAGAGGCAATGTATAAAGTATTTGTGCAACACATGATCAGTAACACAGTAAAAAACACACCTCAAAAGAATTCCACATCAATTTAGAAAAATAGAGCAAATTTTCAAAAATAAAAACCAAGACCGACATGACAAAAATCCCAATGAGTAGAACAGGAGATATGCAGGTTTCAATTCTTTAGTAAAGATAGCACCAAAAAGCACAAAGCGCCAACTGTGGATATCTGGTCATGCTGGACCAGGACAAAGTCACAAATTCAGGTCAACCACGATGGAGCACGGGCCGGCTACCGGGACCCAATTAGGTCCACTGAAGAAAGTACCTTAAATCATGGTTGGCGGAGAGTTGTGAGTATCTGCATCGAAGATGAGTTGCGAAGCCGAAGCGATGCGTCAATTCTGAGATGCGGCGAGGCTCCGGTGCAAGGTCCTGCATCATCGTCGAGGATCCAGTTGATGAGGGCTTGCGATGAGAAGTCAGGTGTCGAAGATGCGTTGCGCAGTCAAGGCGATGCATCTGTTCAGAGGAGCTACTAGGCTATGATGTGGAGTCCGGCATCATTGACGAGGGATGCGAGGGCCTGCGCCGAGGGTGTGCTGCGCATTTACGGTTCCGAGGAGGTGATGGGCTGCAATTTAGTGCAGGTCTCTTCGACAGTTCTGATCCACGCAGCAGCAGTGATGCATCAATTCTGCTTGGAGTTGTGCCGCACAGCAGAGAAGATGCATTGGTTCCGCTGGATCCACAAGAGGCTGGCAGAGCACCTTTTTTTTTTTATTTTTTATTTATACATTTTCAAAAAAAAAAATAAGCAAAGTACAGATATTCAAATCAGAGCTTTGGTAAAGGATTCACCTAATGTAGAAGTCAGTTGGCAGAACTTAACAGTACACAATCTGGCATGACAGATATACATTGACATGACAACAGGTTAAAATGCATCGTACGATAGGATAGGCTAAACATTGTTGTAAAAAAGATCGGGCATTATACATTGGTGACTGTGAGCAGATAAGCAGTGAGTGGACCCCAGATATCACGAGGCTTCGATGCCATGGGCAACTCCTCAGCATAGCACGTGAGCTGATCCCGACAGTATGCCAGGTCCTGCAGCCATAGTTTAGTGGACGGTGCAGATCTTCCTCCCCAACCCATAGAGACTCTACGTTTAGCGAATAGCAAGGATATAGCTACAAATTTTCTTTGAGGTGCTTTGATATTAGCTACAGCGCCCACCAAGCATAGCTGTGGAGTACATGCAATGGGCAGCTCCACCATCTGATGCAGAATGTGTGTGACTAATCTCCAGTACTCCTGCACCTTTGGACACTCCCAAGCTAAGTGGTAGAAATTGGCGTCCGGGGCACCACAGCGCTTGCAATGATCAGTATCTCTCAACCCATACCTATATAACTGTGCCGGAGTATAATACAGCTGGTGTAAATATTTAAAATGCACCAGTCGCAGGTTCCCATTCGCTGTTAAGTGTCCAGTCAGACGGCAACAGTCCATCCACTCGTTTTCAGAAAGCGGTTCAGTGAGCATGTCATTCCATTTAGCCAACGCAGACATATCAATTGCGGCCGTATCCCTCTGTGAGGCATGATATAGTCTCGTAACTAACCTGGCTCTGGATGTGGTAGTGTATATAAGTTGCAACCCTTCAAGTGTCTGCGGTTCTGCAGGGAACTGTGGATAAAGTGTACGCATGGCGGAACGCAGTCTAGTGTAGACAAACAGCTGCATGGTAGTGGCATTGCCCCTGGTGGCTATATTTTCAGACGCGATAAATTGACCCCCAGGAAACGCATCCTCCATTGTCAAAAGAGCCATGTCATGAAGGGTCCTTAACGTACCAGCTTCTTGCGTAACAGAAAGTTCTGAGTGATGTAATAATGGCATGCCAGGAGCATACAATGGCAGTTTTTGTGCCCGTTTCCCTAACTCTTGCCAGGCCCTAGATGTGGTTTGTACAGTGTCAAATTCCCCTTTTCCAAATACCGTGTGCTTGTTGACTATCATAGCTTTAAGTGGTATAGGGTGTACCGCACCTGCCTCCACCGCCACATGGGGTATATAAGCTGGGTCCTGTTGCCAATAATAGGCGTAATGAGCCTGCGCACAAAGGTAGTAGAGATGAAGATCTGGTGCTGTGAACCCCCCTTGCTCGTAAGGAAGTGTGAGTGTTTCCCATTTGAGACAAGACTTTTTTCCTCCCCAGGCTAACGTTATCAAGAGGGAACGGAGCCTATCGAAAAAATGTCGTGTTAAATGTACCGGGATATTTAAAAATAAATATAAAAAACGTGGAAGGATTACCATCTTCATGAGTGCTATACGATCTGCAAAGGATAAGGGTAATTTGATCCAGCGATTTACTTGCCCCTCAAGACGCGTGATAGCCGCGCCATAATTGGATTGTATGACCACTTGCGGGTCCCTGTGGAGCCATATTCCTAAGTATTTCACAGTGTCAGTGCACCATGTTAAGGGATAATCTAGATCAATGTGGTGTGTGTTATCCGTGAGGGGTAGTATGATCGATTTGGACCAATTGATTCCCAGTCCAGAGAACCATTCAAACCGTATGTATTCCCTAAAGAGTTGTGCAAGGTGCGTAGCGGGTTCCCGAACATACAACATCATGTCGTCAGCATACATGGAAACAGCCAAGGGGCGCTGGTGAAAACGTAGCGCTGCCTGTGCATAGCGCTGTCTTAAAATACAAGCCAATGGTTCAAGTATGAGTGCAAATAGTAAAGGCGATAGCGGACACCCCTGCCGTGTGCCGCGTTGAATAGTAAAAATCTCCGATAGCTGACCGTTAACCCTCACACGAGCTAGTGGGTTAGTATAGAGTAGCTTGATCCAGTTAGTAAAAATAAAGGGCACTCCCATGCGATGTAGAATTGCAAACATATAAGACCAGGATATAGAATCAAATGCTTTTGCAGCATCTAGTAGCACTGCAACTGCCGGCAAGGTGGGCTCAAGCACATGCATCGCAGCAAAGAGTGTTCTCAAATTATGTGCTGTTGAGCGAGTTGGGACGAACCCAGATTGATCAGGGAGGACCATGACAGGGAGAAGTAACTTCAATCTTGTTGCTACTACCTTCGCTAAAATTTTATTATCCGTATTGATTAATGATAACGGTCTATATGAATCACACCGATCCGGCGGTTTATCAGGTTTTAGCAGCGTAATCACGAGTGCTTCACGTAGGGTCGGCGGCAAACATTGAGTCTCGTATGCCTCCTCAAATAACTGGAGAAGGCAAGGGGCAAGCAGATCTATATATTGTTTATAAAACTCTGCTGGCAACCCATTGGTACCAGCTGATTTTCCGTTAGGTAGCGCAGTAATAGCGTCCCGTATTTCATCCAGGGTAAGAGGATGCATTAGGAACTCCTGCTGTCCCCGCGAGAGCCACACCAGCGCGATATCATCCAAATATTGCGCGAGTTCTGCCTCATCCGCTGCCTGGCGATGGGCATACATCCCCTCATAATAATTTGCAAAGGTTTTAAGTATATTAGGTGTATCATAATGCGTGATATCATCTGCGGTGACAGCGTTGATTAGATACGTTTTATGGCGGGGTTCAAGAATACGGTTAGCCAGTGCTCTGCCCGGCCTGCCAGCTTCTCCATAATATCGAGCAATGCCCCGGCGTGACATATGTCTGAATTCTTGATCCGCCACGTCATTATACTCTGTGATTTTAGTTTTAATAAGTGCCAGCATGGCTGGATCTGTTGTTTGTTCGTATCCGCATTCAAGCTCACGCAATTCTTGCTCAAGTGAAGCCATAGTGCGACGCAATGATTTCAGCACTCCGGCTTGTAGACCTATACAGGCCCCCCTAATAGTCACTTTAAAAGCTTCCCAGAGCGTTGCAACAGTTTGAACAGACCCAGTGTTGTGTAAGAAGTAGTCAGCAATAGCTTCACGCACACCCTCACAAAAAACCTGGTCTAAGAGAGAAGACGGTTGCAGTCGCCATTGGAATTGGGAGGGGATGTGAGATGGCAGCGACATGCTGAGGAGCACTGGGGAGTGGTCCGATAATGTCCGTGGTAAATGCTTAATCTGTACAGTCCATGCACCGATGTCTTGCGTGACCAGCCATTAGTCTATGCGTGACCACGCCTGGCGCGCATACGAGTGGCATGTACCTTCCCGGAAGCCTGGATGCCTCACTCTCCAAATGTCCGTAAGCCCCAGGGATACCATACCATCATGCACTGACTTAGTGGCTTTCTTGGGAAGGGGGTCAACTGTCGACACTCTGTCTAATTCAGGATCTAGAACAGCATTAAAGTCGCCCCCACAGATAATGGCTGACGAAGGCAATTTATATAGCTTGCCCCACAATGTGTCATAAAAAGCAGGGTCATCTACATTGGGACCATATAAGTTCACTATCACCATCTTCGCACCGTGTAAGGTACCCTGCACTATGATATATCTCCCGTCCTCGTCCTCCTCTACATGTATTGGCACAAATGGGATGCCCTTTTTTATAAGAATCATCACTCCCCGCGCATAGGAGGAGTAAGACGCAGCCAGTCGCACCCCCGCCCATCTGGTAGCTATGGTTGAGGCCGCCTGTTTGTTAAGGTGAGTCTCCTGCAATAGAGCAACCTGGATGTGATGACGATCTAGGTATGACAACACCTGTCGCACTTTTTTAGGGTTGTTAAGCCCCCTAACATTCCAGCTTATCCACGATATTGTGGGTGTTTTGGGATCAGTCATGTCTATCGATAGTGTGGAACGTATCCGTGCCATTGTCTAAATAAAAGAGTTTAGTGTAAAGTCTGTCCTGCCAATGTGAAGTGTCCAACGCTCTAGCAATGTAACAGTGTTCCCCAACAATCCCCCCCACCCACTTCAGCATGAGGACCATGCTGTGAGTACCCTGGTTCAAAACAAAACAGCATGTATACATTTGTATCTGTAAATCCTTGTAAATACAATGAGAAAAAACAGAAAACGACATTACTAAGGCACCAAAGGGCACCTGAACAGAGGAAAGAACTTTGCGGGGAATACCCATACTGTGGGTCACTAGTAGCCATCGGCCCCCCGAGTTAACAGGGTGGGTCAAGACCAGAAGAGATAGGCTAACCAGCCATCAGCTCGTGAACAGTTGACGGGCCCTCGTACATAACACCTTCAGAGAGCCAACATTGTAAAGTGAGCAACTTGCATTGTCAGAAATTTAAGCATTTTACCTCCAGCATAGAGCAAGCGGAGCATAGCAGGTGATACACAAAAGATCATATGCAGGCTAATATACACATAATATACTAACAATAACTGGCCCTAATATTTAAGATAACATATTAAGCCATTAGGGAGACTGTCGCTAAGTACAGCAAACATTCTGAATCTCACGTGTTCAGCCCTCAGTGTCCGAGTCAGCGCCTTTGTCGCGCAGTGATTCCTGCCGCTCAATCCGCCGTATATATTGAAGTGCTTCTTTGGGCGTTGTGAAAATACGCGCTTTTCCCGCATGTTGGATCCTCAGCCGAGCAGGGTATAGCATCGCATATTGGATATGTAGAGATTGCAGTTTCTTTTTGACAGTTTGAAATTCTCGACGTGCCTGCTGCACAGCTACGGTAAAATCGGGAAAGAGTTCCACCTTCATCCCCTGATAGTCCAGGCCGCCTTTTTCTCTGGCCAAACGAAGCGCTGTATCCCGATCCCGATAATTCAATAGTCGGGCTATGATGGGTCGGGGTGGAGCCCCAGGCACAGGACGGGCAGCCAAGGAGCGATGGGCCCTTTCCACTATGAGCACCTTAGAAAACTGGTCAGCGCCCAGGAGAGATACAAGCAGCGTCTCGACGAAGGATTCCATGGGCCCGGTGTTGGTGGATTCTGAAATGCCTGTTATGCGAAGGTTGTTTCTGCGGGACCGAGCCTCGATGTCCTCATTCTTCGCTGTGATCACCTCCAGCAGCTTCTCCATGCTGGCGCAGGAGAAGCTGACAGCCTCCATGCGATCTTCCGTGGTCGAGATACGCTGCTCAGCCTCCGCCATCTGCGTACCATGCTGATCTATTTTAGCCGCCATGGTGTCCATACGCAGGTTAAGGTGATCAATCTTTGCATCTATGGACTGTAAGCTCTGTTGCATGCTCAACATCAGGCGCTCCAGCTTGGTTGTCGTCCCCGCATCAGGATCTGGTTCCGTATCTGAGGCGTTAGGGGTTTGGGTTTTCGTGTGCTTTTTGGTCTCGAACTGCAACTTGCTCTGCTGCTTGTCCGTCCTCCCCATTGTGGCTGCAGTCCAGCGCTGATATTGACAGTCGGAGGATTGTGCGATAGCTTTGACCCCACTACCTACAGCAATGCACAGAGACAGTCTACGACGACTAGTGTAGGCCTTTGTTAGCGTTATTCTCTACACCAGACGGGGGGAATAGGTGGTCCCCGGTGGTCAGGACTTGCAGGTCCTGTCAGGCCATGCAGCATAACCCACAGTCAGAAGGTATGTAGCAGCAAAGGCACAGTAGTCGAACAGAAAGGCAAGGAAGCGAAACCACTGCCCAGCCGGACAAGTCGGTTTATGTAGGCGACTTGCAGCAAATCCAGTTTCAGCGCCTTCACAATATCGGACCAGCAGCACACAGTGCAGGGGATTCAGAGGGTGCACACCGGACCCCGGGGGGCACAGTCATCAACACCGCAGAACAATACACTGGTGATCACAGTGACGCAGGTCTCATGTCACAACAAATATAAGATCAGGCAGGTCTCTGAGGCGTAGCGGCCCAGCACATTCCCAGGGCTATCAGGATGAAGAAGACGAGACCAGGGGGGGAACCACCAGCAGACCGCCAGATTAACCGCACACTCCCAAGGCCCCAAGTCAGGCTGCTCAGTTAGAGAGTTTAGGAGAGTTAGGAGGGTCACAATGTAGAATTCGGGGGCAGTCTGGCTTCTAATTACACATTCCAGCAATCAGTACCTCCCCATAGAAGTCCGCCGCCAACTCAGCAGGGGCTCCCACACAGATCCGAAAGGTTCAGCGCGGCCCGGCTCCTCAGCGATCCGCCTCCAGCCGAGCAAATGGCGCCGACAATAGAAACTGCGCTCCGTCACCACAGCACAGTGATGCAGGGTGGGCCGTACATGCAGATCCAGGCCGCGCACAGGACAGCGTCGTGAGAGCCTGCAATAGGGACCAACGCTGCGTACAGATTTTGGGCTCGTCAGTCCGTGCCATATACTGGACCCACGTTATTTCATGCCGCGGCAGCGGCCAGAGCGGGCCGGGGGGGTCGCAACGCAGGCACCTCACCTCACGTCCGCAGCTCCCGAAATGGCGGTCTCCCGTCTCGTGGATCCAGCAAGCGGGATAGTAGTGCAGGCGCTCCCCAGCACGCCACCAACGAACCGCCGTCCGGCAAGCCCGCTTTACAGAGGCAGACGTCTCAGATGTGGGGCACAGCAGCAGGGTATGTGAGAATCCTAGCAGGGGAGCTCAATAGCCAGTGTACTCCAGGGCCGCCATCTTGCGCCGATCGACGAGAAGTTGTATAAATATGTCGTAGGGCACTGACCAGCCTAATCAGTAACCACAAAGTGTTCCTCTGTGCCTCGGGAGTCAGGATAGATGTCTTACAGCCGTGGTTGGCGCCAATTAAACAGGATTGTAGACGGATTGTGGGCTTGACCAGCAGAGCAGCACTAAAGTGCGGCCATTTTGCTCCGGGCTCTCTAGCGCCCCCCCTGGCAGAGCACCTTAGGCCCACTTCCAATAGTCCAGGACAGGGATAGCACAACTTGGCAAGGTAGACTCAGAGATGGCAGAGTCCAGGTACTTGGGATCAAGATTGTTGTAGCCTTCTGTCCCTCAGGTTCTAGTCAGGAGACCAGTCAACTATCCCTTGGAGTTACTCTGAGATCCTGGGTTCAACAGGTACAGGTCCAGTCTTTTTCACCCAGGCAAGAGGACAGCAGGCAGTAGGTCAGCACAGCAAGGAAGCAGTCCAGCAAGGCAGTAGTCCAGCAGAACAGCAGTACTTCTTACTGGAAGAGTATCTACAGGTCCAGAAGTGTACTGAAGAGTTGATATCTGAGGTCCAGTAGTTATACCCAGCTGTGCTTTTGAAGTGGGGGAGAAGCTTCTAGAGGTTTCCATTTGAAGTCCTCAGGCATCCTGCCTTTCCTGTCCTGGCTCCAGATTAACTGTAGGGGTATGCAGCCTTTTGTATGGAGACAGGATACAGTTTATTCAAGTGCGAGTACGGCTGAGCCCAGCTCCACCTTCCAATCCTGCCAATGATGGCCCATCCAGGCAAACTTATGCTCTCTATTGTGCACGGCTGTCTAGGAGAAATACACAAAGCCCAGCTGTCAGCTACTCCCAGTCTTGTGGCCCAGGGACAGTCTACAAGCACTAAATGGATACAGCAGGAAAACGCCAACTTTCTAAAAGTTTTGCTCAATAAATTGGGCAACCCAATAAACCCTTGGAGGCATGGGTAACAAGAAAACAGTATCAGGTAACAGTACCTTCAATGGATTTCATTTAGACATATTTTACTTAATTTATCTGAAACAAATTATGAGAGCCCAAATTAGTGGCCTCAGGTATGTGAATTGTTGAAATTAATTAATTTTAATAATTCATATACCTGAGGACACTAATTTGGGCTTTCATAATTTGTTTCATGTAAATTAAGTTAAATATGTCTAAATGAAATCCCTTGAAGGCACTGTTACCTGATACTACAACTTTCTAAAAGTGGCACCTTCAAATTTGTAATTCGAAATCCGACTTAACCAAAAGCAAGGATTTTTCATTACAATTCCAAAGACACCAAACATGAACTGATTGCCTGCTCCCATTTGGAAATTACAGCTTATTAAATGTAATAAGGTAACCCCAATGTTATCCTATGGGAGAGGTAGGCCTCGCCGTAGTGAAAAACTAATTTAAATACATTGCACTCTGTCCTTAGGGCTGTTTAGGGCTTACCCTAGGGGTGGCTTATATGTATTAAAAAGTGAGGTTTGGGGCTGGCAAAAGATTTATTTTATATCAAGAGGGAGGGACTCGGAGCGCATAAAGGTCCAACATACATGCTCCAATTAGCTAATCAAGATCACAGGGGTATGCAGTTCCTAGTAAGTACGGATTTCTCTGCTTAAGTCAGTTAAGTTCCACAGAGTATGCAGGGAGCATTACTCTGTAGGAACAACTGCCCTCACACACCTAGATAGGTGTTATGCTTCATCATTGGGCTTTTGCTCCAAGTCGGGCTGGCGCTGCAATGCCCGATGGGGACCCTCAATCGGGACTCTTTACTGGAGATCTTTTTATCAGCCATATGGTGAAGTGTGGGTGTGTGGGTAAAATAGTAGATTGGTGTATTTTAAGTAAATATGTGAAAGAGTGGGATAAAGATAGGACAAGGGGTACTCTACAGAAATATTTTAATGATTGAGTCCTACTGCCTTTGTTAAAATCTGTGGTGCTACCTACTAGAAGTGAATATCTAAAGTAGCTGAAGGTCAACATGCTTCAAGCTTAATTTAGTGATGTGAATGATCTAGCGGCTTTTTTTCAGAACCATAAAAACCTAACCTACACAGTGACTTGGGTTTCGATATATGAGTTAATTTGTGTTACTCCGAGCCACCTATACTTCTCTATGTATCAATAAAAGTAAATCATTTTTTGAGAAGACCTGTAGTGCAGACAAAAATATGACATCATCAATTTCACTATTATCAAAACATTGACAATTTGAGACACCAAAGCATGCTCATATGTTCATGCTCATACTCTAATGTGTCCCATGAATTAAAAAGTGCAACTCACTAACACCACATGGAAGATAAAACATATATCATGAAATTCCAACACACTCTGTTGATCAGTGAGGAAACTTACCCACTGAGGGTATAAATCAGGACTCCTCGAGTATTTAGCCTGGTGACACGCTTATTAGCGTACTGTAAAATATCAAAATACAGGGTCAGTTGACCCGTGTTAATGATCTAGCGAGTGAGCGGTTAAATTACACTGGCACTCTCTTTTGGAAAAATAGAACGGCTATGCCGTACTTACGAACTCCCATATATCAGCACACTGGAAGACCTACTCACACCGGCAACCTCAGAAGTGCTGAGCGCAGTGGGTCTCCAGTATTTAACCTGTCTTTCATCAGCGTTAATTGGAAACAGGTGTGTCTTGTGCAGTTGAAGCCCAGTAGAGCGGAAACACTCAGGTCGGACAATCGGGCTGTTTTTATTTCTAATGGGAGAGGAATCTTTTCTCCCATATATGTGTAAACGTGGTGGCCATTTTAAAAAGGGGGCATGAATCTGTGAAGTCAATGTGAGCTAACATCGTCAATCCAGTCAATCTTAGTTTTAATAGTCGGATTGACATAAAAACACTCCTATTTTAATGACATGATGTGGGTTTTTTCAGTGGTGATTCAAAGAAATGTTTTCCTTTGAACAATTGTTTATTCTGTGAATGAGGATGGTAAGGTCGATGTACATGTATCACTCACTAACTGTGATCTAATTTATATTTCGTGCCAAGGAATTTCATCATTGAGACCAATGATGTTCGATGAAAGGCAGAATTGTTGTTCCCTTCTAAAGAGGGCATGCTGGTTCATGTTCGGGTATGCTTCTAGCACAGTCCAAAGTATATCCTCTGCAGTGTGTCCCTCAGTGTGGAAATGAGTGCTAATTTTTGCATTGGATTTCTTCCAGCGTATAGTGCTGCAATGTTCGTTTATTCTCAATTTTACAGGGCGTGTGTTCATCCCTACATTTTGTTTACCACAGGGACAAGTGATCAAGTAGACACAGTTCTTTGTGTTGCAATTGGGTGTGTGATTTTTGTGTCCACATCCAATTAGTCTTCAAAGGTATCATGATATATGTTTTATCTTCCATGTGGTGATGGTAAATTGCCCTTTTTAATTCATGGGACACATTAGAGAGTGAGTGTTAGAAATGGGATTTCTGGTTGGCTAGGGCTTGCGCCTAAGCCAGGCAGAAACCACCACTCTAGTCAGGGCAAGGGAGTTATACGCTGAAGATAACCCCTGCTCACCCCCTTGGTAGCTTGGCACGAGCAGTCAGGCTTATCCCAGAGGCAATGTGTAAAGCATTTGCGCAACACACACACAGCAGCAACACACTGGGCACACCACAAAAGAAACTCCACACAAGGTTATATAAAAATAGCCTCTGTATTATCCAAAACACATTAGAATACTAATCACACAATATACACTGTGCCAACTGGCACTAGGCAATATTTACAGGGGATTATGTACACATGACAGGGCCAATCGGGCCACTGTCAGAACCTTTAGAAAGCACTAGTAACAAGTAGTAAATAACGCAACCAGTCACTACTGGTATAATAATGACCTCAGGAAACACAACCAGTTACTACTGGTAAAATACTGTGCGCAGCATTATATCACCTTAGCAACATAAACACGAGGCATAAATCTCATTAGATCAGGCATAATCAGCAGCACAAACACAGTATGCAATAAATCACATTATGCAATAGGCATCACAAGCATAAATACATTATGCAATAATCATGGTGTATAATCACACTTGAAATGACCCCTGGCCAACTGGCCTTTCTATGGGGCTCAAATGCCCTATGTCCCAAGTGTCAGGGCGTAGCTGCAACTGCAGCAAAGCAAAGTGCGCAAGGCGCTGGGGCAGAGGAGTGTATCTCACTCCTTCATCTCAAGAACCACAATGCCCCCAAAGAAATAATGGCGCTGGCACTACTGTGCCTCCTGGGTCCCCACTGGGACTCTCTAAAACAAATGTGCCCAACGTTGCAGCTGCCGCTAACTGGCGGTGCAGCTGAATAAAAATGAGCCCTGGCACCTCTGTGCCTACTGGGTCCCCACTGGGACTCTGAAAGAAAATGGCCCCCAAAAGGAAATCAGTACTGGCACCTTGGTGCCCCAGGGAGCCCCAACGCGGCTCCAGGCACCGACAATGTGCCTCGACAAAGCCTCACTCACCGGGCTCTTTTGGTGCCCTCTCTGGCAGGGGGGAGGCACCGATAGTATGCCTGGACAGGTCCCGCTCTGGGGACCACGCTACCAGAACAAGAACAAGGTCCCAACTAAGCCCCACTCACCGGGGCTTCTCCGGGGACTCCTCCTGGCTGGCGGGGCAGGCACTGGCCATGTGCCTCGACCGGCCCCTTCGTGCAGACTCCTTCTGCCCAGACTCTGCGGACGCCCAGGACCACCTGCAGGGCTCACACCGCGGCTGTGGGAGCTCTGCCTCCGGGCAGGCTGACGCGGCCTCGCCTCCGGCCGCGCTACGATTGGCTGGCCGGCAGTTTCCTTTCCCCGGCTCCTCCCACAGTCAGGCAGCTTGCCTGACTTCCGGGTCGGCCGCACTGCCTTCTCTCCGGGTCGCGGCGGTGATTCTTGGCGGTGAAACGCAGGGTGGGCTCCCGCTTCAAATCAAGAAATTGCGGGGTGGGCACCCGCTCTTCTAAATGAGCACACACGCGGGGTGGGCACCCGCCAGTAAACACCAAAAGCGGGTAGGGCACCCGCTCAAAAGCGGCATAAACGCGGGGTGGGCACCCGCCAAAGAGCACGCTAATGCGGGTGGGCACCCGCTCTCAAAGAAGCATAAAAGCAGGGTGGGCACCCGCTTCCAAAGCAGCACAAACACGGGGTAGGCTCCCGCTCTCCTTCCGCGATACGGGAGAATCCCCACGTCGGGATTCCCTCTGTGGATGATGCAGCTCAGCGCTGCAAAGCACCAGGATTCCCTCCTGAAATTAAAGATATAGCGCTCACGAGGCGCTATGCCCAAAAACGTCCAGGGCAAAGGCTGGGCCCAGGCAGGCCAGCACACAGGGCCCTACAGCAGGGAGGCAGTCCCTCGTGGCGGTTCCTCCTGGGGCCCAGCAGCAGCAGGTCACCTGGAAGCACAAAAGCACAACATTTTCATGGGGTCACAGCCCCTATATTTATATCACATATTTGCTTTGTCTGCCCTGGCACAGGGCTTGGGGGAACCAGCCTAAACTGGTTCTGGGGGGTTTTGGAGCACTTTGTTGACAAGGCTCCTCTTCCCCTTTGTCAGGTGGGGGCTCGTCATCAGACACACCACAGGGGGGCAGAGCCAGCATTTACACAGGCAGGCACAGCCCTATTCAGGGTCAGGGGACTACTCCTCCCACTACTCCAAATGCAGATGTCCCATTCAGCCTAGCGCTGACTCACTCTGCCCCTCCTGGAGCCACACACACCTCACCAGCCCTGTCACTCCAAAGCCAGACATGCAATCCACATCAGGCAGGCAGACACATAGCACACAGAAATGCCAACTTCTAAAAGTGGCATTTCTAAAATAGTTATAATAAATCTGTGCACACCATTGCGTAGCATTTATTATCAATATTCCAAATATACCAAACTTGACCACGCTGCTCCTCTCATATCAGGAATTACCACTGAAGCACTTATCAGGGAATCCCCAATGCATTCCTATGGGAGGGCAGCCTCACAGTAGTGAGAAACCAAAATGGCTGTTTGTCACTACCAGGACATGTCACACACTTAAGGTACATGTCCTACCTTTTACCTACAATACACCCTGCCCATAGGGCTAGCTAGGGCCTACTTTAGGGGTGACTGACATGTAGTAAAAGGGGGGGTCACAGACATGGCACACACTTTAGGTGCCACGTCACAGCGGCAGTAACACTGCACGCACAGGTCCTGCAATGGCAGAGGCCTCGGATAGGTTTGAAAGGCTACTTTGGTGGGTGCCGCAATCAGCGCTGCAAGCCCACCAGTAGCATTTAATTTACCAGCCCTGGGTATATGAGATACCACTTTACAAGGGACTGCCAGGTAAATTAAATATGCCAAACAGGTGTAGACCAATCTTACCATGTTTATCACAGAGAGCACACGCACTTCACATTGGACAGCAGTGCTAAAGTGCCCAGAGTCCTATAACCACCAACACCATGTCAGAAAAAAGGCTAGGAGAAAGGCAAAAAGTTTAGGGATGACCCTGCAAAAAGGGCCAAGTCCAACAGTGAGCATGAACATGGGAGCATGCTTTGGTGTCTCAAATTGTCAATTTTATGATAATAGTGGAATTGATGATGTCATAGTTTTGACTGCACTACAGGTCTTCTCAAAAATGGATTTACTTATATTGATACATAGAGAAGTATAGGTGGCTGGGAGTAACACAAATGAACTCATATATCGAAACCCCAGTCACTGTGTAGATTAGGTTTTTAAGGTCCTGAAGAAAAGGCGCTAGATCATTCACATGACTAAATTAAGCTAGAAATATGTTGACCTTCAGCTACCTTAGATAATCACTTCTAGTAGGTAGCACCACAGATTTTTAACATAGGCAGTAGAACTCAAGCATTAAAATATTTCTGTAGAGTACCCCCTGTCCTATTTTTATCCCACTCTTTCACATATTTACTTAAAATACACCAATCTACTATTTTACCCACACGCCCACACTTAACCATGTGGCTTATAAAAAGATCTCCGGTAAAGAGATCCCATTGAGGGTGCCCGTTGGGTATTGCAGCGCCGGCGTGACGTGGAGCAAAAGCCCAATGATAAAGCATGACACCTATCTAGGTGTGTGAGGGCATTTGTTCATACAGAGTAATGCTCCCTGCAGACTCTGTGGAACTTAAATGACCTAAGCAGACAAATCCGTACTTACTAGGAACTGCATACCTCTGTGATCTTGAAAAGATTTATTTTGCCAGATCAAAATGGCAGTTGCAAACTGCACACACAGGCTGCAATAGCAAGCCTCAAACATGTTTAAAGGGCTACTGAAGTGGGTGGCACAATAAATGCTGCAGGCCCACTAGTTGCATTCAATTTACAGGTCCTGGGTACATGTAGTACCACTTTATTAGGGACTTATAACTAAATTAAATATGTAAATTGGGGATAATCGAATGTTACCATGTTTTAAGTAGGGAACGCAGAGTCCTAAGGCCAGCAAAAATTAGATCAGTAAAAAGGGGAGGAGGAAGGCAAAAGGTTTGGGAGAAGACCACCCTAAGGTTGACAGGTCTAACAATGCCCTACAAGTATTGTGATCCTCGCTTGTTGTAAACTGGCTGCTAATGCCAAGCTCACTGTATCGCAGATGTGTCCTGCTTCTGAAGGGCACATTTGCTGCAGATACATTCTATGTTGCATGAACACGTGTGCCGGCATGGCTTCAGGTAGGTGCACTGGGACCAATGTCAACAAGGCAAATCAGCTGTAGAGACTGTTGTGGAGCTGTTTATGTGAGGCATGAGGCAGAGTCCCCAGTAAAGGGTGGGTCTCTGTGAGCACTAAGGGTTCCAGTAGGAAGGGGTAAGACTCACTTAACTGGTGTAACTGCTGCTTAGTAACACCAGTAAATGCAACTAGTTGGGCAAATGATATGTGGATCTGTGATCCAGGCAGTTGCGCTGGTGGGTGGGCAGCTTGCCACTAGTCACTGGGAAAGGCTTCATGAACATAAGTAAATAAACAGGCTTGGCTATTCATAGGCAACCCCACTTTTTTGTTTCACCTCTTTAGGGAAATCACTTTGACAAGTCTCACAAGCGGAGGAAGAGGACGCCCCTTAGGAACGATTATGGCAGAGTTATTTCAAGAGTAAGGCTCATCCAATGTTAAATTAGTACACAAAATGTCATCATTTATGGCCTCAATAAAAACAGAAGGGGAACTGTTAAAGCATTTGCCATGAAAATTACAAGACCCTAAAACGGAACAGTACTCTCTCACCCCCAAAACCGAGTACCAGTCACACACTAGTCAGACGCTTTCTTACACCCCTCACATACTAGCAGCTCACAATACTGACAGCACTTCTACACTCATCAGAGTAGCAGTCACACACTACCAGAAACATTCTCAAACTCTTCACAAACTAGTAGTCACATACTAATGACATAACTTAATTCCCTCACAGAGTATTCATCTCACAACCGACAGCACTCTGACACCCCTCACAGACTAACAGCCACACACTGCTGGAATCACTATCATATCCCTCACAGACTAGCAGCCACTCACTATGGAGAGTGTTCTCACAACCCTCAAAGACTAACAGTCACTTACTAAAAGCACCCTCACACCCCATACAATCTAGCATCAAAGCCAATCGGTCTGGCGGATGACTGAAGTCCCTCTTCATTGATTTGTGAGTTTGAGTGTGTGGTGTTGTGAGTAGGTGAATTCAAAAATGAGTCTGGATGAATAGATGTATGAGTGCAAAAATGAGAAACTATGTGCATAGATGATCAGGAAATTAGTGCATGGATGGATGTGTGACTGCAAGAGTGGAATCATCCATGCAGCTTCAGTTATTAACCAGACCTATTGGTTTTGACAACTCTTGTTGTAATAGTCTCTTCAATAAATTACATCCTTTTTTCACTGCTCCCACATTCCCAATATTGAAGTTGCTTTAGTTAGTACTGAAACAGAGTACGAAAACTGGACGACTGCAGAGGAATTTAATATTGGTGTATAATACACAGGCGGTAATGCTATGCTATATAGTTTTACACACATGGTTTGTACTGGGTATTGTAAGATATCAAGCAATGTATCAAAAACAAGTTGTTGGAATCTTCCACAGCAAATTCTACAAATTCTGTAAAGCCCTTAAACTGAAGAGCAGTGCTGACCCTTTTGCTATTAGTTTGTTCATCATCTGTTGAACTCCTCACACAAAATGCACAATAAGTCAAATTCCCCCTTGAACTATAATGTAACACAATTTTGCACCCTCCGCTGTTTATTTGTAATTATGTAGTCAAGGCTGTGCTATTTTAATTTCCAGGGTTTGCAACCTTTGTTTCCTACTGTGGAATGATCAAGCCTCTTTTTAACCATTGTGAAAGACACAAATGTGTCTGCTGTCCCTTTGTGGAATGTCTGCTTTTATGTGGTACAGATTTCCAGACTGATGGCCTAGAGAGGGTTGATTGCCTATAGAATCTATCACATTACAAACCATGAGATTCTGAGACTTAGGGCCAGATGTTCAAAAATGTAAGTTTGTGTTTTCCCTAATTGCCAATTTTTGCGATTCGTAATTAGGAATTTGCAAACAGCTATATACAACAGTGTCTCAGACACTGCGATTCCCAATGGGTTGCAAATTGACCTGCCTCATCAATATTCATGAGGCAGATCACAATTTGCGACCCATTAGGAATGGCTACAATTCATGAGATGGTGGTCTGCTGGTGTTAGCAGACCACCATGCCTGTGATTGCTTTTTAGGTTTTGCCTGCACAGCGCTTGCACTGCGCTTGTGAAATCTCTTGTATTTATTATATCTTATCAGTTCCCAACGCAGAATTACTGTGTCCATTCGCTTTTGTGTGAAACTCTTTTTTCTGTTAACTTCCCCTGGCTGCAGCATTTATGATACTTCTACTAAAGCCGTTCACACTGTTTAAGCCCCATTCACTGTCAAGATAAGATCTCTTCCCACGGAAAAGGCAGACATCTTCTAACAGTATGCTGGAATGCTTGCTTTTTTATTACTTAGGGGCCCATTACGATGGCGGGCGGAAGCACAACCGCCGTGCTGGCGGATGCAAAAACCACCAGTTACCGCCGGCACGCAGCAGTCCACACGCCCGCCCAATTACGATGCGAAAAGTAGGCCAAACACCGCCGGCAAGCCAGCAACACCATCCGCCATCAAAGTGCGCCCGTACACGTAGCGGCGCAGCCCAATTGACACACACCGTCCGACGAAACACGTCCCGCCCGGCGTATAAATTACGATGCCGCAAACAAACGGCTCCCACGGCCAAGAGATACCGTACGACAAACCGAAGCGGTAACACGGACGCCGAGCACGGACAACGAAGAAGCGGCTCCCCGAGCATGAATCCAGCACTGCAGGCCCTCCCCATGCTCCTGCTGATGCACCACCAAGGACGCAACGTACCGCGGAGACGCAGGTAGGCACACACACAACAAGTGCACGCAAACAGCGCACACAGTGCAAGGGCGGAAAAAGCGGACAACCCCCCACCAGGGCGTGTACACTACACATCCACCATTGCATCCACATATGACACACAGGCCAAATCGTAACATCGCGTAACACATGTGTACACACCACCTGGGACTAGGAACCAACCACCCCGTCACGGCCCCAAAGCGGCGATGACGCCGCCATACATGCGCACAACGCAGAGGCCAACCGCAGCGCCATGCATGCGTCACACACAGACACAGGGACACAACCAAGCAGCACACACATCAGCCCCACCCCGAACGCACATGACACGTGACAGGCCTGCCACAGACATGTCCCCAACGCCCAATTCACGGACAACACCCAACGCCACACAACCGACGCACACATGTCAGTGAAGTCACGCAACAGCAGGACACACCCCAGTGTAACAAACATGGCGTAGCACACAGCGGCGGCACACCAACTAGGAGAAGCAGGGCCCCTTCGGGAAGAGGAACGCCAGTACCACACTGAAACACCCATACCACCCTGCACATATGAACAAGACATATAAAACGGAACACCAAAGAGCCCGGGGACCGACAACAGGTGGCCCAAGAATAACATTCACACACAAGGCCCAACGCAGAGCGGAAAGGCAGCCTGCCGCCCACACAAGGGAGAGCAGACAGCACTGAATGACCTTCCATTCCAACTCCGAAACCACAGCCCTACGACAGAAGCCGGTGAATACAGCCATTGTCCAAGAATAGACCAACACAGGCATGCCGAGGAGACCGACCACAGGGCAGATAGCGCATATCACAGAAGCACACAACGGACGGGGAAGAAAGAAGAAAACACTCCCCATGTCGGCCACATGCAAGTTAATTGGAAGGAGTCACACATCACTGACCTTGAACTGTCTGAGAAGCATGTGGGATGAGGGCCCGTGTCCTCCAAACAAGCCAACAGAACACAAGTCCTGTCTCCCTACGACTACACAGAGCTCACAGCAACCTCAGAGCGTGCACATTGCAGACTGCACACACAGCCGGAGCACGCCACCACAACGCACCGCTGCGAAATGGCAACCGCAACACACCTACCCAACTACGCCGGACAGCTCAAGCTGTACAAAACCAACCTGTTACATATATTGGGATGCGATCTCCTGTCCCTGCTGAACGTAAGTTACCGACTGACTTACCGCATCACATTGTTCAGCTGCGTCATGCCCGTCTTCTACTGTCGGAGGTGTCCCTACCAGCATCCCGTGGAGATATGCCTCTCCAACCCGGCATGTCTAAAGGCGGACCTGCTACCACTACTCCTCCCTCTGGACGCACACGACAAGGCCTGCTCTGCCTATGGGGGCATGGCGTATGTGGCCAACATCGCACCCGCACTGAAATGGGACCACTGTGCCTCCACACGACGGATCATCGAGAACAGCTACATCGAATGTCACCCAGCATGCCCCATCATGGTCCTCCAAGGGACAACTTACGAACAACACCTTGACAGCCACCATCCGCTACATTGGCTGGCAAACATGTACACCACCAATGACATGGAAGCCCTGCTGGACGGCATCGCATACCTGACAACCTGTAAATTCGTCGGACCACAACGCAGGTTCCCCGATTGACCTATGATGTCCAACCCCGCACCCATGCTTAGCTTCCGCACGGACTGGCCAGTCACCACCACAACAGCCATACCAAACGACCGGCAACTGTAACCACACCATCAACGACATCGCCATGACATCGGATATGACAGGGACATGCACACTGTTCCCCATCACATCCAGGAACACCGCATGCATCGTGGGAGGCAGTGGCATGGGGTCTGTGTATCGCACCCACATGGACGGAACTGCACGAACAACCAGGACACGACATGGATCCAGCGCCCATGGACACACACACCGCTCAGTGGACATGAATAGGTCGCCTGGAGTCTGTGGGTGCTGCACCCCTCCCACCCCCGCCCCGGGAATCCCATACCAGGACCTTTGCATGGACGACAAGTGCATACAACAACAACACGACCCCAGTGACTGTGACATGTCCAGTAACCACCACAGTGCAACAACAAGTGGCACGCCGCTGCATGCACGCAAGCACATGCCCTGATGTCATCACACATGCACGCGTGCATGAGGAACAACCGCAGCAAACCTGTCACATGGAACTGAGATGGACTGTGCCCATGATGCCAAGCGGTCTGGTAGGCTACATGTATACCGTCTGTGTCAAAGTCCGCAGCTCCGCAGCTATACGTAAATGTACATTAGCACAGCCTTGGCCAAGCAGATGTAACTCTGAAGCCCATATCCCACATGCAACAGCCAATCACATGTAACCCCACACCCTATCCCATTTGCAATCATGCTCAGTATATCCTCAACATGTATTCCGCTGCCAGTAGTGTCCACTATACTGCATCACAGAGGACAGAAGACTCAATATAATGTTTGAAACCAAAACTGTCTCCGCTGACTCATTTCACAAGTACGAATGAGAGAGGATGAGAGTATGTGAAGTACACGGCAGTCGTGACATGACCATGTAGTCCACTGGTATTGGATGTCAACGCAAATGAGTAGCACAACTGTGGAAGACACACATGTGTCGTGTGAAGTCGTATGGACGCAGTGCTCAGGTGGGTGGGTGTGACGGGTAGATGCGCACATGCCAAGTTGGAGCACGCCGTGTCGGGAGGGGTCATGAACAGTACACCACCGCTTCCCTGGGCATTGTGAGAGGACACCTGTCGGGGGGAGTGAACACGTGTGTGCACAGCAGCCGGGCACACGTACAAAGCGGTAACAGGCGCACCTCAGCCCACCCTCTGTGGACAAGCTGGATCCTGTTGTGCGCCCGCCATGCCCCTTGACAAGGCACACACAGCCCCAGTCGACCAGGTGTAACCCCAACATAGTCAATCCGCACAGGCGATACAGGGCACGGGATGGCAGTGGAGCATGGTGTGTGAGAGGTCTCCTCGCGCTCCTCCTGGTCATATCACGCAGGCAATAGAACCTCAACGTCTAGCATGGCACAAGTCAAATGGAAGTGTAGGGGGACGCACCACAGCACGAGCAGCACTGACGTCACGGGAGGTGGCTCGCACCATCCCATCCATTGCCCATTATACCAACCACGCCACATGCCATTGCGACTAAGTGCAAGCGCGTGCGCCACCACCCCCGAGCCCTCCCCAGAGAGGCCAAAGAGTGAATGTGTGGGCCATCAGTCACAGACGGACGCGGCCTGGCCGCAAGGGCAGCCACAGCCACTGGGTGTCGCAGGTGGCGGATCCGGAAGGCGAAGACTGTGATGCATAGTCCATGCAGGCCGGGTCTCCATTTGGGGCACCACGCAGGTGGACGGCTTCCCGCAACACATCATACCCTGAGACAGCCCACTCGTGCAACTGGACCCACACATACACTCCTTGCCCTCTCTGGTGCGAGCTTGGGGCTGCCTGTGCAAGCGCTAGCCTCGCAGGTGCACATGCATATTGGGGGAGCGAGGGGAGGACATGAGGGCTGGGGCGAAGATGACTGTATCACTGTCAGTGAGTACAAGGGATGACCCAGATGTGGAAAGGAAGAGACGTGTCCCGTGTGTACTGCAACTAGTCGCCAATCCAACTACCCCCCATGTCCGGAATGTAAGCCCGCACCTAGGCCCGCCCATCCGCCACATCGAACATACCACCAGCACGACAACCTTCCCATTCGAAACACTGACTGGGGGTGGCGACCAGTGAACAATCATGTGTAGCCTACCCACGCGTACATGTGGGCCCTCCATGATCCATGTCACCTGCGGCAAAGTCATGACATGCGCAATGAGGGAAGTGAGGAGAGCTGTCCGCCCCACGCACAGAAGGTGCATCAGCTCCACAGACCCAGCAGCGAGTCCAGCAGGGGTCACATGTGCAGGGGCAGCTGTGCCTGGTGTGAAGGCACATGCATATAGACAGCACATCGACCAATGTGTAGTCTGCCCACATCTACAGTCCATCATCATGCGGACATAGGAATTGAACACAGGGCAACACATCTTAGTGGGTGCACCCACCGTGACCAACAATGCGCAATCATCGACGTACCCGCCCTGTGCATGGCCCCCCACCCAACGGAGGCACATCCAGTGCCACCATCCCACACACACAAGCCTTCCACGGAACATGCTGTGTCCAATGGTCAGTACAGAGTCAGCGCCCATCTGGTGGATCCTGAACAGGAGACACATGCACACACATGCCAGCTCCCACTATGTACGTCTGCCACCTGGCATGTGCAATGTAACCTCTCACCTGTGACGTGTGACTGCAAGCACACAGCCGTCTTGGCATGGGGCTGTCAATGTGGACACCTGTCAATGTTTCGGGAGGTGTGATCCGTACAGTGCTGTACATAGGGTGCAGTGCTGACACCTACTACTGTCTCATATCCCCTCGTGCCACAGGTCCCACTTGTTTTGGCCGCTCAGCCTGTGCCCACATCGTCGTCGTCGTGTGCCATACTCATCCAGCCTCGGAAGCAGTTCCATGCTCAGCAGACATTCATGTTGCCGTGGCGTTGCCGCTTGACGAATATGCAGTCAGTCCCCATCAGCACGCCCCGCAAGTCATTGGGGCCTAGATCCCCATGTGCATGCACATGGCAGTGGTTTGTATCACTAGCCATTGCCATTGTTGGGAGACCTGTGTAAGTGTATTGTGGCCGTGCCGTCCCAGCTTGACAGCTGGGCTGTGGCTCATGTGCTTGCTCAGTCATGTCAGTGATGTGTATGCGAAATTGCTATGTGTTGTGTTGCTTTGACATGTGTCCACTGCCAATTTCCCTAGGCGGAGACCGAACATTGACCGCCCATACCAATTGCTGGCGGACATGGACGATACAGAGGTCATTAGGAAGTTTCGGCTGGACAGGCCAACCCTGCATCGACTGTGTGCCATGTTGGAACCCCATCTCCGTCCCCGCAGGGTGTATCCGACAGCTGTCACCCCCACGGCTAAGGTGATGGCCGCCATGCATTTCTTCGCCACTGGGTCATTCCAGCACACAGTGGGCAGTGGAGGAGGGATGTCCCAGCCCATGTTCAGCAAGGTGCTGAGGGATGTACTGGCAGCCATGATGCTGTACCGAAACAGGTACATCCGCTTCCCCAGGACTCGTGAATTGGCGGCAGTGAAGGGTGCATTCTATGCCCTTGGCAGAATCCCACACGTCGTTGGAGCCATTGACTGCACACATGTTGGCCTTGTTCCACCACAGGCCACTGAGCACCTGTACCGCAACAGGAAGCACACGCACTCCCTGAATGTGCAAGTGGTGTGCCTTGCGGACATGGTGATCACCCACGTGTGTGCAAAGTTCCCAGGCTCGGCCCATGACGCACACATAATGCGCAACAGCATCTTGCCACGACTGATGTCCAATCTGCAACAGGATCGTGGCTGTATTGTCGGTGAGTATGTGGAGTGGTGTAGCGTGCTGGTTGTGCGATGCTGTCCCCTGTCCAGTTGGAATAGCAACGGTTCTCTGTGTCCCTCACACCCAGGTGACTCTGCGTACCCGAATGGGGCATGGCTGCTCAGTCCATTGAGGAATCCTCGCACCCCAGCAGACGATCGCTACAATGAGGCACATGGGAGGACCAGACGTGTGGTCGAGCGTACCTTTGGCCTCCTCAAGTCCAGGTTCAGGTGCCTGGACCGCACCGGGGGTGCGCTGGCGTACTCCCCACAGAAGGTGTGCCAGATAGTGGTGGCGTGCTGCATGCTGCACAATCTGGCCATTCGGAAGCAGATCCCCCTCATCGTGGATGACGGAGATCAACCAGGGCCCCAGCCCGCAGACCAGGACAGCTCGAGTGAGGAGGACAGCGGAGAGGAGGAAGCTGGTAATGTGCGGCAGCAGCTCATCGCCCACTACTTCACTTGACGGTGAGTGTCCATGTACGACGGCTGATGTGGCTGTATCTGTGCAGGTGTGTGTGTGCTGTGTCAGGGTGGCCGTTTGTTCACTGCGTGCTGTGTGTCAACGCTCCATGGCCAGGGTTGTATGCCACTGTTGGTGGCTGTGGCATTGTGCCCTATTGCTCTGTGCGATGTGTGTACATTGCTTGTAGTTGTTGACATGTAGTGTGTGATGGGTGTGTGACACACTCATTGAATGTGCTCCTGTTCTGTCTCCCACCCCTAGGTCCCTACAGGCCCTCCGGTTCCATTGCCATGCCACGCATCAGGTGCCTTTCCGCCCAAGGTGGCCGTTGTATTCCGTACAAATAAAACACAGGGCACAAACAGCAGTTTGTGTAAGCGGTGCATTTATTTCAAACTGTGACATGTGATTGTGTGTAAGGTGATGACAAAAGTGGTGCGTGCAGTGACAATGAGCTGTCGGTCATGGCTGCGTGATGCTCAGGGTGTACCCACTGGTTCTATGTCCATAGTCCAACACACACATGCCATCCAGATGGCTGTGTGGAGTGGGATCGTAGTCCAAGTCAATGCAGTGGGTGGTCAAGGAAGGCTGGCTGGCTGCCTCACTTGCGTCTGGAGCGTGCGAAGTCCTCCCGGGAGATCTGTTTCCACTTCGGACGGCCCCTTCCATGTTTGCGAGGGGGGGTGCCTGCTTGCGACATGCTGGTGGTTGAGGTGTGCTCACTGGCTGTGGACGCAGGGGAACTGGACACTGCTGCTCGACCCTGCGCCCCAGCAGGTGGTGGCGGAGGGGAGCTGCTGTCCCTGGCTGTGACCTCACCGCCACCACCAGCTGGCCCATGAGGTCCACGAGTTGGCCCATACGGGCGTCCATGGACCTCAGCACCCCCAGCACCTCACGCGTGTCTGTAGCTGACCTGGCCCATTGTCCTTGGGCCTCTTCATAGGCCCCAAGGACTCTGGCCATTTGAGGCAGGGCATGGCTCCCAGGGGAGGCTGGCGTTTCCCTGACCCTGCTCCTCCTACCAGTCCTGCTGCCACCGGCCTGCCCACTAGCCACATTGCTCACCACGGTCCTCGCTGTGGCTCCCAGGGTGGATCCAGTCGGCCGGGCCACCACCTGCGCTGGGGCTGGTGCCAGCGAAGACGTGGTGGTGGTGGCGGCGGTGGTGGTCGGTGCGGCGATGGTGGCGGTTGTGGCAGTGGTAGTGGCCGCAATGACCGTGGGTGTGGCCGCAATGACCGTGGGTGTGGCCGCAATGACCGTGGGTGTGGCCGCAACGACAGTGGCAGCAGGGGGCTGGGAATGTTCAGCAGCCCTGGATGATGGGTTGGTGGGTAGGAGGGGTCCTGGGGAGCGGCTGGGCCCTGCCACACCAGATGGGCCTGCTTGGTGGTCCGTGTCCGAAGAGGTGGACAGATCCTCCACATCCGTGTGTCCTCGTTGGGGGCTTGTAGGCTGGCTGTGCTGGCTGCTGTCTCCATCCCCAGCATCCAGCAGTTCGTCACCTGTGGAGAGAATGAGATTTGTTATTGTGTTGCACCTGGCGAAGTATGTATTTGTCGTCTGACATTCACAGTTCGTGCAATCTCGTACATGGGTTTCCCGGAGGCGTGTGTGTGGCTGTACCATTTGTAGTTGTGTGTGCTTGGCAATGGGACTGTGTGCTGTGCACATGTGGCATGGGACGGATTGGCCATGCCGATGGGTGTGTTGCTGTGCCCCTACTTATTGTGACTCTGGTGTATGCGGGCTCCTGGCCCATCCTGGGTCTGGTTTGTACTTTGCTTTTGGTGTTCAAATGGGACGCTTAGGAACGCATATGGCAACATGGGGGCCATGCCCCAGATTCGCATTTGGGAGGGAATATGCTTTTGGGGTTCAAATGGAACGCTTAGGAACGCATATGGCAACATGGGGGCCATGCCCCAGATTCGCATTTGGGAGGGAATATGCTTTTGGGGTTCAAATGGAACGCTTAGGAACGCATATGGCAACATGGGGGCCATGCCCCAGATTCGCATTTGGGAGGGAATATGCTTTTGGGGTACATGCTGTGAGCCATGGGTGCCGAACGTGACATGTGTTGTGGCAGCATGACAGTGCATGGTCAGAGGTGTGTGCATGCCTGACATGGCCTGCATATTTGCTGTCTGTTGTGATTACTGGACATGGCATTGGACGCATCGTTATGAGTGAGTGATGGTTGTGTGCCAGCCAACGTATTGCAGTTGTCCCATCTCCTTGGTGTGCGTGCTGCCCTGTGCCATGTGCATCACTGCAGTGCTCGTGGGGGGTGTGGCCCATGTTGTGTGTTGTTGCTCACAGTGTGTCGTGCGCTTCATTGACTTCTGGCACATGGTTGATCATGGGCATGTATCTTAGCGTGACTGCTGTATGTGTGGCAGCTGTGCGGATGACATGCCTTTCATGAGACTGGGGCTGACGGATGGGATGGATGGTATGTTGTATGTGCATGGTGTGTCTGTGTGTTTGATGGGTTCAGTGGTGTTCGTGTGCATTTATGTTGTTCCGCTCTGTTGCGTCTAGTGTTGTTTGTCTTACATAGGCGTAGTTGTGGGGTGTGTGGTTGACAGGCAGTAGGGGCTACATGGACAGGACTTCAATGGTGTTTCGGTTGTGTGTGATGAGTTGCACAGTGGCTGCCGTGTGGTACTATATTCAGTGTGGCTTGTGCATGCAGACGTGGCTCCTTGGATGTTGCTGTGTCTGTGATGGGTCATGTGAGGTGTGAGTCTGTGGTTCATGTCCGTGTGCACATTGTTCACTTGTTCGTGACGGTGGGCGGTGCTGCGTGTTCGTCTGCTACGTGACATGTCCCATGTGTTGGTCGTGTTACGGTCCTCATGCCTCCAGTAATCCAGCCCTGTCCAGTTTCCCACCTGCAGGTTGTTCGGGCGTGCACTGTACTGGATGCCACATGGTTCTAAGCGGGGGGTGCTCCATGTTGCAGGTCTGTGGGGGTGGGGGGGTGTTGTGGGTCGTGGTGGTGGTGGCTGGACACCCACTGACACCGATTGCTGTGGACCGTGATGTCTACCTTTCGGCTGTCGTTGTGCACTGCGGTGGCTGACACGTGGCTGTGGGGTGTGGGGGATGCTCCTCCTTGCTGTGCTGTGGGACTAGGGGCCTGGTGTGTGTTGTACTTGGGCTGTCCACCCTCCCACCCACTGCACTTTGTGTTCCTGCCACTTACCTGTTACTTGTTGGTTAGTGCAGCTGTGGCGGACACATGGGTGTGGTGGGTGCTCGTTGTGGCGCTTCTGGCATATTTGGGGACCTGTTGGTGGTTACGTGGCTGGCTGAGTGTACACATGTCCCCACGCATCTTACAGTTGTTCTGTTTGGGCTGTGTGTGGTGGTGTCTGTTGCATGTGTGTGTGATGTGTTGTGTATTGTGTGCTGGATATGGGGGTGTTTGTCCCTGGGAGCTGTGGCATGGTGGTAGTGCATGTGAGTACATAGCGGTGTGCTGGTATACATTAGTTTGTACTTACCAGCCTCCACTCCCCCTGCTAATCCGGCGAGGATCTCGGGATGTATGATGACTCGCACCTTCTCCTCCCACGCTTTGAAGGTCTTGAAGAGCGCGGGATTCCCTCCGCCAGTGACGGCTGCCAGCTCTCTGTTCTTGGTCTCCTTCTTCTTGACCAGGCTCTTGACGTCATTCCACCGTTTGTTTATTTCGACTCTGTTCCTGGGCAGGGTCCCGACTGCATTGACCTGGTCTACGATCCGGTTCCACATTCTGTTTCTGGTGGCTAGTGGTGTGTGCTGGACCAGGTTCCCATAGATTTGTGGGTGCACCTTGATGATCTCGTCGACCATGACCGTCAGCTCAATGGGCGTGAACTTGGGCATTCTTTGTGGTGCCATGGTGTTTGTGGTGCTGGTGCGGTGTGTGTTGTGTAATGTGCAGGGGGTTTGTGGTGCCGGTGTTTGGTGGTGGTGGTGGTGGTTGTGATGTGTGCGCTGGAATCGCTGATCTGACCTGAGGTCTACACTGGCCATAATTCCTTGCTCCCAGGAGGGGTGGAGCATTGCTGCTACCAAGCGCTCAAAAGCGCCCATCACTACCGCGGCGCGGGACGCGCTGGAATCGCTGATCTGACCTGAGGACTACACTGGCCATAATTCCTTGCTCCCAGGAGGGGTGGAGCATTGCTGCTACCAAGCGCTCAAAAGCGCCCATCACTACCGCGGCGCGGGACGCGCTGGAATCGCTGATCGGACCTGAGGACTACACTGGCCATAATTCCTTGCTCCCAGGAGGGGTGGAGCATTGCTGCTACCAAGCGCTCAAAAGCGCCCATCACTACCGCGGCGCGGGACGCGCTGGAATCGCTGATCTGACCTGAGGACTACACTGGCCATAATTCCTTGCTCCCAGGAGGGGTGGAGCATTGCTGCTACCAAGCGCTCAAAAGCGCCCATCACTACCGCGGAGCGGGACGCGCTGGAATCGCTGATCGGACCTGAGGACTACACTGGCCATAATTCCTTGCTCCCAGGAGGGGTGGAGCATTGCTGCTACCAAGCGCTCAAAAGCGCCCATCACTACCGCGGCGCGGGACGCGCTGGAATCGCTGATCTGACCTGAGGACTACACTGGCCATAATTCCTTGCTCCCAGGAGGGGTGGAGCATTGCTGCTACCAAGCGCTCAAAAGCGCCCATCACTACCGCGGCGCGGGACGCGCTGGAATCGCTGATCGGACCTGAGGACTACACTGGCCATAATTCCTTGCTCCCAGGAGGGGTGGAGCATTGCTGCTACCAAGCGCTCAAAAGCGCCCATCACTACCGCGGCGCGGGACGCGCGCGGGCGAAGCCCGGGCCAAGGGCGGGCCCGTCCTTGCCCGTCATCGACAGGAAGAGGCAGGGCAGGGCTATCCCTCTTCTAAGTGTCACGCAAGAGTCTTATAGTCACGAACACAAGGTATTGCCTCCTCGGATTTAGGTTCTATGTTTGCTTTGGGACTATATTATTGGGTTTTATAAACGTTCAAGACTTGTTGCTGCTTTAGTCGCCTTTAACTTGCAACCCTTATTCGGTTTGACATATTTATGGGTGATAATCGGGTAATTGGTATTGCTTCGTACTGTGGCTACTAAAGTAAATTGTTTTCTTACGTAAGGTATGGGCAAACGGAAAACCATGGAGTGCGTAGAAGTGGGGGGGATTGGGAGTCGTGGGCTAGGCAAGGGAAAAAAGGCCAAGAAATCCCGTAAACATGCCGCAAGCAATTGTGTACTCGATAGAATTGACACATTAATTAATGAGTGCGAGAACATACTGGTGTCAGATCCTGTGCTTCTGCCTTGTAACAATACTACAAACCCCCCAGACCCACAATCCCCTGCCCGCCCGCTCACGGTTGCCCCCATGTTCCACAAACACGTCAGCAAACGTATTACTAATCTAAGCGCTAATAAGGGTTGTGATGTTGCTGGGGTCCAGGAGAAGGCTGTTCCTGATTTTGACGTACTTGTTTGTAAGCAAGCGACTCCAGAGATGCATACCATCCCATGTTCAAACAGATTTGCCCCACTTGCATCTTTTTCTGACGCAATAGGCGAGCAAGCAGTATCACTAAGTATATCGCAAGGAGGCAGCAATATTGAACAGCTATCTCCTGACACACTTGGGCCTATTGCTTTACTTAGGGCTGAGATTATAGCTTTAAAATGTTTGATTAACGAGCTTACACACCTGGTTAAAAGTCTACTTCCTTCTGTTCAATCTGCATCTCAGGAGCAGGCACCTGTACAAATTCTCACCCAGGTTGGCCCACCAAGCACTGCAGGGGACGACTTGGGGCAAAGTGCATCTATAGTCTTAGAAAACCCAGCAGGTCACAAGCTCTCTGGCCCAACATTGGCAAGAACTATAATTCCTGAACATAAGATAACTAACAAATCTTCCATCGTTCCATCTGTGCCTAATAAGGGCCAAATAGCCCTGGCGGGACCCTGCAAATTGAGAAACATCGCGAGGCCTGTGGAGGTCCCACCACAATCCCGACAACGGAGAGATGCATATCCATTACCATCCCTGCAGGGCCCCAATATCTATATGATAAATGTACCTAAGCTTGGCCCACTTAATGATGTGGAAAGTGTGGACTCTCTGACTAATAAGGTCATTCATTGGATACGCTATACAAGAGGTTGTCGCTCTGTGATCCGTGAAGACATCGCCCGGGCACGTAGACTTACTATTCCTGCCCAATGTTACGATTGTATTGAGCTTACCTTGTCAAACACGATTCTGGCTGAAAACCTTTTGGCTCTGGAATTTAGAACTAGCACCCCAGCTAGTTCTGCCATACAGTTTAGGCGAGCTCTAGCACACCCAAGGGAAGGGTTGCAGTCCAGATTAGAGGGGGGCTCCACGCTCGAAAGAGTAGATTGACTGCATGATGAGCCTAGTTTCTCATCACGGCATGAAACAACGGTCAGCCAACCCCCGGAATTGCACGTGCCCTTTGTTTTCACCCCTTGTAAAAGCTTATTTGGGGAAACTGGGGTGGGGGTGGTCCATTCTCCTCAGGGCTCACAAGAGATTATCCCCGATATGCCTCCCGATCTTCAAACAACATCAGACCTTTTAGTTTCTTCATGCTCTTCAATTCCAAATTGTACACATGAGGGGGTCTTGGCCTCACAGCAACAACAGCTAAAAATCTTATCATGGAATGTGGCAGGCTTATTAAATAAGTTATTGCTGCCACATTGGAACCATTTTGTAGAAAGCTTTGATATTTGCTTATTTCAGGAGACGTGGAGCCTGGTCCCACTCTACAAATCAGGCTATGCTTGTTACTGCATCCCGGCCATTACAAAGGGGAGAGGGCGCCCGTCAGGAGGGTTGATTATTTGGGTGAGCATCACTTTAGGTTGTCGCATCACCACACATCCGACTACAAGCCCTGACATTTTGAGATTATCTGTCAAAGGTCCCAGGGGAGGGGGTACATTGGAGGTGTTTAATGTCTATATAAGAGGAACAAAGGGAGGGCAACAATCTCCCATTGTCACGCTTTTAGACCATTCTCTATCCAGTTGTAAGCCTGAAGCAAAAATCATAGTAGCAGGAGACTTTAATTGCACCTTCGAGCCTTTGAGCTCAGAGGATATGCTGGAGTTAGAGGACGGCGACGCTAAATGGTCGGTCCCTACTCTTAATATTTCCCCTATTAAAAAGTGATCACCACTTGCAATTCAACTGAATGCACTGACCATCGAACATGGTCTTAGAGCTGCCAATGGCCGATCCCATTCAGATATACTTGGTGCAAACACCTTCAACAGAATAGGTTGCCCTTCACGCATTGATTATATCTTAGTGGACGTAAAACTGTGGGCCCAAATGATAGATATGTATGTGGGCACCACAACAGATAGCGATCACAACCCTCTTTGCTTGTCATTGGCGATGCCCTGGACCACTCTGCTTTTGCATCAAATAAGGGGGCCTACAGCATTAGCTATAAACATCGTTCCCTCTAATTGCAAGAGATTTTTGAAATGGCACAATATCAGTCCACATGATATAAAATTATCTCGTGTCAAGGAAGTTGTTTCTTCAGGTATTGAAGCACTTCAGGCAACATTACTGGCTGCCGATCCTTGTGTAGAAGCTTCTTTAGCACATTCCTGTACTATAGATCAGCTGAGCACTCTGTTTTTAGTCACCCATAATCATACCATTACCAAGCTACCGCGGCTAAGACAGCACTCGTGGTACACTAAAAAATGCAGACTATCCAGGCAATCACTGGCAGCCGCAATCAGGTCTAAGGATACTGATCTGATTAAACTTCTGAGAAAGGAGTATAGGGAAGTACTTCATGAGGCTAAAATAGAGTGGGATGAATCTCATTGGAAGAATTTGAAAGAGGCTAGCCTGGAGAAGAACAAATCCCAGTTCTGGTCCCTTGTCAGCAAGGGCACTAGTCGAGATCCTGCCACCTTGTCTAATCATATTACCAGCCGAGAATGGTACGATCACTTTAGGAAATTGTATTCCGTTCCCGCTGATGAATGTCTGGAGGAGTTAAGCGACTCCACAGACATTCCTCCGGGTGGGAATACAAATAACCCCTTCTCGTTGCCTGAAATTAAAATGGCAATCTCTAAGATAGTGCCGGGTAAAGCTCCCGGACCAGACGGTCTCCCAGGTGACCTCTTTTTGGCTGATCCGGGGAATTGGTCACGTTATATTCAACTCTTGACCAACAGTATAGCTAACGGATCCCCAATTCCCGATTCTTGGAAAGGAGCGCTGGTGGTCCCGATTTTTAAGAAAGGAGACCGGGAAGATCCATCCAACTATAGACCTATAAGCCTAATAGATGCCATGCAAAAGTTGGTAGGCAGGGTCCTCCTCCAACGTATACAGATTTGGGCTGAAGAGGAGGACATTTTATCCCAATACCAGGCTGGGTTTAGAAGAAACACTGGTACGATTGACCAAGTTTTCAGGCTACTACTTATTTATTGGAAGGTTGTTGTCATAGGCAAGGGAAGTCTTTATTTAGCCTTCATCGACCTAAGAACAGCCTTTGATCTTGTACCTAGGCTAAAACTATGGCAATTGCTGAGGGACATGGGTATTCCCCCTCTCCTACTTGACTTTTTAATTCGATTACACGAAGGTAACTTCGCCCAGGTCAGGTGGGGCCCCCAGGGGGAGGTTACGGAAAAAATCCCAGTAAATAGAGGAGTCCGCCAGGGGTGTGTTCTGGCACCCACCCTGTTCTCTTTATATATTAACGGGGTGGTGAAATTCTTGCAAGAAACCCCGACAGACGCACCTACCCTGGCGGGCGAGAAAGTCCCCACACTTTTGTTTGCTGACGACACCCTTCTGGTGTCGAAAACCCCGTCAGGGCTACAAAAACTCCTTACTCGATACCAGCTATTTTGTGATTCCCGGGACTTGGTTGTTAATACAGATAAAACAAAATTTATGGCTTTTAATCCCCACAAGACATTTAAAAATAATTTATTTTTCAATAATATCCGACTAGAGAGGGTAAATGTGTTTGATTATTTGGGCATCCGCCTTTCTGATAAAATGCATTGGAAGCCGCACCTAGCCAAGATGCTACTGAACCACAAACGTGTAGTTGGGGTTCTTAGTAAAGAGCACCGGGCCTCTTATAGTAGACCGGTAGCTCCTGCACTTGTAATATATGATGCAAAGGCTGTTGCCGCTGCTTTGTACGGGGCAGAGTTATGGGGCTTCGAAAACACTGAAGACATTGGCAGGTCTGAAAATAAGTTCCTGAGGGATTTGGTGATGCTTCCTAGTAATACTCCATTAACTCCCTTGATGTTTGAGATGGGCAGACGGCCACTGAGGGATATTGCTAAACTGCGCCCCCTTCTTTTTGGGCACGTATGATCCGTACCCCTGAGCTTGCTAACTATGCTGCAGCCCTAACAGAGGTGACCATCCTTGATACGGGGCACAGGGTCAAGTGGATAGCCAATGTTAAAAGGTTACTGTCTGAGTTGGGTCTCACGGAAGCATGGGAATCTCACGCACTACCCAGTAAGGTAGAGCTAAGGAGTATCTACTGGAACTGGGTTGATAGTAAAGTGCTGTCTAACCCAGAATTGGGCAGCTTGACAGAAGAGTTCTTTCGCCATAAACAGTCTAGAGGTTTAGAGCCTTACTTGGATATCATCCAGATTCCACGTGACAGGCAGTTATACATCCAATTCAGGCTGGGCACACTACCAATCCATGCAACCACCTCAAAATGGCATTCTCATAAATATCAAAGCGAGGCATGTCCCTGCTGCAGAGCCCCATTGGAAAGCATGTCCCACTTTCTGTTCGCTTGCCCGGCTTATTCCACTGTTAGGTCTAGCTGGTTAAAACCGATTTGTAAAATTATGGGTACACGCGACTATAGGACTGCTCTGCGTATTCTAAAAACGGATCCAGGTGTGCTTTACTCGTGTGGGGTGGCGAAATTCTTGAGCAGAGCCTGGATTATCAGAATTAAAGCACTGAAGCACTTTAATACGTTTGCGGAGCGATAAAAGTTCCTTTATGGCAGCTAGCTTTTTATTATTTTTTACTATTTTACCGTAATAACACCTAGAGTTTTTTTATTCATGTGCATTGTGGAGAAGCTCGTGTTCTGTGGAATGCCTTGCCCTGAGTTATACTTCCCTACTTGTGGTGGATTTTGTACATTTCCTGAGTTATCTTTGTACAACTGTTTTAATCTTCCATGCCTTGTATTTTAATTTTGGTTCTGTGTCTAAAGTTTATTCTCTCACTCATTATTTCACAAGGACTTATAAAAGAAAAAAAGTGAAAGAAGTTTTTAACTTTCAACCTTTTAAAAAAAAAATTGAAACTTTTAGGTTATAAATTCATTATCAGTGTTTTTTACTTGTCTTGACAATTCCGCCAACTCATGTATTAACAGTGTGGTGATATATTGTATATATTACTTTTTCTCCTTTTATTCTTTTTTGTTTCTTGTTTGTTGCTTTTATGATTCTAGTAATCGAAATAAAGCATTTGATTGATTGATTGATGTGTGCGTTTCTGTGGTGTGCTGCTGTCCTTGCTGTGTCACTGTGTCCTCTCCTCTCCTCTCCTCTCTAGTTTGCAATGTTGCAAGGGGTTGTGGTCTGTGGGAGTGCTGCTTTTGTACTTACCTATGTGGGTGTGTCCTCATGGTCTGTTGTTTTCAGGTGTGTTGTGTCTGGGGTTCTGGCCTTTGTAGTTTTTGTTTGTCCAGGGGGGGTGTTTTCGGGATGTGTACTGTGCTTGTGTATTTGTGCGTGCCTTGCTGTGTGGACTTGTTGGCCATGTTGTGTGCGATTGTTTTTGTCAGCGGATGGTTTCTGTGCAGGGACGTGGGCGCCTTGGCTTCTGCCATGTCGATTCTCATCGGCGTTGTTTGCGCAGGCGGGCGGTATATTTGTAGTTTTCCCGCGCTCATGGCGGTGCGATCGTAATCTCACGTGCGGTGTGTCGGCCGTGAGGGCGGGCGGTTTTGTGTTGTCGTGCGTGTTTCCGTCCGTGGCGGGCGGTTTGACTCCGACTCGGACGATGGCGGGCGATATTTTGTGTGATTTTTCCGCCGATGGCGGTTTTCGGTTTGTGTAATCGTAATGGCGTGGTCGGTGTTCAGACGGTGTGTGCGGGCGGATTTTTGCCGCTTCCATGCCTGGCGGATTCTTTTACGCCGGGTATCGTAATGGGCCCCTTAGCTCTGTAAAGCAGATGCTTTTGCCTGGGAATTGTTTGTGGCATTTCCTATTCATGCCTCAGTACCTTTCTTTGCACTTTGTAGGCTTTGTGACTTGACCACATTCAGTAACCGCCCTCAGGGCCGAACTTCTGTGTCTTGTACACATTGTATTCCACCTGCATTGCCTAATATTTTTTAAGTGTATTTATCGTTGTTATGGTACTTGAACCTAAGATTGTTGCACGTTCATATGCTTAGTGACTGGGTGATTGCCTTGCTCTTGATTCTGTAAAGCGCTCTGATGCATTCGGGTCTAGCCAGCGCTATATAAAACTCATAAATAAATAAATAAAGTAGGCATTATCGGATTGATTTTTTCAACTTAATCTATTTGGTCATCATTATGATCGAATTCTAAATGTTGTAATAAACATTGCACGTTAAAAAATAAAGTTAATATACAAGAGCTATGCTATATTTTCCAACTAAACAGGCAGCCACAAGCGCAGTTACCTTGCAGACAAGAGGGTCATGATTTGAATGGTGCAGCAGGTGCAATAGCACATGGCCCAAAAGCTGTCAGAACTCCTCTAAACACATAATATTGCTATTTTGACCACTAAACAGGCAGTTACAATTGAAGTTACCTTGCAGTTAAAAGGGACTTGATTTGAATGGTGCAGCAGGTGCAGTAGCACCAGGACCAAAAGCTCTAGGCACCCCACTAAACACCTAAAATTGCTATATTTTACTACTAAACAGACAGTCATACGTGCAGTTACCTTGCAGCCAATAGGGTCATGATTTGAATGGTGCAGCAGGTACAGTGGCACCGGGCCAAATGTTGCCATGACTGCTCTAAACACCAAATATTGCTATATTTTACTACTAAACAGGCAGTCACAAATGCAGTTATCTTGCAGGCACTAGGGACACAATTAGAATGGTGCAGCAGTTGCAGTGGCACCAGGCCCCAAAAGTTGTCAGAACCCCTCTAAACACATCATATTGCTATTACATCAATTAATTTTATTATTTTCCTGTTTTGTCGTGTAGTTCCTATAGTACCCATGCAGGACCTGCGCGTTTGGATAACATAAACTGTGGGTTTGGTGGTAGACTGTGGTGCACAGTCTAAATATCGAGTTTATAATATCGACGACCAGAATATCGACCTGAAGGTAAGTAATATCGTTTTTGTTAATATCGAAGTTAGTAATATCGATAGCAAAAAAATCGATGTTACTAATATCGATATTTATATTAGTGTTATGTATTTTATTATGTATTTTATATGTATGTGTTGTATATTTTTTGTGAAGTATTGTACTTTTAAAAAAATATATGTATAACATTTTTATAAGTTAGTAATATTTTTTTTAAAGTAAATTATGCGTTTTAGTATTGTAGCGGGTTGTGGGTTTATAGGGGAAGAGGGTGGGAAGTAATTTAATTATAGTAAATTCATTCATAATTTTTAGGAATTATTAATTAATTTTAATTAAATTTTGCGTTTTAGTTCTGTAGCGGGTTGTGGGTTTATAGGGGAATAGGGTGGGAAGTATTTTAATTGTAATTAAGTAATTATTAATTTTTATTTATTGGTATTGTAAATCAATTTATTGTTAATTAATTATTAATTGCTAATTAATTTTTATTAATTGGTAATTAATTTTTATTAATTGATAATTATATTAAGTGTATTAATTTATTATTGGAGCGGGTTGTGAGTTTATAGGGAAATAGGGTGGGAAGTAATTTCATTCTAATTAAGTAATTATTAATTTTATTTTTGGGTATTGATAATTAAATTATTGTTAATTAATTATTATTTCTTAATTAATTTTAAATAAATATTATTTTTTGGTATTGTAAATTAATTTATTGTTTAATAATTATTAATTGGTCATTAATTTTTATTAATTATTATTTATTGGTATTTATAATTAATTTGTTGTTCATTAATTATTAATTGGTAAATATTTTTTATTAATTATTTATTGGTATTGGTAATTAATTTATTGTTATTTAATAATTAAATCATTATTTATTTATAAAAATTAATTTAATTATAAGTATGTTAATTTTAACCCCTACGCTATCCAACACTTTCCCTTCTGTTGCACTCACTGGAGTGGGAATAGTAATTTTTACCCCTGCGCTATCCCACACTTTCCCTACTGTTGCACTCTTTGGAGTGGGAATAGTAATTTTTACCCCTCCGCTATCCCACACTTTCCCTACTGTTGCACTCACTGGAGTGGGAATAGTAAATTTTACCCCTGCGCTATCCCACACTTTCCCTACTGTTGCACTCACTGGAGGGGGAATAGTAATTTTTACCCCTACGCTATCCAACACTTTCCCTACTGTTGCACTCTCTGGAGTGGGAATAGTAAATTTTACCCCTACGCTATCCAACACTTTCCCTACTGTTGCACTCACTGGAGTGGGAATAGTAATTTTTACCCCTCCGCTATCCAATACTTTCCCTACTGTTGCACTCTTTGGAGTGGGAATAGTAATTTTTACCCCTACGCTATCCAACACTTTCCCTACTGTTGCACTCTTTGGAGTGGGAATAGTAATTTTTACCCCTACGCTATCCCACACTTTCCCTACTGTTGCACTCACTGGAGTGGGAATAGTAAATTTTACCCCTACGCTATCCAACACTTTCCCTACTGTTGCACTCTTTGGAGTGGGAATAGTAATTTTTACCCCTACGCTATCCCACACTTTTCCTACTGTTGCACTCACTGGAGTGGGAATAGTAAATTTTACCCCTGCGCTATCCCACACTTTCCCTACTGTTGCACTCACTGGAGTGGGAATAGTAATTTTTACACCTATGCTATCCAACATTTACCCTACTGTTGCACTGTTTGGAGTTGGAATAGTAATTTTATTTCCTCCACTATTTAATATTTTTTGTATTATTTTAGCTAATGTAGTATATAATAAATTTTTAAAATAATTTACATTTTTTAAATTTGTTACATATATTTATTTAATTTATATTTATGTTATTGTTTTATGTGTATAGATGTATTTATAATTTATAAGATTTTCTTAATTTATAAGTTATTAAAATAATTATTAAAACATATTAATAAGTGTATATAGTATATGTATATATTAAATGTATTTATACATTTTATATATTTAATTTATAATTTTTAAACATTTTAAAATATTTTAACTATGTTTATTTTAATTATATGTATTATTTACTTTATTTTACATTACTTTTTTTAACTAAAAAAAACCGATATTTTGAACAACAATATTTTTGACAATATTTTTTTTCTCGATATTTTTGTATTTACCATAATGTAGATAGGATGTCGATATTCTTGACTTCGATATTCTTGCTGCGATATTTTTGTAGGTCGATATTCTGACCTTCGATATTCTGTCAGTGATTCGTAGACTGGTTCTGTGCACCCCCACCGTATATGTTAGCCTGATTTGCATTAGCTAGCTCACAGTGCCACTAGAATCTCCTCTTATCGGGGAGAGATTAGTTTCTGGCAACCTTATATCATGACAACCCTAATTCCTCAGAATCGTGGAAACAATGTACTACTTTTCGCTCAGTCACTCGTGCTTACTTATTCGGTTTGTCTCAGAGAGTTACACAGAATAAACAGTCTGGGCGTTTCAATAAGTATTTATTGAACAGTTGTTATTCTAGTGTAAAATATATGTGCTGCGGCAATCAGCAGACAATAGCAGATATATATTATCAGCAGTACGATAAAAGCAAAGGGATAGAACAGTTCTACCATATTGCAATAGTCATGAATACATACATGAATATACAAAGCATTATGAAAGTGCGCGTACTCCTACGATGCCTAACTAGATGTACCTGAGTGTACCTAGCATATGTGTAGGTCTAAAAGCCCTAAGAGCCAAGAATCCTTCTAGGATTTAGTCGAACCCCCATACCTGAATAGAGAGAGTGTGGGACCCCGTCCTGGTCTCAAGTTGGACACCCCGCAAGGGCTGTGTTAGACCGCTGTCAACTGGAGCGACTGCATGCAGGAGCCTCAGCGTCTCTGGTCAGTGTGTCAGCATGGAAGTCTCGGTTCCCTCTGTCTTACCGGGGTAAGATGTGGTGTATTTATACCCTGAAGACTCTAGTTGCTTCGTATGGTTTGTATTGGCCCATGTTAGACTTGAGGAAGACGTCAGGGGTGAACTTTGTACATACATATTATGCAGGTGGTGTATTCCTAGAGAGCCATGCATAATTGATGAGTACAGTGTGGACCTGTGTTTGGGAAAAACCCTGCTGTATTCAAAACCACAGGATAGATAACGTTCAGCCCTCAGAGCTCGTTGTGTACTAGCGAGGACCAATGGAGGTGAAAGATCATGCCTATATAAGGAATCATGACTATAATAGGACATGTACAGTTATCACTGTAATAGGGCATATGCGGCTTTGACCATAATAGCAAAAACAGCAGTTGATGGACAGAATGCAGAACAATGTCATACATTCACCCCAGTACAGAGATCTGGGCCTAAATCCATCGTTTTTTTGCTCACCATGCCACTGGGGTGGTGGAGTGAGCTAAAGAATGATGATGGATTAAACCCAGATCAGTTGACTGGGGGTGAGTGTTTGATTTGCTCTAACGCTCCGTCCATCATCCCCTTTGGTATCGCTTTGACCATAATAGGGCAAGTACGAATATGACCGTATTAGGGCAAATACGAATACGTCCATTTTAGGGCATGTATGAACAGGTCTACATTAGGGCCTCTATACGGGACATAACACCCACTCCTCTTCCGAACAGGATGACAATGACCTTACTTAAAATCTCGACAATTTAAAAACATTTTAAAAGCAAGTAAAAACATGGTTTTAAAATTGTTAAAAAAATCAAAAATGTTACAATTTAGCTATTTCCAATTGCCACTAAAAAAGAAATGTCTATTTTGTTTCTCTATATAAGTTGCTTCACTCAAAGCGGAAGAAGGCCATGCTTTTCTCAAGCGAAAGTGTCAATTTAGGAAATGTTCCAAATTTACTCGTTTATTATGAAAAACGAGTGGAGAAGCCGAATTCTTTCCCAGGACGCGATGAGCCAATTCGAGATTAAGCGGCCGATTCCGATTCGGGCCGGAAATCTCACCGACCGAGCCGGACCCGGAGAGATTTCCGACCGAATCGGACCCTAGCAGCCCGACCGAACGAGTACGATGCGTCCGTATGCTATCGTACTCGATTCGGTCGGACTCCCATTGAAGTCAATGGGAGCCGGTCGTACAACGCGTACGCGGGCTCCCATTGCCTCAATGGGTGCGAGGCAAACAAGGGCGCCCCCTACAGCGGATACGCGGCGAAGCGACTCGCGCCGTACATGCACAGGTAGGGGGGACCCATGGGTCCCCCCTGTGTGCGACTCGCGCGGCTACGCGTACAGGGGGGTCCGACACGGCCGGCCTGGGAACGTCTCCATTGCGCGGTGCGAGTCGTGTCCGAGCGAGTCGGTCGGTGCGGTTCGACCCGGGAACGAGTCGGTCGGAGCGGTTGGGACACCCGAACGAGTCGGTCGGCGATTTCGCATCGTACTCGCTCGCCCGGACGCACGTACGAATCGGTCGGGAAATAGGGCTCCGAATCGGATCCGGTTAAGCCGAATCCGATTCGGAGCCCTACCGGCCGAGATCGGAATCGGCCCCTAAGTGTCCTGGCTGGGAAGCACAACATTATCTGTGTGAGCTACTGCAGACGACAAATCCAACGCCTCATAGAGAACGTCAATCGCACATAGATTGTATGTAGCACTGCCAACAGTCGGTGCTGCGACAGCTTGTGCGGCAGTTGTTACCTGGGTGCCTGTGGAGGAGTCACCTAACCCAGCAGGAGCAAACTGCACCTGTGGATTCTCCAGGAATGCGTTCATCAGAATTGGAAGCCGCTGGGGACAACGCAGAGCATGGGCCTTTATGGGGTCCAGCATTGCATCTGTGTCCGGAGGCGCATCTGATGGAAACGTTAGACAAAGATCCAACGTGCATCCTTCTCTGCAAAACAGGCATCGAAGAACAGGTAAGATGCAGTCTACTCAGACTGGTCGAAAGGATAGAAACCAGGAGGCATTGAGTTCTCGCAGGCAAGAAATGCCCAGAAGTTGTACCATGCGTTCACGGTATTTCTGCTCCAGGAGCATGTACGCCATTCCCTCGGGAATTGGGCCGTCCATTGCGTAGCAGTAGTATTATGAATAGGACCCCTGCAATCAGCAATAGGATAAGCGGGAGTCCTCCAAATACACTTCCCAATACGGAGTGTATAAAATTTGGGATTACTCCGAGGACTGTCTGAAAGGTGCTTAACAGTCCTGACCCTATGGTTTTAAATAGGTGTATAATACCGCTTGTATCAGACATATTGAAGACACGTCCCACCATGCTCTGTAAATTTGTAATATATAATTGTCCAACCCTAATCGCTTTTTAAATGTAATCTTGAGTGTTTTGCAACTTGTATATATGTAATTCTAACCACTAGTATCTGTAGTAGACATATTTACTTATTACCGTTCTTATGTAATTTTAGAGTTTTTTCTGTTTGTTTCTTCTCCTTGAGTGAATCTTCAACTTGTATATATGCAACTCTAACCTCTAGTATCTGTAGTAGGCGTATGTACTGACTACTGTTCTTTTGCGATTTTAGAGTTGTTCTGTCTGTATCTTTTATGTAACTCATGTACTCCAAAGTCCTTATGTAATGTAACTGGTCCTTTTGTAAAGCGCTCTGACACCTTTGGGTAAAGCTTGCGCTATATAAAATCGCATTAAATAAATAAATAAATAAATTTCTACGAAATGAAAGGGGCAGTTTGTACGTATAAGCGCCTGTATCTCAGTCGAGGTCCTTGCAACTTGAAGTTCAAAGGTTTCTCGAGCGGAGGTTAAGGGCATGGTTTGCTGTAAAAGCATGGCTTGCAGTCTGCTCAGAGTATCAAATTGTATGAAAGAAACGTTCAGTGAAGGCCATAGCGGCGCCTCCCTGACTGTGTTCAGTGGCGGAAACAATACTTGCATACAGCAAGTAACCCTGGAGTTAACGTTGACCAGATAGGCGACGCCCGGAAGCATCCCACAGCAACCTTGATCATTTAGCATCAAGTAACTCCCATTCGAGAGCAGCTGGAAAACCGGCGTGATCATGGCCGCTGGGGTCCCTGTCATGTGACACGATAGGTTCGCTACTGAACCGCTACAGGCTCCGTGTAGTGAAATATCCTGACACATGAGAGAACCGCTTAAAGCGTTCTTGCAGTTTGCACCGCTCAGAACACTTCTCGATCCCCATTCCGGCATCGGTATCTATATGGTAACTCCCAGGTTTCCTTAATGTAACCCTTACCCATCTTTTCATATTTGCCTGCTTGCCTTTGCTCAAGGCAATATTGAAACTGAAACGTAGTGACCGGCAGAGTGATTTGGCCATTAATTAGCCATTCAGTTGATGGTGATTCGGCTACAGTGAATGGTAACCTTTCCAGTTTCTCAATACGCAGCATTGTATATTTGGCTCCCCTTTGTGCCATTTCTGTCTGTTTATCAGTCAGATTGTATTCCTAAAACAGAGACGTGGTGTTTATGAACCGCCAGGGCACATAGCCTGCATGCAAAGATTTTAGCGTCCAGCTTAGCATCATAATAGAACGTATCTGAGATTGCCCGTGTTATAACAAGGCCGGATCTTTTTCTAATATGTTGATTGCCGAAGACACAATGTTGCCTAACGAGTAAATCCTGGAGGTCAAAGTTGTTAACCCATTATCCACTACAGCTAATGCCTTCTCTAAGTTAATGTGGTCTATTTCCCGTATTCTTTCTGCGGCCTCCTGTTGGGATATTTTCCAGTTTTCATTATAATAGGCATAAATGCCAGCATATATGAAACGTTTCTGACGTGTTTTCCTTGGGCCTAGAAAGAAATCCCTAAGGTCCACATCAGGTGTGAGTAAGTTTAAGTGATGTTTCACTTCTGTGAGTGTTGAGGTCTCTAGCCAATCAAGGCACAACTTCCCAACACTATACGATGTCACTACCCCTGGGTGTTGTCTCTGTACATAGCGTGTATCTGGCCTATGGATACTAAACCCTTCGGTTGAATTCATAAATCTCTGTTGACAGGTGTTTGTGTCAATGGGCCAAATCAGCCATTTCGTCCAATCGGGATCTGATCTGTTGTACTGGAGAATGTCATCTAATCCTACCCCTTGTGTAGTTGAATTCTGCCCCCCACCCATCTGTGATGGTGTAGGAAACCCGGGTGAGTTTATTTCCTTGTTCTTGGCTAGTCCAAGACAAGATGTCTGTTGCACAGTGTTATTTAGAAATATCATCTGCTGTGGAATGAGGCATGCTCTAAAAAGCGCTTCTGTTCCCTGGACTTGCCAGTCCCTCGAACCCCAGATTGATTTTAAATCTATAGTGTCCTTCCATAGGTCGAAACCCTGTGTAGACAACTGGGCCATAAAGGAAGCAGAGTAAATCTGTTTGGTGTTAGTCAACATAATTTCATAATTTTCTGTGCTGATGTTTTTGCCACTTTGTAATAAAATGACTTTGGGTCTGATGTATTAAACCCTGAAAAGTATGTGAATTTATGTGCAAAGGTTTGAGAACTACCTTTTGGAGGTGTTGGGCAGTGTTCCCACTGGTGGTATTCAAATACATTTCTAGGTGTTATAGATTTGTGTAAGAAATGATGACCATAATGTTGGTAACAGTACAATGTATCATAGTCTGAAGTACCTTCTAACATTTCATTGTTCGGAAATGCAGCAGTTTTTTCTAAATCAGACATCATAGCATTTACAGTTTCAGTGTCCCAATCATCAGATAGTGTACTGGAGGTAATGATATCACTTAAAGAAATTTTAAATACATGTTTAAGCTTTAAAAGTTCAGTCGGACCGAATATATCATAATCAATCTTGTCCCATACTATACCGTCTGGTATAGGAACTGCTGTGATGTTCACTGAAGACAAGTCTCTTGGTTCACGATGTGAAGACTGGTGTGGTTTTAAAATCAAATTGACTCTTTGGGCTGTAGAGCTCTGCTGGAGATATTGTCCATTAATAAGCATACTAAAAGTTATAATTAAACCTAGCCAGAAAAGAAAAAAATAAAATCCCAGTGATATACCATAGTTCAATCCAAGGTGACACCAGGTAAGTCTTTCTAAAAAAGTTCAAAAAGTCAGTGAGTCTCTGTTCAAAGAGTCAGTGAGATTCTGTTTGTGTGATTTTTTGGCTGGCGTCATTTCTGGCTCGCTTGGATCCAGTGAAAACGTATCAAAGTTCATGAAATAGCCAGAAGCAGTTCGATTAATTGTTGGAATTGCATCGGGATTTGTTGAAATCGGATTTTGCTCTTGATGAGGCATGTTGACATAGATGTCTGTAGTCGGTCTGATTGCAACTTGGTTGTTAAGTTGATTTTCATTTTGATGATGAATTTCTTGTTGAAGTGGAACGAGTTCCATAGCATTGTTTCTTAGTCCTTCATTCCGTACAGGTGGCTCTTCAAACGTGATGAGTCTTTCTGTTTGGATTTCTTGGATTGTAGCGAGAGGAGGGCGTCTGCTACTGTAGAGTCCACAAGGCCTACTGTTTAGTATCGGCCACATAGTGTGGTTTGATTAAGTCAATTGAAACAAATCTTTTCTTTTTTTTCCCGGCAAGAGGCGGCAGAAGTACACTTTTTGTGCCTTGGATTGCTAGGACCGGTACAGGCTTTCTGTATGATGGCCCAAATTCTTTCTTGTCTGCAATCTTTTCTCTGACCAGATCCCCAACTTTTGGGATCCAGACAGGTCTTGATGTCTTGCCGTTAGTGCCTTGACTTCCTCAGTGGCGGTCTGTTTTAAGTGGACGTTGCTTTGTTGTGTCCTGGATTCATTTAGATCCTGTAAAACAGCCAAACGATCATGGATATCAAATGGTTTTTCATCCGCCACTGTGCCTCCCCAATCAAGATCAGGTACCCACATTCTTGTCCCAAATAGGACCTCGTAAGGAGTGACACCCCCTAGAGGGCTTCTTGGCTGATTGTTTATTGCTCGTTGTACCCCATATAAGTGATCGACCCATCTACCGCCCTTGCCTAATACCCTAGCTGTTAAAGATTGCTTTAAGTCACGGTTTTTCCTCTCCACAACGGAATTTCCCTCAGGATGATATGGAGAGGAGTACCGCAATGCTACGCCCATTCCTTCCATGGCCTCTTTGTAAGCCCGAGAGCTAAACGCCAGGCCACGGTCAGAATGTAACGTGCCAACTGCGTATGTGCCGATAAAGACTCGCAAATCTTTTATAACAGTTCGAGCGTTAGCCGAGCACTGAGGCCAAACCTTGAGGAAACTTGAGCTGGATGCACACGGACAGACAACCTGATGCTGTCTAATAATGGTATCTGTACCGGACGTGTTGTGGTGGACCCTTTCATTTGCTTGCAGATGTTGCAGTTCCAGACATAGGGGGTGATTACGATGACTGGCGGATCGCCAGTGCCCATCTGGCGGTGGAGATCCGCCCGCCATTCCCCTCCGCCCGCATGCCATTTCCCCCCGCCACATTACGATGGCGGGAGGGAGCCCGGCGGACGGAAAGACCGTCTGCCAGTTTTCCGCAGGTCCAACAGGGGACCGGGCGAAAAAGGGCAATAATATGGTGGCGGTGTCTGCAAGACTCCGCCATCCATATTAGGATGGTGGCGGCGAGCAGCATTTCCATGGCGGCAACACCGCCATGGAAAGGCATACGGTCTTCACAGTTAGAGGGGTGGGGGGTGCACATGGGGGGTACCTATGGTGCCCCCCTGCATTGGCATGGACAAGGTGGCAGGCACCGCACGGTGCCTGCCACCTTGTGCATGCCAATGCACAACGTGCATTCCCAGCATTGTGGCGGGCGGTGCTGTGAACACCGCCCACCACAATGTTGGGAATAGGGGATGCCACCGCCACGGTGGCGGTGGCATCCTAATACTCCCGGCAGGACCGCCGCTCCTATGGCGGACGGTCCCATTCACCGCTACGGTGGCGGGCGGACTTTGTCCGCCCGTCATCGTAATGACCTCCATAGTCTCTAATCTGCCTCCTCATTACAGGCCACCAGTAGCGTTGCTTCAATAAAGAAACAGTCGCCCTAGGTCCCGAATGTACAGAACCTGTCCTTCGTGTGCTGCCACAATTAAACTTTGCCTATGATCCATATTTGGTATTACTCTATCCCCCAGGAATCTGAGCATATGGAATGTTTTGTGCATCTAACTTGTAGGAGTACTTGAGTGGACATTTTTTAGGTACTGCTGTGCTGCCTTTGCGTGAAGCATTGACAGCTACCAAAATCTCGCCGTCTATTCTCGTTTTTGAACGAGTGATTGCAGCTACGGATGCTGTGCGTACAGCCCCCTTTGCGGTTTCATCAGCCAATGAATTCCCTTCAACGTGAATGCCATCACGCTGATGACTCAGTCTATGTATCACGTGAGCCCTTGGTAGTTCGTTTCTCAACTCCACTACCTGTTCCCATAGCATTTTATGCTTAATTGTGCCACCTTTCGCGTCTTTAAACCCGTTTTGTTCCCAATTATGTAAATATTAATTGTACGACTGTACACAGTAAAAGGAATCACACACAATTATGGTGGGGAATTCGTGTTCCGTATTTACAAGTGCCAGTATCAGTGCTTTTAATTCTGCCAACTGAGCCGTGCAGTCTCCTAGAGATTGCGTTTTAGTGCAGCTCGGATGGAACTTTCCATCGTGCATGCGATCTTTAACAATCGCACACGCTGCGCTGTAAGCTTGCTTACTCCCTATGGCCGGTTGAGCAGATCCATCAGTGTAAATAATATATTCATACTGATCTAGAGGCAAAATCTCATTTGGTAGAGGATATTCTTGTTCGTATTGCAGAAATGCTTATGTTTTTAAACTTGGATCAAATCTGTATTCAACATCCGTTGCAGTAAGAGAATTAGCCCATTGTATCCATCTGGGATGTAAGGCTTTCGCATTTGGAATGCTAGCTTTTGTAACAGCTTCTAAAGCTGGTACTGGGGTCACGACAATTATGCGTTTACCCTGAGCCAGAGATCTTTCTCTTGCTACAGCGGTCTGCACTGCTGTCAGGATTTTTTCTGTTGAAGTAAACGCTTGTGTACAGGTGTGATTTGTATGCGATTGGTACAGTTTCGCCTTCATTGAAAGTCAAATAAGTGTACCCGCATTGACCCGCTATTACTCGGATCACTAAGTTGCGTACGTTTACGCGTGTCTGTAAATGTTTAGAAGCTATCATGTCTTCCTGTAGGGAACGCAGGATATTTGTATGTTCCTGTGTCCATTGTCTGATTGAAAAATCAGGTTTTATTAAGTCGTAAAAGGTTTTACTCTTTCTGCGTAATCCAAAATGTATGTTCGACCAAAATTTAGGAATCCCAGAATTGATTGTAAATTTTTTTATGATTTTGGAGGTTGGAGCAGCGCACACTTTTCTAAAAAGTTAGCTGCTAGGCTTTTTCCTTCACTTGACAGCTCGTACCCTAAAAATAGAACACTGAGGTGGGCAATTTTTGATTTTTTGAAATTAAATTTATAGCCCTCAGAGGCAAATCCCATAATAATGGTGCTCACCCTGGTCAAGTGCCTCGGTAAGTCATCGTCCGTCAGATAAATATCATCTACATAGGAAAATGCTTCTTCATCAAAATTTTGGAGTAATTCTGTTACTCTTGCTGAAAATACCCCGGGGCTATTTTTATACCCTTGGGCTAGTTGACAAAATTGTCGCTGGGACCCTAACGCACTGAATGCGGTCAGATACCTGCTTTCAGGCGCTATATTTTGGCAGAAAAATCCATTTGAGATATCTAGTGTTGTTTTGTATTTTTTGCGCACAATGTTATTCATTAATGCGGCACTGTGTGCATTTTGAACTGCAAATGTCTTTGTGCAAGTGTTTAAATGTCTGTAATCTAATACTAGACGATATGTGTTGTCAGGTTTTGCTACGGGAAACAAAGGATTGTTCATAGGTGAAGTGCAATTTTCAATCACCCCTGGTATTCTAGTTGATCTAGGATCTCCCTGACTTGTTTTTTAGCTTCCTGCTTTATAGGGTATTGCCTTTGAGCATTTGGGGAAACTTTTAACGGGATCACGTGGTGGGTTGAATCCTCATCCCAACCAACATGATTTTTATACAATGCTGGAGCTAGGGCAACCGCCCACTCCTGCGCATATGCATGTTTTAAATGTATGGGAACGAGGTCGGAAAAGGCTGGAAAAATTACAGTTTCTCCCCTAGGGCACTCCATGACGAATGCTGGCGGCCAGTCTTGTTCTGCTAATAGAATGTCATAACCAGATGACAGATTTTTCCAAAAGAGACCTTTAATTTTCCTGGGCTTGTCCCCCTCCAGCCGGAGTGTTATCTCATGTAACTTATGTGGGACACTTACCCGAGTATCAGGTGTTTCCACCATGATATACTCACTCAACTCCGCTGTCACCAGAAATTCCTTCAGGTTCTGGCAAGCTATCTTTACTTCTGCCGCGCTGTCTAGCATCATCAGAGCCCATTCCCTGTTCAGAAGCTGTGTCCTCAGAATTCTGGGCATGTCTTTTCTTGAGACCTGCTACCTTCTTCTTTTTGAACTGAGGTTTTGATTTTTGTTTATCTTCTTTTTTAGGTGCGTAGTCCGCAGCGCGTTGCGTGTCTCTGGACTTTGTACGCTCCTCTGACCGTCCTTCCCTCTCTGAGTTTTTTGATGAACCCTGAAAGGAACAAGAAGAATCAGTATCCTGATACTTGTCAGGTTTTTTAATATTATCCCTATTCCTGAGGTTATACCTCCTTTCAGAGGGCTCCTGTTGAGGAGACCTACCTCTGGATTGAGATCTGCTGTCTTTAGACTTTTGTTGTTTCTTATTTTCCCACTTCTTTTTAGAAGAAGTAGGTGTCTGCTTTGTAGTGTCCTTTTCAGGACTGCCCACCAGTTGTGGTTTTAATGCTTTCCCACCTAGACCGTCTCTGCCTAGTTCTGCATATGCAGTTTCAATTATTTTGGGTAGTTCGTGTTGTTGATCTATTGGACCGAACTCCCTTAGGCGTTGGCGGATCGCCACTGAAGCCGCTTCCCCCTTAATGTTAGCTAGTATTATGGCTGATACCTGGTCAAAGTTATTTAGTAACTTCATCCCTAAGTTAAGGGCAGGTTCTGCTCCGTACTCATTTTGTATCTGTCTCAATACATCAGGTACTACTGCTAACGACGGGATACCATGTGTTCTGGTATATATGGCAGCGAAGACTGAACCCCAAGAGGCGCAGTCCTCTACTTGTGGTGTGATCCCCATGGGCAAGCAGATTGTTAGAATTCTGTGTTTTTCATAGGTGGTAGTATTCGGGAATACTGCCTCAAGCGGAGTTATTTTCTGAGCTATCCAGAATGCCCATTACCGCGTGTAATGTTTGAGGAGTAATTTTATTTCCTGTACCCTGAGCTGGAGTACTATTTGCTGCACCTGGTGCAGGTTGGATTGTTAAAGTCCTCATGACGAATTGTGTCAGGTTTCTGTAGATTTTAATTAAATCTTTGTGTTGTACTAGTAAGTCTGGCTGTGGCATTGTGTTAATGCCAGGATGCGGTGTGTAAGCTGCTAGTATTGGCCATGTGGCCCCGTCTCCTCCGAGCGGGCCTATTCTTACTCTTTCTCGTACGTGGGGTAGGGTGCCATTAAACCAGTAATGATGTTCCTGGTAAGTGAGTGGAATCTCTATGTCCTCAAACGGGGCATATTCCCGTGGTGCATCTCCTTCTATATAGTAGTGAAATGTATTTGTTGTTGCATTTGCTGCTGGGAGTGTAACCCATGAATAGAATACCTCTGTTTTATTTGATTCGTGTGCCTCAATCACGAAAACAACAATGCCACCCTTGGCTTGTACACCATTCTAATAGTCTTAGGGTGACTGTCCTTCTGAATTTTGGTGCAATCTGTATTGCATCCTCAAGATCTTCTCCTCCCAGGTCAACTCTCTCATCCCCTGAACCAGGCATGTTTAGAGGAAGAAGTGTTCACAGGGAACTAAGATGAGGTGTTATGCACAATTTAGGAACTAAGGGGCCTATTAGGATGGCAGGGGGATTGCCACCGCTTACCGGCGGTGGCGATCCACCCGCCATCTGCACCTGATTTACCCCCCGCCATATTAGTATGGCGGGGGGTACCCCGGCGGACGGAAAGACCGTCCGCCGCTTTTCCGCTGGCAGACAATCGTTACGATTGCCTGCAATGCGGATCTGGGGCATAATATGGTGGCGGTGCCGAGCAGGCACCGCCATCCATATTATGATGTGCAAATCTAAAGGCCTTTCCACGGCGGCGATGCCGCCATGGAAAGGCTGGCGGAAATTGCTTTGGAGGCCCGTTACGGGCCCCCGGGGGGGTGAGGGGGTGGGGGGCTGCACTTGGGGGGTACCTGTGGTACCCCCCTACATTGCCATACACAAGGTGGCAGGCACCGCGCGGTGCCTGTCACGTTGTGCATGGCAGTGCAAACCATGCACTTTTAACATTGCGGACGGAGCTGCACCCAGCAGCACCGTCCGCAATGTTAAAGGCCTGAATGCACCCGCCACTGTGGCGGGCGCATCCTAATTGGCCTCGTGGGACCGCTGCACCTCTGGCGATCGGTCCCATTTTCCGTTACAGTGGCGGGCGGACAAAGTCCGCCCGCCATCGTAATGGGGCCCTAAATGTCCTTCAAGCTTGATTAACCAACAGCCAATACATAGTATTCTCGTACTACTCAGCTGTGGTGGAGCTTGTGCCCACCCACTCCAGACGTCTCTGGGGTTTTGTGAGTAGGTTCTCTGAGAATAGCACGACTGAACTACTCAGATTCTACTGTTAAATAAGTACCCAACCAACGTTGGCGGCGCCATGTCGTGTAGTTCCTATAGTACCCATGCAGGACCTGCGCGTTTGGATAACAAACTGTGGGTTTGGTGGTAGACTGGCTCTGTGCACCCCCACCGTATATGTTAGCCTGATTTGCATTAGCTAGCTCACAGTGCCACTAGAATCTCCTCTTATCGGGGAGAGATTAGTTTCTGGCAACCTTAGATCATGACAACCCTAATTCCTCAGAATCGTGGAAACAATGTACTACTTTTCGCTCAGTCACTCGTGCTTACTTATTTGGTTTGTCTCAGAGAGTTACACAGAATAAACAGTCTGGGCGTTTCAATAAGTATTTATTGAACAGTTGTTATTCTAGTGTAAAATATATGTGCTGCGGCAATCAGCAGACAATAGCAGAGATATATTATCAGCAGTACAATAAAAGCAAAGGGATAGAACAGTTCTACAATATTGCAATAGTCATGAATACATACATGAATATACAAAGCATTATGAAAGTGCGCGTACTCCTACGATGCCTAACTAGATGTACCTGAGTGTACCTAGCATATGTGTAGGCCTAAAAGCCTAAGAGCCAAGAATCCTTCTAGGATTTAGTCGAACCCCCATACCTGAATAGAGAGAGTGTGGGACCCCGTCCTGGTCTCAAGTTGGACACCCCGCAAGGGCTGTGTTAGACCGCTGTCAGCTGGAGCGACTGCATGCAGGAGCCTCAGCGTCTCTGGTCAGTGTGTCAGCATGGAAGTCTCGGTTCCCTCTGTCTTACCGGGGTAAGATGTGGTGTATTTATACCCTGAAGACTCTAGTTGCTTCGTATGGTTTGTATTGGCCCTTGTTAGACTTGAGGAAGACGTCAGTGGTGAACTTTGTACATACATATTTTGCAGGTGGTGTATTCCTAGAGAGCCATGCATAATTGATGAGTACAGTGTAGGCCTGTGTTTGGGAAAAACCCTGCTGTATTCAAAACCACAGGATAGATAACGTTCAGCCCTCAGAACTCGTTGTGTACTAGCGAGGACCAATGTAGGTGAAAGATCATGCCTATATAAGGAATCATGACTATAATAGGACATGTACAGTTATGACCGTAATAGGGCATATGCGGCTTTGACCATAATAGGGCAAGTACGAATATGACCGTATTAGGGCAAATACGAATACGTCCATTTTAGGGCATGTATGAACAGGTCTACATTAGGGCCTCTATACGGGACATAACAGTTTCATTTCATTTTTCAAAATGTTGCTATTACTTACCCGCACTAAACAACTAGTAACAGCACAATATATTGCCGTTTTGTACATAAACAAGTCATAACACTTTAACAGACTTTCTGTAACTTATATTGTACAACTACTCAGAAAGCTACAACTTACAACAAAAAACAGCTTACTATTAATCACATAGGCGAAACCTAATGCATTTACCAATGCTTGTTAAACAAAGCAATTTTTTTTGTAATGCTCGTTTTCCTTAAAGAAAAATGGGCTGCATTACTACAAAAATAAAAATGAAGGGACAGATGCACATAGACTTCCGTTTGCGATTTCCTAATAACGAATGTTTGCGATTCGCTATTAGGAAATCGCAAACAGCTATGTACAACAGTGTGTTTAACAGTGTTTGCGATTCTCAATAGGTCGCAAGGGACCTGCCTCATTATTATTCATGAGGCAGGTCGCAATTTGCGACCCATTGGGAATGGCTGGCACTCAAAGGGATGGTCGCCTGCTGGGGTCAGCAGACCAACATATCTGTGACTGGTTTTTAAAAAAGCAGGTTTTTTTTTTAAATGCAGCATGTTTTCCTTTAAGGAAACAGGATGCATTTAAAAAAAAAAGAAAAATGAAAAGTTTCCTTTTCATTTTTTAAGAGCAGGCAGTGGTCTCTTAAAATATGATTTCACCCACATTCACAGAGGCGAAGGGGTAAATTATGAATACTTTCCAGTGCTATTCAGTATTAGAAAGGGATGCTCTAAACACCCCTTCCTAATACCGAATTGCAAAAGCAAAATGGGATTCGGTAACAAGTTACTGAGTCGCATTTTGTACATGGCAAAATGCCTTTTACCGGTCGCAAAGGGCCCAATCGGCCGTTTGCGACCGGTAAAATGTGTCGTACATCTGGCCCTTAGAGACCAGGTGGAAGAAGATGAACATACTTGGAGATGAAAGACTAGGGCCAGATGTACGTAGAATCCCGTTTACGATTTCCAAATTGAGAATTTTACCAATCCACAATTAGGAAATCGCAAACGGCGATGTACAAATGTGTCACACACATTTACTGATTCCTAACGGGGTCGCAATAGACCTACCTCATTAATATTCATGCGGTAGGTCGCACAGTGCGCCCCATTGGGAATCGCTAACAACACAGTAATGGTGGCCTGCTGGTGTCAGCAGACCACCATGTCTGTGATTGCTTTTTAAATGAAGCACTTTTTTTTGTAATGCAGCCCGTTTCCCTTAAAGAAAAACGGGATGCATTTAAAAAAAAAAAGTGAAAAGCTACCTTTTTATTTTTTTAAGATTAGGCAGTGGTCCATGGGACCACTGCCTGCTCTTAAAAAATGTTGGCACCCACATTCACAAAGGGGACGGGTCCCTTGAAGTTGGTGGTAACTGCGAAGGTTTTGCGACCGCATTCCCGGTCACAAAATATTCCGACATACCAGTGCAACTCGTTATTAGGAAGGGACGCCCTTATTACGCCCCTTCCTAATAATGACTTGCAAACCTCATTTTGCGAGTCAGTAATAGGTTACCGAATCGCAAAATAGGGTTCGTACATGCCAAAAAGTATTTTACCGCTCACAAACGGCCTGATGGGCCGTTTGCGAGTGGTGAATTGCTTCGTACATCTGCCCCTGAGAGTGGTGAGACCTTTGTTGCACCTATTAAAAAGAGATAGTGTATGAAATCCCAGCTAAAGAAGGCATAGCAGTTTGCTCTTGGAGACAGTGGTTCAAGGAGATAGACATTTCAGCTATGGATAATCTTAATGAAGAAGATAATACACTCACAGAGTAGAAGATTGTGGTTGGAGGAGGTGGATGGGTTCGTGCGTGGAGAGCCATTTGTATTCTACATTTATCTGAGACAAGTAAAAGAATTTTAAACAAACCCACAACTTTATAATTTTAGTGGCACACAGGCCTAAAGAGTACAAAATGTACAAAGATAGAAGCTTTAATAAGAGACGATGAAGAGTGAGTGATACAAGATGGGGCATTGGATGCACAATGCAACATATAGATTACAGCCAATTATTTAAATATTGATAGCAGCAGCAGCAGAATGGATGAAGGGTGGGTTAATTGGGACTGGCATTGGGTTAGAGGAGATGGACTGTGATTTTGAAACAACGTACAGAGGGTGCAGAGCATGATACACAGGGCAGAGTGTTGCACAGTTGGGTACCGGCTAGGTGCAAGATGGGTTGTTCCATTAATAACTTTGGAACCTGGATTAAGAGTTTGTATTTAGCCCTCGCATAGAAAGATTATCAACCAACCAACACAGTGTCAGTGATAGAAGGAGGGGTGCACAGACATAATATCAAGGTTTTTTTTTCGACGTACAGAAATATCGAATTGCAAATATCAGAGGGACAGAATATCGACATCACGAATATCGGTGACCAGAATATCGACCTGAAGGTAAGAAATATCGTTTTTGTTAATATTGAAGTTAGTAATATCGTTTGCAAAAATATCGTTCTTAATAATATCGATGTTTATATTAGTGTTATGTATTTTAGTATGTCTTTTATATGTATGTGCTCCACATTTTTTGTTATGTTTTTTTTTTTTTTTTAAATATATGTATTAAATTTTTAGAAGTTAGTAATTGTTTTTAAAGTAAATTTTGCGTTTTAGTACCGTAGCGGGTTGTGGGTTTATAGGGGAATAGGGTGGGAAGTGATTTAATTATAGTAAATTAAATAATAATTTTTAGAAATTATTAGTTATTTTTAATTAAATTTAGCGTTTTAGTTCCGTAGCGGGTTGTGGGTTTAGAGGGGAATAGGGTGGGAAGTAATTTAATTATAATAAAGTAATTATTAATTTTTATTTTTTGGTATTGATAATTAATTTGTTAATTAATTGTTAATTGGTAATTAATTTTTATTAATTGATTAATTGATAATTATATTAGTTGTGTTAATTTAGTTTAGGAGCGGGTTGTGTGTTTATAGGGGAATAGGGTGTGAAGTAATTAATTATAATAAATTAATTATTCATTTTTATTTTTTGGTATTGATAATTAATTTATTGTTAATTAATTAATAATTGGTAATTAAATTTTATTAATTGATTAATTGTTTATTATATTAATTGTGTTAATTTATTTTAGGAGCGGGTTGTGTGTTTATAGGGGAATAGGGTGGGAAGTAATTTATTAAAGTAATTATTAATTTAAATTTATTGGTATTCATAATTACTTTATTGTTAATTATTAATTCGTTATTTAATAATAAAAATTATTTAATTGATAAGCATGTTAATTTTAACCCTCTGCTATCCAACACTTTCCCTACAGTTATACTCTCTGGAGTGGGAATAGTAATTTTTACCCCTAGGGTATCCAACACTTTCCCTACTGTTGCACTCTCTGGAGTTGGAATAGTAATTTTTACCCCTACGCTATCCAACACTTTCCCTACTTTTGCACTCTCTGGAGTGGGAATAGTAATTTTTACCACTTCGCTATCCAACACTTTCCCTACTGTTGCACTCTCTGGAGTTGGAATAGTAATTTTAACCCCTACGCTATCCAACACTTTCCCTACTGTTGCACTCTCTGGAGTGGGAATAGTCATTTTTACCCCTACGCTATCCAACACTTTCCCTACTGTTGCACTCACTGGAGTGGGAATAGTAATTTTTACCCCTACTCTATCCAACACTTTCCCTACTTTTGCACTCTCTGGAGTGGGAATAGTAATTTTTACCACGTCGCAATACAACACTTTCCCTACTGTTGCACTCACTGGAGTGGGAATAGTAATTTTTACCCCTCTGCTATCCAACACTTTCCCTGCTGTTGCACTCACTGGAGTGGGAATGGTAATTTTTACCCCTCCGCTATCCAACACTTTCCCTACTGTTGCACTCACTGGAGTGGGAATAGTAATTTTTACCCCTATGCTATCCAACACTTTCCCTACTGTTGCACTCTCTGGAGTGGGAATACTAATTTTTACCCCTCCGCTATCCAACATTTTCCCTACTGTTGTATTTATTGTGTTGCAAAATGTATGTTTTATTTTTGTTTTGATAGTTTAAGGTTTTAATTAATTATAGAATGTTTTATTTTATTTTAAATTATTGATATATGTATATATTTTATTTTTATATAATTTAAAAGTTTATAAATTAAATAAAGATAATAGTTAATAAATTATATTCAAGTAAATATATGTATATTTACTTGAATATAATTTATTAACTATTATCTTTATTTAATTTATATACATTTTTATGTTTGTGTGTTTATATTTTTTTAAATTAGGTTTATTTGTTATATTTAGTTAAAATATATATTAAATGTAATTTATTTTGTTAAAAATATTAATAATATTTACTATATATTATTTAAGTTATATATATTTTTAAGTCGATATTTTTTACATCTATATTTTTTACTTTGATATTTTTGATTCGATATTATTGTACTTACCTGTTTAAGTATAGGGAGTCGATATTTTTGTATTCTATATTTTTGAGTCGATATTTGTGTATGTCTATATTTATTACATCTATATTTAATCAGGGAACCAGAAGGAGGGGTGGTGTCAGAGGAGATTAAGGAAGATGTTTGGTGAAGTTAATTACTTTGTCCGAGTCCGACTCCCCCCCTTCCTCTCAGAACCTACAGAGATCAGCTGCAGGGTGTCCCAGGGCTTCTCCCTGAGCCACACCCTCTTCAATGTCTACATGGCCCCCCTTGCAGCCATCATCAGAAGCCACGGACTCAACATTGTCTCCTACGCCGACAACACCCAGCTGATCCTCTCCCTCACCAACGAACCCACAACCTCCAGAACCAACTTCCACAGCGGAATGATGGCTGTTGCCACCTGGATGAAAGACAGCTGCCTCAAGCTCAACTCGGACAAGACTGAAGTACTCATCCTGGGACCCTCCCCTTTAGCGTGGGATGACTCTTGGTGGCTAGCCACTCTGCGACCCCCTCCCACCCTGATGGACCATGCCCGTAACCTCTGCATCATACTGGACTCATCGCTCACAATGAACCCCCAAATCAATGCAATTTCCTCAGCCTGCTTCCACATGCTCCGCCTGCTTCAAAAGACATTCAGATGGAACCCTTACAGAATCCAGAAAGACAGTTACACATGCACTCAGCACCAGCAGACTCAACTACCGCAATGCACTCTACATCAGCGTCACCCAAAAACAGCTCAAGAAACTACAGAACTTCCAAAAAGCTGCAGCCAGACTGGTCCTCAACATCCCACGCCGCAGCCACATCATGCAACACCTCCGACAACTCCACTGGATCCCAGTCAACAAGAGAATCACCTTCATTCTCCTCACACATGGCTACAAAGCTCTCCACAACGAAGGATCAGGATACCTGAACCACCGCCTCGCTTTTCACATACCCACCAGACAACTCTGTTCCGCCCAGCTTGCCCTAACCTCCGTCCTTAGGATCCAAAAGACCAGAACCGGTGGAAGTTCATTCTCCTACCTCGCCGCCAAGACCTGGAACACCCTGCCCCTCCACCTCAGGCAATCTGCCTCACTGACCCAATTCAAGAAGGACCTCAAGACCTGGCTCTTCGAATGATCCTACACCGAGAGGGACCAGCAGCCCCCCCCCCCCCCAGCCCCTTGAGACCCTCACGGGTGAGTAGCCACGCTTTACAAGCCCATGATTGATTGACTGATTGATTGTCAAGAGGGAAGAAGTAGCAGAGTAAACGCCCATTAGAAGGTCAATGCAGTAATCTACCTTATGTCTCAATAGGGTGTTAACGAGAAATGTAGTGGTGTGATATAGGAGGTATAAGCAAATCCACCTGATGTTGAGCAACTGCAGTCTAACTGTAATGGTTCGAGTAAGTAACTAAACTAAATGCTAGAATTGAACAGTAAGCTGGGTTTGAAAGCATATTAGGAGAAGCAAGATCCTACAGGCCAGAGAGATGTGTTTGGGGATGAAGGAGCAGTGGGTCCTGTTGTTTAACATTGGTGTCCCTGGCCTCGAGCTGTTGTACTACTGTGGGATAGATAGCCAAGTTACTTCTAGCGTACATTTGAACCACAAATGGTAGAGAGGGGAGCAGTAAAGACTTTGGGGCCGATTCCGATTCAGGCCGGAAATCTCCCCGACCGAGCCGGACCCGGAGAGATTCCCGACCGAATCGGACGATAGCAGCCCGACCGAACGAGTACGATGCGCACGTATGCCATCGGACTCGATTCGGTCGGACTCCCATTGAAGTCAATGGGAGCCAGTCGTACGACGCGTACACGGGCTCCCATTGACTCAATGGGCACGACGCGAACAAGGGCGCCCCCTACAGCGTGTTCGCGTTGATGCGGGTCGCGCCGTACATGCACGTGTAGGGGGGACCCATGGGTCCCCCTGTGTGCGACTCGCGTGCCTACGCTTCCAGGGGGGTCCGACACGGACCCCCAAAGTGCGGCTCCGACAGCCCCTTGGAGCCGGACTGCGCGAGTCGGTCGGAGCGGTCGAGATGCGCATCGTACTTACCCGGCCGGGGAACGTCTCCATTGCATGGTGCGAGTCGTCCCCATGCGAGTCGGTCGGGTCCTGCGAACGAGTCGGTCGGAGATTTCGCGAGCGCACGCATCGTACTCGCTCGCCCGGACGCACGTACGATCCGGTCGGGAAATAGGGCTCCGAATCGGATCCGGTAAAGCCGAATCCGATTCGGAGCCCTACCGGCCGAGATCGGAATCGGCCCCTTACTCGAGATGGTAGATAAACTCAACATCCAGTCAAGCTATATCTTTAAAAAACAATAGCTATTTTGGGCGTCATTTATGAGGCCGCTTGCGCCGCCGGAACGTCACTTTTTGTGATGTTCCGTGGCGCAGGAGCCTGCTCCATTTTTACGAGGCAGCACTAAGTCACTTTTTTTGGCTTAATGCTGCTTCGTAAATATCGTTCCCTTTAACGCAGTTTTCTGCATTGAAGGGGCGTGCAATGGGTGTTGCAGGTGGCGTTCCCAGTTACATCCATGGCTTTTTAACACTGCCCCAGATTTACCAAAAATCGTAAATCTGAGGCAGCGCCAAAAACTTATGCCTCTCCAGAGGAGGCATAAGGAAGGCACAACGAGGAGAAATATGTTTATTTTTCCTAATTTTTCCATTTTCTGCATTTTCTGCATTCTGCAGCACACAAAGAAAGAGGAAAAAGCCTCTTGTGATTGTTTTTGTGTGGGAAGGTTTCCCTTCCTGCACAAAAATAATCATCCCTGCAACGCAGGCACCCTTGCACCATGGTGCAAAGGTGCCTGCGTAGGTGCATGGCAGCCAATTGTGCACCGGTGCAGGGGAAAAGGACAGGAAAGCGCCGTATCTGATAGATACGGCGCATTCCTCCCCATTTCTTTTGTCATAGGGCAGCGCAGCAGGAAGGCTTGCGGTGCTGCCCTAAGGCAAAACCTCATAAATGAAGCCCTTTGTTTATTGGGAAGGAAATTAAGGCAGTTCAACTTAAGATCATAATAAACAGATCCTATACAGCTCATGGCAACGTAATATGACTCAAAATACATAAAAGCACTTAGATAGCTAGGCGCTTCATAATAAATAAGCCAATGTTATCCTATGGTGAAGGGTTTGAGTGTCTTCTGCAGTGTTTGTAATCTCTGTGGTTTAATATGGGGTACATTTACTACATCAAGTCACTGAGGAAGTGCTACAGTGTATTTAATTTGTTATGCTACCTCTATTCTCTGCCTTAGTTTTGCAGTGACTCCCGTAATGAGGCTGGAGGACTAGGTCTGTTTTAACAATGGTGTCTCTGACTCCTGCAAAAATAGTCCAAATGCCCATAAAACTCCAAAGTCCATCACCAAAAAGACTTGCCAAAGCCTTCTAGGTGTGGCTTTTTGTTGGGGAAAGATTGTGTAATACTTGAGCTAGCTACTTTTGTCTGTTGCATCCAGTGTTCATGAAAATAAAATCTCATAAATAAGCAATATCTTGGGCTACTCTAATTTGCATGCCAAGACTAATGACTTTGCTGAACAGACTCCACTTAAATTGTTATGCTGTTCCATCAAAGTAGAGTATTGTGAAAAGGAGTCTGAAGATGAGGTTTATGTTGTAAGTGGAGAACTTAAAAGCCATACACAGCACAACATTGTATAGTAGTACTTTTTTAGGTCGAGCATTCGAGACCTCTTGTATATACTTTAGTATATACTTTAGTATATATACTTTAGTATATACTTATATGTGTATATAGTTTGTGGCCTCTGGAGATCAGCCCTAGGACTTGTCTGCTTCCGCTTAGGGACTTTTTTTTCTGTTCAACTGCCTCTATTTAACCGTCTTGATAGAAAACGACAAGCAGAGGTCAGTAAAATACCAGAATTGCTTTCTGCTGAGGGACTTTCTTTTTTTTATTTTTCTGGCAACTGCCTCTATTTAACTTTCTTGATAGAAAACGACCAGCAGAGGTCAGTAAAATACCAGAATCACTTTAGCATTCTCTAGATTCCAGTCCATAGAAATTGTCTTCCACAAGCCCCCGTAGACAATAATATTTGTTTCAAATCTTGTATTTTCAGTGATATGACCACCGAAGGCCCTGCTTTTATATTAAAAACAGAGCTTTGGACTATACCATTTCCAGCTGAAAGGCAATATTTTTCTCCATGTGTTCCCATAACTGGCGTGTCACGCAGTTTGGTGCTTTCTTTCCCTCCATGTTAAAGAACAGTAGATGTTTCAGCACCCAGGCTAATGTGCTGCATAGCTAAATACATATAAGGTCCCAAAGGCGAGACCGATTGCATTGCAAATGCTTGTTTTACAAAGGCCAGCATTTTGGTTGCATTTTTAAGAAAGGTTGTGTGCACACGTCTTTACTTTGTGAACAAAAAAGTTGCAAATCCAACAAGTTATCATGACAGCAAGGTTAAACAAATGACACTGCAAGGTGATCAGTGAACATAACCAGGGCCGGACTGGGAACCCAAAGCAGCCCTGGCAATTTTCTCGGATCAGCCCCTGAGGAAGCATTGCCTGTCCCCGGAGGCTGGAAACGCTTGCTTGCTGCTTTTGTTACAGGGGGCCGATATTGCAGCACCCCTGCAAAACCGGCCTCCAGTAACAAAACTGGCCAACACTGCTGCAAAACCAGCCCCCACCCTTCCAGCCTCCAGGGGAAATGCCTGATGCCCACTACGGCCACTCTGGCCCTGAAAATAATTGTGTTTTTATAACACGGTATCCAAATGCGTCCTTCACAAAAAAGAGAAACTCAAATGTCCTAATATAGTCAAAATAAGTGCATCTATGAATACGCACAGGGTCTTAATTACAAGCTACAATACTTATGTTGCATCTGCAGTTTAACAAAAGAGCTACTTTTGATACCCCATCACCAAAATCAAATGGGAACAAGTAGTCATCCATAAAATACCATGACTGTTATGGAGAGGCCAGTTAAGCAAAAGTACACCATGAAAAACACTTTCAACCCAGTGGCTGAAGGAGACTGACGCACAGCCTACCCTCTCTCTGTACTTCTTACTGTACTTTTTTGAAGAAGTGACTAAATATTTTCTTCCAGACAGCTCACACTGCCTGTAGCCGCACTAAAAATTAACCCACTTCCAAGTTAATAGTAATGCTTTGGGATTCCAATTCTCATATTTTTGTTTCAAGGAAAGGAGGCTACCATGGATCTGGTAGTCTGTATCCAATCATGAGGTACAGTTGAGGGGGTGGGGGGGCTAACGTTTTGCTCATTATAGACTACTAGTTCCAGAGCAGAGGTTTTACACAAAGTAGAATGCCCAGGGAGAATCACAAAGTCAAGACCTGTACCTCACAACTGGATGGTTGCAGTTAAAGTATTTGTTGGGCGGGGGCAGCCAAAGGCCTGGGGACGGTTACTTGACCCATACACTCACGAGTTAGGGCTGGAGAACTTGAAATTAAGATTAGAATCCAACATCAACTTTAATGATGACCTCCTCAAAACCATAAAGGAATGAGAGATAATTCAAAAGTTACTGGAATCAGGGTAACTGAAAGTATTCAATGTGACATCATCCTAAGACCTAGGATAAAAAAGAAAAACCCTATTTTCCTCTCAGGGCTTTATAGGTGAATACGCTGACTCTCAAAAACTAGGCTCCCCAGACTTATGGCCATAGAATGGTCTCTGGTGGACTTTGGTTCCCGAGCACCCAAGATCGCCTTCATTTGGTTTAGGCAAGCTGGCTGAGAAGTCCTTGTGGCTCCTGCCTTCCTCGTCTGGTTGACACTTATCATAAACATGTTTCTGTTAGCTCTTTGGCATCTTGGCCAGAGACCTCTTCTTCGCACGTGAGGTAGCATTTCTTCTTCTTTCAAGGCAGGACCCTGCAGCAACAGTGTTCTCCTGTCCCTTTGACTAGTTCTAGGCTCGAGTGGGAAACTGTAACCTACTGTGTCCTGTCCATTGAAAACATATTAGTGCCTGGTTCCGGTCTTTCTGAAAACCAGATGAAATACAAACACTGGCTCGATTTTTACATTACTCATACTGCTTTGGAATGTGCTTTTGAGAAGCCTGGGTCAAGCAAAGCCCAAGCTTTCTTTACAAATGAAACACCCTCCCATTCTGGACAGAGTACCCCATTACAAAATGTGCCTGTCTCCCCATGCTTTTGCAAAGCAGATGAAGAGGCTGGCACCAGATAGTCAATGGAAAATGGATTCTGCCAGACTGCCTCAGCCAAGCACTGTTAGTTGCTGGGCCATGCACAGGCCAACAGAAGGGAAGGGGGGATTCTCACCGTTAATGGTTAGCTTCTGATCCTGTAGGAATTAACTGTGTATTCTGTTTGTTCTCCCAACATCTCAAGGGTCTCTAGGACTGAAAACATAGGCCCAGCAGCATGCTGGTTGTCACACCCACAATGAAAAAGAAAGCAACCTGCATGGATACTAGCCCTTTGGGCAGCATTCACTGTGTCCTCCATAGGGCAATATTTAGATGCCAACTGAGCAAAGCCAGCATGCATAACAAGGTCCATTGATACTGTAGTACATAGGCGTTCTTCAGCATTGAGAGTACTCTGCTCTGTGGTTATGCGGGCCCACTGGTGGCAGTAAAAAGAAAACCTTTCCATCACTAAAGCGGAGTGGGCCTCCTGAGATGTCATTGAGGAGGACTACTGAGCCCCAGGCTCGTCATTCGGACTTCTTGGTCTCTTTTGAGGCCGGATGTGTGGGTTTATTCTCTTTACTGAAACATCTTATATTTAGCTAGCAGCTTCACTAAAAGGAGAAGACACTGGCTATTGGTCTTCGAAGAAAAGTAACTTCTAGCCTTGACAGACTGGAAGATCTTCATTTTATAGAAGCGTAAGAAGTTCTTGGCAGGACCACCTGAATGGCATCGCATGCAGTGCCAGACTTGTGCTGCTGGAAGACATATTTATGGAACTCCTTCACATCCATGGGAGGGCTGATTACTTTTTTCTGGTCTTCTGACTTCAACACCGAAAACCTGAACTATAATGTAGGTCGCGTGGGCCGCCGAGCCATCATGGTCATTGTGACCACATTGGTGCAGTCCTGAAAATGAACAGTTTTTGATCTTCATCTTCCTTGGCCAGGTTGTGCGTGAATGTATACGCCTCCTGAGCATAGTCTGAGAGCACAGAGGAGACCCTGTCAATCTTTCTGAGCATGATGGCCCTTCCGTTCACCTGTTTCAGTGAAAGACCACCACAGATTTACAATTGTGCATTCAAGCTTTACACAAATCACACAGCTCGGAGCCCCTAATCAATGCAAAACTTTCATTCACTGCAAAGTCTGCACATTTCGTTCCAGTGTTCCTTGTATTCTCACCTCCGATTTCCACCTGCCTACTTTAGTTTGCTCCATCTCCCTTCAGCTTCTTCACTTCATAACTCTTACTCGTTAACTTGACCATTTCACTCGCATCAAATCACTTTGCATAGTTAGCTGCCTATCTTGTACATCTTGTCTGGCCATACCAAACTATGAATCAACTATTTGTGCTCACACATGCAAAATATTATCCAATATGAATTTTACTAAACAATGCATTGGAAAGACAGACCTTTAGCGAAACACAATAACAAAAGAGGACCTTGGCTATCCCATCGATAATTCCAGTGCCATAAAGGGCACCCAGAGTCTGAAGGCGCTAAGGGAAAATGCAAAAGGCTCAACGGAAATGCTGGTATCACAACATAATTTATAATTTCCATCTCTGACCTCTATATTGTTTGGTGTAATGCATATGTCAGGATAGGAAGCTCACGTTATACATCAACTATGTGGGATAACAAAAGAACAATTGGAACAGAAGTACATTTCCAAAAAACCGTGATAGTGCAGTAGTAAAAATCAGCAGGTCTGACAGGACCGGGCAGAAAGCCTTCCTTGGCCTTCCTCTGTGACGTTCCCAGGTGTGTCACTGTGGGAGAGGAGAACAGCGGCCTCGCAGCTGCGGACTGCCTGCTCCGCTTATCACCGAGCAGTCGCTGCATTGGGGGGTGGGCTGTACGAGAAAGAAATGAACAAAAGTCTTACACTGATGGATAAACAGGCCATTTACTAATCTTCTATGTGGCTTGCAAACGCCCACGCCGCCCGCTGCCAGCCCCAGACGAGACAGAAAATAAACAGGCCCGAGCAGCAGTGGAAAAAATGCCTCATTTGGCCCAGTGAATGGAAACGCACATATTTCGACCACCTATGGTGTCAGTGGCTTCGAAGCCATCAGTCAAAACAAAGCAGGCCCCAGTAGTGCATTGGGTGAGCAGTAAATATTATTACAATGTATGTCGCTCTGCCTCTGGTTTGGTCGAGTGAGACTCTCTTCCTTGTGGAGCGCGTAGGCGTCATGAACAAAGAGTTCCTCCAGGTGCGTGGAGTCAGAAACCTTCGCTTTTCAATAGGTGCGCCACAGGGAGGACGGAACCCGCCATCCACGTCTGCCGCCTCTCCAGAGAGTGGGCTCTTCAGCCAGTGTCTCTGAGCATTTGGCATCCCTGCTTCATTTATGCAAAATCCCCAAATTGTGAAGCAGGCAATCCTTCAGTCAGTGCTCCCAAAGTCCCATTTCCGCTATCCCTGCCTTTTGATAATTTAAAGCCTCGAATAAATTCCTTCAGTTCCTTCCCACCTATTATTAGCCTTAGTGAACTAAACTTGTGCAACTGTTAACAGAAGGTACTTTTGCTGAACTATTCCAGAACGCTAATGTTCTCGGCCCCACCATCAGTTGTAATGAAACTCCCAACCTAATTTTCTTTGATGACTAGCTCAATCCCCATATTGACTCATCCGCTGATCACATCACCCACACCCACACAACCGTTGATGCTTCACCCACTTCAATCCAAACCACTAGAACTTTCATATTCAAGTAGAAACCACCCTCACACAGTTCACACATATGTCAACCAATAATCCTGCTTTATTTTCTGAGACTGCATTATTTAACTCTCTTAATGATATTCTTCAGAGTGCACTCAGTAGCCTCATCATCACATGACGAGCCCTAGCAGACTCACATCTGCAGCCCTGGCTACCCCTTCCATTCACCGCCTCAAGTCAAAAACGATCACCCACCTACACAAATGGAGAAACCAATCCCCTAATCAGATAAATAACTACAGGAAAGCTTTCAACACCCTCATGTCTTCCCTGAGTTACGCAAATTCACAATACTACCAGGAATCATCACTTCACCCTGTTCAATGGCTGGTTGCACAATCAACTCTCTTCTGTCCTCACCATCTCCACAATATCCCGCCAAGTCTCTTTGTCAATGAGTTTACATCCTTATTTTCCACCAAAATCATCATAATTACAAATAGTCAAACCAGTTTTGTAAGTGGGGGGAGAAGCGTCACTCGGTTCCTTACACTTCTTGTGCTTAACCGGCTCGAGTTCCATCTGTACATTTAAGATGCATTACCCATTCATTCAGCTTGTTAAATTTGCTGTCTAAGCAACAGATCCACTTCTCACTCCTGCCTGATGCTGCCAAGACAGGATTTTTCATTGGTGAAAAAATCAGGAGCTGATCTCTCTATGGTGTGTGATTTGGTTTTGGTTTACCTCTTTCTCTCCCGCCCCTTTCTGATTCCTTCTGTGTTTACTGAAATCCATAATATCTCCGGTGCATTTGCAATTATGCACTTTGCCCAGCATCTCCCTTCATAGAAGTCATTCAAATATGGTCCCCAGTACCTGACTACGGAAATACCAATCGGTGTTAATAGTATGTAGAGAAACTCCTCCTTTAAGGAGGAATAGAGCATTTTCCATGCCTAGAAAGGGGGCTGGTATATTACTCCTATCATTTATTTGTAAATCAAAAGGAGACCTCTGTTACATCCTAGGCCTCAATGATCCAAACCAACCCCGTCTATCCTCCCACCCATAGCAGAAGTTCACAATTCTGACTTTGGCTGAGATGCTGGCAGCTAACTGACGGGCTACTTTTCACATACTGGATGTTGAGGTGACCGCGTGAGTATATTCTATCCTCATCACCAAATTATGTGGTGGTCACACATATAAGTAATGAATCATACAGTCTTTAATGTACTGCAGGTATAATTTATTTATTCACCTCATCCACCCAACCGTCCTCTGGCAACTGACCCCACATAGAATATTCCTAACATTCTGTAGGTTCTAATAGAACCTTCTACTATGGCATATCACTTACAGGAAGACCTTCAGCAGGTATCCAAGTACTCACCCTAGAGAAACACAGGACAAAACCTCCATTTCACCGTGGAAAACCAGCACCACAAGTACTGTGCATTACTGTTTGAGATCAACACTTACTCTCGGGTCTTCATGTAGATCCAAGCCTCGGTGTTGACCTTCGGTGGCATTATAGGGTCAACTGCTAGCCATACCTTTCTTATTTCTCATTTGTTAGATTAGAGCATTTGATTGGGCAGAACTTGTGGGCTTCCACTGAAACAGGGTGCTTGTTTTGCACTCTTTGCTTTTTGGGAAAGCTTGTGGTCAATACACCAGGACTGCATTGGTTATGATTGCAAGTCAGTATTCAAGGCCATGCCTGATGCCTGATCTGTTTATTATGAAAAATTACGAGAAGACAGTAGGCCTGATGTATTTTGTTGAAAAGCATATGTTGAAATCAGTAGTCATTTAAGGTTGGATTGCTATTACTCTTTATTAAAGCCTGCACAGAAACATTTTGTTTCATGGGATCTCACGGATGTCCAAAGTAGGCAAGGATGTTGGTGAGGTGTGCCCCCTTGACAAACCGTGGAGATAGATGTTTTGCACTGTGATAACCCTTCTTAGGCCCTTTTAGGATATATAGTATTTTGCTTTGCAAAATGTAATTTTTTATACATTTGTTATTTATTTTTTATTTATTATTATTTTATTTTATAGTTTTATAGAGCGCGAACCAGACCCGTGAGGGTATCAGAGTGCTTTACATGATTAAGGGGGGGATACAATGCTTAAGGATGGGAGGTGTCAAATTGGGATAGATAGGGAATACATTATACAGGAGGAGCACGCAGTTTAAAGTCCAGGTTACATGTGGGGAAGAAAAACAGAGACTTAAAGCACGTGGATAGAATATACAAGCACGCAGTCTAGAGTCCAAGCTACATGTGGGAAAAAAAACAAAGTGGATATAGTATATAAGAAGGCTCGCAGTCTCAGCTCTTGGGGGATGCCCAGAGTGCAGCAAGATGTATCATCCATAGAGGCCATGAATGCCAAGGTGGAGGGTGGAACATGTCGATGAGGTGATTGTAAAGTGTTCCTTAGACGAGGTATTTTCCCATTAAGAATGTTTTGGTTTCCTTCTTAAATTGTGCCAAGGACGGAAGTCTTCTGATGGCGGGTGGGAGAGAGTTCCAAATTCTTGGTGCGGCCCCAGAGAAGGCCCGATTGTAGGTTTTTTTCTTCCGAAAGCGTGCTGGTTGCAACAGCAGGTCTTTGGCAGATCGGGAGTTTCTGGTCCCTCCAGATACCACGAGTTTTTGTGCGAGAAAAGTAGGGGAATTGGAGTAAAGAGCTTTGTGAGTAATGCAGGCCACTTTAAATTGGATTCTGGCCTGAAGGGGAAGCCAGTTCAGAGCTTTGAGGTGAGGAGAGATGTGGTCGAATTTCTTTGTGCCCGTTAGGAGTCTGGCGGCGGTGTTGAGGCAGGGTTTCAAGGGGGCCAGAGAGCTCTTGGGTAGCCCTGCCAGAGTAGAGCATCCATATTCTAGTCTGGAAATGACTAGTGCCTGGATTGCCGTTTTAAGGTCGGAAACTTCGAGGAAAGGTTTTAGGTTTCTTAGGTAACTCAGGTGGAATCTAGCCGTTTTGGCCATCGAGTTTATATGGCCACGCATATTCAGGCTGCTGTCAAGGGTTATTCCAAGGGATTTCGCCGAGTCAACAATGGTAGGAGGGCAGTTTAGTGCTGTGATTGTCTTGATCCATTCCTGGATGTCAGGATTGGTTTTGGGTGGGGAGATCAGAAGAAATTCAGTTTTATTTGCGTTGAGTTTAAGCTGATTGGCGGTGAGCCAATGGACTGTCAGCTTCAAGGCCTCGTTCAGGGAGAAAATGTCCTCAGGGGAAGAGATTTTTATGTAGATCTGTGTATCGTCGGCGTACATGAGGTAGGACATGTTGGCGGCACGAAGCACCTCGGTGAGAGGTTCAAGGTAAAGATTGAAGAGGGTAGGGGAGAGGGTTGATCCTTGAGGGACTCCGACCGAAACCGGAGAGGGGGCGGAAAGATTACCATTGATGAGGACTCTCTGTGAGCGGTTTTGGAGGAAAGATCTAAACCATTCAAGGACGGTGCCATCCAACCCCATCCTGAGTTTGAGGCGTTCTAGGAGAATTTCGTGGTTAACCGTATCAAAGGCGGAGGACAGGTCTAGAAGGATTAGGAGACAGGTGTCGCCTAGGTCGAGGGCTTGAGGGCGTCATCCACAATGTGGAGGAGGGTGGTTTCCGTGCTGTGTCCAGGTCTGAACCCTAATTGGAAGTCATCTAGTAGGTGAAAGTTGTTGATGTGTAGGCTTAGCTGCTGTTGCACACATTTTTCTAGAACTTTGGCAAGGAGTGGGATGTTGGATATGGGTCTGTAGTTCTCAGCGGAGGCAGGGTCCAGCGTGGGTTTTTTAGGATGGGGACAACTTGGCCAGCCTTGAGCGAGTCAGGAATTGAGCCCTGTAGGAGGGAGGCGTTGATTATTGAGGTCCAGGAAGGGATGATAGCCTGAGAGGCGGCAGCTAGGCAGTTAGAGGGGAGAGGATCATTAAAGTGATTGTTCGGTTTTAAGGAGGCAAGAATTTTCGAGATAGAGTATTCGTCGTAGATTCTAAAGTTGGACCAGTGCGCAAGGTTCTTGGGTGAAGTTCGGGAGGACAACGCAGAGAGAGGAGGTGGGGCAGGCAGAATTTGTTTTTGGTGGTGAGTTGCGGATTTAAGATCATTTCCTAGGGCAGAGATTTTGTTGCAGAAGAAGGACGAGAATTCCTCGCTTGATATGAGGGGTTTAGGTGAGACTTTGGAGGTTTTCGCTAGTTTGTTGGATTGGTGTTTGACCAAGTCGAACAGCTTGCGAGGTCGATTTTGGTATTCTCCAGTTCAGTTCTGAAGAATTCTTTTTTGTGTTGAGGATTTTCTTATTGTAGGCGTTTCTGGCCTGGCGGAGAAGTTTTAGATGTGCTGCTGATGGGTGTTGTTTCCAGATTCGTTCAGTTTGTCGAAGGGATCTCCTCTCCTTGTTGAGGGATCCGCTGAACCAGGGATTTCTGTCTTTAATCTGGGTTCTTTTTAATTTTAGTGGTGCCAGGTCATCGAGAATGTTGGATATGGTTGAGGAGTAATGTTCCGCTAGGTTGTCGACCGAGGTGCACTGAGGTGGGGGGGAGGTCGGACTCACAACGCGCTGCCAGTTTCTCGTGGTCGAGGTTCTTGGTGTCTCTAACCCATTGTTTAGGAATCACGGGTTGAGGGGTCCATGTTTTGTGGGTGCTGGGCAGGAGGAAGGTGATGGCGTGGTGGTCGGACCAATCACAAGGGTCAATAGAGATAATTTTGACCGCTGATTCTTTGGCAATGATCCAGTCTAGTGTGGCGCCTTTCGAATGAGTAGGGAGTGAGCAAGCTTGGATAAGGGCTTGATCAGCCAAGAAGTCTCTGATGGCATTGACCTGAGGGTCCTTAGGATCATTCCAATGCAAGTTAAAGTCGCCAAGGAAAATGTCAGTAGAGTTTGGAGAAACCTTGGCTGTGATGATTTCCATGAGGAGGTCCGTAAAGGCGTCGTTCTTGCCTGGGGGTGGTAAAAGATGTGAAGTTTGCACAGCTGTGAGGTGTTGTTGGAAATGGCGAGTGCGAGGTATTCGCAGGAATCTGTAGGGTCCACCGGCAGTTCCTTAATACAGAGATTGGAACGGTAGATACAGGCAATGCCACCCCCTTTTTCTTTGAGTGCCTGTCCATCCTTACGATGTTATAGTTGGGCGGGACTAAGAGGTCTAGGTAGGGGGATGAGGATTCCTTGAGCCACGATTCAGTCAGGATCGCTAGATCCGATTTATGACTCAGGATGAGGTCAGCGACATCAGATGCATGCTTAACAGCTGACCTGCAGTTTATTAGGAGGCCGGCTAGGGAGGGGTATGAAAGGGTGTCGCAGGTAGAAGCAGAGGTGGGAACTTTAGCTAGGTTGCTATTGACCATCCCTCTGCTGCGGAGGGTAGCAGATCTGTTAGGGTTGGTAGCAACCGTGCAGATAGGGTGTTCTCCCCTTAGGTCTAAGGGGTATGAGGTTGTCAGGGCAGAGTCGTCGCTACTGAGGAGGTCAGCCCCTCTTCCTCCGTGAGTTCTGAGGGATTAATCATGCCAGGGGTGGGTTTGTAGGTGTGGAGGAGAGCAAGAATTTCCTTCTCCGAGAGGTGGCAGGGTTGCTTGCGTGGGCGCAAGTGTCTCAGGGATAGTGGTAGTGGGTGAATGAGGGGCTTCGTGAGGGGGATGTGGGTCGCATTCTGTGAGAGCAAGAGGCTCGAGAAGGAGAGTTCGGTGATGTGAAGGAGGTGCTTTAGGTCCAGAATCGATTTGTGGATGCTCAGTGTTAGTTCGGAGGATCTGCGGTGGAGAATATCAATATCTCTAAGAGAGGTATGTTCTGGCAGGCCGGGGGCCAGTTGCAAGGGAGCGGGTCTGATAGTATGTGCTGGTAGCCTGGGGGTAGGTTCTGGCAGGCTGGGGGCCCGTTGCAAGGGAGCGGTTCTGATAGTATGTGCTGGTAGCCTGGGGGTGGGTTCTGGCAGGCCGGGGGCCCGTTGCAAGGGAGCAGTTTTGATAGTATGTGCTGGTAGCCTGGATGTGGGTTCTGGCAGGCCGGGGGCCCGTTGCAAGGGAGCGGTTCTGATATTGTGTGCTAGTAGTCTGGGGGTGGGTTCAGGCGGGCCGAGAGTTGGTTGCATGCGAGTTGTTCGGGAGGAGTGAGGGGGCTAGGTCGATCCGCGTCCCTATGGGAGGGGAGGTCTTGCGGGCAGGGGGCCAAAGGGGTGGGGGCAATTTCGTCTGACTGCTTTTGTAGTCTAGTGGTGGGGCTAATTAGACCAGAGTACTGGGCCCTATTAGGTGTTTCAGTGACATAGTTGGGGGCCCTAGTGGGAGTTTCGGTAGTCCGGAGTACAGGAAGATTACGCGGGCAGGAGGTTAAGGGTTTAGGGACACGTCTAGGGTTATGTGCTGGAAGCGTGATGGCGAGGCCGGGTTGACATGTTAGGTGGGCCCTGGGGGGAGTATCGGAGGTCGATGTAGCGGGGATCGCAGGGAGGTCTGGGTTAAGTGGAGTAGGTGCGCAGTGGATGGCATGTGTCGGAGACATTGTGACAGGGCCGGGTCGTCCCCTGACGAGGTTACTGGCAGGAGAGGTTGGTGAGAGGCAAGGTGCATTTGGCCGAGTGGGTGAGGGGTGGGGCGGCGAGCGGTGGAGCGGCGGGAGCGTGAACTGAGACGGGTTTTGAACATGTTTTTTAAGGAGGGTGAAAAGGTCAGCAAATTTGATGAGGTTTTTGGGAGATGCTTGAATTAGGATAGTGCCGCTGTTGTATAAGGTGATGGTAAGGTCAGCACGCAGGTTTGCAGATGGAGTGATTGTGAGTTTTTTTCCGTGAGGGATGTTCCTTGCTTCTTGTACTTTGAGGAGGCTTGAGAAGGCATTACGCGAGCGAGATATTTTTCTGGAATGGAAGATGAGGTCGTTGATGACAGTGCCCTGGTTTACGCAGAGACGATGATCAGATATCAACGTCTCAGGATGGCTTTTCAGGATGGAGTGTTTGAGGGCTTTGGAGGCGGATTTGGAGAGATTAGGAGGATATATAACTGTGTAGTAGTTGTCTCCCGTGGAGGTCAAGCAGGGCTCTGCCATGCTGGGGAGAGTGATGATGCCACCGCCCCAGTGGTCGGATTGCGAGGAGAGATGTATCCGCAGGTCCGTCCTACTATCAAGGATTGCTTATGGAAAGTGCTTCCGTGTCAAGATGGTCAGATGAGCAGCGAAGGCAAAGTAGGTAGAAAGGGCTGTAGTCTAAGAGCCCATGCCAAGATGGCCACTGTAGGGGGTCTTCTTTCGGATATTGTAGGTAGCCACTGGCTAAGAGCTCTTTCTATTGATGTGAAAGCGTGGATCAGTCCGCTTTCATTTACTATAACTAGGAGAGGTGAGGATCAGTCCTCTTTCAGTTACTAAGAATAGGGCAGTGGGTTTTCAAGTTGAAAGAGTTGTAATACAGAGGTCCGTGCCAAGATGGCCACTGATGCAGACCTCTTATTGTTGTTGTGGGTGGCTTCTGGCTTAGTCCTCTTTCTATTGTTGTGGAATCAAGGAACAGTCCTCTTTCCCTTACTATGCAAGGCAGGTGAGGATCAGTCCACTTTTACTTGCTATGATTAGGGCAAGTGAGGATAACTTCTAATTGTGTAATGCAAGCACACTCAGAATGGATGCCCCTGTACGTAAATGGTTAATGGGAGCGCCAGCACATGGAAGGTTAAAATGGCCGTCTCACACAGTTTCAGGCTAGGGAGTGTATGAGGTAGGCGCTTCACTGGTGGATGAGTAGGCACATAAGAAGATTGCCCCGTTAAAATTGAATTAGGATGGCGAGGCGCTCACCTTTGATAGTTGAGGCAGGCAGGCAGTCAGCTGATATGTGTCTCATAGGCAAGGCGAGCCGGGATCAGAGTGCGAAGGGATACAGGCAAGATGCCCAGCGGGGCGCTCCCTGCTTCTACCAGGCAGTAAGGGCAGGTCCGTCTGCCTAGTGAGCTAATTCACAAGCTCAACGGCCGGTCCGCGAACCAGCCGGCTTTCTACTGGGCACCGCGAGGACACGAAATCAAAGGTGATTTGTAATGTTATGACTATATGACTGATGGTTGTTTTGTGGGAAAGCTTATACTGAATACAAGAGGCCTGAGGTGGTTGTAGAGACAAGCTAATGATAACGGATATAGACCTGATTGGTTCACTTGGAAAAGTTATGCCAGATACCAATGGTTGATCAGTTTATTATGAAATGTTATGACAGAGTCAGTAGGCCTTGCTTATTTATTGTGAAAAACATTTGTTAAAGTCAAAAGGCTTTGAACAGTGATTTATATCACAATGTGTTACAGTCTATTGACTGGTATTTTTCACATGAAACTTCACAGATTACTATAGTAGACAATGACTTTGGTGTTGGTTCCCCCTCTGACAAACCCGGTGGGTAGAAGATTTTCATTGTGATAATACATTTTAGTCTCCTTTTAGAAAATATTGTATTTTGCTTTGCCAAATGCAATTTTGTATACATTTGTAATTTTATGACTGTATGTGAGATGGTTGGCTGGTGGAAGACCTTTTGTTCAATACAGTAGGCCGGAGGTGGTTGTAGAGACTAGCCGATGAAAATGCAATAGACCTGAATGACCCACTGGGAATAGTTATGACTTGATGTTGATTCCCCCATTGTCAAACCCTAGGGGTAGAAGATGTTCACTGTGATAATTCTTGTTAGGCTCATGAGAGGGATTGTATATTGTTTTGCCAAATGTGATTTTGTAGATATATATCATTTCCTAACTGTATGCATAGTGGTTGATGGCTGATGCACACTTCAGTAGGCCTGTGTTGTTTATGGTGTCAAGTCAATGGTAAAGTCAATCGGCCTCATTGTTTCATTAGTAATAGTTATGTCAGATTCCATAAGTTTGATCAGTTTATTTTGAAAAGTTATGACAAAGCCAGTAGGCCTCATTTACTTTTTGTGCAAAGCACATTTTAAGCACAGTGGGCTTTTCAGAGTGAATTATTGTTACACTGCACTAAAGACTGTAGGCAGTTATATCGTTACACAGAGTCTCACAGATTACTGTAGTAGGCAATGATTTAAGTGCTGATTACCAAGTCAAACAAACTGTTGTAGTGAGGATTTTCAGTATGAGTACCCTTAATAGGCCTTCTAGGGGGAAATTTATATTGTTTTAACAACTGTAAGTTTGTACATATTTGTAATTTTATTACTGTATACCTGATGGTTGCTTTTGTGAACAGCTTATGCCAATACAGTAAGTCTTTGTTGGTTATGGTGACCAACCATGATAAGGGCTACAGGCCTGATTGTTTCACAAGGGAAATCTATTTCTGATGTCATAGGTCTCATCTGTTAATTATGAAAAGTTATGTTTTATATATTATGAAATGCATATGTTAAAGGAAATAGGCCTTTTGTAACTGCACTGTGTTAACTCCTTAACACATGTACTTCCTCGCGTGGATTACCTTTGTGGGCAAGGATTGTGGTGTTAATCACACCCTTTGAAAAACCCTAAGGGTGGAAGATTTTCACCAGAAACATTCATGCTAAAATCCCTTCAGCAAGCCCAACAGTCATAGTTGACTGCCATGATCTTGTGTAGGTAGTTATAGTTAGGACCTTGTTTCCATAGGAAAATCTTTTTTTCACTTGCCTATAACTTTGGCGCCATTTGATGAATCTGCATGAAATTTTCCCCCAAAAAGTGTCAAGTTAGGTCTTGTTGTGCATGGAAAATTTCAGGGTGATCCGTGAAGTGGGGGCCGAGAATAAGGGGGGTAAAAAATTGAATTTCCCATGTTAAATCGTTAAATCCCATCGAATCATTAGACACGCCTGCAGCCCGAACCGCTGGACGGAGTCACACCAAATTTGGCAGAAAGGTAGATTTTGTTCCAGGGATCACACTTTTTGTTATTTGGTGTAAGTCTGTTCAGTAGTTTTGGAGTTATTAAAGGAAATACAATTTTTTTATATCTAGGGTCGCCAAGCCTTCACTAATAATGATGAGCTTGAGCAGAGATCTGCAGACCTCTGATTGGCTGCCAAAACTTCAACCAGGAAGTGTTGGCAGCCATCTTGGGAAGCAGCTTCAGCCAAGACCCCCCAAAAAACACAAAAAAAAGATAAAGGGGGCAGGGTACGAATACTCTAAACCCCTATCCTTGGTCCTGGGGTCCCAGAGAGACCCTGGCAGGGCAAAAAAGCCTTCTTTAAAAACAATTCACAGTGAAATTTGAGAATATTCACAAATATCACTGTGAACTAAAAAAACAAAAACAAATGGGGTCTCCCGCGCTTGTTTTTAATGTAGACCCTGGGTGGGCCAGGACCCGCGGGCATGCAGAGTTTAATAAAGAAAATGGAGGTGGTCATGCGGGCCCCCCCCTCCAAGGGCTTATTTATGCCTCAGGGACCACCACCTGCCCGGGGCTAATGTCAATATTAAGCAGGGGCACGAACCCCCGGGGGCCATATACGGCCCCAGGGACTACCACCTGGCCCATGCAGAACAAAGGAGGGGGGCCGTGCGGCCCACCCTCCTGAAGCCATACATGGCCCTGGGGACCGTCACCCCCTAGAGCCATCTCCTGCTATCTCCCGAGGTCCCCACATCAGGAGATAGCTGTTTGCTGTTGCTTGGCGGGAGCTGTGACAGCTCCTGCCATGCAAGAGCAAAAACTCCGCTCCCAGAAAGCAGAAGTTGTCAAAGTGCTCCCGCTTGCTGGAAGTGAAGTTTTCATCCCTTTCCCTGCCTGCAGGCATGCGGGCAGGGAAAGAGATGAAAGAATTGCTCCCGCACACAGGAACTGCATTTCCAGCAGCTCCTTGCGTGCAAGAGCAATGCAAGCGCCCGCAGGAGGCGGGGAGCCAGCTGCGACCACGAGGGCCTTCAGGTCAGGGCACCCAGAAAGAAGTGGCCGGGCTCCGGAGATGGGGTCCCTAGGGCCGAAATTGGCTCCCGTACCCGTTTTCATTAGTAGTATGCAAAGGTCTTCACCCTTTTGCCATGTTGATGGACAGCTTAAGAAAAGGGCCTTGAGCGAGTTTCCAGCCAATTTGGTAACGCCTTATTGATACAGAGGAATATTAGGGCATCTCCACCAAGCAAAGAAGCACTTACTTCATTTAGTTAAGGGGAAGTACCCCTGGTTGGTGGGAATTCACCTCTTTGTAGTCTTGCTGTCTTATCTTGCCTTCAAGTTATCACAGATTTGTGGATGAAGACACTCGAGGAACAATCACATTGCCGAAATTATATGCACACCTCATCGTCCTTTGCACAGCTGTTTTACCCAACGAGGTAGCACTGACTAATTAACCAAATGAAAGTACTCCAGTTGGGTAAATGTTTTCGGCAAAACTGAGGACACTTATTGGAAAAAATTAGCTTAGATTCTTGCCCTATTGCTGATTTCACAGAAATTAAACTTGAATGGGAAGCACTTACAAATGTAAACATAGCAGTTTAAGCTCCACTTCTATAAAGCACAAATGATCTTAACTTCTTGGGCTTTGTGAAGGCAAAGCAAGTGTGTTTCCTCTTGTATTCCACATTGAAAAATGATATGAAATGCTTAATGGAAGTGAATTGATTCTAGACCTGGGCGTGAAAATTTCACTACGCTCGCGGAATTTGTGGAGTTGTTCCCACTCCGCACTCCGCATAGCACGCAGAGTTCCCAAAAACTCAGCGTACAGGAGTTTTTTCCTCAGTCGCATTCGCCCACATTAAGTGGGTGAGCGCGAACGAGAAAAATATTACTCCAGACCACCTCTCGGCGAGATTTCTCAACACAGGCGGTCACGGATGGCCGCTACTGCTCACATTGAGAAACCTTCCGCTCGTGTTACGGAAGCTGCCGCTCAAGTAGAATATCTACTTTACGTCGGAAAGAAGCAGTGCCCTCTTGCACTGCACGTGGTGCCGTTCGTGCTGATTTTCCAGCATGGGATTACCACCCCCTCGCTAAAACTCAGCGCGTATGGCACAACCTAACGTACTCCACCGCTTGCGGAACTCTGCGTAGTCTTTTGGTCACTTCTCCACCCAGGCCTAATTCATTGTTGATCTATTGGAGCACATTCTGATGTGTAGTGACTGTAATGAGTGGTTTCTTGTCCTCTCCTGGTGAGAGCAGAGTCCATGGTTCCCCCTTTTAAATGCCATAAGTATGCAAATGCCCAAAGTGCATAGCACCACTCCCACAACCACATATAGACATACACAGACACTCACACACCTACTCACAAACCCACACAAGCACTCGCAGACCCACACAGGCACTCACACACCCACTCAGACACTCACACACCCACTCACAGATCCACTCACAGACCCACACAGACACTCACAGACCCACTCACAGACACACACACACAGGCACTCACACACCCACTCACACTCTCACACAGGTACTTACACACCCACTCACAGACCCACACAGACACTCACACACACACAATCACACAGGCACTCACAGACCCACTCACAGACCTACACAGCCACTCACTCAGCCACTCTCAAAGGTGACAGTTTACAATTAGGATTAAAAAGTTTTAAAAACCTTAGAAATTCACTGAAAAAAACGAAGTTTACGGGGAGGTTATAGTCAGTATAATTAAAAAAATACCTACCCACCCACACAGCCACTTATGCACTCAGTCATCCTCCAATACAACCACTCACACACCCACTCACTCACCAATACAACCACTCACTCACCCATATAGATGATCACACACCCACTTATTCACCCATACATCCACTCACACACCACACACACACATACAGCCACTCAGACTGCTACTTACAGACAGATTCAGACAGTCTCACAGCCACTCAGATGACATATATTAGGAACACTATCACCCTTACACTTACTGGATGATGTCATAAGTGATTTCATTTGAGATGCCATCAGTGATGTCACTGACCATGTCATGAGTGATGTAATATGTGAGGTCATAAGTACTAGCATTGCAAGGGCGTAAGTTATAGTTAGCTCAGTTAACTATAACTGCTGAATTTCACTGGTTTTGTACAGGTGAAATCTGAGCCTAATTATAACATTCCTATAACCTTTGTTTTTTTACTGAATATATATATAGATATACATACCTATAGGGGCTTTGGGTCAGTCCACTTCTGCCATTGTTCTGTATGTCATTTATACTCTACTTTGATCCATGGTAGCATATAGAATAGGGCAATGGGTTAACCCACATCAGCCATTGGCACTCTTGCCCTGTGAGTGATGGCATTTGTGTAATTACCTGCATATCTGTCTGAAAATGAGTTTTCTTTAGTGCCAAGGCTGCTAAGCTCCTCACAGCTCACTTGAGTCAAATTCAAATAACATCTCCCAGCTTCTTCCTACAGTATTTTTTTCTTGGTGCCTCTTTGTCCTTCAGAACTTTCCATTTACCACTCTCCCATCCTGGCGTCCAACTCCTAGTGCGTCCATTTCCCTGTCCAGCTCTTTCTGTCCATTCCTTTTTAGGTCTCGCCTAGGCAGCGCGCATGCGCTGCTCTAGAAGGGCCTTTAGCCATCGGTCTGCTCCTTTTCAAGCACCCTCATGCTTTTGCTGGCATCCACCTTGCGGGAGCGAGCAGCGGCGCGCGTGGTAATTAAAAACATATGGCTCTCGCGCCGCCGCTGCTCGCTCCCGCAAGGCGGATGCCAGCACAAGCACGAGTGCATTTGCCTGCTCTTTCGCGGCCGCGGGGCCGCGCCACGCTCCCTCACGCTTGTTCATTATTTTCATGTGCCGCAAAGAACTTCTTTCGAGAGTCCACTTTTCATTATTTTTTTCACCTCCCACATCCCTTTCTGTCTCTTCCCAGCTGTTCTCCATGCATACCTCCTCACTTTCACCCTCCTTCAAGCTCCCCCCTCCTTCACAGCAGCGTGCTCAGCCTGTTAGGAAAGGATTCCTCGGGCGCCGCCTCCACCCCTCAGTGATTGGCCTTTCTGCCAACAAGCGGCTTATGTGTTAAACCAAAGCACACCTCTTAAGTGCCGGGTTGCATGTCTCCCAGGCAGTGTGTGCTTCTAGTCCGCACTCTGATTCTCTGAGCAGGAACAGCGCCAAAAATGTCACCGGAGCTCGGCTCCCTGGGAATTCCTTTCCTGGCCTTGCCAAGCCCAGCTCGCGATCTTTGTTAAAGTTAATGTCCTTTAAACGGCGCCGATGTGAGGCTTATTCCAGCAGTGTGCTGCATTGACGTGTAATGCCGAAACATTACTGCCTTTAAAGTGTACTACGTATAAACAACTCGCTTTATGCCTTTCTTTAACATCTTTGTAAAGCAAAAGCCCGAAGCGCTTCCAACTTTTGCAAACTGCCCCAGGGTACCCAGTTTGGTCAGGAGGGAAGCCAGGATTGCACCGCGGGTGTTCCCGTTCCCATTCCAGGGTGGGCAAACTAACCCCAAGCTCACACCTCTTCAAGGATATTTCAAGATGCCATGTGAGATGCGGTGTCAAAACTAAGTGTCTCAGACACCCCCCAGTCCTAGAGGTCACAGAATAACCCTGTGCCAAGGGCATGTACACCTGATAGGCCAAGACAAGCTACCTCAACACCGCCAACTCTCACGACACGAGCATCTAGACCAATTAGCTCGCATTGGATTTAGTTGGAAATCAAAAGAATTGAAAGCTAATGATTTGAAAATGCTCAATTACATTTAAAATGTCACTGAAATCTAGAATTTGTTTGCGTTTTTTAAACTTCCCTGTCCCTAAATCTAATCTTAACACATGTAATAAGTCTAACCTTGACTCCAAACAAAACAAATTTCCAACCTAAACCTAACTCTCCCCTTTCCCTTTTGCCTTCCTTCTCATCAATTTTTCAAAACATTTGGTGCAAATTTCATATAAGTGGAACAAAGTGATTGCTGCCCAGCACATTTTGCTGATGTTCTTCTAAGGCTTTCTAAAAAAAACAAGGATTGGCAAAGACAATTGTCTCGCCTTTTGTTTGTCAATGTAGACCTATTGTCTTTGCCAATACTTTTTGCATATGTAGTGCAGCATTGAAAACAAAAGCTAAAAGCGTATTTTACCCTCACAGCTATAATGACACATGTACATGCGCGCATCACAACTCATGCGCATACATACAAAATGAGAGATCCTCCATTTTGTTTATTTTTTATATTTACTAATCCATTATGGTAGGCACCGATCTTGGAACGATGAATAAAAATAAAACGAGCCTTTCCAAAAATGCATTGTGTAAAAGGAGCAACCCGGCAGCAAACTGCAGTTGGCAGGCCCTCTAAAAAATAATAATTAAAACATGAATTGGCATAGCCAATAGGTCTCGCTTTTGGGACATTATAAGTATTTAGTTATGCAGCACAATATCCTTGGTGCAACAACATCAACCGTTGCATGGCTGAACACTTATAAGGTCCCAAAGGCGAGACCTATTGGCTATGCCAATGCTTGTTATTTCTTGCCTTATCTCTCTCTCACTCTAGTTCTCTGTTTTTCTTTGCCTGCCACTGCCTCGCCTTCCTTTAATCTGGGTCATTGTCTTCCTCCGGTTCCCTCTTCCTTTCGCTCACTTCCTCACTCTTCCGGTCTCCCTTTCATCATCATCCTTCACTCAAATTTCGAGTTATCCTGTGTCAACTGTAGGAGGCTAATTGATTTCTCCTTTTTCCGTTCTGATATTTGTGGTTTTCTCTTCTCGACTGAAAATGCAAAACTACGGACACCAGAACGAAAAGGAAAACCTGGAATGGATGAGCTGCTCACAGTCACAGGTTGTTTAAGACAACGTCAGATGTTTTGGACAGCAGCCCTTGTCACTACTCCCAACTTTCTTCTTCAGTCTGCTTTCCATCTCGTCTTTGTTCTTCGTGTCTCCCCCTCTTTCTCCACCTTGGCCTTTGTTCCTCTCTTCTTGCTGACACTTCTTCCTTTACTTTCCCGCGTTTTCCATTTACCTTTATGCTTCTATTCCTCTAATTCCTCTCCCTTCTTCAATTCCTTTTCTCCTTTGAGATCTCCCCTCCCCCTTTCCTGCCTCCTGCCTCACTCGCCAAGCTCCATCCTGCCAGGCCAGCAGGCCTCACAGTCCATGGAACAAAGGAGTGCTTCCGTTCGCCTAATTGGCACTTCACACTATATTGATTTCGCATCGCTGGGCACCCCTGGATTTGAGATGCCCTAGGAGACCATCTCATCTACATACCTCAAAGACTGGCCCCGAATGGAACTCTTATTTCCCCAGAAGAGAGGCGCACCTGCATGTCGGTGGCATCACTGATTTTAGCAGCTCGCGCTCGCCATATGTTGCTAGGAATTGTGACCATATTTTATTTTCTGCAATTGTTGGTGGGGAACAGGCAAAGGAGCAGGGATGGCCATAATATCTTTGGCACACAATTTTTAACGTATATTTATCAAGGCACGGGATTTATGATAGGCCTGTTTTTTTTCAGATGGACTAAATGTATCAGATAGGCATTAGACTCCTCAGCACAAACATCTGTGTGTGGCCCGTCCAGTTTTTCTATGGATCGAGTAGGCGTATTTTATGTGGATTATTAACAGTGCTTGTTTGTACTTACAGACTATGAGATAAGTAACTGTTTCAAGAATTAGGGCTGCTTCTAAAACCTGGTGCTTATTCGCCAATACATTTAGAAACAGCATTGGCAATGCCAATAGGTCTTGCCTTTGGTTCTAGCCATGCAGCACAGCATCCCTAATGCTGTGCAGCCTGGGCTTGAAAAAAGAAAAAAAAGGGAATGCAACAGGAGGGTAGGTGCGGGTAAAGAAAAAGAACACGGAGGGGGTTGGGTGGGTGTTGGGAAGCAATGAAGAGCGAAAGTGGGGGAACAAAGAGACGAGAGAAAGTGCACCATGGAGTGTGTGGGAGAAAAGCCCCCAAGGACATCAAGGAGGAGGGCGGGGATACACACAAGGGCAGCAAAAGAGCAACACGAGCATAGCATGGGGGAGAAGTCCACAAGGGAATCAGCTGGAAAAAACACACGCACTCTCTCGTATGGTGCTCAAGCGAAAAGAAAAGGTAGAACCTGAAAAGGGAGCATTGGAAGGACACAAGTTAGGCATCCATGATCCAGGGAAGGAACAAACACAAGAAGAGGAAGGAAAACCGACATACAGTAACAAATAAGCAAGAACATGAGAGTGACAGGGAAGCCAACCAGTGGTAAACAATGGGCTGGCTTTAACCCCTGTGTAATCTAACAATATGTTTCGCAACAGAAAACACACTCTAGTACGCAAGACCTACAATTGTGTTACAAGGGCACAACATTTCCATCTGTTGAAGGAGGCCCCCATAAAATTCTCCTTTTTGCTCAGAGGTTTGATGCTTTATTGCTCAATGCACATAGATCCGGTATTACAAACCTTTTCAAGTGGTACTTTCGGTTTCCAATAAAAGTCAGTCACCAGGCTCCATATCTCTTAGAGTACCGGAATTGGAGCCTAAGGAAACTCTCCCACTGTGAATGGAACAAAGCCTCAGCCGCTTCATTGTGAATTCCTGGCACATAAATTGCTTTGAAAGTGGCTTTCGTCAATAAATACCTAAGTGCAAATGCACAAAAACAGCTAGAGCACACCTGCATATCTAGCCAACTGCCTGTCCATCACTTCCAACCCCCCTTGTTCTGTACACAGTACACCATGTTCCAGTTCTCATTATTCTTTGTTCCCCATATTATGAATGCTGTTTCCAGAGGAAAGAAACATAGTTTTATTAAGCGCACTGCTGCCCTTGGGGGTGTCCTAGTGCTAGGTACAAACCTGAGGTAGACTTCAATGAGAACAGCCTTATTTTTATGGTGGTGGACGATAAATTCCTTTCTGCTTGCGGAGTTCGTGGAGTTTTGCTCTCTCTGCGTTCCGCTTCGAATGCGGAGTTCAGGCAAAACTCCACCAGTGGCAGAGTATTTTCTCGCACGCAGCTCGCCAACGTTAAGTTGGTGAGCACAGGCAAGAATTTGCGTCCCCTAGCACAATTTTCGGGTGCTAGAATGCCTCTTGGCAGGATTTCTCAAAGCTGGCGTTCGCAGCAGGCTGTGATCGTTTGCGTTGAGAAAGCTGCCGCTCAGGTTGAAAATATACTCGAGCTGCAGAAAGAAGTGGTGCCGTCCATGCTAAATTTACAGCGTGGAACAAGCTCATGGCGCTAAAAATCTGCACAAGCAGCGCAACATGCCAAATTTCACCCGCACACGGAACTCCTCTGAATCTCGCAGAATTTTTATGTAACACCGCAGAATTCCATGGAGTGAAACTCCACATGTTCTGCCCACCCCTGTAAAACCCCTACTAAAGAAACCCCAACTCGACCCCGCCTCCCTGGAAAACTATCGCCCGATCTCACTGTTACCCATCTTGGGCAAGATCGCGGAGAAACACGTGAATAACACCATCTCACAATTTTTGGAAGACAATGGTATCATTCACCGGACGCAGATGGGATTTCGACCAAAACACAGCACAGAATCTGCCTTACTTGTTGTTACTGAGAAACTAAAAAGTATATTAGACCAGGGAAGAGCCGCCGCAATCGTGCTTCTGGATCTAAGCGCGGCATTTGATACGGTAGACCATGCTGTACTGGTCCACAGACTCAAGGGTATTGGAATCAGAGGCACAGCCAATAAATGGTTGGCCTCCTTCCTGAATGGTAGATCTTTCCAATGCATGGAGGCCGGAATCTTCTCAGACGCCTATTCAGCCCCATGGGGGGTTCCTCAGGGATCTTCCCTGAGCCCGACCCTCTTTAATATATACCTGAGCCCACTAGCTCCTATAGTACAGGAGTTCGGTCTCTCCATTGTGTCATATGCCGATGACACACAACTGGTGGTCTCAATCTCTGATTCCATCAACTCAGACCACAGGCAACTAGCCCCCTGCCTGGAAAAAAATCGGCTCTTGGATGGCCGACTGTAGCCTTAAGCTAAATGGGGACAAAACCGAGCTCATGATCCTCGGCAGCAATCTCAACCCAAGCTTGGAGATCCCCTGGCCTGCAAAATGGGGGTACCCCCCTCCACCTAAAACCTCCATTAAAAATCTAGGGATGTGGCTGGACCAGAACCTAACTATGGAGATCCAAGCTAAAAAACTGGCGAACATCTGTTTTGGGATGCTCCGAATGATTAGGAAAATACTGAGCTTGCTCCCTGAAAAGTCCAGAAAGACAGTGGTTCAAGCCTTAGTGGTGTCTAGGCTTGACTACGGTAACTCCCTATACCTGGGCTCCCCCAAATATGTTACAGACAGACTACAAGTAGTACAGAATGCAGCATCCCGACTGCTCCTGAAGATACCCAGGCATTGGTCAGTAAAAGCTTCTCTGAGGGAGCTACACTGGCTCCCGGTCAATGCCAGAATCAAATTTAAGTCCCTCTGTTTGGCCCACAGAGCCATGCATGGGAAAGGCCCTGCGCTGGTTCGAGATCTGATCGCCCAGTACTCCCCATGCCGCCATCTTAGATCAGGATCAAAGTTTCTGATGAACACCCCCAGAATCAAGAGATCTAGATGGGGTGGAAGGTCATTTAAACACCTGGTCCCCAAGCTATGGAACAGTATGGATCCAGAGTTGAGAATGATCGAGAACGAAACGACCTTCAAAAAGAAATTAAAAACTTGGCTGTTCCCCTAAATATCTGCAGAATCTCTCCCTATCTTGTTTCATACCAGCGCTGGGATGCCTAAGGGTAGCCATGCGCTCTACAAATCCCTAAACCTAAACCTAAACCCTAATTTTCCACAACTTTCTAAAAAGAAGATGAATTCTAATCTAAAAAAAAGCGGAAGCTGGTTCCAACTCTCCCCGCTAAAACGGAGAAAGATTTGCCTCCTCTAGTGGCCAGTCTGAACTATGTTGCATACAGCAGGTTAGTGTTAGTGGATCTTAATGTTCTCTGCGTGGTGTCTGAGAGATATATCGGTTGTTGCAGTTCAAGTATTCAGTGTGGCAGTTCAAGTATTCCTTTCCTTACTCGACGATGTAGAAGAAGACCAGGAGAACTGCCGAGGTTCAAGCTCTTTATTCATCAAGAGATTCCATCCATCAACCGCTCTCCCATCTAACTGTCACTTTCCCCCTGCCCTAAGCCACATCCCATCACCTGGGCAAACCACACCGGGTGACATCATAGTGCCCACAGTCACATAGAGCTACCAGGAGCACAGCAGTAATTACCACATCGGTCCAGTAAGAGGGAAAGCTCTGAAGACTATGAACAAAGATTTAAACAGAATATATATATATATATATATATATATATATATATATATATATATATATATATATATATATATATATATATATATATATATATATATATATATATATATGGTCAGTAAAAAAACTAAGATTTAAGATTAGCTATAGCTAGGAATACTTAATTTATTATTTCTATACATAGACAAACCTTAGAAATTGAAAAGTTATAGTTTATAGTTATAACCTAAAGTTATAATTTACACCCTGAGCAAAATGTACTGTAAGTTGCGCAAGTTACGATACATTTCGCTTGAGGCACAAATTATGACTTTAAGTTATAACTAAAACTTTTCAATATCTAGGTTTGTGTAGTTTAAGTTGGTTTTGTGTAGAAATAATAAATTAAGTTTTCCTAACTACAACCTATGCAATGAAGTTAGTTCCTATGGGAATGTGAAACAATACTTGTTCTGTACCACAGGAATGAAAAAACACCTGCAGGCAATTTATACCACCATGTTGGCGCATACGGATCGAAGATGTCAGAAGGAGATAGAAGAGGCAGAAACAGGAACATCAGCAGTGGCAACTTCTTCGGTTACTGTAGCACCTTCAACTTTTTCTGCTTTGTCAGCACCACTGCCAACACCCAATGTATCTGTCCCTCCACCACTACCTGCTCCTGGTACCATGGTGCCAATACATCTTTTGAGGCAGAATCGGGAAATCATAGGGCAATATGACAGTACAGCAACATACTGTCTCTTCTGCCATGCTGTCTTTGTTGCGAGAGAGAGAAATATGACTATCCATCATTAGCTTGTCATGGCTCACCAGTGCTTCCTGTTGAGACAATTGTTGAGGTTTGTCATGTTGACCTTGTAAAAAAAAGTTCCAGAAAAAATTAACAAAAAGAAGAAAGAAAAAAAGAAAATAGTTCTTTTCAGACCTAACCTAATATCTCAAAAGATGAATTGGTCCTACCAACATTAACCATATTTTTTTTGAGGTATCCCAAATACTCAATTGTGATTAATATAGAGATAAATGGTAAGCATAAGTAAAGTTAAACACGTGCCTTATGGTTGCTTCATAGTAGATGGTAAGTTAATAAACAAATACTACAGTGATATCTGATTGTATTTAATAAACATAACACAAAGTCAATCCATCAATGTTTTCTTTTTTATGTGTTTTCAGACAAAACTACCATTCTGTTACACTACTATGACATCATTTAGAACATTTAAATTTCAAGATGATCATATGGTAGTAGTCATCATGAATTTTGAATTTTTAAGGACTCTACCAAGTGCTTGGCATGTATTAGAATTTAATTTTAAGTATTCCAGTTTGTTATCATGCTCCACAAGTAGTAGGAGTAGATGACTGTCGGAGGGACGGTCGGAAACAGAAGCGAGGAGGCCGTATAGGATCAATACTGTAGCGTTTATTGGTGTTATAAAGCACAGCTCAGTAATGATAAGGGTTGTAAATGTCAGGATGAAAAAGTAGTATTGAGGTAAGCCTGTTTCAGCACAGGGTTATGGAGTAAGGTCCTCTCTCAAGCGTCCTGGTCAGAGGTCGACGTTCCGGGATATATAAAGGCTTCTGGTACTTCTGGGGAATTCAGGTGGGGTCCCGGAGTTTACTCCAAAAGAAAGTAAGAAAAAGCATCGGTCAGTTATGAATGATGCCCTACGCGAGCTTGTTAACCATCACCATACCACGTGCAGAATTGGTCAAAAAAGGGTGAGGGCTAGGGGTAAAATAAGAAGGAGGTTATAACTAAATTAGGCGTGGATCAGTCTGTTCCTGATCCCTAAGGTAGTATTTTGTGGCACTCGCTTACTCTTGACTGAGGTGGGGAAGTGGTATGAGCAAGGCATGTGAGATAGGGGAAAATCGGGAAAAAGCGGAGGCTAGCAAAGAGCAACCACCACCGCAGCAGCACTCCCGTGTGCCCCACTTTCTGTAAACCCCACTCCCCGTGATGCCCTACGTCCCGTCATGTACCACTAGATGCCACAACTCTCCTGAGTTGTGGCGGCTCGTGCGTGTCCTCCGGGATCCACCAGTCCTCCGTCCAGGTGTCAGGAATCTCCGAATCCCCCTCTTCGGCGTCTTCCGGTCTGGTAGTAACGGCAGTCTCCGGCAGCTTCTCGGCGTCTCTCCCGTCTTCCTGTTCCGGATACTTCCTACCAGCTGACACACCGGATGTGTTGTCTCCTCGCTTTTTCTGCCCGGCTTGACCTTTGTCGGGTGTTGCTGATTGGTTGGAATGGTTATTCGTCCCGCCTCCCTCGGGACGCTTTGTTTCCGGGTCACTCGCTTCGTTCTGCGGGATGAGGGAGAAGTCTTGCATTATTTCCGGACTTGTGGACGCCTCGTTGTCTTCATTACGGTAAGGTACCCACGCTGGGTTTATTGAGGTTCGGGTGGTGGTAGTGGGTCCGCACCCGGGGTCTTCCTCACATCCCCTTCCCTAACTTTCTTGTATACAAGAAAAGGACTCCTGGGATACCTAGACAGGAAATCTGCATTGGCTTGATCTTTCCCTTTTCGGTGATAGACTTTGTACCTGAAGGGTTGAAGGGCAAGGAAACACCGTAAGATTCTTTGATTGTGTCCTTTGTTCCGGGAAAGCCATTCAAGAGGGGCATGATCAGTATAGAGTAGGAACTCCCTCCCGTCCAGGTAATAACGTAGGGCTTCAACAGCCCATTTGATGGCCAATGCCTCTTTCTCGATAACTGCGTATCGGGTTTCTCTGGGGAATAACTTGCGACTAATATAAAGGATAGGACGTTCCTGTTGTTTCTCATCTTTTTGGGACAGTACGGCTCCGATGCCCTGGTCGGAGGCGTCTGTTTGGAGTATGAACGGTTTTTCATAATCAGGATTGGTAAGAAGGGGTTTGGAGGTGATGAGTTGTTTCAGTCGTTGGAATGCCTGTAGGGCTGAGGGAGAGGGGTTTCTTAGGCACTTTTCGGTTTGGATAGGTTTCTTTAAAAGATCAGTTAAGGGAGTGGCGATCTGGGAAAAACAAGGGATGAAGCGCCTATAATAACCAAGTAGACCTAAAAAGGCCCTGTGGTCTTTCTTGGTTTTAGGAAAGGGGTCTTGAGCAATTGCTGCAACTTTCTCTTCCTGTGGTCTGATACAACCCTCCCCCAGTAGGAACCCCAGGTATTTCACAGACCTGGCCGCTAAGTGACTCTTGGCTGGATTGATAGTCAGCCCGTCTTCTCTTAAGGATTGGATTACCTGGGTTAGGTGATGGAGGTGTTCTTCCCAGGAGTTGCTGTAGATGATTATGTCATCTAAGCAGGCTGCTGAGTAACTTTTGTGGGGTTGTAGTATTTTGTTCATGAGTCGTTGAAACGTTGCAGGTGCTCCGTGTAACCCAAAGGGTAACACTTTAAAGTGGAACAAACCCTTGGGAATACAAAAAGCAGTCTTTTCTCGGTCTTGGGGTCTCAGCGGCACCTGCCAGTACCCCTTGCAAAGATCAAGTGTGCTGATGTACTGGGCTTTCCCGAGTCTTTCTATCATCTCATCGACTCTAGGGAGGGGATAAGCATCAAACTGGGATATCTTATTTACCTCCCTAAAGTCGATACAGAAGCGTATAGACCCATCGGGTTTGGGCACTAGGACGATAGGTGAACACCATTCGCTTTTAGAGGGTTCAATGATACCTAGTTTCAGCATTTGTAGTATTTCTTGGTCTATAGCTTCTCTTCTGGCTTCAGGGATTCGGTAGGGCCTTAATCGAACCGTTTTCCCCGGTTGGGTGTGGATCTCATGTTCTACCAGGGTGGTTTTACCCGGTGTCAAAGAAAACACTTCTTGTACTGGAAGCAAGGTTTCTCTTAACTCTTGTTTGAGGGTTTCCGGCAGTTCATCATCTATGCTCTGCTCTGACAGAGACTTGTGTGGACCTGTCAGCAGGACAGGAGTAGGACCTTCCCATTTTTTTAAGAGGTTGATATGGAAAATTTGTTTGGAGTTACTTGAGGAATACATTTCTAGTTTGTAAGTAACAGGTGTTACTTTGTCCACCACTTTAAAGGGACCTTGCCATTGACTTAGCAGTTTGTGTTCAGAGGTTGGGCGTAACAAGAGGACCTGATCGCCTACTTGTAAGGTTCGTTCTTTGGTGGATTTATCGTATTGTTTCTTTTGTGCTGTCTGGGACTGCTCCAGGTTGGTTCGTACAATATCTCGTACCTGGTTCAGGTGTGTTTTAAGGCCAGCCACATAATCCAACAGAGGTTTCGAGGTGTCAGTTTCCTCTTCCCACTCCTCTCTGGCCATATCCATAAGGGTACGTGGAGGCCTTCCATATAACAATTCAAATGGGGAGTATCCCAAACTCTTTTGTTGTCCGCACCTTATGGCAAACAGGGCTAAGGGGAGCATGTCTTCGCACTTCCGGGCTTCTAAGTTTAGCAGTTTCCTTAAGGTGGTTTTTAGGGTGGCATTATACCGCTCCACCAGACCATCCGTCTGAGGGTGGTAGGCGGCAGTGCGAATCTGTTTGATATGTAACTGCTGACATACCTGTCTCATAAGTCTGGAAGTAAAGGGAGTACCCTGATCAGTAAGTATTTCCTTTGGAAATCCTACTCGGGCAAAGATATTAATCATGGCTTTAGCCACTTGGGTGGTATTGGGTTGTCTAAGGGCAACGGCCTCTGGAAACCTTGTAGCATAGTCTACTAGGACTAGGACATAACGACACCCGCTACGGGAGGGTAGAAGGGGCCCTATGATATCCATTCCCACCCTAGAAAAGGGAACGTCAATTACAGGTAAGGGTCTCAGGGGTACTCGAGGTGGAATATAGTGACTGGTTTTTTGACATATGGCGCACTCTCTACAGTATTTCCTGACCTGCTGATAGATACCTGGCCAGTAAAACCGTTCCAGTATGGCTTTTTCGGTTTTCTCTCCCCCAAAATGACCTCCCAATAAGTGACTATGGGCTAAGTATAGGACCTTTTCTCTGAAGGGAACTGGTACTAACAGCTGAGTAGGCAGGGTTTTTCCCCCCTTTCTGTACAACAACCCCTTGTGGGTGAAAAACTGGGGACCTACTTGAAGAGGGTCCTCTTCTTCATTCGCTTGCTTCCAGGCTTCTTGTAGTGTGTTGTCCTCTCTTTGAGCTGAACGAAAATTCCTATCGTGGTCCCAAAGAGGAGAAGCGGTATTGGTCAGAAGTGCAGGGTTTCCGTTCTTCTTTTCCCGTCTTCTTTGTTGCCTGCTCTTCCTGTCTTTCCCTGGCTCCCACCCGGGATCTGGTTCATGAAAGAACGGTGCTTCTTCTCTCCACTCAATCCCTTCTTTTCCTGAGTCTGTAAGTAAGGTATGTATGTGGGGATAGTCAGTTCCCAGGACCACGGGCTCAGGTAGATGAGGGAGAAGTCCGACTTTCATGTTTACTGGGGTTTGGGCCAGTCGATGTTGTATAGCCACATTAGTCATGGGATAAGTCTTGCTATCCCCATGGATACACTGAATATTCACAACTCCTGTGGTGGCAGGTAGTCCGCCGGGGACGACTTGAGATCTCATAAGGGTCTGGCGGCTTCCTGTGTCTACTAGGGCATCCCTGGGTTCCCCGTTAATAGCTACCTGTCGGTGGAAAGGATGGGGTTCGCCTTCTAGGGAACAATATAGAGCCCAGGTGTATCCGACCTCCATGGGTTCTTCTTTTTGTGGGCATATACGTGCTATATGACCAAATGCCCCGCAATGGAAGCATTGGGGACCTAAAGGGGTAGTTGGTCTGGGAATTGGAGGTAAAGGGCTAGGCACTATAGACACAGTTTCTGGTTTGCGGGGGTAATGGGTTGGTCGGGGAGGTCTCACAGGATGGTTACCGGGCTGTTTCCAGGTCCCTTCTTCTTTGCCTTTCTGTAGTTCTTGGGCTCTAAAATATGCTGCTGCTACCTCCACCGCTTTGTCCAAAGACAGGTCTGTATGTTGGCGGACCCATCTCTGAATAGGAGGGTGTAAAGAGGTAAGAAACTGTTCTAGGTATATTTTCTCCAATATAGCTTCTTTGGAGGCAGTTAGGGGTTTCAACCAGCGATCGGCTGTGTCCCTTATGCGGTAGCAGAGTGCTCTGGGATTTTCTTGAGGTCCTTCTCGTATGTGACGGAGACGCATTCTATATGTTTCTTCGTCAATACCCATACGTTCCAGGATACATCGTTTGATGTCCGGATAGGGAGTGGTTCCGAGGGGATTGGCGGCCTGGTAGGCTGCTTGGAGCTCCCCACTGAGAAGGGGTCTGAGATACTGCCCCCACCTGTCCTCCGGCCACTGGGCAGCCCTTGCCATCCTCTCAAAATTGGAGAGAAAGAAGTCTGGGTCTTCTCCCTGTACGTACTTCTGTACCACTACTGAAGGAGGGGCCGTATAACCCCGGGGTTGTCCAAGCACTTCTGCTAGTTTCCCCATGGTAGTCTCTTGGTTTTGGCCTTGTCCTGTGAGGGTCTTATGGAGAGCTTCCCTCTCTGTTTCTGCTGTCTCTAAGAACCGAGCCATAATTTTCTCAAGGCGATCCTGTACTCTGCCATCTTTTTTACTACGGCCTCCATTTCCTCCGATCCCACTTCTGACACCAACTGTCGGAGGGACGGTCGGAAACAGAAGCGAGGAGGCCGTATAGGATCAATACTGTAGCATTTATTGGTGTTATAAAGCACAGCTCAGTAATGATAAGGGTTGTAAATGTCAGGATGAAAAAGTAGTATTGGGTAAGCCTGTTTCAGCACAGGGTTATGGAGTAAGGTCCTCTCTCAAGCGTCCTGGTCAGAGGTCGACGTTCCGGGATATCCAAAGGCTTCTGGTACTTCTGGGGAATTCAGGTGGGGTCCCGGAGTTTACTCCAAAAGAAAGTAAGAAAAAGCAGCGGTCAGTTATGATGCCCTACGCGAGCTTGTTAACCATAACCATACCACGTGCACAATTGGTCAAAAAAGGGTGAGGGCTAGGGGTAAAATAAGAAGGAGGTTATAACTAAATTAGGCGTGGATCAGTCAGTTCCTGATCCCTAAGGTAGTATTTTGTAGCGCTCGCTTACTCTTGACTGAGGTGGGGAAGTGGTATGAGCAAGGCATGTGAGATAGGGGAAAATCGGGAAAAAGCAGAGGCTAGCAAAGAGCAACCACCACCGCAGCAGCACTCCCATGTGCCCCACTTTCCGTATACCCCACTCCCCGTGATGCCCTACGTCCCATCACGTACCGCTAGATGCCACAACTCTCCTGAGTTGTGGCGGCTCGTGCGTGTCCTCCGGGATCCACCAGTCCTCCGTCCAGGTGTCAGGAATCTCCGAATCCCCCTCTTCGGCGTCTTCCGGTCTGGTAGTAATGGCAGTCTCCAGCAGCTTCTCGGCGTCTGTCGCGTCTCTCCCGTCTTCCTGTTCCGGATACTTCCTACCAGCTGACACACCGGATGTGTCGTCTCCTCGCTTTTTCTGCCCGGCTTGACCTTTGTCAGGCGTTGCTGATTGGTTGGAATGGTTATTCGTCCCGCCTCCCTCGGGGCGCTTTGTTTCTGGGTCACTCGCTTCGTTCTGCGGGATGAGGGAGAAGTCTTGCATTATTTCCGGACTTGTGGACGCCTCGTTGTCTTCATTACGGTAAGGTACCCACGCGGGGTTTATTGGGGTTCGGGTGGTGGTAGTGGGTCCGCACCCGGGGTCTTCCTCACATCGACGTAGAGAAATTCCTTTGATGTTATGTGCTGCAAAGCCAGTAGGAGCAGAACTACACAAGATAAATCCGAACTAGTAACTTTATTCACATAAGCAGTAATTACTTTAATAACAAAGCTTTTCCCTGTGCCTGCTTGTCCACTTACATACTGTAATGTAGGTTCATAAGTAGTACATTCACATATTCCACTTTTATGTTGATGTCCATTAGCTACAGATTCTGTTATGTATTTGCAAATGTCTAGTTGTTCCCTATCTAATTGAAATTCTAAGTTATCTAAATTATGTACGTCCTTTTTGACTTAGTCCATTGCAATTTGAACCTCATCCATAGCAACCACAGCTTCAGTATCAATAATTTGTTGTCCAAGTGGGTCAGCAGTCCCGGAAGTAGAAGTAGTATTAGTAAATGGAGAACTGCAATGAATTTTTGCATTAATATTGTTTTCTATTTCTATTTCTTGATTGAGCATTTGTAAGTATGTCTGAAATTCAGGCAATGCAATGTTATTTTATCAACATTAAATGCATCTTCGAAGCGTTGAAAGGGACCTATAAGGTCTTCTTTGCTCCATGGTTTAAATAGTTGAAGAAGTGCTAAATAGTAAAATTCTTTCTTTTGTCCTGTGTCACAACTTAGTTAATGATGATTAATAAGAGTATGTTTACTATGATGTATTAAACAACCATTGTTACATTCTTTTCTAACTTTGCCAGTGCTGATATCTTCTGTCACATTGTTTCTATTTGTGTAGAACCGAGCCACTTTATAGAGGTATAGTTTTTCTAACAATGGACTTCTTTTTGGGTAGTATGTGTCCAACATATTTTTTTCAAAATATCTTTGTGGATCAAAATGTGAAAGGTATTCAATTTCAGGCAGGCTTTTTAGAATTCTTCAACATGATGATGACAATACTTCTTAATTTTATGTCTTATCTAGTTCTCTATTTATTTTTATTAGCATGTGACCACAAAAGTGTGTGTCAAATGCCTTTCTAACACTTGTTAAATGTCTTTGCTGCAGACTAGTTTATTTTCTTACCTCATTTTGTTTTGGTAGTATTGTGCTACATTAGTAGCCCAGATTGTATTTAAGCCAATAATTGTCCTTCTTTCAAAATTAAGTTGTTGGTATGAAGTAGTTTCCAAATGGCCAATCATCTAACTCTTTATATATTTGCTTATCTGCCTCTGTGTTCCTTATTCCTGTATGTCAGTGTATGTGAAAGATGGTTAGGGTTTGGTTTGTTGGGCACAGTTTCATTTTTGGGCTAGACAGCATGCTATAAGTAGTGTTGAAATGGTTTAGGTTTTAAAGCAGTTGAACTAACATGGATTGGTGAAAGAGGTTTGAAATGGAATCCGTTACTCCCCCTACTTTCCTCTGTTATTAAATGTGACCATCCCCACTTTACGGTTCTCCACTGTAGTGGCAATGATATACACTTAACTGGAGTTAGATTGGAAATTGAGATGAAGGAGACATTTTCAATCTTAATGTCTTTGTTTCCGAACACACATTATGGGCCTGATTACGAGTTTGGTGGTGAGGAGCAGACCACCATGCCGGCGGCTTGCTCCCGCACTGCCAAACTCGCAGTCGGGCCACCTGCCAGATTTGGAGTTTCCTCCTAACTGGTGGGCTTTTTTTGGGCTTTCCCACGGTGGTGCCTCAGAAAATGGGTACTGCAATGGGAACGCCAAAAACAGTTCCTGCACGGCATGGAAAGTCCATGCCGTGCAGGAACTGGGGTGTATGCATATTGGGGGCACATGCTGTGCCCCCCCTGCATGCATCTATACATGACGTGAGGCACAAGGAGCCCTGTAAGGTCCCCTTTATTTCCTCTCCCCTATAGTTATCTTGGCAGTGGAACCGTAATGAAAACCGTGGTGGAGAAGAAACTTGTAATATGCTTGGCGGGACTATAGCGGGCCCGGCGAGCATATTGCTGCCTCTACCCCACCGCGCCACTGCCAGGGAACATCGGTTCACTGGCAGTGGCAGCAGTCCCAGGGCGTTCCGACCACCCAACTCGTTATGGGGCGTCAGACCGCAGGTGCAGCGGTGGCTAGACCCCCACCGCCATGCCACCACGAGTCTGGCAGTCCTCGGACCGCTAGACTCGTAATCAGGCCCTATGTGTTCTCAAATATTTGTCAGGGACAAAAGAGGAAGTGGTCTACTGTAAGTGCTGGTAAGTTTGAAAACGCTCAAAGACATGTGAACAAGGAAGTGTCAGCATTCCTTCACGCTCATAAAATCTCTTGCATTTTTCATCTAAATATAAAATATGCGAATGCAGCACTGTATCGTCCTGAGGGTGTATACTTTTCTACCTATGGAAACTTATATTTTCATTTCCATCTTACAAATTTGGCTTGACAAACATAGATAAATGTGTTTATTAAAAAACAAATGGCTCTTTTAAGAGCCACCCTATAGTATGTCTAATTTTATTTTGTCATATATATATTTTTCTTAATTCCAAAAAGAACTGTGGTACTTTCTAGATAATGTCGAGGAAGTACCGCAGTACACTGTAAACATTTAAAAAAAATATATGAATCAATATAAATACTTTTCCCTAACTCTTTAGACTTTGCTAAACTGCCTCATTTCTTCCTATACATTACAAAAAGAGTAATAAGCTAAATTTCACCTTAAAACACAGAACAAAGACAAAGTGTGGTCTAAACAGTACAGCTGCCTTTTTATTTTGCAAGGACTTTCATTAACCAATAATATTGTGTCTCATCTTCACCATATACTGCGGTATGGTACGGGCCAATATATCATTACATTTTTGTCCCTTATTGCTTAAAAACTACTGAACAAAATCAAATCAAATAACAAAAAGTACCCTTTCCACACCATAATCAACATTTCTGCAAAATTTCATGTCATTTTGCCGCTATGTCTGTTTAAAAATAGACCTGGGCGGTGAATTCTGCTCCGTTACCAGAGTTTTCCACACACTGTGCTCCGCGGAGCATGTGGAGTTCTGAAAAACTCTGCTTCGCATAGCGTAGTGGAGTTCTTTCCACGCTCGCTCTCATCTATGTCAAGTTGGCAAGCACAAGCGAGGAAAATCCACCTCCCAGCTAAATTTCTCAACGCGGGCAGTCGGATCTCTGAAAGCAGGCGGTCGAGAATGCTCACATTGAGAAACCTTCCATTCGCGTTGAGAAAGCTGCCGCTCAAGTAGAAAATCTACTCGAGTGGCAGAAAAAAAGCAGCACTCTCTTGACCAGCACATGGTTCTGTTTGCGCTGATTTTACAGCATGGGACAAACACCGGAACTGAAAATCAACGAAAACGGCATGACCAAATGCATTCCGCCACTTGCGGACCTTTGTATAGCGTGATGGAGTTTTTGGTCACTTTGCGGAGTTCCGCGCATTCCACCCAGGCCTATTTAAAAAGTCTATTGAAAATACATTGGTGAAAAACTGTGTTTTGGGATGCCTCCTTTTTTCTTTGCACTCCTTAACTAATCACCACAAAACTTTGCATCATTACCCAATGTAGAAAAATAATAGGTCTGCAAAGTTTCCTGAGATTCATTGAACAGTGACAAAGTTATTAGCAAGCAAAAATCTGAGGAATTCCTATCTCTCGGAATCCTAGCTATAACTACACAGCTACAGCCACTCTGACATATATATATATATATTTACTCGTGCTGCTTCTTCCGCCCCATTTGGCCCGTGGTAAATGGAGCGTGTTCCGGCGAAGCTCACTGGAAAATTGTTTTTTTAGACGATCCAAGTAATCACGCTCTCTCAGGACATTCCAATGACAAAGATTTTATTACCAGTTACGTGTTTCGGGGAACACCGTCCCCTTGCTCACACACTGGGTATTGGTTTACACCACCACACATATAGTACATCGACATAAACAAGGGACAACCCGCTTAACCACAAGGGGGAATTTCCATGGTAAACACGGCATCCATTTTGAAGTGGGGTGAGTCGCAGTTTGTCTATATACCACTTGTATTTATAAGCTTTCATATTATTACCTCATAATATTAATTGCATAGACAAGTTATACATATATTCTTAGTACATGTTACGTATACTTGATATGATTCTACATAAAGTTGTTGTATTTTCTGGACTCCGCCAGATGTCCTATCGGAAATCCTGTGGTACCGTTAAATCTATTGGAAGGGCAAAAAGCGTTTTCGCTCTAGTGGCGTATTCATACTTTGCGCTTCCCACATTATACATTAGTTACTGTATATTGCATGATAGATAGAGCAACATCAGGTGAACATGATATAACACAGTGTTGTAAGGGTATAGGTTAGGAATTCTTGCATTTGTACAGGTTTTATACATGAAACATGATCTCCATATCTGAATATATACTTAATGAGATAGTGCTCTGTATAAGGTTCGGCGGTTTGACCGGGTAATATGGTATAAACGTTTTTTGATATACACATACTTACATACATACATATTTATATATAGTGAAATGTCTCCAAAATATATCCCACCACACAAAAAAAGTCTCCCTTGTCACTCTTTTCAATCTGTTTTAGTGATAATACTCCTTAATATATATTCAAGATCACTTTCTGCTGGTGATGATCCTCTAGTGCCCCTACCTTGCATGTAAACTTTGTTTCTTGAGCCACCCGCAGGGTAACTTTGTTTGCCCCAGAATTTCAGAATAAACTCCCATTTTCTTGAACAATTTGTGTTCCAATAACTAGTCTTAAGGCTAAAACTATAGCTTGACCCTCCATTATCACCACTGGCACAGTTGCCTCTCTCACAAATCACATTCCTACTTTTCAACTTTGTCAATGGACCTGTATTGTGATAAATAAGGTAAAAAGAAGGTTTTCTTTTTCCTTTTAGGTGACCAGATAGACTGGTAACAGTGCAACCTACACCCACTTGCCTGCAACAATTGGGTAGAGGAAACTTTGCATTTTATGTTCTCTAGTTTTAAACAGTGACATTAATGCCATTGTTATGGCTCCTTGTTACAAAGACAGGACAATGGGTCTCCTCAAAAAGTAGGCAGAGGCACTATACAGTGCCTTCTCCCTTAAAACCCATACCAACACCTCTTTTAGGTATTCCAAATGCTGTTGTACTGTATAGGGAAGGCTTCAGCCAAATGAAAGACAAATAATTAAGAATACCTCCACAAAACCCTCTAGTTCTTTCCCTGAACAACTACTGGTAGGCAAAAGATGCAAAGTTTTGCTGCTCTTCAACATTTTATATTTTCTTATTTTTTATACTCACAGCAATACAGCAATACAGTGCCTCTGTAGAGAACTACTGGAAGCAGGTGAAGTTGCTCTTGCAAGGCAGTTACTTGCTTGAGTTTTAGATCTGGCCTGTCTCATCAGTCTCATGTTAATCAAAAAATTGCCTCTGGAGCACGGAGAAGTGGACAGGCTGACTTCACAGGTGCATGTAGTGACTTTATGGCCACTCATGTCATTTCTAGGGGGTGTCTAGGTCAGTGGTTCTTAACCTGTGGTCCGAGGACCCCTGGGAGTCTGTGAGGCCTACTCAGGAGTTCTGCGACTGTTTTATAAATCTAAATAATATGAAAATGAATCAATTAACATTAATAAAGTATATACAAATTGATAATTTGAAATCTTTTTCTATATTTGATTGTAAATTACACAAAATATTTCAATATTAGGGCATTTGTTTGGTGTATACTTGTTTTTGTATTTTTGTGTCTTGTTTTGAGGTTCAAATCAGAAACGGTTTAGGCTGGAGGTCCCCAGCTTCCAACAATGACTCAGTGGGGGTCCCGGATTCCAGTAATGATTAAGTGGGGGTCCACAGAAGTCAATATGTTAAGAACTGCTGGTCTGGGGGATACGGGCTGGAGCCACAATAATGTTACCTAGTCCTAGATGGGAGCTGGTGCTGTTTAAAAAATTGTCTGACGTTAGATGAAGAGGGAACAATGACGATTCTGCAGGGAGAGATAACATTCTTTAGAAAAAGCATTAACATGAGTACATAACTTGTTCGTCCTGATTTCTTTCCCAAAATGTAGCAAGAAAAATGGTGTTGGAGTCTCCCCATACGTGTGGAGTCTACGCAGTCCTGAAATTACTATTGGTAATATTAAACTCATAGTTTGTGAATGCCACAACAGCACAACGAAAAATGAAAAATCATTATAAGCTACAGCTCAGTTGTTGGATCTGGGTTTCGCTTCTTTTATGGACTACCAGCAAACACTATACATTCCTGCAACCAGAAGGGTCTGACAAATGTAAAGGTGTATTATTTTTGAAAATCAGCCATCAGGGTAAAGAATCACAGATGAAAACTTTGTGAACTATTTCTATTTTTTCACATTATTTTTACATAATTTTTTATTTCAATCATTATTTTCTTTGGATAAACCATAAGTAATCTACATAAATGACACCTTGCTGAATTGAAAATACCTTGGGACATATTTCAAGGGTATTGCGCCACTGGAGCGTCACTTTTACTGACACTCCAGTGGCGCAATGCCCTGCTCCATATTTACAAGGCGGCTCTAAGCCACTTTGCATGGCTTAACACCGCCTTGTAAATAGGGGCCTCCTCGCCACAGTTTTCTGCGGCAAAGGGGCATGCAATGGGTGTTGCTGTGAGCATACCCATGCAACACCCATTGCGTTTTGACACTGCCCCAGATTTACAAGGATCTGTAAATCTGAGGCAGCGCCAAAAACGACCGGACAGGAGGCGTTAGAGTGGCGCAACGAGGAGAAATACTTTTATTTCTCCTCGTTTTTACTCTGTCTGTGTGTGTGGCATTCTGCAGCACACATAGAAGGAACAAAAAGCCATTAATGATTGTTTTTGTGCAGGAAGTTGTCCCTTCCTGCACAAACACAATCATCCCTGCAACACAGGCAACATGGCGCAAGAAGGCCTGCGCTGGCGCTAGGCAACTTTTTTAACGCCAGCCCAAGGAAATGCACAGGGGTGAGCCGTATTCTTGTCAATACAGCACATTCCTGCCTTTTGGAAATGACGCAGCGTGGCGCTGCTAAATTTGCTTGCACTGCCGCACTGAGCCATTTAGTTGTAAATATGCCCCCTAGTTTTCAGAAATGTATTGCTTTGTGGATTCACCCATGGCAAAAATGTTTTTTGTCTCTGAAAAGTACACATTACCTGGTACTGAAGGGAACCACTTTGTGTGTGGATGAGCTCCTTTTGAAAGTGCAGCATGTTGTAACTTATAGTGAAGTAGGCTTACACATTGACCCTTGATGCATGCAGGAGTGGGTGGAATAAAAATGCAAATGACATGATCACAGACTAATGGATAGGTCTGAAAAGCCCTATAAGTAACTATGTTGTACATATTTTAAGTAAAATCAAAAGGTTTTGCTAACACACACCTAAAAAAGCCAGTTGGTCTGGTATTGGCTGCCAGCCTCTTGCCTTTGAGAAGGAAGGCAAGAAAGAAAACGGCAAGTAAGAAGGCAAGACAGGAAGGAGGGAAGGTAAGGAAGGAATGCAAAAAGGGATTGAGGAAAAGCAAAAAAGGAAGTAAGGAAGGCAGGCACAGAAGGAAGGAAAGGAAGTCCAAAAAGGAAGAAGAATAAATGGAAGGCAAGGGATGAAGGAAGGAAGTCAAAAAGGAAAGATGGATGGAAGGCAGAAACGAAGGATGGAAGGGAGGCAAACAAAGGAAGGACAGGAGAAAGGCAAAGATGAAAGGAAGGAATGCAAAAAGGAAAGAAAGAAGGAATGGAGGAAAGAAAGAAAAAAGGAAGGAAAGAAAGAAAGAAAGTCAGAAAGAAAGAAGAAAGGAAAGAGAAGAGAAGGCAAAAAAGGAAAGAAAGAAGGCAAAAACAAAGAAGGGAAGAAAGAAAGCAAGAACAGAATGAAAGATTGTAAGAAAGAAGACAGAAAAGAAAGAATACACAAGAAGAGAAAAGGATTTATTTTTTTATTTTTTTATTTTATAGCCTCCAAATGACTCGTAGCGTTCAAAAATTTGAAAGACTCTTGCCTGCACTTCCTTCTTTGGCTTTATGATAAGCATGATGTCATCAGCATATAATTTCACTTTATCCATTGATGGAAGCGGAGGGCAAATGTCCCTGTTATTCCTGATGGCTATAGAAAGCGGTTCGATAAAAAAGGCAAATAAGACCGGGGATAACGGGCATCCCTGTCTCGTTCCCCTTTTAACTTTAACTTGGCCCACCTCGGCGGCATTAATAATAATATTAGCCTCGGCGTTCGAGTATAGCTTCTCCACCAGTCTTATAATTTTAGAGGGGATACCAAATTTAGCCAAAATACTAAATAAAGTCTCCCAAATCACCAAATCAAATGCCTTCTCGGCATCTAAAAACAGCACTAAAGCTGGAATCTTCCTGGTCTCAAAGTAATCAAGTGCCTCCACTAAGAAATGCGTATTCGTGCCAAGCTGCCTCCCGGCAATAAAGCCATTTTGATCCGGATGAATTAACTGCGAGGCAATTCCATTGAATCTATTTACTAAAAGTTTGGTTATTATTTTGTAGTCAGAATTTAATAACGTAATGGGACGATATGAATTTGGATCTTCACTATTTTTCCCTTTTTTTACAAAACTGACCACACTCCCTTTTCTGAATGATAGAGGTATAGGGCCCCCTTCGAGAATTGAATTTTCAATTAATAACAAGTAGTCCACAATTACACATGTGAATGTTTTGAAGAATTCTGCCGGAAGGCCATCAGGGCAGCAAGCTTTACCATTCGAGAGATTTTTGATGACTTCCTCGACCTTTTCCTTATAGAAAGGACTAGCCATATGCTCCCTATCCTCATCTAATAAGACAGGAATTTCATATTCCTGGAGGAAATCTCCCAGATATGACTTATCGATGGGTTGTTGTTGGCCATAAATATTGCTATAATGTTGGACCATTATATCTGCTATTATACTAGAGTCCTCAGTCCGGGAGCCGGGGATAGGGCATCTTAATGCAGATATTTGATTGCTCGCAGCCCGTTCCCTAGCCTGCCATGCCAGAAATCTCCCTGTGTAATTGCTTTCTTCATAGATCTTTTGCCTACCCTGCTGAAAATGGGACTCACTTTTAACATAATATATTTCAGTCAGATTCCGCTTAGCCTGATCCAGCTGTTGTTTGTTTTGAGCCGAGGGACAAAAGAGAAATCTATCATGAGCTTTTTGCACCGTTTTCTCTGATATTCGCTTTTCCTCCTTCCTTTTCCTGGAATTCTCTGCATCTTTACCTATGGCTAATCCTCGGAAAAAAGCTTTGAACGAATCCCAGACCATATATGGTGGTGCAGAGCCATGATTTCGCTCAAAGAACTCACTAATTTCATTTTTGATTGAAGACACCCAATTCTCCTCTAGTAGATATTGTCGATTTAAAGACCATCTTTTAGAGGCTGAACCTCCTTTCCCCAATGCTAATTCTAAAACAGTCAGTGCATGGTCCGAGAAGCCATTCTGAAGGAATCTCTGCTGTTTAAAAATCAAACGTCTAGAAATAAGAAAGAAATCGATACGCGAAAAAGTATGGAATCTACCTGAGAAGCAGGTGTAAGCAATTTCAGTGGGAAATGCAGTCCGCCAAGGGTCCGCAATATCAAGCGTCAAACTATAATTTTTTACAGTTTCACAAGATTTTCGTTTTAACTGCTTTTTTGACTTGGATGAGGAGTCAATATTTGGATTAATTAACAAATTGAAATCCCCACCCAAAATCAAATCCCCCAAAACCTGAATTAGAGATTGAAAGAGTTCCTCATATGGGACGGGATTGTCCTCTACAGGGGCATAAAAGCTGGCGAGGGTCAAAGGTCGGTGACCTACTTTACAGGTGACCCAACACCACCTACCGGTTTGATCGCTCGAAAAATTAATAACCTCAGCCTGAAATTTATTTCTGATAAAAATTGTCTTGCCCCTATGGGCTGCTGAGGCTGAAGAAAAGCCCCTGTAGGCTGCCCAGGATTTAAACATTGAGAAATCTGGAATTTTCCCTGCTAGAATATGGGTCTCTTGTAAGAGAATAGCAAAAGGGTTCTCTGTCTTAATCCAGGCCTCAATGGCCCGCATTTTCCTCTTATTATTAAGGCCATTCACATTGAGAGAAACAACTTTCAATATTTCCTCATTTCCCATTTATAAAGGTAAGGCAAATTTCTGAATAATCCGAAGAGTCTAAAATGAAATATGAATATACCAAATCTATACCAAATCTACGAAGGACGCTCATCCAGATACTAGATAAGAGATTGAGCCCCCTTCTTCCCTTTCAAATAGCAGTGAACTGATGTAATTGGACTTAACTATGGATTTCGGTTTTTCCCCCATGCTCCCTTTCCACCCTCGTGACCCCTCCCTCGACCCATTGTCACCCTGAGCAGAGGACCGCACCTGCCCAGACCCTGACAACCTATCCCACCCACCCTTCTAATGGCACAATGACTTAGTACCTAGTGCTGCCAGACAACACAGCCCCCCTACACTCCCCTCCCCTTCTTCACTCCCCGCGTTAAAGTTAAACAGTGAAAAGAAAAAAAGGGAAGAAAGACAGATAAGAGTAATTCATTTCCTCCCCAAGAAGCAAGACAAAGAAAGAGAAACTACAAGCACATAGCTGACACATAGCATAATGGCATTAAGACTTGTTCATGGAAATCTGTTGCAGCAATTCCTGTGCATCTGAGACGCAGCAGAAGACATGAAATTTGCCTTTGACGAGCACCTTGAGCTTACTCTGCTGGGCTATCATTGCCTGCGCCCCCTGTTCCTTAAACTAGTGAAGCATTTTGACGAGTTCTTTCCGCCTTTTTGCTGCGGAAGCTGACATGTCTGAGAAAATGCGACACAGAGGGACTTCAGCTGAAGAGAACTGTCTTTGCTTGATGGCCTTTGATAAAATCTGTTCCTTAACCCTGAAGTCCCCGAAGTTTACCAGGATAGTCCGTGGAAATCTGGGATTAGGGGGCAGATGTGCTGGAACACGATGGGCTCTCATTATGGTAAGATCACCATTAAACTCTGGAAGGACATTTTTCTTTATAAATGAGTCAACCCATTGTGAAGTCTGCTGGCCCTCAATGCCCTCCGGAATACCCAAAATACGAAGATTCGAACGCCTGGATTGGTTCTCTAACTCCTCCAATTTGTATTCCAGAGTGGTTCTCTGGGACTGGAAAGTGGCGACTTTGAGGTTCATGGTTGACACTTGATCCTCTGGTTGCAAAATTCTGGATTCGGCCTCCAGCAGCCGTGCCGGGATCTGAGCCATGTTTTCCTCAATCTTTGACAGGCGAGCATGGATTGCCGCAATCTCAGTAGCTTGGGAGGTTTTCAAATCACAAATTTCTTCCAGAATTAAGTTAAGAAGACTGTTAGCGTCCCATTGCATAGAAAACAAACTACTGCCTTGGGGGGAATTAACCTGGCTTGAATTAGGAATATTCTCCGCCTGCACGGCCTCTGGTTCAGAAGGTGCGAGTGCCACTGATATAGGTAGAACAGAATTCGCTGGGACCCCCGGTATAGATTGAACCCCTCCGGTTAAAGGGGCAGCCAAATCCAGAGATGGAAGGGGTGAATGGCCATCAATTCCAGAATTCGCCTCCAATGAGTTGTCAGCTACCAAAGAGTCATTGCCTGCCATCTCCTGCACTCCTTCGCCCGAGAGTGCGCCTGGCTTGGGTTTAAAAAAAAGAGGGTATTTTCTTAAGATCTCTTGCTTCCCCCCCTGTCCCGTCAGGTATGGCGTTTTTTGACTTAATCGAGTCTGAGGGAATTGATGTATCTGCCGATGAAAAAGCCAGCCCACTAGGGCTGATAGTCAAGTCCAAATCAGCAGTGGCTGCTCCCTGATGAACTCGATTTTTGGCCGCAATGTTAGCCATCTCCGCAATTTCCGTAAGGAGGGGAAGATCTTTCCTAAAAACAGCTGCATGATTGAGAAGGGCTTCAGCCTGGCCAGCTCGCTTTTTGACCTTTTGGCTCAAGTTCGGAGATTCAGGCTGGGCAGTACCTTTGGCTCCTTTAGTAAGCTTGCACATAATGTGATGGTCAAAAAACGCCTCTCAGTAGCTTACTGACCTAAATTACTGCCCTATGTATTTCCTGGGACTTCTCCAGCGACCCTCACCCAAGTAATTAAGGGGCTCCCCTATACCAGTGAGTAAGGAGGGGGAGAGGAAAAGAAAAAAAAAAAAACTCACTCACTTACCCCCACTTGGGGAGAAACCTGGTGTCCCAAACTTAATCAAGAAGTCACCGCAAGTCCAGGGGCCACGGAGTCTCGACCATCATGAAGCCAAATCCGACAGTGTAGCCCAACAGGGCATAATCGGCTTGATGCAATTCAATTCCGCGCAGCAGCTCCCCATGAGCTTGCCTGCAGATGTGCCAAAGCGAATATCAGGCTGTCCGCAAAAAACGGGCTCCTCTATGTCCGCGATCTCGACAATGTCTCCCGCGGCTTCAGTTGCACAGCGCGCGGCTCCATCCCGCTGCTTCTCGGCGTCTGACGTCAGGGGAAGTGAGGGGGTGTGGTAGCGGCCGCTCTCAGCCGGTCAGCATCCCGCCCCGGGATCCTCGTCTGTCCTACGGAGGTATTATTGTGCAGGTGTTCATCTGGGGTTCTACACCCTGATATCCTTTCTTGCTTTAACACAAATCCGAAGAGATATCTAGGCGTTTACTTCTCGCCATTAGTCGGGGAACTATACGATTTAAATTTTGTTCCACTATTACGTAAAATTCAGGATCTTTTTTCCCGATGGCATTCTCTTCCATTATCCATTCTCGGTAGGGTGGCACTCATTAAAATGTCAGTGCTTCCACTTTTCAACTTCCTTTTTTCAGCAATCCCGTGTGTTCTAGTGAACTCCTTTTTTATGAAGTTAGAGTCTATGTTTACAACATTTCTATGGGGCAACAAGGTCCCTCGAATTGCACTTAGCACTTTATATGAAGGGTTGGAAGACGGAGGCTTAGCCCTCCCGAATCTGAAGGAATACTATTTCGCATATTTTGCACAATACATGTCTAGATTTATGCAGGGAACACATTTGGGTTTTTTAATAAATTTTTTAATGAATTTAATCTGCAAAGAAAATCAGATCCACTGCCCATTATCCATTTTTAGATCTCCCAAATTAGTTCGATATAAGTGTCTACATTGGTTTTATCATAAACGTCAGGCTTTTTATAGAAGATACTCCATCTCAGCAATAAATATTTCTACTCCGACAGCGGGTCTTATTGTTTCTGCAGGAATCAGGGATTCGTTTACAATTATTCAAAACTGGACTAAGGCTGGGTTTTGAAATTATCTGACTTCCTGCGGAATGATAGATGGCTGAATATAAGTGAGATGTCTCAATTAATCCCCAACGATTTCCTTCTTCTTGGGTCATACAACGCCCTTACCAAATTTTTTAGTAATCTTGATCTGTCTCAGATCATCGCCCAGAAACGTTTAGTTCATGACTTACTGGAGGATGTGGTTTTGAAGAAACCAGGGGAATGGAGAAAACAACTCGCCTCAATTAAGGGGATAGACCTAGAGGCCAAAGCAATATTGAAATAGGAAAAATATGAGGAGATGGAAATATCAGCCAATATGTGGTCTACAGTTAATAAATTAAATTTCAGCATGGTCCGAGGGGCGATTTGGCGTAGGATGCTATTTTTTAGTAAGTGGCTACTTTATAGAACTCCTTCCTTTGTAGCCAAGGTTTACCCTAATCAATCGGGTCAGTGTTTTAGGTGCCACAATCATCCATCAGCCAATTGGACCCATATTATACTACATTGCCCTTTGATCCAGAAATTTTGGAGTGATATTTTTGACTACCTAGCAATTGTGTGCTTGGTATCTTGTGGGCCTAATGTCCGGCTGATAGTGTTTGGTTATGACCCAGATCTGGGTTTACCAGATAAAATGATTAAATTGTTATATATTGGAATGGCCGTCGCCAGATCACTTCTACTTCAAAGATGGCGAACGAACTTAATACCTTCTAAAAATGAGTGGGTCCGGAAAATGGCACAGGTTAAAAGAAGTGAAAGGGTCTATGCATTACGAATTGGTGGGCACAAGAAGTTTGTGAAGATCTGGGCAGAGTTTTTTAACGGTGACTTTTAAAACTACTAAACATGATTGGAGTATTAAGTTTGAAGATGCCCTGACTTCTATGAAATCACAAACTAGCACTTTATTATGTTTAGGGTAGTTTATGTTGCTTTATTGTTTTAATAGGTATGAGGTTTCACTTACATATGCACATGCACTTTCGCTACTTACTACATACTTTAGGAATTTTAGATCTAATTAAGGATTAAAGAAGTTTTAATTGGCAGTGGATATAGCTTCTGGATGATTACGTTCCTTGTTTTTCAGGGCTTAAAAAGCAGTTTTTAGTTTTTTGTTTTTTTTTGTTGTCTTGCAAATCTGATGTTATCAATGTATTGTGATGAAAAGTATTTAAGATGTAAATGTAAGTTATATATGGATTTCAATAAAAATAAAAAAAAATAAAAGAGAAAAGGAAAGAAAGAAGGAAAGAAAAAAGACAAAGAAGAAAGAAAGTAAGGAGGCAGAAGGGAAAGGGTAAGGGAAAGAAAGAAAGACAGAATGAAAGAAGGAAAAAAGGTAAGAAAGAAAGAAAGAATAACTTAAGGAATAACAAGGAAAGAAAAAAGGAAAGAAGAAAAAGGGAAATGCAAAGAAAAGAAAGATAAGAGGAAAGAATGGAAAAAAGAAGGAAAGAAGGCAAAGAAGGAAAGAAAGAAGAAAAGTAGTAATGAAAAAGGAAGGAATGCAAAAAAGAAAAAAGGAAATCGGCACAAATTAAAGAAAGAAGGAAAGAAAATGAAGGAAACGAAGATGAAAAGAAGGAAGGAAGGAAAGAAAAAAGAAAATGGGTAGAAGCAAGGAAAGGGGGGTTCACAGCATACAATATTGGCTACTAAAACCCAAATTACACCCTGCCTACGATTAAATAAAAGTGTTATAAGGGTGCTGCAAATTAAATATGATGAAGTTTGGTTTTGTTCCTGGGCAAAGTTTATTAAAGAACCATGGATGAAACTGAGTCCACTAATACAATATATTATACTGTGAAATAGCAGCAGTCAGATAAATAAACATGGGCCATTTCCAAAGGAATTTACAACAGCATTGGCAGGAGAATGGAACTGATAAAGCTGGAATGTTCCTATGGTCACATGAAGAGCTGGTAGAAAGCATCCCGCTATCACAAAGGCTAAACTAAAGTAATAAGGTAAAAACATAAACATTGTCACCGAAGGGAACTATGGGCCTGATTCTGATTTCTGATGGACCACCACCGACAGGCTATCGTGGCGGTCCGCCCAACATCTGGGGCTGCGGTCCGACCACCGGATTACAATGCCAGTGGTCGGACCGCATCAGGCGGGGGGAAAGACCGCCGCCTCCGACAGGCTCAAGGAGCCCGTTGCGCGGCGGCGGATTCGTAATCTCTACAATGGGGCGGTGCCTGCGGAGGCACTGCCACAGGGATTACGATGTTAGTTTCCCACAGCCTTTTCATAGCGGTCGGACCGCCTTGACAAGGCTGTCAGAAATAGACTTTGGGGCCTCCTAGCAGGGCCCCCTTCACCTGTGGGTCTCCACTATGGGGTCAGGTGGGCACATGTGGTGCCTACCCAAACATCCATGCACCTTGTAGGGTGCATAGATGTTTGTAAACATACCCTTTACTATTGCGGCCTGTGCTGCGGCCCTTTTCCGGCCTGCAGCACAAGCCGCAATAGTAAACAGCATGTTAACCAGTGGCTTAAGTAGGCTGACCAATGGCTCCATGTTGTAATTTATGCTGTAGTGAGAGGAAGCAAAATGTGAATGACACAACAACAGACCAATGGATGAAGAGATCTCACTGAAAGACCCTTTTAAGTGTGTACATTCTACATACTATTTTACTAAAATAGAAATGTCTTGGCTAATGCCAGTCCTTAAAAGGGCTGAACACGGGGATGAGAAAAGCCTCTACAGCTAAGGTGTTAATTGCCTATTTGCATTGCTTAACTGCATGCCTTTCTCCCAGACCCCGATGGGAATAACCCTGTTTCTTCTCAACAACTGACATCAGCACAAAGAGAATAATTTCGTACATTAATGACATTGTATAGTTCAGGGGACAAAGCTTTTACAAGGAATGGTGCTCCTGCCATGCAAAAGCTTGATTATGCAACATTTTTCATGGAGAAGATAATTGCAATACAATTCAGTGCTGCTTTATTGGAATGACAAAATGTACAATTGCTAAATTCTATTACTTCGCGTTTTGTCATTTCTATAATGTTATTTAAAAAAAAAAATGTAAAACAGAGAGATGGTTTACTGCTGTGTAGTTGATATACTGTGCAAGAATTCGATGATCATAGTGGTGTGAATCTTTCCGATATTTTCCTTGGAGCATTGGGTCTATTACATAATAATCTTACACATTCATGCTACAAGAGAAAGCAGTTTATCAGTTTGAATAGCCAGGCTCTGCTTGTGAAGGGTGATCTTACATTGCATCAGTTATGAGTATTTCATTTTACGTCAGACACCTGGCCTGTCAAACTCTTGCTGCCAGTCCTATTTTGCAGGGACTTTGCTAAGAAGCAGAGAAGTTACATTTCGAAACACAGTTCATTGTTCATAGGATCACGTGTCTCTGGGGCTTGTTTACCAGGCCTCATGGACAAGGGTCTGAACACAAAGCAAATATCCAGGGTAGGTGTCTTCAGTAAAAACAAACAAGTGAGGGAAACACGTAAAAGACGGACACTCCTCACAATGAGGTAGATTTTAGTTATTATTATCCCTCATGATTTGAAGTGCTAGATTGTCTTTTTAGTAGTCATTTGTATTGTATTTCTTGATTTTTGTATGTCTGTAAAATCCTGGCACAGCTCACAGTCACCGACATCAGTAGATATTTGAAGTAATTCACTCTGGATTGTACACCCGACCTGGGTTCTACAAAATGGGGCAGGACATTGGTAGGATAACTCGGGCATTGCTTCATTCTTCCCGTGGAGGTGAAAGCATGCTAATGTCCAGAACTTACACCGTACTTTAATCTGTCACTTTGCAAGTTTCTATGTATTGATGATAAAGAAGCAGAGGATGAGGAAAGGTTCCCCCTAAGAGCTGTATTAGTCCCTGAATCTGCGAAAAACATATTTGTTTTGTTCTTGCATGGATCTTTTTCTTCCAGCATGCAAATCAATTATTGACGAGCCTAGATAATTAATGCTATAAATATTGGGCAGAGAGTTCAGCTCTCCAGGAGGCTTCCTTGTTGCCTTCATTGTACCAGTGCAAGGGCTGTGTCAGTGGAAGACTGAGAAAAATAAATCTATCTATCTATCTATCTATTTATCTGCTGTCTCTGTCTGTCTGTCTAAGTAAAACACAACTGAATATTCTTATGCACTTAATCGTTATATATATATATATATATATATATATATATATATATATATATATATATATATATATATATATATATATATATATATATATATATATATATATATATATATATATATATATATATATATATATATATATATATACATACACACATATATATGAATGCCACCTGCTCATTAGAGAAGTTTTGGCTGAAAGTAACAAGTTTCTGTCATTAGGTTTCATAGACTTGTATCGAGAGAATAAATGATCCTAAATTTCATGTATTTTAACATTGCATGTTACAACTGGCGCTTGTTGGAGTGAGAGCCCTGGTTAGTTGAAATGACAATTGTCTCTTGATTATTTGCTGTGCTTCTCACTATTATTGCATTAAATCATTAAATACAAGTTAGAATTATTGACTTCCTGATGTGTTGTATTTTAACACACACACACACACATACATATACACACACGTAGCCTGATAAATAAGATACCCTCCAGTTTGAACACTGGGTAAGGGGAGTATGCAATTTTGACCCTTTCTCAGAATGTCTGCTGAAATTGTTCTCCCACAATTGTTTTCCTTCATTCCCTTTTCTTTTTTCCCTTCTCTTTTCTATTTCATCTTTTTTTCTCTTTCTATTCTTCTTGTGTTGCTCCCAGCTTTTTTCCTTCCTGGTTTATTTCTTTCCATCTTTTTCCCTTCTTTGCATTCTTCTTTCCTTCCTTCTCTAAGGCTACCATTCCATTTGACTCTCACTGATTCTTTTCCTTGTATTGTTTGTCATTTCTCTTTCGCTAATTGTTTTTTTACTTTGCCAACCCTCAGCCCCTCACCACAGCATCATCATGGTATTTTCTTTCTTGCAGTATTATATATTAGTGTCTGCTTTGATCTTGTGACCTACAAGCCACAGATTAAAGTTAAGATGGGCTTTAAGAACTATTTAATCTTTCCAGTGCCACTACACCCATATATGTAGATGCACAAACTGTAATATGCTGTTTATTGCCATTGTAGAGTGTAGGGAAGGGCCATGAATCACGCGAAACAAAGGCTTGAGTGCGTCATTATGCCACTTCCCTCCCTATGTACACCTTGATTTCCCCTCAACTATGTCAAACAATCAATCAATCAATAAATCAAAGTCCATTTGTATAGCGCACAGATGCCTCATAGGAGGCATCCCAACGCTCAAGCGGATAATTGACAACCAAAGAGTCCAATGCAGATCAGATAAACACATTGGGTAGCTTTTAATGAAGAGAAAGGTTTTCAATTCTCTCTTGAAAATTGATATAGAGGCAGCTCTATGCAGGTTCACTGGGAGTGTAATCCTCAGCTAGGCTGTCAAGGCTCTGAAAGATCCTCCTCCTTGTCTCGCCTTGGCGAATTTTGGGACTTGCAACAATAAGAGATTGTTTGATCTGAGCGAGCTAAATTGCCTGCATGGGCGCAGTCTCTTTCGCAGATAGGCAGGACCCTGGCCAGAAAAAGCTCTAAATGCTAATGTTAGAGCTTTAAACTTGAACCGATTTGTTACTGGCAGCCAATGCAGTTGCTTTAAATGGGGAGATATGGACTGCATATATGGAACTCTTCAGATCAGCTTTGCTGCTGCATTTTGCACCATCTGAAGTCTGCAAATTAGGAAAGCAGGGAGTCCCAGATACAGACTATTAGCATAGTCCAGACGGGAGGTTACCAAGGTGTGAAGCACTGTCTTGCGAGTATCTTCTGGGATCAAATGCAACATCTTCCTCAGGAATCTAAGTTTAGCAAAACAAACTGATGACCCCTGCTTGATTTGCATTGTGAAAGAGAGACTCGAGTCAAACATCATTCCTAAATTTCTCACGGGGGCTGGTGGGGAACCAAGATCCTTTGGCCACCAGAGGCTAGGAAGGGGGGAGAACATGTCCCGAAAAAAAGAACTTCAGTTTTGTCTAAGTTTAGTTTGAGAAAAATTCCATCCATCCAGCCTGCGACTCCTTTCTGCATTCCTTGAAATTACTCAGGGTAGAATCCGAATTTTCCTGGAAGGACAGTAAAAGCTGCGTATCATCCGCATAGGACACCACCTGTACCACCCAAGATTCAATCAATTGAGCCAAAGGAGTGAGACAGTGATTAAAAGTGTATGGTTCAGTGCTGAGCCCTGCGGAACTCCATATGATAGGGGCCTAGTGAAGGATGAAAACAACAGAATATGGACCCTCTGCGATCAGTCCTGCACAAAAGACTTTAGCCAAAAAAAGGACTTCCCTTGAATACCTGCCAATCTATGTACATACATTAATTTACTAGTGCTCTGTATGAGCTATTCTCTTAGGGCCAGATGTACGACCATTTTTTGCGGACGCAAATGGGATATCGGCCCCTTTGCGACCGCAAAAATGGTCTGCCCAATGTACAAACCCTATTTTGCGAGTCGGTAAGCTATTACCGACTCGCAAAATAGGGTTTGCGACTCGCTATTAGGAAGGGGTGTGCCAAGGGCGTCCCTTCCTAATAGTGACTCGCACTTCAATATACGATTGTTTTGCAACCGCATTTGCGGTCGCAAAACACTCGCAGTTTACCACCTATTTCAAGTAGGTGGTAAACCTCTTGCAGACGGGAAGGGGTCCCCAGGGGACCCCTTCCCCTTTGTGAGTGTGTGCGAAAATATTTTTTTAAGAGCAGGTAGTGGTCCCAGGGACCACTGCCTACTCTTAAAAAATGAAACAGAAACGTTTCATTTTTCTTTTTTAAATGCATCCCATTTTCCTTCAAGGAAAACGGGCTGCATTTAAAAAAAACTGCTTTATTTAAAAAGCAGTCACAGACATGGTGGTCTGCTGACCCCAGCAGGCCACCATCCCTCGGAGAGCTAGCCATTCCTAATGGGGTCACAAATAGCACCTGCCTCATAAATATTAATGAGGCAGGCATTTTGTGACCCCATTAGGAATCGCTAACAGTGTCTGAGACACTGTTGTAAATTGCATTTTGTGAGTCGCAAAGTGACCCAATTTGCGAGTCGCAAAATGTAAGGGTCGTACATCTGGCTCTTAGAGAATACCTTATTAAAGTGAAGAACCCAATCCACGATACAGAGCTGGTGATAAGAGATTAATGGCACTTGTCTACAATATGACCTGGGAATTGTGCTACATTACATACTTCATCATACGCTGCCCTGAATAAGTGGAAGCACTTCTAGTATGAGAAATACGCCTGCATGATTACTGATTTCAGAGTTACTAGTTCACACCATGTCACCAAGACAATGTTTCTAGGTCTGTGCTTTGCTGTTAAAAATCATAATTATTAGGTGAGTTAGAACACTTGGTTCCATGGAAGTAAATTTAGACTGTTACTCTCAGAACACATTAGGTCGTTGTCAAATGAATACCGAGGACTGAAAACACAGAGCCCTGGCGACCTAGAGTCAGGTGGCAATCTGCATTTTAAAATGCATGAAGTTAAATTCAAGCTCTGCATTTTAATGCTTCACAATCTTGGAGAAAGCAGAAAAGGCAGCAAAGTCTTTGCCAGGTGAACTGCACATAAAACTGTAGCAGCACCTATGTGTTCATAAAGATTTGGCCACACTTTCAAACCTAGGAGCCAGTCAATTTGGAATTTGTGACTGCTGCAGAGTCAGATGAGGGATGATTGACTGAATGAACTAATCGGGAAAGCAGTATAGAGAGCATCTGAAAAAAATATATTCTCCAGCTATGAGGACTCATGTGGGACTTTTTCTTACTTTTACATTGGCCCCAGGCCTGCTGAAATCAGCTCCTGCCTTTCTTGGAGGCATTGTTGGGCGATGAAGACCTTTAAGCAACAAGGCAGGTAGCAGGGTGTGAGTACATTGAGCACTCCTTTGAGATTGATTGCCCATTTTGGAGTTGCAAATGAAACTCACTCATACCTTTTAACATAGGATGCTGTGTGGTACTTTATTTTATTTTATTTTTACACTATGCCCTTCCCAAGCTGAAAGACCTTTCCAGGAAGAACTGGTGAGCCGGTGAAGAGGAATTCAAACAACAAGCCGATAAGGGAGGGTGTCAGCACATTGAGGGCTTTGACTGGAGCAGTGTTTCTTTCTGATTGCCTGTCCACACTGGAAAGAGAATTGAAACTAACTTTTATTTTTCAATTTAAGACTTTGGGCCTTGTTTGGTGAATGGGATACTCCATCACAAATAGTGGATATCATGTCTGCCACATTACAAGTGCATTATATCCTATGGGACCTGTAATACGCAGGAGGGATGTCAATCGCATTTTAATGAAGTATCCCATCCGCCAAACTTTTTGTACTTGTACCTTGGCTCTATTCTGGCTCCAAGTCTGCTCATGACTTTCCTGCAGGCAATGTTGGAGCCCCGAAGACCTTAAACAAGAAACCAGCAGGCAGGTTGTCAAATCGTTGAGTGCTTTGATTGTAGCAGTGCTAGTGTTTAAGATTGCCTTTTCATGCTGGAGTAGTGTGACGGGGCTACGATGATCGCACAACAGCAGTGTAATGGTAGCACATGAATTGGCCACGAAATATGCAATGCGTGTTGACATTGCGCCGTCAGGCCAGCAGGCAGGAAGCTGTGGGCAGGGATCTTTGGTATTATAATCATTGGAGACTGTCTCTTTATTTATCCTTAGGAGAGCCATGCTGACCTCGGCTAGTGGCAATAAATTGACAACAACTTTCAAATCTTGCACAAACATATCAGATATGTAAAGGGTGAGAATGTTCAACCAGAGTCAGATCTACTTATCGAATCACTGTCAAACGATGCTAAATGTAGTATGGAGCAACAACAATTAATTACTACAGGGGCATATTAGCAAGAAGAGGCGATAATCATCGCTAACCCTGCTTAGCGTGATTTTTTTTATCGCCGGCTATCGCTGGAATATATCGCCACGCTAACGCTGTATTAGCAACGATTAGCGCTATGGCGATGAATATTCCAGCGATAGCGGGGGAAATGGGCCAACATCGCTGAAAAACCAGCGATGTTGCATGGAGAAGGGAGAACACCTTGCTGATACGACCCTGTGGTCGTATCAGCATAATCCACCCCCCATGTTAGGTATGGCTAACACCTGCTAATTGCAGGTGTTAAATAAATGGCGATGACCCCGGTTAGCGCGACTTTTCACGTCGCTCACTGGGGCCATGGCCACCTTGCTAATAGGCGATAGGCCTGTTAGCGAGTGTTTCCCAGGTTTGTTCGTCGGAACGCCCACTTTGCATGTCATTAGCGATAAATATCGCTGACATGCAAAGCGGTAAAAACGGGCGCTAATGCCCGCAAACTGTCTCTAACTGCTGTTAGAGACAGTTTGCTGATAGGGCGATATAAATATCGCCGCTTTAGCGGCAAAAAGTGCCGCTAAAGCGGCGATAGTGCCCTTGCTAATATGCCCCTACCTTCTTTAAGAAGGATCAAGGGCCTAAGACACACCATTTTGTGGTAGAGGACATGCAAAAGTGCCTATTACAGTAGCACATATCCCTGCCTACAAGGAAGTCTTAAATGCTCAAGGTTCTACATCCTACACCAACATATGCAGAAGCCAATCTTTCATAATTTACCAAACAGTCAGATAGTGATCCACTAGCAAATCCATTCGAAAAGCTGACTTTACCTATTTTTAATCAATCTCATAATCCTCAGAATTTTTTTGCCTCTAAGTAAATGTTTGACATCCTCAACGACTGAAGTAGACAGAAAACAACAATCTTACTTGTCATTACAATAGCTCAGATTTAATTAGTGCTTTTAATATCTTCCTAGTAGCTGCTGTTCAACTTTATTAAGGCAATTGGAGCTTCTGCAAATACTTGCTTTTTGTGTTATACCGTTAGAAATAATACATTTCTAATTTTATCAATATCATAGATATGGGTGTTAATAAGTTTGATTGTAGTTGTGAAGTCTAATTGCTGCTGTGTTTCCTTAATTGAGAAGTTGAATAGTTTACCGTAGATGCTCGAATCACAGCTTCGTGATTTCAAACAGTCACCCATTAATTGTGGAAAATAGGTCGAGGCAATGTCCTCATGAGTAAGTTGGAAGAAGCTAAGAGTGCCCATTTCTTCAATGATGTGATGTTTTGACTGTACAAGTTGGAAAGATCATACACCCAGATATTCAGTAATGGGAAGAATATATACCAATCTGTGACTGTAATGGCACACTTCCCTGGTAGTGAAATGCACAGTGGCGTAGAAAGGGTTTCATAAATCAAGTAAAAGTAAGACATTCAACCCCACAACCCAATGACTGAACACCGCGCACCCAAGACCACCTATGTCTCCTATGCCTTGCCACATTACTCTTCTTGCCTTGCATGCACCATCTTTTATGTCTCCTTTTATTTCTATTTCATGTTCTCTCCCCTTCTTCCTATTTCTTCCTGTGATTTCTTTATTCTAGTCTCCTGTCTCAGCTTTCCCCTCTGTCGCACTCGCATTTAGGATGGCAAAAGTGCTTTGTCTACAGACCAGTGAGGGAAGAGGAAGGATAGACCGATTAAAATGCTTCTCTGCCCACTTGCTCTTTGAGGATAACCTTGATCAACATCTATGGTGTGGGAGACCCACACACATGGAAGGCATACTTGAGAAGTCACAGTGGGTGCTCCCCAAATATCCCCAATAGCTAGTCACAGTTTGGGAGGGGAGATATGTGACAGTCGTATCACTGTTTGCAGTGCTTTCCATGCAATGCTTTTGCCCAGTGCCCGATAGCCCTCGGCCATGCTGTCTCCCACTGCTGATACTGAACATTTTCTGGAGGCTAGTGGCTACAGAACATACAGCTCATCCCTGAGATGAATACAAGTCTTGGGAGACAAGGTGGTCACATGTCACTTCATTTGCTCAAACTTCACCTGTAGCCCACACAATATTTTTTGAGGATCACATAACCTCAAGACCAATGCAACCAATAACAGGTCTAGGCTATGTCCTTGACTCTGTCAACCCACACTAAAGCATCTGCCTGCTGATTTTGAAGCACCATGGCATAGAGAGAGAGAGAACAATGACTTATTCCTGTCTGTCCTGCAAGCATCTGGCCCATAATCAGTCAGTGCAAAGAAATATTTCACAAAATTACATCAGGTTTGAATGCTGCTCTTAATTCCGCATCCCACTTACCAAATTGTCTTTTTTTTCAATTAACTGAACGAGAGAAAGTGCTGCCAGTTCAATTCTAGAAGATATTAAAGGAAAAAAGCCTGGACTATGCCAAACACCCATGTCCTCTACCTCTTCTTTGTGTCTTCTAAAATGGCATAGCTCAGCCAAAACCACCATTATAGGTGACAGGCACAAAGGATTTGTCAGAACTGCAGGGCCGGGGAAATCTCTCAACCTTGGTAACATTTCCAGAGTGTTCGGAGATTTGCCAGGAGTAAATTTGCCACTTTTGCTGCAAGCGAAAATTGGATTTCAAGCTTTGCCCACCTGAAAGTGACATGCTCATTTGCAGCACCTTTTTTATTATAAAAGTGTGGTGTGTGTGTATATATACACACACAAGAATTATTTTTACTTGTGTTTCTACTTACCACTTGTTACCACAGTCTATCAGTTTAATAGCAATGTTAATGGGACTTAGGAGCACTCAAATGAGTGGTGCTTATTTTATTCCCCCTAAAAGAATTAAAGGTAGGATTTGCAGCTACAGGATTCAAACCTTTCACCACCTGGTTCCTTCAGTTCACCATAATAGAAGCAGTGACCACTGAGATATCTTACCTCCTGTGTCTGCTGGGCATGTGTATCTACTGGTAAGCTAGTATAGGGGGTTAACCGCATAAGTGCACCAACAAATCATTCATGTCGACCGAACTACCTCCGTAGTGCAGAGGATGTGAACGGTTTGTCCTACACACAGCAATTGAAAATTCTTCTGGTGCTTCCACCAGAGTATTTTCTTTTTTTGAAATAAAATTGGAATTTATTTTTTTTAAATTAGGTCGGGATTCAAAGGTAGTACTTTTTTTTAATTGTTTGATGAGTAGCGTGCACAGTATGCTGACATCACACAATTGAAAGTAAAAACAGTCGGCTTTATCTTTGACCGGTGCTGGGGTTGCATGTCTCAGCCCCCAGAGCGTCAATCCAAGCAAGAGAGGTACCATTGGAAAGGGTTAGGGCCCCCTTTCCAGCAGTACCTCTCCCGAGTGTATCCCTACTTAGGGATCGCTTCTGTAAAAATTTAAAAACAGTAATTCTTACCCCTAATCTACTAGGGAATCAATTTTGGGCTGTCCCCTACCTCAAAAGTTATAACAGTATTTTTGCTACTTCACGTGGCACATAGAAGGAGCACAGAGGTGGTCTGCATAAACATGCCACCATGCCCAACCCCCAAAAGGCCCCCAATCAGTTCTCCCCGGTGGGGCAGAAAGCACACTAGGCACCATTGAGTTTGGCTCACTTGGCATGGGCAAGTGCTCCCACCATAAAAATTTCTTTATGTCCCCTGAGGGTGATTGGCATAGTTTTGACATGTGGGAGTGTTGAGAGGGAGTATACCCAATTTCCTCTCACTTTCCATGTTGAATGGCTGCACTATTCAGGCACTGGGCCAGCTGGCAGCCTAGGAACCCGGTGAACCCAGAGCAGAGGGGAAATGTTTTTATCGGAAGAAGTGTGAAATGCTGGGTGGTAAGAATTTTGTGGATCCCCACAGATTTCAGATCCTTCTGTCACAGAAGGATCACTGACACAATATCAAGGTAAATAATATAGTTGAAAAAATATACAGTCAAAACTATCATTTAACAAAATATTGTGATGCTATACTTAGAATGGTAAGTAAAAATAAATCAGAAAAAAATTTCATTGACACTAATATCATCCAAAAATAGTAAAAAATATCAATTTGTTTAACATAAATAGAGGTTAAAGTAGAAAATATTACATATTTTAATATATAATTTTAATATAATGTAATTTAAATATATTCCACTAATATTTAATACTATATTTAAATATATACTTATACTAACATACAAACACATATATATCTGTTGATATTTATGTGTATATATATATATATATATATATATAAATGTATATATATATATATATATATATAAATATATATCGATCACCAGTTCCGGTTTGCAGAGGCTGTCGTAAGGGCGGTCTGGCACGGGTTACTGGACAACCCGAATAAATTAAAAATTCTTCCTCCTCATCAGTAGGAATTACCAGACAGTCCAATATGCTGCAAATATATATTTTAATGGCAAAAACTACGCGTTTCGGCTTACGCCTTCTTCACGGTCTACAACCTCCATAGACACACTTCCTTATTTAAATGTATTCATAAAAACAGAAAGCGGACTACATCACCACAAAGTGACTATCAAAAGTGAGTTAAAACATGTCGGCCATTTTGTAACATTGTTTGAATGTACAGGAGAAGCATATAATTTCCTAAACAACCCATATTATAAACAAATTCGCATAAATAATGCAATTCATTGTGAAATCATATGAAGCTCAATAATCAAATATATTTATACATCCATGATTGGTGATCATATTTGAGCTTATATATGGATTTGAGATGGTATACAGTACATTATCATGCAACATAAATAAATGATAAATACTGCTTCATAGAGCCCAAGTGGGCATACAAATGTCAGTAGCAAAGTCTAGCCCCAGTGGGCCATGGCCAATAAGAACTTCTTTGAAGAAAATATTCCACTTATAAGTTCATAACTACTCACTAAATAAGAAAAAAGTGATGTACCCCTGCACCTGTAAAGATAAAAAATCAGTTATAAAAATCTTATTTACATGGAGAAGTTTAACGCATAGAAGCTGCTACTATAATAAACAATATTCATGTGTGCAGATGGATTGCTAATTCTTCACTAGAATTTAAACCTTGTGGCACAAGAGTTTCAAAATCAATTATGTATTTAGATTCAAGTTTACGCAGCGCAAGTTCACGATTCCCACCCCTGGCATTGATGGTCGCTGAATCAATAACCATCATGCGCAACAATTTCTAATTTTGAAAATTACAATCATAAAAATGGCGCGCCACTGGGTAGTGCTTATCATGATGTCTTATAGCACGTACCTGCTTCAGAACTCGTTTTTTTTGCACGATGTATCGTGCTCCCTATGTAAATTTTTTCACAGGGGCAAATGAGGACATAAACACAATAAGTGGTATTACAATTCAGATGTTTTTTGATCTCAAATATTCTCCTCGAGTTCGGTATTTGAAACGTAGCACAATCAATACTATTGCTGCACGCTTTGCAATTTCTGCAACAATAAAATCCTGTACATCCCATCACTTGTCGTTTTACACCATCAGTTATCATATTGACACTGAGGTCATCCCGTAAAGATCTACCTTTCTTAAAGGTAATTTGAGGATTGTTGTCCAAATGTTTAGTTAGATTCTCATCCGTTTTCAAGACATGCCAGTGTTTACTTAATATTTTGCGCACATCAGGTGCCTGTGCCGAAAATGTGGTAATAAATCTGATATTTGTTGAGTCTTCCCTCTGTTTAGTTTGATGCAACAGTTCGACTCTTGTCACCAACTCTACACGCTCCCTGGCTTGCGCAATAATCTTGTTACTGTATCCTCATTCTGCAAAACGTTTACACATATTTTCCCTTTCACAAGCAAATGCTGTTTCCGTACTAAAATTACGTTTAGCCCGCAATAATTCTCCATATGGGATACTATAGATTAGGCTAGACGGATGAGCACTTCTAGCGTTCAATAAACTGTTACCTGCTGTTGACTTTCTGAATAGTGTAGTCTGAAGCCTATCTTCCTCCACAGTTAACAGCACATCTAGGAATTCAAAGCTTGTTTTGCTTATGTGTTCGGTGAAGATTAAGTTACAGGAATTGATATTAAGCTTTTGCACAAAAGTCTTAGCTGAAACTTCATCCCCCCTCCAACAAAAGATTTGGTGAGATGCTAGTGGATTGGAGGGAAAAGGGGCTTTTGGAATGGGAAGAGTATAATTATCTTAAATGTTGCCATCCAAAAATACCCATATTATATCTTTTGCCCAAATTGCATAAAGATGCAGTACATCCTCCTGGCAGGCCCATTGTTTCATCAATTGGATCCTTGCTAGAAAACACATCCAGATTCATTGACCACTACTTACGACCATTCGTATATATTTGTACCAATAAATGTAAAATATTATTAAAATTAATATAATGTAAAATAAATATTTTTATTAATTATGTTACTATTCCCGCTCCAAGCAGCGCAACAGTAGGGAAAGTGTTGGACTTTGGAAGGATAAAATTCACAACTCCCACTCTAGTCTGTGAAACAGTAGGGAAAGAGTTCAATTACGAAGAGGTTAATTTTGCTATTCCTACAGCAGTCTAAGGGCCTTATTACGAGTTTGGCGGTCCAATAGACCACTGAACCTGTGGTGGCGGTCTGCCCGCCACATTCAGACTGTAGCGGTTGGACCACCACAGGACCGCTGCTGCTGCCAGGGATCCACGATCCCTGGTGGTGGTGCAGCAGTCTGAGGCCCCTAATAAGCTGGAGGTGCCGCTGCGGCACCACCAAGCATATTAGGAGCTTCCTCACCGCCGCACTTTTCATGACGGTGCTACTGCAATGAAAAGTGTGGCAGTGAGGAAGCAAAGGGGGCCCTACAGGGCCCCTTTGTGGCTCTGTGCCATGGAGTGCATGCTGGGGGGCACATGGTGTGCCCTCCTGTCTGCATGCACCCTCATGCTCCTGCAAGGAACGAAATGCACAACATTGTGCATTTCAGTCCGTGCAGGAACAGGCTTTGACGTTCCCATTGCGGTACCTATTTCAAAGGCACCGCTGTGGGAATGCCAAAGAACTTCCCGCCAGTGACTTGAAAAGTCGTAATCTGGCAGAAGGTCTGTTTTGGCTTTGGCAGTGTGGGAGCAGGGCGGTAGTTTGGCGGACCCGCTCCCACACCACCAAAGTCATATCAAGGCCCTTAACAAGAGTAGGAAAAGTATTTCACTTTAAGTACAATGCATATATAATTAACACCATAAATGTAGAAAAATATTGAACTCTTAATATAAAAATTAACATCAAAATATACATATATGTTAAAAAAATAAAAGAAAATATTCAACTTACATAATTGCTATTCAATAAAACAATCAGTTAACAATTAATAAATAATTATTATTCAATTATTCATTAATTAACTTTCCACCCTACACCTCTACAAATCTAGCAAACCACACCTAATATATAACTTAAATAATAAGTAGTCCATTATTTAATACTTAAAATCAATGAAATAATTAATTAAAAACAATAATTAATTGTTAATTAATTATTGTCTAATTAACTTCTCAGCCTAGATGTCTACAAACCTAGCAAACCACAACTAAAATATATTTAATATAAATAAGTGTTCCATAATTTAAATATTTATAATTCAAATAATTAGTTAATTTGCAAATAATAATTATTAGTTAATGAATTATTAATTTAATAACTTATACCCTATACCCCCACAAACCTAGCATCCCACAACTAAAATATCAGTAAAATAAATCAGTATTCCATATTTTACATAATTAAAAAATAATAAAACACTTAATTAAAAATTATTAATAACATATTAGTTAATTATTTCTTAATAAACTTACCATCCTATACCCTTACAAACCTAACAGCCTGCAAATAACATAAAATGAAAATAAATCAATATTATATAATTTACACCATCAGTATCATATAATTAAATACAATTGATTAAATAATTCATAATTATATTAACTTATTAACTTCCGACCCTATCCCCTATAAACCCAACAACCAGCTATGACACTATAAATTACTATAATAAAATTAGAAAAAAATTGAAATCACTTAAAATTACAATCTATATATATATATATAAAAAAAACAACGATATTCTTAACCACTATATTATGGAAAACCATATTAACAACATCAATATTATTTGAATCAATATTACAAACCTCAAAAAACACTATTCTTGTCAACGATATTTGTGTATCATGGTATTTGTATTTCGCAATATATATTTTCCAATATTTCTTCCTCCCGTTATTTTTAAATTGACATTTTGTCTAAACACTGTCACAGAAATGTGAGGAAAATATGTGATTCTAGTCAGAGTTATAGGTTTATAGAGCAAACTGGGTAAGAAGACATAGGGAATCCATGCACGTAACACCACCCTAGATTCCCCAGGACATCTTGTTTTCAGAAATTCTGGGTTAAGTAGGTTTCCCTGGGTGACAGCTGAGACTGGGTTGAAATATTGCACCTGCGCACATTGCCAAAATGAGTCAATTTTCAAGTCGAAAACTTAGTAGCTCCATGTTGCATTTTGGTGCCTTTCTGGTCACAGATGATAGTCCCACCCACACAAGTGGGTACTGTTTTTATCGGGAAAAGCATGGAAACCTCGGAATAGATTAACATTTGTACTTATCTATTGAATATCTCTCTATTTTTGGATTCCAGATGTAATACAAAGTGCAAAAAAGATCACATTGTTCAAAATGCTCTCTAAAACACATGATAGTACGTGTAACCCCAATTTCAGAGGTGCACAAATAATAACTATTCCTTAACTCAGTATCTAGGACACATTTAAAAATGCATACATTTTCTTCATAACCGTTTTCCATTCATTAGATTATACCAAATGAATTGATGCATGGTCATGTCACATGTTTTTGAACAACCAACAAACTATATATTTCTGCAACTAGAAGGGTCTGCTAGAAGTAAACGTATATTAATTTTGTAATTCGACTTTCAGGGTAAAAAATTACAGATGAAAATATTGTCACCTAGTTCTATCTTATGCTAATTATTTTCAATATTTTTTCATTTCAATGTTTTGTTTATTTGGGAAAACAATGCGCAATCTACACAAATGACCCCTTGCTGAATGTGGAATTTTATCTACTTTTCAGAACTTTGTCTGGGGTTCACCCATGAGTATCACGTCTGTTCCACCACAAACCACAAGTAGCTAGAAACTACACAAATTAGGAGGCATCAACTACATTTTGGAAAAATGCAAAAAGTGGTTGGAAAAACCGATTTGCAACAACTCTGTTCCAGGAAGCTGGGAAGAGGGTGATGTTAGCACAACAAACCTTTAGGCAATGCCCTTTTTTTTTATTTTTTTAGAAAAAAACACAACTTTCTTGCACAGCACTTTTTTAACATTTTGAAGAAAAAAAACGGAAATGTGACTGCTTTTGGGCTATTTTCTTGGTTCTCTCCAAGGGAATCTCCAAACCGTGGGCACTTTTAGAGACACTTTTAGAGACGTGGTTCCTTGCTCACTTTGCCACTGGTTTCAAGCTAGTCTGGCTGATGAGGGGTGTTACCCTGAAACCGGTCCCACGATGCTTGTTTCCAGTCCAGGAAAGACCTGGCTTGGCAGTTCGGGCTGGACTGTTCCCATGAGGAACAGGGTCAAGACTGATTTGCATATGGCTGGGTCTGATCTGGAGTGTAGAAGTGAGCTAAAGAACGATGATGGATTCAACTTAGATCTAATAGTGACTAGGGGTGAGTGTCTGAAAAGTTTCAGCACTCCGTACCTCATCTCCTTGTGTTTGCTTTGTTCGCCCTACGTTGGCAGGGTATGCCCAGACGTGGATCCCTTGCTCACTTTGCCACTGGATTCAAGCTATCCTGGCTGATGAGGGGTGTTACCCCGAAACTGGTCCCAGGATGCTTGTTTTTGGTCCAGGGAAGACCTGGCTTGGCAGTTCAGGCTGGACTGTTACCATGAGGAACCGGGTCGAAACTGATTTGCATATGGCTGGGTCTGAAATGGTGTGGCGATGGATTCAGCCCAGATCTAATAGTGACTGGGGGTGAGTGTCTGAAAAGTTCCAGCGCTCTGTCCATCATCTCCTTGTGTTTTCAGTTTTAGAATCTCCAAAATGAGGGGGAAAAGGACACAAATCTGGCCTGTGAAGTGGCTTGTTACTATGAGCGCTAGGACCCTTGTGGTCCTAGGTGGACTCTAAACAGGAATTACGTATTCTGATGGGAGGTGCTAAGGTGTGGTTATAAAAGTTATTACACAATGCATGTAGTGTGTTATTGTATGTTGAGGAATAAAGATGTCTGTTACAGACCTCCGTGTGTGGCATGTTTCACTTAGATGCCCCCGGGCTGGGGAGGACGCTACAACTGGCAACGAGTAGGGGATACCTACACCAAAGGAACAATGCTGCTCTCCCTGAGAGTTTGCAACAGTACATTAAACAGCTTGTGCGTGCCATGTGCACCCCGAATCGATGCAAAGCAGTCTGCGGGTGGCGTATGTGGAGCAAAGCCCGGCTCCAGCCCTTACACAGCCATCGAAGAAGTTGAAGGCCCTGCAGAGGAGCACATTTGAAAAGCCCGCCAGAACCCACTGGCAAGGCCGAAAGAAGAGATACTGTGCCGCACCATAATACAGAGCCATCATTCATAGGAAGCAAATGCTAAAGGCAGTGACAACCAGGTACGAAAGCAGAAACTTACTTATAGGCATAAGCAAGGCAAGTGCTACACAACCTCAAAATCAGACTAGACGACCAGGCTCAACCAACCTGGGTGTTGCGTGGAGAGGTTGCCAGTCCTGCTGCACATGAAGAACGCTGTCCGAACAGCATGTGCCTTCAATGGTGACAGAAGGGAGTATAAAGTACGATGCTGCAGTGTTTGTGAAACAACCACTGCAATTTGTCACAGCGAAGAAGCAAAACATTGGTGCCAGGTAGGCTGAATGGATCGAAACGTTCAATGATTTCATAGATGCGCTAGACAAAGAAGATAAGAAAATCATTAAATATTTGAAAAATCTTGACGGTGATGAAGTGAAAGAAGTGCTAAAGAAAGTCTCACAAACTGATGCAACATCGTACCAAAAGATAAAAGAAGCGTTGGAAGCCAAGTTCAATGAGATGCAAAATGTTGACTATGAAAGGTACATTTTCAACCAAGAACGGCAACAGGCTTGTGAAATGATGGATGAGTTTGTTGAGAAACTTGACATACTTATCAGACACTGTTAGTTCTGTGACTTAAATGATGAAGAAGCCATGTGCCTCAAAGTCATTGATGGTTGTCTTTCAGAATCTATCAGAAGACGCATGCTGAAAGAGACCCTCAGAGGTATATTTATGAGAGGCTTGCATCACCTTTGCACCACACAAAGTGGGTCATGTGTGACGCAAGCCTCTATGTCAGATTTATAAAGCCACACAAAGCCACTTTGCATGGCTTTGAATGGCTTCAAACATCTGGAGTAAGGCAACACAGCCCAAATGGCTGCATTGCCGTACGCTGCGCAAAGGAGGCATTCCATGGGCATTGGCGTGGATGTTACTGCACAACTCCCATGTTTTGTTTTTCAATTCCCAGATTTACAAGAACTTTTAAACCTGGAAATGTGCCAAAATCTTACGACTCCCCAGGTGAGGTATAACGAGGAGAAATATCTTTGTTTGTTCTCATTTTATTCCTCTTTCTATATGTGCTGGGTTCTGCAGCACACATAGAAAGAGGAAAACGCCTCTCAGGATTCTTTTTGTGCAGGAAGGTGCCTTGCAACAGAGGCACCCTAGCACCATGGCACAAGGGTGCCAGTGTTGGCGCTAGGCTGTCAAAACAGCGCCAGAGCAAGGGGAAAGGACAGGAATGCGCTGTATTGGATAAATTCAGCGCATTCCTGTCCTTTCCCAGTGACGCACGGCAGCACAGCAAGGTGATCTGCTGTGCTGCCATGTGTCCCTAATTTCATAAATATGCCCCTCAGTTTAGAGAAGATGCTATTGGCTGAAAGAGCAGAAGAACGAGCAGATTGAGAGGTTGCTGACGTGGAAGCAGGAACAGTGTGCAATGAATCAGCGTTGACCATGAAAAGTAAGCAGAAGCACAAGACAGATGCACACAAGTCAATGTCTCCGAAGAAGAAAATGTTATGCTTCCAGAGTGGGTTTTAATTTCCCCATGAAAGTAAATGTCCAGCCATAGGACAGATGTGCAATGGCTCTGGGAAAGAAAACCACTTCATAACAATCTGCAAAGCGAAAGAGAAACCAAGGGGCATATTTACAATTGAAGTGGCAGAGCGCGGCGTTAAGCCAAGAAGGCTAACGCTGGGCTCCATCACTTTGGAAACGCAGGGCTGCACCTTATTTACGACAATACTGTGCAGTCCTGCATTTCTCCCTGCGCTGCCACCAAATTTAGCTGCCTAGCGCCAATGCAGGTACCCTTGCACTATAATGCAAGGGGGCCTGTGTTGTGGGAAATTATTGTTTATGTGCAGGAAGGTGTCCCTTCCTACGCATATACAATCATAAATGGTGATTTGTAACTTCTATGTGTGCTGCTTGTGCAGCACACATACAAGTTGCAACTCTTAATTTTTAAAATGATTGTTTATGTGGAGGAAGGGATACCTTCCTACACATAAACAATCATACATGGTGTTTTGCTGTTTCTATGTGTGCTGCACAATGCAGCACACATAGAAACAGCAAAAATGAGGAAAAATAAAGCATTTCTCCTCGTTTTGCCTGTTTAAGACCAGGTTTTACCTGGTATTAATTTTGGCTCTGCCCCATATTTACGCCAACCTTGTAAATATGGGGCAGCGTCAAAATTAATGGGTGTTACGACAGAACGCCCACCTCAACACCCATTGCCACCCCTTTCACGCTATGTATAGTGTGAAAGGGTGCCTTATTCACAAGACGGCGTTAAGCCACGTTAAGTGGCTTAACGCTGCCTTGTGAATAAGGCGAAGACTCGATCGCCACAGGTACGTCAATAAAAGTGTCTGTACTTTTTATTTAACAAAGGGGGAGATGCAGTGACTTGATAATATGAGTGCTAGGACCCTTGCAATCCTGGGCGATCTCTAAACAGGAATTAAGAAATCTGATGTGAGGTGTTAAGGTGTGGCTATAAAAGTTATGTCGCAATGTGGCAGTGTGTGATCATATGTTGAGGAAGAAAGACATCTGTTACAGAGCTACATGTGTGGTGGGTTTCACTTGCATGCTACCGGGCTGGTGAAGACGCTACAGCTTGGACAAACTGTGAGGACTTAAGCGCTTAGTGCCCCAAGCATGAAAATGGACTCTGAGGGTGAGCAGCTGAAAGCCTCAGCAGCTAAGAGATTAAGGCACCTAGCAGTGGGTCACAGCACTTGTCAATCTATGTTTATGCAGCACCTTTTGTTATGATGCTTCTACTCAAGGGAGTAGCCAGAAAATTAAAATACCCCTACTTAGAACAAAAGCTCTGATATCACCAAGCGAGCAAAGAACATGAGCCCAACCCTCAGTAGAAGAGCCCCCTTGCCTCTTCCATCCAAGCATCTATCTATTCATCCTTTCATTCTTCCATCAACCTGCAGATATCAAGTATTTCACCTTTAAATTCTGTCATTCATTCATTCTTTCATCCATAATTCAATCTTTCCTCAATCCATCTATCCATTAACTCTGCCATCCATTGATACATTCTTCCACCATCCATCTAATTTGCCATCCATTCATCCTTTTTGCCATCCATCAATCCATCCATTTATCCATCCATCCATTCATCCATCCATTCATCTATCCACCCATTCATCCATCCATCCATCTATCTATCTATCCATTCATCCATTATGCCATCCCCATCCATCAATTCATCCATCGTTCAATCTTTCCTCAATCCATCCATCCATTAACTCTGCCATCCATTGATACATTCTTCCACCATCCATCTAATTTGCCATCCATTCATAATTTTTGCCATCCATCCATCCATTTATCCATCCATCCATCTATCCACCCATTCATCCATCCACCCATTCATCTTTACATCCATCTACCCTCCCATCCATCCAATCATCCATCCATCCACTCTGCCATCCATCTACTATTCTATCCATCCACCCATCCTTCATCCACTCTGTCATCCATCCATCTACCTTGCAATCCATCCACTCTGCCATCCACCAATCCATCTATCCTCTCTGCTATCCATTCACTCATCCATCTTCTTTGCCATCCATTCACCCACTCATCTATCCATCAGTCCATCCCTCTGCTCTGCCATCCTTTCACTCGTCCATCCATCTATCTATCCCTTTACTCTGTTATCTTTTCACATGTCTGTCCACCTATCCAATCACTCACACATCCATACATCTCCTAGCTTTGCCATTCTTCCACCTGCCTATCCATCTATCCATTGAGTCGTCCTTTCACTCACTCACTCATCCATCTACCTATTCATTCATCCACACACTTTTTCATCCATCCTGTCTTCCTTTCACTCTTCCTCCCGTTCAATATTCTATTCTTCTTTCCCTTTTCGATTTACCCATCTATCATTCTTCCCTGCTCCTGTCTGATCTTCTTTTGAAGCTGTATTCCTTTATAGCATTAATTATGAGCCTTTGATGCCCAGTTGCAGACAAAAGAGGCTCATAAAGAACCCAATCCCCTCTGTAGCTGCTAAAGCGGGCGAGGGAGGGAGGGGGGGAGGGGAGGTTCACGCCACCCCTGTATCCAATAGTGCTCTGGTGGTAAACAAACATACAAAGAGATCTGTGTGTAATCTATTGCTAGCAAGTTTGAATAATCATAAACCATTTTGGAAGGTGAACCAGCCTGCTTTAAAGCACTGCGTGTAACCTGTCAGTCACATTTTCAAGCCCAAAATAAGATGGTGCAGTTGCCTCAAGTTCTGAGGAAGCACTGGGGGCTGAAAGGTGGGAGGGGGTGAGAGGAAAGGAAGGGGGGCAAGACTGAGGGAGTGAAGAAGACGCATTGCGGCTGCTAGTATCTCATTGTAGGCAGCGTTGATGGAGCAGTAGGACTTTGTAGGTAGGTATGTGTCAATGTGTTTGTCTTTTTCATAGAGGAGAAAAATGGTACAAATATGGGCCACTTTTATTTTTTTACTTCCCAATTCACAAATGGGTGGTACTTTCATTTTGATGCCCATGCATATTGTCTTTCCCATTCCAACCCTTTAGAAAGGATGAGTCAGCAGCCAAGTGCTTTAAGTCAACATAACTCTGAAGTGCAGCAAAATATACTTCCAATGTGCTTGTTGGGTCTACTTTCTTCTATGTAGACCAAAAAATACAGTGGGTAGTTTACATTTGAAGTAGTGTCCTGAATGTAAGAAAACAATTGTCTTAATGTAGACTATCATTTCCTTTTTAGGTCTATCGTTAGCCAAGGCCTTTTGATTTTACTAAAATTATATGTATAACATACTTATTAAAGGGGCTTTCTGCCACGTCTTCATCCATTAATCTGTTGTTGTGTCATTCAAATTTTGCTTCCGTTCACTACAGCAGACATCATGGGGCTATGGGTTAGCCTACTTAAACCACTGGTAATTTTTTTTTTTCTGAGTTTTATATAGCGCAAACTTTACCCGAAGGTGTCAGGTATCAGAGCACTTTACATGAGCACCAGTTACGTTACACAAGGACACATTCATTTTTTGTTAGGCACGGGGAGATTAAGTGATTTGCCCAGAATCACAGGTTGTTGAACGTCATTGCCGAGACTTGAACCTGGTACTCTAGATTTGACATCGACCGCCCTAGCCCGTTAGGCCACATCCTCTCCCCAATTTCACTTTGAGTGACGTCATTTTGCTCTTTCACAAAGAGCACATGGGCACACGGGGTAGTTCCCTTTAGTGTCAGTGTTTTTGTTTTTATATTATAATAATTTTAGTGTTCACTTTGTGTTTAGAGGCTGATGTAATAGCAGGACGCTTTTGATGTGGGCACAGTGCACATTCAAGCTTTTTATCCTGTTAATGCTGTTGTAAATTCCTTTGGAGTGGCCTTTGGTTATCTGACTTTTGTGCAGCTCACACAAACTATGAATATAAACTAATCAATGTGCTCTACCTATCTTTGTAACCCTAACTTAGGGGCTCATTACGATGACGGGCGGACTGCAGTCCGTCCACCATCGTCCCGGGGATTAGGACAAGCCGCCTATATGGCGGCGGTCGCGCACATGACATTACAATGCGACCGCCACTGTGGCGGTCGTATTGTGCATGTTTACCATTGCGGCGGGTGCTGCTGGCTTCAGCACCCATCGCAATGGTAAAAATGCATGTTGTGCATTTCCCTGCACTACGTGGCAGGCACCATGCGGTGCCTGCCACCTGGTGCAGGGAACTGTAGGGGGGCACCGTAGGTGTCTCCCAAGTGCAACATTCACATGCCCCTGCACAAGGGGGGCCCGCAACGGCCCCCAAAGTACATCCCCGCCAGCCTTTCAATGGCAGTTGAACCACCATAGACAGGCTGGTGGGGATGCAGCATCCAAATCTGGCGGGCAGTGCCTGCTAGGCACCGCCACCATTTTATGGATGCGGGGTGGATCCGACAGGCAATCGTAATGATTGCCTCTGTCGGACCCGTGACGGACGGGCTTTCCGGTAATTGGCCGCACGATGGCGGTAAACCCTTCCATTTTAGTATTTCTTTCTTCCTTTCTTTCTTCCTTATTTCTTTATTTCTTTCTTTCTTTCTTCTTTTTCCTTGTTTCCTTCTTCTTTCTTGCCTTTCTCTCTCTTTCCTTTATTCTTGCTTTCTTTCTTGTGGTCTTTCTCTCTTGCCTTTTCTCTTTTCTTCCAACTTTCCATTCTTCCTTCCTTCCTTCCTTCCTTTCTTCCTTCCTTCTTTTCTTTCTTTGTTTTCTTCTTATTTCTTGCCTTTCTTCATCTCTCTTACCTTCATTCTTGCTTTCTTTCTTGTGGTCTTTCTCTTTGCCTTTTTTCTTTGCTTCCAAGTTTTGTTTGTTTGTTTCTTCCTTCCTTCATTTCTTTCTTTCTTACTTTCTCCCCGTCTTGCCTGCTTTCGTTCTCGCCTTCTCTCTTGAATGTTTTATTTATGTACTTTTTTATTGCTTATCTGCTATCTTTTTATCTATCCTTCTTTCCTTCTTTCAAATACAAGAGGCTGGCAGCCAGTGCCAGACCAATTGCCTTTTTTAGGTTTTTGTTAGCAAGACCTTTTTATTTTACTAAAATTATGTGTACAACATACTTACCTATAGGGATTTCAGCCAGACAAGGGTCAATGCATCAGTCCACTTCAGCCATTGGCTGATGTCACTAGGACTTATGGCATGTTGCATATTCAGAAGGACCACATCCACATGCAAAGTAATTCCCTTCAATGTCAGGGAGCTCTATGGTAATGTCTTCTTTTTTTGGGATTTAAATTGTTTTTTTTTGCCTCTAGCCATGGTTTTTAAAAATTTTATTTTGATGAAGGACCGGCAGCTTCTTAAACAATAAAGGTTTACAAAAACCATGATAAAACAAAACAAGAATTGCCAAAAGACTGGCGGATAATGCCAAGCCTATTGACTTTGCCAGTGATTCTTTTGACTGTGAGTTAATTCAGGTGGGCCTCGTTTTCTGGCATGAGCAGTGTTTTCTGCTTGTAAATGTTTAATGGTGACCAATCTTGAGCAAAGCAGCACTACAGTCGATAAAAAAAGCAATTTTGGGCCTATATGAGGAGGAAAGAAGAACCCAATCAAAGCATCCTACTTCTTAACTGTCTAAAACTAAATCCTGAGCCCTGCTTTGAGCCATACTTGGACTTGATATTTCCAGATGAGAAAAGAGCCCTCTATCTCAAGCTTAGAATAGGAACCCTCCAGGTCTTGCCCTCCACCAAAACGTGGACCAGGGCTACCCACGACATGCCAGATCAATGCAGTTGTTTAATGGGCGGCTCCGAAACAGTCACTCATTTTATGTCGTTATGCAAAAGATCATTGAGTGTTTAAAGATACTTCCTACGCATTTTGTTGCTAAAATATAACATACGACTCTGCAGAGAAGCACTAATGTTCTGTTATAGAACAGACCTGAAGGACATCTACTTGGCGGTAGCATGATACATCTACTCGGCTTGGAAAACAAGGAGAGCTGTAAAAAGTCTGCCATAGAAGGCTCGTACCTAGCCTTGAACAGAGGGATTTGTTGATCACAAATGTATAAACTCATATAACTGGGGACATATTTGAGACATTCCATCTGAAATCCCTACCAAGATGGCATGAGACTTGCTAGCTTTGCAATAAACAGAAATTAACTCCTTCTAGATCTTAAGTTGATAAGGGGCAGGAGGGCGTAAAGATATGCCTGTCTCATTATAAGGGTCTGGGGTACCTGCACTTTTTTAATATGCTCCTGTGTAACCCTTCATAATCCCGCTCTTCTGACCTAACCTTACCTGGTCATATATTGCACAAAAGCACTTGCAGCTTATTGAATAGCCAATAATGAGATAAAATGATAAAATATTGCTCGATCTAAAACTAATTGGGGTGGGGGAGGTATGTCTGCCTCCTCATAAGGGTTTGCCCTTCCTGTTCATGCTTTACATCGCATATCAACGTCAGTAGTACAATGGGCCCATTGTACTACTAACCGTCTGTACTATCTCAGCGTCTTCTTGCACTTAGTCCATCAACCTTCCTTTGTAACTATTGTAAGCACTGCATTAGTTCCCCACTGCGAAAAGCAAAATCGCTTCGCTGTCTACCTCTACTGAGAATAGCTTAGCCCTCTCTAATTTGCTCATCCTCAGCACCTAGAGCGAAGAAATGACACAATAGAGCCAGACCCAGAGTTGAAATGGCTGGGGCGTTGAGGCAGGATCAGTTTGCTATAGAAGTAGAGGTCTTCTCTTGGGGAAACAACCTTCACAATGCGGTCATTACACCGCGATACTATTACAACACTGTCATTACAACGACCACGTTGTTAGTACGCTATGTATTACATCGCAAGTCTTTACAACGAATTCCACTAGGGGGCGCTGAGGTATTGGAGATGAATTCCAACACCTTCCCTACTGTTGCGCAAACTGGAGTAGGAATAGTAAATAATACTATTCCTAAGTCCAGCGCGCCCCCTACTGGAAGTCGTTGTAAAGACTTGCGATGTAATACATCGCATACTAACAACGCCGTCGTTGTAACGACCGCGTTGTAATGTCACGCGATGTTTTACATTGCGTTGTAATGTGCCATATTCCTTCTCTTGCTATGCAGTGAAACAGTTTCTGCATCATGTCTATGTTTTTGCACATTGACTAGTACCCTTGTGTTTTAATCTTTTTGACAACAAATACGCACATTCCATTTGTTACATCATACTTTTGAATAAGTAACAAGTTTTTAGCCTTATAACAGTACTATTATCTTATCATTTATTTGACACTGGAGAACAGGAAATCGTGGAGCATATTTACTAGAAGCTGGCGGAGCGTGGTGTTGTGCCAAAATTGGTAACACCGCGCTCTGTCAGTTTCAAAACGCAGGGATATGCCGTATTTAAAGAATGCGGTGCACCCCTGCATTTCCCCCAGCGCTGGCAGTAAAGAAGCTGCCTAGCGCCAGCGCAAGCACCCTTGCGCCATGTTGCAAGGGTGCCTGCACTGCAGGGGTGATTGTTTATGTTCAGGAAGGGAAACCTTCCTGCACATAAACAATCTTTACAGGCGATTTTCTATTTCTATGCACACATAGAAAGAGCAAAATACGAGGAGAAATGAAACATTTCTCCTCGTATCACCTGCTTAAGACCAGGTATTCCCTGGCGATATTTTTGGCTCTGCCCTATACCTTGTAAATATGGGGCAGCATCAAAAAGCAATGAGTGTTGTGGCGGAACGCCCACTGCAACACCAATTGCCCGTCCCTTTCACGCTAAGTGCTGCATGAATAGGGGCATTATTTACAAGGCGGCATTAAGCCACGTTAAGTGGCTTAACGCCGCCTTGTAAATAAGGCAAAGGACTTGTTGGAAAAAGTGACGTTCTGGTGGCGTTAATTCCTTGTAAATATGCCCCTGTGTCTAGCCACCACTGAGTTGATTCGCTATTTCTGGAGGCTAAAGTTCTAGATGACGTCTCAGAAAAATTTAAGAAACATTGTGTATATTGGCGGTGGCTCTGATCTTACCTATTGAAAACTGTACAATATCCGTAAGGCCTGTTGTACTGCCCAAAGCCATAAAGAGAACAGTATTTAGAAACGGATTGATTGTTCATTTTAAGGAGAAATCCATTATATTTGATATTATCAGGTATATGTAATGTATTTTGGTAAATATATTGAACTCGTGTTTTTAATTGTTCTGGCATAATTGCTGAAAACAATCAATTTGATTTGATTTTGGTGACAGCCTGCCTATTTGAAATAATAGGCAGACTGCGATCTCAAAACTGGAAAATTATACAGAGGGTATCCTGAGAAATTGTAATGACAATATGTTATGTTGATATTATATGTAAATAATCAATTAATCAACAGATTAGTTTGTTTTATATGACATTTGTTAGTTACCTTCCAGAGGAGAAGCCTAGACCAGTAGGTACAACAAAATCAGAGAGTAGCTGGTGTTTGAAGCTGGTTAAACATGGAAGGATTACAAATACAAAAATGGGAAGAAAAGCATAGAGAACATTCAATAGTTTAATAAACAAAAGTAGTGTAGAGGTGCTTTCTAGACCAGTGTTCAACTCAAACAGGGTTCAGAACGCCACTGTGAACCAGTGGTGGCTGGTGAGCCTCAACAATAGACGGGCGTCGAGGGGACCCAGAGTCAAAACCAGTGGGCACCAAAAAGATAATACAAAAAATTAAAAATGTACTTGCCCCCGCTCTCCTCCGATTTTCTTCTTGGATGCCGTCAGCGCGACCGCACCTCATGGAGCCTCAGGCACCCCCTTCTGCAAATCCCGCTGCTGTTCTCATGCTGCAGATGAGCAGCATGAGAGCAGCGCCAGGATTGGCTGGAGCAGGCTGCCTCGATGCTCCCCTGTGCCTGCTCTCCACCCAGATATATGAGACAGCTAGATGGAGAGGTTTACACTGCGCATGTCAGCCTGGCCGTCACAAGACAGCCGGCCAAAGTGACATGTGCAGTGTAAACTGGAGTGAGCACCACTCCCCTGCTGCCAGTCAGCAGCAGTGCCCCACCCCCTGCTCTGGCTGGGAGCAGAGAAAACTGGAACGGTACTTAATTTTATTACCGTTTTATTTTTCACTTTTGATTAACTGGCAGCAGGGGGCGACGCTCCTCCGCCCTAATGGGGGTGCCGCTGCTGCTGGGAATTGTGCAGGTATTAGAGAGTAGGAGTGATGTCAGCAGTAGGAACATGTCTCAGCATCTATACGTCAGCTGCAAGTCCTAGTGACGTCTGTCAAAGCTGAGCTCTCAGACCTGATAGTGTGGTACAGCTTTAGAATTACTCTGCCTCAAAATGTCATGGTTTGAGGGGAATCATGATTTTGCTGATTTCAGGTTTCCAAACTCGCTGAGGGCAGAAGTAGAGGTGAATTATACACCACAGGCTGTGGAGAGTGGGTGCCATTATTACAGATTTGAGGTTCACAAGGATGTGGCTTTAGTAACACCGGAAAACTCCTCAGCTGGAACTGTCCTGGTTATTTTGTAGCCAGTCCCATCGTGTATGAGGAGGCTCATTGACCTGCTGACAACAGAGTGGACATGGAATCACACCATCCATGCAGTCACCACAGACACTACTTTAGTTTCTTGCCTTAATTTCTCCACAGGCAGTTTTGGTAGTAACCAAACAAGCATTGGAGCACCTTCTTTCTGGAGACACTGGAAGCGACCGCCCACTAGGGAACCTGTAGAGTAGTGTATTTTGCTGCCTCGTTCTAATCAAGTCTCAGGAATCTCTGGCATAATTACCAAACTATAATGCTGCAATGCAGTAAGATCACAACACAAAATATTGCAATGCAAAATATCTAAAGCGAAATTGCTACTTTCCCTGTGTTAAGAGTGTGCTCTTGCAAATTCCCACTTTTCATTCTGCCAAGGGTGGCGAGTTGCTCCTATGCAAAAATGAAGAACAGTAAAACAACTAAGGGGCATATTCTCAAGGAGCCATCGCCGAGTTAACAACACTTTATCGCAGCCAAAGTTGCGATAAATTTATCGCCCCATTCACAAGCTGGTGTTAACAGCCCATAACACCAGTTCACCCGCGATAGCAGCCGCAAAAAACATCGCCACAGATGACCTCCGCAACTATCGCTAATGAGATGCAGAGTAGGCGTTCCCTTGCAAAAAGCCATGAAAACACCACTCCGCAACATTCCCAACGACCAGCCAGATCAGCGATAAGACCACAAAACAGGCGATAAGGCGCGTTAGCAGCAGGAAATTAACACCTAAGCAGACCTGGTGCAAAGTCGGACCACAGCCTGCACCACAAAATGGAGCCCAGCCCAGAGCCACACCTGAAGGGCAACAGATGCCATGGAGCCACTGATCATGCAGCTCGGAGCCCCAACAGGGCCACAACACCCACCTCCACCATCCCCAGGACCCCCCCTCCCCGGAACCCCCCCCCCTGGCCAAAGACATGCCACATCAACTACACGGAATCATGTACCAAATAATCCGCCCGATGTCGCACAATCACATTTGGTGACATGCATGTGTCATCACAAAAATGAGCATCACACATTCACCTTCGATGTAACAAATGAAAATTTAGTCAAAGAAACACAGAACAGAAATGAAGACACATGGCGGCTCCCCTCGGGACAATCCGTAGGTCACAGCCTGCAAGACAAAAATCATGATGAGAAGATGTGTCTTGCACACATCAAAGGACAGAGAGAGAGCGAAGGAGAGAGAGAGAGAAAGAGAGGGAGCGAGAGAAAGACGGACAGAGAGGGGGAGCGAGAGAAAGACGGACAGAGAGGGGGAGCGAGAGAAAGACGGACAGAGAGGGGGAGCGAGAGAAAGATGGACAGAGAGGGGGAGCGAGAGAAAGACGGACAGAGAGAGGGAGCGAGAGAAAGACGGACAGAGAAGAGGAGCGAGAGAATGACGGACAGAGAGGGGGAGCGAGAGAAAGACGGACAGAGAGGAGGAGCGAGAGAAAGACAGACAGAGAGGGGGAGCGAGACAGATAACAGAAGAGATGGACAGGGAGAGAGAGTGCCGACAATGCGCACCCAGGCCACACTGCTCACCTGCTGCCACAGGTGTGTCTCCAACCACGTGCCTGTATGTAGGGCAGTTCACCAGGTCACACATCTGAAACAGATCCGTCATCTGAAACAGAGTCCAGATACATGAATGGCAAAGTACATACAATTGCACAAGACATCATCGCCTGTCCGCCCCTGCGCACCCAGGCAGATGTACCCCAGCCCCTCCCGCTGCCCAGCGGTGCACGCCCGCCCCTGCGCACCCAGGCCTCACTGCTCACCTTAAGCCCTTGGCGTGTAGCAATGAGGGCCCACCACGTGCCGCTGCAAGCCACATGCTCGGGCCCGCGGACATGGCACCCTCCACATCATGCAGCCCCGCTCCGCAGGCCACCAGGTCTCACATATGATTCTGGGTCTTGATTTCGCCATGGCAGAGGACATACCAGTGCACCCGGCATCATCGCAGGCTGCACACCCGCTCAGCACTTAAGGTGCCCCTACCTCAGTGCACCCAAAGTCACCGTCCCGTGGCGGTGTGCCTGTGCCGGCCGCAATGTATCCGGTGCCACTAAGTCTGTGTCCCAAAGTCATGGACCCTGTATGCTTGGGTATCTTGTTGCGGACGCCATCATGTCACCTCCAGGCCTGGGGTATGTGATGTTGCAGGGCCCGAGGCCCTCATGCCTACATTAACACCACACGGATGCACCCAGATAGAGAGTGGAAATGGCGTTTAGCACGTGCCCTTTTTATTGGCAGGGTCATATGTCCTGTGACGCGTGTGCTGGATGGGTGTGGTGTGGGTGTAAACCAGCCATGAGGGAGTGGCTGTGGCATGCTGACAACTAGACCTGTGAGCAGCAGATCACTACAGGAAAGACATGGGACATGTAGCGTTGCCGTCCCCCCCTGTGAGCGTAAGCGGTGTGGGCTGGCCTGGCGTATGCCAGTCCAGCGTAAGGGTTTGTAAATGACCCCGGGCCCTGGGCGTGGTTCCGTACTGGGCTGGACAAGGAAGTAACTCATGCATGTGTCCCTGTTGTGTCAGCGCCACCCGGACCGCATTGGGCAATGTGTCACCCTGTGACCCCTGTTCTATGACATGAGCCACATGGACGTAAGAGGAGTCCAGTGAGCCTACATTCATCCATACTTCCACACTTGAAAGACCATAGACATGACACATCTGTGTGAATATGAATGTTTAATGCACATTCAGTGGAGTGTTGCATCTGGAGCAGTACAGGGCCATGCAAACCCAACATGACGATGTTGTCCCGTGGAGGGCCAGCTAGGGTCCTTCAGGGAATGACAAGTCCAAAAGAAGAGGAAGAGTTCAGTTCGCAGTCTGATTGCTGTGTCAATGGCGATCAAACAGCATATGGCAGTCCATGTCGAGGTCCAAGGTGAGTGTCGCAGAGTGCATCGGGGGACAGTGGAAGGTGATGATGCAGAGGGCAGTACCAAGCTGAAGCCGGACTTATGGATGAGATGCATGCTGCTGCGTCCTTCTTACCACAAGGGCAGAATCATCCGCATCTTCGTTCTCTGCTGTTTCATGTGCCTCACGTGTGGGTGGTGGTGTTCTGTCTCCAGCACTGTGTGGCAGTGACACATCAGTGGCCGGAGGTGGAAGGTCTGCCGCACTATGTGGCACTGACACTTCAGGGGGCAGAGATGTGGATGGAGTGGTGGCAGCAGCATGCATCCGCGCCAGGCCTTGTGGCAGCAATGCCATGAGGATGGTCCTGAGGTCATTGAGGAACCCAACTACCTCTCGCTGGTGTGCAGCCGTGGCAGCTGCTCGTTCTGCATTCGCCCGCTCCATGGTCTCCATTAACCTCCGCATGTTTCCCAACTCCCGTGTGACATCGCTAGAGCCACTCTGACTGGACAGTTGTACTATTCTCTGAGTCAGGGCTCCAGCGATGTCAGCCATGGTCCGTTGGAGAGCATGGAGCGGACTGTGGGTGTCCGTTAGGGACCGTGAGTGGTCCCTGATGGGACTTAGACACCCACGTTTGGCATCTAGTTTGTCTGCCATGCGATCGAAGCCCACCCGCACCTGTTCAGCCAGATTCTCCTGGCACCCCAAAACACAGCATTGGAAGGCCATGTGTCCTTCGTGGGGGTCCTGGGAGGCAGCAGTGGTGGTGGGTGCGGCCTGCTGTGTGGTCTGTGCAGGGGGTGGGGTCTCCTCGTAGCAGCTGGGCTGCCCAGCTCCTGGAAGTGGGCTGCATAGGCTGTCCAGGAGCAGTTGGAGGGCGTCAGAGTCGAAGCTGTGGTGGTCCTCTTCGTCTCCAGAGAAGAGAGGGTCGGGCTGCTCTGCAGGAGGTGTTGATTCTCCCTCTGCAATGTGAAGGGGAGATGCAGTTTAACAATGTGTCCACATGTATGTTGTCGCTTTGTACATGTTTTCATTCAGACAGCATGACTGGTTACATTGTGGCTGTTTGGGAGGAGCTGCCTATTTGATGGGGGACAGTGGACATTTCGACAACAGACGTGTGTGTGTTTGTACTCGTACATTATCAAGTCACATTTCCCTGCAATGCCAAATGTGATTGGCCAGTGTCTGCACCCAAGCGGCACCAGTTGTGTCCTGTGTTCTGTTGTAGGTGTTTTGCGGATTGTGTCACATCGTTGTCAATGTAGATGTGCTCTGCATGTGATGTGCGTGCTGCATTTTGGGGGAGTCGCCCCTGCAGCTCAGATTTTGCTGCCCCTTATCCCTTTCATGAGGTGTGCCTTTGACTTCTGTGCTTGTACAGTGCTAACATGTTGCCTACTTGGGTACATTGGTCTCTTGGTGGGAGTTGGTGGTCTGGGGCATGGTTTGTCCGCAGATGTGCTCAACTTAATTGTGCATGTGTGCCATTGTGCCCATCTCCCCCCGTCCCCCAGGCCCTGGTCGTTACTCACCCTGTTGCTGTTGTGTCGGGTCCTGTTGAGCAGTGTCCGGGCCCCCAACTCCTGCCACCGTCTCCCCACTGATGACTGTGGACACCATTTCCTCCATGTCGTCCAGCTCCTCCTGTGGCGCTGGGCTCCCACCTCCAGTCTGCATTGCTGCCTTCAGGTTGTTGGCGAGTTTCAGCTTGGTTTTGCGCTTGACATCATTCCAGCGCCTCTTGACCTCATCCATTGTCCTCTTCAGCACTCCGATTGCATTCACCTTGTCCACGATGGACTGCCATAGTCCATTTTTGTTGCCAATGACACAGTGGAGGTGACGAACAGTTGTTGATGGTGTTCTGTCACCTCCGTTATCAGGATCCTGTTTTCCTGCGGACTGAACCGCTTCTTCCTACTCTTCTTGTCCTTGCCCTTCCCTGACCCCGTAGTCCCAGGATGGTCCTCCGGGGGGCTTGTGGGGTTCTGGTTCTCCTCCGTACTTGCTCCGGCAACGTCCATTGTGCTTCGCTATTGTTTGGCATTTGTTTGTCTGTTTTTTTTCTACTTTTATGGTCATTGTTCCGGCCTGACGCGTGTGAATTGCAGGCCTGTAGCTGGGTTTTGCTGATTTTCGTATCGCGATTGGCCTCATCGCAGCTTTTTTTGCGTTCGTGTTTTGCATTTTTGCGGCGTGGCGTTAATTTTAACGCGGTCAGTTGACGCGTTATCTGGAGACTATTGCATGGTGCCGGTGTGTTGTGAATACTTGGTTAACACGGCGTAAATTTCCCGCGATAGACTGCGATGTTGAAGGTTGCGTTAAGTTACTTTTGCGATGATTATCACAAGTTCTTGAGAATATGCCCCTAAATTGTTTATTATGACCCCCAAATCAAGAAAACATTCCTCCATTTTTGTTTTTGTATTATGAGTGTTTAAATCAAAAGCCCATAATTGCGAACACCATGACCAAGTCAAGTCAAGTCAAGTCAAAATCAGCTTTATTCGGCTGGTTAGAGCCATAAAAGTGCAGCATAAAACAACAAATCAGCATAAAACATCATATAAATCCAATAGCAGTTCATGTCTCAATGTACTTAAAAACCATTAAAATATGTGCAAAAAGGATAATAAATCACATTTATGGCTGTGATGTTGCATTAAGTGGTAGTAAGCATAAACATACTACCAGCTTATTCAGAGGGGCTAACACTGCGTCATCCTATTCCTATGTCTAATCGCCCCAATTAAAAAGCTTGCTACCCCGACACAGATTATAGGAGAGCCTAGCATTTGTAGGTAAACCAAGGCTGGCCTTACTTGCACAAAGTTTTGACACCTTAACAGGGGAAGGATGTACTTTCTGCGTAGGGGGTCATAATGAGTGCAGAAGAACATAATATGTAAAGTGTCTTGCTCTGAGAAGTTGTCACATGTACACAGATTTGTTGAGTCTGATTTAAAATAGCCTTTAGGAAAGGCCAGTAACCAGGGTACCATATTCAATCTGAATCTCGTTAGAACGAAAAGATGGTAAGCTTTATTTATGTATGTTAAGTATGGTTGCATCTGCTGGCCCAGGCTCAATGTGACATACTTTCTCACTGAGGGCTTAATTAGTTCTTTTTCCTCCCTTAAGCATTGGCATCTATCTAAAAACTTCAGTTTAACCACTCTAATGGCAGACTTAGTCAAGGGAATAGGAGACATAAACAGGTCGGGGCAGCCAATATTCTCGGTCTGGTCTTTAATGTATTTGAGCCATGGAATGTTTAAAGCCTTCTCCAAGGCTAAACAGTCCTGAATGATCAGTTGGTTTAAGTTTGGGGCTGGTTGAGCCCATATTCTCAGCCAGCGTAAGAGTGGAGCAACCGCAATCATGTCTGAGATGTAGCCCGCTCCCAACTCCTCATGTAGGTTAAAAATTGGGGTGGATGCCGGGACAGAAAGAAGTTTACGCATAAAATTATTTTCTGCCCCTTGTATTTCTTTCACATCCTTATAACCCCAAATATCGCTGCCATAAGTGGTCATGGGGATGCACTTCGGATTGTAAACCTTTAAAATCACAGGAAACGGCTTGGAGCCTATTCTTTTTGCGAAACCTAGGGTTGCCCCTGCTGCTCTAGCTAAAATGTTCTTTTTGAGTGTGCGTTGTGCACACCATGAACGCTGGACGTCAAAGAGCACCCCTAGGTATGGGAAGGTGGACACATTAGTAAGCTCAGCCCCCTTACAATAAAATTTTGCCTTTGCTGCCCTCCTAGAACCTATTGTCATGGCATGTGATTTTTTAAAATTTATAATTAGATCCAAGGAGTCCATAAAATCTATAAAACAATTTAAAAGCAGTTGCAGCCCCCTAGTGGTTCTGGACACTAGAACCGCGTCATCAGCATACAAGAGTGCCGGAATCATTTTGGTGCCGGCTCTTGGTATGTCTTTACAGCAAGTTGTTAAGGAGTCCCCTAATTTATTAATATAGAGGGTGAACAGCAGAGGGGCCAATATGCATCCCTGCCGCACCCCTCTTTTTACCGCCCAAGAGTCGGTCAGGCTGCCGTCTTCATTGAAGCGTACTGCGGCCGTGGTATTATCATGGGCGGTAGCCAGGAAGGAGATCAGATCAGCATCTAGCCCCATTTCCTGAAGAATCAGCCACAGCTTGGACCTGTTGACAAGATCAAAAGCCGAGGAGAGGTCCATAAAGGTCAGATGCAGATCCCCCCCCTGGCGACAGTATACTTCCCTATCACCAGGTGAAGGTTAAGGCACTGGTCCAAAGTCCCCCTCCCCGGCCTAAAACCATACTGAAGGTCCGAAACGATGTTGGCACTATCAAGCCAGGCTGTTATACGCTCCAGGAATACTTTCCCCATGATTTTAGCCGACGAATCAAGAAGCGAAATGGGCCTATAGCATGCTGGGTCATCCCTGGCACCCTTTTTAAAAATGGGGATAATCACCGCCTTTGCCCATGACGACGGAAAACCAGACATGCAAGCTGCGTTAAAAACAAGTGTTAAAATCTTCGCCCAAACTTTTGAATCTGCCTTATAAAAGTCAGCCGGTACTCCGTCGGGGCCGGGCGCTTTCCCTCCTGAAGTTGTGATGGTAGCTTTGTGAACCTCATCTATATTAAAAACAAGCGGGGAACCTATTAGTCCGGGAACGGTTTCTCCCACGGAATTCCCAAGGTCACCATCACTATAAATTTTGCCAAAGTGCTGGACCCATATCTCTGCGGGAACTAAACACTCTGTGCAGGAGTTGGGTGAATCATCAAAGAGAGGGCTATTAACAACAGACCAAAATTTGGAACTGTTTGCCAGCACGCTTGCTTGGCAGAGATCCTCCCAGGCCATTTCCCTCAGTTGTTTTTTTCTAGTCTGTATTGCAAGTTTATATGCCTTTCTGCTGTTTTTGATTAAAGAAATCACCCTTGGTTTTTGCTTAAGAGCCTGCATAAGCTCCTTATGGGTAGTCATACAGGTATCATCAAAGCAACTTTTCAACTTCGGGCGCCTTGCTCTAATCGTAGTGGATAAATTAGAGGCAACCCGTTTCGTGATTAACTCAAAGGCATCCAAAATAGAACTGGCATGAGATTCCTGATCTAAACACACTTTAAGCTCTGGGGCACAAGTAATATACAAATTATCAATAAAACTTTCAGGGGTGATCATGTCCCACCTCACTCTACGTGCTTGATCTTTAGGTTTGATGTTTATATTGGTAAGTTGACTAGCAATCCTACCCTTAAAAGCGGCTCGTAGATAGAAATCCAGTGTCAAAGGGTTATGATCACTAAATGGGTTCTGGGTAACAATTAAATTTCCTACAGCAGATATTAGCGGAGAGGATACCAATATTTGGTCAATTACACTTTGACGACCATGGCCAGTATAGGTAGCTACAGATACAGGCCTGTCTGATTGTTGTAGGCAGTTCAGGTTATGGGCTGATAGAATGCCTTCTAGGAAGTACCAGACGGGGAATGTTCAAAGTGGTTTTGCCCCTGCAGACCGACCTCCTCCTCCAACAAAGCTAAACAATTAAGAGGGCAAGTACGAGTGTTAAAATCTCCCAGGATTAGTGTATTATAATAGGCTTCGGTGCTTTCCCCGTAAGCCACTAAAAGGCCCTCCAATGCCATTAGGTGCTCAGTCTCATTAGTCCTAGTAAAGGAGTTGTAGAAATTGACCACGAGGCGTGTCGATAAGTTCTTCCCTGTCAGTTCTACAGCTAACACATGGGGTGAGCAGATGTCAATCAAATTGGTGTTATAGGAGAGTTTAAGACTAAACAACAAAAGAAGACCCCCCTAGCTCTGCCCATGTTTGACTTTATAGCGGGTTTCCAGAATGATACATAGCCATCCAAAAAGAATTGGTTAGTGGGCTCCCATGTTTCCTGTAAGGCTATAATATGATGTGAGGTCACAAAACGTAGCCAAGCTGTATCACCCTTTTTTGACCTTAGCCCAGCTATGTTCCATGAGAGAACTTTCAACCTAGCTTCGTCAGTTTTAGAGTCAATTGGACTAGATTTTACTCGGTGAACCCACGTTGACTGTATTGGGGGGGCAGGGTCTGATGAAATTATAGGGACCAGTGTCAGAGTAGACTATTTTTATCTCCCTCCCGGTAAGCCCTTCTGTATTGGCTATTATCTGGGAGCTACCCGCCATGGTAGTTATCTTGCCTATGTGGTTTTCCATGTGAGTGTTTAATTCTTTATACTCATCAATGGTTTGAGCTACAACTACCTCCAGGTTAAACACATCTCCCCCCCCCCCCCTTGTCTCAGATTTAGACTGGGGGGTCTCACAGGCTGTATCCGCTTCCTCCATCAGGTGTAGTCAATCAATGTCATTAAGGTCTCTTAGCGGGGCAAAGGCGTTATTTAACGGCACTTGATTAACTCTCCAGTTTACGCCCTCCCGTTGACCCATATGACAATATCGTTGGCTAAAATTAGCAGGTGCTCTATAAAAGAAGCCTAATGGAAGCGGTTTAATCCCTGATTCTAGGTAGGTAGAACCCGCTGCTCTGGGAAAGAATCTTACGCACTAGCTCAGGATGTCTCAGTGTAACGATCACGTTATCCCCTGGGAAGACTTTCCTGCTTCTGCCAATCCAGGACACCCTCCTTGCCATCAAAATGTGTCGGTGCTCGCTAATACTCAACCCTGCATGCCTACACATCCAATGCGCCACCTTATTAATTAGTTGTGTCGTGTGTTCCTCTTTTTGGCTTATGAGTGCTGGAACACCCGTCAGAACAACTGTATACGGGCTGCTAGCTGGGGGCAAATCTATGACTGCTAGATCTGGGGTGCTCTGCGCAACAAGCGGGGATCTCTCCTGCAGTTGCTGCTGCGCGTTTTCTCTCCTATCTATCCTAGCGTTGCCCCCCTGCTGTATTGTGGGGTTACCTGCGGTTCCATTCCTGGATTCCCTCAGCCCCATATTTATAATGCTCCCGACGAGTTCAGCTGTCTCAAGATGACCATGAGTGGTCCTGGTACCCATGACCTCAGTTTCTTTTGTGTGGCCCCCCTCCCCCCCCCACCCTCCCATTCTCTGCGGGCGGGGCCAGGACATTGGAAACATCAACTGACCTGTGTGCTACGCCTGCGCATCTGCATGCCCCTTGATTAGCTGATGCACTACTAGAATTGAGGAGTTGCGACAGTTTTTCTTCAATTAACCCTAGTTTACATAAAAGAGGCCCCAGGAGTGCAGACATCAAAGTCTCTAGTCTTTTCCATTGCTCAGGATCGCCCCCACAGTCCACCGGAATACGATCACCACTGCTAGGGGCTTTATTCAGAGCTGGTCCTTTGTCAAATTCTGATGCCAGCTTCTCATGGTGCCTATTTACTTGCTTGTTTGATCTGGATTTTTGCTTCTGATTTTGTAAGACACCTCCCCTCGTGCGTTTAGCAGGCGGCTCTCCACTGCTTGTTGCCAGAGATTTTGATGGGCTTGCCACGCTTTCCCTAGCGACTCTTTTTGATCTAGTGACAACCTCACTGTGGTGCGAGCCAAGCGTAGATGCAGTTTGAGCCGTGGTGGGGATCAATGGTGCGGGGGACTCTATGGTCAGTATAGATGGAGTATCTGAGACATCCAAGTCCTGCTCTCCCACGTGGTCTAGGGTCAAATTAGAGGAATATATCTGTGCGACTGTGGTCACCGCAGCTGATGCCGGAAAAATGCTTGGGAAGTCAGCTAGTTCCCCATTATTAGTTAAGGCTGGGGTGTCAGAGCGTGAATGAACCGCAACTTGTTCCGCCCCCCTGGGGGATTTAGCCATGATTATGCCTCCCATTGATGACCTTTTTTGGGCTGCAAGGGTGTCCAGAGAGAGTCTTTTTTCAGTGAGCTGGATTTGATGGGTCAGGACTGATTCTGCCCTGGTTAAAAAAGCGTCCAGGGTCCCCACGACCCCACCTCCACCCCCAGCCAATAGACCCGTAGCCTTGCGTTTACTCATGATGTCTAATGTTTAATTTCCTTTTGATCCGCAAGGTACACAGAGTACAGGGTCAGCGTAAATACCTTATTTAGGAGCTGATGTCCGGATTGCTGAGCAAGATCGCAAGGGGGGTGGCACAGCCCAGCCACCTCCGGCCTCTGATGGGCACGGACGGGCCCGCCCTTGGCCCGGGCGTGCCCGCGCGCGTCCCGCGCTGCGGGAGCCCGCAGTCGCTCATGTGCGCCGGGTGACGCACCGAAAGCACGCTGGCGCCTCCTGGCGCGAACGCTGCTGGGAGATGTGGTCCAGTCCCCTCGCGGCGACAACAGCAGAGTGCGCTATGCCTTCTGCGGCAGATAGCGGTCCCAAAGGGCTCCTGCCCGTTTTACAGTGCGCTGTGCTTGGGCGTGAAACAAAGTTCTTGCCAGGTACTCGAGGATCCCATGACCAATAAAGGATATTTTTTCTTAGGTTTTGTTGCCACCACTTGTTCTTTATTCGGGAGAACCCCTTCTTCCCACCACTAATGGAAGTGCTCCCTTTCCTGCCCCCTTTTCCTTCCTCTGGGACCCCATCTATCCACCCACAAATGCTTGAGAGGCATATGGGTCCCTCCACTCTCCTACAACCCATTTGCATGCCTGGCTCCAGCCCATATCCACTAGAACACCATTTTAATTTTGAAGTTACTTGTTTTAACAGGTATAAAACATATTTTTTCTTATCATTCTCCATTTTGTATTATTTATGATTTGCTAAAATACATGTACTACACCTGTTTAATAATATAATATAGCATAATATATCTTTTAGTAGAGTAACTCAAGGGGAAACATCGTTTACAACGCATGCGATACATCGCATGCCATTACAACGCGGTCATTACAACGACCGTGTTGTTACATCGCAAACCATTACAACGCAAGTCGTTACAACGACTTGCTGTAGGGGGCAGAAGGTGTTGGATTTAAAATTCAACACCTTCCCTACTGTTGCACAGACTGGAGTTGGAATAGTAAATTATACTATTCCAAAATCCAGCGCGCCCCCTACAGCAAGTCGTTGTAATGACTTGTGTTGTAATGTTATGCGTTGTAACAACGCGGTCGTTGTAATAACCGTGTTGTAATGGCATGCGATGTATCGCATGCATTGTAACGCGGCCTATTCAACTGAAGCCCCTGCAGTGCAGGGGGTGGGGGGCATCCCTTCAAGGGACCCCAAACCTTCAGGGAGCCCCTATTCAGCCCAAGGCGAATGAACATCTGTGAGCAATGGACGCAGGGACCCCTCATCACATTCTGCCTGGGCTGGAGAGGGGTGAGGCACGCATCATTTTGCGTGAGGGAGCCGGAAGTTTCTATATAAAATGTTATTAAAGTCTAGTTGTGACAACTGGCGCGACGTTAATAGCTTACTATAGTTGAGGTGTGAAGTTGTAGTGCCGTCTGCCAGAGCCGGCAGACGGCGTGAAAGGCGCTGCTCTTTACATAATGAAAATGAGAACGAGATTTCTGCACTTTTCTTACTGAAATGCACGGTCACTGAGAAGCCATTTTATGGAACTATGTTTATGTTTTGCGCAGCTTTACCTATTCCATATGTTATGATTATTTAACAGCATGTTTGTATCCTGCCTTTTAAGCTGCCTTGAAATTTGACCCATATCTCATATGTTGAAGTATTGTTCTTTATTTTGTTTAATTTTGGTTAGGGATTCGAGATTTTCACATAAGTTTTGAGTCAGCGACGCTGAGAGGGAGTCAGGTGGAGCCAATATAACCCCAACCCTGCTTTTCCGCGGCCTGCCTGTCACCATATATGCCTCTATTTTTTCAAGGCCTTGTCCAGCTTTTGAAATTATGATGCCAAGATGTTGTATACAGTATGATTAAGGACTGTTTTTAGCAAACCCTACCTTGTAACAGAAAGGTGACATCGTCTGGAAGGTCTTAACTTTTTGGGGGAAGGCGCTTCGAAGAAAGGGTGTATAGGATAGGATAGGATTGGATAACATTTATAGGGCACACTATAACCCGTAGGTGCCAAAGCGCTGTAACAGGACAGATAGATCAACACGAGCAGAGCAGCCAAAAATCAAGGATTCTGAGATGAAAAAAGCCAGATTTTCAGATGTTTTTTGAAGGACATAAAATAATCTGTTTCAGAAATGTAGGTAGGCAGAGTATCATAAAAATCATAAACTAAAATTGATGGTGGGACTAACAATATGACTGACTCTTGTGGCATCACATAAGAGTGCTTTTTCAAAGTTCTCCACTGGAACACCTACTTGAGGTTATCAGCTTGCACCACCTGGAACAGTATCTTAGCTAGATACATTTTCAGTATAAGATGTGGTGAATGATTTTCCTACAGTTATATATTATGGCCCTGATTACGAGTTGTGCGGTAAATCGGATGCAGTAAAATCACACCCAATTTTGCTGTTAGACAGTGGCGCATCCTCCGCTAAGGCGGAGGAGTGTCGCCCCACTGCTCGCGGAGCAGTGTCAAATATTTTAATAATAATAACAGAAGTCAGATTGGGCGGGGCTCGGATCCTGTGACTTCCGGGATGAGGAGTGGTTGCTGCACACTCCAAAGTGCTCATGACTGCTTGGACACAACGATGTATTGCAGTGTTGTGGTTGGTCAGGGGAGGGAGCCTGGGAACTTCCTGGTTCCGGAGGGACGACACGATGGAGGAGAGGCGGCTGAGGACTCGGCGAGAATGTAAGTTTTTTATTTTTTATTTTGTAATGTCGACCCCCGCACGACCCACCCAACCCAACCCCGCTCCTCCACTTTTATTTACTGCCAGCCGCTAGCTGTTGGAGGCAGCTAAAATCATCTGCAGCCCGGAAAAATCACTTGATGACAATATTTTCCATTTCTCGCAGTAACCATTTTACTGTATACAATTTTAGCACACTCAGGGGCATATTCTCAAGGACTTATCGCCGAGTTAGCGGCACTTTATCGCAGCCAAAGTGGCGATAAAATCATCGCACCATTCACAAGCTGGTGTTAACAGCCCAGAACACCATTTTACCCGCGATAGCATCCGCAAAAAACATCGCCACAGATGACCCCCGCCACTATCGCTAATGAGATGCAGAGTAGGCGTTCCCGAGCAAAAATCGGCGACAACAGCACACCACAACATTCTCAACGACCAGCCCGATCAGCGATAAGATCCCAAAACAGGCGATGAGGCGCGTTAGCAGCAGGAACCTAACACCTGCTCTGACCTGGTGTAAAGTCGGACGACAACCTGCACCATCAAAGGGAGACCAGCCCACACCCACACATGAAGAACAACAGATGCCATGGAGCTACTCACCATGCATCCCGGAGCCCCGAGAGGGCAACAACACCCTCCGCCACCCCCCCAGGGCCCCAGCACCCCCCCCGGACCACCACAGAGGCAGCGCAAAGACCGTGGACCCTCAGTAAACGCACCAGCCCCACAGACCTAACACCAGACAATGTCAATGCCCACTACAGGCTCAAAAGGACAACCATCCACAGCATCCGGGTCACCATTGCCCACAGGCTGACTGTACCAACACAGCGGACAACCAACATCCCTCCACAGACAAAGCTGCTGGCTGTGCTGCACAAGTTGGCCTCCCGTACCCCCCAAACAACATCCGCCAGAGTCGGAGAAGACACACAGCCAGCCCCATCCAAGTTCCCCACACCTGTCCTGGATGCCAACACCAGCCAGGTACCCCAGTACCTAAAAGTCCCCCACAATGTGCAGGAACAGCTGGAGACCAAGCAAGGACTACACGCCATAGCAGGAGTCCCGCACCTGCAGAAAAAACACACAATTACCACAACAGAAAGCACACGCATCCCACCAATGTGCAGGCAATAGTGGACCAGCGGGGACCCTACACCAGATCAGTTGACTGGGGGTGAGTGCTAGCAATGTTCAACACTCCATCATCCCCTTTGGTTTTGCTATGTTTGCCCTAAGTTGGCAGGGTATGCCCAGACGTGGGTCCCTTGCTCACTTTGCCACTGGATTCAAGATAGCCTGGCTGATGACGGCTGTAAGCCAGAAACCGGTCCCAGGATGCTTATTTCCGGTCCAGGGAAGACATGGCTTGGCAGTTCGGGCTGGACTATTCCCATGAGGCACAGGGTCAGACTGATTTGCATATGGCCATGTCTGAACTGGGGTGGCGGAGTGAGCTAAAGAATGATGATGGATTAAACCCAGATCAGTTGACTGGGTGTGAGTGCTTGCAATGTTCAACACTCCGTCCATCATCCCCTTTGGTTTTGCGACTGTACCAACACAGCGGACAACCAACATCTGGCAGGAACAGCTGGAGACCAAGCAAGGACTACACGCCATAGCAGGAGTCCCGCACCTGCAGAAAAAACACACAATTACCGCAACAGAAAGCACACGCATCCCACCAATGTGCAGGCAATAGTGGACCAGCGGGGACCCTACACCAAGGTTGCAGCCAACTACCCAGCCAGTGTGCATGATTCCAGCATCCCCCGACAGTCCATCATCAACCAGCGTTACCAGGATGGCACCCATGGAAATGCACTGCATGTAGGTAAGTACCAAATAAAAACAGCACACACCTCAACCCCACAATCATGCAACTCACAACACTGGCAATGCGCACGTCACAAAATCACATACAACATGCCAGACAACATGCCCACCCACCAGACACGACAGCACAACTCACTGTGGCAACCTTGCTCAGCCATGTACACGAACCATCAACGGCATGGCACCGCAGCTACACAATAGTGGAATGTGGGGAGAGGTGGGAACCAGGTATGTGCGAAGGAGGCAAGTGACCCATGAATGAGAATGTACACAATGCCAACTGTGGCGGAGTTGTCCTGGACAGATAGCAGTATGCAGACCACAGACATATCCATGCCCACATGCACTGCTGATGTGTGGAGTGCAGTGGACAGTGGACGCAACCATGTCACCACAGCCAGTGGGGAAGAACGCGGAAATGTAGCTTGTGACGTCCCCCCCTGCAAGTGTGTGCGGAGTGGCCTGGCCCGGCGTACGCAAGGCCATCGTAGGGGTGTGAATAAAAAGCATGTAGCCCTGGGCGTGGTCCTCTTCCGGAATGGCAAAAATGCCTGCCAGTGCAGCGCCTCCTAGCCCGCCATGAGGCCGACGCCCTCGCCGTGAGCGCTTTGGCCTGCGAACCTATGCGCCTGCTGCACCACAGGCCGATGGACTCCCAACGTGTCATGCCCGCCCCTGCGAATACAGGCCTCACAGCTCACCTGCCGACACCGGCGTGTGCCGAAGAGGGCCCACCACTTGCCGGCGCAAACTCCAAGCCTGAACCCTGCGTCCTTGGCAGCCTCCTCACACCATCACGGCCCCCGCGACATAGGCCCGCTTCACCCCTTTACCTTTTACGTACTGCACCGCTGCCTCCGGCCTACGCTACGCTCAAGTAGGTCACACATGTGGAACTGAGTCGTGATATCTGCATGGCGGAGTCCATATCATTGTACGCAAGGAGACGAGTAAGAGGAAGACGCGGTTCAGTCCGGAGGAGAAAAGGACCATCTTCACGGAGGTGTCCGGACACTGACGACAACTGCCTTGGTGTCACTAACTCTGTGCCTCGCGGGCCAATGACCCATGGATGTGTGCCCCTACTGACCGCTGCCCCAGGCCTACACTGCGGTCAAGTAGGTCACACATGTGGGACTGAGTCTTGATTTGGCAATGGCCGAGTACACACGCAAATGCCGAGTTTAACTCACTATACTCCCTTCTATGTGGTGACACGAAGTATGTGCATGGCATCCCAGCCACACGTGTCTGTGGGCCCTTGGAGACTACGCCTTCGGACTACACTGCGGGCCTGCAGGCCTCACACAAATCCAATCCAGTCTGTACCAGGCAGGACACAGCATCGTCGCTGGCCAAACACCCGCTCAGCTCTGTCGCTACTGCCTCGGTCAACCACGAGTCATCACCACATGCCATTTCAATGCTGTGTGTTAGTGTTCCAGGAGGAGCTTGCTGAACAGCGGTTGGCCCGCGCTGCCCGCTGCCTCCGGACCACACAGCGGTCGAGTAGGCCAAACATTGGGAACTCTGTCATGAATCATTTATGGCTGGGCTGATAACATTGTACTGGCCACGTCGCAGACTGCCTCCCCTCATAGCTCCGGTGCCACTAAGTCTGTTCCCCGACATCCATGGACACTTACTTCTTGAGATCTGTTGGATACTGAGTCCATGGTTTGGGGGTTGTCTTCATCATCGTGTTGGTGATACTGACTATGTTGCCAAGATGAGGCTGTAGCATTCCACTCCTCCATTTGCCGCTTCCGGCCGGCTACTGCCCTCTGCATCATGCCCTGGTTTGGCCCTTCCACTGTCCCCCACAAACCTCCACGACATTCACCTTCGACATCGACGAGGACCCGCTCCCCTAGCGTGGCACTATCTCACTGCACCGCAAGTCACCGTCCCGTGGCAGTGTGGCTGTGCCCGCCGCCGTGCAACCGGGGCCACTAACTCTGTGCAGCTCAAATCATGGCCCCAACCTGAGGGCATGTCTGATGGCCTTGGTTCCGATGGCCTGGGGGGCCTCAACGCCATGTCTCTGTGGCCCTGCGCTGTCCGCTGCCTCCGGCCTCCACCTGGGCTCACACATCAGATCGAGTCCTGGCCTGCCCGGACGTTGCATCACCGCAGGATGCACACGCCACCACCGCCAGGACAAACTCCAAACGACAGGTGCCAGAGTCGTAAGTGTCTAACTGTCAGAGTTGCTCACACCTGTCGTGGGTGCCATCATCAGCTTGATACCCTGCTCAGCCCTACAGGTGCCACTTACTCAGTGCACAACGAATCAAGGACCATTCTGCTTGCATGTTGGGTGAACACTGTACTCTCTCCGGCTACCTTCATGATGCTTCACAGTTGTTTCTGTTATGCTGGTGTATTATGTTTCTGCTTCAATTGTGATCACTGTTCCAGTTGTTGCAAGCACCAACGACTCCCTGGAGGCTGGCTGACACTCACCCCACACACATCCAGCACATGCGTCACTGTGCATGTGACCATGCCAACAAAGCTGTCGGCGCACGTGCCCGTGGCCAGTTCAAGAGCTCTATGATTGTGTACGTGTGCTCATGATGTATGCATTCGGGCCACGGCCCCACAAATCACATTGTTCCGTGTGCAGAGGACGCAGCCATGTCACCGCAGCCAGAGTGTGGGACATTGCACATGTAGCTTTGTCGTCCCCACTCAATACGTAAGAGGAGTGGACTGGGCCGGCGTGCGCCAGTCCAGCGTGGGGGTGTGGATGATTATCCCGTGGCTCAGGGTGTGGTCAGTCATGGAAATGTGCAGATGCGGGTGTCTGTCGCAGTGTGGGTCTCCTTTGGGGAGTGTAGGTGGTCCATGATGGGACTTAGACACCCACGTATGTGATCTAGTTCGGCTTCCATGAGGTGGGACCCCACCCGCACCTGTTCGGACACCCCCTTCTGGCACTCTGACACCTGGCCTTGGAATGCGATGTGTGCTTGGGTGCACTGCTGGGAGCCAGCCGTGGTGGTGCGTGCGTCCAGCTGTGTTGTCTGTGCATGGGGTGGGGTATCCTCGATGCAGCTGGGCTGCCCCGCTCCTGGGGGTCGATTGCCCGAAGATGTCCATGTACTGTTGTAGGGCGTCTGTGTCGGAAGTGTGGAGGTCCTCTTCAGAATCACTGTGGAGTTGTCTGGTCTGCTCTGCTGGAGGTGTTGTTTGTCCCTCTGCAATGTGAAGGGGAGATGCTTGTTGACATTGTGTTGGCATGTATGTTCACGCATTATTCAGGTTTACATACAGACTGCATGTCAATGTACATTGTGACTGTTTGGGAGGGGCGGACTGTCTGATGCGGGACAGTGGACATTTGGACTACATGACGTAGGTGTGGTTGTACACGTCCATTTGCATCTCACAGTTCCCTGCTAGGTCAGATGTGATTGGCCATTTCCTACGCACAGGCGGACCCAGTTGTGTCCTCTGTTCTGCAGTGTAAGTGTTGCACTGTGTACCACATTGTCGTACATGTGGATGTGCTGACATTGCTATGTGTGTGTGTGCTGCATTTTGGGAGGGTCGCACCTTCAGCTGTGATTTTGCTGCCCCTTAGCTCTTGGAGGCGGTGTGCCTTTGACTTTTGGGCTTTTAAGGTGCTGTGATGTTGGCGACTTGGGTCATTTGTGCTCTTGGACGGTTTTTGTACTCTTGTGCATTGTTTGTCTGCAGATGTCTTGTTGCCGTCAGTGGTTGTTTGTGCAGGTGGATGTGTCAGAGTGTGACCTGCTCCTTTCCAGATGTGGTCCACACTCAGCCACCTCAGTCTCGTGGCATGCACGTCATGGTGATTGTACTCCGGCCATGCTGCTCGTCATGTGGTGTCACTTGCATTGTCAGTGTGGCTCTCACATACGCATCGTTGCTGTCTTTCGCACGGGTGCATGCGTGTGTTGTGGACTTGGTGATGTGTGGGGTGTGACCCCTTTGGGCACATGCTGTACGGGGGCCGACTTGATGTTTGTATGTGTGCTGCAGTGTGCCACGGGGATCAGGGACATGACCCAGGGTCGTTGTGGGTGTGCGGTGTGCTACACGTCGTTGTGCATGTGTGCCATTGTGCCCGTCCCCCCGTCCTCCCAGTCCCTGTTCGTTACTCACCCTGTTAATGTTGTGTCCGGTCATGTCGTGCTGTATCAGGACTCCAGACTCCTTGCACCGTCTCCGCACTGATGACTGTGGCCGCCATTTACTCCAGCTCCTCCTGTGGCGCTGGGCTCCCACCTCCATTCGCCGTTGCTGCCTTCCTGTTGGCAGTGGGTTTCTGCTTGGTTTGGCTTTTCACATCGTGCCAGCGCATCTTGGCCTCATCGACGCTCCGACTGCATTCACGATGGAATGCCATTTGTCCGTCTGTGTTGCCAATGACACGGTGGAGGTGACGGACAGTTGTTGTTCGTGCTCTGTCACCTCCGTGGGACGGTCAGGTTGTCATGCGGACTGTGCCCGTCTTCCTCTTCCTCTTCTCCTTGGCTTTTCCCGACCCCGAGGTTCCTTGCTGGTGGTCTGTGGGGCTTGTGGGGTTCGCGTTAACCTGGGCACTGGTTCCGGGTGCATCCATGTTGCTACGCAGTTTATTTAAAAAAAAAATGTTTTTACTTGTTCTGCTTTTATTGTGCATTTTCCCTCATGACGCGTGGGTATTGCAGCCCTGTCGCTGGTTATCGCTGATTTTTTTATCGCGGTTGGCCTCATCGCGACTTTATTTGCGTTAGTGTTTCGCATTTTTGCGGCGTCGCGTTGACTTTAACGCGGACATTTGACGCGTTATCGTGGGACTATCACATGGTGCCGCCAGGTTGAGAATGCTACGTTAACACGGCGTTGTTTTCCCGCGATGGACTGCGATATGCAAAGTTGCGTTAAGCTAAATTTGCGATGGTTATCACACGCTCTTGAGAATATGCCCCTCAATTTTTCTGAGTGTGATTTTACTGTGTGCAAATTTTGCAGCCGGTAAAATTTATACGAAAAAACACATTTGCAGAAACACCAAGCTGACACAAAACTACTACAATATTAACGAATTTTGTAATATCAAACTGCCAAACCTACATTGGACAGCATTGTCATTGTTTGGGCTCTGTTTGATAATATCAACTTAATATATCAGCTGCTTTTGGATTGCTTTTTGCAAACAAAGAGCTAGTGTCAAACATTTTGTGGCATTTCAATCCACTTTAATCTGGGAGAACAACTTGGCATCCTCTCTCTTTTCGTTTACAATCAGTACTATGGCTCCTGAAAGAGTAAGAAAATACAAATTCAGCAAGTCGGAATTGCAAGATTTGGCAGAAGAGGCCATCAATAGAGAGGTCTGGCTGATGGTAAATTTGATGCAAAAAATGTGTGCTAATGCTCGAGGGAAGATCTGGAAGCAGGTAACCGATGAAGTTAATACGATCTAATCCAACCCATGAAGTGTAGGAGACTGCAAGAAATGCTTCCAAGATGTGAAGTATTGAGTTCATGACTTACTATCACAACACTGACACGAGAGACTGACAATTGAAGGTGGCCCACCCCAGAACTCGAGCTCACACTGTGGGAGGAACAAGTCTGTTCCATCATCAACATCGCAAGCTTTGAGGGACTTGAAGGTGGAGCAGAAGCTGAAGCAGTAGAAGGACCATGTAAATATAATAATCATATACCTTACACAAATAAAAGTTATAAAAAAAGAATAGAAAAAGAATAGGTTAGTATTAAACAATAATCACATGGCATGAAAAGAGCGGCAAAAAAACAGTAATTATTCTAGAAATATTTTACTTTACTTGAGGCCACACACTTTATCTGCTAAGAAATAATTTAAAATAATATTAAAATAAAAGGAAGAGATATAATTATTAATTACATCCCTGTATTAACTTTGCCTGGGGAGACAGCAATGAAGTAGGAGTCACCTTCTATCAGCCATGCTCCACTACCACCACCACCAGCAAGACACCCCAAAGCACCATCTTCCAAAAAAGCCACTTCTTTTTCCCAAATCACACCCACTCCTAAAAACCAAAGTGAGCACTACAACTGTTGTCCCAAGAACAACAATACAGAGGACAGCATCTGCCTCAACTATTCTACCTCCAAATCCAGCTACTCAACTCAACAGCGTTTCAGTGACTACTGCAACTGCTACAACCATTGTCACTTTTGTGAATGACAGCAGTAGGGAAGCACACACAAAATACTTTTTTCGGAGGTACCAACTAGGATCACTATTACAACAACTCCCTCATTAGCAGCACCTCTAATTTCTGCACCAATTGCTGCTGTGTAATATAAAAATGTATGAAGAGGAGGAAGAGGCAGATAATGTGCCTTTGCAGGAACATGTGGCTGATATAGAATGGAGTTCTTCATTGGAAGATCAATCATATCCAGTGACACCAGTAGTATTCTTCTTCAGATCAGTGGTTGAAATGCATATAAAAACTTTGAGAATTGTGATTCTGCGTGCAGGGGATCAGGGTCAGTGAGTACAGGTGGGGTCAAAGAGGTGGCTAAAAAGGACAAAGAATTCTTTAACTATTTTGTTGGTCTTCACCTTCAGGTAACTACATATAAAATGATGCACACACTTTTGTGTTTAAGACACAACAATGGCTTTCAAAGTATATGTTCTAGTAATATGCAATCAGACTTTACTTAGTGCAAACATTTTTATGTGTCCAGCAGGTAACTCCCTTATCTCTCAAAAAGAATGTGTTTGTCACCATGAAGCTTCAAGTGACTTCTTCATGTAAAGCCTGTTCAGGTTCCAAGCAACCTTTACAATTTCTGATTAACCAATTGCACTTATTTACATTTCTTTCAGGTATGAGACAACCTGGTGAGAAGGCCTCTTGTTTATAGGCCTTGCCTATGCAGCGCATGCACTGTCTCTTCGAGACATGTTGTATCTACGCTGTGGGCTTTTATCATGCTCATTACTTTTCATTACTTCCTTCGTGTGCCTTTCTAAATTCCTTGCTTTTCATTGGTGAAATGCTGTTATTTGTCACACCTTTTGATGTGCTGTTCCCTTCCATGGACACTGCCCGTATTACATGTCCCCCGCTCCTTTGGTTTACTTATGTCATTTTCGGCGCACTCTATTTTTTTCTTTAGGCCGGCCCATCATCCTCAGTTGTGTCCTGGACTTGCCATGGTCGAGCTGCCGCTGCCCCTGTCAAGTGCCTCTGTTCGAGACCGTATGCGGTGCCGCACCACAGGCCTCCGGCTGGCTCTTCCTTATCACCGCCTGCCTGAGTTGCTGCTGGGCTGCGTGACCAAGAGTGTGGCAGAGAGCTGAGTCTTCGAGCTAGGGGTGGAGTGCTTCAGCCGCATTCCTGTGCCCTTGCAATGCCGCATCATCTACTGGAGCTTCCCCCGCTCTGAGCGGCAGATATGCATGTACTCCTCCTTTATATAAACACTCCTGTCCATAGCTCCTAACCGCTGTTGCAGATTCACCACAAGCAGCGCTTTGACTGTCTTTCCATACCCCTTTCCACTACGTCTTTTCCTGCTGGCCAATCCTTCTGATCAGGATGTAAATGACTGACTCGAAAATCATTTAGATCCTTTAGTTGTGAGTACTTCAGTACAGGATCCTGGAATTGATCCATTGGCCCTGGCTTATACTCATGTCGCGGAAGCGCTGGTGTGTACTGAGGTCCGTAAGGATGTTTTTGGATCAAATGATGCTGCTGCTAACTTCTTGATTGGGAACCAGGATGCTGGAACTTCTAGATTGGATCCATCCAGCTTCACCCAAAGCAACAGGGAGATAAGTATGAACAGTGCGGGCAAAAAATGCTATGACACTTTAGCCTTTATTTCTTCGAACGTGGCGGGTCTTCGTGCCAAGAATTGTGATCCTGAATGGCTGTCCTTTATAGCTCCCTTTGATGTTGTTTGTTGCCAAGAAACTTTGGGCTTTAATAATGTGATAGTAGACGGTTTAGATCCTTCTGATCTCCAGTGTCCGTTCGACTGTAGGTAGGGCAAAGGGAGGACTGGTTCTCCTTGTTTTGACTAGGCTAAGAACCTATCTGTCATAGAGCTAATCATAACTCCATACCATCAGATTGTGAAGCTTACCTCTACTATTGAGCCTAATTTGCTCTTAGTAAATTTTTACTACAATTTTTATACTTCCCGACCTGTGCATATTGTTGAGGATATGGGGTCTGTTATTTCAAGTTTAACAGGTAATGAGTGCAATGGTCTTTCCATAATATGGGCAGGTGATTTTAATATTGCTAAATGTATATTTAGCGGGAGTGAGGTGTGTGGGATAGTAGATGGGCAGGATGTTAAGGTGGCACATTTCCACCATTCCCCATATGGAGAAGCAGTGACCAGGATAATGCTGACAAATAATTTGTGTTTCGCATCTGATCTATGGGGTGGTTCTGTTGCTCACATTCCAACTTATGTGGGAAGGGGGAAGGGGAGTGCTATTAATGATATATTAGTATTTGCTCCCTTGATTCCCTCTTTAAGTAAATATGAGATTTTGCCTGCCCTTTTTAGTGATCACCGACCTATTAGCCTAATATTTTCTTTTCTAACCACACACGCCCGCGTTCTAGACAGAATGCAGCATTAACTTTCTTGCGCAACCAAGGGGCCTGTAGAAAATGGAAAAAGGTAAACCCTTCTAAAATTCACTCTTGATTGATTTCATCTGCCCCTGAGGTGTTTATCCATTGCTTAAGTGAAGGCACTGAGCCTGGATTAATCCGGGAAAATTTTGAGAAAATCTGTACTTCTATTTTGGGGCTGTAACAGAAGTCAAATCTTCTAGGGTGCGCCCAGTAGTTTCATGGTTTAATAAAGATTGTACCAACGCTCTTAAACCTCTGAAAGAAGTAAATAATAAAGTTCCCCATGATGTTGGGGTTGTGAGAGCAGCGAGGAGAAATTATTTTGTTGTGCTTTCAAAAAGAAAGCAAGAAATAAGAACACAGAATTGGGAAGATCTGGACAGATCTGCCTCCCTTAAAGATAATAAGGCCTTTTGAGAGATAGTTAATCACCCTTTTTTCACTGTTAATACTTCTTCTGGTATTGAGTATCTTATTTTAGAGCAAGACTGGGTCTCTCAATTTTCGAAAATATTTATTGCAAAGTTTGGGTAGCGACCCAGTGGCTCCATTAGATATTGTTCCTAACTGTGAGGATTTGAAGATTTTCAGCAGTTTAATAACAATTGGAAAAGTTCGAAAAGCTATCATTAGCTCAGCCTCAGGAAAAGCTTCAAGCCCAGTCGAGGTTCCTTTTGAGCTTTTTAAGTATGATCCGGACCTTTGTGCTCCACTCCTTTTGTTTGATTATGTCGTTTTTGACGCACTTTTTTTTTTCTTTAGGCCAGCCCATCATCTTCAGTTGTGTCCTGGACTTGCTATGGTCGAGCTGCCGTTGCCCCCTTCAAGTGCCTCTGTTTGCGGCCATACTCAGCGCCTATCCGCACGACTCCAGCGGGCTCTTGTTCATCGTTACCTGCCTGATTTGCTCCTGAATTATGCAGTGAAGCGCATGGCCAAGAGCTGGGCCTCCAAGAGTGTGGAGGAGAGCTTCAGCCGCGTCCCGAAGCCCGTGCAGCACCGCATCATCTACTGGAGCTTCCCCCGCTCCGAGCAGCAGCTATGCATGCACTCTTCCTTTATATAAACCCTCCTGTCTATAGCGCCTAACCGCTGTTGCAGATTCACCACAAGCAGCGTTTCGACTGTCTTCCCACACCCCCTTCCACTCTGTTTTTTCCTGCTGACCATTCTTTATTTTCGCGGCACTATTTGTTACTATTGACTCGACTCTTCACTTAAGAATGTTGAGTTTTTTCACTTTCCGAATACAACACAGCCAGCTGATAGCATGTTTAGTTTACAAACACAGAGTTTCCTTCGATTCCCTTGGCTTCTGTGTTAGCAATATTGTGCTTTTTTGGCTTTCTAACAAAACAAGCCTAGCTATTGGCATTTATAGTTTACACACATACACAGAATATTTAGTTTACAAACAAACAGTTTCCCTCGATTGCCTTGGCTTGTTTTTTTAGGTCGAGCCTAGCGCAGCGCGCATGCGCTGCACTGTGAGGCTTCTTGTAACTACTCAAAACTACTCCCTGTGGGTCTGACTCCCCCCACGCATAGGATTGGCTTTTGCGTGTGTCTTTCAAGAATGAAAGCACGCAAATGGGTAAAGGCGGGTGCATGTCCCACCTCTTTTTGTAACGTTGACTCCCACGGCGTTTTGCTCTCGGGAGCGAGCAGCGGCGCGCAGGGCGGCAGCTGCATTCCTGTGCCCACCCCCACCACTCCTCTTGAGCTGCTTGTTTTCATTTGCAGCCTGCGCTCCATGTTTGCACCCCCTCCCACTCTTCCTTGTTTGTTATTATCTGTAGCGCGGTCCGCTTTCACTTTGGGGACCGCGCTTGTTTATTTAATTAATTTTCCGCGCGATTTGCTTTCACTTTTGCAGCCTTTCTTGTTCCTTCTGTTTTTTTACAGCGCATTACAAGCGCCACAACTTTCTGGATTGAAAGTTAACTACATAACTTCTAGTTAATTAGATATCCCAGCAGCGCAGACATATTCACAGTTCCTTATCATATTCATACTTTTTCAAAACTAATCAGTGAAACGGCATAGCTGGCATGTCACGGGCTACACGAAGCTTTCAAATTTGTATAATTAGCAGACTCCCTAGATTAACACAAAAACATACATCTTTTGCTCGGCTCTACCTCGCCACTGCTTACCGCTACTTGGTGCGACCACTGTGCTTACTCACAAAAAATGCCTGTTTTTAAGAAACCCATGTTAATCATTGGGCAGTTTTGCTAAATTTCTCCCAGCACACGCTGGTAGGCCGCATATTAAAGTGTCCTTGTGTAACGTAACTAGAGCTCATGTCAAGCGCTCCAAAACCTTCGGGTCGAGTTCGCGCTATATAACTTTGCAGAAAAAAAAGAGAAATGACCTGCCCCTGTTCCAATGCAGGGAGAGGCATACTGTAAACAGCGCTACAGGTGGGGCCTGTAGCTTTGTGGTGCTTTGAAGCACAGCCCTGTGACCGCAGCGCACCTAATGCTCCAAGCACAGCCCTGTGACCGCTGCGCACCTAATGCTCCAAATTCCGTTCAGCGCGTGCACCAGGTAAGGTTTGTAAAGGTGGGGGTGGGGGGCGCTGTGTTGTTTTAAAGTTGACTACATAACTTCCAGTTAATTAGATATCCCAGCAGCGCACACACATTCACAGTTCCTTATCATATTCATACTTTTTCAAAACTAATCAGTGAAACGGCATAGCTGGCATGTCACAGGCTGCACGAAGCTTTCAAATTTATATAATTAGCAGACTTCCTAGATTAACACAAAAACATACATCTTTTGCTCGGCTTTACCTCGCCACTGCTTACCGCTACTTTTTGCGACCACTGTGCTTACTCACAAAAAATGCCTGTTTCTGAGAAACCCATGTTAATCATTGGGCAGTTTTGCGAAATTTCTTCCAGCACACGCTGGTAGGCCGCATATCCAGTTAATTAGATATCCCAGCAGCGCACACACATTCACAGTTCCTTATCATATTCATACTTTTTAAAAACTAATCAGTGAAACGGCATAGCTGGCATGTCACGGGCTGCACGAAGATTTCAAATTTATATAATTAGCAGACTTCCTACATTAACACAAAAACATACATCTTTTGCTCGGCTTTACCTCACCACTGCTTACCACTACTTTGTGCGACCACTGTGTTTACTCACAAAAAATGTTTGAGAAACCCATGTTAATCATTGGGCAGTTTTGTGAAATTTCTCTCAGCACACGCTGGTAGGCCGCATATTAAAGTGTCCTTGTGTAACGTAACTAGAGCTCATGTAAAGCGCTCCAAAACCTTCGGGTCGAGTTCGCGCTATATAAATTTGCAGGAAAAAAAAGAGAAATTACCTGCCCCTGTTCCAATGCAGGGAGAGGCATACTGTAAACAAAATTTACAGTATTGAACACAGCAGCTACATTGCTCTACAACATACCTTAAAAACATTGCCAATATCTCTGGTTAAACACTTATAAGGTCCCAAAGGCAAGACCTATTGGCTATGCCAATGCTTGTTTTTGTTTCCTGCTTATCTCTTCCTCTTATCTCGTCACATCTGCTGTGCAGGCAAAGACCGAGATCAAATGTCAGACGCTTTCCGAGGGTGCCTGTTTGTGCACCAACCCCCTCCCGCTTACTGCTTGTTTTCGTCTTTCTCCCCTTGGTAATAAAGTGGCAAACGTGAGACTGGTCCATACATTGTTAACTGTTTTAATCACAATTCTTTATAATGAATTAAATCCTTGTTTAAAGCGCCATTTACTCTGCACTGTAAAACGTTTTGTATTTAAACACGCAACAAATGTCTCAAGTCTGGCAATTAATATATTCAATTGTTTTTTGGAAGAAAATACATTTCACAGTCAATAGAACTGAAGCAAAAGCCTATAACACTTTAAATAAGTACTTCCCAATACAGTGCTGTAATGCACCTAGTAGTGTCAAAGCTTCCATGTTAAAGAACAGTAGCTGTTGTAGCACCCAGGATAATGTGCTGCATGGCTAAATACTTATAAGGTCCCAAAGCCGAGACCTATTGGCTATGCCAATGCTTGATTCTTTAGCTCTCTGTCTCTCTGTGTCTCCCGCCGCTTCACAGCACAAGAGACCCACAGGAGACCCCTCCTGTCACATTTGGCCAGTGTCACATGAAAGTTGGCATTCACTGTAACCCTATAGGCACTGTTAAGAGGCTTTATAAATGCAGGCAAAACATGGGGCCACATCTGCAACAAGCTGCAGAATCCATAGGGCAGCTAGTGAGGGTTTAGTCACAAGAACAGCGATCTTCTGTTTGACATTGCATACAGATGTGATATGTAGTCTGTGCGAAGACAGTGTCAGATCGATCTGCAAGAACAAAGGGTGAATAGGAGATACATCCTTCGCCTGCCCCAAGAAATCTGATATTTCACCATCATGTTTAGGAAGGAACAGTTATCTTTGCTTAACAACGTGCATTTCAACAAAGATTATTGAGACCACCTGTAATCAACAATGACGCTTCCTGCTTAACCTATCTACATTCATTAATGGACTTAATCCCATGTGGAAAGACCCCAAACAAATTCATTTGCAGATATGTTTCATTTTACATAGTTTATTTTTTAACAATTTTTCTTATTTTTATTTTAGCATAGACTTTCTCATAAACACGATGCTTAAAAGTGATACATAGATTCGCAAACAGTACTATAATAAATACAAAAATCACAATACAATATGCAACAATATGACATGAATTCACCCCACTCACCAATCACTATATATCACTCACACAATACTACCAGGCACTCCATATACACAAATCTTTCACACTCCCAGAACAAAAAATCTTGAACAGACAGCAAAGGACAGCATTCTTCTTTAGCCTTCCATTGGTGCGACGTGAACTGGGTATGTTTAGAAAATTGGCCAACTCCTGTTTCGGTGACCACCTACCCCTGCACAAATGGGCCTTCCACCTAGTTCTTCAAACAGCCATTGCCTTCCACCTACTAGTAGTTCTGCATCATCTCAACCTGCGTCAGAATGCCCTAAAAGATCGGCACATACTGCCCTCCTGCTCCCTCAGTTAAAGAAAAGTGCACCTTAAAATGCTTGTTTATAGATTCATTTTATTTACCAGATTTATCATTTCTTATGTTGTTTATTGAAAATATTTATTTATTTTTGCAATTATTTGGTAAGAAAAATATATCAATATTTAGGCCCTGATTATGATGTCGGTCGGAGTTGCCTCCGACAGACATCATCGCGGATTCAGGACCGACCGGCCGCAGTATTACAATGCGACTGCACATGGTGCAGTTGCATACTCTCATTTCTCTATGGGAGCTTGTGCTGCGACCGTAAACTGGCCGTGGCACAAGCTCCCATGGAGAAATACGAGATTCTGTTAATCCCTGCACCGTGTGGCAGGCACCTTGAGGTGCCTGCCAGGCAGTGCAGGGATTTCGGCCCCCAACCGGAGGACTCAGGGAGAAGGGGGCCCTGCTGGGGGCCCCGAAAGTCGCTTTCCAACAGGCTTTCCGTGTCGGAAAGCCCGACATGGAAAGCCTGACGGAAACCGACATCGTAATTCCCAACGGATGAAACACCGTTGTAGTGGGATTACGTGCCGGTTCCGATTGGTCGATGGGGTCCTTGAGCCCATCGGAAGCCAGCTGGAATGACCAGCGGTTTTAATTCTGACTGCCTAGATTGAAATTAGGCAGTCGGAATTGAAACTGTTGATGTCGATGAGAAAGCCTTTGACCTGCAGTCAGAGGCTTTCTAACCCACATCAAAATCAGGCCCTTAATATATAACAGGAGTTTCCTATTTGTTTTGTTATAATTTGTAAAAACTTTTTTTTTTTTTTTTTTTTTTAACTAAACTCAATAATTGTGTCCGACCTCATTATAATCCTCCTGACGTTATTTGACTGCATGACTCCATAAAGTGTATTTGCGCAAAATTTCCAAAACGTGTGTTTGGCGCTGCTTTATATTTGCCAATCCGTCTCAGATTTGTAAATAAAAAGAAAAAAAATAGCCACCTCATTTTTTAGTCGCGCGCATGCGTGCTGTCTTACGCCTATAAAATGACACCACAGCCGTCTCATAGGGCTTGTCCATTTTTTCTTTTTAGCCTTGCTGCATAGCAGCCACAGTACAGCATGGATAAAAGTAATTGGCAAACCAATAGGTCTCAGAAAGTCAGAGGCGCAAACTATTGGCTTTGCGAATGCTTTTCTTTCAAAGCAACTGTAGATTCTCAGAAGTGGCTTTTCAGTAAAATGACTGACCGCTGATACATTGGCACACAGTGTAGGATATCGGTGCCCAGTAGATGGTGTGATACAAATGTATGCCTGATACAGTTCTCCAAAGTCTTTCTAAAATTGGTGGAGAACACAGTTTTGCGAAATCGCTATGCTGGTTTCTTATGGACTGACCCTGCCCCTGACAGGCATGGAGTATTTGAGAGTGATTTCTAACCCTATACTATACCTATAAAGGTAGTATGGTAAGAAAGAATGCTCTCAGATCAGCCACGGGTTGACTGAAAAATCGTACTAATTGGTATGTGCGACCTTTCCAGGAAGTAAAGGGTTCCTCAGAAGAGGTATCCTGCCAGAAATAACAGTAATACTGTTTGTCATTGCATGAAGGCTGGTAATGCTATCCTGCAGGGTTGTGACGCCATGATATGTATATTTAAAGTGATACAGTCAGTGTTTACTTTGGTTGCCTGCCTATTTTGGACCATCTAACTCATTCTGTGATGTAAAACAAATGAACACATCATATTTCTGCAATATTAATTTATATGTGCCTGTGTGAACTTCCATAGTTTGCTAATTATATATTTTATCTTTAAAGTTGTTCCAAGAGGACTGCTATGACAACTATTTCAGAAGAGAGAAAACCTTTACAAACAAACTCCCTGAAGGAAAAGTCATTACAAAGAAAAGTTCAGGTAAGTCGTTACATTTTTTTTTTTAGCATTGCTGGCAATGGGTAATGTTGGTTGTAGTTATGGTATGAAGGGGCATCAAACAGCCACCTCAGCTTCTGCAATAGTTTCCTTCCACTATTGAAGGGACATGGGGTCATCCCATAAGCATGTGCGTAAAGGCATTCAATGCAAACAACAGTAGCAGCCACCTGTATCAGCCTGCTGTCGTGCCCACAGGGTGGCACTAAGACCCTGGGGCTCAGGGGTCAAAGAGGAACAGGGGACACCGGACACTACATCCGGTCAAGGGCGGGGGGAGAAGGACACTTGCCTGCAGGACCTCGAGGCGAGAGGTCAGATCCGGGGGATCGCAACCACATGATAATAAAGAGTGATACTGCTCACCCTGCCGCGTCCTTGGCATTTTGTAAACGACGCGACAACTGGCGACAAGGGTGGGATCGTAACCCCCGTGAGCCTGCACGGCTCGGTGAAAAGGATCCTCTCCAGGGACCGTGACCAGGAGTGCCGTGCCCACACAAAGAAAGGAAACGGAGCGCAGCGACGCGGGAGCCCACCCCGGCCGCTGCGAGGAAAGACTGCCTGCACCGGTAAGCGCTGCAACTGAAAGCGCGAAGAGATAGAATTTGCCGCGAGCTCTCGCGAGAGTCTCGGCGGCCATTGTACAGTCAGGCGAGAGGGCAAATCAGCGAGCGGAAAAGACTCGGCGGCCATTTTTAAGTCAGGCAAGGCGTCCATTGGCCGCGAAGTCTCGCGAGACTATCGGCGGCCATCTTAGAATCAGGCGAATAAGCCAATCGGAAGCAAGAGTGACTCGGCGGCCATTTTGAGGCCAGGAAAAATCGATCTGACCAAAAAGGGCCGAATTTCAAAGGAAAAAGAGGCAAAAGTGCACAACAAGCACTAGCAAAGGAAAGAAAAGAGAAAAAGGGACAAAAGAAAGAAATAAAGGAGAAGAATCAAATAAAAGAACGAAATAAAGAAAACAAAGGCGACAGAACAAAGGAAGACAAGGAGCAATGGCAGACCAGAAACAAAGTGCGCAATACAGGAGACCACTGCCGTTCAGCCTATCTGAACCACAAACCGGGATAAGATGGGAGAAATGGCTCAGACGTTTTGAAAATTATGTTGACGCAACAGATGTCATAGAGGCCAAAAACGGGGACTGTTCATAAACCTAGTGGGCGACGAGATCGAAGACCTACTGGTGACACTGCCAACTGCAGAGACTGACACCTACGAAAAATTAACAAAGTGCCTGACGAATAAGTTTGATCCGCAACGAAATACTGATTTTGAGAGGTACAGCTTCATGATCTCCTTCCAACAAGCCGAGGAGTCACTAGATGATTTCGCAACAAGGCTAAGGAAACTAGTGACTCACTGTGAATTTGATAAATTTGACAACGAGCAGGCCATTCGACTATTAATCATCGCAGGCTGTCGGGACATAGACTTCCGAACAAGAATACTTAAAGAACCGATAGCGCTGGAGAACATCCTTGCACTAGGAAGAGCGGAAGCACGAGCAACAACACACGCGAAAGAAATGGAACGTGGGAAAGGAAGAGGTGGAGAACAAATTAATCGGATGGCAAGCAACAACAAAACAGGAAACTGGAGACAAGACAGAGGCGGCCAGACTGGGAAGAAGCAGCAAGAAGGAACGTGCTACAGATGCGGACTCGAGTTCCCACACCGAGGGCCATGCCCAGCATTTGGCCAGACGTGCCGAAAATGCAACGGACGAGACCATTACGCAAGTGTATGTCAAGGGGCACAGTTCAGAAATGACCGTGGAAGAACAAGCAGAGGGAGGATGCCGACACACAGACACATCAGGCATGTCGAGACTGAGGTGAGAAATTCGTCCGCGGAATCAGGGGAAGAGGGTGAAGAAGACAAGACTTCGCAACAAGCGGGGCGGTTATACCTCATGACAGAGGTCAACACAGACTCAGAAGAAGACGAAGAAGAGCGAGATGAAACAATATGCCTGGTGGACAAGAAGAAGATAAAGAAAACGGAGTCCGTAACAATAAAAGTGGGGCCACACGATACCACGTTTGTGTTGGACAGTGGCGCAACGTGCAATATCATGTGCGTCTCTGAATATGAGAAAATGAAAGTGAAGCCGACTCTAAAGCCATCCAGAGTGAAAGTATTCACATGGGGGCAAGGCGACCAGTGATCAACTTGGGGAAATTCAAAGAGGAATTACGATACAAAGATCAAAGGCTAACGGAACAGATACACGTGCTCAAAGGAGACATGCCAGCGCCATGCCTGTTGAGCAACGTCACGGCACAAGTGATGGGGCTGATGGAAATGACGTATCAGATGTCAGAAGAGAAAAATTCGATTCTAAAAGAATACCCCAAACTGATAGAAGGACTAGGGAAGCTGAAAGGACGGCAGATCACGTTGCACATAGACGAAACGATAAGACCAGTTGCGCAACATCACAGAAGGGTACCCATACACCTACAGCCACAAGTTGAGGAAGAACTAGAGGCCCTGATGAGACAAGACATCATAGAACGAGCAGATGGGCCGACACCATGGGTGTCACCCATTGTGGCCGTCCCAAAAAGGACAAATCAAAGATAAGGATATGTGTGGACATGAGGATCCCAAACAAGGCGATTGAACGTGAGCGACACCCAGGCCCACATCTAGACGACATGATCAGCTGTCTCACAGGCACGAGAAGATTCTCGAAACTGGATCTCTGCAAGGGGTACCACCAACTTGAACTAGACCCACAGTCCCGATACATCACGACGTTCTCCACCCACCTAGGACTATTTAGGTACAAACGTTTGAGCTTCGGGATCTCATCGGCCGCAGAAATATTCCAGGAGACAATTCGTCAAGTCATCAGACCGGTCAAGAACAGCCTAAATTACAGTGACGATATCCTGGTGTTCGGCAAGTCGGATGAAGAACATGACACGGCGTTAAGAGAGGTATGCTCACATCTAGAAAAAGCAGGCCTAACATTAAATGAAGAAAAGTGCGAACTGGGGCGGAGTGAGCTAGTGTTTTTCGGTCACATCTTTTCCAAAAGGAATGCGGCCAGACCGCAGCAAGGTAGAAACACTAGAAAAGGCAAAGAAACCGACTGATGTGGCAGAAGTGAGGTCATTTCTGGGGTTGGCAAGTTACTGCGCACGCTACATTAAGGATTTCGCCACTGTCAGCGCGCCACTGAGAGAGCTGACGAAACAAGGACACAAGTTTCAATGGACCAGCGAGTGTGACAAAGGGTTTGAAGAGATAAGAAAGGCAGTGACAGCAGTGGATCATCTGGCCTACTTTGACCCGGACTTATGCACAGAGCTGACAGTGGATGCAAGCCCCGTGGGCTTGGGAGCAATTCTAGCACAACATCAACCGGGGAGAGACTCCCCAAGACACATCGTTGCGTATGGGAGCAAGAGCCTGACAGACGTCGAGAAAGGATATTCTCAACCAGAAAAGGAGAGTCTGGCAGTAGTATGGGCCTGTGAACATTACCACATGTTCATATACGGGAAACCATTCACAGTCGTGACTGACCATCAGGCCCTGATAACAATATATGGCAACCCAAATGCAAAGATACCACCAAGAATAGAAAGGTGGGGAATCAGACTGATGGACTACAATTTCAAAATCATTCACAAGCCAGGAAAAGAGCAAAACCCAGCAGACTATGTGTCAAGGCACCCCCTGCCACAAAAGTCTCAAGCAACCACAATGGCAGAAGAGTACCTGAACTTTGCACTGAAACTAAGCACACCGGCAACAATAACAGAGAGTGAACTAAATAAAGAAACGAAACAGGACGCCACCATGCAGGAGGCAATGAGGATCAACAGGGCGCAACGATGAAGGCATGTAAACAACAACATGCACGTAGAAAGAGGAATAGACAAAGAAGAACTGCTGGCACTGAAAAGAATAAATGAGGAACTGTCAGAATGCGAAAACGGAACAATAATGAGGGGCACAAGAATAGTGATGCCCCAAACGTTAAGACTGAGAACAGTGGAGTTGGCCCACGAGTCACACCGGGGCATGGTAGCGACAAAAAAGATGCTGCGAGAAAAAGTGTGGTTCCCGGGACTTGACAGCATGGTGGAAAAGATGGTGACAAAGTGCCACGTATGTCAAATAATAGGACCACCGTCCAAACCAGAACCATTGCAAATGTCCCCGCTACCACAGGCGGTGTGGACCGAGCTGGCAGCAGATTTCTACGGGCCATTAGAAACCGGAAGCTATTTTCTGGTCGTGATAGACGAATACTCAAGGTTCCCCTTAGTAACGCCAGTGTCATCAACGTCAGCAAACGCTACGCTACCAGTATTGGACGACATTTTTGCTGCATGGGGCTCGCCACAGACATTGAAAACAGACAATGGACCACCATTCTCAGGGGAGGAATTCAAAAGGTTCATGGCGTACCTAGGTATAAATCACAGACGAATAACGCCACTGTGGCCACAAGCAAATGGGATGGCTGAGCGGTTCATGGGGACCATCAAAAGGCGGTGCAAAGAGCAAAGCTAACACAAGTATCAATAGGACAAGCCCTGTGCCAGGTACTGAGGGACTATCGGAACACACCACACAGCTCCACGGGGAGATGCCCCGCTGAACTGGTACTAGGGCGAGTGAGCAGGACAAGACTGCCGCAGACAAAAGAAAAAAAAAAACAGACCAGGAGGACGTTGTCATCAGAGATACGGGACAGAAGGCAAAAATGAAAGAATACGCTGATCAAAGAAGACATGCAACGCCTCACGAGCTAGAGGAAGGAGACATGGTGCTCGTAAAACAACGGCAGGTGAGGAAGTCAGACAGCGCGTTCGCAAAGGATCCGCTGAAGGTGGTGAAAGTGAACGGGCCCATGATTACAGCTACCGCCGGCCAGCACCAGGTCACAAGAAACAGCTCCCACTTCAAGGAGGTGAAAACGGAAGAAGAAGGAGACATGCCAAAGAAGGAACTGACCAGAGAGATTTGGCAGGAAGATACATCACCAGTTGTCGGAGAACAGCGACCAAAGAGGGAGTGTAAAAAGACCAAGAGACTAATCGAAGAGATGTGAAGAGACCACCAGTTCACAGAGATCTCTCTCTCTCTCTCTCTCTCTCTCTCTCTCTCCTCTCTCTCTCTCTCTCTCTCTCTCTCTCTCTCTCTCTCTCTCTCTCTCTCTCTCTCATCACCATCACGAGTCGACAGGACAAGTGGCAAGAAACTTTGTTTGCAACAAAGGGGGAGATGTCGTGCCCACAGGGTGGCACTAAGACCCTGGGGCTCAGGGGTCAAAGAGGAACAGGGGACACCGGACACTACATCCGGTCAAGGGCGGGGGGAGAAGGACACTTGCCTGCAGGACCTCGAGGCGAGAGGTCAGATCCGGGGGATCGCAACCACATGATAATAAAGAGTGATACTGCTCACCCTGCCGCGTCCTTGGCATTTTGTAAACGACGCGACACCTGCCGTGTGGGAGATTCTTGCAATGGGTCTTCAGAGATTTTCCCCTAACCAAAAATGTTGCCAATTTTTTTTGCTGATGCATAAGGCCCTGTGAAAAGGTTTCTCTTCGTCTCTGCTGTTGTTGAGCATGTTGGTGGATAGATAAAGAATAGAGGGACATTTTTCAGAGGCATGAGAGCGAGAGCGACAAGGAACAGTGGGAAGATGACCAGAAGAAGGCGAAAGGATGGAGTAGAGAAGTTGTGACTCCTCTCTCCAGGCATTAGGGCTAAGCATTTCCATTATTGCGCCTGTATATTAGCATTCAGTAAACAGCGTTGTGGCTTGCTACGCTATTTACTGAACGCTAACGGGCTGCTAGTCACTGCTGCTTGCCATGCTCCTCAGTCTTAACACAGGCCTGGAACAGAGCAACCCACTGTGCAAGTGTGGAGCTCAGGTAGAGCACAGCCATGTCTGGCATCTCTATCCCTAAAGAACTCCTTCAACTCCATTGCTCAAAATTTTGATCCTGCTTTGATAAAGAGGACGTGGAACTGTGCCTGAAGCTGTAGGCGAAGCCATCATCCCTACTCTATCTCTGACTCCATCTTTTCCCACAGTGGAAGAGACTCTACAGACCCACATTTACCATACACCTTTGCTTCCTTCATCACCCCTAGTCTGCCCCATTTACTGTTTTGGGTATTTTTTGTGACTTCCTCTCTAGCCCTTACACTGCGGTGGCTCAATCGTGACATACTCTTGTCGGAGGTGTAACGGAAAATTATAGGGCCCCCCTGCAGAATGTGAAGAGGAGCCCCTTAGTCTCCCCTTGCTCACATATATCCATTGGTCTTGGGCTAAATGGGGTCCCCTTGAAGGGCTGAGGGGCCCCTGAAGGGTTGGACCCTCCAATGCACTGCAGGGGCTGCAGGGGCTTGCGTTACGCCCCTGACCTCTTGGCATTCAAAACAACATAGTGGCTAACCCTGATATTATGGTGACCCAAAAGTGGCGTATTGTGGGCATTCTGAGCAACATTCTGACTGACCCCAGAGCAATGGTGGCCGGCCAGTGACATATTGTGAGGATTCTAGGTTAAACCAGGTTAATGTTTGCTAGCTCTGCCATACTTGTGGCCATCAGGGACATTTCTGGTCATTCTTTACAAATGTTTATCTCTCCCAGGTATAGTAGCCGTGCATCTTTGTAGTATTGTTAGCATTCTTGGCATAATGCTGTCTCTCCCTGGTTTATTGGCAGTGAACTTCCTTTATGCTCATGCCTGGTGTTTTATGACGATAAATGGATGGGAAAGGCAAGACCAGCAAATGTGTGACTGTAGCAAACGGGACGGCTTCATGAAAATGCCAAGATGGTGTTTGGGAGCCAAACATGTATTAAGTAAATGTTTCTGACAATGTGACAGCATTTCAAAATATTTTTTAAGCTGATATTTGACAGATTGTTGCGTTTGGAGATGCATTGATAAAGCTGGCTTCTTGGCACCACAGAATATTTACTGCTATGTTTGTTATTTTATGACGTGCACTGAAGCATTTCGTGATCTATATTGCTAATGGTTTTTCAGATTAGTGCCACTGCTGTGTGAGTCCTGGGCATGCACGATTGGTGCCACTCTATGGTCTGATCCTGTGATTTCTCTTTTACTGAACAGCAGTATTGCTGCATGAGGTTGTACAGTTGCCCAGCTCTGTCTGTATGTGACTGTTTATTGTATTCTGTGTTGTCTTGCATCATTTATATGGCGCTCCATGCTCCCCTCAAAGCCATAGAGTGCTTAGAGATTTGTGAAGCTCTTGATTTGTTGACCCTGTACTTTCCATGCGGAGACTCAGCCATAAAAGTGACAGAGAGTCCACGTCTGAGGCTCTACTTAGAAGAAGCTGAATGAAAAAAACAATTGACGAAAGATCCTAAAAACAACAGGCCATGTGACCTTGCATAACCAGATTTTCTTAACTGCTCACGATACATATGCGGAAGCTCTTATGCCACCCTGTAGTGGACATTATGTTGAAGAATTTATGCCACCATGTTTTCAGAGTTTTCTTGGAATGGTAAGACTTGCCTGGCACACAACAGAAATATTGGAATATTTCAGTAGGATCTCTAGATTTTTATCCATTTTCTGTCAGATCACTACTGGGTACAGATATTGTTCACTTGCTAACCTTTAAATCATATCATTTTAATAGTTTGATTGTTTATCTTGAAGCAAAATTGAAATATCCCAATGAAGGAAATTAAGGCATGGTGCAACAGTACAACTACAAAAATTGCACGCCTTTCCTCTCTGTGATGCTAACTTACTGGAGGAAAATTAGCCAGTTTTACCGGAGGGACCTGATAGGTACAAAACCCAGGTGCCTGCCTTGCCTTCTTTTACCATATATTACACCACATGAGGGTTCCAAGACCCAGGCACCCTGTTCTTCCTTGAGAGCTTCCAGGCATTTGCCCAGAACTGAAATTTCTCACAGTCTTTCTACATAGATGTGGATTCACCAAAATGCCAGACGTGGCATCCCTCACCTTTCACCCTCAATGACATAACAGAGTTGACCCCTTATCCAACTTTACCTTCTCAGTAACCTATCCCTTACTTAGGATGTAGGCATATGAATGGAGTGGAAACTACAGTCAATAAACAAGCTTTTCAGACCCATTATCAAACGCTCTGCCCCTGTCACTGCCTCGTGATCTCTAGGACAAGCTTCTCTGGTAGTGTCAGCGTGGCATTGCTGTAATACCAGTCTAATATGGGGAACTGCGGAGGGAAGACCTTTCAAGCTCTCACAGTTAAAGATGGAGGGACATTTTATTCTGCAAAATAGAGTAGGGCTGCTTAGCGCAAAGAGGAACATCTGGATTGGGACTTATCTTCTACTCAGAGTCTGTCCATGTGCTTTTATCTCTAGGACCCTTAACAATTTTAATTTATCGTTTCACAGACACAGTGCTCGATGCATGAAAATGAGGCTGTTTTTTAGGTTGGTACCAATAATCCAGGCTGTGTGTTTTCCTCTGTGGTCACATTGATTCATCCATTCATCCAGCCCCAGACTCAGATTAATGCAAGACAGCCAAAGTGTATGAAATAATCTCTATGCCCCTCTTCCTCATCCCAATCATTAATTATGAGAAGACTCCCATCTTGAGGCAGGGAACTCCAGATGCATGCTGAAAATGTATGCCCTGCCCACCCTTTAGGTTTAAAAAATGAGCTGGCATTCCCAGCATTCACCTGTGTTTTGTCTCTGCCCAATACCAAGATCTCCTGGGCTACATAGGTCAATGGCAGCCAGGCTTGGGCTTCTGACTATGTGGTAGACGGTCACCAAAGTCCTGGGTTTGTGACTGAGGCAGCCACATTTCATGAGACATTTCACAGAGAGCTTATGATATGGCCTCTGCCTTGGTGGGCAGTGGCATTGGGCCCTACCCACTTTGGGACCTCAGGTGGACAGGCTTTGAATGGCCTTGCTTACTATAGTTCTCAATGGGCACTATTATCTTATCTGCTTGAGCCTGGGTCATAGATCGGGCTGTGCTTTATTGCTAAGTCCCTTATTGGCTGATATGTAGTATCCTGTTCTCATGCATGCATGTGTAAGCCTGTGTTGCCCAGGGCTGGTGTTGTCCAAGTGCTTAGTTTTGTTTTGATACCAGTGCAGGTGTTTGACTTGTGGGCTTGGTGGTGGGTCCTATAATCATGGAGAGACACTCTTGAAAGTGCAAGCATATTTCTACCTCTTTGTCCTTTTTTCCCTTGCCTCCTTGTCGTCTCAGCAGGCATGCCTGGACTGAGGGTGAGTGAGACTCAGAGGAGAATTTACAAAGCATGATGTGATTAGACTGCGGCCGCCTCTGGCTGACTATTGCAGGCATGATGAGAGTCCTGAGCAGGGTTCTGAATCAGTCTTGACTGATCCTGAATTGGGGAGCGTGATATGGCACTTGAGGACCGCCATAGCAAATATATTGGGAAGAATCTGCACCCTTGGGTGCTTTCCCAAATTCAGATGAGGGAGAATATGAATTTCTGTCTCCCCGAGGCTGCTGGTACTTTCGCAGGCATGTTGGTGGAGGACTTTCAACACATCTCCCGGAGTGCCTGTTTAACCTTCAGCATTCCCATAATGTGAGGGTCTGGGGATTAAATATCCTGAACAAGATTTGTCTTTCCTAATTCATTGGTGGACATGCACACAATGTTCCGAGCTCAGAATTGGGAGAAAGGGGTTAAACAAGATAAAGATTGTCACATAGGCCCTGTTTTCCCCACTCTAAACGTTGTCCATGCATCCAAGTATTGAGGCTGTGTCTGGTTCCATGTCAGCGTTTCTAATAGGTGTGTCCTCATTTGCAGAGGTTCTGCTTCTTGGTTGGAGGTCATTCAGTGTTCTGCAGTCCTTCCACTTGAAGTCTCTTACGAAGCACTGAGGTGTGTTTCACAAATGGTGCGCTGACCATTCCTTGCCTCCTCTAGAATGTGGCTTTCAGTCGATTCTTCAATTCTTCAGATATAGGTTTGGATTGGAGCTCATTAACACTAGAGTGCACAAATGGCCTGTTATTTCAGGTTTTGCTGGACCTCTAGGCAAGCAGATGCATTTGTTAACTAAGCTTCTCAAAACATTTTCTTAGGGTCCGGGCTTTCTCCCCTCCCTGTGACACCCCTTTTTGCCTTCGCCCTAAATGGATTTTAAATTGTTGACCCAGAAGGTTGTTTTCTTCATCCTGGTCATATTTTCTTAGCGAGTTTCGAGCTCTGTTCCCCTTTTTTGCAGAGACTGGATGACAAGTTTGTTCTCTGTCCTGACCATGAGCTCATGTTGAAGGTGGTCCTCTATACTTCAACAGCACAGTACGTGGTCCTGCTTTCCTTTTTCCCCTACCCCTTCTTTTCCCAAAGAGGTGCTGTTGCTTTCACTCGCTGTTCACAAGACTCTCCTCTCCTTTTGAAATTACTCTCATCCTTTTCATAAACCTGAACATTTCTAAATTCAGCTTTGGTGGGAAAGGGCATTAAGACATCCGCTATATATAACAGTCACTTGATTAGGTCTTCCACTGCTGTGGCATGCTAGCTAGCTGAGGTACCATTCCTTCAGAGGGATTGAGGATCATTCAACACAAAGTTGCATGCTTGCTGGGCTGGGGGTCAGGGGACCATACTCATGAGTTATGACTGTGACGAGGAAGAGTAGCGCTGGCAGTAATGACAACTACCAGAAAATACTCGGGGTATCTCACATGCAGGAACCGAATCGGAATGGCAATTGTATTAATGTCCCTAATGTAAGAGAACTAAGAACAGCAAGAAAATGAATCTAATGCAAATGTAGAACCCTAGAAAATAGCGAGATTGCAAATGTAAGGAAAGCAGGGGTGTAGGGAGCTGGCTCTGTATATACTATACCAAAAAGAGGTATAGTGTGCACAGGGTCCAGTGAGTCCCCACAGGTGTGGCAGAGATTAAGGGAGACAATACCTTACTCTCAATTTAGTGGTAGCTGGGCTGACCAGATAGGCTTATCAGAGGGTAGTGTGAATGTATTTTTTGTACACACTCTTACAAGACAGGAACACACACTCAATGACTAGCTCCAGACCAATGATTTGCAAAAATATTACTTTAGTTACTTTTATTTTATAACCAAGTTGAACTCAGTTACAGGCAAGTAATACTTTCAAAAAGGCAGTAGAAACGTTTTTATTGTCTTGGAAATACTTTGGTATTGTCAATCCAAAACAGTAACATCTAGGGCCTTATTTACGATGTCGGGCGGACTTGAGTCCGACTGACACCGTTGCGGGGGAGGAACCGCCCAACCATAGGTCAGCGGTTCCGACACCCCAATTAGGATGGGACCACACATAGTGCAGTTGGCAACTTCCATTTGTCAATGGGAGCTTGTGCGGCGGGCTGAAAATGTCTGCAGCACAAGCTCCCATTGAAAAATAGAAGTTTGTGAACATCCCTGCACCGTGTGACAGGCACTTCATGGGAGCACCATCTGTGACCCCCAGGCCCAAATGCGGAGGACGGGGTCCTGCTTGGGGCCCCCCAATGTCGCTTCCTGACAGCCTTTCCATGTCAGAAAGGCCGACATGGAATGGCTGTCAGAAACCGACATCATAATCCTGACGACGGAAACGCCGTCCATAAGGGATTATGGTGAGTTTCCGACTCCGTCGGAAAGTGTTGGTGGTCCCGCCGACTGCTGCCTCTGACCACATGCATTGTAATCTATCGGTCAGACCGCAGCAGTAGATGACGGGCAGACCACAACCAACGGGCCGTCGGTTGCAGTCGGACAGCCATCGTTATTAGGCCCTTAGGACTTGAAAAAGATATGACAGTTGTAGGTAATCGATAGAATGCAATGCAATCCTAAGGAAGGAAAACAGGGTTATGCATCAGCAAGTAAGTACACAACTTACTTTTCCAGTCTTCAGGGGTTTTAGACTGACCTTGGGCAGGGTCAGTTCAAGGTAGGCCGTGCAGAGGTGCAGAGTTTGCCGAGCCCAAGGCTAGTAATTTCATTTAAATACTTTATTTCGGCAATAGGCCATAAAAATGTCACAATAAAACAGGATTTCCAGACAATTCATCTTCACCCATAAAATAAGCATACATAGCATTTCTATTTGGTTTCCACCCTGAGTATTCAAACCAGGGAAGGAAATGCGTGTCCGTACATCCATCAGTCGTTCTTTAAGGAGAAGCCATACTTTCCGGTGAATAAAAGTGGACACTTTAAAAATAATTGGTATCTAAAAATCAACCGAACAATATATACAATATTTGTAGTAGAAGTATCAGTCTCAGTGCAAAGTCCAAGATTAAAGGAGAATGTATTGTTCACTACAATGTTGCGATCTAAGCCCCATCTTTCTCGTGTATATAAAATTGGTTGCAACAGTATAAAAGCAGCCTAAATATTTGCAGTAAAAAACATAGAATCCTTCATAATAGAAATTTCAGGCGGAGGAACACATTATTTACTACATCATCACAGGTTTAACCCCTTCTTTCTTCGTATAAACCCTATTGCAAGCAGGTATTTAGATGTAGCAAATATTACATACGGTGCTATGTTGTGTTTCAGTACCCTTAAGGCATCTTGGTGCTTCCTGAATCCCAGCCTATTGCACCAGGGGCAAATCCATTTCTTCCTTGCCCTATCATATGCTGGGCAAAAGGCCCAAGGCTAGTCAATGGAGACTGGGGGCTCCCGAAGAGGTGCGGTGTTCAGTATCCACTCAGCAGAGGTCGATACTGGCAATGATGTTTGCTCTTGCGGTCAACGGAGAGCAATGGGGAGGAATGGGTGTCAGTAGGCCGCCAACTCCAGTACCAACGTGGTCATTGTCAGAAAGTCACGGTAGGTCAAAGGGAAGCACCACCAGCCCAGCATTCACGGTCGTGGGGATGGAGATGTGCAGGGGTTGGAGGAGTTCCACCAATGTTGGCCCGTCTCGGAGAGGGCGCCGTCCATCTGCGGTGCTTTCTTGTGGCAGGGTACAGTTGCGTTGACACAAGTGCTGGTTCTCTACCGCTGCGGTCTTGTGGGTTCCTTTTTCAATAGTGAGTCGCGTCAACACAAGTGTCGGTGCTCCACTACTGCGGTTCTTGTACCAGCAGGCGCCGGGGACTAGAGCCTCTAGCCCAAAGGGAGGTTCTTGGGTTAAGGCTGGAGGGTCTCCGGGGTTTCTTGGAGGCTTGTCAGGGTTTCTGAAAAGACAGCAGGTCCAGTTGTCGAACCGGCTACATGTGGCATGGTTCCTGCAGAGTTCTCTCTGCAGCGGTTCAGTTCCTGGTCCGGCAGCGGTCTTCTTCTGTCTTCTTCTTTGGTCCATCGAATCTGAGGAACAAGGTTCAGGGGAGCCCATAAATACTAAATTTAAGGGTTTTACTGAGCTCAGGGGCAGTAGCCAATGGCTACTGTCCCCTAGAGTGACTACACCCTGTGGGTGCCCCATCGAGGAGAGGGGCACATCCCTGTTCCTATTGGGCCTAATTCTTCAATTCAAGATGGAGAATTTCTAATAGAGGGGTTCACCTCAACTCCTGGCGACCCTGGGGGTGTGCCAGGCTAAGGTGGACACTCCTACTCTGCTTGCCAATTTTCCCGCCTGTCCTGTTGCCAATAGTGGGGCCTGGACAGGGGGCGGGCATCTCCAAATCAGCACATCACAAGGTGAGAGCCTTTGAGGCTCACCGCCAAGTGTTGCTGTTCCTGCCAGGGGGAGGTGTGAAGCAGGCTTTGTTTCTGACCTCTGAGAGCACAAATTCTCGCACCACATGGGGTCAGAAACCTGTCTGGTGGTGGCTGGCTTGTGGGGACCAGTCAGCCAATACACTAGAAGTTGGTTGTGTTTCCTCTGAGTGCATTTTTTAATAAATCCCACACTGACATCAGGTTGGGCTTATTATGCTGAAAGGTTTGATACCAAACTTCCCAGCTTTCAGTAAATCCATCATGGAGCTGTGGAGTTCCTAATGATAAACTCCCAGCCCATGTACTCAATATGGCTTCACTGCACTTACAATGTCTGTGAATGGCACATACACTGTAGGAGCATATTGCTCTTGCAGCTATGCCCTCACCTGTGTGATGGTGCACCCTGCCTTAGGACTGTGAGGCCTGCTAGAGGGGTAACTTACTAATGCCATAGGCAGTGTTGGTGGGCATGGCACACAGGGATGTGTGCCAGGTTGACTCTTTAGTTTGGTCTGCACCAAAACACGCAGCCTGCAATGGCAGTGTGTGGGTGTTAAGGTGAGGGGTCTCTGAGGGTGGCATAATACATGCTGCAGCCCTCAGAGTACCTCTCTGGTCACAAGGCCCTTGGAACCAGGGGTACCTTTTACAAGGGACTTACATGTGGCCCAGAGGTGAGCCAATTGTGGAAACAAAGTTTTGGGAAAGAACATAGGTGCTGGGGCCTGGTTAGCAGGATCCCAGCATGCACTCGGTCAAGTTAGCATCCAGTATTAGTCAAAAAGTTAGGGGGTAACCATGCAAAAAGGGGCACTTTCCTAAAAGGGGAAGATCTTGTAGCCAATGATAACGTGTCTGACAAAATAATAATGAAATATGGAGTAATGATTCATCATTTGATTTTGAAGTTGGATTGGAGGCTTCATGCCAGGTTATGTCGCTAAAGTGGTCACTTAGAGCCTGATTACGATGCTGGACGGACCGACCGTCTGACCGTCTGATTCCAACCACCGAGGCCAGGAAAGCTCTGCCCACTGTATTACGATGCAACCGCTGCTAGCGCAGCGGTCACATTCTACGGCAGTGCACATATCCCCGAATATGTTGCTGCAAGTGCGTTTAAAATCACAGGAAACATGAATGGTACACACATGCATGACATATGTGGGTATATGCCTTATGCTACATGTACCCCATTGCTGGAGTGTGGCAGAATGTGCACAGTCCAGACAATGGGGATACATACCACAGAAGGACTTACTTGGATTCGGGCTCCCTCAGGGTCACAGTCATCGGGGTTCAGCTGCTCAGGTGTAAGGGGGGCGTGGTGAAAGGGATCCATGGTTAAGACGGCTGGGGAGTAGCGGGTTTGGGTGAGTATGCACCCCAAATCCTTTGTTTCCGATGACTCGAGGCAGTAGGTCGAATCGCAACAGTCGGGTCGTCAGAAACCCACATCGTAATCCGGACAGTGGTCGGCGGTCCCTGTACTTGCCTATGGCTGCTCTATTTCCCCGACCACCATCTCGGCGGTTGGAGAAAGGCTGTCGGAGTCGGCAGTCTGTCATCGGTCGGTCGGAGTACACGATGCATGCATCGTAATCCATCGGTCGGACCAACCGATTACTACAAGACCGCGGGACTGCCGAAGACCGTCCGACTGGCATCAGACCCTTGGTAATTTGTTCAAGGTTATGCAAGTACATGAATGTGTATTGAGCTCCTGGATTCCTTTTGTCAGCAGTTCATAGAGTGGGGACTGACAGAGGACTTAACCAGTTAGAATGCTCTTGGGAATGTGAAGCAATGCACTTGACAAATGCGTGTTCCATACCTATACACATTTATAGACTGGAATGATTTTGGAAGTCTCAAAACAGACTCAATAGAACTAACCAAGAAATTGGCCTAACCTAGCCATGGTGTCTGCCACTATATTCAGCTTGTCTCAAAATGCAAGGTGCTGGGAAGTATTTTTGGAGATAACCTACCCATATAACAAATTCTCAGATCCATATGTTGAATTTTTGATAGTAGTCAAAAAAGTATGTATTTCGGTTTGTTCAGCTCAAGGATGTAGTTAATGCCTGTGACTGGCGATGGAGCCTTATGGTAATACAGCAGTAAAGCAAGAGTACAATGTGCAATACATGATGAGAGAATGCTATCGCAATGTCATTTTTTGTCTGCCCATAGTAAAACCAAAGTTATGCAAAGTATACAAGTAATTTCCCCACAATAGATTGCAATAGAGAGATAGATTCAAGCGTTTACCTATTTCAACTGTTGGCAAAAGGTGTCAAAAGTACTGGGGATATATCTACAGGAGATTCAGCTGCAACAATTTATCAGTCAAGTTTAGAGGCAGAGCAAACTTAGGTTTCAGACGGAGAACACAGAAAAACAATATTTCAGTTGGTGCCAATCTGGCAAACAGCACAGCAGAATGTGATGCAATTTTATCTGAGGTAAGAAACTTTTCTTCGAATTTAGAGGAATATCTATTGCACGGTATGCAGGCACTTAGCAAAGAATTCCAAAACAAGACCACTTTAGGGTTTGTGTACTACTTCAATCCAAGATTTAACCAAGATTTTGTTTTTCTACCTAATTTGTCAAAACCACAAACAGGAGGCTGTTTTAAAAAAAAAATGAGACTGCAGTACTACAGAGAAAGCTTATGATTGTTTCTTTTCTCCAAAAAATCAAATATGTTTTAATATATTTGTTATATTTTATTACGATTTTCTGTCTGGATATCTTTTTATTGCCATGCATGTTTTTTTAGGTCGAGCCTGGGCAGTGCATGCGCTGCTCTGCGAGGCATGCTGTATTAGAGTATGGACTAGAAGCCCGCCCACTCTCTGCCCATATTTGTCATTGGCTTATGTCATTGTCCTTCGGGAATGCTGGCTTCTGATTCGTTAATAGGCTTATTAGTCCCACCTTAGTAACGCCTTTTCTTCATTTGTAGCCTCCCATGACGACTGGCCCTTTTACTTCTGTGGTTACACGGTATGTCTTATTTAGTCTGTAGGCACTATTTTCTTTAAAGAGGTTCTCCTACTGCAGGCACGACATGCTTTCCTGCAACATTCCACGCGCCATGCGTGCTTTCACTTTCCAAGAAGCCATGGACAATGGCGGCTGCTTCTTTGAAATGAAATAGGTCTCGCATTTACAAGATTTTGAGAATATTGGCATTGTAAATGACAATACCTTTTATTTATGTGTTAATTATCAAAACAGATAAATGAAAAGGCATTGTCATTTACAATGCCAATAGCTTCAACTCTCGCAATTGCGAGACCTATTGCATTGCAAATGCTTGTCTGCTGTGGAAGTCAAATATAACGATTCATTGATACATAATGCACTAACATTAGAGAGATGCTGCCAAGAATGGAGGGAGTCACACAGAATTAAATGTATGAACATTGAGCTATTGCGATAAATGTAAGGTACCACATATGAAGTAATGCTTACCCTTTATTGAAGAACATATCATTTTCTTGTACTTTACCTCTGTATATTACTCCCTCCATCTGGAGACGGTTACTAAAAATAGCCTTCTGCTCAGACTCTTTGCAGATGAACTTCACCTTTTTGCTGCTGGAAAGTACCTGTGGCTCACAAGCAGAGCAGATCAGTTTAAGCAATGAGCCTGTAACTGCTCTGATTGGAGCAGCAGCATTCTAGACCAGTGATTAGCACAAGAACAGCAAACAGAACCTAACGTGGATGGCTGGTGGCCTCAGTTGAAGCACTGGTGTGCTCCAACAGGGGCAAAAAAGAGAAAGCAATAATGCTAGAGTCCAAAATATGGCTTCATCTTTCAGAAATTAGACTAAATTTTGAAAAGCCCTAACTTTTCTATTAAAATTAACGGTTCGTTTTTTGCCTATGAATTAAATAAAATAATCATAATTTGTTCGATGTATACTTGTTTCTGTATTTTTGTGTTTTATTTTGAGGTTCAAATCATACAAATTGCTTAGGTGGGGTCACCGGCTTCCAGTAGTGATTCAGTAGGGGTCCACAAATTCCAAAAGGTCAAGAACCGCTTTCCTAGATCATATTTGTTAGAAATGGGATCTCTGGTTGGCTAAGGCTTGCGCCAAAGCCAGGCAGAGACCACCACTCTAGTCAGGGCGAGGGAGTTACACGCCAAAGATAACCCCTGCTCACCCCCTTGGTAGCTTGGCACGAGCAGTCAGGCTTATCCCGGAGGCCATGTGTAAAGCGTTTGCGCACGCACACAGCAACAACATACCAGGCACACCACAAAAGGAACTCCACACAAGGTTATATCAAAAATAGCCTTTGTATTCTCATAACACATTAGAATAGTACTCACATAATATACATTGTGCCACCTGGCACTAGGTAATATCTACAAGGGATTATGTACACCTGACAGGGCCAACTGGACCACTGTCAGTACCATCCCAAAGTGAACTTAGTAAATGTAGGACATATCATAAACGTACAACCAGTAATCACTGGTAACCACTGTACTCAGCATCATCCTGTAACATAAACCACATTATGCACAGTATCACATTTAGGCGTGAATTACATTCTGCGCCAACCTCACCAGCATAAACACATTATGCAATCATCTCATAAGTCTAAACGCATTAGACAATAACCTCCTAAGCATAACTCACACTAGGGGCATAACTTGCAGTAGAGAATAATCTCACTAGCATAAACCACAGTATGCAAATAACCTCATACATAAACCACAGTTAGAGGCATAAAACAGGGTGCGTAAATCATAGTACATGAATCACATTTCCTAGCACCACATAAATCACATTAGGGCCTGGCGCCCTATCAAACCCACAGCCCCCCTGGCCAACTGGCCTTCTCAAAGGGGCTCAAATGCCCTGTGTCCAAAATGTCAGGGCGCGCTGCCAATGCAGCAATATCCAAAAGCGCGTCATTGCGCTGAGGCAGGAATGCATCTCACTCCTATTTCACCACCAATGCCCCCAAAGACATGAGCCTAAACGTTGCAGCTGGCACTAAGTGCTGCGCAGCTGTGAAGATAAGGCCTGGCACCACTGTGCCTTTATCTCCTGTCCCACTCGGGGACTTCCGACTCCATTATACCCAACTGGTTGCAGCTGCCCGCGCTGGTGCGGCGCAGCTGGAAATAATGTGAAGGGGCCCTGGCACGGCTGTGCCCTCGGGGCCTCACTGGGGCTTTCTAAATCAACTTGCCCCAAAAACGTTGCAGCTGCCCACTGTCAGGCGGGGCAGCTGGGATTCCCAAAACTAAAGGCACGGGCACATGGGGGGAAAGCACGGGCCCCTCTGGGCCCTTTAACAATAATGCCACTCGTTGGAGCCACAGGGGCTCGTAAACTAAAAATGCCCAACATTGGAGTAGCCCGCAACGGCGGAACCGCTCTGGCCACTTGGCACTCACACTGTGCCAACATCAAGCCCCACTCACCGGGCTCTCTGTGCGTCAGCACTTCTTCTGCGCCGGTCCCGCACTCGGATCTTCTCTGGCCTGAGCGGGGCCTCCCTCAGCTCCCGGGAGCCCTGCTCACTTCGGACGACGTGTGGCAGGCCCTGCCCACCATCAGACCTTGCTCCCCGTCACGGAGGCGGGGTAGGCTCCCGTCCTCCTCCCGGCTTCCTCTTCTGTTCGCCAGTGGGGGGTGGGCTCCCGCTTGGCTACTCCTACATCCGGGGCTCCCACGGCTCACGGGAGCCCCGGTCACTTCTCCCTTCACCCGGGCCCCCTACTGGGACCCGGGACGTCAAGGTGGAGCCCGCGAGGCTCCGGGCTTCTTCTCCGGCACTTCCCTCGGGGAAACGGAAGTCCCGCCCACGTCTCAGGCAAGGTTGCCTGACTTCCGGATCGCACTCGGCAGCGGCCTGGCAGTTTCTTTTGGCGACTTCATGGCGGCGATGAGGGGTAGGCTCCCTCGTAATTCAAAATATAAAGCGGGGTGGGCTCCCGCTAATCAGTAAAAGCAAAATACGGGGCGGGCACCCGCTCAGTGCAGAAACATGCGGGGTGGGCACCCGCCTCATTCAGCATCACGGGGGAATCCCAACGTCGGGATTCCCTCTCCAAAGGGGCTGCTGCTCAGCACTGCGTAGCCCACGCTCCTTTTCCTCCTTGGGGCAAATTAAAATAAAGCGCTCACAGGGCGCCAGATGCAGGCAAAGTCCTGTAGGTCCGGGACTCTGGCAAGACAAGCAGGAGGGACCCAAAAAGTCCTTGGAGATGAAGGGGCAATGCAGGGCCCAGGGAGGCAAGCCCTCATGGCAGCCCCCCCTGGGCCCCAGCAGCAGCACGCACCGGCAGGCTTCAGGAACGAGACTGAACAACTTCATGGGGTCACAGCCCCTACATTTATACCCAGAATTCCTTTGTCTGTAGTGCAGGGCATGGGGGAACCAGATGCAACTGGTTCAGGGGGGATTTGGAGCACTTTGTTTTGCAAGCTCCTCTTCCCCTTTGTCAGGTGGGGGCTAGGTGATCAGTCACACCACAGGGGGCGGAGCCAGCATTCACTAGGGCAGGCACCATCCTATTCAGAGTCAGGGGATTACTCCTCCCACTACTCCCAGCCCAGGTGTCCTATTCAGCCCAGCGCTGACTCACCCTGCCGCTCCTGGAGCCACACACACCTCCCAGCCCCTGTCACTCACAAGGCAGACATGCAATTCACATCAGGCAGGCAGACAGACACAGAGCACACAGAAATGCCAACTTCTAAAAGTGGCATTTCTCCACCAGTCATCATAAATCTGCGCACACCATTGCGCAGCATTTATTCTCACGAATTCATACATACTAGACTCGCCCCGGCCGCTCCTCTCATACCAGGATTTACCACGGACACACTTATCCCCAATGCATTCCTATGGGAGGGCAGGCCAACTTCACCAAATGTACACAGAGAGTGCTCGCACTTTACACTGGATCACAGTGCTAAAGTGCCCAGAGGCCTAAAACCACCAACACCATGTCAGAACTTAAGGCAAAAAGTTTAGGGGTGAACCTGCCAAAAAGGGCCAAGTCCAACAATATTATAGGCCAATGAACAGGTTTTGATTTTTAGGAGATACATTCTTATAATATGATATGCTCCCTTAACATGCTCAGGGTCACAAAGAACATGCGTATTGCATTTGCATTTGACTAAAAACGTTTACAAAACATTCAATTGAAAACAAAAAAATATATATTCTAAGGTTTTTATGCTCTTGTGCTTCATAAACTTCCTGTGCCTAAATCTTCATTGCTATATTGAAAAATCTACGATCTTATTAACTGACAATTTGATTGCAAACTTTTTTTTAAATTACTTGAAAGGAAGCAATTGCTTTAGTATTGTCCTCAATGAATCGTACAAAGGAAATTTCTCAAAGAACAAGACGACTGTAACAAGATTTAAAGTCTGACACATCACTGTGTGCCCGTCCTGCCTCTTGTGCAAAGTTATAGAATTTGTGCTATTTCCTGAAAATTCAATCTTTGGAGGCAGCAACATTCCCAACGTTCTGTATTAAGCTCCTAAAAATCCATTGATATAGTCATCTAGTATTTGGTAACTATGATCATTCCTCAGTTTAAGACGCTCATGGTAACACGTAACCTGTCAACATGCATTTCACATAGCAGGTGATTCAAAATCTTCCTCCATTTTCAAAGAGATTAAGGGTCAGATAAAGGTAAGACCTTGGTGTGGGAAGCAGCCCTGCGCATGGCTCTGCGTTCTGGCTATTTCTGTACACTGCACTGTATCGCCAATCCAGTACCTTCAAAGGGTTTTTGCACAATGAGCCCTCCATGTTGTGCCACATTAAATGCATGAGACAGGTTTCAGCTGAGCACAATCATCATTCAAGTGAAACTGTTAAGATGTTCAGAGAAGTGATCTGCACTCTAGCTGGGCACCCCTCCTGACTGTCTTGCCACACAGAAAGCCAGGCATTGGTGGAACCTCCTTCTCCATCCAAGAATCAAGACTTTGGGATTCTCTTTTGGTAACAGCTATAACACCCAAGACCACCTGGAATTCGGGAAAGCATTAAGGACCTGGCTATTGCCGAACAGATGGCTCCAGTACGCATCCAGTCACAAACCGAACCAATCTTCCACATAAAGATATTAGTCACAAACATGTAGGAAGCGTTTGCTTACTCTTCTTCTCCCCACTTCACAGTGAGCCAGCACCAACCCTCTGGTCTTCACACATGACACCAAAACACCTACCAAATAGGCACACCCTTCCAACCATACACAATGATGCTACTTAGACTTGAGTTTGGTAAAGTTTGTAGATTTATAAAGCATGGCTTATCACCCCTGAGGGTGTCCAGGCACTGTCCATGGGCACGGGGACATTAAGTGATTTGCCCAGAATCACAGGATGCTGCTCCGACGCACAGACTTAAACCAGGATCGCCAGCTCCCGAGTCGCCAGCTCGGGCCGCTGCACCACATCTTCTTCCCTCTTTTATCTTTCACCCTTCTTTGTTCCACACTCATGGGCAGCTATGTGACATGTAAAGAGTACTCCTGTGGTCATCACAAATAACATCAAAACACCTCACACATGAGCCACACTATAAACCCACACTTTGCCAGTCAAGCACAACCTACAGAGTAGCATGCTGCCTGCTTTCCAAAACTGTGGTGCCTCTTCAGGGGTATGAAGCACAATATAAATGCAACTAGAATGCAGTACATTACAAAATCTCAGTGCGAAAAGTTGAAAATAGAAGGACAGAGGCCTGCAGTAAAAGCAGACCTCCGTATATGCACTGGCAGTGTGACAACTGTCCTTCAAAGAGACTGGGCAACAGTAATGGCAACTTTTGACAGGGAGATTGTGTGGCTTGTGCAGCGTTCTACAGACCCATGCCCCTATTACCACAAGAGGGCTTCTTTGCAGGTAAACAGGAATTGGTACACCTGTGTGTACACATGTCCAGGTACTGAAACTGAACATTAGCATAGTGCACAGTACACTCCTCTCAAAACTGTCAGCCAAGGCTTTAAGAGGGTTGAAAAAACTGGGGGGGTCTCTCAAAGGGGCGTAACCTATGTAATAAATGGCGTAGTTAAACATGTAAGATAAGCATCTCTGCTGCCTGACTGGTATTTTGCTGTCTCTTTCTGTTATTGCATCCAGATATATAATAGAACAACTGGCAAGCACTTAAAGCAAGCCCAGACTATTGGCTTTATCAATAGTTGTTAGCTGCAGAAGATGAATGAGTAACAACAATCATTTTTTGGTAAATAATAGTGAAACTACTTCCATTCTGTAATTATGATTCACCAACAAGCCTTAGTGGGCAAAACAAAGATACCACCTCACAACACCCGCAGGTGAGGGTAAATCAGTCAAAAACCTTAACGGCTGAAGCGCACAGTGAAGTTATTTCCCCACACGTAAGGCATCCCAACCATTCAAATCATTGACTCCAAACCATACTCCAGCAGCAAATCTATCAATAGCCTACCCAAATACAAGAATGGGACCGTCCCCATGCAGATGGGAATGTTCCTCTTCACCCTTTACGATCTCACCGATTAGCGAAATCAAATTCTTGCCAGCACACTGTTAGCACACACAATCGACCCCGCAATGGTGGGAAAAATTATTATGAGAACAAGAAGTGTACTGTTCCTATGTGGGTATCTAGGTCGTGCTTCATCATCGGGCAGCTCCTCTTTGGGCTGGCACTGCAATGCCCAACGGGCCCCTCAAGGCGGCTCTTTACCGGAGATCTTTTCTTTCTTGCCAATGTGAGTTGCATGGGCGAGTGACAAAATGTGAGTAGAATGGGTGAGGATGATGTGTTTTAAAAATGACTACGGGGATCTAAACGGATCCTTCAGCTGACTACCTTTCAGACCTAGATACCCACGTAGGAACAGTGCACTCCTTGTTCTCAAAGCTGTAGGGGCTTGTGTTCTGGACCTTATAAAAAAGCCCTAGTCCCTCCACCCTTATATCGATTGGAATTTTTTTTTATCCACATTACAAACATCAATAGAAGCCCTGAACTTTCAATCGTACAAGTTGGATGTTCAGATCGACCTAATGTATTTGATGGCAACGCACATCGCAGGAATAAACTCAAGAGTCAACTCTTTAGCACCCTTAGTCACAAAAGTGCAGGCAGCAAATTCATTACCCAACACAAGCTGTACATGTGGCAAGATCACCGACAAGTTGGTCGCACTTCAGGAAATCTTACCCGCTATATTGCAAGCATGCGGGACCATTCCAAAAACATCCCTAATACGATGAGCTAAACAGACCTTGCAAATACTGGACAACAAGGGACAGACTTAAAAATCCACAGGGCGTCATTTCCAATGACAACACCAGCGAAATCCATAGACGAGGAAGGGGCAAGCCAATGGGGGAAAGTGCAGGATACGCCGACAGCTCTGACCAGTGCTACCTCATTGCCCAGCAAGCTGACTAAAAGGCAAGGAAAACGTGCAAGGAAGGCAAGACATATATAACCACACCAAACAGATAGCAGCATTCTACGCACCTATCCAATGTTTGCACAAAACAGAAAGTCTGGTACCAAGGCCACATTCATGAAGGCACCTCCTGAGTGCGCAAAAGACACAGTAACATAGCAACGAACCTTGCATGTCAGTGACACTGAACACCCCCAACCTAGGAACAATCAATTTTTAAAGGCAGCCCCCACAGGTTACCAGGACCAGGAAAATAGAACAATCAGAGAGTTATCTAGACCTGGTGCATCCCCTCAACCCTGGAAAAATCAACGTTTTAAGACTAGTACTCACGGGTAACCAGGATCAAGAAATTAGAACAACCAGAGAATCACCTATACACCGGGAATCCTAGAAACAGTATTTCACCTCAAGCTCCTGACCCTTCCATTTCCCCTAGCCAACTCTCAGGTGTAGGGTGTGCAACCTCACAATCAAGATACAAGAACCATTACGATAACCCAATCAAATTAAAAACATCGGCTACAACCAGGAAAACAATTCTCGTCAATATAAATGGGCATGAACAAACTTGCGAGGAAAAAAATCCGGAATCCCAGGAGGGAAATTCAATCAGACTTTCAGTTATCAGAGAATCAGGATCGACTCAATGTGCGACCAAGTAACAGCAACTCAGATCAGCATAACACCTGAAAAAACTTGATACGACAACCTTCAATATCAAAGTCAACCTGCACAAAAACCAGTTCTAAAACCTTGCTCCTTGAAACATCAGGCACTGATGGGGTTAATCAAAGCAGACTAGTATTCCAGCCGGAATATGCAACCAGAGGCAAAGAGGACACACTCAACAGAGGGAACATTCCAAAGCTATTTGGGGAGATCCCGCAGCTAAGAGGTGTCAAATCTACAGGTCTCCTGGCAGTAGAATTCAAAAGATCAGACACCCATAACCAGATGGAAATTACAGTAACCACCTGGAGATCAAACGAAATTGCAGATCCAATACATTCATTCAACTCGACATTTGAAAACTGGGGAAAAGAGCTAAATAGATTTCAACCTCCCAAATACCCCTACCCACTTCTACACCATCAACATTATCTAAGGCAGTGAAATCAATACTGAAAGGCGGCAGACGTTCCTCACCGCTCCCACAAAAAATAACCCCTCAAATGCACCTGCAACCACCAAAACAGCACCCCGATGGGACTGGCTACCCTTGGTTTTGAATGCGCAACCACCCGAATGACATACCTAGACAGCAGAACAAGAAGTTCTTAAAATCCTGTCATGGAACATAGCAGGAATGAAACAGCTGCTACAAGATGGTCTACCCCAAAATCTTGGCTAAACACGGACATAATCGCTCTACAAGAAACTTGGTCACAGTCAGCCTTACCAATAGAGGGTTTCCAGTCATACCAAATGTCAGCCACTAAATCGAAGACTCAGGGAGACCCCTAAGGAGTCCTTGCAGTTTACATATCATTCTATCTAAACATCAATACTGAAGAGTTACCACAGACAGACACAGACTTACAAATCATAAAAATAAGTAATTGGTCACAGGCAAACAGACTTCCAATCCTACTGATAAATATATACATACATCCCAGTATGGCAAAAAAGAAATTCTTGATTAAGAGGGTGCTATCCTTTATTTCAAATTACAAACAAACAAAACCCACATGGGATATAATATTGACTGGTGATTTCAATCTAAATCAAATGTACACTTCGGAGGATGAGGACATACTTGACTCTGATAACACCTTCTGGAATGTCCCCCTCCAGGTTGCACCAACACACAAGAGGCACGACCAAACAGGCGAAAAATTCGCCAGATCACTGGAGTTCCTCAGCATGCGGGTAGTTAATGGGAGATTTCCAGGAGACGTTCCCCCAAGCTACTCATATCACAGTCAAACTTCACAATTGTTAATTGATTACACGATAGTTTCACTTCCTTTTATCCCATTAATCAAATATTATTCAATCAAATATAGCACACGCAGTGGCCACTCATGTCAGATCTTGCTGCTGGAAACAGTTCTGCCGATGATGCATGAACCAGCCCTTCCAGAAGTGGGTTCGATCTCAACTATAAATCTAAAACGGATACTCTGGACAACAGAAACTATAGGGGACCTCACGATGCACACCAAGAAGCTCATGATCGAATGTGCCAGGCCCGTGGGACACTGTTTGACTGCACGGCTAGCTTTTCAAGGAAAGTTGCTAATGCAATGCTCAAAAACCGTAGCGCAAAATCCAGCCGGCAATCAGACCCAGGGAAGAGCAAGCGCCAACTTGTCCAAGCAATGCATACAGCTGCAAAGAGCACAAAAGAAATCAGCTAGACCTCTTAAAGTGTGTGCCTTTGATCATCAGCTCACAGAAAAATGTAAAGGAGCTTAAGAAATCATACAAAAAACAACTATGGAATGATAAAAGGGCAGCCATGGACAAATTCTGGTTGAAAACTATACACACCGCCAAGCATCGCAATCCCAGAAATTTCTGGGAAATAATAAACCGTCAGCAAGACCCTTAAACAACTCGAATATTCCAGAATCCACATGGATTTCCTACATCACCACCACTTTTCCACAACCCAACAGCAGCATAGCAATGGGCCACACGAAACCTCAAATGTATTTAATTCCTCTGACTCAAGCAAAGATGAAAAGTCATATTCCCCGGTGCAAGTTAGGAAAATTCTAACGAAGGGACATTGCAACAGGGCCCACGGCCCAAACAGGCTTCAGCAGGCAATCTTCAAGGAAGACATAGAATTTTGGTCTAGCACCTTGGCCCTGTTATTCAGCGGAATACAGTTAAATGGAGCAATCCTAGAAACTTGGCGCAGCTCAATAATAAATCCTATATATAAAGCAGGAGACAGAGCAAACCCAGCAAACTACCGTCTGATTGCCCTCCTTGACTCAGAGGCTAAGCATTACCCATCCCTGCTGCTTGAAGACTTAATCAGCTGCTCAGACAAAAATAACATCACTGCTCTGAATCAGACATGCTTCAAAAAGGGAATAGGTACAATAACAAACATTTTAGCAGCCTTTATGATTTTAGATCAAAGCAAGCAATTTAAACACAAACAACATTTGGCCTTTATTGATTTTAAAGCCGCCTTCGATCGCATCAACCACCAGGTACTGTGGCTCAAATTGAAGAGATGGGGGCTACCAGGTGCACTTCTCCGCGCTATCTGTTTACTGTATACCAACACGTGGGTACAAGTAAAACTAGGAGCTAGGAAATGGTTCAACTTTATCTAGAAAGATACCTACTTATCAAGGTCTGAAGCTAGGGTACGTTTTGGCCCAGCATCTTTTCAATCTCTTCATGTCAGTTCTTACACCAGCGCTAGACCAGATTAATTCCCATCCCCCCCCCGCCCCAAGCCCCTCCCCCCTCGCCCCCCCCCTGCCCGGTTCGACTCACGCATTTATCATACACCGATTATCTCATCTTAATTATTCAAACCAAAATGGGATTACAAAAATCATTGAACACACTTGCCATGCCAGCTTTGCAAGAAACAAGAACCTGGAGATGAATGTAGCAAAAACAAAAACAATGTCACTCACCACTCCTCTTAGCCTCGCCCCCAGATTCGTTTTGAATGAATTGCGCCTCGAATCAGTAGTGCAATATAAATACCTAGGCCTACACTGTGACTCGAGAGGAAGTTTTACACGGCAGAAAACAGTACATAAATCAGAAGGGGACAGCCCAATGTCACTCTTTCATCTCCTTGGCAATGAAGGCCCGTCCTTTCAGCCACTCTTAACAGTAAAGGCCTCTGAACTAATGCCAGCAATCACTTATGCAAGTATGGCGATGAAAGGCCGAGATGCCGAAATGCTGGACAGGATGCAGAAAAGTGCATTTAGGTGAGTATGTAATCTGTAGCGGAGTTCCTCTCTGGCACAAATCCGCCTCGAGTTTGGCCTTGTTAAGCAAGATCTATCCAGAAGAGCGACAGCAGTAAACAAATGGTACAAAATCAGCATTTCAACCAACAGTTTGAACCAAGCCTTATGTTGAGCACTTCAAAATAAACAGAACACTACAAATAGCTACAGGCCTCCATCAAACAATTACATCTTATGGAGCTATGGACATTAGGTATTTCCTATGACACTTTTAGAAGGGTAGAAAATAAAACCACAAAAATGATTTCCCTGTTGGCAGACAAAAACAACTTTAGTACCCGGTCACATGCATGAATGGTAATAAAACACTACACAGACTTCTCTGCGGCTTCGTACATGACCATCCCTTTTTCGGCACACATAAAACGCAGATTTCTTGCCCTACGCATGGGAAACATACCAGCATTAGCAGCCTTGCCAACATGGAAAGCTAACAGCCCTACGGCATGCTGGCTCTGTAATAATAAGACAGAAGATCTAATACATCTGATCTCTACCTGCCCAGGTCTGCAAACAATCAGACAAGGATACCTAAAGCACTGTTTTAACAAGAGAAACATAAGCACCTGCAGGGAAGCTGCAATCGCATGTTTTAATCTTGGAGATCCTCAGTTAAATTGTAAATTTGTGAAATTCTTAGACATAGCCTGTCAAACACCCGAAAATCCCCCCTCACCTGCTGACAGAAGTATGATACAGTACACACAATCATGTCTGTGATAACGTAGAACACTACAAAAAGTCTGGAAAATGGAAACTATTGATGGTTGCATAAATATTCAATTCCGCACAGGTGTTTTAATATTTGCTTTAAAATCAGAAACATCCCGTTATTATTGCCAGCCGAAGAAAGTCTATAAGAATTTTATCTGTAATACTGAACGTAGGCTTTTAGAGTTTTTTTAGCAAACGTAAAGTAATATATTGTGTTTCGTGCATATTGTTATTGTTTTAATTAACTAAAACAAAAAACTTGACTTGACTTAATTCATAATGGACACCAATAATTCTCAAGAAACCCATTGTCAACAAATCAGAGAGCCTGGTATCATCCCTACTTGAGAAAGAAAAAACATTGATCCCAGAAAGTAGCTTCAGAACTGCTCTTCACCCTTTGTACTGTTACATCTGAATAGTGACAATGCCATGGTCCCCAGCCTCCCACTGTCCTGCCTTAAGAGTATCCTTCATGCTGCAGCATGCCTCATTTAGGGCATGAAGAAATATGACCACATCACTCCGACCCTAATGGAACTCTACTGGTACCCCTTGCTGACCTACACCATCTTCAAAACCAGTTACATCTCCTTAAAGCAGAGGTCTTCAAACTTTTTGATGCCGAGACCCCCCTGTCAAAACATTTTAGACGTAAGGACCCCCTCCTGACAAAAACTTCTGGAACCTGGCACAACCATCCTCGACAACCATAAAAGTCCCCAATTCCCATGGCCAATCATTTCTATGGTGGGGAAAGAATATTAAACAGTGTTTAGCAAACCAAAAGTTTGTGGGTGACTGTGGATTGATATCAGAGGCTTACTACACAGTTCAAACAAAAAGTCTCCAAAAAGAACTACCCAAAAATTCACAATTATACTTTTTCACAAATAAAACATATTTTGGCAAAACGTATTTGGATTTTAACACCTTTCTGAACTAAAGTGATGAGTGTGCTTGTTTTTCTCCAGAGAGACTGTCAATCTGTATTTGCACCTTATAAATACCAGTTTAACACCCAAATATAGCAATAAGCAACAAAACGGTGACCAGTCCAGCTTTGCAAATAGCCCTTACTGTGCAGCAACACGTGTCACTGCTTTTTAGTGACTAGTGAACTGGTTGAGCTGTAAACACATTTTTTTATTACAATCAGCAGCTTATGTGGCAGATGATTGACTATGTGGCAAATCTATAATTATGTGACAATCGCTGCGGTTGCACAATCGCATAATCCCAGTGGCCCTTGGTATAATGGCTGTAATGCATGGGCTGCAACTTTAGTGCAAGGCATCCGAGGAGAACCATACTATATTTCATGGGATGCTGGTGGCTTGGCTTTTACAGCTGCTTGGAACTGGAGGTTGCTGAACATCATTCATCATCACTGAAACATACCATTTACAGTCATTAATGATGAACTGTAAGGTCCAAGTAGGATGCTTTCTTTAATTCCAGGGGAGGAAGTCATCCCTTATTCTTCTTTCACACTGTTTTTCTAAAAAGGTTTTATTTTTAACATTATGAAAACAGACTCTTCTATTTTAGCAAAAACTGACTCCTGGTTAAATTAGTTTGCAGCTGTTGTTGATTTCAGTCATGTTTGGGGGCGGCTGGAGGGCCTTGAGAGTGTGAGCGCTTCGGTGGGTCAAAGGTTTGGCTAAAAACTAAAATTCTGTACGTTTTTTAGGTCCTTCACCATCAGGTAGCTACATATAAATTAAGGGTCAGCTTAAATTAAAAATAAATTAAAAAAAGTGCTACTCAGTGAGCAATGCAATATAGTACATTATTAAACCTCTAGTAGTTAATCCACCTTAATAAACGGTCTGTGTGTAACTAGAGAACCACAGAATTCAATCTTGGTTGGTGCACTGGAGAATAGTGATTTGTGTATTTTTAGTGCTACTAGGTCACAGCCTGTGACAGAAAGCACTGTGAATATGTAAATCATTACTATACTAGCATTACACACAGTATAAGATAAAGTGCTACAAAAAGTGCAAACTGTTTTACGATGAAATGGTGCTTCCAAAATAAAGATTTTAGTAATACCCAGACCATACGCAATGCAATTTTTGTACATAACTGTCCCTTCAACACCTCCTATGGGATAGAAAGCGCTATGTAAATACAATTACAATTAAAAGCATGCACTTCAGAGCTCAGTTGTCCATTCAGAAACACCTTTTCTAGTAAGGTCTATCAGTACATTGATACTTTTGTGAAAATGTATTTGAAAATGAAACTGAAGTACCCCAACATTTTAACTTATTGTCAGCTCCCATAAAATGCATCAGGGCTACTGATCTGCTGATAAAAAAGTCAGCTACAGGAAAGTCAGAATAGGAATTTGCAATGTGCCTGCCAGGTAAGTGACAGTTTACAGAAGTAATCTGTAATGCATATTACCAGGTGTTTGGGCACTTCTCTCGGTATAAAACACTCCTATTCTTCCAACACATTTCACCACAATTTCTTTTCCAGCCTGCCTGCCCTACCACGGCTTTCCTTTTTAGGTCCAGCCTCGACAGCGCTTGCGGTGTCTGCAAGACCTGTTGTATCTTCTTCTATTGGCTCTGGCACACCCACCGATTGCCATTGGTTGTTATATGTGGCATTCAGAAATCCTGGGTTGTTATAGGTGCATTTCTGTAAATGTCCCTCCTTTGTGTGCTTTGCTCTCTTTCCGGAGATTTCAGTCAGAGAACATTTTTGTTGGCCATCACACTGTACAGCTGTGATGGCCCCTCCCCCTCCCTCCTGTATGGGCATTGCAGCCTTATACACAGGTTGGTTCCCTCCCACCTCACTGCTCCCAGCTGCACGTCTTCCTAAGTGCTTCTCCTTCACAGAGCTTGTTTTGGTTAGCCTACCTTGTTTCTCTGTGAAGCCTCTTGCCATATTATAAGATTGTACCATAGCGTGAAAGGGTCCTTATTTACAAGGCAGCGTTAAGCCACGTTTAGTGGCTTAACGCTGCCTTGTAAATAAGGCCACGTTTAGTGGCTTAACGCTGCCTTGTAAATAAGGCGCAGCCCCTATCGCCACCACAACGTCGATAAAAGTGACGTTGTGGTGGCGATAGGGGATTGTACATATGCCCCACAGTTTACCACATGTTCGGAGGATATACAGCAGCAAAGACATAAAAAAAATTACATTTACAATTTCCCAACCAATTTTGCATGTAGGAACCAGGAAAGGAAATGTTCATGACGCAGCCTCTGGAGAGAAAAGAGAAAAACTCATGCATTTTCACACTTTCCACGAGAGTTCATTAACACCCGCACTTTAAAGGAAGTACACAACGCCTAATCCTTGCACTTTCTGTTCGGACGAAAAGCAAGCGTCTGCACTTTCTTCACATGAAATCTTTTCAAACAGCAAATACAAAACAGCGTCGCACTCACACAAGATAAAAAATCACCCCAAAAAAAGAGATATGTATTGTCTCTGTCAGTTGTTGTTACAGAGATGGCTACATCTGGCAATACATCAGCAAGACAGTGCTTGATTTGTGAAAGAATGAGTAGTGGTGCCCGAAGCCCTGCTCAGAAGCCGACGACAGGTGCATTTAAACGTTTGTGCACCGAATACCTGCAACTACAGACACTCCCTGCCCCTTTTTTCCAGACCGCACTTGCGGGTTCGTGTTTTCTGTTTGTGACTGCTTGCCGGTTTTTCCCTCTGTCTTCCCAATCTATGTGTTTTCCCTTTCTTACTTGTAAATATCTGATACAGAAAAATAAGTGCTGGTCTCCAAAAATAAGTGCCTATTTTCCCCACCGGTAACCACCGGCTCAAATTAAACACTGACGCTAAACAAGTTTGGCTCTCAGGAATCAATGGCCAACTTAGAGTCACAGTCCGTTGTCTCGTATTTGTTGTGTTTAGGACACTGGGCCAGCGCTTAATTTGTAATAAACATAAGAATAGCGGCCCGCATTTTTTCTTAGCAGCCCACAGCTAGCGCTCTACTGAATGCTGTGCTTACTGATCACCAAGGATCCTAGTCTTGATTCCACCTGTTTTTTTTTACCACCACCCTTCTTTCCGTGTCTCTTTAACTTACTTTTGCTGGTTGGTTTTCCCGCTTATTTTCTCCATTTGTCACCGCTTTCTATTGTCCTCCCCTTTCTCTCTTTCTTTCTCCGGGTCAGAACCTGATGAAAAACAGTCTCCAAATATTAATGCATGTGGCCACCATGGGCAATCAGTGTGGGATTGGGATCATAATTAGGCCGGGACACTTTCCAAAAAAAGTGGACCACATTCCAGAAACGTAAATTTTTTTGTACTTGGCCACTGGCACAACAAGCATTTGCAATGCAATAGGTCGCGCAATTGAGAGATTTTGACCTATTGGCATTGTAAATGACAATGCCATTTATTTATGTGTTTACAAAACACCTGTAATAATAAAAGGCATTGTCATTTACAATACCAATAGGTCAACGTTTCTAAAATGCAAGACCAATTGCATTGCAAATGCTTGTTTTTCTTGCTCCTTACTGGCCTTCAACACCTCCTCCGGGATAGTAAGCACTATGTAAATATATTTACAATTAGAAGCACGCACTTCACAGCTCATCACAAAACTTCCAGTGATTGGATCAATGAAAGCCAGTACCGGCTCCCAATCATTCTTTACAGCTGCAAATTGCCCTTTACATTTTCAGATTAACTGGTAGCACATCTTTCCGTTCCATTCAGACAAGCAGGCATCCTGGAAGGAAACCTTGTTTAGCTGTCTGATCAGCTCCGGTTTCACAAGTAAACACTCCCAGAATGGCATTACAGCTTTGAAAACTTTAATTTCGTAATGAACTGTAAGGGGACGTTTGTTTTTTTCAAGAGTCTAGGCAGAAGTGAGGCCCGGGAATGCGCGACCCCCTTCCCATGACTCCACGGCACCCATGGGGGTCGGGCCCCACAGATTGAAGACCTCTGTCTTAAAGATATCCTCTTTAAGTTTAGCAGTGAAGCTTTTACAGACTTTAGGTTAGTGGAATATTTCTACTGAGATTACACCTGTTATTTCATGGTGGGTCTGGGTCCAAGCTTATCTTCAACTGGCCGGGGAAGGTGGGAATATAATTCCGGGTCAAGTTCCCCACATATTCCTTTAGGCAGCTGTCTCTCTCCTACACTTCACTGCCACACCATGAGAGCCACATGTACGCCTCTCATCATCTGGTCCTCCACGGGAGGAAGGGGAATTCCTTGCATGTACCATGTGAACAGGAAGCTCGGAAAGCCACATCCAAGTGTGATGAGCCCAAAGACGCAGCTCAAGCTCAATATGTACCACCATCTTGGTTCCATCGGTGCACAGCACTCCGATTCAATCAAGGGTCCACTGCGGTTAAATTTTTCAGGTGGGCCTCCAGCAGAATCTCCAAGGTTCTGCATACTCTCCACTTATGCTATGGGAGTTCGCCTCAATCATCAAGTGGCTCCCCATGGTTCCAAAGCCAGAGCCACAGTGGAGATTAAATGAGCTTGGCCATTACAGAGTCTGCAAGCTCCAGCCCCAAGTCATTTTTGATCATATGTTTGTGCCTCAGTTTTGGGGAACATAGAGGTGGCACTGTCTTCACAGGATACCAATCCCCTCAGAGGAACGGATGGTGATGAACAAATAAAGCAGGAAGCACCAGAACAAGAGGAGGTAGAGGAAGGCCTGCCACAAGGAGTTTCTTCATCTGTACTCTTCATGGCTGAAAGCAGTGCATTCTCTCACAGAAAATGCCCTTCGGAACTGTAGGCTTGCATGTCGGAATATGAGGACAGGAAGGCTGACAGGGATTTCAAATGAAACTGGCTATCATGGCACTGGAGAAAAGGGAACTTTCTATAGAGGACAGAAAGGCAGCAGCAGCCCTTGCTAAGGAGGAAAGAAAGATGGATGCTAAGGAGAAAAGAAATGCTTTTGCACTGGAGGAGACAAGGCTGGCCTTGTAGAAGAAGAGACCACAGGTTCACGAGGAGAGCCAGAAGATGATGGACTTGAGAGCCAGGTGGGCATCAGAGTCCAATAAAGAAGACAGACATGAAGTAGTGATGAGTGAGGCATCAGGAGTGGACTGTTCACAACCACACTTGCCAAAAGATGTTGGGGCATATTAGCAAGACCCACGTTAAAATTATCGCCGTTTTAGCGGCAGGAAACTGCCGCTAAAACGGCGATAATGGGCTTGCTAATATGCGTTATGGAATTCCAATAGAAGCCCAGGTTAGATGTGCAGGACATCTAACCTGGGCTTCTATTGGAATTCCATAACGCATATTAGCAAGCCCATTATCGCCGTTTTAGCGGCAGTTTCCTGCCGCTAAAACGGCGATAATTTTAACGTGGGTCTTGCTAATATGCCCTTTGTTTCTAACTTTGCGAACTTTGCAGTTGGGAAGACATAGAAAATGGTTCACTTCTTGTGAAGTGGCAGTAGAGATGAATGGGGTAGGCAAAAATCATGAGGGTACCCCTTTGTAGGAAATGCAGTTTATCCAGGGGAACGATGCACTCCTGAACCTGGATGAGGCAGAAAGGAAACAGTACGTCCATGTGAAGACGGTTCTAGTGCGTAGGTTTAGGCTTATTGCTGAGAAATATTTCAGAAACTTCAGGGAATCCACAAAGAGTAACCACAATCATGGCAAGACTTTGTAGATGCTATATTGAAGTCACTGGAGGGCTGGAGCGGGCCAGCAAAATGAATACCTATGATGGACAACATAATTCAATAGGAAAAGTGCATATTTAAAGTAATTATTTTAATGATTTGCACAAGTTTCTACTAGCCTCCAAGCTCATTTACCACATGGAGCATGAGAGCGAGTATGACCAATCATATATTTGTGCCTTAATTTTTTTTACCATGGAGGGTCAGCACCAGACTGTCCAAGACGGCACATGGGTAAACATAATAAGATGGGGTCAGACCCCCCAGTAAGGGCAGGAAGAATGCAACAACAATTAGGATGGCGTTCTCTATGGGCCCCAAAAAATCTGAAAAGGGCAAGAGTTCTATTCAACTTCTGCTTAGAAGGGGGTGGATAGAAGGGGAAGAATCCCTCTGGTGAAATGTTGGTGCTGCAGACAGGGCACAAGAAGAAGACACTCACCATATACCAACATGCCTTCGAGCGATGGGTAGTCCGTAAAGATTGCTAGTGTAGGGCCGGGGATGGAGTTTGGTCCAGTGTGGTCAGATTGTCTTGTACTGTAGGGCTTTTAAGTGTATAGGGGTTAAGAGTCCTCACACATTTAGCAAAGCTCCTACAATGAATTCAGAGTCATTTGAGGTGGCATTCAAGTTCAACCACTTCTCCTCCCATCTCAGAATCTAATCTTGCCTTTCCTTCATTAGTATAGTGTATAAATATCTGTTATAGTTGGTGGTTCTAGTTGATGAAATAAATTGAGTGGTATTGAATTACTAGGTCTCCCAGTTTTCCATTTTTCCTGATTTTTATAGATAAATACAGACAGACAACTATTTTCTTGTCTGTATTTATTTTTAAATACAGAAAATAAGCCTTCTTTGGATGATTTTTTCTACTGCCAATCATGAGTGCCAGGTCAGTATGTGTCCAGATTTAGAGGTAGGGGAGATGAAAAAAGACAATAGGTTTCCTAATTAAGCTTAATTAAGAGAGGATCTACAGTTATTTATGCTATTGTACAATGCAAGTGTTTTCAGATAACACTATTGCACTGTGTACTGCTGAAACCTTTTGGACTTGCAAATGTGAGTAAACATTTATCAGGTAAATAAATGTGGAAAAATAGCCATTGCAGCTTCATTTATCCAGAAAGCACAAAATAAAAATGAGCAAAAAATAAATATGTATAAATACTGATGGAAATGTAAAAAAAAAAATACCATAAATCCGGATGCCCTATCAATTACGTACCAATATTTGCTTCACCACAGGGGAGTATTTAGTAAAGAAGGGATTCATGGACAAAGATGTCAAATAAGAAGTTGTGAATTGCTACTGATTACGGTGCACAATTTGCAATTTTTTATTTGGAATATACTTATTTGGATTTGGTAAAAGTGGTTGCCATTTGGGCACTGACTTCTACCGAATGCATTGCTATTTTGTGAACTTACCTAAGTACTAATAGGTTGGTTCACAAAATACAGAGCTGTAGTTGATCCCAATTCGACCTACTTCATCAATATTCATGAGGTAGGTAGCAAATTCAGACCTGTTATGATTGGCCACAGTCACAGGAATGGTGGCCTGCTGGGGTCAGCAGATCACCATGTCGATGATTAGTTTTAAATAAAGCAATGTTTGTTTTAAAATACAGCCCGTTTTCATTAAAGGAAAACAGGATGCGCTTAGGAAAAAATGAAAAGTTACACAAACCTTTTTTAGGAGTAAGCAGTGGTCCCATGGAACCTAAAAAAAACATTTTTGTCAACGTTCACAAAGGGGAAAGGGGACCCCTTCCTTTTTGTGAATGGTTTATCCCCTCCATTGGGTTGGTGGTAAAATATTAGGGCCCTCTATATAAAGGGTTTTTGCATTTGCAAATATCTGATTCGGTAAATCAATGGGTTTGTGAATGCTAAAATCTTTTTTTCAATGTACGAAATATTTCAGAAAAGGTTTTCTGAAATATTACATGGGTTTCGCCACAGAATGTTAGCATTGTCAGAAACCTTTTGATTTCTGCTCTAATCGATAGAATACCATCAAAAGTTTTAAACATGGTGTGCTTGAATTATAGCGGAATGCCGAACTTAAATCTAATTGATGAACTCAGAGGAAGGAAAATATCAAACAATGTGTATATATAATGTCACTTTTTAGACTAAGTTGATGTAGTCTCTCCTCCATGGCCGCCCAGTAGGTCAGCCACCAGTCTGAGTTCCCACCTGCCTCTTTCCTAAGTGGTTTCTAGGCTATTCTTGGTCTTTTATTCTGCCAAATGAAATTAAGGACTCGAGGATCCAGCTTTCAAAAGTGGTTTACCTTGAAGTATAGGAGTGTGTAATAATGTTTATTTCAGAAATTTTATTCCATAAAGCATACAGTCATTCATAAGACATTTCTATTTAAAAGCAATAAACAAACATATATTTAAAATCTGACAACAAACTAAGAAGTCATAGTGTACGAAATAGCAAAGATTAAAGTATTATAGACAAGCTGTGTCAACCATTCAGAGAATAGTATGCTAAGTAAGGTGCTAGTACAATTGCTATAATTCACACGTACTAAAAGATTGTCCATACTTAAGATCGAATGGAGGAATTAAAATAGTACACGCAAAGTTCTAACACGTAAGTTGTGCAAAGTGGGTCAATTCCAATGAATTGACCAAAGTGAAGTAGCTATTCGTTTTAAAATGAGCTAAGATACTAACCACTCAAACAACTCATCTAATGTCAAGGTACAAAGTGGATATACAGGTTAACAACTAAAAGAAGTTCAGAGATAAGCTTTAATAGCCACCCGGCTACTCTGGTGAATGCTAAAGTGCTAGTGCAAATTATATGGTTCATACATAATGTACAATTAATCAAATTCTGAAAAGTGAGAAAAAACAGTTTTAAAAATGCACTCCCAGTGCTGTCAGCTGGGTTGTGCGAAGGTAGGTCTTTTTTTTTTGCTGGACTGGTGGGGAGAGAGAAAACTGCTATACTTAATATGATCTGACATAATATAAAAAACCAGCCAAACAGCTCATCACGACTTAAAAGCTTTGGTCTTTCTCTTTCCTTAACAACCCTAATGCAAATAAATATTTGCCAAAGGTAGCCACAGTGTAAGCAGATGTGTCTCCCTTCAACAACCTTAGAGCTTCGTGGTGGTGATTGCACAGTGGGCGAATCCATTTACTTCTGGGCTTGATGTAGGCAGGACAAAAGAACAAAACATGACATATTTTCTTTGGCCGACAGGCTACACATTGAGCAGATGTCGCTAGGGTTGGAACTCCTGCCAGTGTTCCACATGGACGTGAATGTTCCTATTTCGAGTGTGCCATATGGAAACTTTAGGTACAAGGATTCCGCCAGTTGCTGTTGAGTGATGTCTAGGAATGCTTCATATTGGGGACTGTCTTTGATAAGCAGAAACTTGTCTGCCGGTCTCCCGAAGGTGGGAGCTTGATGGAGACTAGCTAGAATATGCTCCCAGTTAAGAGATTTTATCTATTTCTTTGAAGCTGTGTTTAGGGAACTTTGGTCAGACCAGAAGGATCGAAGGCCCAGCCTTAAAAACAAAGAATGGACATGTCTGAACCACAGAAAAGTGAGGTCTTTGTCAAGCCACAGCAATTCCTCTACTGCATTCCGGTACGGCTTAAGATCCTCCATGGTCCAGATCCTCACCCAAAATAGAAGAGGCCTCAACCGGGCAATGTGTCCCACCCTTATAAGTCAACAAAAGGGGAACGGATGCACGCCTGTTTATCATTATAGACTTGCTGTGCGACTGGGCTTGGAGGGAAATGTCGCTCCACACAGTTTTGCCACCCTTATAAGTGCCACGTCAAAGAACATGGGTACTAGGGGAGTGCTCTTCGGGAGGTGAAGAAGTGAGCGGACAAACTTGTTCTCATTTAACAGAGTGGATCAGTGTTCATGTGGCCCCGGATTTCGGCACCATATACAGCTGCTGATTGAGCCTTTAGTTTATATATCTCTATAGTGGGAAGTGGGGTTCTTGATGTTGTTCCCTGGTATTTTTTAAAGATGGTCGAGGCTTGGTGCTGAAGCACTTACCTTCACTTCTGAATGTGAGGGGACCATGAAACCCTGCTATCCAGCATAAAACCCAGGCATTCTAATCTTTGAACTCGCTCCAGTTTCCCATTATCCAAGACAAGGGCATTTCTAAATGATTTGTGGGCCTAGCTACCATGAATTTTGTTTTTGTTACATTAATCACCACACCTCTAGCTACACAAAATGTGTTAAAGTTATCCAGCAATTGCTGCAGTCCCATAGGAGTCTGGGAGATTAAGAGAGTGTTGTCTGCGAATAAAAGAGCAGGGACACTAACCCCTTCTAATTTGGGAGTGTCTATATTGCTTTGGCGAAGGGCCGCTATGGAGTCATTGACAAAAAGGGAGAAGAGGGTAGGGGCCAGCACGCACCCCTGTCTCACCCCTCTGCACATTGGGATTTGGTCTGTCAGTTGTCCCTGGGGATCCCATCGCAATTTGGCATAATTATCTTGGTGTAACCTTAATAGTTGGGCAACAAGACCTTCGGGGACCTCTAGGCTATTTAATGATGCCCGCAATCCCCTGCCTGGAATAAATAGGGTGACTTGGGAGAATCAGCATTTTAATAATAATGTTAATGTTGCTGGCTAATGAGTCTAGAGGGTGCATCCATTTACAAATCAGCCTTACACATTCAGAGTATACTACCTGACTTTAAATGCTTCTTTGTATTAATTAGCTAATACCAACATTACAGAGTTTGCTGAGTCTACAAGCTACTGCACACTTTCTGCGAGCTACTTAAGCTTGTAGCACAAAACTTCATCATAGTCGATGGCAAATGCTTACGTTATTTTAGTTGCAGCCTCCTGATCAGGTCAGTGTAGACTGAAATGGAATGTCTTCTCCTGTAATTGGTAGTATAGAGGCCACCATCTTCCTATTGTACTGCTCCATCTAAATGACAGCCTTAATGTGTGCTATTGTGAATTGAAATAGAAGGAGAAGTAGTTTGTCAATCAAGCTGAAGGTGCCTTAGAAACTGTCGGTACCCATCTGACGGCCAACTAATATTTACCCTAAGCACCACCTCCCAGCATCACCTCCCAGAGGAACACTCATAACACTCAGCAGAATGTTTTTTCAAAATAAAGTGCTGATAGGGTAAAACAAGTGCCTTACGTCTAGCTAATTAATTTATTTGTTAATGGTTTGGAATAGATCATGAGTGCTGAATTTAGCTAAGATATTGGTTGATAGGAGCGATCTTTCTTTCTTCAGAGATACTGAAACATTGGCCAAGCTTCACCTCTATTGAGTCATGCCTGAATTCATAATCTCCCCCACTGTTTTAACAAATAAGAGATTTATCACTTGAGATAATATTTTATAGATTTTAGCAGCAATAGAGTCTGGGTCGGTGGCCTTACCAGGGCTAAACCCTCAATAGACTGAACCACTTCCGCCAAGTCCAAAATGAGTGCTGGTCTTTTGGATTGGGCCACAGAAAACTTAGGGAGCAGATTACTATACAGGCATTCATTATTTTCTGCCACTAACATTTTAGATGTCAATTTTTCTGACTTTAGTTTTGTGCAGTAATGCATGAAGTAAGCCTTCAAAGATTTAGACCCTCACCCCCCCCCCACCGCGCATGACCGCATTACTCTGCTTTTAATCTTTACGTTTGTTGGCAAATCTGACCTATACTTTGTCTCATTGCACCGATGCAGAGTGTGACTATAGGACTCCCTCCCCCGACCCTCCGTGAGGTGAACTATCTTAATACACAGGTAAGAAAACTTTAGATATATGTTGGGTGCATAAAACCACATGGTATTGTATGCGTATATTTGAAACGCATGTGATATAGATATAGGGAAGCACTGTAGAGACAAATATAGTTCAACTTGGTCCTGAAGAAAGCCCTGGCACCCGTAGGGGCCACTGGGGGGCTGTAACATGTCGACCTGACCAATAGTGGATAATCAGCACCATAACAGGGCTGTTACTGTCCTATTTTTCTTGTATTTAACCATCCCTCCTCCACCAAGGAATAAAGATTAGGAAATTTGAACTGGTAGGCGGTAGGGATTTTTTATTTTTATTGGACTCTTTTCCTCTTCTTTTCCCTTAGTCTCCTACTAATGATTGAACTACAGCCCTAAATATGGACTTGTTTGCCATAGAGGAATCTTTGGCGAACGCGGGATGGCCGATGATGAAGCCTGACATCCGGGGGGAGGGGGGGAAGGGGTGAGCCCATACAGACATGCAAAACTGTGCGAGTCCATAATATTGGATGAATATAGTGGCCAGTTAGTCATTACACATTTCTTGGTGAAGGAATACCTACACTGCAAGGTGCGAAAGCCCAAAGGTTGGGCTAGTGACATAGGGGCCCGTTTGTTTTTTGTGATGACAGTAATGCAAGAACACTGTAGCAATTTCCTCCATTTTATGATAATGTGTCCCTCCTGCCCAGAGATAGCAAGTATAACATTTTGTGCATCCTGTTCTTTAAATATTTATGTCAACATCCAGCCAGATCTTTCACCAGCCTCAAGAAGGCTTGCCTTTTGGTTTGAGCTTGTTATGTTATATTGAAAATATTTTCATTTTTGCTCTTGACAGAGAATATGTGGTGGTACATAAAATGTTTTCTTTATAGGTGTTTATCTAGGGAACTGGAATGTTTAATAAATAAGTCAGCCAATTTCCTACGAGGCCACATTCTTTTATTTTTTGTTATCTGTTTAGTTTAATGAAGTATGCCCTCGCTATACTCCCAATATAAACCGTCAGTGATTTCCAAATAACTAAATTGAAAATGAAGGCTTCATTGTCAGTAATGTAATCTTTTAGTTGAGACTGAAGATATCTACTGACATCCTTCCTTGATAGTTGTTGTCAAGGGAAAACCCACCTTAAACATTTTGGCTGCCTGTCTGAAATTTGGAAATCAGATAAAACTACTGCATGATCTGAATGGACACTATGTAAGATTGAAATAGTATACTTTCTTGATAATGCTAGTCAGTGTGGATGAAAAAAACTATCAAATAAATTAGTTTAGCAGTATTATTTATGGGGAATTGAAAAAAGTCTATTCTCTAAAAGATGGCTGCTCCTGTTACCAAATATCTGTTAATATTAATGGATTCATCCTATCTTTGATAATGGCTGTCATTTGTTTTCTTTCTACGAGCATCATTTGTCTTAGTGGTATCAAATGTTGTATCCCCTGTGCGTGAAGGGTACTTATGAACACTTGAAAGCTACTAGGCTAACACTCCTGTCCCTCTTGAATTATGCAAATAATATATAAACAACATTATAAAAAATGTCATTCTTTTCTTGATTCTCAATGTTAATCTCAAGAACACTGATGAGAGATGTAAGACTAATGGAGCCAATCTTAAACAAATATTTTCATACCTATAGGAAATCCTATACAAGCTATGTGTCTTAATATATCCCATGACCCATACTCTGCTCCAACATCATTGAGTTACTGCTATTTGATGCCAATGAATATTGGTCTTTTTGTAAGCCTTACTAGTACTGATTCCTCTTTTCACATTAGATCTACCCTAAAAGGCTTGCTTCTCTTCTCATATTTTTCAATACTTTCGAGTTCAAACCATGCAGATTTCTCAGTGAAGCAGATAAGTGCCTGCCCTTTATTGACCCCTTTCAGTCTGGAGGGTCCCTGGAGCATTGATTCTGCTGTACTGCTTTAAACTTGTCCATTAGACCTCGAAGTCACTCCATATTATGCATTTTAGAACATGGAAAGGCTGATCTGAAAAAGATAGTGGTATCATCAAACACAACTGAATTCTTACATTCTGTTTTCTTATATAATTGATCCCCAAGACGAAAGGCACAAATAGTGATAATAAATGGATAATTTGTACTCGGATCATTCAAGCTCTTAAAGAAAGTCATTGAGCCGACTGACTTTCCTTGGAGGAATTGTAATCCTTAAATTCTGTTAATACCCTAGTAAACAGGTGTGTTACATAAGACCAAAGATATTTTTCTCTTTTCCCTCTGCTATACAGAAGGCACTCAGCTTCTTTCTTTGTTGTAGATTTTCTAAGTCCTTCATCTTAAATTGTAGATCTCACATTTTTGAGCTGAGGTCTTCTGTGTCTCTTGCAACATGTAAACTAAGGAATGGGGCAGACTTAATTCTGAGGAGCTTGGAAGCACATCATAATTCTTGTTCTTGTTGCCAGTCTGAGAGCCTTCTTAGTCCTCTGAATTGTCCCGGTCAACAATGGAATTGAGTATGCCTTCCGGTTAACCAGAGGATGTGCTGCCCATGTTTCTGGTCTTTCTGTTCACCTATCAGAAACAATAATTGGTGCTGATGTATTTGAAGGAGGCTCATGGGAAGTTAGAGTAGCCTTTTCCCTAGCGGAAAAGCATATTCTGAGAGTGTTCTGTTTGTTAGGTTTGTCAACTGTGTGTAGTCTTCAAGTTGTTTAGTCCTAAAAGGTAGTTGCATGTAGAATTATGAATAGAGATGCAGGAGTTTTACCACTGCCCCCTCCAACACCTGTAGGGTGGGAACATGTGTGGTGTTTTGAGGGGGAGCATGTTTCTTGAAACGATTTGTTTGTCTTTACAAGGCTTTCTCATACTGTGGCCTGTTCTCTTAAGTCTGGTATCAGAGCTGGCTTGTGAAGTTTCAGCATTGCTTTTGACAATAGTGCTATTTGGCATTTTACTTTGTGGTACTGGCAGGGAAGAGTAGCTTACAGTGGAGATGAGGCAAATCAATAATATAAATTAAGTTGTGTGTGAAATTTCTTTAAAATTATGCAAAACTACACAAAATGCAACTCTGTCATTTTTCACTATACACACGGACACATTTTGTGGTAAAAAAAATAGCATGAAAAACAAGTGGAGTGAGCAACAGCCAATTGCGTTGTGACTGTTCTCTTTAATCTCACGCACTCAATAGCATTTTACCACGAATAGCTTGTAATGGTGTAGTTTGGGAAATTTTGCATAGCAAGAGTAACCCAAAATTCCCAGAATTACGCAAATTATGATAGTGTAATTTAAATTTCGCCTATGCCTTGCCTTGACACAGTTGAGGAATGTAAGAGGGTTGAATCGTCTCATTTAGATTAATCTGTCCAGTCGCCTACTCATTTCCCCATTATCCCTATCCCCGCCTTCAATACAGATTTTTAGGATAAGAGTTTGCTCAATGGTACCTGCTATTACGTGGCTAATGGAGACTGAGAATCCAAAGCTGCATCCTCCAATGCTAGCAAAGATATCACCAAGGTAATAGACATGAAAGCAATGGCTTCTGGGTTGCATACCATTTCCCACTGGGCCTGGTTCTGTGGAATTTCCTGTTTGTGTCATTTCTGCTAGAGAATTCTGCATTTCACCTACCAACTGTGCAGGATGCCAAGTTGTACAGACAGTTACTATGCCCTTGGTCTGTCCGTACAGGAGAGATCAAAGGACCAGGGTATTAGTGGGGGTTACACTGGGTGAGACCATCTTCCACATAGAAGTCATCAAGGAGACAGGACTGCCTCAGGCTGGGGAAGGAATGGTGCTGGCAAAGAATGGGGTTGCCTCCAGGCAAAGGAAGGAATGACACCTACTCCCACAGCATCCAACCACTTTAAAGACTTGCTCATACACAGCTAGCCCGACGTAGGGGAAAGTGTAAGTCCTTCACCGCCCTTCTGGAACTCACTGTTGGATTTCCACAAAGCTAAGCAAACCTCAACAGCATGGTCTGAGGGGATAATAAGCAAGGCACCAATAATAATATAGCATGAACTAATTTATGTTTTGTTGCAGCAGCTGCTACATGGATCTTACAGGCCGATCTTCTGTAGCCGCAAGCTCAGCCGCCTTCCCAGGCAGGAGACACAGCATCATGGAACCCCAGCCATGCAAGGAGTCACAATGACATGGCCAAGGGGAGAATGATAGAAATTATTAGACAAGGGATATAATGTTGACAGTGAACATTTAGCTGTAAGTGCAGGCATGGGTAGGGAGAGGTATGGCCATAGGGTAGCCCTGTTTGAAGTGAATTTGAGAGAAGCATGGGCACTGGAAATGGAGGGCTATTCAGAGAGCCTTACTACCTGAAGCACAGCTACCGGAAATGGATGGCCACCTGGCATGCCTGATTGTCTGAAGGTGAATCAAATAGTATATATGCTTGAGGGTGACTTTCGAAGCACTGCCACTGAAAGTGAAGGCACACCTGGTGTGCCTGACTTACTGTGGCACGGTACCATAATTGAAGGGCCACCCAGCAAGCCTTATAGACTGATGTTAACAAATAGGTCTGGTATACAGTTGTGACAGGTGAAGCATGGCTATTGGAAGTGAAGGGTCACATGGTTGGCATGGCTTCTGGAAGTGGACAGCCACTCGCATGCTTGATTAACTGAAGGTGTATGAAACAAGTTTGTGTGGAAACTATGGCCACATTTTATGCATAGTTTGTTATGATTGATTAAGCAGTTACTGCACAGTTACAACTCCGCTGCCACCTGGTATGTCTGATTGGATGAAGCATTTGATGGTACTATGATGGTGTACTATATTGGGATGTGTGTGAGCAATCTCTTCAGGGGTACCACAGCTAAGTCATCAGGTTGACTTATTTGCAGCTTTTGTCCTATGAGTGCCTCATGTAGTAGTAATGTAGAGTCAATGCCGGATACATTGGTACCGCAAACTAGAGTTATAAAAAAAGAGACCAATTGCTGTTTGGCCTTTGTACGGCAGCTTCTTGCTTTTCCACTCATTGTTAGGCTGCCGTTGTCGAGTATATAAAAATGCTGCAGTGTTCTTGCTTTGCCTCTGACTCTGTTGCTGCATGAAGGATCTTGCACTGTTAAGGTGGGGACACTTTGCATGCCTGCTGAGGGACCCTCGTTGGTGTAGTAGCTTTTTCTAAATATGCATTTTTAGGTGACAAATTATTTTTGAATGTTAATGATTTTTATGATGATTCTATTCGTGACTGATGAATTTATAATGTTGCACAATTTTTATTAGGTGTTTAGAAGTGTGTTTATTAAGGTAGTTTGTTGTGTCACAATTTATTAATATGGATGCTGTTTTGGTGTTCTGTTCATCATGCTCCTGCTCATTAACCCTTCCAATCAATGTCCCTCTGCATGTCTTCTTTGCCCGCTGTCTTCACAGTGCATAGGGCAAAATAGGGTCGTACATCTAGCCCCTCATGTCTTATTTACAAGAGCTGGTTTTGGATGCAAATATGGTATTCCGAACTTTGGAAATATTTATCACAGCTCATATCACATTTTTCATGTTATTTTTTAAACTAAGTTCTGTTAAAAAGAAAGTGATCAAGAAGTTTGTAATTATTTGGCATGTACATAGCACACAATAGTGTGGGATTGCTTCGGTTTCGATAGTCACGTGATTACTTGCCAACTGGTTTCACCACAGATTATTGTCTGAGTAGGTTTGTGGAGGTGTGCTGTTGCTTTGTGAAGACATTAGGCTGTGTTAGGTTAATAGAACAGTTTCAGTAGGTTGTGGGCAATTAACTAGTAAAATCCTGAGATGCATAATTTCATATTTATGCTTCGTCATCACTGGCTAGATCATGTGCTAGACCTTCTCCATGCAAGAGTCCGCTTTTAGGGGATCTGGATATTGATGAGGTTACATGGAGTGGAAAATATGTAGAACTGCATTTGACCAGGTGCTATATCACAGCTAAAGCTAAGGTTTTCTGTCCTCCCAGGCATCCCTAAAGAAATCAGAAATCTATGCTTTGGTGGCAGCAAAAATCAGCCCAATAAAGCTTGATGAAAACATTGAGTCCCCACCTCAGGCAGGCTCAGCAGACCTGGCTGGCAGTGACGTAGCATGGGCTGTGCCACAGGGGCAGCTGCCTCGGGCGCAAAATTCTTAGGGGGGAAAAATTTAAAAAAGAAAAGTGGAAGGATACTTGCCTTGTCCCGGGCGCCGGCGGCCCACACTATGCCGCTGCTGGCTTGTTCTATCCTAGCAAAAGTCTTCTACTGCAATACTGACTATCTGACTAGTGATTGTTTCCAATGTGCGCTCAAACCATTTTGCGGTTAGGTGTGGAGCTACACTTCTACCGTAGGGGGGATAAATGGTGAGTGCATAATCTCTGCATTTATTGACTTGGTGCTTTTGTGCACAGTTTGCTTGGTCCTTTTGGAACCACTGTAAGTTTCTTACCAGGCCCTCCAGTGACTCCTATAAAATCCTGAATTAATTTATTTTCCTACTATTACTCTTTCATATATTTAATAGACACTGAACTGTTCAGCCCCCTTCCTCCTTGCCAAAATGGTGCATACCTCAGGGCCAGCATGTGCGACGATACTCGTTTATTTGTCCTTGTTACCAAATCACTCCGAACCTCTATCATCTACACCAGTGCTTTACAGTGTGTGGTGGTAAATGTAGTATTGGTGCGCCAGTCAAGGTGCTGCTGCTTTGGTAATCAGGGAGGGTTCTGCCTTATGTGATGTATCCCACCTTTATTTACACATTCTAGTCACGCCTGCTATGATAGATGCCTGAATGCCTGATGGTCTGTACTTACATGCCAGGTTACATACTACATCTCTTCACAACTTAGATCAAATGATAGGGGGTCGACAGTACCATTATCCATAGTCAATTTCTTCTTTTAATTCTTCTACTTCTTCTTCCGGTTACCACACAATGGGCTAGTTTTAGAGTTTGGCAGATGCAAGCAGGCTGTCAAAAAATGGCTGTTCAACCCTCTACTTCCATGGAGGTCCATATGCCCTATTTTGAGTTTTGCGGTATGACAAACGAAAATCTGTAATTTGTCTTCCACTGCATTTCACTTCCACTGTGAGCAATAGTGTTACGGCTAGTCCAGTTATACATGTGGGACCTAGTGAGATCACAGGGAGCCATGAAATTTCACTGAAGAACCTTATGAATATATATGTGTGTATATATATATATATATATATATATATATATATATATATATGCTTTATTGTTTATGGTTATTTTCGCAAATCTCTACAATATTTGAACAGGTACTTACAAATAGCACAGAATAGAAAACTTGTACCTGTTCAGTTAAAATGATACTAAAAATACCAGCACAGGTTTCATTATACAGTCCAGAAGTATTAAAACAATTCGTTTTCAATAGCTCTCCATCGAAATTGTTGACCAAAAAGGAGCAATAAGAATGTAGGTGCGATGTTGTGCAAACCTTAGCTAACATGTAGTTCAATTCAATTTCAATTCACAACTTTATTCGATCTTTTGTAAAAAACAGACCATAAAAGTACAAATTCATCCTAAAAACTCAACACTGATATGTAGCCATATATTCAAAAACTAGGAGAGAAGAGACCAGTATGACCAAATTACCTACTACACAGTGAGTAAGTTAAAAACAAGTTAAAAACAATTAAATGAAAAATTCATATTGATTATTGCAGCCTGACTAACATCCCCTGTTTCCTCTTTTTAAAACAAGCCCACAAGAATGAAGCTATGGAAAAACATACAAATAAATCCGGTAAGGATTTTAAAAAGTAAAGTGCCACTCGACACTGCATGATTCTATGGTGCCTCAGAATTGGAAGGATAAATGTTTTCCTCTCTTCAGTATACTTCTTACAGAAAAATATTATATGGAGGTCTGACTGCGGTGAGTGATTGTTACAAGGGCAGGGTGACAGATCTGCCAATTTATAGCATTTTCTAGGATACCCTAGTAGTAACGGAATCATATTCAAACGAAAGCGGAGTAGAATAAATCTATGTTGTGCATTGTTAATGCAAGAAAGATAGAAAAAGCCTTCCCCGGGTCTTGGTGGGATCAGGTTATAGGCAGTGGTTGAATTTTGGAAATGATTCATTGCCCGTCGTGCATAGTTTGCTCTCTGCATAAATAGTTCCGTTATCCTATTCTTTGTGATCTTCTTACAGGGTTCGGGATCCTGAAATAATTTGCCCAGCCCTAGCTCATTCAGTTGGGCCTCAACATATTTTAACCATCCAATCCTCTTGTAGTGATCCAGCTTACAACAATCCTTGATAATTCTTTGGGTCAAGTCAACTGTGGTCCTCCGCCATATAGATATCCACAGTAAAATTGGTGCCAATCTAAACAGTCGGTCAGGTGAGGAAGCCCCAATTCTTGATGTAAAATATGATCAGGGGCAGATTGAGGTAAGGATACACGGATTTTGAAAAATCTACCTTCCGCTTGCTGGAGGGGCTTGGCATCAACCATCCCCCAGACTCCTGCCCCATATATTGCTGCGGACTTAGTTTTGGCAAAATAGATGGTTTTTAATTATTTCTGGGGGGCTGCCTTCTAACTATTTTGCAAACCTTTTAGTAGCTTGGAGACTCCTTTCCCTACCCTGGGCCCTTCCCAACACCAATTTAGACCATGAATAGTCTTTGTCAAAAAGAACCCCAAGGTATCAAAAGGAGTCAACCACCTCAATTTTCTTTCCTGCCAACTGAAAATGGGGATGTTTCTCACCTCTAGCAGCTCCTACCACAATTATAAAAGATTTAGATTAATTTACTTTTAGATGAAGGGAGGTCATAAAAGTGGAGTAAGCTGTGATAAGGGATTGTAAGGTGAGCCCTGATCTGGCCATTAATACTGCATCGTCAGCGTACGCCAAAAGTGGAAGGGGGATATGATCAAATTTAGGCACGTCCAAAGGTGGAGCAGACAGGGCGGCCTCAACCCCGTTTGTAGTTCAATTAAAAATTATAGGCGGATGGTAGAGCCTAGATAATTAAAATGTGTAAAATACTATTGTAAATAGTGGAACAGAGGGATCCTGAATTATTGCAACATTTGTGTCTGATGACGTTCAGGAGGTATATAGCTGCTGATTTTACTGATTATTTACTATAAAAACATATTAAAGTGCAAGTGCTATCTTATCTATTGCATCGTGGAATTGTGGTTGGGGCGGCAGGATGGTATTTAATTTTATAAATAATAAATCCTGTGTAATGACAGAATACGGGTTCGATAAGGTGCAAATGATATATAGCTGCTGGTTTTTACCGGTATTTTACTGTGAAGACATGGTGTAAAAACGAATGTGTTTTTTTTCTTCTTATAAAATAGTTTACAGTAAAACAGCTAGATGGAAACGGCATGCTTAAATTTTCTACAAGGTGCAAGTGCTATAGCCTGGTTTATTACGTCGGGCTGTTGTGCTGGAAGAGGCTACAGCGTGAAGTTTCAGTAAAGTGCGAGTGCTGTAACAGCCGGTGTTTTTGTGAATGCTATGTAGGGGTGGTTAGAGGAGAGACTGGACCAGGCCTTGAGAGGTTGTTGGTGGTGCTGTACTGGAACTGGACTTTTATAAATATTCATAAACAGGATTATTTCTGGTGCTGTTTTAGTGAGTGTGAGGAATAAGAGGGACCACAATACTGAGGATGAGGCGCTCATGGGGGGCAAGTGTTAGCACCTATAATTTGGGACGGCAATTAGATGACCAGTGCAAACCCATAGCACTTACAAAAGCCTCCTATTTCTGGCATTTTTCCGTCTTCAGGCCAATGGATCTTGGCCACCGTGGCAGAGTGGAGCTGTAATAAATTGCATTTCAAATATATTCATCAACTTTTAGTAACTTAATGTTCAGACAATGATGAGAGATTTGGAATGGCTTTAAAACTTTATTTCTCATTAAGAGATTAGTATTGTTTGTCATTTTTGTTCAGATTAGTCATTGTACAGAAATATCGAGAAAAGGTTTAATTAGAATAAGCATAATATAGAAAGTGTGTTTCATAAAGGAAATAGTCCCTATCTTAGTCTAAGAGTCCTAACCCAAATAAGAACCCATAAAGAGTTCTCTTGGAAAAGATCAAGATAATGGAGCATTTAGTCAGTCAAAGAATGAACTCCCCATAAAGAGCAGTTCAGGAAACTCAGCCAAGTTCCCCAACAAGTTGCAGTAGCAACTGTTAACAGTGGCGTGGCTAGACCTTTTGCCACCCATGGCAGTCAGGGCGTTTGCCGCCCCGTGACGACTGCAGGTGAGAGAGGGGGGAGGGGGTGGCGACGGTACATGTGTTTGCTGCCCCACGAAGACGGCCGAAGGTAAGAGTGGGGGGAGGTCCACTGCCCCCAAAACTCGTGCCACCCAGGGTGGACCGCCTCACTCCCCCCCCTTAATTTATACAACTACGTAGATCACAGTGAACCGAGGAATAAAAAACAAAGGCACAGCAGCTGGTGAAAGGGAAAGTCTTAGAAACCCATTTGCTGGGTACTTGTCTAGATAGATTCAGAGATGTCTGGTTTTGTGCCCAGGTAAGGCATTAATTCGGCAACTCGTAAGGGATGTCTCCGGAATCAAATCAATTTGACAGTTATAGGGTCTCTGGAGAGAGAAGGCCTCCTCCCTCCCCATAGACCCTCCCTGGTCTTCACTGAAAACATCTTCCAGATGCTGACACATGCTAGGGAGCACTATATGTCTTTCTTAGCTGCCGTAGCAATTTGGATTGTGGAGGCAGCTAAGGCTTGTGGCGGCTGTAGTGTTTGTCTAAAACAATTTTCAATACACCCAGTGGAATGAAAATGAAGGCCCTTTTCCTTCCAATTAATCAAAGGATTATGCTTGGACAATCAAGGCATGCCTAAAATATAACCACATTGTGGTGCAATGATCACATTAAAATGGATCTTCTCTACATGATTCCCTTGCTCAGATCAATGTTCCAGATTCACAGGAACAGTGAACTCCAAGATTAGCCCAGAGGTCAATAGCTTTCCATCTACTGGCTGCACATTTTCAGGCATATCTTCTAGAGTCTTGGGGTTCTCAGCCTTTCAGCGATATCGTGGTCTACACAGTTTCCTGTAACTCCTGAGTCTATCATAGCCACGATAAAATGTTGAATCTTATCAGTCTCTAAAGTTAATTCTATGTTTACATGGGAGAAAAATCTCTTCCTTAGTTCCACACTTCAAGGAAGGGAAAAGCCAAGTGCTCAAATCTGTCCCTTCTCTCAGATCTGAGCTTGTTCATTTTCCACTGGATTATGAGAAGAAATTGCGACTCTTTTTCCAAGGTAACTGCGTCCCCAGTGAGATAGACAATAGTGAAGGCTACCCAAGAGTGATTGGTTTGAAAGGCTGCAGGGAGACAAGAGAAATGCAACAGAATCTGGGTCAGAAACACTTGGGAGTTATTGGGATCCCCCAAGTAATGCTCCGGTGTTGCTAACAGAATGGGAGTCAGAGCAGCCCCTGAAATCTGGGGCAAAGGAGGCATAGAGCTTGAAGCATCCGATGCCCAAGCTGAAGTTCTCAAAGCAATCATCCCTAAATTAACATCAAAAGGTTTTAACTGAAATCTCTCTACCTTCTCTCTCCAGGCTGCTGTTTTAGATTGAGACATAACCAACTCTAGCTATACTAACGATAGGGCCTGTAAAACATCATCCCGGGTAGCCATTTTGCACTCACACTGACCAGTAGGAGTGGAATTTGTGGGCGTGTTATTCTGTTAGTAATGATGCTCCTCTGGATTAGTGTGAAGCTCAATGGTCCACCTCTCGACAGCTCCAAATCTGCTTGTTGTTATGGCACAGAATTTTAGAGTGGTTGAGCGAGGGATGGTGTTGGGAAGGGGACAGCGGGGAAGGAGACCTGAAAAAGTAAAAGAGGCAGATTCCACTCCTATGCTTTATCAAATGAAAAGATACTTATGCAAAGATGTAACTTGAAAGTTATTCACTCACAAAGAAGAAAGGGAGTTTCTACCCTTCACTCTTTCTTCCCCTTTTATAGACAGAGATGTGCCTCTTTAGCAATATTGAGCTGTTCCTGCTGAAATAAAGGTTGCTCATGAATTATCTGTCATCAATGTATCTCTTCACATTAGTAAGTTACATCACAGCTTCAATTATACAACAAACTTATCACTGACGCACATACTACAACTCAAGTCTTTGTATTAGACAAATAGGGGTTTCTGTCAATCAGAGTTTCTCATGATAGACTTCTTGTGATCTGAAGTCTTATAATCTTGGTTTTTCTTTTGCCTGTTGAAGTTGTACTAAATATCAAGTTCAAGAGAAGAACACTTGTCCCAGACTAGGTCTCTGGCTGGTATGTTAGTTTTACATCACTAACATCGCCAGTCTCATAAAGTAATCTCAAGTAAGCAACAGGTAGTCTTATTCACTCTTAATTGTACTCAATAAAGGAGCGTTGCTATGCTTTTCAATAGTAACAACTATAATCTTTGAGGATTACTGGTTTGCTCTATACAGTACATCACAGAGCACGTGTTCGCCTTCCAAAAAGGTATTGACAAGTCATCCGGCATTGTTTTCACAAAAATCAAATGGAGCGCTGTGCGCTCATTACCATTGGACACTGGATCCATCCTCTGTATGACCTGTAGGATTCTTCAAGACGCGGAGAGGAGCGAAAAGGCCACAGGAGCGCTCCCTCTGATCAGGGATCCAGAATAACAAGCATCAGCAATCGGGTGGGAACTCTTTATTCAGGCACCCCACCCAAGTTGGCCATCACACGCATCATAAGTGCACAGAGACTGGGACATGTAGTCCCCAGGAACAGTTTTACAGAAGCCTCAGCTTGTTTTCTTGAGGAGAATGAGAACACAGTTCCGGGCACATGCACAAAATGGTTCAATGTTGTGCAGTAACAAATCATACAATGCTTACAGGCAGTTCAATGATGCGCTGCATCACAATGGCAAGACTGTGGCCTTCACATCCAGCTGAGGGAGCAACCACCGGTGCCCGGCATGGCTTAAGGGAGTTGCTACTGAGGACCAGATCGCACAAAGACTGCGGCAGTCACCCTGGCAGATGCCCTGACAGTGGGAGTTCCAAACCTACCATTCTTGGGAAGAGAAGTGCAAGTTGTAGGCATTAGAAATAAACAGATTGCTAACTAGCTTACAAAAGATGTTCCAGTTAAAATAGGATCCATGGAGAACAATCATTAGTTCATATTTTTTTATTCAAGTCATCTTACTCTATGGGCAGAGACTTGCTTTGCAAAATTAACTATGTGATTTATTGCACAATAGATGGTATTGCAATTGAAACTCATGATGAAGACTCAGGCCCGATTCACAAAGGTAAAGTTATACCAAAAGTCTAAGTTTAGACCTCAAGTCTAATTTTAGACCTAATGTCTAACTTTACATCTGAAGTCTAACTTTACACCTGAAGTCTAAGTTTAGACCTGAAGTCTAAGTTTAGACCATAGGATATACTGAAAGTCGTTAAATTTTTAGTCAGATCTATCAAAGATTTGGAGAATCTACAGTTGCCCTGTAACTCAATCCTGGTCCAATATATTGATCACCTGCTGGTGGCATCAAAGAGAAAAGAACACTGTAAGCTAGATACAACTGCACTTCTGAATCATCCTGCTGACAATGGTCAGAAGGTTTCACCCACAAAGATGCAGTACTGTAAACAAGAGGGGATTTATCTTGGTCCTCATATTGAAAAAGGCAGAAGGAAAGTTTCAAACTAAAAAGTTTTTACAATTCTGAAAATGAATTCTCACACCACCCAGAGGGAGGTGAGGATGTTCCTGGGGTTTATTGTCTACTGTCATCAGTGGGGCCTAACCTTTTCCTAACTGCAAAGCCTTTAATAAGGTTAACTCACAGTGATATCAAGGATCCAGTATCATTTGATGACGAATGTATGAAGGCCTTCCGGAATTTAAGAGAAAAAGTATGTATTGCACCCGCCCTCAGAATGCCCGATGAGGTGTTATTCTTTTTTGTCATGAAAAGAGTGGGTGTGCCCTGCCAGTTTTGAACCAAAAACATGGAGGGATTATGAGGCCACTGACATTTCTATCTGCTGTGTTGGATCCAGTAGCAGTTGCTCTTTTAGGTTGTCTGAAAGAGGTTGCTACCGTTTGCATTACAACTGAACAAAGTGAAGGGCTTATAATGGGACATATACTAATTGTGTTTGTTCCGCAGACATTTATAATTTTACTGACCCATACTAAAACGCAGCAGATGGCAAACAGCTGCCTTAGTAGGTATGACCAAATTATACTGGCAACTGAAAACATCTCTGTCAGAATGTGTAATTTTCTGAACCCTGCAACACTGCTTCCTGTTTCAGACAGTAATGAAGACAGAGAGAGAAATGATGACGATGATGGTGTTGATGAACCAGAACATGATTGTGCGAATGTTACAGAATGATACCAGGCATCAAAGAAATTCCTCTCAAAATGGGTGGTTTGATTTTGTTTGTAGATGGTTCTTTTCTGAGAGAATATTTTGGAGCATTGAAAGCTGCCTATGCAGTCTGTTCCCTTTCTGAAATTGTTGAAGCATCATACCTACCTAATACAAGGGTCAGATTTGATTGTACTGACAAAAGCTTGTTTTCTTGCAGAGAAACTGAATGTGACATTTTATACAGACAGTTAGTATGGATTTGGAGTGGTACATGATTTTGGACAGTTGTGGTCACAAAGATGTTTTATAACATCCTCTGGCTCTCTCATCAGGAATGGTTCCTATATTGTAGACTTTTGGGAAGCAATACAACTACCAAAAGAAATTGAAGTAATCAAAGCTAGTAATGATTTGGTCACACTGGGAAACGAATATGCTGACGAGGTGGCAAGATATTGCACACTTGAGAATGCAACATGGCCAGACTCATGTATGAAGACACTCAATGACCAGAGCTTTCAGAAAGTACTGGTTCAATTCAAAATTCAGAAATGTTTCAGAAGATTTGTGCCTAAGATGCTTAATGTGTCAGAGTAATAATAAAGAAAGAATATTGTGGTTGTTATGAGTCACATGGGAAAATCAGAAGGTCCATTTACAAGACTCCCAGCAGACATCATTGAGATGCCAGTTTACACTTAATATATTCTCATGAAGGTCTGCTTGTTCTCTAAATGGGTTGAGGCCTACCCTACCCAAAGATCTGGTTATATGACAGTTGCCAATTGATATCACTGTTTGGCTTGCAAACCTCTATTGAGGCAGATGGTGGAACTCATTTTAAGAATGAGATTCTTAAATTGATTTATACAGCTCTCCAGATTGATCAAAGGTTCAATGTATTTATTGTCCTCAATCATCTGGCATTGTGGAGAAGATGAATGGGACCATAAAAAAAAAAAAGTTGCCTAAAGTGTGTGCATCCACCAGTTTGAAATTATCAAATGCTGTTCCTCTTGTTCTCATGAGAATTAGAAATACCCCAGGTAAAAAGACTGGACTCTCGCCCCATGAAGTGTTAATGGAAAGAGCCATGAGATTGGCCTACATACCATCAGCAACACTTGTAGCAATAACTTATGATGTTGTGTTAGATTGCTGTAAAGGTCTGGCTGATGTAGTGAAATCTGTCTCTTGTCAGGTTTATTTAACAGCAACACTGTCAAAGGAAACTCAGTGCCATCCCCTGCAACTGGGTGACTGGATTCTGGAGTAAAGCATGTTCACAAAAGCTGGCTTGAAGCATGTTTGAAAGGTCCTTAGCAGGTCATACTTGTGACTAACACTGCTGTGCAGTGTGCTGGAGTCTCTCAGTGGATCCACGTTGTTCACATGAGAAGAGTGAAGATGACAGATGAAGAAGTGGTTACAATAACCCCTGATTCACAGAGTCAATCTTAAGCTTGCAGCATGGATACAGAGGGGGGGGGGGACAAAGAAACATTTTAACATTTTGAAACTGGTGAAGTTGTCTGATGAGGGTGAGGATCCTGATGAAGGTACCAGTGTCCAGTTTCAAATCGAGGATCAGAGTGAAGAGCTGTTAGATTTCCTGAGGGGCAGCAAGAAGAAACAGTCACTCATCCAGCTCATGAAAAGCATCAGCTGAGAATTTGAGTATCGCGAATCCCTAGAGGGAGAAAGCAGTTTACAGTGAGTTGAGTTGCTGATGCAGATCAAAGCACATGTTCATCAGTGAGTGAAGAAGCCTCAGCAGTAATCGCAAGTGAAGACGCAACATTCAAGGCAGTGAAAAGAACTTGCAAGAGAAAGCGCTGAGGGAACGATAGATTAAAATTGATCAAGAAAGAACAAGAAGTTGTTGAAATCAATTTAGAGAACAGTGAGAGTGAATTGCCTGTTAATAAAAGACCAACAAGAAACAGAATTCCAACTTCACCTGAATGGGCTCACCTTGCGTCAGTGTCTGAAGAAGAGCCAGATACAGAGATCTACTGTCCAAAAAAACTGTTGCCAATTAATCTTTGAAAATTAGTTAGAAGACAAAGAGCAACCTTGAACTTTTACAAATTGACAGTGGGGAAATATGTTTTGTACTTTGCAAGGAGTACAGATGAAGAAATAAAACTTTTTGATTATGAACTAAAAAAAAGGTTTTAACTTTGGTTTTTATTATTCTGAAAAAAAGAAAGAATAAAGGATGTTTTATATATTTTTTTTTTAAGTTTACGAATGCTAATTTTGAATCCTGAATTTTGTTTTGGAGCAAAAAAAGTGATAGAGCAAATGCTGTAAAATTGTTAACATGATCTCATTGGTAAAGAGAAGTGAGCTAAAGAACGATGATGGATTCAACCCAGATCTGTGACTGGGGGTGAGTGTCTGAAATGTTTCAGTGCTCCGTCCATCATCTCCTTGTGTTTGCTTTGTTCACCCTAAGTTGGCAGGGTATGCCCATACGTGGGTCCCTTGCTCACTTTGACACTGGATTCAAGCTAGTCTGGCTGATGAGGGGTGTTACCCCGAAACCGGTCCCAGGATGCTTGTTTCCGGTCCAGGGAGGACCGGGTCTGGCAGTTCGGACTGGACTGTTGCCATAAGGCACAGGGTCAAGACTGATTTGCATATGGCTGGGTCCAAACTGGGGTGGCGAAGTGAGCTAAAGAATGATGATGGATTCAACCCAGATCTGTGAATGGGGGTGAGTGTCTCAAAAGCTTCAGCACTCCGTCCATCATCTCCTTGTGTTTGCTTAGAACAATATTATCCCATATAATTGTTGTGTTGATTTGTGTAAGTGTCATGTTTCTCTTGTTGAAATTTTCTGATCTGCTGTTTCTAAATTGTGGGTATAACCGCTTCGCTGCGGCCGGAATTCCCCCGCTATGCTGAAGAGTTCCACGCATGCGCGGTTCGGACGGCCCCCGGCCGTCCTCCGCACACGCCCACGCCCACGGTGACGTCAGACGGCCGGGGGCCGTCCGATGCACGGAAGCGGTTAAAGAGAAAGGAGGATCATCTAAGAGAAAGCAAGACAAAACTGAGATGGTAGATGCCAAAGAGTGTATGTATAATCAGCAGGAGCTGTTGGAGGAACTGAATTGCAAGAAGCAGAATGATATGCAGAATGTATTGTAACTGTTAGATTAATTGTGCATTTTTTAGTTATTATAGAATAATCAGAAGGGGGAGCTTATTAGAGTTTTTGTGCATTTTATATTTTGTGCAGCATTAATAGCATGCAGAATGTGGATTCACTTTTGAATGTACATGTACACATTGACATGATGTTATTACATTTGAAACAAATTTGTTATGTCTTGTTAAAGTGTGTTTTTCTGACTTATGTTAACTAGGCCTCAGTTAGGCCTCGACATCATCTTGTTTGAAAAGGATGTCTCCTCCTGCATGTTCACTGTTCATTATTTCTGCAGCACGCTGTCAAGCAGTCATGCTTGTTTTTTTGTTGACAGTGTTCTTGTTGTTCTCGAAGAAAACTTTCCAAGATGGACACCGTAATGTTGCATTGTTCAAGGCCCTTCGGCTAGCTCACTGTACTGCATTCATTCACAACCGTTTGATGTTATTCTTGTAACTAGTTTGTCCTGACATGTCCAGATTACATTAGCATAGAATGGGCAAAGCACATATTCATGTAGTGAGATAGTGCCTAGTGCTTAAAGCAATATGTTTTATAGAACTATTTTCTGATTTGCTGAAGTATAATTCTTTTGGTCAAAATATGATGAGTTTCCAGAAATTAATGATGCAAGAAAACTGTATATGACCCCCAAATTTTGCGGGTGAGCCAGAGCTCTTTCTGATGCTACTAGGGATGTTGGCTGTTGTCATATTGATTTTTAAAGATAAATCTTTAAAATTTTAATTTCTGCTATAGTACTCAATTATTGAGTCTATCATTACTAAATTGACTGTATTTTGACATGCTGTAAGGTGCCTTATTCCGGGGATACATTGCCTTATAAAACTGAGGTTTGACACCATCCACCCGTGTTGTCAGGGTAATATTTTGGGGTGTAAAATTGTAGGGGTTCCCCGCATCTATACCTAAAAGTGGTAGAAGGGCCGATAGAAAATCAGTACTCCCTCTGCCATATTTAGAGTGTAATTTCTGTTGATGGAAACATGATGGTTTAACCTCCACACATGTGTTGGAGGAGAAAATGATACGTGACTTAACCCACACAACCTACTCAAAAAGCATGTCCTTGCTACTAAAAGCCCTGGGACTCTATCTGGGTATGGTTGAGGAACAACAACACAATGCACAATAAAATAGAGAGTAAGTACAACTTTTTAAATGTGCTATGTTATCTTCCATTGTCACTAAAACTAAGTCTAAGTACACCAAATCATATCTAACAACAATATTCCGTCTCCCTGTCTGTCCACATGCCTCACACTATCAACCAATATAAAAACTGCTTATAATCCAATTTTACTACCCAGTCACCTCAAATGTGTAAGGTACTGCACAATTTTCTAAAAATGTACATGGCCACTAAACATATATTGCTAACACACTATAACTAGCCTGTTTATATATTTTACTAAAGTATGTATAGACCTGTAATGATTATAAACAGAAGTGGTTTGATCAAAAAACATACGTAATACGAGGCTCCCCTTCATCCCTGTCTATGCACTTACCTCACACTACCTAATAATCCAAACCAACCATGTACCCTAAATGCATAATACCACAACCCACTCACTGCTGTGTTATATGTTTAATATATTGCAGCTACAAGCAAGGGCAAAATGCAATCCCACATACCAGATATTGCAATAATATAGGGAACGAAGGTGTATGCACACTAAATATATTACATGCACTCTATGTGAACCCCCTACATCTGAAGCCATACTCACAATTTGTCAACCAAGTAATAACCTTAAAGAAAATCATATACTCCTAGTACCATTAACACATATGAAAAAGGAATGCACTACATCTTCTATTTTGCATTACATAGGAAATAACAATACCTATAAATGTAATCAAATAGTTAACATAAGCAACATGTTGAAAAATGCAATAATTTTCCTAACATTTCCATCAAAAAGACCAGACAACTCAGAAACAGTCTACACCAGCATTAATCAGTAGAAGAGCCTTAGTGTTTGGTACCTCATAGCATTCGCTAGATAGCCCATCCGGTACTCTTCCCCCTCTGGCCCCCTTTTCTCCTTTCTACTATTGGTTTGTTTTTTTCCTTTTGAAACGCATTACTCCAGACCTTGTTCCTTTGCGTTCCTTTCTGCCTTTCCAGCCAATGGTTGTAGATGAGAGTATTTGTATTGTACTTTAAAAAATGTATATTCTCTTTTCCTACTGTATCTTTTATAAAACAATAAAACAATTTAAACATAAAAAGACCAGACAAAAATGTTGTCAACTAAGTAAAAATCGTCATCCTCTGGGCATTCAAAGAACATAAACGCCCAAAGCAAAGTTTAATTTTCCATAACAAAAAAATATTTAAAAGTCGGAGTGGGGGGGGGGGGGGATAAAGTGTTCTATCGCAGTCTATATTTTCTTACCTCCAAAAACAGCAAGGCTGCAGCCTCAGATTCCCGAGATTCCGCAAACTTTCCTCCTCTTGGGCCTGTCTATCCTTGTGAGGCAAATGCCTATTGGGCACCTGCTGTTCGGACGTGGTGGGGTCTTAAAAACTTTGGAGAGAGGGACAGGATCAACAAGGCCTGGATCTTCTAAGCAGGAATGTTTTGTTGTATGGTGAAGTCATGGCACTTGAGGTCTTGGAGAAAGGGGAGTTTTTGGGGCAAGAGGAGGAATTGTTGGAGATGGAGGAAAGTTTGTGGTACAGGAATGGGGTCCTGCAGAGGAATGGGGTCAGGTGGAGGAATGGGCTCAGGGGTGCAACAACCACTGGTGCCTAGAGCTGTCAAGACCTCTGTTGGGCAAACATGGCAGAGCTATGTCCTCCATGATGTCAGTTAATTCTCTTCATTTGTTTACTGACACCGTGGATGGCATCCAACAATACGTCTTCCGCACAGAGAGGTTCTTAAGAATCCCTAGGGTCTCCTCGGACACCAGTGTTGGTGGAGTGGTAGCAGTGGCGAGGTGCCCAAGGTGAAAGAGACCTTGGTCTGTCTTCGGACTGGGTGCCTACTTGATATCCAGGAGGAAGAAGTGAGAGCGATGCTGCTAGTAGCGGTAGGGGTGGCAGACACAGGTGCCTATAGAGTGGGCACCAATGTTTCTGGTGGCACCCGAAGAGGCTGGCCAGAGACAGAGCCCTCTGACTCAGATGATGATGTGGGTTCTCAGCCAGCCCCTTCACTGTCAGTGTCACTGGGTCCTTCCATGTCTGGGTGTCCCTCCTGGTGTCCCCCCAAAGGACAGTCTGCATCTCCCTGCTTGCTTCGGAGTAAGCTGAAAGCCGACATATGCACACAACAGTTAAACAGCACAGAGAGAAATATCAAAATATACACACAACAAAGATGTCCTGAATCTTTCTAAACACTGTTAATAGTCTGAATAAATGGCACAAAATGTGACAACGCAGAATATGTCAACTAACGTTTTACAAGTCAAGCTAACATTGAATCATTATATTTAATGTAGTTTGACACCAAAACACTGGTTCTGATTTTTAGTTTGCTGGATGTGACTCTTCATCACAAATGTGACAAATGTCCCATCTGTCTAATTACAACTGCCATAGGCTTTAAGCCACTTTTATTAAGGCAGACACGATATCACACATGTTTTGATGGGAGTATAGCATCCACCAACATATAGCATCCACCAACATATAGCATGCACCAACCTCTAAAGAGTACACAAATATTTTTGGGAAATTTCAGATGTGAAAGGTTGTACTTTGTACTCAGAACAATCTTTGAAGACACGTTACAAGTACTCATTAAACATGTATGAACAAACAGTGGACACAGTAGTGACTTTAAGCATAACATAATTAGCAATACTCATGCAACACACAGTTCACGACATGTGGATTCATGCACCTACACCACAGGGAATGACATTCAAATATAAATTAGATACTATATAATGTTTGAATAAATTTAACTTGGGTTGGAACGACACTGTCCCCTGAATGGTTTTTACTCCTATGCCATGCTCTTCATCTACAAATGTAAGCATATACTTTCACTGTTTATGTGCTTTTAGGACCTACCATCACAGCAAATGTATGTGTGGTGTGTGTGTGTTTGCGTGTATGTGTGTGTATAAGTGTAGGCCTGTTTAGTTTGACCTGGATGTCCCCTACAAGCATACAATCGAAAACACAAATTTAAACAATACTAAAATGTACAGATATGTGAAATTAGCTTCATAATATCAGTCTGAGCTTGGATTATTGACCAATGAATCAGAATTATTATAGAAAATTACAAAAACATTTCTAATGATAGTAGGGGCTTCACTTAATATTTGACTGACGGAATACCCCGCCCTGTGCGCAATATTTCAAGTGCATTGTATCCTATGACACTTGTAATACAGCAGGCAGGATTTTCTCCATGCCTGTGATGGAGTATCCCGTCAGCCAGACTCTAAATAAGGGACACATTATATTGTCACTCTTATCTTAAAAGTTTACCTAATGTGCTACCGTCAAATGACAGAATATTCGGCCTCATGTACGAAACAATTTTAAGGTTGCAGGGGTCAAATCGGAGCCCTTTCAACTGCAGAATGCCATTTTCAAATGTACAAAACCCAAACTGCGATTCAGCAATACGTTACCGAATCACAATTTGGGATTGCGAGTAAATACTGAATCAGCATTTGGAAATGGTGTGTAAAGGACATCCCTTCCAAACACTAATTCCTTAAGTTAAGTATCAATGTTGTGCAACAAAAATCTAGACACAAAACATTAATATTTTACCACCTCCTCAAAGGAGGTAGTAAACCATTCGCAAACGGAAAGGGGTCCTCAAGTGACACATTCTCCTTTGTGAATGTGGACAAAACATTTTTAGGAAACCACTGCCGGTTCCTAAAAATTGTTTCTAAAACGTTTTTTTTTAACGCATTCTGTTTTATTTTTGGGGAAATGGGCTGCATTAAAAAGATAAAAAAGACTGCTTTATTTAAAAGCAATCACGCACATAGTGGTCTGTGAACCCCAACAGGCCATCATTCATGCCTGTGACTCTAGGCAATCCTAGTAGGTTCCAATTTGAGACCTACTTCATGCATAATAATGAAGTAGGTCGAATTGTGACTACAGTTTGGTATTTTGTAAACCAACCTATTAATACATAGGTTGGTTCGCAAAATACTAATGCATTTGGCAGAATTCGATGAGCAAATTGTGACCACTTCAACAAATACATTTTAGTACATTGCAAATAAGATATCGCAAAATGCAAATCGTTATTATTCGCAATTTACAATATCATATTTGGAGAATTAGTACACGAGGCACTTTAAGTCATATCTGTGTCTGCATAATAGTCCTTACTATGTGCAAGAGTATGTACAGGCTGATTTCAATTTTGGTGGACAGGGTACTCGATCACAAACGTGATGAAATACCTTGTTCAACAAACTGACGCTCCCTACAAAATTGGGTGGGCTGCTATCTTTCCAACGGCAGCACCCTGCTTGCTCAGCTGTTGGCAAGCTTATTCCACAGTCAGGGCAGGCCTTTGCTCAGAAAGCGCCATGGGCAACAATCAATTATGCAACCCCTCCCTGCTTTAATGAAAAAACATATGCTTTGAGACACCATGGCTGTACCTCAATATGCCTCTCTACATTTTTGGAGCCCTGGGCAAATGCCCAGGATGCCCATGCCAAAGCCAGGTGCTGGCCACACGCTTACAGAGTAGTATTTTTTGTGTTCATCTTTGCAAGGGACCCTACTCTGACGTGCTGTGCTCAGGTCCTGCATTTGGCATGAGCAAGCTGTGCGTTTGGCAAAGGTGCTGTTGCTGGAAACTTCACATTCCACCCAACTCAAAAGAAAGTGGCATAACTATTTTCTCTGGCATAATGGATACACCACATTTGTGGTGAAATATCCTGTGGGTCAAAATCATAATCGTGGCCAGAGGGTACTTGGTAGCTTTACTATGTTACACCTGCCACATTATGATCAGAGTACCATGTCATATTAACAAAAATGGTGGTTAGGAGGCATGTGACCTAATGGCCTTGAAACATTCAATTTGATGAATTTTCCATCAATGGACACTGACATAACGGATGCCGGATTCCATCATTCAGGTACCCGTTTAACCAGTGAGGGACAACAGTTCTTGAAAAAGGTGTGTACAGCATTTGTTTACTTGTCCATCGTCCGTGGAAGATATGTCAGGCATCCTCCTTGTTTGATACTTTTAAGAAAACCGTCCTTGTAAGCATAGGGGTATGCCTGATAACATGGTGGACCAGAAGTATGTCAGCGACGGAAGCATCCATCATCCATTAGGTTTCTTTTGTCAATAACAACTATGCAGCCCTCATTCCAAACAATAGAGTTACACATTATGGTGTGTTATCTCTGTCAAGTTTGACAGAAAGTAAAAAAATTTACAACATTTAAAAAATTGTTTTTATTATGTGGAACTAAATACATATATTTATTTTAATTTAAAAATATATATAATTTGGAAATTTAGCATGCAGCTCACTAAAATTAATACATTATTTTTACATTACATTTAAAAAGTGCTTGTTCTACCAGTTGTCTAACAATATCCTTTATACATTTCACTTTTGTTATCGAGATACGCCCATCAACCACTCGAGGCAAGAAAGAAAAGGATATGTCAAAGAATGAGCATGTATAGACCATGTCCTGATCTCCAGACCATGCAGGAAAGACACAGCATTAAGAAGTACAGCATTCACCAAAACATCATAGAGACATTTGATCAACAATTTCAATCAGAATTGTTGCAGAGCATCAGAATTCAGATTGTGAAGATCATAGCAGGATTATATTTCTGTGCAACTGGATTATTTCAGAATACAGTGGGAAGCTTAGATGAGATACCTCAGCCAATGTTTTCAGCTGTCCTCAACCAGTTCCTGGATTTTATGCTCAGATGCATGCATGGGTAATTCAACTTCGTACAGATGTTGCAGCACTGGAGCTTCGCGCTGCACGGTGCAGCTAGAAGAACATTTGTCTGCACAAAGAGCAGTCGTCGACAGAGCAAGCGGTCACTGTTTGACTTGAAGAGCAGGATGCAATCAAAATTCGAGCTGGCGGGAGACGTAGTGACTGTTGCTGATGCGAGGAGTCCACTTGCGGTCACGAAGAGTCCCAATCTTCTGAATTTTCATCTTTAACTTGCGGTCACGAAGAGTCCCAATCTTCTGAATTTTCATCTTTAACTGGGGTTAGGGGCAGGAGGAGAACGCTCTGATGCCAGCCAAGGGTCCAGGACCTGGGGGGGGGGCACATCTTGGGGATCAGGGCTCACTCCAGCAGAGGCCAGCATCAGGGCTCAGGCAGGCCCAGGCTGGTCCAATTGGTGCTGTTCAGCCGGGTGAGCAGTTGCAAGGAAGGCCTCTGGAAGCTTGTTGCGTCCCTCTAGCTCAAAAAGGAGGTCAGCTAACTGCCCTTTGAAGTCACTTCTGGGGATCCTGGGTTCAAGGCAATCGGGTCCTGTCTTCCTTCTTCATACAGCAAGCCAGTCCTTCTCCTGACCCTTCCACAGGTCTAGGAGTGATCTAATGAGAGGTTCTGACGGTGCCACATTTATACCTATTGCCTGCAATTGTGTGGGAGGCAATCGCTGGCCTAATCCCAAACTGGTTCTGGTCAGTACTTCCCCTTCCCCTGGGTTTGGCTCCAAACTGTCTAGGAGGAGAAAGGCAAGGGCAGGCCTGGTTTCAGGTTCCTTTGTGTGTGCTGCAGGTAGGGTCCTTTGAAATATAATGAGGGCAGGTCACAACTCCTCCTCAGTCAGGAAGACCCGCTGCCTCCACACCCAGACCCAGTTGTCCCCATGTCTGAAAGGAATACATAGCACACAAAGGAGAGCCATTCACAGCCATGTCCCCCTGGACTCTATAGACAGGGACATTTGATTTAGGCAGAAAATGGCAACTTTCTAAAAGTGGTATTTTCAGAATAGTAACTTAAAATCCGACTTTATCATTAAAGAGGATTTTAAATTACAATTTAAATGAGTGGAGTTATTTCTCTATCTGTTCTTGAACTGAAGTTATGACTTACTAAGTGTAACAAGGTAACTGAATGTTAGTCAATGGTAGAGAATGCCTTGCTATAGTGAAAAACTGACTAGGTGGTTTTCATTGTCAGGACATGTAAAACTTAAACACACATGTCCTTCTTTTTTACTATCATGCGACTTGCCCTATGAGCCTTTAGGGCCTTCCTTAAGGGGGACTTATAAGCATTAGAAAGGAAGGTTCGGACTTGGCAAAAGGCACGGGCACATTTGGTGGAAGGATAGGTTGCCAGTGACCCTCAACCCTTGGAGTGAATGTGACTACAGGGATGTGTTCCACAGGCCCATATAAGGTGATTGGAGACACCTTGGAGGCAAGGCACAATGACATGCCTCCAGACTAGAGGCCCAGGCAAGTAGGCCAGCCCCGTACGTTGCCTGTGTGTCCATGTCTTACACGTGTGACTAACAATAACTGACTGAATAGACAAAAAAGCCTGTGACAACGGGAAAAAACAGGGTTTGATTCATAGTCCTGATGAAAATCCGGGACCCCGTGAGGGACATAGGAAAGGTCTGAAATATGTCGACTTCATCATAGGGTATAGGGATAGTAACCCCTCCCCACATAGCCCAACTTTTAAAACTTTTTAATCTTACCAGTGGTACCCAAAATAAAGGGAAACTGGGGTAACCACTAGGAATTTTTATGTATACTTCCCATTGGATCTAGAGCTTTATCTAAAGTGCTCCCAGGAAGATGGTTGAGCCCACCCTGGTGTTTAGGAGCCAGGGTGCAACCCGATGATGAAGCATTACACCAATAGGGTGTGTGAGGGTCATAGTTCAAAATATTTGATATTCCTCTGGCGAACTAAGATGAGGCCATAATATTTAGAATAACCACAGATCTCAGGATGGTAGGATACCTTTTTGATAGCAAAATGTTTATTTTGCCAGATCGATGGCAAAACTCAAATACAGGCTGCAGTGGCAGGCTTGAGACATGTTTTGCAGTGCTACTTTAGTGGGTGGCACAATGAGTGCCGCAGCCCACTAGTAGCATTTAATTTACATGCCCTGAGTACATACAGTACAATATACTAGGGCCTTATAAGTAAATTAAATATTCCTATTATGGGTAGGTTAGTTTTACCATGTTTAAGAGGGAGAACACAAACACTTTACCAGCATTTAGCAGGAATAAAGTGTACAGAGTCCTAAAAGCTAACAGAAATGGGTATAGCAAAAGAGGGCAAAAATCTAGGGAGGCCCTGCAAAAAGGGCCTGGTCCAACAAATGACAGGCCTTTCCCCATAGAAGACCTGTTTGTTGGTAAGTGCAATTCATTATATTTCAGCCATAATAACAGTAATGATGTGGGGAGCCATACATCAAACGTTTAAAGTTAATTTTTGTTTTGTTTTTCAGATGACTCTGGGTATCTTAGTCACACCTGGCTATTGACATATCTGAGGAACCCAACAACACTAGGTGAAGTCTGTTTCAATGAGGCCCATGTGCGAATGAGGTGTCCTATGGTGTGGACTTTGGGCTCCTAAAGGTCCAGTTCGGTGCCTCGACAAAACAGAGGAGCCCTCCTCTACTCTCCTGGCAAGGTCTGCAAGATTGTGGTGCTCTTTTGTATGTTTCACAGCATATCCCCGTGGAGGAGCATCCCATTCATTCCAGATGACAATTATGAGTGGCAACCACAGGTTGATGTTGGGGGCACGCGTCAGCAAGATGACAGTGATGAGGAACAAGGCACTGACCTCAGGCGAGAACTGAATGAAAACATATTTGATTAATGGTAAGTGACTGTAATGAATGTGTCATTTGGTAGTCTATTATTTGTACTTATTATTTATGTCAATGAAAACCACTAAAAGAATTGTTTTCGTGTGATGGTGTGGTTTGTTGTGTGTGTAAAATGTACCCTTGCAATGAAAAAAGGGAGAGAATAGTAATACTTAAATTGTTGACAGTGCACATTGCATCGCAACCATGCATGATGGCAAGATGTATTATTCACCTGTTCAAGATACTTTTGAAAAATGTATATACAGTCAAGGTCTTTGAAGGCAATGTTTGCTTAATACTTATGATGTTATCTTCTTATTCCTTCTAGGTCATGCGATCCTGTCATTAGTGGACATTTTTGACTATTGCAAAGATACTGGCTTTGGAGAGATCTGCAGTGCAACTTGCCAGCCTGTTGGTGGAATGGTGGTGCTCCAGTTAGCTACATATTTCTCTCAGTCATACAGTGATGCCGCTGTACGTGAATTTCAGCAAAGGGATCTGACACAAGTTGTGCTGTGTCTCAATGCCTTGAACTGCCCCTTGATGATATGTGCGCTACCCTATCTGTGCACATTTGGTGTACCTTATACCTTCATCTTAGCATAATGTCTGAGGAGAACTTGAGGGCAGCAAATGTGTTGGTGACTTTCATTTGGCTTCCTAAAGTATTTTGAGGATCAGTTGTCACCGATATGTCACATTTATTTAAGATCTTTACAATTGGTGATTCATTCATATTAAAAACTCAAAAGGGACTCATGATGCGGGTGCCTCGGCTGTAAACTAAACTGACTTGCTAATGCCCCGTGAACTCATTGCTAATGCACTAATACACGCAGTAGCTTCAGTAACTAACAATTAAGAGTATTTTGCAGAACTCAGCTCAAGATGGCATGGGAAGACAGGGGAGTAAGTTATCATTTTCTCATTCTGGAATTTGCAAGTAACTCTCAAGGTAGCAACTGCCGTGGGAAGGGTGCACAGTTTAACAAAATGCTATCTATGTATCAGGAAGAAGTTCCTGTACGAATAATAAATGACCATCTGATTGCTATACCTCAGAACTGAACTGGTGAGTACATTTCCTTTGCTGGAGAAGGGTAGGACTACCTCTGTTTATAGTGTTTTTGTCAGCCATTCTGCTGGTCCTACAGGAGCTCCCATGTCATTCAGCTGATTAAACCTCACTTTCTAAGAGCGATCTTCCCTTTGAATTTTATTGAAGCTTCTAGCGTTCACAATGACATTAAAGAATTCTATCTGCACTTCTTAATGTTGTGCTTTTTCTGCATGGTCTCAGTGGTGACTTCTTGTCGGGGTCTTCAGGGCACAGCCCACCTGCATCCTGTGATGGCCCACATCCTGCACTTTGCCTCTTCAAATCCTTACACTGCGCTTTATTTAATTTAGCAGTGTTGATGAAAGCACAACTTTAGTGTTTTAATTAACACTGCTCCTGCGCCTTCTCTCCAGGCTCCTGGTGGCAGGAGGAGGAGGCTGAGAGGGCTGATGCATGATCCAGCAGTGGCGGCTCGCATAGGGCGTGCTGCGGGGCGGTGAGGCGGGGCGGGGTAGGGGCAGGGTGGGGGGGGTAGTAAACTCAGACATACGACGTAACGGAGGAACGTAATAATTACTTTCCTCTGTTCCGTCGTATGTCTGAGTTTACTATCCACCCACCCCGCCCCTCCCCCGCCCCGCCCCTCAGCACGCCCTATGCGAGCCGCCACTGTGATCCAGCTACAGAGTGCTGTTAAAACACAACATTCTGTAGGTGGATTCTGAGGGTGTGGTTCAATTACTGTACCCTCACACAGGCACAATCAAATTTTATTTAGCAGACATGCTGCGCATGCCTCAGGCAGCATAGTATATCTGCCAAACTGTGGCTGTCAGGATGCACTTCTGTGCATCCCTGAAGCCAATGTGAAGCCACAAAGAGCAGTAGGGGCAGGCTCCCCAGCTCTGTTCCAGCTTCTTATAGAGCTGTGCTTCCAGTCCTATCAAGAAGCTGAGAAGAGACTGAGGTGGGACTTTCCCTTTCCAAATCTGCCCTTGCTTCCTCATTGGGAATCATGGCTTGCTACTTCCAATATCCAGCACCAGATTCCTGTTCTGCTCCAAATTAAAGCAGGGTAAGTAAAAAAATGCGGTGTCCCTGTTCATGTATGTATGTGTTTGTGAGTGATTGAAAGTGAATGGGATTGATTGAAATTATGTGTATGAGTGTGTTTGCGAGGGTCAATGAGAGTGAAAGTGAGTGAAAATCTGAGTTTGAGTGTGTAGGAATATGGAAAGTCAGTATGAAGTATGTTCGAAGGAGTGAGTGATTAGAGATTGTGAGAGGGAGTGGAAGTGAGTTAGGGGTGTCGTTATCAATGGTGAAGCAGGTGCAGTTGCACCAGGGCTCAGAGTCAGTGCGTGTGAAAGGGTGAGTGTTCGTAAGTGAGAATGAGAACTAGTGAGTATGAGTATGTTTCTGTGAAAATAACAGTGAGTGGGAGTAGTATGAGTAAGTGAGAGAATGTGAGTTAGAGTGAGTGAAGGGAAGAAAGTAAATGTGAAAGCGACTGAGTATGAGTGAGGCAAATCTTGAAACAAATGGAGCGAACTCCTGGCACGTATTTCGCATTACCACTTTCAAAGATCACCAGCCGCCACTGCATGGTCTGTGTTTACATAAGTGTCTGTACACATTATTGACGTGTCTTTCTTCCTTGCTGAGTATTGGATGTCTGCTGCATTTGCATTAAAGTATTGTTTGAAGCCACAACATTTTGTGTTTGTTTAGGGGCATGTATTCGTTTTACTATTACTGTTTCTGATCCTGAAACATGTATTTTGTGCCTGGATATATTGAATGGTTGTAGTCATCAGACATTGTTCCAGCTTTGGCTAACTGGACTTTATAGCACCTGTTCCTGTAGCCTGTTTCAGTCTGTCCTGGCTTTTGCCTGCCTCATGGTGATTCCACACACAGGCACTCAAAAACAGCCCCAAGTGACTGGCCCCTGGCTTCTGCCACCCATTTTAGAATTTAAGGCTATACTAACAAATTCTTTCTCCATGGATGTCTGCTGGGGAGTTATTACGCTTCTCAGTGCTTGCTAAAATGGTCTCGGGCTCATGATAGATGATAGAGTCCTGTTGATGATCCTGATATTTGTTGAGGATCAAAACACCTTCAAGTGATTATACTGCAGACCCACATTTGAAAACATGATTTGTTATGATGTGCTGTTTTGTTCTTGTTATTTTGACACATGCAAAGATCACATTTATCATGTTTGTGCCACTTAAAAAGGAGCACAGAGCTTGTTTTGCACTGGCCCTCACTGCGCAATTTTTGTGACTTTAATTGATTAAAATTGTTACTTGACTGCATATAATTTCCGCATATTCCTTCAACAAAAGACCTCAGTTCCTTGTTATACACTAGATATATTGAATGTCATTGATATTAACAGTGATGTATATCTCAAATACATTTTGTAGATTATCAGAAAATGAGGTAACTTGGATGTTGAATGAGAAGTTAGTTAATCAGTTAGTCAAAGTACTTTTCCATACACAGTCAATGAGCAGATGGGAGATGTGTGGTCATCAGTTGGATAAGGAGAATTACGCAAATGTTCATTTTACAACATCACTTTTTACAACTCTTGCTGGTAGGTTCTTTGGTGTTGTCTTCAACCAGGCCAGAGGAATGATCCCTCCTAAGGACCACTGAAGTAGCCTGAGGGGGAATGGGGAATTGGGGATGGAGAGTGGTTACAGATGATTCAGTGGATAGTAGCATTGCCCTTTCTATGGTGCTGCCAGCTGGAGATGTTTCACTGACAGTGATGGCAGCAGATGTTGCTTGATCACTGAAAGCAATAGCTAAACAGCACTCATTGTTGTGAAGCTATCCTGCACCACTCCAGAATGTAGAGTATGCATACTCAGTTGATGATCCAGGATATTGTTTTGGGCATTAGCTGTTGAATAATCTGGCTTGGCTGGCCCTCCTGTTGTGCAGCTGCACCCATCAGGTCTTTACTCATTGTTTTGACATTGTTGCCCACACTCTGAACCTCCCTCTCCACAGCAGGTCTTGTCCCATCCCTTTCCAAATCACCCTGAGGCCTTCAGTGGGTGACAACAGGCGTAGCCTTTCCTGGCTGCACAGTATTGTTTGTGGCTGTTACAGGAGCCAGGAGAGGGGTGGCCAGTTATTTGTGCGATGGAGCCACAAGGGGCTTTGTTGGATGTTCTGACTTTTGTGTCCTCAGGGAGAGTTCTACAGCATCTGATCTTTCACATGCTCACATATCTATACTGATGATCCACACGATCATTGTATTTAGTGCCTTTTCCCAGCTCACAAAGCTGTGCGCTGTGACATATGTCAGACTTTTCCATCTAAAATCCTGAAAGACAGGTAGAGGAAGTTGGCACTGTATGTTTTGCAACCACCTCCTCACAGAAAAAAAATGAGTTTTCTCTTTAAAACACTCCAGGAAGGAGGAACTTACACCTGTGCAAAGAAACAGCCTGAATATCCAGTTCCTATGATGTCCTGTCTGAACGGCCACTCACAGCACTGAGGAATAAAACATTGTCGCCAACGGTGTCCCTATTGTCATACATGCAACAAGCATCTTCAACGATCATTAAGAGATCATGGTTGACGACGACGATGTTGATGATGACAGTACCATCGACAGTGAAACTATCGCCAACGAGACCATAGACTACCACTCAAAGGATGTCTCTCCTTCCGCTGTCTGCGACACGGTTGACGAGGACCCCATCAATGACGACACCATCAACGTAGACGATGACACCATAGTCATTAATGAAAAGTCCAAGAATAAGACAAGCCAGCTCGTCGATGATGACACCGTCCATGAAAACACTGTCAATGACCAACTTTTCTTCATAAGCTATATTTTACCCATTAGGGTGACGGCAAGCCTACTTACCCAGATGTGGACTCTGGAGTTGGAGACAGACCTCAGTTATGTTATGTTACTGCTATTTGTAGAGCGCAACTGTTACCCAAGGGTGTCCTGGCGCTGGGAGAAGGCCTACAGAGGAATCAAGCCAGATGGAGAGATACGCAGGATCAATTAGTGAAGAGCCAAGTTTTTAGTGTCTTCCTAAATGCAAGAAGATTGGTCATGCTTCTTAGGGATAAAGGGAGAACATTCCAGGCTCTTGCCGCGTTAACTGTGAAGCTTCTGCCACCCCAGTTGGCCTTCTTCACCCTGGGTACTGTCACCAATTTGGCGTCAGAAGATCGTAAAGTTCTATTTGGGGTGTACCAGTGGATTCGTTGTTTTAAGAATTCAGGCCCGGTTCCATGAAGGGATTTAAAAACCAAACACAAGGCCTTGAATTGGGTACGTTTCCTCACTGGCAGCCAATGCAGAGCTTTGATTTGGGCAGAGATGGAATCAGTCCTAGGTGTGCCTGTGAGTAGTCTAGCGGCTGCGTTCTGCAGAATAAGTAGTTTGTTTAGGGATCCTTCATGTATCTTCAGATAGAGACTGTTGCAATAATCCAATCTCGGCATAATCAGTGCAGTGACAACTGTTTGTTGTACCGCTTTGGGGAGTTGTGGCATTATTTTTTTGCAAGATTTAAGAATGTAGGTGGTAGTAGAGATCACTTTATTTACCTGGTCCCTACAGCTCAGTTTGTCATCTATCCATACTCCCAAGTTTTTCACTTTCCCAACTGGCGTGACTTTCAGTAACCACGGCGTCTCAGAGACTGCCTACTGTCCTGCTCAACTGGATGTGCGTTGTGTCCCGGAGTATGAGGACGAAGCCCTATATGAAAAGGATTATTATCAGGACTACGAGTATCAAGCCCAGACCTTAGTACTTGACAACCCTCCTCACTCTTAAAGACTTCCTCGTTATGATGGGCAATCATAGGTCATGCAACTGTCTGTCGCATTTTTGTCAACTTTGCAACAAATGATGAGTACTTTTCAAAGATTATTTCCCATGCAACTTACAGAGCAACCTATGCCTACCCTAACCTCAGTACCTACTGAACCTTCTCCACCTCACCCACCTCCAACTCCTCCTTCACCCCCACCTCCACCTCCAATAGACACAACTCCCAGAGAAGTCAAGCAGCTACTGGTTCCACCAACTCCAAAAGACATGTGGGATGAAGACTCATCAGATTCTGTTTATTCGGGTTTGGAGGAAGAAGGTGAATTTCCACCAAGAGATGGCAGAGATGATGTGAAATGGAATGATTATATCTTTCCCAAGGAAGGAGATAAATCACCCACCCAACCAGATTCCCCTCTGGACAATATAGCCTGGTTTCATATTCTAATGGAGAGAGTGGCTAAAAGGTTCAATCTTCCAATGGCTTCAATGGAGCAACAATGCTTTCTTGATGACTTTCTTTTGATTTTAACAGCCATACAAATCCACACAATCCATACCCACCCTGGACTACATCTGGTCTAAAGGCCTAAAATGAATTAGGATTTCTGGCAATTGCTTAGGCGGTAGATCCACATCTGGAGAAAGAGTGAAGGGCCCCGGATTCAGTCCTGCCTGCCTTATGGGTCACCCGAAGCCTATGTTGTAACATCAGTGGTCCAATGCAGATCAAAGTACCTGAGTACACCATCATCAGGTCCTTTCAGAGTCAGCCGGCAAACTGATAATTTTGGCCAGAGTGTTAGTTCAATAGCAGCAGCATCTATCAAACATGCCAATGCTTTTGGGCAGCTATGATCGCCAGCTGTGGTATGACATCTCGCCACATTTAGACCTCATTCCAGAGGACAAGAGGGAAGCTGCAAGGATGACGGCCAAGGAGGAAGCAATACTTTCTACTGCAGTTATTGATGCCGCAGTGGATTTTCCAATTCAGGCTTACATAAGCTGGCAAGCGCAGCAACGTTAAGACGGCAGTAATGGCTGAGTCTACAGCTGAGGTCAAAGTAAAAATACTCTATGTGCCTTTCAATGTTCTCATCCTGTTTGGAAAATATGTGGATGATGACCTACAGAACATTAAGAAAGATACGGAAACTTCAAAATCCCTAGGAGCTCTACAGAATTGATGGCCCGGCACAGCCACTTTTCGTGGCTCATGTAGATTCCAGGCCTACAGGGGAGCTGTCAGTCAGTATGGGGGTCCAGGCCCCCACAAACAAACTGGATAGAGTCTGTATGAAGACAAAGTATCCACTTCTTTTTTGATTAAAAATGTCTTGATAGTCTCTGTAAGGCTCTGATATCTTGGAGAGATTTGAGTCTGTTGTAAAAGTCATACATGACAGAGGTTGTTCAAGTTCAAGTTCAAAAGACTTTATTCGGATAGCACCATATCCATAAAAGCACAACACATACAGAAAATGAAAATTCACAATAAAAGCAATTACAATAGCATGATCAAGAATTCATAATGTTAAAAGCAAAATACAGACAACCTTCATGGATTGCACATCGTTTTGCGAGCCCATACAGCTATTCTCAGAAAAGTGCCAACACGGAAAACTAATTCGTCATTTTCCAGTTTGAGTATACTTCTAAGCGCATCTGCTAAGTGGACGGGTAGCATTGTTTTAAAAAATGGTATTAGCTGCCATTGAGCATATTTTGTATAAAACTTGCAAAAAAAATAAAAAATGTAAAAGTGTTTGTCCACTCTGTCCATCGCACGGGCATGGCAGGGAATCAAGGTTTGCATTATACCCAAGGGGGAAACAAAGCAGATATTTTACAGTGCCAGCCCTTAAGCGGAAGAGAAGTCCCCTCTCCCAATGGCACATAGGCAGTGTGAGGTAGCTAGGCAGACAATGTACTAATTGCTCAGTGGATATAAAGTTAGCAACAGTTGATTTCTTAGATTCCCTCTCTAGTCTTTCTGCGCTGTAAAGTGTATACAATACTGACCTAAGAGCTTTTTTATCTATGGTCTCGGCTATGTTCGGATTTAGAAAAAGCCCGCCATAATTAACACTTTTTAGGTTCTTATTTACCCCGGCAAGCCATGAAATGTCCATCCCTTTCTCACAACTGATACAGTCGTCTATTATCTGTCTAGTGAGGGACGCTGTTGAATTTTTTCATATGGCCAGCCAAAACAATGCAGGGCGTGCCCTTATGAAATCTTCAATGTAACTTAATTTTAATTCACTGTGGCAGACATACTGAGAAGTGGAAATCGGTGCGCCCAATAGTTTCCTGCAGAATCTATTTTCCTCTTGCTGAACGCTAGAGCTTTTAGCGGTACCCCAAACCTCTGCCCCATAAGTGGCTGTGGGTATGCACTGGGATTTAAAAAACTTTAGAATCGCTAAAATTGCCCCAGATCTTTTTGGGCGAGGGAGACTAAGAATAGAGTTGGTGGCCTTTGAAAACTTGTTCTTACAAAACACCACGTGTTCGATCCAGGTGCCGTTCGCAGCAAAGACCAACCCAAGATATGGGAAAGTGCTAGTTAATTTTTGGTCGCCCACAGATGTGGAATTTAAGGAATATTTCCTTGGCCCGCTGGACATTATAAAAGATTTCTTAAAATTAGTGCGTAAGTCTAGGCTGGTCATAAAATCGGTAAATCCCCGTACTAAAGTGCATAGTGCATTTGGTGTGCGTCCCATTAAAACCGCGTCATCAGCGTATAGTAACACAGGGAGTATTTTGCCTTTAACTCTGGGTACATCGTTGGTGAGTGTAGTCAGTGATTTGTCCAAATTATTGATATAAATAATAAAAAGAAGGGGGGCTAAGACGCACCCTTGCCTAACCCCTCTGCTTACTTTAATATCGTTAGACACCTCACCCCCTCTGCCAATCCTGACCCGAGCCTTCAGATCAGTGTGTAGGTAAGCCAAGAAATGCACCAAAGCCTCATCCAGGCCACATGCTAAAAGAATGGACCATAAACGGGACCTATTAACAAAATCAAAAGCAGAGGTCAAGTCCATAAAAGCTAAATATATTTGCGAGCGCTGTGCTGTAGTATATTTACCAATGATTAAGTTAAGGTTTAGGCATTGTTCATTTGTGCCTACTTTGCCCCTAAACCCCAGTTGACAGGACTCTAAAATATGATTTTCCTCAGCCCAATTTAAAATCTTGTTATGTAAAACTCTGCCTAAAATTTTTAGGGTGTTGTCTATTAGGGAAATTGGCCTGTAACAACTGGGTTGCAGGGTGTCGCCCTTTTTAAAAATTGGAACAATAATGCTTGTCGACCATGAACTTGGTAACGGGGCATTGGTTAAGTTGTTAAAAACATTTAGCAGAAGTGGGGCCCAGAAATCAGGTTTGTGTTTGATCAGGTCAATAGGTAGCCCATCCGGACCTGGGGCTTTACTGCCCACACTCTGTTGGATGGCCTCCTCAACCTCAATTAGCGATATTGGGATCCTAGTTGGGGTACTATGCTTAAAAGGATCCAAATCTTGTGCGGGAGCTAGGTAGATTGTAGAGAAATGACTTTCCCAGGTTGCATTTGTTATGTTGCAGCTTATCGGGGTTAATGGTTGTCCCATTGCTTTCAGGTCTTTGGCAGTAGCGCAAAATATATTCCCGTTTTTTAGGCTGGCAGCATTAACAAGTGCGTCCCAGCGATCTGATAATTCACATGGAGATTGGGTCTCGCTCCCCCACAATACGGTGTGAGCGTGAGACAAATCACAGCGTCTTTTGTTTTGTTTTTGTTTAGCTCTACTCGCGAGTAGTGCTATTTGAGACACTGGGATTTGTCTCACGCTCACACCGTATTGTCAGGGAGCGAAACGCGATCTCCATGTGATTTATCTTAATGAATTCAGATACTTTCTGCTCTGAATCCCTACTGAGCGGGGTTGAAATATTGTACCGATCCTTAGAATAGGCGCATAATTTATGACCTGTGCCTCATTCTTCCTTTTCTTTTTCGATCTTTGGATGTGTTCCTGATGAGGCTGCCATGATATGTTCCTGTTTGGAACGTTACTACAGTAATATACAAATTCCTTCCTTTTGGATGCTCCCTTAATATATATCTGTCCTGATGATGGCCTTAGAATAACATAGGTCGAAACACCGTTGTCACCTACTCTTGGCTTACAGCTATAAGGAAGCATTCACTGTAATTTTCTGTTCTTGTTATTTGTAGGACTGTTTGTTTTAAATTGTGTTTCCTTTCTATCATTGTTTTTTGTCTTATACAGTACATTATGTTATGAATTATGTTTTTTGTGTTATTATGTGAGCACCATGGTTTTGTAACTGTTTTTTTATATCTTGTTATTGCAGTAAAGAATATATTCTTGTAATAATTTTATGTGCTGGGTACCCCCTTTCCAAGTTTTTGTTTGTCCTTATATATTTTTTCTTTGATGATTTTGACTAATTTATTTGTATTGTTGATTGTAAACTCATTTTTCTTGTTACATATTTTTTTGAACCACTGTAGCTTTAATATTATAATATCATATCCTGAATACAGCATGTCTCAAAGAGATAGTGCAAGCGCTGCCTAGGCGAGACCTAAAAAGGGTACTTTTTAAGTTGAAAAATGTGATGTGTCCATGTTGTGGTTTGAGATCTTCCTGTTGAGGGCACTAAGCCTACCCACACAACTGAGGTACCATTTTCATCGGTAGATGTGGGGAAATGATAGGTGGTAGGAAATTAGTGGCTCTCTGAGGACTACAGAACTTTCCATCACAGAAAGGTGAGGAAAATGTGATTTTTTAAATCAACGTTTGAGGTTTGTGAAGATTTCTGGGTTAGAAAACCTGGTGAGAGCCACGCAACTCAGCCCATCCTGGATTCCCACAGGGGTCTAGTTTTAAAAAATGTGCAGGTTGCTAGGTGATGTGTAATGTGATGTGTCTATGTTGCTTTTTGGGGCCTTTCCTGTTGTGTGCACTAGTCCTACTCACATAAGTGTGGTACCATTTTTATCGGGAGACTTGGGGTAATGCTAGGTGGTAGGAAATTTGTGGGTCCCCTCAGGTTCCAGTTTTCCTCATAGAATTGTGAGGAGAATGTGTGTTTTTTAGTCAAAGTTTGAGATTTGTAAAGGTTTCTGGGTAAGAAAACCTGGTAGGAGCCACACAAGTCACCTCACCCTGGATTTACCTATGTATCTAACTTTCAAAAATGTATAGATTTGCTAGGTTTCCCTAGGTGCCTGCTGAGCTAGAGCCCAAAATTGACAGCAACCCACATTGAAAAGAGGGCCAGTTTTCAGCTGAAATAAATGTGGTGTCCATGCAGTGTTTGTGTTTGCGATTAGGGCCCTTTCCTGCCACTGGCACTAGGCCTACCTACACAAGTGAGATATCATTTTCTATTGAGAGACATTTGGGAATACAGAATAGTAGTATATTTGTTATTATGAATTGTATTTCTCTGGATTTGTGCTTTCCAGATGTAAGGCAGTGTGTTAGAGAAAAGGCATTTTGATAAATGCCCTCTTAATCACATATTATTATGGGTACCCACAAATTCAGATATGTACAAACAACCACTGCTCATAAACTCTGTATCTGTGTCTATTTCAGAAATATATTGGTTTCTTTGATACCCTTTTTCATTCTTTATATTGTACCATATGAATTGCTCTATGCCCGATTCACAGTAGAAAACCATTGTAAGGTGCAGTTCAGTTGTTGACTCTGAGTACCTCGGATTCCTGGAGAACCTACATACGCTATAGATACCTACAACCAGAAAGGTCTAGCAGACGTAATGGTATATTGCTTTTGTAAATCAGCCATCGTGACAAGAAGTTACAAATGCAAATGTCCTAAATGACTTTTTTTGAACACATCTTCAATATTTTTTTATTTCAACAAATAGTTTCTTTGGGAAAACTATGTTGGATCTACACAAATGACCCATTGCTCAATTTAGAATTTTGTCTACTTTTTAGAAATGTCTAGCTTTTGTGGGTCATCCATGGGTCTCACCCTGGTTTCCATCACAGGCTAGAAGTTGGTTGACAGCACAAAAAGTAGAAAAAAGGGGCTACCTCATTGAAAAATCCCAAAACAGTGGTAAAAAAAAGTTTTTTGATTCAACTACACCTTTTGCCGATAGCTGCGAAAATGGTGACTTTAGCACAGCAAACATTTCGTTGATGCCATTTTTAGGGAAAAAAACAGAAGTTTTTTTGTGAAGCACTTTTTTCCTATTTTCTCCAAAAATCCAAAATGTTGCTATATTTTGGCTAGCTTCATAGTCCCCTCCAGGGTAATCCACAAATCGTGGGTACTGTTGGAATTCCCAGAATATGAAAAGAAAATATGGAGGCCTGAGCGCAAACTACCCCAAATAGCCAAAAAAGGGCTTAGCATTCTTGGGGAAAAAGGCCTAGCAGCGAAAAATCACTTTCCTATTCGCCTAGTGGCAAGAAGGCAACACACGTGCCTCTGCCTACCATTTAGTGGTTTTGAGATAAGACGTACACCTTTTAGGGTACCGTAGAATGAAACACTAAAAACACTACCACTTACCGCTTACTGTCTTGCTGTTTTTATTGTTTACAGTGTATCCCCTTCCCTTATCCTCATGAAGACCCGGCTTCAAACATATATATACGGTTTGAGAAATGTCGACACTGAAGTAAATTAGGAGCTTGATGGAGGTTGATTGTTCAAGGACAGAATATGGAGTTGACTGTGTGCCCTATTGATTATGTTGAAATTACTTTCAAACTCTCATTTGTGTATTACATGTTGTTAGTTTGTTGTGTTATGACCTCATAATCATGAGCACTGCACCACTTTTAACTTCTGGAACACCCCTATGTGATGCATTTTTGCTCTGCATATTTAAATATAATTTGGTTTACCTAAGTGGTGCATTTCTTGAATGAATAATACATTACTTGTCATGGGAACGCCTAACCAGAAAATATACATTTTTGTTGGAAAACCATAACCCCAGCAGATTCATCTTGTAATAATATATGTCTCATTGGTCCAGGTGACCTCAGCCAACAATTGTTTAAACAGACATATATGAGACAATATCTTGCGGGTCCTGTTCAGTGGTTAGCAACCTCCTCACATAATCCTGTTTAACTTGTCTCTTACTAAAAATAGTCTTAAAATCTTTCAGAAACAACCTATTTTTCTGAAGACAAGGATGCTGAATGAGGATCAGAGGGGCAGCCCAGGCTACCCCATCTCATAATATGATAAGATAAAAGAAACTTTGGTTTGATCAGTCGTAAACGCTTGTGGATAGACTATGAAATGGAGATTACACCGAGCCAGGAAAGCAGCGAAGGTGTAAGTATCACTCGAGTATTTCACTGGCTAGGCCATTCCTGTACTGCCACAAAGTTCTGCGCTGCCAACTCCATTCATTCCACCATCCCATGGCAAGATATTTTCTGAGCAGTGGGAGCATGAGGCCTGTTAGTGGTGCTGCTGGTCTGAGAAATTGTAAAAGTTCCAGAAACCAACTTGGTAATGCAGTCTAACAATACGCCTTCTCCTGACTGTCTGTGCTTAAATTGTCATGATTTTCAGTAATGGCTTGAATGATGGCCTATAGTGGATTCACATCCGACTCCATGAGAACAACTATGCTTTGGGCTTGGCAAACTATCACTAATCGAGGCTGGTCGTGGTTTCTCAGGAGCTGCGATACCCTACCCTAGACCGCATACCCTCAGCATGTCAAGAGCTAAGAGAGAGAGAGAGATGAAGAGAGGTGCAGTTCTTATGTCAGTATGGCTCAGAACATCACAGAATGTTCACAAGGAGTTTCCAGATGTTTGGGTTTTTATTTTAGAAAGCATTGAGCATGTTAGAATCAAATCTGTAATTACCATTAACCTCTCCAAGTCCCAAAACCCAGAAAGGTGCTTACCAGGGTTAGGTAGAGGAAATGCTGTAGCTAGCTCCCAAGCTACCAGGAAACAGCCAGAGAGCTGAACAAGCGGGAAGCATTGGTCAAGCAAGTCTTCGGTCTGTGAATCTTTGGCAATGGGACCAAGGAGAGGGAGGAACACAAAATGGTGAGTAGCACAGGACTGTAGGAAACCAGAAGAAAGGAGGGAGGGGCTAGAGTCCTGCCTAAGAGGGAACTGATTACAGAGGGAACTAAGAAAGTGGAAATCACATCCAATGAGTGGGAACACCAAAGAGTTCAAACTTAGACGAAAGCAGAGGGACCCCAACAACCACTGTTTCCAAGCGTCATCCACCATGATTGCTGTCCTTATAATGGGCATTGCCCATCAAAGCCCAGAAGTGAAACCAGTTCCTGATACCATTGGTCTGAGCTTTGTAGACCCATCTCAAGTCTCCACTTCCCCATCTTCCAGAGCTTCCAGGCCTATGTGCACGACTGCTATACAGCTTGGGGAAGAATTTCCTTATTCCCTGTGGCGTCTTTTTCTCAAGATTTTCTGTAGACCTGACACCTGGAGAACTCAGAATCTAAGGCTAATTTATGACTCTAAGCAGGCGCTGTATGGAGCTTTACTGGTATTGCTGGTGCTGCAGTAATTTCTTATTAATTGTCATTGTGAAAGTCTTACAGTAAGACTTCTGGACAGAGTTCACAGTAAGCCTGATTTCATTGAAGGCACAAAACTCCCACTCCATGGGACATAGTTACAAGGAGCTAGCGCCACCGCAGCATATTTTTTTTTTGGTTGGTGCAGTGGTGTTGCAATCAGTGCTCCACACTGCTCCATATTTACAAACTGACGCATTGGGCCAAATGCGTCAGTTTGTAGAGGCCTACGCCACATTATACCTGCACCAGGTATTATGTATGCAGGGTAGGCATTCCCAAGTAAAATAACACGTACAATTGATGCAGTGAAATTTACAACTTTTCACTGCATCACTCTACGACTTGACTGTGTCAAAATCCCTACGCCTTCTCAAACCAGGAGTAAGGATTGACGCAGGGCTTTTAACATGGGACTCGTCTCTGTGTTCTGATGCATTGCTGGAGTTGTGTCAGTCGTACGACCAACTTCCGCAACGCATCACTTTAGCACCAGCAGATGTGTCAGAATTTCGGACGCATCCGTGAATCCGTGCCCCATAGAGCACTGTATTTTAAATACAATGCATCCCTGGCGTCATTAGGGCACTTGCGTGAGGGGCACGAAATCTGGCGCATCGATGCTGATGCGCCAGTTCTTTTACCTATGCCTCCTTGTGTGTACATGTGCCTTCCTCTCTTTAAACTGTGTGACAAATGCATAGAGCTCTGAGAAGGATGTGCTGGTATGTTGATGACATTCCACACTTACATCATCGCTGTACATTTTCTCCATGGATATGGATGCACCATCTCCATCAAGATACTCACTCGCTGCATTTTCTTTTTCTCTAATCTGTGTTATGGTCCCTAGTAATAATACAATGCGCCCATTTATCCAGCAAAGAAACAAATGTAAAAGCAATAATACATACATAATCTTTTAACACATATTCCTTTTGATCCAAATGATTTCACAACTGTTAATAAAGTCCACAGTGGTGCCACTGAATCCACCTTTAGCTTCCTAGTTTATTTCTGTACGTTTCCCATCGTTTATGTATAATTGTATATATTTCCATCCCCTCCGACGTTACTGTACATGTTGTAATTTTTCAGGCAAGGCATTATTCAATTACTTATGTATGACTAGTAATACATTTGGTTGATTAACTGTGCAAAGTGAGTTGCTGCAAAGACTTTGTGGTTAATCGAAAAGCGTATTAGCATTTGTAATATGTGCTAAATGCAGTATGTACTGTAGGTCACAAATGTCTCTCTTCTCTGACTGTATTTAGTACTGTAATTAGAGAATATTTTAAAGTGTAAATCACATTTATGAAACTGGGAATGTTTATTATGTATTATTCCAGTAAGGCTGTATTTTCTGATCATTGCTCACTGCTCTCAATGGCAACCTGGTCTGAACAGGATCAGGGCGCTACCATTTTGGAGGCGGTAGAAGCCGTGCACGATCTCGCAATGCAAGAGGTTAACAACACTACACCCAAAGATTGGCTCAATTCTTCAAATTCTTCAGTGTTTTATGGCTGCTGTGCTGAGACAGGGGTCTGAGAATGACCCAACAGTGCAGTCTTTGGAGCTTATGTGATTGTCCTCCCTGAAGGCTTTCAGCCACTTGCCCTCCTTCCCTGGTCATTGAAAACTGGATTGAGCTGAAAAGGTTCATCTGGTTTAGGGAAAATAGTCAAATGTCCTGGTTCTTTCACCTTCCAGAGGGCTACTTGCAGAACTTGTGGTTGGCTCCACATATGAGGCAGTGGGTTACCGGGTCACAGGATAGGGTATCCGTACCTCACGGACAAGAAGGGCCCTTGAGACTGTGCCCAGAGGCCAGGCCTCTGTACTCACTTCTAAACTCTTCTTTCTTTTGATTAAATACTATGTGGCAGATTTACAAGGACTGGCGCATCCCTGCATATTAGCAGAGATGCGCCAGTACCGATGCGACACGCAATTCTACCCTTGCGCCACCACGGATACGTCGCATTTAGAATGCGGCGCACCGTGGTGCAGGGATAGACAGATGCATGTCGCATCTGATAGCGTAAGGGCGGCGCATTGCTGGAGTCGTGTCGCAAGCGCGACGCAACTCCAGCAATGTTCAGGGACCGCCCATACCTAACGTGCTGCGCCACTCCTTACGCCTGCTTCAAGCAGGCGTAAGGTTTTGTCGCAGCGGCCTCTGAAAAATGACTCAGTGAAATCTTGTAGATTTCACTGTGTCCCTTTTACGAGGCTTTTTCCGACGGAATGCCCACCCTGCATACATTAAACCTGACGCAGGTTTAATGTGGCGCAGGGCTTTACAACGTGACGCAGCTCCCTAGATGCATCACGTTGTAAATAAGTCGCTACGTGGCGCATGGTTTACGCCGCTGCTGCGTCACAGAAGTGACGCCACGGCGGCGCAAATGTGTCGCAAGGGGCTTGTAAATCTGCCCCTCTGTCTTCTTGAGGACAGTACTACCCTTGCTCTGCCTGTAAGCCAGGCAGTTCCAGATGGACATTTTACCAGCAGAGGTGCCCAGTGCACACTGCACAGGCATACACTGAATGACTGTTTTTCAAGCAAGAAACACAGAGATTATGTGGATCAACTGCACTAACAGCAGCTAGCAAAAATGGAATTGAGAGATCCAAAAAGTTATCAGGTCAACAGCAGCACACAGTAAATTCATGATAGCCAGAAAAGCAGGTTCTCATCTACGCTCTCTGGCCCAAAAAAGCCAACTGGTAATGGGGCGTAGGAGCACAGGGAAAGCGATGTGCTCTCATAACTCTTGCATGCATGAATGATGCTGTCATGCAGTGCTCTAAATTACCATGTTTAAAAGTAATTTCCCATCTTGCCACTTGGCTGCAGTAGAGAATGGCAAAGAGCCAGGATGTAGGAAGTTGCCATGTCTCCATCTCACCAGTCTCAGGCTTTTAACCCCCTGTCTCGTTAGGCACCGTGACATATCTATGCTTTGTTCATAATCATGGCTGGTTCAGGCCATCAAGCCCAAGCTGCTCAATCAGACTCAGCAGGGCTGAAGGAAGCCATGCTGTAAGACAGTAATATCAAAGTGATTGGGCAATAAGCATTGAGCAACCACAATTTTTCTCCAGTATTTCAGTGGTTGGTGGGGACTGTCTCTTCCCCGAAGGGAGCAAGACGGCAAAAGGTTTTGAACATTGTAAATTGTACTTATATAGAGCTTACTACCCCTGAAGAAGTGTTGAAGTACTTTGCGACGAGCAGGACGCTATTCCCAAATCTCAAGATTAGAGTTAAATGGTTAGTAGATAGTAATATGTTTTTTTCCTTGTGGATTAGTGGTGCTACGTTTGTGAACGTGGGTTTAGTAGTGTTTTGAAGGAAGGATAGAATGATGAGGATAGATTAGAAAGTGGAAGTAGTAAGTTGTTATTGGGGGTAGTGGACATGTGTGCCTGTTGAGTGATTTGGTTGAAAAGAGGAGGAAGATTGAAAAATGGTGTTTGGGAGTTCATGGTAGTCAGAAAGGTTTGGATGAGTCAGAGAGAAGAGGGATGGGACAAAGGTTGAAGGAAGTAGATTGTCTTTTAACAAAAAATAAAATTAATTTCTATATTCTGTGAAATAAAACCCTGCATATGCACACCCATCTGTACTTAGAAACAGAAATATTTACATGGTCTGGTATGCACATGTATCTTGTGGTGAAGTATGAAAATAATTTTTTTTTTTAAACAAATAACTGAAATTAACTTATGCACACATATATACACATGCACATTGTAAAGTTTCGGTAGCAGGCATAAACCCCTCAATATGTACAGCCATATGCATATAGAAGCAGCAATGTTTACATGGGCTGATATACACATGTATCCTGTGGTGTAATACAAATTTGTTCTCCTTATATTAATGTATCTGCTTATAAGAGGAAGCATAGTTCAATGTACAAAGACACATAAGTAACAACAACCTCACATCCATACTGTGAGAAGCACAGTTTGTGATGTCTAAATATATGTGCACTGTCCAAATACATAAATGAGCAATGTGTATAGCAATATATATATGACTTACACACACATATAAGCATTATACATATTAATATTGATGCACACGGAATAAATTCCTATGGATCTGCATACAATTCATGTATACATTCATAGAAAAAGATACATATATGCATATGCTGACATACACATACACATACAGGTAACATTGCCATCACTGTCAGATTTATAGACCCATATATCTCCATACATGTATAAATGCACATACCCATGCTGGTATTTCAGGTTATAAATAGTTTTATACGTGTGCAAGGGTGTAGACATGTATGCAAATTTCACACACATATACACATGTACACACACACAAAGCATACAGCAGAGTGTTTAATGTCTTAAGCATAACATTTCGGTACACTATTGTGTTGTGAGTTTAGTGGTTATGTGGGGGAGAACCAGCTCTTCTAATCTCCTGAAGCTAAGATGGTTGTCAGTGGATTTTATGTTTGTGAGTAATGATTCCAAAGTTTCGCTGATTGAACAGAGAAAGATGTTCCACCCATGGTTTAATTCTTGTATGTAGGAATTTTGAGGCAGGTAGCCATCTCGAGCTTATGTTCCATTCTTGTGTGTATTTGGTGATTTTCTTCCTGATGACGAGTAGCATCTTTGCCACTGGATTCAAGCTAGCCTGGCTGATGAGGGGTGTTACCTCGAAACCGATCCCAAGATGCTTGTTTCCGGTCCAGGGAAGACCTGGCTTGGCAGTTCGGGCTGGACTGTTCCCATGAGGCACAGGGTCAAGACTGATTTGCATATAGCTGGGTCTGAACTGTGGTGGCAAAGTGAGCTAAAGAATGATGATGGATTCAACCCAGATCTGTGACTGGGGGTGACTGTCTGAAAAGTTTCAGCGCTCCGTCCATCATCTCCTTGTGTTTGCTTGGTTCGCCCTAAGTTGGCAGGGTATGCCCAGACGTGGGCATTGGCTCACTTTGCCACTGGATTCAAGCTAGCCTGGCTGATGAGGGGTGTTACAGCGAAACGGTCCCAGGATGCTTGTTTCCGGTCCAGGGAAGACCTGGCTCGGCAGCTCGGGCTGGACTGTTCCCATGAGGCACAGAGTCAAGACTGATTTGCATATAGCTGGGTCTGAACTGGGGTGGCGAAGTGAGCTAAAGAACGATGATGGATTCAACCCAGATCTGTGACTGGGGAGAGTGTCTGAAAAGTTTCAGCGCTCCGTCCATCATCTCCTTGTGTTTGCTTTGTTCGCCCTAAATTGGCAGGGTATGCCCAGATGTGGGTCCTTTGCTCACTTTGACACTGGATCCAAGCTAGTCTGGCTGATGAGGGGTGTTACCCCGAAACCGCTCCCAGGATGCTTGTTTCCGGTCCAGGGAAGACCTGGCTTGGCAGTTTGGGTTGGACTGTTCCCATGAGGCACAGGGTCAAGACTGATTTGCATATAGCTGTGTCTGAACTGGGGTGGCGAAGTGAGCTAAAGAACGATGATGGATTCAACCCAGATCTGTGACTGGGGGTGAGTGTCTGAAAAGTTTCAGCACTCCGTCCATCATCTCCTTGTGTTTGATGAGTAGTCCTTTGCCATGTATTGCTTTGCGGGTGGTACAAAGCAACTCGCAGGTGGGTCTTGTGACGAGTGGTAACCAGTGTAGAGTCATCAAGAAAGGGGATATGTGTGCATGTGGCATTACATGTTGGAGTAGTCTAGCAACAGCGTTCTGAGTTCTCTATAATCTAATGATTGATAAAGGAGAGCCGTGATGTACACCATTAGACTAATCTAGATCACTGGCGTAGCACGGGGGCGCGGAGGCGGCGGGCGGCACGAGTTTTGTGGGCGGCGGCGGCTAAAATCATCGCCAGCAACCCCCCCGCTAAAGGCGGCAAAAGGCAGGGACCGCCACGGGCGGCAGAGTGCCCAGCTACGCCACTGATCCAGATTTGATAGGACAAGAGAGATGGTAGCTTGAACCTTGTGGGGTTATCCTAGGTGCAGGAAGACGTGTTGCAGTGTTTTCATTTTAAGAAAGCTTGATTTGGCTACCTTATCCACTTGTGCATTAATTGACAGCTTGGCATTCATGGTAATTCTGAGGCTAAGCCTCCTTTTCTTTTGCCTTTTGCCATATCTTCGCCCACCCACGATTCGATTATGAAATGTCAGGTTTTGTATCTATCAATAGGTCCAATATGTGTCACTTGTTTTTTTTAATGGAATGAGCATTTATTAGTAGGCAGTCTAAAGCATGTTTTTTGGAGGTGGTGTGTTTGTGAAGTTGGAGAGTGAGTATTGTTCTTTGAAGTTGAGGGTGGTTTGCTATTGTTGGTGGTGTTAATGGTTGCAGGACCGAGGAAGTAATGTTTTTGTTTATCAGTATTTTCCCCAAAAAGGCCATTTTTAGATCTGCATGTGTGGATGGTGATGAGTCAGGAGGAAATTAAGACGCTGAGTTCTGTGAAGGTAGTGTACCTGTCTGGAATCATTTACCTTGGGCAGAACAGTTCAGATATCATCATGATCTGTAGTGAATACATTTGAGACACAAGGTGAGTGATAGTACTCTTTGCTTCCATAATATGCCAATGAGGTGTACAATTTTATGCTTAACAAGAGTAAAGAAAAAACTGGAGCTTCAAACAACTTAATTCAGCTTAACTCAAGCCAGCTCAACTAAACTTAAGAGAGAGGCGTAGAAACAAATCTTCTCAGTCACCCTTTTCTTAGAATGTGCTTATTCAGTCCATCAAAAGGCAAGATCCTTCAGCACAATTACAGGCAACTCACTGGTTGCCATCCACTTAGTACCTTTGGGACCACAGACTCTCACAGCCAGTGAAGAGGAGATGGTTCAATGGAAAGAACAAACATGTCAGTCCAACAACGGGCGAGTAATTCCCTACAGCATCCACAGGGATCTACTACCCTCTTCTGCGCTATATTGGGAGACTAACGCCACCCGAGTGGAGGGCGGGGCTTTCTCCCTACTAGAGCCCTGATTGCACCTTATGCATGGGTCCTTTCAGGGATTTGGAATGACTAAGCTCTATAGCTTTCTCAGCTGCACTTCTCCAGTCAACCTCTGCTCCAGCTGTCCTAGCAAGATTTTCTGCAGAATGTTGAGAGCCTCCTCCTTTCAGGAGCTACAGAGCCAATTCTATCCTCTGAAAGGTGAGAGGGAAATTGGAAATAAACATTATCAGTATTTTATACTGCCCTTTGGCCACAAAGCAGCCCTTCTTGGTCTTCAGCCAGATCCTGGTGTTGGTGGTATCCTTTTTGTGGTTGCTGTAGCTTCATATCTACTCCTAAATGGACAACTGCCTTATCTGAGCAGTGTCAAGAGAGGCATCAGAGTCCCGACTTGCCCTGATCCTTATGACTCTATTCAAACTTGAATCTCAGTGTAGTAACCCAATACTCCTTAGTATCCTCCAAGAGAATTCACTTTAGCAAGGGTATTGTAATGTACACTCTGGTCTTGCAAAGTAATTTACTCCATAGAGACTACAGGTGGCTTTACTTAGGTGATAGAACACGACATAAGCAAGACCATTTATACCTGGATCTTCAGGGCATATTTTTGCATGTGTCTCACATTCCAGGGGTTAAGAACTAGGGCAGGCAGGCTGAGATCTACCCTCACATCAACAGTGGAAACGTTACCAGGGTCTTCAAGTCGATCTTAGAAGCCAGGAAATAGGCAGATATAGATATCTTTTCTGCTGATCTGAAATTCATTGCAACCTGTTTGCCTCCTGGGTGAGCATGGACAGCTCCAGTGTAGCTTTACTATGCAATTGATTGCAATGGCCTTAATCTAGCACTAGCCCTGGGCAGGTGGCAAGGGTCTCTAGGGATAGCCTGCTTTTGCACTGCACAGGATCATTTTTATATACCTTTCCTAGCACTCCGCCGATCACAAAGGCCCTGCAGAAGATTAAAGACAGCTAATGATATCCGATCATTGCAGTAGCTTCAACCCAGCCCCATCAGGTATGCATTTCCAAGCTTTCTCCTTCTTCTGTAGAGACCCTAGCTGCTTTTTCCAGGGAAGTGTCCCTTCCATCTATGGAGAGATAGAAGACACTACACCGCTCCACACCATTGTTTAACAGGAGCTTTTTAGATAGCCTTTGCCAATCTCAACTCTATGCGACAATTATTACTGTCTTGGTGGTTGCCAGGAATTCTTCCGCTTGAGTTTAGTACATGAACAAATGACTGGTATTTCTATTGGCCCTGTGCAAGAGATATCAACCCACTCAGTTGCTCAATGGATGATTTTATCAGACTCTCTTACTTTCTGGCTGAGTCAGGTGTGCACTGTGGTTCTTGGAGCTATTAAAAGAAGCCTGAAGAATCCTACTTGTCTATTCAAGTTGTCAAATGGCACCTGACTGGGTTAATGCGCCTGTGTCCTCTCATCAATGCTCTGCGTATACCTGGAACATAAGCCAGACTAGTCAGCATTTGCGTTCCTGCTTAGTGAAGCCCCTTTTTTTGAAGACTTCTTTATCAGTGGCTTTAAAGTCAAGTATGTGCATGAGGAAGCTTCAATTCTGCACTTGAGACACATGCACTGTATACAGGGCCGGCTTTAGCGCTGGTGGTGCCCTGTGCGACAATGTCTGTTGGCGCCCCCCCATTGACCACCTCTGCCACGGATTCCCTCACTAGCACCCTTTAACAGTGCCTCTCAAGTCTCCAAAACCACTGTCTCTCAGATTCATTTAGGTTTATAGCACCACTCATACCTGTGTAAGGTGTCAGACCACTTTACACCACACACACATTGCAGAGACAATCATATGTGTGGAAATCAGTGTATAGGAAATGTTACATCAGACAGTACTACAAGGTGTATTGTAGGAGTGACGTCATCGATACTGGTAGGCAATATAGTTAAAGTTCTTATTCAGGAAAGGCACAAATTCAGAATTTAAAACGTAACATCATTGTTAGGGGTTTTCTTTCATAATAAGAATTGTTTTCTACCCAAATGAACCCTTTTCACAAGATTAGGATAATGAACGACTGGGCAAAAAAACATAATGCTCTAACATATACCTTGCAGTTTGCAGCAGCTCTAGGATGACAGTTAATAGCTCAATGTTCTATATTAGGATTTTGACTTATAAACGACAAGTAACAAAAGGAGCTCTCTTCCAGAAGCAGTAATCCACTGATCTATTTACATTATATGCACTTCGTGATCTGCATGGTACACGTTCTTAGCAGTAGGCATTTTAACCCTCTGCGCTACCTTAGGATGAGTCAAAACTTCCACTAGACAAACCTCCGGTCTCTTTCCAGAAAGACGATTAATCACAGGACTTATCTTGACATTTTAATTGATGTCTGAAAGTTGCTGGAGGCCAGGAACAAGGCAGAAGGTGCTTTTAAAATAATACACATTTTTAAAAATGACGCCCCCACCCCAAGTCAACGCCCGGTGCGGTCGCACCGATCGCACCGCCCTAGAGCCGGCCCTGACTGTATATCATCAGTATAAGAGGGTCCGGAGGACTCAGGCACCTTTCTCGCTGAGGATCTGAGAGAATTTAATTTGAATGAGGTTTTCCCACTTTCATGTGCCTTCTTGATTGAGGAAACACTTCACAGCATGGATGTCAGGCAGTTCTTGTGTTTTTACTTTGATAGAACCATGGCTCTGATCAACATTTTGATACCAATTTCTGATAGAGACTTCTAACTGCAGATTCCTCACTTTAGAATATTCCTCAGGTGTCAGACAAATCTTGAACAGTACCTCTGCGTGCCGGTAGGTGGTGTAGATCAGCTCCATGTCTATAGCATTAGAAGTGATGCACAGTATCCATATAAGGGCCATGCCGGTACACTGGCATCAGTTCTTTTCTTTTCATGCCAACAGCCGGATCCAGAGAGCTACCTCAGGCAATTTTTTACCAACTTTTTTTTACCCTTTTGTCAACCATTTTTGAGCTATTGCTCCCAGTGTGCTAGAGACATGTCTCCTGCAAAGCCTACAGGGTTTAAACCTTGCGGGGAATGTCACAGACAGATGTCTGTGTCTGAGCCTTTTTGGTCTATCTCTGGTGCTTGGGGTTGGGCCATGACCCAAAGGCCTGTGTCGAGTGCAAGTCAATGCTGTATAAGGCGATTTAGACAATGAAACTCCTAGTGACAGGGCAGAAGAAGACTCAGAGCAGGTCATGGTTCCGTTCCCGGAGTAGATCTTGGGGCCACACCAGGAGTCATTCCGTGAACGATCGTCCTTGCGTTCCAGGACCTCTTCCTCTAACTTGGGTAAGTCCAAGAAGAAGAAGTTGAAGCGTTCTTTGACGTCTCCATCCAAACACTTGGGGGCCGATTCACAGAAGTAATCTGGTATTCACTGAAGGCGCTTACGATTTTTGGTATTCACAGAAATCACTTACGACTCCTAACTTTACGTCCGCAGTCGGCCCGGAATCCCCGCACCCGGACCGTACTCTCCGCACCCGGACCGTACTCGGGCCTGTTAAAGTGTAACCTATGGGCTGGAATGCAATTTTTACAAAAAGGAACATTAGGAATGTGTGATAAATGGTAGAGGAGGTCATGAAAAATAGCCTGGGCAGGGAAAAGGGTATGGCCAGATACTACATCATAACCCAGAAAAGTTTGCTCCTTTGCATCATGGTACATGCAGTGCACAGTTTGCACTTCTCTTAGTGCTGATTGTGGTGTTGACATTACAGAATTTTATGGGGTGAGGTGAGTTGAGGTGGATTGGAGTATGGTGGGGCGGATTGTTTTGAATTGGAGTGGGGCAGATTGTTTTGGATTGGGTTGGCACAGATTGTTTTGGATTGGAGTGGGGCCAATTGGAGTGGGGCAGATTGTTTTGGATTAGACTGTGGCAGATTGGAGTGGGGCAAACTGTTTTGGATTGGAGTGGGGCAGATTGGAGTGGGCAGATTGTTTTAAACTGGAGTGGGGCAGATTGTTTTGAACTGGAGTGGGGCAGATTGTTTTGAACTGGAGTGGGGGGGCGGAGGCGGCGGGCGGCACGAGTTTTGTGGGCGGCGGCGGCTAAAATCATCGCCAGCAACCCCCCGCTAAAGGCGGCAAAAGGCAGGGACCGCCACGGGCGGCAGAGTGCCTAGCTACGCCACTGATCCAGATTTGATAGGACAAGAGAGATGGTAGCTTGAACCTTGTGGGGTTATCCTAGGTGCAGGAAGACGTGTTGCAGTGTTTTCATTTTAAGAAAGCTTGATTTGGCTACCTTATCTACTTGTGCATTAATTGACAGCTTGGCGTTCATGGTAATTCTGAGGCTAAGCCTCCTTTTCTTTTGCCTTTTGCCATATCTTTGCCCACCCACGATTCGATTATGAAATGTCAGGTTTTGTATCTATCAATAGGTCCAATATGTGTCACTTGTTTTTTTTAATGGAATGAGCATTTATTAGTAGGCAGTCTAAAGCATGTTTTTTGGAGGTGGTGTGTTTGTGAAGTTGGAGAGTGAGTATTGTTCTTTGAAGTTGAGGGTGGTTTGCTATTGTTGGTGGTGTTAATGGTTGCAGGACCGAGGAAGTAATGTTTTTGTTTATCAGTATTTTCCCCAAAAAGGCCATTTTTAGATCTGCATGTGTGGATGGTGATGAGTCAGGAGGAAATTAAGACGCTGAGTTCTGTGAAGGTAGTGTACCTGTCTGGAATCATTTACCTTGGGCAGAACAGTTCAGATATCATCATGATCTGTAGTGAATACATTTGAGACACAAGGTGAGTGATAGTACTCTTTGCTTCCATAATATGCCAATGAGGTGTACAATTTTATGCTTAACAAGAGTAAAGAAAAAACTGGAGCTTCAAACAACTTAATTCAGCTTAACTCAAGCCAGCTCAACTAAACTTAAGAGAGAGACGTAGAAACAAATCTTCTCAGTCACCCTTTTCTTAGAATGTGCTTATTCAGTCCATCAAAAGGCAAGATCCTTCAGCACAATTACAGGCAACTCACTGGTTGCCATCCACTTAGTACCTTTGGGACCACAGACTCTCACAGCCAGTGAAGAGGAGATGGTTCAATGGAAAGAACAAACATGTCAGTCCAACAACGGGCGAGTAATTCCCTACAGCATCCACAGGGATCTACTACCCTCTTCTGCGCTATATTGGGAGACTAACGCCACCCGAGTGGAGGGCGGGGCTTTCTCCCTACTAGAGCCCTGATTGCACCTTATGCATGGGTCCTTTCAGGGATTTGGAATGACTAAGCTCTATAGCTTTCTCAGCTGCACTTCTCCAGTCAACCTCTGCTCCAGCTGTCCTAGCAAGATTTTCTGCAGAATGTTGAGAGCCTCCTCCTTTCAGGAGCTACAGAGCCAATTCTATCCTCTGAAAGGTGAGAGGGAAATTGGAAATAAACATTATCAGTATTTTATACTGCCCTTTGGCCACAAAGCAGCCCTTCTTGGTCTTCAGCCAGATCCTGGTGTTGGTGGTATCCTTTTTGTGGTTGCTGTAGCTTCATATCTACTCCTAAATGGACAACTGCCTTATCTGAGCAGTGTCAAGAGAGGCATCAGAGTCCCGACTTGCCCTGATCCTTATGACTCTATTCAAACTTGAATCTCAGTGTAGTAACCCAATACTCCTTAGTATCCTCCAAGAGAATTCACTTTAGCAAGGGTATTGTAATGTACACTCTGGTCTTGCAAAGTAATTTACTCCATAGAGACTACAGGTGGCTTTACTTAGGTGATAGAACACGACATAAGCAAGACCATTTATACCTGGATCTTCAGGGCATATTTTTGCATGTGTCTCACATTCCAGGGGTTAAGAACTAGGGCAGGCAGGCTGAGATCTACCCTCACATCAACAGTGGAAACGTTACCAGGGTCTTCAAGTCGATCATAGAAGCCAGGAAATAGGCAGATATAGATATCTTTTCTGCTGATCTGAAATTCATTGCAACCTGTTTGCCTCCTGGGTGAGCATGGACAGCTCCAGTGTAGCTTTACTATGCAATTGATTGCAATGGCCTTAATCTAGCACTAGCCCTGGGCAGGTGGCAAGGGTCTCTAGGGATAGCCTGCTTTTGCACTGCACAGGATCATTTTTATATACCTTTCCTAGCACTCCGCCGATCACAAAGGCCCTGCAGAAGATTAAAGACAGCTAATGATATCCGATCATTGCAGTAGCTTCAACCCAGCCCCATCAGGTATGCATTTCCAAGCTTTCTCCATCTTCTGTAGAGACCCTAGCTGCTTTTTCCAGGGAAGTGTCCCTTCCATCTATGGAGAGATAGAAGACACTACACCGCTCCACACCATTGTTTAACAGGAGCTTTTTAGATAGCCTTTGCCAACCTCAACTCTATGCGACAATTATTACTGTCTTGGTGGTTGCCAGGAATTCTTCCGCTTGAGTTTAGTACATGAACAAATGACTGGTATTTCTATTGGCCCTGTGCAAGAGATATCAACCCACTCAGTTGCTCAATGGATGATTTTATCAGACTCTCTTACTTTCTGGCTGAGTCAGGTGTGCACTGTGGTTCTTGGAGCTATTAAAAGAAGCCTGAAGAATCCTACTTGTCTATTCAAGTTGTCAAATGGCACCTGACTGGGTTAATGTGCCTGTGTCCTCTCATCAATGCTCTGCGTATACCTGGAACATAAGCCAGACTAGTCAGCATTTGCGTTCCTGCTTAGTGAAGCCCCTTTTTTTGAAGACTTCTTTATCAGTGGCTTTAAAGTCAAGTATGTGCATGAGGAAGCTGCAATTCTGCACTTGAGACACATGCACTGTATACAGGGCCGGCTTTAGTGCTGGTGGTGCCCTGTGCGACAATGTCTGTTGGCGCCCCCCCCATTGACCACCTCTGCCACGGATTCCCTCACTAGCACCCTTTAACAGTGCCTCTCAAGTCTCCATAACCACTGTCTCTCAGATTCATTTAGGTTTATAGCACCACTCATACCTGTGTAAGGTGTCAGACCACTTTACACCACACACACATTGCAGAGACAATCATATGTGTGGAAATCAGTGTATAGGAAATGTTACATCAGACAGTACTACAAGGTGTATTGTAGGAGTGACGTCATCGATACTGGTAGGCAATATAGTTAAAGTTCTTATTCAGGAAAGGCACAAATTCAGAATTTAAAACGTAACATCATTGTTAGGGGTTTTCTTTCATAATAAGAATTGTTTTCTACCCAAATGAACCCTTTTCACAAGATTAGGATAATGAACGACTGGGCAAAAAAACATAATGCTCTAACATATACCTTGCAGTTTGCAGCAGCTCTAGGATGACAGTTAATAGCTCAATGTTCTATATTAGGATTTTGACTTATAAACGACAAGTAACAAAAGGAGCTCTCTTCCAGAAGCAGTAATCCACTGATCTATTTACATTATATGCACTTCGTGATCTGCATGGTACACGTTCTTAGCAGTAGGCATTTTAACCCTCTGCGCTACCTTAGGATGAGTCAAAACTTCCACTAGACAAACCTCCGGTCTCTTTGCAGAAAGACGATTAATCACCGGACTTATCTTGACATTTTAATTGATGTCTGAAAGTTGCTGGAGGCCAGGAACAAGGCAGAAGGTGCTTTTAAAATAATACACATTTTTAAAAATGACGCCCCCACCCCAAGTCAACGCCCGGTGCGGTCGCACCGATCGCACCGCCCTAGAGCCGGCCCTGACTGTATATCATCAGTATAAGAGGGTCCGGAGGACTCAGGCACCTTTCTCGCTGAGGATCTGAGAGAATTTAATTTGAATGAGGTTTTCCCACTTTCATGTGCCTTCTTGATTGAGGAAACACTTCACAGCATGGATGTCAGGCAGTTCTTGTGTTTTTACTTTGATAGAACCATGGCTCTGATCAACATTTTGATACCAATTTCTGATAGAGACTTCTAACTGCAGATTCCTCACTTTAGAATATTCCCCAGGTGTCAGACAAATCTTGAACAGTACCTCTGCGTGCCGGTAGGTGGTGTAGATCAGCTCCATGTCTATAGCATTAGAAGTGATGCACAGTATCCATATAAGGGCCATGCCGGTACGCTGGCATCAGTTCTTTTCTTTTCATGCCAACAGCCGGATCCAGAGAGCTACCTCAGGCAATTTTTTACCAACTTTTCTTACCCTTTTGTCAACCATTTTTGAGCTATTGCTCCCAGTGTGCTAGAGACATGTCTCCTGCAAAGCCTACAGGGTTTAAACCTTGCGGGGAATGTCACAGACAGATGTCTGTGTCTGAGCCTTTTTGGTCTATCTCTGGTGCTTGGGGTTGGGCCATGACCCAAAGGCCTGTGTCGAGTGCAAGTCAATGCTGTACAAGGCGATTTAGACAATGAAACTCCTAGTGACAGGGCAGAAGAAGACTCAGAGCAGGTCATAGTTCCGTTCCCGGAGTAGATCTTGGGGCCACACCAGGAGTCATTCCGTGAACGATCGTCCTTGCGTTCCAAGACCTCTTCCTCTAACTTGGGTAAGTCCAAGAAGCACAAGAAGAAGAAGTTGAAGCGTTCTTTGACGTCTCCATCCAAACACTTGGGGGCCGATTCACAGAACTAATCTGGTATTCACTGAAGGCGCTTACGATTTTTGGTATTCACAGAAATCACTTACGACTCCTAACTTTACGTCCGCAGTTGGCCCGGAATCTCCGCACCCGGACCGTACTCTCCGCACCCGGACCGTACTCGGGCCTGTTAAAGTGTAATCTATGGGCTGGAATGCAATTTTTACAAAAAGGAACATTAGGAATGTGTGATAAATGGTAGAGGAGGTCATGAAAAACAGCCTGGGCAGGGAAAAGGGTATGGCCAGATACTACATCATAACCCAGAAAAGTTTGCTCCTTTGCATCATGGTACATGCAGTGCACAGTTTGCACTTCTCTTAGTGCTGATTGTGGTGTTGACATTACAGAATTTTATGGGGTGAGGTGAGTTGAGGTGGATTGGAGTATGGTGGGGCGGATTGTTTTGAATTGGAGTGGGGCAGATTGTTTTGGATTGGGTTGGCACAGATTGTTTTGGATTGGAGTGGGGCCAATTGGAGTGGGGCAGATTGTTTTGGATTAGACTGTGGCAGATTGGAGTGGGGCAAACTGTTTTGGATTGGAGTGGGGCAGATTGGAGTGGGCAGATTGTTTTAAACTGGAGTGGGGCAGATTGTTTTGAACTGGAGTGGGGCAGATTGTTTTGAACTGGAGTGGGGCAGATTGTCTTAAACCAGAGTGGGGCAGATTGTTTTGGATTGGAGTGGGGCAGATTGGAGTCGGGCAGATTGTTTTGGATTAGAGTGGGGCAGATTGGAGTGCTGAAGACTGTAGTCGGCAGATTGTTTAGGATTGGAGTGGTGCAAATTGTTTTGGATTGGAGAAGGGTGGATTAGGAGGATTGGAGTGTGATGGATTTGAGTGGATTGGATTGGGGTGAGTGGCTTGGATTGGAGTGGGGTGGATTGGATTGGTCTGTGGTGGATTGGATTGAGTGGGGCAGATTGGTGTGGGGTGAGGTAGTGTAGATTGGCGAGGATTGGAATGGGACGGATTGGAGTGGGTGAATTGGGGTGTAATGTACGATTATGTGTTAAAGCATCATTTCAGAAGTTACACATGAGAAAGAAACAATGTCTCTTTGTAATAAAATAATATTCATCTTTTGATCAAAAACAAAATAAAACATGAGTGCAGAGTGAGAAAAGAAGACTTGGCAAAATCAAAGAAAGTTAACTATAGTCCCCAGACTTTTTGCTTTTTTGCCTTCTGATTTGGACCCTGTTTTTGGTTGGTTTTATGACTCTGGGCACTTTACCACTGCTGATCAGTGCTAAAGTGCATATGCTCCCTGTAAATTCTTGTTATGGATTGGTGATTACATGATTGGCATATTTGATTTACTAGTCAGTCCCTAGTACAGTGCACTGTGTGTGCCTAGGGCCTGTAAATCAAATGCTGCTAGTGGGCCACAGCACTGATTGTGCCACCCACATTAGCAGCCTGTAAATGTAACTCAGACCTGCCACTGCAGTGTCTGTGCGCAGTTTGGTACTGCCATGTCGACCTGGCAAGTGCACCCACCTACCAGGCCCTAACCTTGCCTTTTATGACATGTGAGTCACCCCTAAGGTAGGCCCAAGCTAGCCCCATGGGCAGGGTGTAGTGTATGTGAAAGGTAGGACATGCCCTGATGTGTGTGGCATGTCTTGATAGTGAAATACTGCCAATTTCGTTTTTCACTATTGCAAGGCTATCTGTCCCATAGGATAGAATGGGGAGTTTACTTATAACCTTTTATTACTTTTTATAACTGCCCATGGGAACAAGATAGGAAAAGAGAGTTTAGTATGCCTGAACTCAGAATGTAAAGATGCATCTTTTAGTGAGGATGATTTTTACCTTCTGCGTTTGAAAATACCACTTTTAGAAAGTGGGTATTTTCTTGCTCAGCCATCCTGTGTGCCTCTGCTGGTTTGTGTATTGACTGTCTGGCTTTGGAGTGACAGGGGCTAGGGAAGTGCATTCTCTCAGACAGCCACCGGGGGAGGGGGGTTGATGTGTGTCCTGCCTTTCCTGAATGAGTCAGGGCTGGGCTGAAGAGACCTGGGCTGCATTCTGAGTAGGGGGAGGAGCTCTCACTAGCACCTGAATAGGCCCGGTCTGCATTTAGAGTAGTGGGAGGAGATTTCCCTTGCACCTGAATAGGCCCTGTCTGCCTTACACAATGCTGTCTCTACCTCCTGCCGGGCAGCTGCACCAGAGAGGACAGAACTGGTTCTGGCTGAGTAAAGACACTCTCTGCCTCCAGAGAACAAAGGAATTTGTGCTATAAAAAGTGGGGCCTAGACCCCATAACTTTTGATTACTGCTGAACTAAGGAACCTGCCAGGAAGAAGAACCGGAAAAGCTGGAGAAGGAGTACTGCCCCTGTGCTGTGTGCTGTTGGGGTTGCCCTGCAGTGGTTGCTTCTGTCTTGGGCAGGGAAAGGCCTGGACTGTGCTTTCACCATCCTGCTGTTAGAGTTTTTTCCAAGGGCTTGCAGTAGAGCTTGCTTCCTGTTGGAAGTCTCAGGGATAGAAAAGACTTCAAAGATTACTTCTGGGAATCAAGAGGAACATTTGCCAAGGAGAAGAGCTGGAGAAACTGAGGAGGGATACTGCCCCTGTGCTGTTTGCTGTCTGGGGTTGGCCTGCAGTGGCTGCTTTCTGCCAAGGAAAGGAGAAGGACTTTGCTGTGTGCTGTGTCCCCTGCTTGAGGAAGATCTCCAGGGGCTTGAAATAGAGCTTGCCTCCTGTTCTGAAGTCTCAGGGACACAAAGACTTCACCCCCAACCCCCCCGAACTCCTTTGCTGGGAGTTCTGACCTGCTGAGAGGTGCCTGCCAGTGTTCTGGACCTCTGGAGGTTGTTTTGGGACTGGAAACTGCAAGAACTGTGAAAATCGACGCATCGCCTGTTTCCGACGGATCGCAGTGGTGCAAGAAGAATTTTCTGACGCATCGCCAGCGCCAAAGAATTGACGCAGCACCTGTTCGCGGCTGAAGTGTCTGCCGTGCAACGAATCCTGTGAACCGATCTCCAATGTCCGGGATCACCTCACCGATTGTGACACAGGCCCTGTTGGGGAAGAACAGACGCATCGAGGGGACGCAGCTGAAATCATTGCAGCGCATTCCGGGTCTCCATGCTTCGCATCGTCGCGGATCGTCAAGCCTAGCATCGAAGCGTCAAGTCTGTTGCATCGTTGGGGGACACAGTAAGAAACCGATGCATCACCTCCCCACGCAGTAAGAAACCGACGCATCACCTCCTCTCCGGTAAGAAACCGATGCATCACCTCCCCTGCGCAGCAGTAAGGAACTGAAGCATCACCTCGCCCGGAGAAAGGAACCGACGCATCACCTTCCCTGAGTGTAAGGAACTAACGCATCACCTTCCCTGTGACCCTTTTTGCTTGCCTTTTTCGACGCATCCAAGGTACTTTGTGTAAAAGTGTTGCATCCCACATTTTCTTGGAACAGAACTGTTTCTACCTTTTAAGAATCATATTTTTAGTACTGTATTGTGGATTTTTATGGTTTTGGTCTTGTTTTGGTTTAGATAAAGATTACTTATTTTTCTAAACTGGTGAGGTGTCCATTTGTAGTGTTTTCACTGTATTACTGTATGTGTGCACAAATGCTTTACACACTGCCTTTGAGATAAGCCTGTCTGCTCGTGCCAAGCTACCAAGGGGGTGAGCAGGGGTTATTTTAGAAGTGTATCCCCCTTACCCTGACTAGGAAGAAGGGTCCCTACTTGGACAAAGGTGCAACCCCCTGCCACCTAGAGACCCCCATTTCTAACATAGAGCAAATAGATCTTTGCAATTTTGTTTGTCTTACTGGGCACGTTTTTGCCAGTCACTCACCTTCTGTTTGCACGGCACTAAAAGTTAAAAAGAACAAAATAGTTCCTCAGTCACGTGGGGAGAAGCGGATGGGCACTGATTACGTTGAATCAATTGGTGCTTGGTCCTTGCTTCACAGAGAGGAACGGAAATTATGTTTGGCTGTAAAGAAGAGTGCCACGCAAGCCAAAAAATGGTTTGCAACAGGTGGGCTCCAGGCCCTTTTTGGATACAAGAGTATCTCACAAGCAAGATGCATGCACTAGTGCATATTCTCGACCCTAAAAAGATTATGTGGACGCTTGCATTGGTTTTTTAGCATAGTTTCTCCTCTGAAACGTTTACATTGGAGAAGGCAATGGCTTTCATCAAATCTAGCAACCTTACTTCCTGTCTTAGTGATCCATGCCTCGCAAGGTTATTAGGGAGGGATATCATTTTATTGCTCTAGCCATCCTTGATATAATTAAATCCTCATTTAAGACAGGATCCATTGAAAAGACACTGACAAAAGCTTGGGCAACCATTTACTTAAAAAAGCCTTTGTTGATAGAACTAATAAAAACACACCCACCCAACTCAAATATCTCTTGGCTTTTGAGGTTGTTGGATAAGGCTGCAGTGTCAGAGGATTTTGTAGAAGCCAAGAATGTACTTGATGATGGCCAATCTGACTTCTGTCCACAGAGAGGCACTGAAACAGCCTTGTTGAGTATTCAGAATACAATCTTTGAGACTTTGGATTCAGGCGACCAAGCCCTACTCATGTTAAAGAACTCAACAGCAGAGCTTGATAAGCTATTCCTTAATATGCTTCTGATGAGAGTTAGGAGGCTGATCAGTTTGTCAGAGACTGCAGGTACATTGTAGTCTTCCTTTGTAAAGCAAAGGAAAGATTAGTTCTTATCTTCCAGACTGTAGAAATTATTATTGTAGAAGATGTGACTCCCAGGGATCTTGTCTATCAGCCTTGTTGTTCAACTTACATGTAAAACCTCTGCACAAAAAGTTAGTAAATCTAGGATCAGAATTTTTGAGATGGCATTCAGAATGTCTTTCATTTTTATCAAGAGCCAATAGCAGGCCAAGTTAATTTGTCAGATGTGTCTGACAAAATAAAGTACTTGGTGGCTAGGAATTGGTAACATTTGAATCTAACCAAGAAGGAGTTACTATGCTTTTACACAAATCATTGCTTAAAAATAAACAGCTTGTTAAAGTTAGGGTTCGTCACTTTGAGATTAATCCGAAGTGAAAAAATTAAAACCATGGGGCTTATTTACTAGAAAATGTCGGAGTGCAGAGCTGTGCCAAATTTCAATATGCCGCGCTCCGATATTTTCAAAACGCAGGGATGTTCCGTATTTACAACAATACGGCGCACCCCTGTGTTTTTAGCTGCCTAGCGCCAACGCAGGCACCCTTGCACCATAGTGCAAGGGTGTCTGCGTTGCAGGGAATGATTGTTTATGTGCAGGAAGGTGTCCCTTCCTGCACAAACAATAAATCATGGCTACCTGTTACTTCTATGTGTGCTGCATTCTGCAGCACACATAGAAGTAGTAAATCGTCATTATTTAATGTTTGTTTATGTGGAGGAAGAGACACCTTCCTGCGCATAAACAATCATTAATGGCTTTATGCTTGTTCTATGTGTGCTGCAGAATGCCGCACACGCGGAAAAAGCAAAAACGAGAAATAAAAGCATTTCTTCTTGTGCGCCATTCTAATGCCTGCTCTAGCATGGCGTTAGTTTTTGGCGCTGCCACAGATTTACTCCTCCTTGTAAATCTGGGGCAGCGTCAAAAAGCAATGGGTGTTGCGGTGGAACGCCCACGACAACACCTATTGCACGCCCATTTGCCGCACAGGACTGCGGCGGAAAGGGGCATATTTACAAGGTGTTGTTAAGCCACGCTTAGTGGCTTAGCGCCACCTTGTAAATATTGAAAATGGCACTCGCCCCTGGAGCGTCAAAAAAAGTGGCACTCCGGTGGCAATAGGGGCTTGTAAATATGCCCCCATGGGTGTTAGATTGGACTCTAGACTATCAATTAATTTTCACATCATGATATAGTTTCAGCCTCACATTATCTCTGAAAGATAATTTGAAAAAAATAAGTCCCCACTCCCCGAGAATAAGAAAACTATTGTCAGGAGTCATTACTGGCCCAAAATTAGATTAGGGAAACATGTTGCTGGCCGGGACATCTGAAACCAACATCAAAATATCCAGATGATGCAGAATGGCAGCAAACCTAGTTTTAGGCTTGCCTAAATGTACCCTTGTAATACCTGAACCACACATGCTGGTATGCCGTAAGTGAAACTTAAAACCTTGGTGCCTACAAATAAGTGAGTCCTTGGTAATGTGGCAAAAGACCAGACTGATACATTTGTATTACATGATCCAGTTAGGGCCCTTAGATCCATGGTTAAAAACCATATTGTGTGTAAAACTTTGTAAATTGGCAAAAAATAAAATTGGCTTGATAAGTATACTGGATAAAAACATAGAGCTTGTTTCTTTAGCAATTTTCTGTGGTGAAGGCGACAGCCTGGGGTGTAGGGATGCAATGAATTCTCAAATATATTTTATACATGTATACCATGGGAGTATTTATACCCTGGTATCGTCTGGCAACTTTTTATATAGTACAGTGAGCGTAATGTGGCCAAAGCAGAAACATTCCTCTTAAATGTGCATGCTTGCAAGCTTACTCCAGGTGCAGGTTAGCACAGACATGTATCAGCAAAAAGAGAATTGTGATGAAAAAGGTTCTGGTGTGTCCTGATGTTAGTGAGAACTGTGCACTCTTTACCTTTGTGGAAGTCCAATTTGGTAGTTTTGAGAAACCTCTGTAAATGCCCCATGAAAAATGGCTGTCATAATAAATAGTCAGGCTATTTCTATGTCCCACACAGGTGCTTGTACAACCAAGTACTGGCGAATCTGAGAGTGTTGGTGCCCTCTCCTCAGCTAGGACTGTAGGTGCTAGGCCTGGAACAGAATTTGGCTTCTCCACGTAAACATGGAAGAGCAGTCAAGGTGTGGCTCAAGGAGGTAGTGTAGAGCATGTACAGTAGTACAACACAATTATCTGACAGTTGCAATAAAGTTGTGAATGTCTAGAGTTGTGAGTGGCCAACGCTTGAAGAACATCTCAAAATATCTAAATATATATGCAGTGGAAATGGGATTTGAAGCAATAGGAACTGTACAAAGCAGAATCCACAATAAAATTACAGTTAACCCTGGGCGTAGTTCGCGTAGTAGCGCTACGCGTAGCTACGCAAAGTGCACTTCGCACTATGCGAGCTACGCGTGGCACTACGCGAACTGCGTAGTGCGGTAGGAAATGCTGTTCGCAATGATTGCACAGTGCCGGATGCTTGCCCGCACTGTGCAATCATTGCAAACGGCATCTTGCACAGTGCAAGCGGTCGTTTTCTGCCGCACGAGTAGATTTGTACTCGAGCAGCAGTTTTCTCAATGCGGACTGGTAGTTTCTCATCGCGAGCGGTCGCGAGCATACGCGACCACTCGCAATGAGAAACCTGACCTTCCCGCGTTGAGAATCTCGCCGGGAGGTTTATTTTCCTCGCTCGCGATTGTCGACTTGATGTTGCTGATCGCGAACGAGGAAAAAGTCTCGCCGGGATGTCATTTTGCTCGCTCTCGGTCGCCAACTTGACGTTGAGGACCGCGAGCAAGCAAAAAATGCCCGCTACGCTACGCGTTTTTGCACTGTGCTACGTGCAATTTGCGTAGCACGTAGTTGCGCAAACTACGCGAGCGTAGCGTAGTTTTCCGCCCAGGCCTAATTACAGTGCATAATAATAAAGTGGTAGAACCAAGGCCCTTGAGTATTAATATTAGGGCCCTTATTAGGAGTTGGCTGGATTTCGGTGCAGATATAGAGGGCATAGACTCTCCGGTTCCTGCTCCTAACCTGCACTCAAATCCCTTTTTATGAGATTGCATGGTTTTCACGATTTTAAGGACAAAACTTTTGCTAATTCACACCTGCATTAAGTAGGGTCTGCTATCAGAGGATGTGGCCTACCGGCTAGAGCGGTCGACCTCGAAGCTGGGGAACCAGGTTCGAATCCCGGCTGGGACGCTCAACATCCTGTGATTCTGGGCAAGTCACTTAATGTCCCCGAACCTAACAAAATGAATGTGCCCGTCTGTATGTAGCAACTGGTGCTCATGTGAAGCCTCTGATACCTTCCTGTCGAGTTCGCGCTATATAAAACAAACAAGAAAAATCCGTGGGAACTAGAGATGTGCAGGCCAAAGGTGTTGGGTGGGTGACGAGGTTGGTGTCTGGGATGACGGGAGGCTCTGGCCTATCTGAATGGAGCATAGCCCAGAAAGCTAATGCACAATGCCACAGTTATGCATTTACGGAAGATTTGAAAGCCTAAGCATTTTTTTGCAATCATACATTGCTCTCACTCATTAACACATTGCCATCAAAACATTATAAAAAGAAGGACCAAAACAGCTGGCCAAAGTGAAATACTTTGTTTCGAGTCAATAAACTTCACTGTTCACAATCCTAGTGTTCCTGAATACCTGATAACAAGCAGAAAAAAGAAAATATGATGAAAAATGATTATGCAGTGTATATTAGAACCCACAAATCAAGTACTAATGTCGGGGAGAACATCTTAGTACCCGAGGGCCCTGTAGGCACCGAGTCTGCAGCTCTTCTCCTAGAGAGACCAACACTGGTGATGAAGGTGGGCCGGGAAGGGGGGCAGACTGCATACTGATCCGAAACAGAGGCTGCAAGCCCACAGGCAAAACAGTATATCCTCAGACAACACAGGGCTACCTTAATCTGAGTAGCCGGAGAGCAAACCACATACTGAACCACAAAACCATAGCAAGTTCAAGGAAGAAGTAACATAACAAAAGATGGTGAATAGAGGGAGCGTGATACCCAGACAGTCACCACTCAGCTCACTTGCACTTGTAGAAGTGTGTTTCTTGAGCAGCTCTTCTCTGGTATCTGGTGTAGAGTAGTGAGGGCTTCAAGGTGCTGTGCCTCCGTCTCATGACTGCTTGTCCTGGCTGAGGCTTCCATCTAGGCAAAGGCAGCAGCACCACCCGGCGGGCCAGCAGAGTTTCAGCAGAAGACTTAAGACTTATCCCTGGGAAGAACCCAGCCGCACTCAGCTGCACGTCCTGAAAGCTGCAACAGTAGCATGGTCCATGCAGGTTCAGGTCCAAAAGGTGTTCAGCTAGCAAAGGTAAGCACCAGTTGAATGCCCCAATTCAGGCAGATGGGACATGACCAATGGTAATCAGTCTGTGCATCTTGTAAAAAGATTCCACCAATCAGATTGGGGAAAAGATGTACACATAGGAGATGCCTCAGAGAAGATCTCTTTCCAGAGTGCCTTGCAGTTATCACTGTCTAAGTTCACATGACCATCTATACACTCCAGAGGGCTGTGCTGAAGGGTTCTTTGTGTATTCCCTACAGAAATCCCTAAAAACAAAGAAAATTAAAAGAAAAAAATTAGAGATGTGGTTGTCACCCATCCTCTATCTTGTAGCCATCATTATTAATAAAACAAATTCTCACAAATATCTATGGCTAGCCCAATGATAGGTGCACAGGAATCATTTATGAAGCATTTACTGTGCACACTCATGTATGGGCGCTGAAAGTAGGGGTGCTGGCGGTGCTGCATCATACCCAAAAATAACCAATCTGGTGTTCAGAGGTGAAGCATTAAAGATGCCTATACATTTTGATTTTTATCTTGTCGCATTTGCTGTGCAGCTGTTAAACGTCAGGCTATGTCTTCTGACAGATTTCTGCTTATTCTTTTATTATGAGATTGGTGTTTACTTTTCTTTCTCTGGCTATGAAGTGAACTATGTGACAATCTTGCTGGGGTACAGGAAAGGAAAGTCTGTAGGATGTAATTGTTTGTAACAAAACAATATGTAAATACCTGTGAATGATCTGGACAAATATCTCAAAATATATCAGCAGTTAGGATAGGGCAAATTAAGCACATTTTAAATTCCGAAGTTTAATGTAAATAATTATTTTAATTGGATCAAAACAAATCACAACACTTGGTGATGCGCAAATGATAAATATTTGCTGAAACTTGTTTTTTACACATTATCGTTTATGCGGTACATAGTTTTATCACTACAACTGTATGTCTGTGCAAATTTAGTGGCCATTTCAATGGAATATGTGACCTCTGTAAATTACAATGAGCTCTCACAATATGCTTTAGTAATATATTCACCGCAGAGTACTCCAAAATGCAGCAAGAGCTTTATACTACACCCTTACCACTCTCCTGCGGAATGGGTGTGGCTTGTTTGCTACACTTATTCTGAGTGTGGCTCTTGGACTTTTTCAGAATACCTATGACTCCAGTGATATAATATTGATGTCAACATCCCCACTCTGAAAATTGTTCCAGCACCAATGTTCATGTTCCAATTAGCACAATCAGTTCCACTTCTAAAGTTTGTGATCATCCCAAACACACAAAAAGTAATGCAGCAGCCAAGGTGTACCTAAAGCCTGAGGACATAATAATTTACTCCCCAAAGTGTAGCTACTGCATCCGAAAAAGTAGAACAAAAGGCCTGATAACTGAATTTTTCATTCGTTCAAAGTGATCGTAAATTGCAAACTGACTTTTTGAATTGGAAAGGGTTTTTGTAATAAGAGGTTGTTTCAGAAAATTTCCAATCAGAGTAGGTTGCAATTCGACCTTCCTCATCAATATGCATGAGGCAGGTTGCAAACTGCCACCCACTAAGATTGCCTAGAGTCACAGGCATGGTGGTCTGCTGGGGCCTGCACACCTCCATTTCTGTGATTGCTTTAAAATAAATCAACTTGTTTAAATCAGAGCCCATTTTCCTAAAAAGGACCACTGTCTACTTTCCAACTCCTAAAGAACGTTTGTTTTTGTCATCATTCTCAAAGGGGAAGGAATCCCCTGTGGACACCTTCAAATGTGTGAATGGCTTATCATCAGTTTTGAATTGGTGATAAAATATTCATGGTTTGTGACCGGATTTGGGTTGCAAAACATTAATACACAATGCATACCATAAGGAATCAGTATTTGAAAGGGACAGCCTTAACACGCCCATTCCAAATAGTGATTCCTTACTGTTTACTTAAACCATTAGGGTCATATGCACAAAGCATTTTTGGGGTCGGAAATGGCCAAATCGGGCCATTTCCAACAGCAAAAATGATTTTTGTTCAGAGCACAAATTGCATGTTTTGGGCTACATAGTTCTAGGAGTTTCTTTCAGAGTTTTAGAGTTTTGTTAAACTGCTCTACCACACCATTTGTCTCTGCCTTGTAAAGGACACATTTATTATGCATCACCCCGCACTTCATCAGAGAGTCTTCCCCCCTCCCTTGCACACAATTGAACACCATTGGCAGACAACATAGAGTTTGGATAAACTTCTCTTTGAAAAGGATTATCGAGAAACCCAATGACACCTTTAGCACTGTTGTGGCTAACGCATTCTTCCTCTGGCCATTTTGAAACCAGATCTACTAGCACAAAGAGGTATGTTGTAGCATATTGTAGCTGGCCTACTAAGACAATGGAACTTCTTCCCATGTTGACACAGGCTGATGTCTCTCCTGCCTGGATGATCACCAAGTTTTCAAAATGTTGTTACTGTTAAGGCATTGGTACAAATACACACCATCCTTTCAACCATCATGTGAAAATCTGGCCACCAAAAATATTGTCTGACCCACTCCTTGGTCAAAAGTCTCAACTGCACAATCTTATTTCTCAGCAGCACATTAGGTGGTATTTACTGGGTTTCCATAAAATGTAAATGATCCCTTTCTCAGAACTCTTTCCCAACATTCCAAAATGGTCTCACCACATCTATCTTTTCTTTCCTCGCCCTCCAACCACACTTCAATTTTGACATCACTTGCTCTAGACAAACATAATTCTTCATCGCCTTCTTCAACACTTCCTCCCCAGTAACCCCATCAGTGATCATGCATAAATTTACCTCCTTGAAATCATCAATTTCCGAATCATTATTATACTCTTTATCCAATGAAACCTACTCAAATAGGCAAATGGCAGAATAGTTGCTCAACCCTCAGATATACTTAACCCCAAAATTGAAGTCCAGTAAGTCAATCACCCAGCTTGTGCTCCTAGATGACACTTTGTCCAGACCCTTTGAGGTAAAAATCTCCCGCACAGGCTTATGGTCAGAGAGCACAGTGAACCTATCACCTCCGAAAAAACTTTTAAACTTCTTTATTGCCCAGTGTACCACAAGGGCATCCGTCTCAATTACAGAGTAACTACACTCTCGGGGTCCTCATTTATGAAAAGTGTTGCATCGCTGCGTGAAAACAGCAATGCAACACTTTTCAGTGTGCCCTCCTTGCGACACGATGGATGCGCCGTATTTACTGTACGGTGCTCCATGTCGCAAGGATGACAGATGCGTCAGGAATCCTGACGTATCTGTCGGCGAAAAACTTACACATTGTTGGAGTTGTGTTGTAATCATTACGCAACTCCAGCAATGCATGGGGGAGGCCTATACTTATTGCACTGCGTCACCCTTACGTATACTATGAGGCAGGCGTAACGTTTTGACGCAATGGCGTCCTAGAAGCGGCGCAGTGAAATCTGATAGATTTCACTACGCCACTTCTACTAGGCTTTCTTGCGGGGGAAAGCCCACCCTGCATACATTATACCTGACGCAGGTATAATGTGGCGCAGGAGTTTACAAAGTGACGCATTTGCCTAGATGCATCACTTTGTAAATATTGCGCATTTAGAGCAATATTTACGCCGCACGCAAAAGTGTCTCAAGGGGCTCATAAATAAGCCCCTGGATTCCTAAGGGCTCTACTAGCAAATGTGATTGTAACCTCACCTTCATGTGTTTTCTGCACAAGAACAGGTCCCACACCCTTAGCACTTGCATCAGTTACAACCATGGAGTCCCTGCCAGGTACAAATACCTGCAAGTTTTGTACCTCTCGTAAACAACTCTTTGTTTACAGAAATTCTGTCTCACTCCTCTGTTCAGCTGAATATGACACCCTTCTTTAGCAAACATCTCATGATATAAGTCTAGTGTACCAGGCCTTACACAAACCATCTAACAAATATCCATCATCCATGACAAAAGTTCTTTCTTATTCTCGGGTGATGGCATTAGGCTGATGGTATCAAAAGACTATTTTTTTGGTACAAACCACAATTTCAGACACCATGTGTACCAAAATAGCAAATTTTACTCAGTCCAAATTTGAATTTTCCAGTCGTCATGGTGACACCCTCTTTCTGAAAACCCATCAGCACCTGCATCAACCTGTCATTGGGTTCTCTCCACGTGTTGCCAAATACTAGCATGCCATCCTGTTAGTACCTCATCCCATGAATGCTATTCAGGAGAGTTTCCATCAATCTTCGAAACACTAAAGGGCAGAAAAAAGACCCCATCAGAATGATAAAAAATTTAAGATCATGTGACTCCTTATGCAACCACACCTAATGATAGGTGGATGCCAGAGCCCGTCATGTAAATATTTTGGTACCGCCTAACATGGCTAACAATTCTGACATTTAGGGAAAGAGATAATAATCTTCCACCATGACCTTATTGAGTGCTCTCAAATCAATAAATAGGCAAACCTCAAGATGTGGTTTTGTAGCTACCACAATAGATGCCAGCCACTCACTGGCCTCTACAAGAGCAATAACACCTTGTTTCATCAATTTCTCTGACTCCCCCTTAGACCTGCATTTACATGACAATTAGGAACCTGCATACCTTTGATGCTACCGGAACCACACCATCTTTCATCTTGATCCGATGTGCATACAACTTGAGAAACCAAATTCATTCCTAAAAACACTCAGGAAGCTTTGTATAGTATTAAGACAACCTTCAGCCACTTCATGTATCCGCACCTAAGGCATTGCAATCTGGTCAAGATACACAGCCAATCTTTCTGTACAGGCCAACAAATAATATCATCTTCTTTTTCAGCAACATACTATATCCCTCTCGTCATTCTCCATCTGAAACCTTTTGTGCACACAAAATACTCGAACATCGCAATTTCATGCCCACCATATCCTACCTGTCTCACATCCATGGATCACTACTCTGTACAGTTTACAGCCGCAATTAACTTATGAGAGTTGAAGATTCCACAATACACAAAATAAAGCACCAGCTCCAGAGTCTGCAAGGATGGGAACCACTAACCTGAGTGTTAAAGCACCATGTCTGTTACATGCAGCTCTGCAAAGATTTCACATACCTATTCAAAACACACATACCAGTAGAATCACTGGAGTATCTGTGCAGGTGTGTGCATGTAATCCAAACATTACACAGTTAGTTTGCTGCAGAACGTTTGTACCAAGCTGCCACTCGCCAAGAAGGCATGGGCTTTAGGTGTGCCTATCACTGACTAGTCTTTGTCAGGCACGCATTCTCAGAATTATTCACAAATGATACACCCGCCTTAGCACAAAGAAACCCGACTCAGGCCTCTTTCTTTTTCTCTGCCATTCTACCAGGTTGCAGTCTCTGCCTCCCAACCTACTAAAATGGCAGCCGCACTCGCACTATAAGTATGCAAAACTGGTATCCCAGCTTTTTTTTTGCCCTGTCATCACTTTAATGTAGCATGTGCACAGAGACTTCGGGCTGTCCATGATATTGCGAGATCGAGAACTTGCATGAATCATACCCACATAATGGGTGTACGACTTCTGTCCATGTACTGGATGAGCCACGTAAAGTGGTGTGGCCTGACCGTAGCTACTCAATATTTGTTAATCAGTAGTGTATTTTTCTGTGTGTCAGGGAGAGGAGAGTCTACTGACCTCTTTCATGTAAAATTCTGCTCTCATGTGAACCTCAGAACCTTGCGCTGAATTCCATTTGCATTTCAAGTGCGTGTCTGATAGTGAGTGTGTAGCAGGTGGATTGTTTAGGACTCTGTGTGATACGAGTCTGATTACTGGAGTGGGATCCATTTTGATGGCCTCTGGTTGAGCATGGCACACAATGGATGGTAATACAGCTCCTCCAGCCAGTGGAAGTGTATTGGCTGCATCCCTGTGTCTGGATGATGGAGATCCACACATTGAAGTGAGGGAGGATGTAAACAGGGCTGCCTTTAAAAAATCAATGAGGAGCTTATAAGCAAAAGGCTGCAGATTAGTTCCGCCTGAGCACTGCCACTGTGTAGATAATAGGGCGTGAAGGGTGGGACTGCAGTTACCTTTGTTCAAAGAGAGGAAGTTAATAGGCAGGGCCTGCCTTTTTTCCTGTCCCAAATTACTGCTTAAGGAAGGCTGCTGACAGCCAGGTGCATAGAACTCACATTGCACTGTTTTGGATGATCCTTCTTGGAGCCCACCCCATTGCTACCTGCTGAGAGAACCATCCCCTTGCACAAAGGTTGTGTAATGGGAACAAAAGAAAATCACATCTGAAACAGAACTGCTCAAAACCAGTTCTGGAATCTTAGACATTGGACCTACATCCCCTAGCTAGAAAATATGTATAAAAGTGGGATCTATATGACCTACTTTGTTCCAGAGTGACCTTCATGACCAAGGAAGGGAGTGCTCTGCAGAGTACTTGAAGGACTGCTGGGTGACCAGAGCTGGTGTCTGCATGACAGCTAACCCCGAGTGTTGAGGGGGGGAGGGGGGGATAATCACATGAAGCCTGCACAACTTGCTGAAGAAGCTGAAGGTCAGCCTATCAACTACAAACCTGCCTGCCTGCCTGCTCAGAGAGGGAAGGAAAGTGACTGGTGCAGTAGAAGAAGAGACTGTCCAGGAGGAGAATCCAGCTGTGTTCCCGAAATGCAGAACACCCAGATGTTACTAGTTGTCCTTGGGGGCTGAAGTCAGAGCTGGCTCATGTCACAAAAAATCTCTCAGTCTCCTATTGCGGCCTCCGCAGTGGACCACATACAAAATCAAGCCTGATAACTAACCAGGTGTTGACCTGCACCTCTGTAACTGGCGAACAACCAGTGCTGTTGCTGCCCGAATCCAAGCCATTCCAGTGGAGAAACGTCAGTTCCTGTGGAAGCCTTAACCTGGCACAATGCTGCAGGGGCCAGATAAGCACCCATTTTTATCCTGGTCCGGAAGTGGCACGTGCCTGCAACAAGCACCTGGAAGATCCCAGTCCAAATGTTGCATCTTCCAGGACAGATGCCCACGTAGCACTCCTGCCCAGCAGCTGCCCAAGTTCTGAGTGAAGCCACCACTGTGGTAACATGTCAATGGAGCTGGCGCGGATAGAGCCAGCCAGGTGACGCTCACCAGCACCACACGACGGCAGCAATGTAAGCTGGCAACTGGGCCTCACACAGGAAAGACTGAGCTAAATGTGCACACAAATTTCTGAGCTAGATGCGCTAGACATGCAGATTGAGTTCTGCAAAACTGACTGTTGCTTTAACAATTCCATTTTGGGTATGAGCTGTTGCACTGAACTATGAAGTACACCACATGAGTAGAGGTCTATTGAACTGAACCTGTGCCTTATTTCTGCCTATGCCTATGCATAAGGGTCAAACAAAGAACAATGGGTAACCTAGTAAACGTAGGCACCTGGGTAATCATACATTTCAAACAAAACAGTGGCCCTTAGGATTGAGCTAAGTATAATGATTTGGAGAGCCTCAAAAAGTGCTATAATAACCCTTTATGTCAATAAATGAGCCATACATTGTATAAGTAACACATCTGGTATTATGGACAAGACAAAATGACAAACAATGGATATCTAAACCACCTTACAAGTTTAGCAAAAGGTGCTTCAGGTGAAGGCACATTGCAGTGGATGGTGAAAAAAGTGATTGGTGCGCAGAGAGAATATAAGCAATGTTTACAATCACAAATCAACTAGACCCTAAACATGCTATTGGTTCAGGGGTATGTTGTCCACAATAAATGCATGACCAAGTAGAGAACTGTTTACGTTTCGACCCACAGCAAACTTAGGGTCATGAGCTGGGCTGGACAGCTCTTTTAATCCACTGGGCACTTCTCCGGTGTCCTGAGGCCCTTAGAGCATGGATGTCATTTAGGGGTCACCAGGGGTCACAACAGCAACCCCTGGCTTGCCCCTAGCCACCCCTGGCACTCCCCTTGCGACCCCTGGCCTCAGAGGATGCAGAGGTGAGGCACATTATTATGTGCAGAAGGTAAACAGGGCTTACAACCCTATTCAGCTTCAGTGCTGGAATGGATTGGCCCCTGCTGCTGACAGTACCATAAATCAAATCCCCTCCTCCGCCTTTGCTACAAATGGACATTGCAGTTTGCAGATTGTCTAATGCTCGGAAGGGGTGAGGAAACCGTCGGGGACAGAGGGTGATGGTGGAGGGAGGAGAGTCTGCTCTGAAATGTATTGTAGCTAATGTCTTGTGCTTGTTTAATGCATTCTCTAGGAAATTCTCTGTGTTCTGCTGCAGGGAAAAAAGCAATAGGAGCACTAAAAGCGAAGTAATGAAAGACAGTAAATAAGATTTCATTTTTTAACCTATATTAACCTATAAATTCGCTGCTGAAATAAAACTAGTAAAGCAGCAATTCTAACCCCATTGCATTTTTAATTTGCAAAGCCTTGCACCACGTCCCAGTTCCCTCTCCAGTTCTGCCACACCAGTTCATCACATGGACAGGTGCATTTGTTACAAAACTGTAACAACTAGGAAGGCTCTCAGAGGGCATGTGAGGGTTCATTTAATCCAGCCTAATGAGTGAAGGAAGTTCTTTTCTGGACAAGATTGCAGCATAAAACTGAGGTGCTTTACCAAATAGAGTTTTTTTTTTTTACAAAAGAGGTGTGCTTTACACAAGAGCAGTTGTTTACAGGGAATGTGCTTCACAGGATGTGTACTTTACAAATGGTGTACTTTACAGGAGTGTGATGCTATCAGGGGAGAGGACGCTGCACTGGAAAGGGTGCTTTAGACAAGAGTGGTGCTTTACAGAGGTGGGTGCTAAACAGAAGTGGGGTACTTCAAGGAGAGTGAAGAGCTTTAGAGGAGAGGGGTACTTTAGAGAAGATGGATTCCTCACAGGAAAGAAGTGGCTTAGATGACAGAGATGCTCGATATGCTCTACAGGAGAGAGGTTATTTACAGAAAAAGGGGCTCGGGGGTCTTAACTTCTCCAAGTGCTGTAGTGTTTACCATGCGCTTGAGCACAAGGGCACCTCTGTTCTCTACCCTGACCGCACACTATTACCCAGGGTTCCACCACACAATGTGTAAGGGGACTGGAGATGCCTGGCTACTCCTGCTGGAATGTCTGGTGGCTGGGGGATGCTGGCCTCAGAGGTGTTGGTTGGTGGGATATTTGGTTTCCTGGATGCTACTGGTGGAGGGATGCCTAGTTTTGCTACTGATCTTGATTTTGTATTTTCTTTTCTGTACTTCAATTCATTTCTGTTCTGTGAATCTGACTGTACAATAGGCACCACAAGCACTGTTAGTTGGGAGTCTGCTGTGGAAGACTGGGATGAGATCATCCCTTTGGATTGGGTGATTGCTATTATTTCCTACTTATGTGATCATCTTTTTCTTGTTCTCATCTGCGATGGGTAGGTACTGTGTGGTGATCCTCTAGGGTATCTTATGTGTGCTCTATAAAAGCCAATAAAGAATGGTTACAGAAGATGGGTTCCATGTTGTACCTGTTTTGTGAGACAGAGGCACGCACTGATGCTTCCTAGGCTATTGCAATTTTATGTAAAAATGTCTTTCACAAATGCTGTATCTTTCAGCACCTAGAAAGCTGTCACTTCTGCTTCCTGAGTTGTGTATTTTCATTTTGTAAAGAAAACATGCTCAGGTGCTGCATGTACAACACCTTCTTGGGTCTTGGAATCTTGCAATGCTGGTTTGTGTTCCCTGTGATGGAAATCTGCAATGCTGCTCCTGAATCTGCTCTGTATGGTGAATATTTGCACTTCCACAGCCAGTACTGTACCTGCACTATGTCTAAGAGGAAAGCTTACATTAATGCACATGGGTGAAGGAAGTGGCCCGTTTAGGGTCACCCGGGTCACTCACGACCACCTCTCAGCCTTCCATACCAAATGAAGAGTTGGTCAGACAGTAGAGAATACAAACCAAATATACGTTTATTCAGATACACTCGAGTGGAGCCCCGTCTGCCCAGTGGCTTAGGGGTGTTGCAGAGAGGACTGACTTCAGCAAGCATAGCGATACATTATGTACATTTCAGAACCAAGGAAAACCCGACCATAACGGAATTTCCCAAGTAGGTGCAGCTAAAACAAAGAAGTACAGTAGGATGAGTTTTGACTCTGAGGCCGGGCACATATTATCTCTATGCCAAGGTTGTTCTGTCCGTGCCTACCGCTAGCCTAGTGGGAGAAAGCCTCAATCTAGTGGGAAAGGTATGCGCTAATAAAAAACAGTGTATTCATTAGCAGAGCAAGACCTAATCTTGGAGAAATGAACCTTTCCACAGCCTGCTTCTTGAGGAGGGAATACGCAGTTAATGGCAAGATTCAAAATGGCGGCTAAACATAAGATGGCGCAGCGAATGCTAACTTCCATAGAATAATGCACGAACAAAATAGCAAAAGCATATTCATTTCATCATGGATGACCTGTATGTTGTCTGGAGCAATCCTGCACACCTGCCTGTGGTATGCTTATTTTGTGCATATATGAAACTTGGGGCCACATGCATCAAAGAATGGAATTGCGATTCCTAAATAGCGATTTTTAGGGAATCGCTATTTAGGAATCGCAATTCCTTATGCATATAGGAATTGCAAAAAAATGTGCGATTCCTATAAATTCCTTAATAGCGACTCGCAATTTGCGACTCGCTATTAAGGAATGCCTTTCCATTCATTCCTATGGGCCTTGAGGCCCATAGGAATGAATAGGAAGTCATTCGCAATTTGCGAGTACCAAATAGGTACTCGCAAATTGCGAATGCAATTTGAAGGGTGCTAGGGGCCAAAAGGCCACCCTGCTGCACCCCAAAATTGGCATGTGTGCACATGTGGCGCACACATATGCCTTAAGGGCATATGTGTGTGCCACATGGCACTTAGAAAATGCAATTTCATGCATTTTTCTAAGAAATTGCAAATTACCATCAACTTGAAGTTGATGGTAATTTGCAATTCCAAATTGCGAAAACGAAATTTGCGAATGCATGATGCATCGCAGTTAGGGAATCGCAATTTGCGATTCCCTAACTGCATTCGCAATTAAGGAAATCGCAAAAATTGCGATTTCCTTAATTGCGAATGCCTTTGGGCTTGATGCATCGGAAATAGCATTTTACCGGTCGCAAACGGGCCGATTCTGAGAATCGGCCCGTTTGCGACCGGTAAAATGCTTGATGCATGTGCCCCTTGGATCACTAATTGTGCAGTACCTGTATTGTGTTGCCTTCACCTTTTCATTATGTTGCAAGCGACCAAATATTTTTATAGGCCCCCCTTCAACAGTTATATCTGCTCTCAAGTTTAGGATCATTCATAATGTGGAAGAGGAACTGAACCTTCAGGGCTGAGGTTCCAGGGAGTGAATGTTAGCAAGGATGTCAATGAACGACACATGATGAAAATCAGAGAAATAAGGAATGATGAGGAAAAGGAAGGAGGAAGAGTATGGAACAAGAAACAATAGAAAATAGGGAACATGTGAAGGGGAGGGAAAAAGGTGAGTGAAAAGAAAACGTGAGAGAAAGGGGAAGAAAAAGAATAGTAGAGTAAGAGAATGAAAAGCAGGTGAAGAAATAGGAGAAAGGCAAAGATACAGAAAAGACAGGAGATGAAACAAAAAGGTGGTGTAAATGCAAGTTAGAAAGTTGGGGAAGACAAGAATCTAATAAGAGATCTTTTTGTACTGATATATTAGTGCATGATGCAAATCAAAATCGAGTTGCTCTGCGTGTTTTGGTACTGTAATTCCAGGGTTCACTGCTAATCAAATTGCAAGGCCCACTCTGAGAACTCTAATGACATCTAATTACTTTGCTACATGTATACTGTGGCCATGGCAGAGGTGTGAGAAATCATTAGGTCTCAGTATTTGGAGACCATGGCAAAATGCTAACCTGGAAACTGTAATTGTTTTATAGATGTATTGGCACTGGTGAACTACTGCATTATGTATGTCAGGATTGAGATGTCTTGCAAGAAATCTCAAGGGTTGTATATGATAAAATAGCTGTGCATTATAACAGCTCTCTGAATGTCTCAATAATGTGAATGTAATTCATGATGTAAGACCAAGTGAGATGATTGTGTCTCGACATACAATAGTTGTGCCTGGGAATTTGATGCATTTCTGAGTATTTTTGTGAATGTCTGGCATATGGAGATATTAATTTAGCATGCTTTCAGGTCTTGGGTAGTAGTTGGGCATACAATGGTTAATCCCAGACATTTGAGATTTCACTTTGACATGCCAGTTCTAATCAGGCACTTCTGTTTCTATTTGGGCATATGGTCACTTTCAAACATTTTACATCTGGACCTGGCAAGGTTATTAATGTACTCCTAATATATCTACCCAGCTCTGTTTGTAATGTTTGAGCAGCAACTAAGCAGCTCTTTTGTCTGATTTACTTACTGTTTTGTTATTTAATATGTAAATGATCTTGCATTAGTGTAGGTTTTCGTCAAGGATGTCACATCTGTGATACCAATGGGCACAAAGGTCAGGTGATGTCATCACCTTGAAGGATGTGTGATGTCACATCCTGTGGCAGCCTCAGGTTAAAGGGCACGTGATGTCACTTCTGCTACCCCTGGCACTTTGCTGAATTGAAGTGCATGCCTTAGAGGCCAGTTTGAAAGCCCTGGGTCGCTGCTGGTGCCTCTGTCACTTCCACCAGCTTCTCAGGTTAATTACAGCAGGCACATGGAGGTTTCAAGAGAAAGGGTGAGAGACAAAGAGAGGGATAGAGAGGGAAGGTAGAGAGAAAGCGATCAGACAGGGAGAAGAGAGAGAGGAGAGAAGGAAGGAGAGAGAGACAATAGATGGAAAGAGAGAGATTGCACAAGGAGACAAAGGGAGTAGAGCTGGTTTTGGCATTTTTGCCAGGGCTGCTTTTAGTTCCTCAGTCTGGTCCTGGTAACCAGGAATGAGGGGAGTTAAGATTGCATAGCTCACCATGATCAAATAATTTGATTAGCTTTTAAGTTGTGGATCATGAAGATAATGTACATTCAACTAAATGTATTCAAGAGAATTGTTGTTACTTTGAAATGTTGTTCAGTTACAGATATATCAACACAGAGGCCCAGAAACTGTGAGCTAACACTTACATTAATGAATTTTAAGGTTGGATCTAAAAATGCCTCTGACATTCCACGCTTATGGCACGACCACCACATTAAATGCACTCAAAATGTTTCTTTGTGATGTAGTTGGTTGGTGGAAGAGTTATGGCTATATTGATGACCATAACTGCAAATGGGCAATTTCTGACGTTTGTAACCTTTAAATCTAAGCATAATAGTCTTTAATGCAAGCTCTGTCTCTTACTTTTTAGGCCACTGTAATCCAGTGGTCGATGTGGACGGGATCTGAGGGGCACAACGTCCCCATACTTTATTAATTTAAGAACAACAGTTCCCCTACTTTTTGTGAAAATTCTGAGAGTTGAAAAACTTCAGCTTAAGTGTAACGCAGGGGGCCTCCTGTGCTGTGAAACCGAGGGCGAAGCAGACAGCTAAACAAGCCTTCTTGCCATGGTGTCTGCGTGCCTGAAAGAAATGTAAATGTGCGCAACTGGTCAAACTGCAAATGTAAATGGTGCTTGGAAGCCAATATTGGCTTAAACTGATGGAAACACTTGAAGCTTCCTGATAACACAGATTTATTTTTTTTGAGTGGCTTTGCAAGCAAGTTACCAGCTGAGCTGTGAAGTGTGTGCTTTTATATTTTGGAAGCCCTTTTTTATCGAAAAAATGTTTGCGCATTTTGTAGTAGCCCATCTTCTACTGTGTGTAATGCAAGTTTAATATAATGCTTTACATATTCACAGTGCATATAGGGTCACTGCTCTCCACTGCGCCAACCAGGATTAAATTCTTTGGCTCTCTGGTTACAGACAGACCGCTGCAGTTCATTCACTAATAGCGGTTTCATAATGTACAATAGTGCATTTCCCACTGATTAACTTGTATTTATTTTTAATTTAGGCTGTGTGTTATTTCATATGTAGTTACCTGAAGGTGAAAGACGGAAAAAAGTTATAGAACATTTTGTTTTTTTAGGCATGCCTTTGACCTCGCCCCCACGCTTATTCACTCCGCCCCCATTTGCGCACAGCATCACAGTTCCCAAACATTTTTAAATTCACTTAGACCACTGCTGCAATCATAAATCTACGTCTGATTAAAAGAAGTGTTATTTTAAGAATGCAGTGGCCCTTTAACCGTAGCATTAAGGTAATCTATATAACTTTAACATGCAGACTACTCGAGAATTTTGAATCTTGGCACCAAAAGTGAGTACTTTTTTATTACAAATAAATGAGGATTTTTCACCCCTATGCTGTTTGCCTTTGTGCTCACTCTAATATGTGCGCTCAGCGTGTGCCTGTGCATTCTGATTTTAGACATTTTGTAGGACACACCTTTGCACCTTTTAGAAAAATATACCAATTAAAAGAATGCTTCTTCAACATTTCTAAATCCTCCAGCACAGGAAGACCTTTTACACTTTCCAGCTATCTACACATTTTATTTTCAAAATTACAGACATGTATTTGGAAATTCATAGTTAAGACAGTGGCGTTGTGTTCACATTAAATCTGGTACCATTCTATCGAAATAGTGGTGGCTGCCACTAACAAAGAGTGATGGGGTGGGTGGGGGGAGCGCGGAGGGGTGGGAGAGCGAGGGCGGGGGAGGGGGGACATGGGATGGGTTAATAATTTTAAAAACTTACCTGACGCCGCCGGCCGCCTCCTGCGTCGCATCGCTCCTGCTGGCCTCTTCCTGGAACAGACTCTCAGCCAATACCTGTGCTGCAGAGCAGCTGAAAAGACGCCCTGCTCAGACCAGGGAGTCTGTGGGGGTTTCTCCAGCCTGGCTGCTGAAACCTAAGTGCACATGTGTGTTTTGGTCGGCCTGAGACGGCCGGCCAAACACACATGAGCACTTAGGGAGTGCACAAACACTTCTCCTCCACCTGCCCATGCCCACCCCCCCATGCACAAGCTGGCAAAAGAAAAAGAAAATTATGCTAGAGCATCGTTTTATTTTTCGGTTTGCTGGCTCTGTGCCAGGCAGTGGGGCGACGCTCCTCTGCCATTGCGGAGGAGCCGCCACTGTGTTGAACTAGTTTTGGAATGTGCAAAACGCATGCATCTTCAAACAAAAACTGGGAAAGCCAGTAGCACTTACTAGTGTTCATCATGTGTTCTTTGTTATAAAGGACGTATGTTAAGGTTGTATATGTTTGAATGAGCTTACAGAAATCACAAACAGATACTCATATACTTGCATACAATGCTCAATACACACAGACAGTATCATGCATGACCAGGAAACATTAAATGGACTCATAAACTAACTTCCGCGGTCACTACTAAAAATTCAGTCTATTGGATTTGCCAATGCTTGCCTAGCAGGGCTTGTAACCTCACATGACAATTAATCAAAGGTCAACATGACAAAGTGCTGCGTAACGGATATATTTTAATTCCTAACCTGCTGTTAGTTTCTCTAATGTATCCTTGCAGCTTTTCCTAGTTTACCATTTCTGCCTCATTGTACTATTTCATCATCACTAGCTCACAGCTTTTAAATACCCCTCGTGATTTTTACCTTAACCATAACCCTTGACCGTACCTTTTTACTCTTTCCTTAAACCCTCATTCTTATACCACTTTCCCTTAACCCCTTACTGCAACCCCTACCCTTATACTTAACCATAACCCTTATCCTTAATCATCTATTCCTTACCACTAACCTTCACTCTTAATCCCTTTACTTAACCATATCCTATTATCTGTAACCTCTTACTGTTACCTATAACCGTAACTACTCACTCTTAACATATTAAACCTTTATTCTTTCTCACTTGCCATGACCTCTTACCTTACACCTTTACTTTCTCATACCCATGGCACCTTACATTTAACTCCATACCCCTTACCCTTAATCCTCTATCTTAGTTCCTAACACATCACCCCTAACCCTGAACCTTACCTCCTTACCGTTAAAACCTTAGATTTCCATCCTTAACCTCTTATTCCCTTACCATTACCATTACCTTCTTACTCCCTACTCCTTACCCTTATTGTGAACCCCTTAAATTTAGCCTCTTACCATTTACCCTGTATCGTTTACTCCCTACCTCCTACCTCAAATAGGGGTGGGAAGAACTCATAGAGTTTCACTCTGTGGAATTCTGTAGAGTTACATTAAAACTCTGCGAGATTCTGCGGAGTTCCACCAACAAGTGGAAAATATGTAGTTCACGCTGCACTTTAGAGCCGGTAGCGCGAGAAGCGCTGAAAATCAGCTTTAATGGCACCATGCGTTGCGCAAGAGCGAGCAGCCATTCAAGTTGATTTTGCTGCAGCTCGAGTAGAAAATCTAATTGAGCGGTAGCAAATGTACTCGAACGGCAGCCCTCCAACCACAACCACCCACATTCGAAAATCGCGCTAGGGGATGCCAAAACTCGCTCATGTTCACTAGCTTGCATTTTCTGGAGCCTCGCTGGAGAAAGATTCTGCCACAAGGAGATTAGCAAATTTGACCAGAACTCCGCATTATAGAGTATCGTGGAGTGAACAAAATTCTACCAATTCCGCTGGTGGAATGAAACATTCTGCCCACCCCTAACCCAGAATGCCTTACCTCTACCCCACCCCCTTACCTTTAACCCCTTACTGTAAACCCATTATCATTAACTACCTTACCCTTAAACCATACCCCATCCCCCTTAACCCCTTAATCCTAAACGTCCACTCATAGCCCCTTACACTTACTTCTTACACTTAACCACTTCCCCTTTTCTTATTTCTTCACCCATAAACCATCACCTTTACATTTAATCACTTACTCTTTAGCCCTTACCCTTTTATCCCTTACCCTTAACCACTTACACCCTTGCGTTTTTTTAATCAAGACAATTTTATTAATTTTCAAAGGTTAAAACATTATACAGGACTCTAACATGCCCATGCAAAACAAACTTAGCAGCCATTATGGAACAACCAAAGTCCGGTTACCCCCCACCTCTGCCCCTTCCCCTCTCACCAGCGGATAATTGGCACACCACTATGAACACCGCCCCCCCCAGTGTCCTGGTCCCTTCCATGCCTCAGTCCACCCTGGCTGTACATCCCCTGGACCTGCACCAAGCTCCATCCCCTCCCAGGTCCCCCAGACTTTCTCATACTTGCGCATACACCCACAGCTCTCATATATACTTTTCTCCTTAACCCTTCCACAGTTCCATTCCCTCCCGCCACTCCACAAACCCCGGGCAGTGTGGGCTAGCCCAATATCTTGCTATGTTCTTTTAGTCATGATGTAGCCCAAATTGACCAAAAGCCTATCATACAATGTGACCTCCGAGTCTGTCCAGACCCCCCAACAATACTCTCAATTTGGCCAGTGGTAAGGGATCTCCCATGGTTTTCGCCAGGGATGCCGTTACCCTTTCCCAGAAGGGACAAAGCATCGGGCAGTCCTGGAGCGTATGTAAGAAGGTGCAACCGAAACCATCCTATTGGCGTCCCAGACATCCTCCGGGGCCGAGACACCTATCAAGTCCCATTTCTTGAACCCTAACAAGTCTGGAATGGGGCGGAGTTGTGTGCCCACCCAAAATGGGGTCCGCTGTGTCAGACACCGCTCCCATCCCATTCCCCTTGTCAGCTTTCTCCAAACTGATATGACCGCAGCAGTGGCCGGGGTTATGCTATATGGCGGCCGTCCCATATAACACATGCAGATAACCCCTTGGATCCAGTACCTCCCGGTCCATTCAGAACGCGGGGTACGATAGAGGGGCATATGTCCATTTGTTAACAATCTGCTCTTGCGCCGCCTCATAGTCCTTTGGACATTCAGGAGTGCCATGCCCCTCTCAAAAAATGATCTCGGCAAGGTGGACATTGCTATTTGCGCCTGGCCATCCAACCAGAAGAGGGACCTCACCAACGCGTCAGTTGCCTGGAAGAATGTATCCGGAAGCACAAAAAGACAATTCTGCAATACGTAGCTGAACCGTGGTAGTGCAATCATCTTGAACAATGTTGGCCTGCCCAGAAGGGAGAGCCGCAGGGCCCTCCAGTGCTTTATGTCCCCCTCCAGCTAGTTTTTCGCCATAGTTGCTTCTAAATATTATGCTCGGTCTTTGGGCTACATATTTGGATATGTCCATGTCCAACAATAGAAAATGCCAATGCTTTTTAAGGATCTTAAAGATTTGGTTACTTTCGCTTTAATAATTAATTATAAATCTCAACTTAGACTCTGATTCTCTTTTTTGTATTGCTTTTTTGGAATATAACGGATCATGTCGTAATTTTGACAATGCTCGTAGTAAAAACTGTTGTTTTGTGTCGTATCCGCTATCCAGGAAACATTTTCAATTTGTTTCTGCCTCCATTAAAATAATATGCATCTGAGCTACAGACCTTCTAGCCCAAGCAAACTCACCATTGTCTAATGTTAATTTTTATTGTCTTCGGCATGTTTATTTCTCTATTTCCTAATTATCCAGTCCCTGATTCATATAATCGTTTTTTCGTATGGCTATGTAATTATTGTCCCTTGTGTAAATGTTAATCTCTAGAAATTTGTAAAGCAAGCCCTGAAGAAGCAAAGTAGAATTTCATGTCATAAGAAATGTGTCAGCTTTTTAAGAAAATTCACATCTGTTTGATAAAAACTTCAGAATTCTTGCTATTGCTATATGTTGGAAATGGACTTCACCCATTGAGTGCACCAGGATTTTTTGATTTTGATCGCCCAGTATGGACCTTTACTGTGGGTGAGTCTAACTTCCTGACTCTCACTCACTGTAATTCCATGGTAATTGGACTGAGGGCATTTACCTCCAGTGTCTGCTTTTTAAGATAAGGCTGCTGCAGTGCAGTTACAGTAAGAGCCACTGGGCTCGTTTCTTGTGAATCCATATGCGGGCTACGCGTGAGAGACTACCATTGTGCGCAGCCTGAAAGCTGCAAACAGGTAACATGCCTGCAAATTCGACCAAAGTCACCCTTAAATAATCCTTATTGCCCATAAAGACAGCATGCATACTATTTAAAAGTAGGACATGTAGACGTTTCCTTGGGAGTAAGAATGCCAGGAAACTATCAAAGATTACTGGTGATAGTAGATGATATCTAACAATGACAGTCCTCACTGAATGGAGGGACGAATAAAGAAAGTGTTGGATAATCATTCCTCCTGGCAGTTGCTATTCACCAAAACTGTTGCAAGGCTAAAGCAATCTATGGGACCCCACCTCCGAAATCCTTTGATATCACATTATAAACAATCATGAGAAAAATCATTGTGGTGTGATCATAGGTGGGAGCTATGGAAAGCTAACTGACCTAAGTACTGTAAAAATTAAGTTTGCCAAATCGGAAATCTCCTCTATTCAATGCTACCTTGCCTCCACTGATAAACGGGCTACTTGGAGGACACATTAAATAAAATCCCTGACTGGGGCCAGGAAGTATGACACTTACACAAAAAGAATCAACGGTTCCGTGGGACTCTTTTTGTTATGCACTTATACAGCACTCATTCTCCACATTTCACACAGATTGCCAAAGTTGTATTCTCAAAATAGGTGTAATGTATCCTACAAAAACACAATGGTGCACACGGTGCAGTGCTCAAAAGTGCAATGGTGTGCGAAATTGCCTTACATAGGAGAATGAGGGGATAAATTGCTGAGAAAAAGATTACACAGCACTCTTGTATGCTGATGACATGTTGCTAACCTCGGCTAATTCTGTGAGGTCTCTCCCAGTGCTGCTGTCATTTTATAGGGAGCTTTTCAAGTTTTACTGGGCATAAGGTCAATTGTAGCAAATGTGAGGCCCTTTCCATGTCAAATCAAACAACCAGGGCTTCCATAGATGAACACAATTTCAAATGGTTCAAAAGCTGGTATTCTAATCAACACAGGCCTTTTCAACATGGTCCTTAGCAACCCCCTGATACACAAAATTAACAATGACTTCTGGAGATGGTCTGACTTAAGGCTATCTTTTCAGGGACAGATACAAATCATTAAAATGGTCATAGACCCTAGACTTAGTTAAGTCACAGGAATGATTCCATCGGCAGTCCATAAACACATACTGCAACACATTGACCATTGCATAAAGGCATCTATTTGGGATGGAGATAGAGCCCACGTGCAAACCTAGAATCTATGCATGCACACAATATCTCAGACTCTCCCTAATGAAATCCTACCATCTAGCCCAACATCTATTTCAACTTGTCTATCTGGACAACATAGCCCTTCCCATTCCACTCTGGTTTAATTTTACCATAGGTCCCTCAACTCTGAAACTGATCACTTCTGGCATGGCACTCCCCATATACACAATTACGAGTATATCCTCTAAGTTTAGACCACACACTGTAGCGATTGAGCCTCTGCCAGCTTCACCAAGATAGACCTACTTTCATGAAAAAGACACAGAATTCAACCTTGGATGGAAATATCTTCGAATCAGACACTACTTAAAATATTGGATAAGCTCCATACCCCTGTCACTCCTAGCTTCACCCATACTCACATACTTCCAATGATGGGGCTCATTTAGAGGGGTTGTTTCTGGTCCATACAATGTTATTATAACAGAACTGTTCTCGAGTTCATATGCTACTACAAACTTGGCAAATGGTCTTATCAGAGGAATGCACAGAATCAGAAGGGTTATCCCTGCTAGAGGTTCAGGACAAAGCCCTCCAAGAAGCCAGACTTAAATTGACCTACTACAAGATCCTACACAATCGGTATTCAACAAACCTTTCAATGTGGAACTATGCTAGGACTCCAGATGCTGGAGACGCAATCACACTGATAGTGACCTTCCATATGTTGCATGGGCATGTCTGATTTTAGTGCCTTATTGGACGGACATATGACTAAGCACTAATCACATTAGTTCACTGGCATTTCAATCTTTGATGAAAGTGCCATTACTAAAGCACAACACTGATGCTTGTGACACTAACCTGGTAGTTACTTGTACCTGTGAATGTCGACATCCCTAGTGGTAGCAAAGTTGTGTATTCTCTGACACTGGAGATCACCCGTTGCATCAACTCACAGAGATTGGCTGACTGAGATATTTTGTATGGCCTCATATGAGAAAACAACATACAGAACCTTAGACAATATGAACATATTCAATATAATATGGGTCCCTTTCCTTCATGTTTAGGAGCTTCCCAATGGCATATAACTATAACTACTTTTAAGACATGGCAGTCCTTATATCTGTATCACAAAAAGGGGAGGGGGCAGAGGAGATTTAGAGACCAGCAAAGGTTATCTCCTCTATTCATAGATCAAAAACACAAAACAGGAACCTTTGGGTCTATAGGGTTGGTCAGTAATTTGTACCTGTATCAAAAAAGGAGCATCGCTTTTATAGGAAGGTTTCCCTCACCCACCCGAGGGTGGCATGCTTCATCATTGGGAACCTCCTCATATCGTGATGCCTAGTCAAGATACGGGCTGCAACCCCCTCTCTAGGAGGGAGGAGCTCAGGGATGTTTTCAATCTAAGAGGCAGTGGCGGCTCGCCGAGAGAGTGCTGCCGGCGGTGGGGCGGGGGAGAGGCAGGGTGGGGGGTAGTGGAGTCCGACATACGATGGACAGGAGTAAGGTAAGTAATTAAATAAATAAAACAATTTACCTTGCGCGCGCTGCATCACCAACTCGGCGATGCAGCGCGCGCAAGGTAAATGGGACACAGCATGTAGTAGTGTGTTGAATGATGAAGTGTGAGAGACAGACACACAGTATTATGGTTTCATTATGCTGGTAGCTTTGAACAGCAATGCAGGTCGCTTTATAGTATTTCATTTTTATATAGTCTGCTTAGCTAGTTACTGCACTGGATTGGCCAGTCTGAGACTTTGTGTACAGTTGTGGTCCTGAGCTGGCATAGTAAGAGGGAGAGAGAAATGGAGAGATCTGAGCATTTTTATTATCATCCCATATCTGAGGGTCTTTGTGAGATGTAAAGAAGTGGTAAGATTGTACCGATATTTGGGACCTGCAGTGGTGGACTATATTAAAGTCCTCCAAATTGTCCAGCAATGTGTGAAAGACCTCTTCAGTTATTCCATGCCTGTTAATTTGGGAATGGCTGCATTGTTTTGACTGTACATTGCTGGTGATGCATAACCCTCATAGCAGATATATTTTATGTGAATTTAAGAGGTATTCGTTACAATTTGTTGCTGACCACTGCGTATTATGATTTTAGTATTATTGTGTGCCATAACTGTTATATATGGAAGTACATAACTATATAATGCCACAGCGCTTGAGGGTGCAACTATTTCTAGGCTCTGTTGCCTTGATAATGGTTGTAGCATCTTCCCAGCCTAGGTACCCGCCAATGACCACACCACACACGTTGCTTAGTATTAAACGCCTTTATTCTACTGCGTGTAACTGCAAACTCAACATTCTAAAACAAGCTTTCATTGCATTGCGCTCTGACACCTACATCACAGCTCTACAGAGTCCGCAAGGAGCCAAAAGGGTTCTGTCATAAAACATTACGAGACACTACATCTCCACCCCGTCAAATAAAAATTTGCAATTTTTTTCAAATCAGCACATCTCCTCAATCAACCTTCTTGGTGCTTTAATTAATTGACCTGATCTGGTTACTGGAAGCTGGGAATAGTCATCTTCACTGTCAGACATTTTCACAGACGGTGAAGAAGTAACAACAGTCACTGGTTTTCAGGTTCAGTCTTTCCTTCACCATCTCGATCAGAAGACGATGAGTCAAATGCTGAAAGTAAGAAGAGTCTCTGGTAACAGACTTTCCAGGATGCTGGGCAGTCACCATATGGGCACAATGTGGAAAGGTTCAGTATCATATGGAGCATCAGATTTCCTCCTTCGCATATGTCGGGTGATCACTAGATCACCTGTCTTATACTTAATGTTCTTCACATGTCACCTCTTGTCGGCATAGGCTTTCATTTTTTCCTTGTTAACCAAAGTCCTTCATCCAAGTTGTAGTCTCACTTCCTTCTCTTTTGTTGGTCCATTAAGGTAACTTGGTTGTCATTGCTCTCCCAAACATCAAAGCCACAGGACTTTCGCCTGTGGTAGAGTGAGGTGTTGAATGATAGGCTCGTAGGGTGGAATTCAAAACAGCTTTTAACCTGAGCCTCTCAAGAGTTGCATGCTGTACTGCTTTCTTTAGTGTACTCATACAACGCTCAACCTATCCGTTGGCCTGCGGCCACATAGGTGTGCTCTTCTGATGCTTTATGTTCGGATGCTCTAGGAAATCCTTAAATTCTCAACTGTTAAACGGCGGGCCATTATCAGACTTCAAATTGGCTGGAAGGCTCCATGTCGCAAAGATGCCATCTAGTCTCTCAACTAGCTTTGTCTTGTGACAACATGTGCATAAAAGGTTGTAATATAACTGTAATCTTCTTCAAGCTCCAACTGATGATAACCTTTATTGAAATCAAGGCAAGAGAAGACCTTCAATCAAGGCATTTGTTAAGCGCGACTACTCACCCGTAGGGGTCTCAAGGCGCTGGGGGTGGGGGGGGGGCGGTTAGCAGGTTCCAGTCCATCAAGGGGGGGGGTCTGTCGAAGAGCCAGGTTTTGAGGTTTCTTGCGAAGATGGGGAGCGATGTTGTCTGTCTGAGGTGGAGCGGAAGGGCGTTCCAGGCTCTGGCCGCGAGGAAGGAGAAGAAGTGGCCTCCCGATCTGGTCTTTCTGGTGCGGGGGACCACGGCGTAGGAGAGCTGGGCTGATCGTAGGGTCCTCTGGGGTGCGTGGAATTTGAGTCGGCTCTTCAGGTATGCTGGTCCGGTGTCCTGGAGGGCCTTGTGAGCGTTGGTGAGCATCTTGAAGGTGCTTCTAGCCTCGATGGGGAGCCAGTGGAGTGTGCGCAGGTGCTGGGAGATGTGGCAGTGTCTTGGCCACATCTTTGCACCATTTAATTGTGCTATCATGCCAACAATGTGTGGACCTGGATGTCATTCTCGCTCAATTGCCTTGTTTGCTTGATGCATATCAACGCATATGCTTACAGCCCCTCCACTGTCCTTTTGGACACTACCACTGTGGGAAAAACCCATGGCATCGGATCAGTTGAATGCTCAATAATGTCATGCTTGGGTAGCCATTCAAGCTCTTTTCAACAGCTTCTTGTAAATAAAAAGCAATCTGTCTATGTCTCTGAGCAACAGGACTGACATCTTCATTAATATGTAACTTTACTTTCATAGTCTTAAGCTTTACCAAACCATGAAACAACAAAGGAAATTGACTTAATATTTTGTGCTGAGCAGTCTTGTTGTAATTATCAGAAATCAGTCCCATATCAGTAGCGGTACTGAAACTGAGCAGACATGCATTTGCCACTGTACCTTGAAGCACATGGGTGGGTGCTTGCACATTCATTTTCTTGTTTCAGTGTTGCTACAAATGAACCTTGACTTTTTATAGGCATCGGTGCAGCCCATGTGTACACTTTGGTTTTCAATGGCGTAAGTCGGAGCAATGGAGATAATTCATTGTATTTCTCTTCAGGCATTATGTTTATCCATGCTCCGCTGTCGATAATGAAAGGTATCGAGCAATCATTAATTTTCAATGTAATTTTCAGACAATGTTTGAATGACTTTGGTGCTTTGGCATGTCGACTTTTCTTTGACTAGCATTTTTCCTCAAATGCAGCCAGTCCGACATGTGCATGCTTCTCTTGAGGTAAACATCAACATGGTGCAACCATCTTCCTCACTTTCACTCGTTATTGAGGCAGACAAGCTGTTTTACGATGATTTAGAAGATGATCGCCTTCATTCAGTGTCACTTTACCTCAATTAATGTTGCCAGTTGGCCTTGTGGATGTGCGTCGAACATTGCTTCTGGAATGTTCTGGCAGCCTTTATGTCTTTGCGCCGTGACGTACTTACTTTTTCCTTTGCTTTACAAACTTTCACAAATGGTTCTCTTTCACACAGCCTTTACATATCTGTCCAATGGCGGGACATTTTCCTTTGTGTAGAAACGAAAATTCACAACTAAAACATAACTTCTTTTTACGTGTAGGCATCCCTTTGTGTCCCTTAGTCTTTTGCTTTGGCTTACGTTTATACTCATGACTGATTCAATATGGGCGCCTCAAGTCTCCATGTCAGCAGCTTGTCTTTCAGCACACTCCTCAGCTCTGGCAGCCATCAACACTCGCTCCCGACTAAGAGTTTCGCTCAGCATTTGTCATCTGAATGAATCTGACAAGCATCCATCAATAGCTCGCCTATTAAATTAATTGAATTTACATTGTTTGATGAGTGTGTCGAGTCTCTCCACAAAATCATCAATGCTTTCACCAACTTTTTGATGTTCTTGACTGAAAATTTATCTTTTGTAATCAACGTTTGGTACTGAATTGAACTTAAGATTCAGCGTTTCTTTAATCAGATAATATGTAATTTCTTCGTAAGTTTGCAGCATTTTCTTTATGACTTCTTTCACACCATCACCAGCAAGATTATTGAGATACTTGATAATCTTTCTTTTATCAGTTTCTTCAAGTACATCAATGAAATCATCAAATTTCTCTACCCAAGCAGCCCATCTATCACCAATATATTGCTTTTTGGCAGTATCGAAAGGTGGTGGTGGTTTGAGAAAGGCAGCAGCATGGTAACTAGTTATGGGAGTGGCTAACTTTGAGGGTGGTGCTCTTTCTGTTTCTGACGGCTGTCCATTTGAGCCTGAGTAATTCGTTCTATTTCTGAGGCCATGTGATGGACTGGCCTCAGAGTCATCATGGAGAATCGGGGAAGCAGTGACCGCCTCCTTGGCCTCCATCAGAGCCCTTCACTTGTTGGAGATCTCTGGAGTTGTTCTGAGCGTTCATCTGGCAGCTTTGGTGGTGGGCCACTTCAGGTATCGGACAGCTCAGTAAGCACAGCCCTAGTGCTTCTTCTTGGGTCTCCTCGCCCGGTACTGAAGTCGTAAAGATCCGCTTATCGAGGCTCTGGTAAGTGCAACAATAATATACTTCTTTCGTACTTATTCTGTCAGCCAGCACTTTTTCCTGTATCAATACGTAACCACCTTTTACAGTATTTCTCCGTATAATGTACAACTTTACCTTGCATGGTACCTCTATGAATGACTTGACCAGCAGGTTCTCAACCATCGATGTATAGATTGTTTGCAATGCTTCCATTGTCTTCACCTGCTTTACAGTGGCTGGAGTTGTGCTTTGACTCCACGTGCATGTAGCGTCAATTCTGTTCTTCGACAGTGACACACGTTGGCACGCACAAGCAGTTTGCTTGGACCATGGAAAACTCTCTTGGAGAGCATGGTTGTTCTTCGGGCTACTTATCCCATCCTCGTCGCCAATTATTGCATCTTCCCAGCCTGGGTACCCGCCATTGACCACGCCACACACGGAACTTCGTATTACACATCTTTATTCTGCTACGTGTAACTGTGAACTCAACATTCTAAAACAAGCTTTCATGGCCTTGCCCTCTAACACCTACATCACAGCTCTATGGAGTCTCTAAGGAGGTAAAAGAGTTCCGTCATAACACATCGCATGACACTACATCTGTAAATCTCCCATTTGTCCCTCCACAGTTAATGATGTATGGATTCAAAAGAATGGGCCTGACTTTGTGAAATAACAAACTGTGTTATCAGATTGCTTGCTGGTAGTAATTTACAGAATGTGTCCACTCTATAATCGATGCATCCTCTGATGTTGATTTAAACGCGTTTAGCACAATGATCCATGTGATGTATCAAACATGTTGAAAACCTAATAGAAAAGTGTCTATAAAAAGAAAGTGCAGCTTGTTGGAACTGTTTGTGTACCATAGCATAGTGGTGGACAACAAGTATAACTGGCCTCATCAGAATTATTAGATTCATGGTAACACCATAGATTGGGCGCATTTCTCCCCTACATTAAAGCTGTGAGTGAAACTCCAGTGACCCATTGGAATTAATCGAGGGAAAGGGGATTGTATTGCTCATCTGTCTGGTAATTCCCAGTTTCTGGGGAAAGGATAAGTATTAATCCTGCAGCATTTTCTACACCCTGTAGTTACTGGTACTCCCAGTATAGGTAATTTCTTGAGGAAGGGGAGTAATAATGGCAGAGGGCACTTGTAATGAGGCCGTGTGTGGGGGGCTCTTTCACATTCTACATGACAGACGACTAGGGAAACAGTACTTTGCTTCAAGGTTACTTTGAAAATCAAGGCAGAAGTCCCAGGAATCCTGAAGCTTTTTGTATTTATTAGAGATGACTTTCTGTTGCCTGGCACTCTTGTACTAGAAAAACCTGATCCATTGCTTTAATATTGTCTAACAGTCTCAATAAATATTTTATTGAAATGCATTATTAGGAATGTATTGCTCCTGAACAGAGGACCATGTTTATGAAGTACTCATTAAAATACATTAAAATATGTTTAATGTCGCATTTTGTGAATTTTGGGGAAGGAGCTGATTTATACGCCTACAATCCGCTTATGAAGGAGGTTGTGACTTGTCCGCCCATGTCCGACCATTTGTGAATGTGGGCTTTATCAGTGGCGTAAGCAAAATGATGGAGGTCCCCCCTGCAGAATGGGCTCAGTGGGGGCCACCTGAACATTTGCCCCCCCTACACTGCAGGGACCTGCTTGGTAAAGCAGAGTGGAATTCCTGAGTGTTTAACTATTTCTTATTCCATGCCATTGTACACATTCTGCAAGGCATGAAATGGCATAGCTTAGAGGGTGAGGGGGACTCTTCCAAAACAAGAAACCCTGCCCCATCCCCGCACCGTGGGGGATGCCAGAGCCTCCGCCCCTGGGCTTTACTGGTACCCCAAGAAACCATTAACCGCATATTGAAACAGTGTGCTCTCTGGTGTGTTGGGCAGAAGAGAGGGGAAGCCACTACCGTACCACCCTCAGTCTTTCTTATCCTCGCCCTCCTTTTCGCACTTTGTCACACTCTACATTGCTTGTAATAGTTAGTAGTCCGTGCTACAGCCTTTAAGTGTGCACATTTTTTTACGTTAGTGAAGTTTTGCTAAGATCTCTTTTTTTGCCATTTGATAGGTTTCCTGAAGTAATTTCAACTTCTTCCATGCAAAGTTTTTCTGTGCACTCCGAGATAATGTTCCCCACACTGTGAAATTTTTGTTGACCAAATCAAATCCATTCAAACAGATGTATGCAAAACTTTTCTCTGTACGTTTACCTTTGCGATATGATTTTAGTGAAAGCATACAACTTTGCAACAGTGTGCACTTGCAAAATTTTCCACTTCGCAAGAAGAGTTCTTTGCAAGAAGATAAGTTCTTTCTCTGCGAGTGGGCGGCTGCTCTACACCTACTGGACAAAGCTTGCAAAGAATTATATTTTCCACATGTTGGTTGCATGTTTGCATCCCCTGGCTCACCTGCACACGTTTCTGAACCTTCTCTGTTTGGGTACAGTTTTACCCTATTAAACACACAGCAGAATAATGAAACAAGCATTTTCAATGCAATAGGTCTCGCATTACTGAAAGTTTGAGCTATTGGCGTTGCATTATTATTTGCAGCACCAATGACATTCTTCAGCAGGCCACTGGCCTGTAGAAAAGGGTCTAAATGTTCCCCCCTCCAGATAACGACATGGATGGACGCTGCATTTGGGCGAGCGAGGAGTCAAGAGATGGCCAGAGATGGCCAACAAAAAGAATCAATTGGTGATCTCCGCTGGGAGGGAACCAAGCACCAAAAGGTGGGACAGATGCACAATATTGACCAACCAGAGAAAATGAATTTTTAAAAGCAGTCCAACTAACTAACCAAAAGTGGTGGGCATGTCCAAAGTCCCCGAAAGCCCATATGCCAAACACAGCATGCCTCACAGAGCAGCGCATGCGCTGCCCAGGCTCAACCTAAAAATGGCGGCTTCCCCTACAAAATATGGTTCAGTGGCTCATGACGTTGCTGCCACGCGCAATATATTAGCAGGTCCAGGTGCAGTTTCAATGGCTTTGAGGATCTGGACTGCTGCAGGCGTTTGGGGCATGAGGACAAAGGGGTCCGCCAGGTGTTATGTCCCTATAATACCCACGGGGCAGCTATACTTTAGATGCGAGAGTGCCAGCACTTATGTGGCAATAACTGCCTTTCTATACAAGCACTGGCAAAGCCAGTATGCCTCACTATTTATAAAGGAGCTATAGCATTCACATGTTCATGCCTTTCAAAAGCTGCAGCAGCACTTTTCCAATTTAGGCTAAAGAACCTTAGGCTATTACCAGAGGTCATTTGAGCTATACAAAAATGCTTTCTGTAACTTGCCCTTTTTTCATGAAACTGCCACCTCAGAGCAGGCATACAATATATGCACTGCAGAGGTGATGGGGGACTAAGTAAGGAAATTATAGTTGATCAAGTATGATAGGTATGTTATAGATGGTAGGTTAGGAATGGTAGGTTGGTGAGTCTAGTAGGTAGGTATGTAAGTTATGATAAATAGATATGAGGGGGTTACATATGTTAGGCTAGGTATGGTAGGTATAGAAGGTGTGGTAAGTTATTTATGGTAGGTAAGTTAGGATAGGTAAAGTAGGTTAAGATTTGTAGATACAGTAGGCAGTTATTGTCTGTAGGTTTCGTAAGTATAGCAGGCATTATATTTTACGATGAGCTAGGCATCAAAACGGTAAGCTGTAATGCCATATATTAACAATTAAAATGTTGTGGTGCCAGCGAATAGAAACTGGGGGTCTTAATTTAAAGCTATATCTCATTTTGCATTTGCATTTTGACAAAAGTACTAATTGCTCCCATCATCAGAATCTAACGGGTACACAAATGGGACAATGGAGTCTTCCTTAAAATATTATGGCCTTGACGGACAGCCCATCCAAGCAATGGGAACTATGAAAAAACATGAAAGCCAGTGACTAATGAGGGTGGACCCAAACGCCCCCCGCTTATACTTTCTTTAGATGTATTGATGACAAGCGCTCGTGCAGACAGCTAACTCTGTCTATGAACAAGACCTAAAAAGGACTATTCTTCTAAAAACTGAACTATTTCTATATTTTTAATGCCAAAGAACCAGTACTTCACTCTAGGGTTTCCAGACTTTCAACACAACTGCACTTCCTAATGCAGCGTTTGATTTTCTTTTGGACAATGATCACTTCTTAGAACAACTCTTATGGGCCTTTCTCAGCAAGTTTACATTCTGTGCTTTCGCAGAAGTAACAACAAGCGCTTCAGTGTGCCACACAGGGGTAGTAAATGCTTTATAAATGTTACAATATAAAACAGCTATGCAGAGCTGCAATTCCTTTAGTGTGCACTCTCCTAATACATCTGGCAGTGTTTCATACTCTGAAATGCGATTCTCAGCAGCAGTGGCAGCCGGCAGGACTCGCGGGTGGCGGGCGGGTGATTTTGTATGTACAATGGGGTGTGGGTCGCAATGTAAAAATAAAAAATAAAAATATACACTTACCTTGCCGCCGGGTCCCGCGTCTCTGCTCCGGCTCTTCTGCGTCGGACTTCAAGAATAGGAAGCACAGCCAGGCTCCCCTGACCAATCACAACTCTGCAATGCATCGTTGTGATTGGTCTGAGCGCCATGACACGGTGCTCAGCCAGGGGCTGGAGGGGTGGGCATGTTCTCCACGCAGGCTGTAATGCAGCCTGCATGGAGAACATGGAAAGTGCGCATGACTGTTTTGGGCGCCGGAGAGGGCTGGTCAAACAGTAATTGCACACTTAAGAGGGTTCTACCACTCCTCCCCTGCTCTGAAACCCCGCCCACCCCCTCACGCAAAGATGCTGCAGCAGGAGGACAAAATAAAATCATAATAACATTACGTTATTATCATTTTATTTTTTCCTTTCTTTTACTGCTTCAAGGCAGTGAGTCGACGCTCCTCCGCCTTAGCGGAGGAGCCGCCACTGCTCAGCAGGGAATATATACGTTTACTATGCATGCTTTACATCGCAGGCCATTATAACGCGGTCGTTACAACAACCGCGTTGTTACAACGCAAACCATTACATCGCAAGTCATTTCAACGACTTGCTGTAGGGGGCGCACTGGACTTAGGAATAGTATAATTTACTATCCCTACTTCAGTTTGTGCAACAGTAGGGAAGGTTTTGGATTGTAAATCCAACACCTTCTGCCCCCTACAGCAAGTTGTTGTAACGACTTGCGATGTAATGGTTCGCATTGTAACAACGCGGTCGTTGTAACGACCGCGTTGTAATGGCATGCGATGTAAAGCATGCGATCTAAATGCTGTTTCCCCTCAGCAGGCCGCTGTTGGTTCATTGGAACGGTCTGCGACACCTCTAAGTGCAGTCATAATTTTAATCTGGAAGTACTTCTGACCAGGGCTGCTATATTTTCAGTGAGACAGTACTGACCCTTCTCATGATGGCTGGCACAAATTTCTGAAAGCTAGTGCAGATGCTTTGCTGGAGCAGTACAAGGACTTAGCTGCAGGGCTGCTATTCATTCGGTATACAGAAGTAATACTGCTCGGCATGGTTCTTCTATTTGTCAGGTAACCCTTCTGGTACTTCTCGACAGGGTTCTGGTGCTGGGTTTGTTATGTTATGTTAATCTAATTTGATATCGCACACGAATCACCCCTGAAGGGGTATCTCGGCGCTGGGGACAACCGCAAGAAGGAAACCAGAACGCCAGGTTAAAATAGAGCTGTCTTGAGTAGTTTCCTAAATTTAATGTAATTTCATTTGTATGTTTAGACTGTGCCTCACACCACCTTCACCCTTTTTAGGCCTGGATGTCCAGTTTGGTGAAGGTAGTGGACCAGCATCTGCTCAGACAGGTGTTAACTGCTTGGGATGAGCCAGAGATCTACTGTGCCTCTGCCCTCAACACTCCTCTTGTTTTTCCCTCTGAACTTAGCAGCCAACACCCTGACATGATTTGTAGATAGGGAGAGCAGTTTGGAAACTACTGCCTGTGGTCAGAGACCGCACACAGTGCATTCTGTAGAACCAAGGGGTGAACCTTTGCATTTAGAGTTTGATATGCATGGATGAAGGGCATGGAGGATAGTGGGTATGCAAGATGGGTGTAGGCTTGGCCAAAGGCTGTTAGGGCTCCAGTTTAATTCCTGGATTGTACTGTTTTCACTGGCACCTTCTAGAAATAAATACCTCTGTTTACACCAGCATCCAAACCTAAAAAAAACAATCAATGTCTCTCTTTCCTTTTCTGTTTATTCTTGGGCCATGCCCCTAAGGATTAGATGGGCTCGCTTTCCACCGTGATTGGGTCAGGTAAATGTAAGCACAGGGGTGGCAATAGTCCTTATTATTTCTCTAAAAGCAAGGATTGGACATGATGTTCCTTATCTCTGTGTGGCTTTCTCTTATTGCGTCCATCATTGTGAGTGTCTGATTGACCCTTCTTGATAAGTGCATATGATACACAGATAAACTTCAAACTGCAAGTATCAAAATAATTGTGTTGCACAAATGTTGCAAACATCTACCTTTCTTCAGGCTACAGAAATGTCCATCTCTGTAGCCCAAGAAAGAAATGCAAAAGCCCAGTTTGCCTGTAAGTGTGCTGATCCAAAGATTAGAACTTGGAATATTCTACTCTGTTTTAGGCCTAAGAAAACATGGACGACTTTGTAGCCAGTCTCCAATTGGGTTCAGGTCTGACACTGTACACATCAAGTAGTCGATGATGAGGTAATTTGCAGCATTGTGTGCTTATCATGTTGGCATACATTCCTAGTTTACATGCTTCATTCTATTTAAAACACATAGTCCCAGGCCATTCAATGAATGGAGGGAGCAAGATAATCCTGATGTGCTCAACCACATTTGCAAAGTAGCAAAAAGCCCCCAAACCCAGCCTTCCCTGATGTATTGGGATTTCAAAACAACAGGATGAACTTCAACTGAATAGCATTGGGCTGCTTCCCAAATGCCATGAGTTGTGAATGTAAGCTTACGCTGCCCAATACCATTAGGTCAGCATAAACATGTGCCATGGCCAGACTGGTGAGAACCTTGGTGCCTTCCCAGACTTTGCATCTGTCTGCTGCCTTTCTTCTCAAGGTTAGGAGGACTAAGTTTCAGAACCCTACTAAGGCCTGACAGTGTTCCCAGCTGATGCTGTCTCGCTTACATTGGACCCCTCGTTCTTCCCAAGAGTCCGGAGCAGCTGACTGAAATGCCGCAAAGCTTCCCTGGCCCTCACCAGAGACCAGAGGAGGACTGTTTACAAATGTACCCAGATTAGGAGGTGACCCTCCTGGATTTGTGACTGTACCTGGTGAGCATGCTCACCCTGTGCACATAGCCACGTTTATTTTACTTGTCAGATACCCCTCCTTGCCCATCACTGACATCCACCAACTTCCACCCAGCATGGCATGAACACAGGCTCAGCAACAGCTTCTTTGGCCAAAATGCCTGACCTGTCCCCGAGCCACACTGGAGTATCTCTACTACTGCCTGGCTGTGCAGTAGCTTGAGTGTTCACTGGATCTCATTGACTGACCTTTCATGGTCATCTGTGAACTCACACTATAAAGTTTCCTGAGAATCCAACCTAAACCCGGCCAACATAAATAGCTCTCCCCGCCATGATCCACACCTATTGAACCTATGATGTTACCTTAACCAGTGCCTGAGATAAGCATTGCCTTTCTACATGTTAGGTCATTACTAATACTAAACTAGCCATGTTTTCCAGGAGCATACCTCCAATTAAATTCCTTGTCACTGACAAAGGGTGAAAAAGTTATAAGCCTCTAAAGATTTAGGATACCACCTTCTGCATGGATCACTGGTTGATGATCAGCCTCGTCCCACCTGGGTCACTGGCACTGAAATATTTGGGCAATAACTAGTATGTACTGCGATGTCTGCACTGAAAACACAGGTACCCTGGGCGCCCAGGAAAAACATAACCTCAAACACACAGAACCTTTGCAGTTTCACATTTGATACTTCTAGGGGACCCACACAGCTTCAACGATCAGGGAAGAGCCTGCAATTTTGGTTTCACAAGTTAGTTGTCCTAAATTATGTGTGCTGTTGTGTTTTACTTTTTAAATATGCAGTGTTTTGCTTCTTTTTAAACAAACAGCCTGTAGTATTGTCTTAGTAGTGAAAATAGTTGGTGCTGCATTCCTGAACTTGTAAACTTCATTATGATACAAATGTATCAATGTGGTTTAACTCCCAGGAAGCATAGGGTAGCAAAGAGTATAAAACACAGAATACAATCACTGTAAGCCTCCTGGTAACAGTTTATGGTTTCCAGGAAGAATTCAAACTCATTTCACATACAATTTATAAAAAACTTCAGCTTTATTGTTCTTTTTTATTACTTAATAGTCACACGATTCAGTTTCATTGTGTAGAATTTAATATTCAGTTTCATTGTGTAGAATTTAATTTTGTACTTACAGACATCCTTATTACATTTTCAAATGAAGCTAAATAAATATTCACCTTTCCTAACAACGTTTTGTTCCCCTTGTTATTCTTTGTGATTCTTAATAATTACTTAGCTTTAATTACTCCGTTTATTTTAAATATTTACCGTCCCCTTCTGCATTCATCTATTCCCTTATTAATAAAATCAAATTAATATTTCTATCCCTCTAGCCTGTGCTCTTTCTTTATCTATAACCGGGACTCAACATTCCCGATTGCCTGTTTGCAACCGAGAAGTGCCTATACTCGCTCATTAAAAGTGCTGCAACCGGTGCTGAGAAGTGCGGCACTCTCTCTTTTTAATTAAAGACGTGCAAGTGGTCAGTGCCTGCCGGTATGCCCAATTTAAAGCACTCTGGGGCAGATTTACAAGCCCCTTGCGCCATTTTTGCGTCACTTTTCCCATGTTAAAAGTGACGCAAAAGTGGTGCAAGGGGCTTGTAAATCTGCCCCTCTGTATAGCCATCACTTCACCCATTACCCTCTTTGCTTGTTTTTCTGTCCTCTGCAGAGAATGGCATGGCTAAGCTTTAAGTAAATATAATTGTTAATGTTTTGAGCTCATGTGGTGCGCTTTTGGGCCCCTCTTGGCTGTGACCCAGCAGACTCCATGGCTGTACTACAACCAGAAATCTTGGAGAGATAAACTGATCCATGATGGAAGACAAGCACACATCTGAAGCCGGCTAGCAGCATAAAGCCACCTCATAGCCAATGCATTGCTGTTTTTAACATATTTAATAAAATGTATTTTTAGCCTTTAATTTCCAGTTCTCCAACATCTTAAATCTTCTCACTCTCAGCCGGCTCTGTAAGCTAAAATCATGCAACGATCGTGTCCAGGAGGAGAAGGCAGCCTGAAGACAAGTAGTTCCTTCCTCACTTCCATTTGAACTGTTAGCCCGCCATTTTCTTTCCCACTAGACCCTCCCTTTTACAGGATTGCGAATTTAGTTAGCTCTTGTTCTTCCAGCAGATGTCAGCTGTGTGTGTCATCTGGGATGCCATTCAATTTGCAGCATGTGGTCTTTAGGAGAGTTTCGTTATGCCTTGCCTGAGATGAACTGATGGCCATTCACTAGGCTTTCTTATCACTTGTCTGATCCTACCAGGTCAAGCTGTTGTGATCAAAATCAGGTGAAGAAGAATATATCTGCTGGAAGGCAGGTGTATCAGTTTGGCAAATCTATCCCACTTGATATTTAATGTCTCTATTAGCAGAATATCTTCTGGAGTGGTAGAATGAAAGATTGGACCCATGTAGAAGGGTGCTTCTGTCATCAGACACCTCCAGTCTCAATATTTGGATTTTTCAGGACATTTGTCAACAGTTCAAAAAACCCATTGATGGACCTTTTTTACGCCAGACGTTAATGCAGGGCTGGACAGTCTCTCTTCTATGGTCCATCCCTTCACTACGGGAAGAGGATATGCTGTTCCTTCTTTGGAACAGTGATTGTTACTATTCCTCCATTTCCGAAATAAGCCAGTATTCTCCAGAAGGTAGCAAGAGAAAAGGATGCGATTTTCCTCTTGGTATATGATCTCAATGAGCCCTGTCTGAGTTTCCGGTACCCTTAACTTCACACTCACAATTCCAAACGCTCTTCTACACCTTTGCTTGGAGTTTGAACAAAATAGTCCTTCAAAGTATGGGTTGTTTCTAGTCCAGTGAATTTGTTACTAACATCTCTGATTGCCTGCTACTTTGTGGTCTGTTATTAGTACTTTAAAAATGTTGTAACATTTTGTAGTTAAAGAGGATTACATCAATGATTGAGACCTCTTTCAAGTCCCAGATAAAAATCATCCTGATCCTGACTCCTTCTCCCCTGTAGATGATCCAAGCTCCCAATTTGTGCAGGTAGTTTTTATGGTTCAAATCTGTTTATTTCTTAAAACTAAAAAAAAAATAAGCTATAACACAAACACCAACCTACATTCACTGGCCAGTGTGGATGAAATAGATGGTGAAGTCAAAGGGTAGGATGAGAGGGAAGAGCAGGTGTATCATGGGTAGGAGATTTGAGGTAAGGGAAAACATCAAGGGGTGAACAGGGAGTGTCAGTATCCCCCACCAAGAGGCATAGCAAATAAAGTTAGGGCCACCATAGTGCTAAGGTCACTCAGGTAAGTGTTCAGGTCAAGCGAGACTTAGTGTCTGCTGATTAGTGGCTAGAGGGAGGTGTCATTTGCGTTGAATCTCAGCACTCACTGGTAGTTGGGGCAAGTAAGTTCTTGTAATTCTCATGATAAGAATGTTCTGTAGGGGCCCCGCATTTTATCAAATACATTTTGTTCTTTCTCCACTGTGGCCACTATTTTCTCCATATCAGGAAGATCCCACAGCTTGTGTTATGTAGTCAATCTACACGTTCAGCAATATTGTCTATATCCCACCTGGCCGTGATGACTTGCTTAACTGTGCAGAGTGTGAGTGTGATCGCTTTACCTTTGAACGCAGTGGGTAGGTTTGGTTGTTTGGGAGCCCAAGAAGGATATAACTAGGGAAACAGAGCATTTCCATATCGAAAATTGTGTGTATGTCCTTTAATACTACTTCCCAGTATCTTATAAGTTTGGGGCATCTCCATAGGAGGTGGGTCAGTGTGCCAGAGCTCCTATAATTGCACCAACATTCCTCAGCAGCAGAGTACTTCCATTTTGCCACCCACACAGATGCATAATTCATGTAGTGGGTAATTTTTTTAATTATAACGAACATTTTATTCAATTTTTTCATCTTATACACCAAATTGACAAATATCAGACCGTTTTCAGTAAGTAGCACAAAATTTCGGCGTAGGCATTTCACAGCCCTATACAGTCTAGGACATATTGATGTAACAATTTTTCCCATACCTTTTCCCAGTACCATAACTCTAGACTTATAAATTGACTTCTCAAGTTTGGCATACCAGTCCATTGCTGCCCCCACCCCCATCCCACTAATGTCGGGGGAGTGCCAACACCTGGCGATATCACGCATGGCTAGAATTGTCCCATTGCCCAAGATTGCCCAATCCAACATAGTCCTCCACAATACCATGCAGGGCTATTCTTGGGGAGGGTTCTACATCCTTTTCCAGCACCGCCGAGATCTCTGCACATATTTTTACCCAATATCTCTGAATGACGAGGCAATCCTATGTGACATGGTAGAAGTGGTCCTCTGTATGTTTGCATCGGGTACATGAGGGTGTGGGTAGTGGGTGGTTTTTAACATTGCTTCCTTCCCTGCTGCTCAGAAGGTAGGGGTGCGGGTTCTGTAGAACATGTTTGACATTCTTTATCGGAGAAAGTGCACTCCAGCTCAGTTCCCATCGGCTTTGGGCAGAGGATGTGATGGCATGAGAAGCCTGGTTAAGGAACCTGTATAATTATAACTCCACATTTGTAAACGCGCAAACGTATCACCCCTAAGGGTATCCATGCGCTGGTTTGGCCGCCGGGGAGATTTAGTGAGCTATTGCCCAGAGTCACATGATGCTGAGCTGGGCTGCCGTCAACACCAGGGATCGAACAGTGAGCCCCGCACTCCGGAGTCAGGTGCTCTGGCCACTGCGCCACACCTCTTCCATTACCATTGTTTATCATCCTGTAAACCAGCCATTTCTCACAGGTGTAATGGGCCTGCTGGCATGGGGTCGGATCATGGTATGGATTACTCAGTGTCTGATGTGGATAGATCTCCATCTCTCTGTCTCAAGGACCTCATATTTGGTTTTGATTTGCTTCAAAGTCATTAGTCCATTGTGGTCATAAGATTTACCTATTCATTTGCAGTTAGCCTTCAGCCAGGCTAGACACTTATCACTGGTCGCTGTATGGGTGAAGGTTGCGTTGGCAATGATAAGGGTGAGTGGAGAAGGGTAAGGGTACAAGCCTTGGAGATAGAGACTCTGTCCCAAGCCTCCTTTGGAGCTCTGATGATTGGAGAGGAATAGACACCCCATGGTCTTTGTTTCTTAGGCAGCTATGTTATTTTCCATATATGTACCACTGCTATGGTTTGGTCGATAAAACACCAGTGTTTTTCAAAGGAGGCCTCTTCTGTTCATGAAGATATCATAGTTGAGTCGCTAAGTAGTAATTGGAGAGATTTGGAATGCCCCGGCCTCCCTCAGTCATTGGTAGGTAGGTCCTTTTCCTTGCCATGTGGTTTTTTTTGCTACCCCATATGAAGTTGTTGTAGTTTGCTTAGGGGCTGTGGGGAAGGTTTGTAAGGGAAGTGTCATCATGACCTTAAGGATTTTGGGTAGGAGGGTCATTTTGACTGCTGCTATAATGCCCACCCTTCACAGGCTGCCCGATTACCAGGAACGTATGTCACTGAGAGCTGAAAACAAAGTCGGTGTATTGGGCTCTGCCGTCTTCTCTGCAGAAGGACATATCTTAAGTCCTAAATATTACACCCAGTTGTGTGCCCAAAGGCGAGAGGGAAAGTGTTCTCAAGGACAGCCATGAGTCCCTGTGAGATGAGATTAAGAATCTGTGAGTTTTGAATATTCACTTTGAAGCTCGAGACCCGACCGAAGGCTGTAAAAAACATTTTTCAGAACAGTGTTCTACATTCTCCTTCATTCAGCCATTGTCAGTTCCGTCAAACCACATCTATGAAGGTGAGGTCCTGATTGGTGTATTCCATTGGTATGCGAGGAGACGCTTATTTGAGTTACACCTGATTCTCTAGGCTGACATGATACCGTTTGATTTATATGCATCTAACAGGGAGGATTTCTATTTACTGGAGAGCAACCTCTTGACAGAAGAGCTCATATTGGATTGTTATACAATTGTGGATGAAATAGATTTTGAAAATTTTGGTGAGTGACACATATTGATCATGTTAATACTAGTGTGCTTGGATCTACATGAGACATATTAGAATTAGCATTACATGAGGATTTCCCTTTTTTCATATGTATTTAGGATAAGTCCAAGAATTTTTATTTTGATCCGGGTCAGAAGTAGAACCGGAAGTACAGGTAGGCTGTAATTTGATACAAAATGGAATTCATATTTTAGAAACTAGGGGTGCATGGTTGTCATATGGATTTTATGGTCTCCTTACAGGAGGTATCCAGGACACACACTTTTGACCGGACAGGTATTTAAAGTGTGATGCATGTGAATTCTCACTTGCTCTTTATTTGGTGTTGCAAAGATTGTTATGTTCATGTGGAAGATTGGTGAGGCTTGCCACGCTTCTTATAGTCTCAATGAGGGCAATTTCACTATGTCATGTGGGCATTAAAATGTAATACATGATGATTATTGATATGCGCATGATACAACCAGGATATGTACTATATTTTATACTTTGATGAGACTTGCGCATGTGTTTCCACTATATAGTCACAGTCACAGTATATGGAATATGTTATTATGGACACAAAATGTCACCAGATTATGAGTGTGAAAATACTTGAGTACAGGATGTAGCATTACATTGGGGACCATTTTTCAGTTTTTTAGCCCTGAGGAAGTCATGGGGTACGCACTTGTATGACGAAACACGTATTGGCTAAAAATGAAGAAGAGGCCAGCAGGCCGAAAATAAAAGAGAAACATCAAATTACTAATCTTGTTCATGCATTTATGATTATTGTACTTTCATCTACTGAGTTGCATGTGCTTGAGGTTGGAGTGTTGGTTCTCTGATCTTTTTTATAAGTTTTGGGGGAGTGGGGTGAATCTTCTACTCTTTTTAAGTGCCGCAGTTAAGACAGGATCAAACTAAAATAGTGTGTTATTTTCTTGAAAGCGCCAAGTCCCTAACAAGTCACCCATTTTGAGTGCACAGTGTCGTAATCCCTACCCCTCAAAGCCTACTTGTAATGCAATCTACAGTAGCCTGGTGCCCAGTCATAGTGGTGTCTCTTTTGTGAGTTTCCGTTCTCAACCTGTTTATCTCAGAGTGGCCCTCCAAACCCTCAGCACAGTAGAAATAGACGGGGCAAAATAGACGGTGGTTTTCCTCCATATAAATGATGGAGAGGTGTCAGGATGCTTGTTTCCGGTCCAGGGAAGACCTGGCTTGGCAGTTCAGGCTGGACCGTTCCCATGAGGCACAGGGTCAAGACTGATTTGCAAATGGCTGGGTCTGAACTGGGGTGGCGAAGTGAGCTAAAGAACGTTAATGGATTCAACCCAGATCTGTGACTGGGCGGTGAGTGTCTGCAAAGTTTCAGCACTCTGTCCATCATCTCCTTGTGAATGAGGTGAGGTGTTCCCCATGACCCATCTCTCTAGCCACCAATCCATATATCCAGTCATTAATTACTAGCAGGTGTGCACTCTACATTGCCCTGGCCAATCCAACATCATAAGTTGATGTGCAACCAAGTGTCGACCTCCCCCCCAGATGAAATTCGTAAGCTTCATGGAGATATCCCTAAGCACAGTACCTGGTAAATAGTGGGTATAATTTTGCAATGTGTAGGGATATTTGGGTAATATGGTCATTTTAATAAGAGCTATCCGACCCACAACTGAAATGGAGAGAGTTACTCACCCCTGAATAGTGTTCCGCACCATAGCCAACAACGGCATTATATCGTTGGCTTTGGCGACCTCTATTATGTCTCTAATGTAGACACATATGTATCTGAATTGTGTAAATGAAACCGTCAATCCCACATGTTATATAGCTCTTGTTTTCCCAATGGAGAAAAGCTGTGTTTTTTGCTAATTTACCCTTAGACCATAGTGTCAACCAAAGTTCTCCAGCATTTCCAGCAGCAATGAACTGGATTTCTCTGGCAGACTTATGTATAAAAGAAGGTCATCTGCATATAGAGAGACCTTGTCACTACATGTATCTGACCATGCACAGTCCATCAGTCTCTCACCTGATCGCATCAAGAATGCCAAGGGTTTTAGTGCCAGAGCAAATAACAGGTGCAACAGTGGACACCCCTGTGCACTTAAGCAATACCTTACTTGTGGAATGCTGTGGGATGTATTGGCATATTTTTCATTATCGAACCTTGTTAGATTATTGAATGGATGGAGATTGGAGACAGAGCTGCACGGTTCAATGAATAAATGAATAGATGGATGGTGACTAGTGGGTGGATGAATTAATTAAAAACTGGATGACAATGAATAAAGACTTTTACTTCCGTGGAGCATATGGTCTTAATGCTTAAGGAGGGGTGGGTGCCCTGGACTTCATTTTAGCTTCTGCATTAAAACATCTGCCTCCCCAGGCACTACCACTATCAATCCTTATGAAACATGCATAGCTCGTATGTATTTAACACAACGCACTGATTTAGTTCCTCAAAGATTTGAACACAAAGCATTAAAACGTGAACTAAAACTGGAGAGATAATGCGATAACTATGTAATGGCTGAATTACACAAAAATCTAGCTTTAATCCCAGCTTCCACTTGACCACATAGAGTGATTCCAGGCTATTCGTTTTTTCCCAGTATTTCCCTTTTCTTGGGGGAGGGTTGGGAGGGGGAACAAGGGAGGGGGGAATAATAAAAAAAATTGCACTTACCTCTTTACCACCAACCGCTGGCCACCGCCTCTTCTTTCTCCGTCCTCCTCTCGGCAGGAAGCACACAGCCTCCCAGAATCCCCTGCCTAAGCAGCGTTGTGATTGGTCTGAGCACCGTGGTTCGGCACTCAGACAGGGGCTGGCAGGCTGTCCATGTTCTCCACCCAGGCTGTAATACAGCCTATGTGGAGAACATGCAGAGGGCGCATGATGCTTGCCCGGCCCGAGACAGCTGGCCAAAGCGTCTTGCGCACTTTAAGTGCTGCCACCACTCTTCCCGCTGTGACGCTGGGAGCCCAGCCCCACCCACATGGCTTCAGCTGCAAGCTGAATACAAAAAACAAAATGATAATAACAAACGTTATTATCATTTAATTTTTTGTATTCAGCTTGCAGCTGAAGCAGTAGGGCGACGCTCCTCCGCCTTAGCGGAGGAGCCGCCACTGGCTAAGAGCACTGTTGTCAAGGTGGTGGTGGGGCAAGAATGTCTTTAATTTCATGATTAGAATCTGTTATATTTGCTCATGATTGGAACCACCCAAATGCAAAAACAACTGCTTTAGTAGCACGCTTTAAAATCATGGATTTGCATTGTTTATTTATAAGCACTGCAGGCAGGAAACTAGCAACAAAACTGGCCCCCACCAGCAGTGAAACCACCCCCTATCCAGCCAGCTCACTGGGAAAATGCCCAGTGCCCCGAAGCATCATTCCGGGCTTGTCAGCTATCATCTAGCCAAGTGAGTTCAACACTGACCCGTTGATTATATAGCAAGCATAAAAGGAGCTGTGGATTTGAAAGCTAGTTTCATTCAAGGCTTCTATCAACTCAAAGCTACAGTTCTTTTAAACACTGGTGTTGGCCACTGTTTTTGTAATTTCCTTATTATGAATTTTTATTGTGTAAGAGTAGAATGTCTTTTTATAGGAATACGTGGTCTGCATGCTTTTTTCACCCCTGAGATTTTCATGAGGTCAGTCACAGTAGCCCTTTTGGAGCTGGGTGGAGGGAATATAACAATGATACAACAGAGTCTTAGGAGGGACTTTACATATTAGTTGCAGACTTCTCTCACCCATCAACCACTGCCTGTCGTGCGCATCTGAAATTATGCTCAAATCTGCACTGAAAGCTTGGGCCAGATTCCTGGCTCTGCCGCAGCTCAAGGTCCTCTTGTTCCCTCGAGCCCAAATGTAGCCAAACCTTCATGTGGTTTCTGCCTGCCATCATGTTCTTACATATGCACCAGGAATTAAAAACAAAGCAGTGACCTTTGATGTAAAACAGTCTGGATAAAGAGTTGCTAATCTAGTTGCTGAGTTGCATAATGTGAAACCAGAAAATCTGAGACCAATCCCAATTTCCCCACTTAAGCAAACTGTGTGATCCTAGGCAAATTTTATTTCACCCTTCTCCTTTTTCTTCTCTATCATGTATAAAAGCACTTTCAAACACAGGAGCTCAAGATGTGCGCTGTACAAAAAAACTAGCTTGTGTTTGATTTAATAGAATATAATGTTGCTCCATGTATAAGAATCTAAGCGCCAGATGTGCCTAGGAAAGTTTTAGCGATTACCAAATAGCGAATTTTTTCCGATTTGCTATTTGGCAATCGCAAATGTGTTTAACACAGTTTGCTATTCCTAGTGTGTCCCAAACAGACCTACCTCATTAATATTCATAAGGTAGGTCTCGGTTTGCGACTCATTGGGATTGGGAATTGAGAAATGGGATGGTGGCCTGCTGGGGTTAGCAGAACACCACGCCTGTGATTGCTTTTCAATAAAGCAATGTTTTTTTTAAATGCTGCCTGCTTTCCTTAGAGGAAAACGGGATGTGTTTCAAAAAGAAAAATTCGAGGTTTTCTTTTCATTTTTTTAAGAGTAGTAAATGTTTTCACAAACATTCACAAAGGGGAAGGGGTCCCTTGGGGACTCCTTCCCATTTGCAAATGGGTTACCACCCACTTGAAGTAGGTGCATTTTGGTTGCAAAACATTCACACATACAATTGCGATTCAATATTAGCGAGTGACGCCCTAAACACACTCCTTCCTAATACAGAGTCGCAAACCCAATTTGCGATTTGGTAATAGGTGACTGAATCGAAAATTGGCCCTTTGAACATCAAAAAATGCTTTTTTTGCAGTTGCAAACGGCCCCATTCGCAGAATCGGGCCATTTGCAACCTCAAAAAAGCTTTGTACATTTGGTCCTATGTCAGATTTAGAGTGCATATAACTGACCTGCCTCTTTGTTTGCTAGTGGCATTGTGGGAGGGGGGGAATGTTTCTAAGTTCATGTTTGAACATTTTCACTTTTATTAAATACCTCTCAATGCAGTGATACAATCTTGTGTACTAGGGTGAAAAGATTCGGCAAGTTAAAGAAATAATTTTTGGGGAATTTTGAATAGGCTTTATCATATTTTCACATGAGGTTTGTTGCAGGATTAGCATCCTTAATATTTTCACGGATCGTCAATTGCACAGGCTCTTAGAGTCAAGTCAGACCCTTGGGTCGGCTCTCCCTGTCAATTTATTGGCTTGCCTTCGTCTGCTCAAGTCACAAATATGAAAGACATGATTTCCTCCCCTCATTCCTGGGCCTGGTACTTCACCTGGTATCTGCCTTTGAAGGAAGCCATGATCATGGCTAGCCAAGCCATGATTCCTACATCTCTTGGTTGGGCAAAACCTATTTTTTCTGTTATAATTTAATCTTGTGACCTCAAGCCAAGAAATCTCACATCTTTTATTTGTGCACTTTAAACGGCGCTTTAAGCGTGATGAAAAATGTGTAGGGAGGGTTTGTCTCTGAAAGGGGTGTGGCCTATGTAATGAAGGGCATGGCTTAAACATGTAAGGGAATTACTGTTATTCCCATTGTGTGCCATGTGATCAATATATTGGTTCCTCTGAGCTTTTTGTTATTGCATCCAGATGTATAACACGACAACTGGCATACACCTAAAACAGCCAAGACTATTGGCTTTGTGAATGGCTGTTAGCTGTTTAAGATAAAAGAGTAACAACAATGATTTTGTTGTGAATAATTAATATTGAAAATATTTCAATTCTGAAATTGTGAGACTGTGCATTAAACATTACTGAGACCTGTGGAAGGAGTCTGAGAGTCTGTCTTCAGAGTGCCTGAGGCACTCCCGTTATGTTCACTCTGTCCTAGACATGTATGCCCTTTTTCTCTCCACATCTCGTCCGTCTGCATACCTTACACCTCGCCTCTTTCCTCCTCAGCTCCCTCTTTTTACTATCTCCTGAGTACACTACCACACATCTCCTTCATTTCACCATCCCACAAAGACACTACACACCCACTCAACTGTAAGCATTGTATTTTCTTTTACTTTCGCCTTGTCGATATTTTGACAACTGTGTACCTCCTTCTCAAACATTTGCACAGAATCATAATTGCAACTGGGATATGTTACCATTGCTCTGTGCACTTTGCAGAGAGGCTAAGGATTGGGTAACAGCTAAAACTCATTCAGATATGTAAGATTAAGTAAAACATATGAAATATAAACAACAATTAATTCGCTGACATGGATTATCTTTAAAAAATTTACATTCATCGTTCAGAAATCAATCAATGTTTTTGCTATTACAGTTAACGACATGAATATAGGGCCCGACAGCGACCCATTTAAATATCCGATTTTAATTATTACCAGCCCACTTAAAGCCCTGGTTTAAATGTAATGAATTGCCGTGTTGCCTTTCTGCACAGCTCTGATTTTTGTATCCTCACACGTCACATGCAGGTTTCTAGGACCTCCCAGCTTGTACTCTATCCATAGGCTTCTCATTAAATGGCTGATCGAGATCTCGGCTCTGCGCTCTTAGGGCCAGACTTATCAAGGTTTTGCGCAAGGGCAACACAAAGCCTAGGTGAGATTCATCAAGCCGCGCAAGGCCAGCTTACGTGGCCCTGCATGGCTTTATAAATCTAGAGTAACGCAAGGCAGTACAAATCGCTGCGTTGCGTTACTCTGCCCCAGGGAGGCGTTGCATGGGTGGAGCGTGGGTGTTCCTTCCGCATTCATCCAAGGATTTTGGCACATTCCCAGATTTACCATTAGTGTGTGGGAATTCGTCAAAATGCTACGTCTCTCCAGGTGAGGCGTACTGAGGCGAAATATCTTTATTTCTCCTCGTTTTTTCTACAGCACACATAGAAAGAGGAAAATGCCTCTCAGGATTGTTTTTGTGCAGGAATGTGTCCCTTTCTGTACAAAAACACTCCTGCCTACAATGCAGGCACCCTTGCACCATGATGCAAGGGTGCCTGTATTGGCACTAGGCAGCCAAAAGTGGGCCAGCGCTAGGAACGGACAGGAATGCGCGGTGTAATGTTAAATATGGCACATTCCTGTCCTTTCCCTTAAAGGCAGCGGCCGCAGCGCAGCAAAGTGGCTTGCTGCGTTTCCTGAAAGAATGATAAATATGGCCCATAGCGACTGTTTTTATCTGAGAAAACTGATGTTGAACCCGTATTATACAAACAGATAAAGAAGGAAGCTCAGAACATTTTAATTAAAAAGCCCCCTTTCTCTCATGCCAGGCTGTCATCGGCAGCGAGGCGCGTGCACCTTTCGGGGGTGGGCTAATCGCGGCAATTAGCGTTTCAATGGCCGTGACACGGAAGTGACGCCCGGAGAATTATGCCATTGATGATGTCGCCACGAGCGGCTAATTAGGCTCCGCACTCTCTGCAGCAGACAGGCCTCTTAGACTCAGTTCTCAAATATGGATTTAGCGTCGAGATTGAACCAAATGCCCCGCTGGGCGTGGGGGAGGACGGGGCTCTAATGTGTTATGAGCCAGGTTACAGAAATGTGTACACTTGCAGTGATTCACCTGAACAGAAACAATTCCCGCCCAACCACCGCCGAATGTCATCAAATGTCGAATCCACGCCAGCTATCTCTCATCGGCCTGTGTAAACACATCGAAACCATGTTAGGATTTTAAGGTAGCTTGATTGGTTGATGCCCTTGCTGCAGGTATGTTTTATGTTTACTTTTTACAGCGATTTATGACGGCCTGGCATGTTGTTTTAATGCTGTTACTGGTTGTTGATGACAGGGATGTCGACCCTTTTTTCATTTACTTGATCATTTGTGTACCATTGAGTTGAGCAGGAGCATCTATCTATAAGTTATAAGTAACGGTAGGGAACAGAAGTGTTTGCTTCACAACTGGTAGCTATTATTTGTAGCGCTAAAAAAGGACTTGCGAACAAAAGCTTAAAGTTTGCACTAAATACTAATGAAAACCATATCTAATTAGAATGTGAATAGAATAGCTCAATGTGTGAAAAAGGGTTAAAGAGGGTCTCCACGCTCCCCCAACACTCCCCCCCGCCCCCCCAGGGCATAATGGAACTCTGCTCTTCGCTTGCTGCGGGGGCAGAGCACCCACTAATACCGACTGAACGGAGAGTGGGATGTGGGGGACCCTGGTGGATTAGTCTCTGTTCCACATTCCCCTAATGGACTGATCTGCTGGGATACTAACCAAGTGGTAGGCGCAGGGCTTTAATTGGGATGAAAAAACTGGGGGGTCTCCCATAGGGGCGTGGCTTAAATCACTTAAGCTAAAAATCTGTACTTAGCATAGTGTGCTGCCCACCAGGGTCGGATTGGGACCAAAAATAGCCCCGGGCAGCCCCAAAAAAGTGGCCCACAGTTAAGGAGTGCGACCTTTCACAAAACATTGCTTAGTTAGCATCAGGAGGCTCATTTTTGGAGAAATTTGTGGCACATTAAGCATTTTTAAGCTTGAAGGGTCAGTAGCATTGGTGAAGATTGGAGACACTGCAGATGTAAAAACTGAATACCTAGTTGAGTCTCATCGCCTTGTTCAAGGTTGCAAGAATCCTGCTCTTAATCAGCTAGGTCCTCAACTCTGATTATAACCTCAATCAGAAATCTAGTACAAATCAAAGGGGCAAAAGGGGTTAGGTCAGGATCCCTGGGTAAAAGAACCCGCAATGACAAGTGGAAGAGAAAAAGCGGCTCTGAAATTCCTCCTCTTGATTCACTACATACGGATTTCATAGAATAAAACCTGTTATTTTCAGTAGCGCTCGCCCTTGTTTCGGCCCCCTTTTTTTTAATACAAGTAATTAATAATAACCTATTATTCACCAGTATAATAAAAAATATGCCCACCCTTGCTGCGGCCTTAGGCAGTAAATCATGGCTGGCAAATGCGCATAGGGGCACCTGCAACAGTCATCAGCGCGATTGCCCAGGACTAGCAAAGTCCTCGCCTTGGCCTCTGGATCCTGCCAGGCCTCAAGACCTCCCCATTAGTGACATGCTGTAGTGTCACTGGTACAGGTAGCCTTGGGCGCTGTTGTGGTAATCCCTACCGTGCCCAGGGCTACCCATCAGTCATGCTGTCAGCTCATCCTCTCCCATCTCATCACGGGGAGAGGGGTTGGCAAGAGCCTCATTCACCGCACCCTACCTTATGACAAGATGAGTTGCAAAAGCAAGAAACTGACAGCTGGAGCCTATGCATCACTGTGCAGACTCCAACTATGTGACTCAGTTCTAGAGGCTGGAAGAAGCTGTGTACCTGCCCTGAGAGTCTATCCAATACCATTATCAGAAGCACAACAGGTCAGGTAGTTTAAGGTAAGTAAGTAAAATAAAACCCTGTGAAATGTTGTGTGAGGGTGTATGTGTGCTGTGTATATGAGTGATAGTGTAACTAAGTGAGATTGAGTGAGTAAGAGGGAGTGGGAATAATTAAGACTAAGTTAGAATTAGAGAGTGAGTTAAAGTGAGTGCCAGTGAGTGTGAGCTAGAGTGACTGAGTGAGTGAGAATGAAGAAGAGTGAAGGCGGTAATTCTTGCTATATGATGTACCTAGGTAAAATGCAGGCACACAAGCTGTAATTCCTGGCATATGGAACAGCTGTGGCAAAATGCTGGTACTGACATACTAGGCATAATTCTTGGTACAATGGAAACTATGGCAAAATGCAGGCACTGGCATATTGGAGGTAATTCTTGGCATCTGGGATGTGGCACCCAGCGCAAAATGCTGTTGCTGGCACACTAGAGGTAGTTTGTTGTCTATGGGACGCCAGTGGTAAAATGCTGGCCCTGGCATATTGGAGATCATTCGTGGCATATGGGACACCTATAGCAAAATGCTGGTGCTACCATACTCAAGATAATTCTGGACATTAGTCAGGGCAACCATGGCATATTGGGTGGGGGACGCAGGCAACCACAAGAAAATTCTGGCCTTGACATTCTAGTGGTAAATTTGACCTTTGGGTCACCCATCACAAATAGATATGGATGCAGTCAATGGCAACAACGTGCCACTGGCAAACTGTATGTAATTCTTGGCATTAACCGAGGGCCCATGGCATATGGGAACCATCTTTACCAAAATAATTCTAGCCCTGACACATGGAGATAATTATTAACATATAGGGGCACCCGCTGCACATTTTGAATTAAATGGGAGTCAAACGTTTTCATTGACATGGTACACCTTTAAAGTACTTCAGTATTTAGTAAGTGCACTTTGAGAGACAATGGTATTTAAGCAAGTTTATGTGTAAACTCTGCTTTACAGTACAATATTTAACCTCCTTTTTAAATAGTTTTTTAGGGGGAGACACCTCATGAACCTTCCTTGAAGTTGGGCATACTTGCTTTGCTTGCTCACAGGAATGGAGAGCAAGTATTACACCACTCCACTTTCAAAGCAGCTTTTTGACTTTGTTCAACCCCTGTATGTAAGGGACAGGCATCATTTAATTTCTTATTTAATTTCTTGTATAGCGCTATGTGTCCGAGTGTAGGGCGACATAGCGATTTACATCATACTCACATATTGTACACAGAAAATGAATCATACAAGTGTATAAATCGATTCATAGGAAATGTTAACATAAGACAATGATGGTTACAAGGTGTAAAAGTAGCATATCTTCCATATTGGTTTGTATAATATGTTAAGAGTGCTTGTTCAGGTGAAACAGACAAGAATTAAAACATAACGCAGTGGTTGGGGATGTCTGCACTAATGAGAGTTTATTACTACCCAAAGAAACTCTTTTTACCATTATCAAAATAAAGAAAGATTGATTAAAAATGAAATAAGTTTCTATGCTTTGCAGTCTGCATGCAGCTCCTTGATGCTGGTTCACAGCGCACTGCGCTGCAGTGGAAGGATTATAACTAGCGGCACTGGAATTATGTGATTCAGCAGCTATGGCATTTTCTGTGTAATTATGGGTTTGCCACATTTGCCACTTAATTCTATTGCATAATATGCAGATTTTAAGGAAAAAAATTGTTTCTAAGTCAGTCAGTTTAAAAGGTACAAAAAAATTGGCGACACGTGTTCCTAGACATTGGAAGGCCCTTCTCAAATTTTGGCTGGTCATCTTTCAGTTGTTATTGCTGTATTTGATTGTTAAACTGATTCTAATGGGGTGAAATGTTTTCCCAGACTGGGATGACAATGTTATGAAACAATACCATCAAAAAGTTGCATAATATGTCTTTTCGTGCCCCAAAATATAGTCAACTGCCGCATAATTTGGTCCTCCCTACTGTGGTGGTGAGCCTCAACAAGGCCTACCAGTGCTTAGGGGTTCTCCCTTTCTGCACAGAGTCCTCAGACCAATAGGAAGAAGTTGGCACAGAAACTGGAATAGAAAAGACAGAGTTTATTAAACCTCATGAGGTGGAACTACATTCACACAGCCCCCTTCGGTAATGCATGAAGTAGCACCCCGAATGGAAGGACCTTGGTCCTTTTATACCCACACAGGGGCTCAAATGAAGGCGGTACAAACACAAAATGCTGGTTTTAGGTACATATAAGGTCATACAAGAAATGCACAGTCGACAAGTGGGTGGAGCTAACAGTTTCTACTTCTAGTAGACACATCCTGACATTTATAAACTCGGAACAGCTGCATAGACAGCTGCGAGCTCAACTGAGCATGTGTAAAGCAAAAAGACTAAATATAACTCGTCTCTAGGCAGATTTCAAGAGCAGTTAACAGGAAGGTAGGACAGAGCACATGACGAGCACATGGCAACCAAAATGGCTGCCAGAAATATAAAATGGATTCCACAAAGCGGACAATTTAGTCTCTGAATACAGGATGTCTTCGGCTAATGCTTAACTTAAGTGCTGCCAAATTACAACAGACGACCCTTTCAGCATTAGCTGAAGACATTCGTTTATCTGGGGTAATCTAAATATTCATCCCGTACATCTATTAACATTATTTCGGCCACCTCTTTATTCAACATTTGTTGGGCCTTTGTTTCAGCAACGTTCCTTTTGGCAGGTATACAAGCAGAGATGCAAATGGAGCAAAGCATTGGACCACATTGGATACATACACAGCATGTAAAAAGTATTATAATCATTACACACAGGATAGTCAGTAGCTTCCAGCCCCAAGCAGAAACAAGAGTCCAAAACCATCCAGCAAAAGTCCAAGTACCAGTCTCTGGATGAATTTCTGCAGCAATCTTATGCAGTTTTGATATTGCGCCATATACTGAAGGTGAGTGATCCGGTATGAATACGCAACAGCTGCTACCGATGATGCGACATGCACCACCTCGATCAGCCAAAATCACGTCTAACACCATCCTATTCTGGAGTGCTACAATCCTTGCAATCTGTAGTTCCTCTGTAATGTTCCCAAGTGCCATAGCTGTCTGATTGGTAACAGCTTCCACAACACGAGTCAATCGCCTGATCTTTCTACTGTTCAATGCAGCACCCACAAAGAAAAATAAGCCCAAGTTGAAATCAACATATTGTTGTAGGGTAGTGTCGGTTTGGTCAACTTCATCCATACTTATTGTCCTCTTATTTCTGTTTTTGGAAATATCATTGTACAGTTTAAAATCACGGTGATATAATGCAGGTGCCAGAAACACAGGGGGCAACAGAAAAGATACATAGCAGATTCCTGACCACCCAACAGGTAATTGATAATATCCGTTATTTCCACACACAAAATACGTATTATGCGAGGCTGTGAAAGTGCTGTTATTGGCACCTTCAATGGTCAGGATTACAGTACACTCGCTCCTCCCCACTGGAATTCTTCCAACACTACAGATACACAAATCTGCTTTAGTTTTTGTCACAGAAATCACAAAAGGTCCAATGTTCTTTATTATTCTCACATTTGTGAAGGCATATGGTGTTGAAATATTGTCCGGTTGATACTCTTCCCATTCCCATTTAGTCCCTTTGGCTTGTGGATAACCTTCTTTATTTTGATAACACACTTTATTAAGTTGAAAAATAATCCCACCTACTGAAGGCTTTCCAAATGCAAACAAAAGCGCATACCAAGCTTGACAAGAACCATTGTGAGAAAATGGAAGAGGAATAAAAGGTGTTCCTCCTTTCTTTTGATGTGCAGGTATCATCCCACACACCCAACAGTTGGTAGTATTTGTAGCATTGTGAGTATGGTGCAACATCTGGATAAAGGTATTGTTTAGATAGGATTGTCGATGCTTCTGCTCATGGTAGGGAAGAGTGAAGTAGTAGTGTTCCACTGGTACTGGCGTAGTGGCAACAAAAAGCTGTCGAACAGGAGCCACCTTCTCGATGTACCACGTAATTGCTGCCATAGCCACCATAGCAACAACAAACCCTACAGCACAAATGATTCTTTTGTTATTCATTTCAGCAACAGTAATGATTGATCTTTCTAAAAACTTGTTGAAAACAATCGTTGGAGCTCTTCTCCCTGGGCAGCCGTTGATTTCTTCACCATGGGCCAAGGCGGGTGTCACTACACTAATGCAGGGCTGATCCCCCTCCCCTTGCCACATCGGCTCTCCGTTTCACTAACCCAGGGCAGTAGCTCAACCAGTCTTTTTCAAAACTGCAGATTCTTTCCTCGGTCTCAATTGATATCTGGATACTCCAGTGATCGTGTGGTCCGGGAAGACTTCCGCAGATTCGTCAGGTGAGATAGCTTGGCCTTTCTCCGTCTCCAGAATCTCTCGATGGTCGGTCAACACAGCAGGTTCCACCAAGGCAGGCGACACGCGTTTGCAGTGTGTGCTGTGGATCCAATTCTTTCTGTTTGTCACTCGAACTGCTGTCCTTGTCGCAAGGAGCACCTGCTCTGGTCCTCGCCACCTCGGCTCCAAGCTGTTTGATCTGTCGAAGACCTTGACCATTACGTGATCACCAGGACGGAGTTCGTGGGCCTCACCTGTAGATCTGTCAGGAAGAGCTTCTCGAACCTGTTGATGAATAGAAATCAAACTGTCGGTTAACTGTGCCAAATAATCATTCATCAGAACACAAGGAACATCATGTATGGGGCGTGGCTTAGGAATTCCCCAAATGTTCATCGGTCTCCCAAACACCACCTCATAGGGGGTAAGACCTGATCGTGAATGTGGCACCGATCTTATGGACAACAATGCCAAGGGTAGTGCATCTGGCCACTTTAGAGACGTGGAAGCCAGTATTTTCGCCAATTTTGATTTTAAAGTAGCGTTATACCTTTCCACCAATCCTGCTGATTGCGGGTGGAAAACTGTATGGAATTTCTGTTTGATCCCTAATCCTTTCAGTACATGCTCAACAACTTGCCCAATAAAATGAGGTCCATTGTCACTCCACAAAAGTTTGCAAACACCGTATCTAGGGAAAAACTCCTTTAGAAGCACCTTTGCTGTGGTGAGAGCAGTATTATCCTTTGTAGGGTATGCCTCTATCCACTTACTGAAGGCACATACCACCACTAGGACATATTTCAGATTATTGCAGCGTTCGAGTTGGATGTAATCCATCTGCAAAACTTCAAAAGGTGCGGTTGGTGTAGCAAACCCTCCTGTAGGAGTTCGTGTCCCTTTTCCAGGATTATACTGCCAACAGATCAAACAGGACTGTACTACTCTTTTGGCTGTGCTAGCAATTTCAGGATGCTCCCAAACTTGTGTAAGCAATTTAGTTATTGCTAGAGCTCCAACATGTGCCAGCCCATGTGCCATTTGAACCATAGGTTGTAAATAGGCTGCAGGCAATTTCCACTTATTCATTTCTTTGTTACGCCAACAACCCTCATCATCTAACATTCCTTCTTTAGACCATTGCTCAAACTCTTCCACAGAAGCAGATCTCTGTATATCCAATACTTCCTCTCTAGCATCATGCCAACGCTCAGCTTGTGATTTCACTACGTACATGGATGTAGTGCTTCGCTGCATCGCAGTTTCACGGGCTACGCGGTCTGCAAAGGCATTGCCTTGTCCTATTTTGTCAGTCACTTTCTTGTGTGCGCTACACTTCATAATAGCAACTCTCTTTGGGTATGTAAGTGCAGTCAAGAGATTATGCACTAACTCTCCGTGCATTATCTGCATCCCATGGGATGTAAGAAAGCCTCTTTCCTTCCAGAGTAGGCCAAAATCATGAACCACTCCAAAAGCATAGCGGCTATCCGTGTAAATGTTCACACACAAGTCAGTGCTAAGCTCACACGCTCGTGTCAAAGCTATTAGTTCAGCTGCTTGAGCTGACTTCTGAGGTATGCGAGCTGTTTCCACTACTGTCTCAAGCGTGGTAATTGCATAAGCAGCTGAAGTCGTGCCATCTGGTAACTTCAGACAGGACCCATCAACCCACAGTTCCCCATCTACATCTGGAAGGGGCGTATCTTGCAAATCGATGCGACCCTTTGTCTGCTCCTCAGTAAGGAATATGCAATCGTGAGGCTCCTTTGACTGAGACTGAGTCGCAGGATATGGCAACAAAGTGGCTGGGTTCAGTGTCGCACATCTCTTCAAGGTAATATGAGGTGCTAGCAGTGTCAATTCGTATCCTGTCAAACGAGCACTAGTTAAGTGCTGAGTCTTAGTCTGATTCAAAAGGGCATCTACTGCATGGGGTACTAGCACCAACAGTTTGTGTGACAAAACTATCCCTTCACTCTGACGTATGGACACAGCCGTCGCTGCAACTGAACGGAAGCACCCAGGTAATGCACGAGCAACAGGATCAAGAACTGCAGAAAGGTATGCGCAAGGACGCTGTTTGTCCCCGTGTGTCTGTACTAAAACTGACAATGCACATCCTTCTTTCTCATGTACATAGAGTGTAAAAGCCTTCATATAATCTGGTGTGCCTAACACTGGTGCAGAGCAAAGAGCTTGTCTCAACTGACAAAAAGCATTTTGACATTCATCTGTCCATGGAAGGGGGATCGGAGTGTTTTTAGTCAAAAGTGCTAGCAAGGGTTTAACAATGTGTGAAAAACCCAATATCCATTGCCTGCAAAACAAAGTCAGACCAATGAATGCACGGACATCTTTCTGCGTGGAAGGTACTGGGGTGTCTAAAATTGCTTGAATGCGATCTGGTGTTAGTGCACGGCCCTCCTTAGACAGAAGGTGTCCTAAATAGGTCACCTTTGGTCTACAATATTGCAATTTCTTCCGTGATACTTTATGGTGGTGTGTAGCAAGAAAAGAAAGCAAGGACAAAGTGCATTTCTCACACTGCTCAGGTGTATCAGCTGCCAACAAGATGTCATCGACATATTGTATGAGAGCCACTCCTTTAGGCAAGGTAAAGGAATCAAGCTGTCTCTTCAATGCTTGACTGTAAATACTAGGACTCTCAGTATAGCCTTGAGGAACTCTACAAAATCTGTATGATCTATTATTCAAAGTGAAACCGAACAAATATCGGCTATCAGGATGAATAAGAATCGAGAAGAAAGCATTCTTCAGATCAATTACAGAAAATGTAGTTGCTGTTGGAGGGACCAGGGTAAGCAATGTCGTTATGTCAGATACTACAGGGTACTGTGGTACTACAATCTTGTTAACTTCTCTCAAATCGATGATAAATCTATAGATCCTAGTGTCAGTATCTTTTTTCAAAATGGGAAGAATCGGACTATTGCAAACATTGTAAGGAACTTCTTCCACAACCCCCACCTTAATTAAATCATGTACAATACGTGTGAGTGCTTCTTCTCCTTCTCGAGAAATTTTATAATGAGGCAGTCTTGGCAATAAAGCCCCCTCCTTGACACTAATATGTACTGGTGGAATAACCATTTGTCCTACATCAGTGTCCGAAGTAGCCCACAAAGTACTAGGGAGTGAGGCTAGTGCAATGTCCTCTTTAACAATACAAGATCTCTCAATCACAGGGTAGTTGTCATTCAAAATAACCCGTACTCCTTCCGGAGAACACCGTATCGTAGCCCTGAAATATTTAAGCATATCAAGACCCACAATATTGTCTGGTGTGTTTGGAGAAAGCAAAAACGGACATGGAGCAGTAAACTTATCAACATCGAATGCAAGTGGTTGTGACAATGGGCTAAGGGAAGGTGTTCCATCGAAAAATATCGATGTGATGGTTAAGCCAGACAGGGGAGCCCTTGGAACCAATTGTTTAGACAAGGCGCTACGAGTAGCTCCTGTATCAACCAGAAACTGATCAGTAGAGCCCAAAACATGCGCTGTAACATAGGGACCCCTCTGATCTACTGGAACTTCAACCGATTCCTTACCCCATCCTAGGCAATCCTATGCATAAGCAGAATCTTGAAAATCAGAGGGCACATAGTCAGACATTTGATATTGGTTCCTTCTATCAAAAGTATTAAACCCATCCTGCCCATGTGTATTAGCATCAAACCGAGCACGATCATTCGCACTTCCTCTAGGCCCTGGATATCCTGAACGATTTCTCATTTGTCCCCGACCACGTAGATTCTGCTGAGCACGCAGTACTGGACAATCAGAAAGCCAATGTCCAAATTTTTGCAGTACGCACACTGATCAACAGACAAATTCGAACAAGTATAGGAAGGAAAGGACGAACCATAAGATCCACGTCCACCTCTATCATGACCTCTAGAAGGCGGACCATAAGCTTGAGCCAACATAACCTTTGTTTTCAACTCTTTAGACTTTTTGTCCTCATTACCTTTAGTTTCTAATTCTTGTTGCTCATAATACTTAAAAGAGAAACCGGAGAAGAGGTAGTCCATGAACTCTCACTGGCCTTTAAGCGACTAGCTATCCCTGGCAAAAGGTTTGCAACATATTTATCATCAAACAGATGCCTACCCGTATCATCTATCAATGACTGGCCACTAAAATCGTGGAATGCCTCTTCAAAGCGTGTGAAAAAGTCAGAAACTGATTCATCTACCTTTTGCTTGCAAGACGCTAACACTGTCCAATCTATCTTTTTAGGGGGAATGATCGTCTTTAACTTAACTAATATAGCTGCCGGAAGATTTAAAATTAACTGACACGGTTTCTGTGCAGGTTCTCTATCTTCATCTAACCGCTCTAAATCTTTCCACAATGCTCCAAATGTCGCATTATCATCAATTGTACGCACAGTTCTCCACATATCAGGCGGTAATATTAATCCAAAAAACAAATCAATATCAGACAAAGTCATAGTACAAGAGCTAATTGCACCCTCAACTTCCTCATAAAAGGCTGCTGGATTCTTTCGCGGATCAGGCAATGCATTTTTAAGGGCCATAACATCTGCTCTATTCCAAGGAGTGTAAACCCAATTATAAATAATGTACCCTTTCACATTAAGAGAAGTCTTATCATCATCTGCACCCGTTCCTTTAGGAGGAACATATAAAGGCGCGGCTTCCCGCATGGGTTTCACATGAATTACAACATTCTTGTCTGTTTCAGGAGTAGAAGTTCGTGCCATGCTGATCTGAGATGCTAGTGCAGCTGCTTCTGCTGCCTTTTTCTCCTCTCGCAAACGGGCTGCTTCAACACGCAGTTTAACCAAGCGTCTGATCGTGTCAGCCACCTGGGAGAAGACAAAAAGACCGTCACGTAATTGTTTACAATCAGCTGCTACATCATCGGCCTCTATTTCTACCGAATGCTTCCTAAATCGTTCAATAACCTCTACAGCAAATGTATCGGTAAAATATATTTGCTCCCTTTCCTGCCATCCTTTTATACTATCTAAAAGTTCAGAAGCAGTGGTAGTACTACGAACGGCTTTACGCGCAGCAGATCTAATGTCAGATGCACGCCCAGTAGATAACATTGAGCGAGTTTCTCGAGCTTTGTCCTGGTCTGAAAAAGAGTCCTCATCTGACTCATGAGGAGCGGAAGAAAAAATATACGGAGGTGGAGAACGATCTAATAACAAGAAATCATCTTGCGGTTTATTAAGGATAGGATAAAGGGGCTGCCTAACAGCGTATTGGCCAGTTACCTGTAAATGGCGGTCCCTATCTTCCCTCTCTTTAATTTCTTTCATCTCCTTGTTTTTTTAACTCTAATGCTTTCGCATAAATGGTCTTTCGCTGTTCTTTGTCAATTAAGGCTTGCTCACGCTTCATTCGCTCACACACTTCTTTCTCCCACATTCGCACACAATCAAACATATCTTGCCTAGTCTTTCGTTTAAACATACATTGTTCCACAAACTGAATCTTTCGCAAATCAAATGACCCATACATCGGCCAACGCAACTCAGGATCTTTACTAGTATATTTATTCCATAACGTGCAGTACATTATAGAAGAAATACCATACTTAATATACATATCCCTATTAGGCGTCCCCTCCGGGAGGCTGGTTGTGCTTCATCAAGTCTCAAATTGGTACCACTACAAAAGCAACACATCCTACAAAGTGTGCTGAAAACAGGCATGCCAAAAAAAAATAGTGCAGAATATGCAGTATTATAATCAAAGTAGCGCTTAAGGTACTCTTCGTACGTTGCGCTGTTCAAACAATTTTAAATAGAGAAAATTCTCCTCATTACCTGCCTATATGTATTGCAATACATATATAATTACAAAACAGATTCCAAAATTGGCCAATCATACAAACAAAGCCGCAGTAAGTGTTACTAAACAACCTTACCAATCAAAGGCATCAAACCAACAGCAAGTGCCGCAAAACGGCTCTTACCAATCAAATGGTGTCCAGGTTCCAACTGCCAAGGTCTCAAAATCGACCAAATGGTCACTGCACAGCGAATCAACAGAAGAGATCTCAGTCGAGGACCGGCGCCGCCGGGATGGTCAGATCAGAAAGAAAGGAAAAACGCCGTGGGTGCCAAGACTCAGGTCTCCTCAGGCAGCGATCGTGTCCAGAAGCGAGATTCCAATCCTTCGTCTCGACCAATCCTTCGGGCATCCGAGTCGCCGATGAGCCCCACGTTGGAAGCGCCAATTTGTGGTGGTGAGCCTCAACAAGGCCTACCAGTGCTTAGGGGTTCTCCTTTCTGCACAGAGTCCTCAGACCAATAGGAAGAAGTTGGCACAGAAACTGGAATAGAAAAGACAGAGTTTATTAAACCTCATGAGGTGGAACTACATTCACACAGCACCCTTCGGTAATGCATGAAGTAGCACCCCGAATGGAAGGACCTTGATCCTTTTATACCCACACAGGGGCTCAAATGAAGGCGGTACAAACACAAAATGCTGGTTTTAGGTACATATAAGGTCATACACGAAATGCACAGCCGACAAGTGGGTGGAGCTAACAGTTTCTACTTCTAGTAGACACATCCTGACATTTATAAACTCGGAACAGCTGCATAGACAGCTGCGAGCTCAACTGAGCATGTGTAAAGCAAAAAAGACTAAATATAACTCGTCTCTAGGCAGATTTCAAGAGCAGTTAACAGGAAGGTAGGACAGAGCACATGACGAGCACATGGCAACCAAAATGGCTGCCAGAAATTTAAAATGGATTCCACAAAGCGGACAATTTAGTCTCTGAATACAGGATGTCTTCGGCTAATGCTTAACTTAAGTGCTGCCAAATTACAACACTACTGCATAATTCCAATGTCAGTGATTATAATTTATAAGCTGCAAGTAACAAAAGGACGTCTAAGCAGTAACCCATTGACCTTTCTACATAAAATACAAATCTGTGATCTGCAAGTTACACGTTGTGTTTGCAGCAGGCATATAAACCCTCTCTGCTAACTTTTGATGAGTTAAACCTAACTAGACAAAACACAGCTCTCCCCAGCAAGTAAATACCACAAGTAAACAAAATATACTGGGCATGTGCTGGGTAGATTACTTAATGAAATTTGAACCGGCCAGGTCGAGGTGAAAATCGCCACAACACCTGACCTGGCCTGACCTTCCAACGAGGATTTTCAGTCTTTGTGCACTTCTCCACCCCCTCCGATTTTAGCCTAAATGTGAAGTCCTAGTGGAAGAGGGGCAGGTGAAATGTGAATGACATTGTTTCACTTCTGGGACAGGCTGGGCCCATGGGGGCCGTGGTGAGAACTGACAACTAGGTGAGAATGGCCTAACGGCCACAACAACACCTCGCCTCTTCGCACACTGTGGGCAGTTGACAGAGGCCCCCCAAAAAAGCAGCCCCCTGCTGGCACTTAAGCTCCGGCCCATCTGCCCATGCCCGATTGCCCGTATTGGCAATCCGACCCTGCTGCCCACTGGTATTTTGCTGCTTCTTTCCATTCATCCAGCTATATAATACAAGTAACATTACACCTACAACAAGCCAGGACTATTGGATTTGTCAATGGTTGTAAATTGCATAAGATAAATAAGCGACAACTATGATTTCCTTGTATATAATATTGAAAATGCTTCCTTTCTTTTTTGGGGGCGAGGTTGTGGCTAAGGCTAGAGCTACCGACTATCGAGCTGAGAAAGCAGGTTCGAGCCTCACGTCGGCTCAACATCCTGTGATTCAAAACATGAATATGTCCTTGTGTAATGTAAGTGGTGCTCATGTTTGTTCCAAGTTTGCGCTATAAAAAACTGAAAAATGAGTCTCTTTGAAGTTATATCAAAAGTAATGATGGGTGGTACTATTGCTTAAGCTTTTTTTTTTCCCACCCTGAAGGTAAAAATGGAGAGCCCGGTAGGGACCCGTCTCGGCACCTGCTTATAAGAACTGCTGGTGCTGAGCACCAACAGGACCAGGCCCACTTAAAGCCCTGGGTAGGCATTTCTATTGCCTTCTGGCTGTGTCGAACAGGAGGGCTGGGGCCATTACCAGATGACCTGCTCCCCTGTTAATGCTGGGGTGGGGTAGGGGAGCAGGACCGTTGTGTGAGTGCTCTTTATGGCAGCTTGAGTTGGGGACTCTTCATGCTGAGACGCCATCTCATTTCAGAGGGCTCTCCCCACTGACGGGAGGGTACCGCTCGTGCCGCTCTGGGCCCAGAGAGAAGATGCAGCGACCCTGGGACAGACGGATCTGGAGAGATTAAGCGACTGCACCCTGAAACATCTGCAGTAGCATCGACCTTGTGAGACAATAAACAGACAAAGGTACCTCATACAGAACCTAGTGTGGGATTAGTGTTGAAAGGATCGTCATGGTTAAAGAAGAGAGCTCTCAGTCCTCCCGCCAGGGCATACTCGACAGATTTGCAGGTGCACAGCTCTTCCAATCAGTGACTCAGATGGAACGTGCTGCAGTTGGGCATTGACCCCGACAGATGGGATCCCAGAGAACTCACATTCCACTGACTTGATCCTAAATGCCATGCAATCCTCCAAGGACTCACTGGAGACCATGATAGGAGAGGTACACTCAGACTTTTCCCTTTTTTGTCAAGATTTGCGACAAGTGGTGGAAAAGATCACAATGACGGAAACCAGATTGGTGATAATGGAAGAATCACTTCAAAATATTAAGCAAATGATCGCCAAGTTGACTTAGATGATTTCTTGGAACTCAGAACTGAAGATGCCAAGGGTCGATAAGGCAAAAGAATCTGTGTTTCTTTGGATTCCCCGAAAACATTGAAGCGGGGGATCTTCCTCACTTTCTAGAGTGGTGGATCAGAGAGTGTGTTTCAGGGGAGAGGCTGTCTCACTCAGTGCTTCATCATAGAAAGAGCCCACAAGTTCTAATCTGGAGGCTGCCGCCCGGGTCTCTGCTCCAACTAGTTATTGTACGAGTCCTCAAATATAACGACAAAGATGAAATTGATGCTGCAGCTCAGGCGAGAGGGTCATTGATGTATAAATCCTAGAGCATCTACATCTTTCTGGATTTCACCCAAAATTTTAAGAAACTCTGCAAGCCTTTTGACAATGTTTAAAGGAAGTTGAGGGCTGTAGATCTCAGTGACATCTAGATTTATCCCCCTAAGTTGAAGGCCATTTTCCAAAATTGAACCTTTTTTATCAAATTCCCCTGGGAGACATGGGAATAGGTTGAGGAAGAATCAAACATGCGACACCTGCACCTCCCATGGAGGACTGAGATAATTGGAAAGAGAAACCAACCCTTTATCCGAGAGAGTGATGCTGGGCCTGGCAGTATTCGATCAAGGCGTGAAAGGAATAAGAGAACACCACCGCCAGACTCAGGGTTTGGCATGCTGTTGAAAGTGAGAGCCAAGCGTACATCGACGACCAGCTAATGACGAAATGGTCAAAAAATCCTCATCTGACAAGGGGGATAGCAACATTGAGGTGCAAAAATGGCAACAGAGGTATGGGACGGCGCCATTGAGTCTGGAACTGTTCTAGAAGTTTTCAGCAACTTAGGCCCTTCCTGGCATTTCGATGTGCCCTCAAAACACAAATGTTTCTTGCAAGGGGTTAGTACACAAGCGACCTACACCCCCTCTGTTTATCTACTTTTCATTTACAAATCCCAAAGCACCCTGTGTAGTATTTTACTGTGTTGTTCTGTTAATTTCTTATTGTGTAGGTGTTGAGGGGGGGAGGTAGGGGGTTTCGGTGAAGGGGTAGCCATCCTTCTTCCTCCTCGCTAACCTTGTATGGCATTTAGGCTGACAGTTTGTGACAGATACTTCAAGTTTGGAAGTATGGAGTAGAAGAAGAAAGTTCTATAGCAGCTATAGGTTATTTGAGTTTAGACACTCAAGGCCCAGGCATGCTGGCATGGCTGTACATTTATACAAATTTGCTTCAAGTGGTGGATGGTTCTCTGCAACTAGGACCACAAGGAGGTGGGTCTCCTGGAACGTGAATGGGCACCTAAATATTATTAAAAGAAGAGTGGTGCTTGGTACTGACAAACAATATGGGGTAGATATACAACTACTACAGGAGACGCACTTATTAGCTGACTTCTGTTGCTAACTCCATAGATATGGTTTTGTCACCCTAGCACACTCCAAATTTGGGTGGGGTCCCGCGTGGTAGCGATATTGATACGTAGACACCTTCCTTTTGTAGCAACACATACTGAGAAAGACTTGGAGGGGGGGCAATATGCTTTAGTGTCAAGAGCGTTTGATAACCAACACCTCACAATCTGTTCAGTCTATGTCCCTGCCCCACTTCCCAAAAGTTGGATCCATCATACTAGATGCCACGCCCATAATAACGATAATAGGTTGTGACCTCAAAGGACTAGTAGACAATACATAGAATAGATCCAGTCCCCCACTGGTGACGACCCCTCAGTCATCTCTGTTGGATGGCTCTATAGGGTGAATGGGGCTAAGCGATATTTAGAAGTATTATAATCCACAGGAGGGAGGGTATGCTTTTTTCTTTGGAGCACATAGGTCATTCTCCTGTATTGATTACCTCTTAACACCATAAATTGAACTGCATTAAACCTATGGTCCTTTATGCTAAAGGCCTCTCAAATCATGCTCCAATCAAACTTCGATTTTATGGAGTACCACCTACTACCCCATATATATGGATACTGAGCTCATGGTGGCTTAAAAACCAGGAGGTCATGGATTCCCTAACTGATGACACATCACATTATTTCAAGACCAACCAGGGCTCACTGGATTCTCCTGTGGTGTTATGAGAGGCCTATAATGAGGTAAGGTGGAGAAAGGTTATTAGTTCACTAACTTGCCAAAAGAAAGAATGGCAATGTAAACTTCAGCAATTTGAGAAGGGGGTCATTGGGTCTTACAAAAAATACAGATCTAACTCTGCTGAGTACACCTTACATAGACTCACCCCCGGGGAAACACAATCGGAACAAGTTAGTAAAGGTACAGCTGTCAGAGACTCTGGCAAGGACTGGTGGCAGGGTAGACCAAGTAAACAGAATATTGGGTACAGAGCCGCCCAAGATCAAAAAGGGAGTTCAAGGAGAAAGGGATCCAAAGGGGAATCTCTTCACAGGGGAACAAGAAAGTGAAAGCTCAGGCACTTACAAGGCAATTTGGTTTTTAGGACAACTAGCACCCAGGATTGACGTGCAAGACATATATAACAACATAAACAATAAGGAGAATGTGAGGTAAATCACTGAGGAGTGATAAACGGTAAGAATGAAGCTCAGTAAATTCCTCACCCTTTATTGCTGTTACAGATACTGACTGCAACTACCCACATATGGGATATACATGCAAGGCAGGGTCTGTGGCGCTGATACCTATGATGATGCTATTAAAGTAACTCAAAGACAATACTCAAAGTGGACAAGAAGCACCACCTAGGGTGTCAGCTGTGCCTAAAAATCCTGGCAATCAAACAGGAACATGCAGGGCAGCAACAAGAGGGGCGTAGAACTAAAATACACAGTCACAATACAGAAGGAGCTACCTAGGATGAGTGTTTAAAAGGAAAGAATGGAGAACAAAGGGCACACTTGGCAGAAAGCAATAAACAAACTACCTAAGGGAAATGGAAGATAAGACAGCAGGAATAGGAATGTAGCAATATAGAAACCGGAACTAAGGTAAATAGGAAGAAGGTAGGCACTGGGAAATAGGTAAATACAAAGGGAGTGAAACTTCAAGGACGCAGTAAATAGTGCTGGCTCAGAAATCAAGGAAGCACTGCAGGCAGTGTTAGTTCAAAGACCAAGAAAACACTAAGGCTCAGGAATCAAGGAAGCACTGCAAGCAGTGCTAGTCCAAGGAACAAGGATTAACTAAAGTTCAGGAACACAGGAAACAAGGGGTCAAACAGAACACAGCGACAATGAACATTGCTGGACTGAAGGAAAGTAGAGCTTTAAAGAGCTCACTGTCCTCACATACCAGCCACAGGTGTGCTGAGTTCTTTCACCGATTCCTGACCTGCAGGAATGAAGAGGAAGCAGTGAGTGGGACATTTTAGGTTTAGGTTTAGGTTTTGAAGTTTTTACCAATAGCAGACTTGCTTCCACCAAACCCGGCATGGATCTGGAATGAATGGAATTTTCAGAATAAAGTTCAAAATGTTGAAAGACCTATGCATGCAGTAGTAGGTCCGGAAGCTTATTAGAAAGATGGGAAGTCCTACAGGTAAGTCCCTGGTGGTGTGCATGAGAGAGCAGGGAGCGACTCATCACAGTAGCATATAAAACAGGGATGGCAGCAGAAAGCAGACTATATGAGCAGGGAGACAAACCAGGTAAACTCACACTGTGGCTGGCATATAGGGAAGAGACACCTAGATATATTCACCAGCTTGTGGGGAGAGACGGGTGTCTACACAATCTATACAAAGAAATTACACATGAGCTTGCATTATACTACGGCTTCCTACACAAGAGAAATTCTTTGTGCCCGCTGGATGAACTTCCCACATACCTATCTTCCACAGAAATGCAGCGATAAGCAGATACCGAACTATTACAATAAAATGAACCATCAGAGCACAGTAGATCTCAAACAGCATCACGCAGATGTCCTCAGATAAATCTCCAGGTCCAAATATATTTGCAGTGGAATTTGACAAATGCCCAGTTAATTCACTAGCCCAACCACTCTTGGGGATGTTTGAGTGTTCTAGAGTCCAAAGCAGGTTCCCACCAGAGCTTTGCGAGGCGCATATAGTGACCATACTGAAACCAGATCATCCTCCAGAGAAACAAGACTCATATAGGGTGATCTCCTTAATTGACGGTGAAGATATTTTTTTTTGCATAAATACTAGTGACATGCTTCTCTAAGGTAATAACTAACATGATCCACCCAGATCAAAGTGGGTTTATGCCACACAGGGAGAACAGACATAATCTACTGCAAACACAACAAGGTGATAGAAGGAATGATTGAATGACTCGCAGCCACTGGCAAACACTCTGGGCTGCATTCCAGACCATAGTTATTCACCCACTGTGCCATTTAAGACAGAGACCTGCCTTATGCAAATCAGTAATAGCCATGCTCTAATAGGAACAGTTCAGCCTGAACTGCCAGACCAAGTCTTCTCCAGATGGGAACACAAGCAACCCCAGACCGGTTTCGCCACAAGTCTTAATCCGGACACAAGTGTAGGTTGTGGAAGGATCACAGATGTAATCAATAAGCACAACAAGCTAAACCAGGACCCTATGAGTTTCTCACGGGTTAAGGCACATATTGTTCATACAATACTACTCAGTGCTACAATCAAAATCAATAACGTAACACCCTTTAACAAAGAGAGATCCCTTAGAACTTCATATCCCCCCATAACACTTTTCACACACAAAAGGTTGTCACTAATGGCAGTTCTGCAGAGTTTTTTTGGTTGGGGTCCCAAAGGATCCCAGGAGCTGTAGAAGCAAAACTGTGAAATCATTGGTTAATTAGGCCATTCACTGGATCAGAGAGGACTGACATTGTTACTCTGAGATCCACAATGATATCCTGAGGTCCCCTGTGAGTGGCGGCACCAGCTGGGCAACACGACTATGTAAAGCTTAAATTAACCGTAAAAGAGTTTGCAAAGGGCCTATTTAGCATTGATCTTATATCATTTCCACCATCTTCCACCGGCATCCCGATTAAGTGCCCTCCCTTCAGCACACTTGAATATGTATATTACCATGGCTTTTAGCAACACGGGCTCAACAAGAGGGGCCACTCAGTCTTCTCTTTTAATATCCAGTAGAGCTCCTTTTAATGAACTTGATCTGCAAACCCCTCAGTTTTAAGGTAACAATGTGCCTACGATTTATACAAGTCATTCTTGTTCCTTCAGCGTCTCAAGTTCAATTTGTAAATACACAAATTGCTCAAAATATTGAGACTTCTGCATTGAATGAGGTAGACTGGCTGATGGACGAAGGTTGACTAGTATCCCCTGGTTGCAGCAAGTACATGATGAGAGATAATTCTCCTAGGGCTATCACTGTTCTCACCAGAGGGAAATTAGTTTAAAATTTTCTTTAGTTGATATAATATTAGACCAGAGGCTACCCATAACTGGTGCGATGCTGGCTGTAGAAGGCAGAAACAATTTCTTGTAGATGCATTAAAGTCCAAAGCCAATGACAAAGTTATCATTAAGTGGAAATCTTGCAAGAACCTATTGAAAAATAAAAAAGAAGCCTGGATATTAGATATACTTGGGCACAAGTTCTTAAGGCACCAGGCTTAAAGACAGCCAGGTCTTCTGATAAATTGTAAAGCATGGGGCTAAAGGAATGTGAGTTCTCTTGAAGTACACATCACAGAAAATTGTAAGTATAGCCATTTGTCTGCCCTTTATTTGTGTAAACCTCACCCTATTCTAGAAAATGATAATGCTCCTCCGAATGAACAGTCTAACACTTGGCCTGATAGTAATTGAGATAACTATTCTGTTGGGGAAATGATGAGGGTCATTAACTCCCAAAAAGGAGGTCTAGCATCCTAGCTGGACTAGACCCCTGTGGATCATTATAAGACAGAACCTACTATGTGGGCTCTCCACCTAACTGCCTTGGCAAATAATATTGCTTGTCAAAGGAGCAGTCCATGTAACATGGCTGGGGCAGAAATAGTCCACATTTTTAAGAAGGGATCCATGGACCACACCTCTAATTATAGACTAATAAGTCTAATAGGTAACTCAAAGAAGATTTTCGGCCATCTGTTATTACATTGCCTGAAGGAATTGCTTACAACAAATATGTGCTATCTCACTATCTATTCCGTAAAGGCATCATCACAGTCGACCAATTGTTTACATTACATCTGTTGATTAAGAAATACAAAGTGCTAAAAAATAAATCCATTTATATGATGTTTGTGGACCTGAGTTCTGCATTTGAGAGCTTTCCGATGACGAAGATTGTGGGCTGTTCCTTCAAGCCATGGGCCAACCCCCCAATTTTGCTAAATACTGTAAGGGCCCCTTTTACAGTTTATCAAGGACACCGTCAAGGGTGCATCCTAACTAGATAGAGAAAAGATAGACATAACAAAGACAATAAGAAGTGAGAAGCAAATGGAGGGGGAGAAGAAGAAAAAAAGATAGAAAAAATTAAGTTGGGCAAAATAAGGAAAAGGATGAATAAAGAAAACATAAGTAGAAGCAATAGTCAAAACAAACAAGCATTGGCATAGCCAATGGGTCTCGCCTTTAGGACCTTATAAGTGTTTAACCATACAGCACATTATCCTGGGTGCTGTGCTGCCAGGGATTGAAGAGCTATACAATTACTACACACTGGATCATGCAGTCTGATTCAGGAATACATGCTTGCCTCAGGAAACATTTATGGACACATTCCAAGGCTTTTACCAAACAGACAGAAAGACAAGTGCCTTGATGCAAGTCAACAGCACTATAACATTCTGTGTGCGACTGCATCACTAGAGTATTGAACAGGCTGTGAAAAAAAGCAGTGAAGTACTTTCCAATGGCGGAGACGTCACATCCCTCCTCCCTCTGTCCTCTATTCACCAGGCGTCCTTCTCCAGAGTTTTCCATTAAAAACACTGCTCGCACCATTCATTTACCAGCAAGCTCCTGGCTCCACCCTCTGTCCTAACCCCCTGGGTACAGGAACACTCGACATAGCAGCAACAATGAAATGCTCCCATTTGTCAGGTAGAGGGGAAATAATGACTAAACAGGGATGTCGTTGGCAGCACTTAATCTCCGCACACCTAAAAACACAAAAGTAACCTGACCTTGTGTAATGTAACTGGTGCTTTTTCATAAAGCGCTCCAATACCTTCGGGTCAGTTGAGTTCGTGCGCTAGAAAAATGTCCCCTAAAATGAATCTGACTTTGTGTAATGTAACTAGTGCTCATGTAAAGTACTCCAACACCTCTGGGTCGCTCGAGTTCAAATTATATATAAAAAAAAATGCCTCAGATTCCCTGGGGTGTTGACGCAAATGTACTTTGAAATTAGAACTCTGAGGGGAGGAGGACGACAGGAAGAGGCAGCGGGGTGGGGATGAAGCGACATGGGAGGAGGTGGGATGGACGAATGCTGCTCCCATTTGTTAGGTAGAGGGGAAATAATGAATAAACAGGTGCGGAGTCTGCATCACTTAATCTCTGTGCACCTAAACACAAAAAATAACGTGACCTTGTGTAATGAAACTGGCGATTTTGTAAAAGCGCTATAATACCTTTGAGTCAGTCAAGTTTGCGCTCTATAAAAATGCCCCCAAAATTAATCTGACTTTGTGTAATGTAACTAGCCCTTATGTAAAGCGCTCCAACACCTTCGGGTTGCTCAAGGTCACATCATATAAACAAGCGTCAGAGATAATGCAACAGGAGTTGCCCAATCCTTGCCCTTAACTTTGCTGCAATGTTGGGCTGCTGATGGTCAGGTGACAGAGGCTCGCTAAAGCATCAATCTGTGAAGTGGGGGGGGGTTTGGGGGAAATGCTCGCACTTTGAAGTCAGAGAAAATTAAAGAGGCGCCTTTGAAAACAGCGTTTGAAGCGACTGACATTTCATCTCGGCATTTGAACGGGAAGGGGAGATTAAGTGAAGGGCGCCGAAGCTGAACCTCCGAAGATGGACAAATATTGACACGAGCAGTAATCAAAGAAACAAATTGTCCCCCAAATGAACACATAAACACAGAGGCGTAATGCTAACAGTAATAGGGCGGTGCTCTGTGGAAGGAAAACAAACACAAAAAGGAGGGACAAAGAGGAAAGATTAACCACTAGCAAGCAAGCTTTTTTGAACGACAATCAAAGGGATGAATAAAAAGGCAATGTGCGGGTTGTAAGCTTACAGAGTGAATACAGCATGTCTTGAAGAGACAGCGCATGTGCTGCCTTGGCTCAACCTAATAAAGGGTGAAAAAAAAAAGAAACAAAAATGAAAGAAAGGGGAGTTAAAGATTGTAATAAACAAAAAAGAGAGAAATGGTGCAAGAATTACACAGAGGCGAAATTAATGGAAAGTGAATATGTACACAATAGAGGAATTGGGAAATACTTACATAGATGGAGAGAAATGGAAAGAAAGAGAGAATCAAAAAAAGAAACAGCTCAATATATGTAAATGGGAAAAATGGAGAGAAAACAAAAGAAAGCAAGCAAAATAAATAGGGTATGAAATGAGAGGGAAAATAATAAATCTGGAAAAAAGATAAGAAATAAAGAAATAGAAGAAAAGGAAGATAGAGAACAAAGGAAAAGGCAAAGCCAAGAACCAGAGAGTTAGAGGAAAATAGGAAAGTAGCAAAGAAGTGAGTAAGAAAAAAATAAAAAGGAAAAACAAAAATCAGGTGAAAAAGAGAAGAGTGAATGAGAAAAGAGGAAAAAGTGAAGAAGAATTCAAAGGATGCAATTGGGGGAATAAGGTGAGAAGAAAAAGTGGGACATCAGAAAAAGGAATATGGAATACAGAGTAGTAATGCAAATGGAAATATAAAGCACAAGTACGGGGACACCCGATGGGAATAAAGGTCAAAAGTAAAAAGAATCAAAGAAAAAGGAAGCAACTTACAAAAGTAGGAGGAAAATGAGTAAAACTAAAGGTAACGAAAGCAAAGGAGAGAATGAAGAAAGAACATTTCCAAAATAAAGTGACTGGAACTGATGTACACATAACCAGATGAGAAGGGTTTGATGAGACAAGAATGGAGTTGAAAGTGCAGTGGGAAGGAGACACATGCACAATATTGTAAGAAGAAAGGAAAGGGAAGCAGATAGATCATGTTAAGCAGCATAGAAATTATTATGCAAAGTAGAAAAGAAACAGTAGCTTAGGTTGTTAAAAGGCAAAATGAAAAAGAGAGAGAGGAAAGAAAGAAAGTTGTACAGATACAGGTGGAAGTTCAGCCGGGAAAACGGAGGTGAGAGAAAATGGGAAAAGGATGTAATCGAATGAGAGAGGTGGTGATGAGATGGAAACCGAGAGATTGTGGTGACAGCGTCAGTGGTGGAGATTCAAGTGGGTATTCTAGTTATTTTGATGAACCTGAAATAAGTTGGCCCGCCGTGGCATAGTGTGCGCATACTTGGCATTAGGACATGCTGCAAAGGCATACTTAAGCTATTACACCCATTATAGTGGCCCTGGTACGAGGTATGCATGTATGTGGTATTCCTATAGAACAAACCTAGGCAGAGAAGCACTGTACAGAGTTAAAGACAAGCATAAAGTCAATGAGTGATTGGAGAGGTAGCTGCTTTGTGGACTGTTAGTGCATTGTGCTGTAGTGTTCGTTAAAGAGGTGCATCTTCAACTCTTTACTAAATTTTGCTAGCGTTGGGGTGGTCATGACAGATACCTGGATGCTGTGGCAGAACCTGGGTGCATGCTGTCTTGTTTCTTTTTCTTTTTACACTTACTCTGGAGTCTGATGTTGTCCTGAGTGCTGGTGTGCTGAGAACCACCAGAGATGGCAAGCTTGTTTGCAAGATAAGCGGGAGTTCAGGTCCTTGTGACTTGGTAACTGATGCTGCCAGTTTTGAAGATGTTGCAGGCCAGCAAAGGGAGGCAGTGGAGTTCCATCAGGACGTTGGAGATATGGTCGCATTTCTTCAGGCCCTGGATGAGATGTGCTTCAGACATGCTTCAGCATTTGTGGGGTGCCTGTGTGGAGTGTGGGAGGCCACAGAGCAGGGCATTGTCACCATCTGGATATAAGAATACAAGGGCTTATACAGCAGATCTGAAGCCACTTTATGGAAGAAACCTTTTCACTTTCTTTAGAAGAGAAAGCTGGTATGAAGCCTTCTTTGTTTTTTTAAGCAGTGTGTTCCTTGAGGGTGAGGTGCCCACTTTGACATATTGCTATGACATTCTAGACATTATGGTGACCCTCCTTAGCATATTGGTGCCATTGTAGGCATTATGGAAACTGTGGTGTTAACCCACAATAGCATATTGTGGGACTCCTAGGCATGATGGTGGCTATCCCTAGCACAATATTGGTCATGGCATCAGGTGGAACATCTTTGGCCTATTTTCATCATCCATGGCATTAATGCTGCCATCCCTGGTTATAGAGCACAAACACGTCTTCTTATTCATATCTTGGATTAAGGTGTGCATACCTGACATTTGAAGGCTACCCCAAACAAATGATGGACATCCCTGGCATGTGTTTGTGATAAACTGGTATGTGGAAATGCTTATGTAAATGAAAAACTAGTATTTTGGGACCAACTTCGTAGATTTACTAAAAATGTAAAGCTAGTATTTTTATGATAAATGCTTAAACAAGCATACAATCCTTTATGCAGGGAATTTAGTTTATTTAAGTTGGAAAGCATAATTTGAGAACAAATATGTGTTTTTGGAAAGCATAATTTGAGAACAAATATGTGTTTTTCATCAATTTTCTACTTAGAAGACTAAATGTTTGTATTTCTGTTGGACTTGGTCCCCTCTGCAGGGTCACCTCCAAACTTTTTGCCTTCACTCCTGCTGTTTTCTGAACACATTTTTGTTGCTTATAGGACTGTAACCAGTGCTAAAGTTATTGTGCTCTCTCCTTGAAACATGGTGCAATTGGCTTACACCTGATTGGTACATTTCATTTACTTATAAGCAGGGCCACTGGAATGTTACGATTCTGCAGCCATGGCTTTTTTGGCATGATTATGGATTTGCCACATTTGCCACATAATGTATCATCTGCTGCATAATCTGCAGATGCTAACAAAAAAACTGTTCTAGCTCAAATGGATCACAAGTTATTAAAAATGTGGCAACGTAGGTTCGTGCGCAGTTGAAGGCCCTTTGCAAAGGCTAACTGGTCATCTTTCGGTTGTTTTTTTCCTCTATTTGTTTGTTAAACTGTAACTAATGAGGTGAAATATTTGTTCAGGCAGCATTACCATGTGTAAAAATGACAAAATGATGAAGTAATAGCATCAAAAAATGTGCCGCATTATGCCCTTAATTTGCTTTTTCTTGCTGCATACTTTAGTCAAACCTGCTGCATAGTTTGCTGCTTCCACTGCCGCATAATTCCAGTGGTCCTGCTTATAAGTCCCTAGTCAACTGGTCCAACAGGTACCCATGGTATGTAAATTAAATACTACTAGTGGGGCCGTAGCACTTATTGTGCCACCCCCTTAAGTAGCCCTTTAAAGCATGTCTCACACCTTCTGTTGTTGCCTGTGTGCAGTTTTAAAGTGCCAAATCGACTTGGCAAAATAAACCTTTTGCCCTGCCTGAACCTTCCTTTTTAATACATATAAGTCCCCCCTAGGGTAGGCCCTAAACAGCTCATATGGCAAATTGCATTGTATTTAAAAAGTTGGACATATACTTTTAAGTTGTACATGTCCTGGTAGTGAAAAAAAAACTTACATTCATTGTTCACTACTGCAATGCCTACTTCTCCCATAGGATAACATTGGGTTAACTCATTACATTTAATAAGTGATAACTTTTGCTTGAAAATGGGTAGAAATGTCATGTTTGGTCTCTAGAGAATTGTAATTTTAAATCCTCTTGAATGGTAATGTAGAATTTTAAGTCATAATTCTGAAAATGCAACTTTTTAGAAAGTTGGCATTTTCTTGTCCTAAACATTTGGTGCCTGTATCCTGGGCCACATGACTAGTTGTAGTTGGCCTTTGTGTATTGCTCCCAGACAGTATCACAAAGGGGCACTGCATGTTGGTGGGTTGGGCCATCGTGACTAGATGGGTGGGGGGGCGGAGCTGTCACCTGCCACAGTTGCACTCTAATGAGGACTACCTACTGCACTCACAAAGAACATCACAGTAGCCTTTTGTCACCCCAGACAGCTTGGGGGTTGGACAAGGGAAGGAAGGAAATTCCAGAACCAGATGTGGGGTGGGAGGGTGTCTAGACGTTTCTCACACTTCAAAGCTGGCACGAGGTATGAATGTTGGACCCTGGGACCCACTCTTCAGAACACTCCTGGACCTGTGGACTCTACAAGAAGAAGGACTGCCCAGCTGCTGAGGACTGCCCTGCTGCCTGCGGACTGCCCAGCTGTTTGAGAACTGCCCTGTTGCCTGAGTCCTGCCTTGCTGCTTGAACCCAGGACGACCAGAGTGTCTCCAAGGTTCAGTTGACTGACCTCCTGTTCTGAGCTACAGGGCCACAATAGGCTCCTGACCGGCGGCTTCATCGGAATCAAGGCATCTCTATGCAGTCCTGCAATCGCCACCTCCAGACCGATGGGTTCCATCACTCTGGGGTGGAACCAATGCAGCGCACCACACCTCGACGCTGGACCTCGCATCCCAGCTCCTTATCGGCCTCTTCCCCAGCACCGACCCAGCTCAACACATCTCGAAACATGTCTCCACAACACAACCTCAGACTGGTGGCTTCATCGACCTGATGCAGCACGAGGCATATCGACACCAGCATTGCAGCTCCTGATCAGTGGCCTCGACGGCACTGATCCAGCGTGATGCATCTCGATACAGGACCACTCATCAAAGCTCCTGCTGATGATTCCTCGATACAGAGTGGTGCAGGCCAATGCAGACTTAGCAGCTTGATTCCAAAGGACACAAGGTACTATGTCAGCAGACCAAGATTGGTCCTGTGCCTGGCCTGCATTCCATCGCGGTCAGTCTGAACTTGTGACTTTGCCCTGGTCCAGTGCGAACAGATAACCATAATTGGCACTATTTGCTTCTAAACACTGTTTTCCCTGAAATCTTTCAAACTGCATAACTCCTGTTCGACTGGTGGGAGTTTTGTAATTGTGATCCCATTTTATTTATTAAAGATTACTCTAGTTTTCTAGATTGGTGTAGGTTTTTCTTGTGTGGTGTTTTCACTTTATTACTGTTTGAGTGCTACATAAATGCTTTACACATTGCCTGTAAGTTAAGCTGACTGCTTTGGTGCCAAGCTTCCAGAGGGTTACGTACAGGTTAATCTAGTGACTTTTGGTGGTTCACCCTGACAATTCCCATGAAATATATTGAGAAATGACATATGAGTGATAATTTATATTGAGTTGTAAATGCAATTTACTGGAACAAAAGGGCACTTGCTAGTGTAGCTGCTATTTTATGAGTCTGTTTGAGGCATTTCATCATTTACAAATATAAATTATCACATTGCAACCAGTATTGCTGTCTGAGCCCAATGTCTGTAAAACTGGCATCACCGTATAAATTAATTTTCTGTCTTAACCTGTAAAGTCTATGTAACTTGAACAGTACTGTGTGATATTTGTAACTAATAATTTCCCCATCATTGCCCTCCAAGTAGATTCTTAGTCAGAATAAGGAAAAAAGAAATAATGGAAATCGCAAGGTAGGAACATGAGAAGAGGTGGACAGTACAAGTAGAAAAAAGGTGATTTACAAATCTTAAAAGTTTTTAGGAGGCCACATCAAATTGGATACCGAGATTTCATTGCCTGTAACATTTAAGGCTTTTTAGACAATTGTTAGTGACGCTGGACAGAAAGATTCTCCGATTACCACCATTTTTACTAAGGTTTCTTGAGGAATAAACTACCCAATATCCCTTCCTAGGAGCAGATATTTCAGCATAATACTATACAAGCTACAAATCTGAATTAAAACTAAATACTCTTTTCTCATAACACAAAGAGGTTTTCCTTGCTGTATAGCTACAACATGCAGGCATGTATTTCTAACTAAGCTCTGGCTCATGTTGCTGTCTGTTCCAGTGTGCATTTGTTGCTGTCTCTACTGATGCAAATTCTTGGATTTCCCAGAATTGCAAGAGTTGGATTTCTTTTTAAGTTTAGAAAGCTTTATTGAGATGATAAACCAAGTAAAACATCAGTACAAGTTATATGGGGAGAGGAAGAAGTATTAAATGTAAGCATGACAATAAAATAAAAGTGAATCACAACCTCAAAATGTAAATCCGTACATAGACAAAATGCGTTTTTTCAGATTATAAGAAGAAAGAAGAGAAGTAAAGAGAGAAAAGGAAAGAGAGAGAGAGAGAGGAGGAAAGGGGAGAGAAGAAAAGAAGAGTCCAATACAAGAAGAAAGACAATCTAGTTAACAATGAATAATATCAAAAGCAAAAATGCAATAATAAAAGCATAAACAAAATCAGTTATCCAACCTAGAAAGAAAAGAAGTTAAAGGCAACCATAACAAATCTTTTTTGATCAACAAAGTGGTAGAGTTAGTGAAAGCACGATCAAGCCTGTGATGATGACACAGTAAATTCCACCAGGCTTGAAACAAAATTTTTGAAGTGTCCTTCCAGTTAGTAGTAATAATCGGAAATGTGATAGCTAAAAATAAATCAATAAATTTACCAACATTGCTATGAACATCCCAAACAGGTGAATAGCTACCCAAAAAAACATGTGAAATATCAAAAGGAACATTAGTCAGTAAAATGTCATTCAACTTAAACCAAACTTGAGACCAAAAGGATTTAACTAAAGGGCAATGGAAAAACATATGAAGAAAATCACTATTGTCATTTGAACAAGACCAACACTTCGGGGAGTCTATTAACTTAAATCTGTACAAGTCAGAAGGGGTGAGAAAAAGTCTATTGTAAAAGTAATACAGGGTTTGAGTTGTGCTGGCAGAGCGCGAGGAAGTATGAATTTTTGACCAAAGGCAATCCCATGTGCGAAGAGGGAGGTCTAGGGCCAGGTCTTTTTCCCATGTGAGTTCTAAACTAGATTTTATCCTAACTTTCAAAGGGTGGGATAATAGTTTATAAATAGTAGCAGCTTTAAATTGAGTGGAAAAGTCAATGGAGGGAGAGGGAACATGGTCAGAAGGAGACGTGGGATATCCCTGAAGGGAGAGATGAGTGAGAGAATCCTTAAGCAAAGGGTAGTGAGGGGCGTGAGAATAGGAAACACCATAGAGGGTTTGGAGATCCGAAAAGTCCATAAAGGACCCATCCTTCATTAAGTGCTGAGGAGTAATAATACCCTTATCGATCCATTCTTTCCAAAATAGAGCTCGATTATTGATCTTAAGAAATTTGTTATGCCAAATTGGAATGGGTAAAAAGATCAGCAGAAGAGAGATGAGAGGTAAGCAGAGAAGTAGTTAGTGCTTTGGAATGAATAAAAATAGGAGAAGAGAAGCGTTTCGGAGGTTGGGAAATGCAGGCGGCTGAAATAAAAGAAAAAGGAGAATATTGAGCTTGCTCCAACGAGCTCCAGATGGTTAGAGGCGGTTCTGTGGTCTCAGATAAGAAAGTCCAGATTTGCTTTAAGGTGAATGCTGAGTGATAACGTCTAATATTAGGAAAGTTAACTCCTCCCAATTCCTTAGGTAACTGAAGACGAGCAATTGAAATTCTAGGCTTGCGACTGTTCCAGAGAAACTTGGACAGAGAACTATTGATAACACTAAAAAAGAATTAGGAAGAGAGACAGGAAGCATAGATAAGTAAAAATTTATAATTGGAAGAAGCATCATTATAATTGTGGCTAATCTACCCCACCAGGAGAGGAATAGCGGAGACCAGCCTTCAGTTAAAGCGGAGAGTTTTTAAGTATATCTGCAAGATTAATTTTAATAGTTTCCCTGATGTTGCTGGAGTAAAGAATGCCAAGACATTTAATATTTTTGGAGTTCCATTCGAAACCCGTGTCTAAAAACATGGAAGGAAGACAGAACTTATTAAGAGGCAGGATTTCAGATTTATCGATATTTACTTTATAACCAGAGACTCTAGAGTAATCGTGTAAAAGTGAAAAAAAAGCAGGCAAGGATGTGGAAGGATTGGAAATGTACAAAAGAATATCATCAGCATATGCAGTGAACTTGATATCGAGTGAGTTAAATTGAAAACCCGTGTAGTGTGGAGAGCGTCTAAGTGTTTCTAGGAAGGGTTCTAAAGCAAGGATAAAGAGAAGGGGGAAAGGGGACAACCCTGTCTAGTCCCTCTAAGAATAGGGAAATAACGAGATTGACATCCATTTACCCAAACAGAAGTGGTAGGAGCAGAGTATAGTAATTGAATATATTGAAGAATAGGAGGGCTAAAACCATGCCATTTGAGGGCGCCAAAAATAAATTCCCAGTTGACTCTGTCAAATGCTTTTTCAGCATCCAATGTGATAGCAGCTACAGGAGAATCAAGTTTGGAAGCCAAATGGACAATGTTAAGGAAGGTGCGTGAGTTGTCTGTAATAGAACGACCCTTGACAAAGCCAGATTGATATATATTAACTAGGTCAGGGATAACTTTGTTGATACGTATGGCAAGTAATTTAGCATAAATTTTGCAATCTTGTTTATCAAAGAGATGGGCCTATAATTTGTACGAAGAGAGGGGTCCTTATCTTTTTTGGGTACAAGACAGAGCATAGCCTGAGTAAAAGAACCATGTGATGTACCAATGGCAAGAAAGTGGTTGATCAAAGAAAGGAGGTGAGGAATCAAGAGTGATTTGAATTGGAGGAAGAATCGAACGGTAAAGCCATCAGGGCCCGGTGTTTTATCTGTAGGCAAAAGAGTGATTGCATCCATGATTTCTTGTTCAGAGATGGGGGCATTCAGAGATGTAAGATCAACCTGACTCTCAGGGGATTGAGGAATATTTTGAAAAAGGAGTCTATAAGATCAGAGGAAGGGGAGGATTCCGGAGTATAAAGAGAAGTGTAATAATCAGTAAAGCAGTCAAGGATCTTGGTGTCAGAAAGATGAAGAACTCCAGAATTATCCCTGATAGCAACAATTTTAGATTTTTGCTTTTTAATTTTAAGGTAATTGGCTAAAGATCTGCCCGCCTTGTTCCGCCCACCATACATTTTTGCGTTAAATTTGAGAAGATTATTACAAGCGGAGTCCCAAGACTGTTTGTTGTATTGCATTTTTGCTTTAATGAGATTAGATAATGTTTCGGGGCAATTAGTGGTAAAATATTTGTGTTCTAAGGTTTTAATTTGTTTAAGAAGAGATGTTGTTTCCAAGAGAGCTTTTTTTTTCTTCCGAGACACAAAGTCAATTATGAAACCTCTGGCGGATGCCTTAAAGGCATCCCAGACAAAATGAAATTGAGAAACAGAGGAAAGGTTTTTGAGAAAGAAGTCTTGAGCAAAGAGCGAGAACTGCTCCACAAATTGAGAGTCCAAGAGAAGAGAATTGTTAAAGCGCCAGCGCCGAGATGAGGGTGTAGATGAAGGGTATTCTGTATCTAAAATGACGGGGGCATGATCAGAGATAAGAATGGAGCCAATCTCAACATTGTTCATGAATTGCAGGTGTGTTGTGTGAGGAAAATATAATCAATACAGGAGTGGGATCTATGAGCAGGGGAAAAAAAGGAAAGTTCTAAAACGTCCGGGTGGGAAGTTCTCCATGCGTCAACAAGTCCTCTTGCAGTAATAGCCTTATGAAAGGTTTTTGCATCTTATTGGGGATATACTTGGTTTGAGATTTTCGGTCGAGGAAGGGGTCCATGAGTTGCTTGCAGTCGCCACCCACAATCAAATTGTCAGCAGCATGGGAGGAAAGGAGAGTGGAAAAGTCAGACCAAAAGGATAAGTCAGTGCCGTTCGGGCCATATACATTGCAAAAAGAGATTTGGGTATTATTAACTTTAACATTTAAAAAGAGCCATCTCCCATTAGTGTCTTTAAATTCATCTTGTAAAAGAACATTCAAGGACTTGTGGAATAAAATAACAACACCGTTCTTGTTATTGTCAGCTGGGGAGCAAAACATTTCGCCCACCCAATGTTTACGTAATGAAGGCAAATCTTGTAACCTGAGATGTGATTCTTGTAATAACGCTACATGACATTTCAATTTAGCAAGATGGGACAACACCCTTTGTTTCTTAACAGGATTACGCATACCTTTTACATTCCATGAGATGATGCGGAGACCTTTCATGAGTGTAACTTATAGAAAATTAAGCAGCAGGAAAGTAAAGCAGGTATAGAATAGATAGTAAAAGAGATGTAAGGAACCACCCGAAAAAGGGATGAGAGGAGCAATAGAAAAAACAGAAATGAATTGAGGAAGGCATAAAAGTATGACCAAAACATAAGAGAAAGAAAATAGCAAAAAGGAACGGAAATAGAAAACATAGCTTGGTATAGCCAAAGAAGTAAGCGAAGGGATGAGCAACAGAGTACCGTAATGGGGAAGTGAGAAGAGCCAAATGCAGAAGAGGACCCAAGAAAGAAAAGAAAGAAGATAAAAGAAAAGTAAGAAGACAGGAGTAGAAAAGGGGAACATAGTTGCCCTTTAAGAGGTATCAAAGAGCAGATGACAAAAAGCCGGATGACTTTAGTCACAAAATACAATAAAAGGAAGAACATTACTAAGGGAGGGGGCGGCAGAGAACAAGACAACCACACCAAAAGGGGAACACTGAGGAAAGATAAGTTTACTATACAATATAAAATAGAGAAATGGGAAAAAAAATTCCAAAGACAACATAGCAAACAAATGAAACAAAAAGAAGGGAACTCGCCAAACAATAGGGAAAGAACCAGCGGAGTAAATCGTACAAGACAAACGGAAGGACTACATAGGTAAAAACATCAGCGGCAAAACTGCAGAGGGAAAACCTAAGAAACATGGGAAAGAACAAACAAGAACGTAGTTAAGGAGTGCATACTACATAATGAAAACCAAGTTAACAATCAAGAGAACCAGTAACAAAACAGTTAAGGTTTGCTCAAATCCATAAGTTCTCCTTTATGAACATGTTCTGTCCTTATAGGTGACTTTAAAAAAGCAAGGATAGATTAAACCATATTGAGCGTTCATGGATCTCAAGGCAGGTCTAAGATCTAAGAACTCCTTCCGTCGAGTGGCTGTTATCTTGGAGACGTCTTGACTAAAGAAAACTTTGTGTCCAGACCAAAGCATCTGTTTGTGTTGCTTCGCAGCGTTAAGAATTGCCATGAGATCGGAGTATAGAAGAAAATAAGCAATTATGCCTCTAGGTTTGGATGGAGAAGATGTATTCTGTGGCCCCAATCTGTGCGCTCTTTGAATATTAAAATCCATGGACTTTGGTAGACCGACGATTTGTAAGACTTGGGTCTTCAAGAAAGTGATCATATCCGATCCTTCAGAACCTTCTGGAATTCCATAAATGCGAAGATTGTTTTGCCGGTTGCGATTTTCTAAATCTTCTGTGGTCTTTTTGAGTTGAATAACTTCCTTAGTAAGGCTATCCACCTTGGCGGCAACATCTTGTGCATCACTGACCTTATGTTCCACATCCGAAAGTCGTGAGTCAAGGCTAAACCATTTCTCCTCCATCCTCTGAAGAGTAGCGGAAGTGTCCGTCATAAAAGGTCGAATAAGTCGCAGTTCCTCCATAATATCCTCTAACGTGAGGGGAAGTGGTGACTTCGACGGAGAGGGAGGATCCTTTTGGTGCGTTTGATGGTACCTGCAGCAGAGTCTTTACGACTTCCAGAGGTGGTCCCGTGAGGCTTATTTATGTGAGAAGATTCCATGATGAATTAACGTATGAGGCACACCAATGAATGAAATTTCGTGTAGCACAGGCAATTGTGACAATATCGCCAGTCAAAAGAAATATAGCACAGATTAAGCCACAAGCAAAAGATGAAGAGGCACGGTAGAAACAAGAAGGAAGTACCCAGTATTAGAGCCAGCCGCAATAACTATCCAATGTGAGGAACAGATCTTGAATAAAATCCAATGGCAATGAGCAGTCCACTGCAGAACAAAGAAAGTGCGCAGTTATGCAAAGCTGAGAGAAAACTGCATGGACATGACCATACTCAGAAAGGGCTCACTTCTAACAAAATATTGAGGCTCCTCAGCAGTCAAGACTGGTGTAAAACAGTGAAAAGCATGTTTTCGTTTTGAAAAACGCGGAAAAATTCAAAAGCCATTTCATAGGTATATATATAAATATCCAAAAATTACTCTCTTTTCGTGGTAGGAGACATAAAAAGAGACCAGCATAAAGAAAAAGTTGAGGCACCAAGAAAAACAAAGCATTGCGGAGAAAATCCGTCCCGCGTTGGAAATGCTCAAAATGGCGGCCGCAATGAGGCAAAACAGGGTGAAGCAGAAAAAAGAGTCAAAAAGACCTTTATATGGTCCAATAACTTGCCTAGTCAGTCACTGCTGCCTCCGGTGTCCATAGACATCATTTTTATGAAGAACCGCAAGGAAAAACGGGACCCTTCGTATTCGAGCGCAGCTTGATAATGCGGAGCTTTTCAGGTGGCGGCCATCTTGCGCCGCCGCGCGCCTAAGAGTTGGATTTCTAACCTGCGAGTTCAAGCACTTAGCTCAGTGCGCTTACACTGAGGGAGAAATATAATATGAACTGCATCCATGTCACTGACTTACTAGGCAATCCAGCGCAGACAGAGTTATTAGGTTACTTATCAGTCCTGTTCAAATTTCAGGGATACAGTGGAAATCCAAAAAGTCTTTCGTTCATGCACAACACAACCAAACACAGTACTAGGAGCAACAGAAATATCTTAAAAGTTTCAATGCAGTACTCAAAAAGTGCACAGTGACAACAGAGCATGAGAATATAAAAGCAATTGTGCATGTCACAAACAGCTAGACTAAAATGAACATTTCTAACATGTTTAGAAAGTTTGTAGCATCCTAACACCCTCTAGCTATTTCCAAGTGCTAGCCTACATCTTCAGGATTGGCACTGTAAAGCAAACTTGGCTCTAGAGTTTCTTATCGATGATCGCATGTCATGCCTGTTGACAGTTAGTTAATGCAGCTATCCTTTGTCAGAGTAATGCTGGAGGAGGTGAAGGAGCACCCTCTGCTAAACTTCATAACCACACTCTCTGACTGAGAGGGACTGATCCAGCAATCTGGCGTTACCTCCGGCGATAATCTTAGCGCAAATACCTTTCCTGATCAATGGTTGGATCCTGGGCTTTATATGTAGTTTGAGCACTGATTTCATTTTATATTTACAAAATAGAACAGGGTTCGGAGACATGAGATTCTTAACAGACTAAGCTATCAGGACACAAAATACGTCAGCTCTGTTCATATGTTGATTTTAAGTGGCCATTACTCAAACCTTGAGATCTGCACAGCAAGGGGCCATATTAGAATTGTGACAAACGTCATCGAAGATAATAAACAAGAAGTGAGCAGCTTTGGACATGACCTTCACATGTTCAGCTAAAGATATGCAGGGTAGAAAAATGGAGAAACAGGCTAGCGTCACCTAAATAAAATGGAGTCTGTCATGGTGTACATGACACTACAGCATTTGGTTATTTGGATCGCTACTTACTTTGGAAAAATATAGTTTGGGTTTGTCAACTGGCTTAATTGGCTGATCTACATAATAACGCCTGGGTCCAAATTTCTAAGCCATTAGGAAATGCCACCTAGTCCAACACCAACTGGGCTGTGTGTTTGCCACCCCAATCTTCAATCAACATATGAGAGAATGGGTAACATCTTAGCTCCTGTGCAATCTTTTTCCGCGTCGTTTGGTACGCACAAGGTGGGGGGTATTATACTGCTCTTTCGGCTTGCTGCTTTGTGACTAAACTGCAGTTGGGTTATATATGAGATTTGATGAACACAAAAGCTATGCTATGCTATGCCCATGCTAACACCTCTTAAAATCAATTGCAACAAAAGCCAGATGATGATATTTGGCAATGGAAACTTTAGAGGAAATTATTATGTAGAGGGGATTGTGCTAACAAAAGACAGAAATGGCAAGAACCTAGGCATACTAATTACCCTCAGGATAAGATGGATGCCATTTATCATTCCTAAAAAGAGCTCCTGACTATTGTGACAAATGCTCTATAAGGATTTAATCACAAATGAGAATACTCACTGCAGCCACTAATTATACTGTAATGCTCTAGGGTTGTACCTATTTTAACCTATGGTGCTCTAGTTTGGTTCTCACTCACAGACATTACCCGTGACAATTTAAAAGCAAATACCGGAGGAAGTTGTTGGGGCTGGGAAATGTTACTCCACTGGAATTGATTAGTCATGAGATGGGACTTTATTCAGTTTAGGTTTACAGAATCTCCAATTTCCTCCTTTACTTTTTAGGTCTGGCTTGACAATGTAGCTGTTGCCAGACATTATGTGATTAACCTAAAAAAAGTTTTTGTGGAGAGGGGCTTCGGCTTTGCCCACATATTGGTGTCCAGGAGTATTTGTTTTGATTGGGCAGAAGTTGTGTGCTTCCACAAAAAAAGTGCTTGGCTACCACACAGCTATGATTATTTTGTTTATTTATTCAGATGCCTGAGCCATCAGCATTCTGTTTGAGCCTGAACTTTCAGGGGCACCCACATGACATTGTAATGTCATTAAAGTGTCATACAGTACTATACAATTTACTGCATTTGTTTTTCTCAGGTTGCAGCACAAATGGAGGGAGGAAGGCCATTAACTTTAGACTTCATAGTGCAGTATTGGGGCTACACTAATCTACATGGATTTTTAAGTCTGGCTTCACAGAGCAACTCTCACCTTTTCTCTGTGATCAACAAAAAATGAGCTTTCAGAGTCCTACTAAGAGAGGAGCTTGGGCTACAACTTTATGTTGCTTTTACTGAGTACAGGATTTTATTGTGTTAAATTTGTGTGCTTCCACTAAAAAGACTGTTTATATTGCACGTTTTGACATGTGGCAAAGTGTATACTCTATTTAGCAGGACTGAGTTGGTTATGGTGGCAAGCCAATGATCATGGCTATTTATTATGAATATTATGATAAAGGCACTGTACCCGACATATTTATTGTGAAAAGCACATGTTAAAATCGATAGCCATTTAAGTGTTGATTATTATTACACTATATTAAATTTTACAGATAGGTATTTTTTTTTTTGATAACCAATTTTTATTGATTTTGATTGCAACAAAGAACAGCACCATTCAGGAATACATCTTAAAAGGCAAGACCAAGACACAAACATATCACATTGGCATAAAAAGATAGACGTACATAGGGCCCAGATAGGTATTTTTTAAAGTGGAATCTCACAGATCACGGTAGTAGGCAATGGTTTTGGTGTTGGGCACCTAGTGTGACAAACTGAGGATACAGAAGGTTTGGTCTGTGAGAATCCTTGTTAGGTCATCTTAGGAGATGCAGTATTTTGAATAGCCAGCTGCAATTTTGTTTACCTTTCTAATTTTATGACTGTGTGTCTGATGGTTGCCTTTTTAAAAAAGCTTAGGCTCAAAGCTGTAAGCCTAAATTGATTTTGGTGACAAGCTATATGCCTGTCCAGTGGACTGGAAAGGTTATGCCCGATGTCATAGGTCTGGTCTGCTTATTTTGAAACATTATGACAAAGACTGTTGGCCTACCTTATTAAATGTGAAAGCATATGTTAAAGTCGGTAAGTCTTTAACGGTTGTTATCACATTGTTTTAAGGGCAGGTATTTTGTTACATGTAATCTCATAGATCACCGTACCAGCCAAGGGTTTTGGTGCTGGATACCCACTCTTACAAACCCTGGGGGTTTTCACTGTGATCAGCCTTGCTGAACCATATTGAGAGGGGTTGTATATTGTTTTGCAAGCTGTATTATTCTACATATTTGTAATGTTCTAACTATATGCATGATGGTTGCCAGTTTATGTGCACTTGAATAGGCCAATGTTTGGTAAAGTCTAATGCCAATGTTAAATGGCAAAGGCCTCATTGGTTCATTGGGAAAAGTCATGCCAGATTTCATAGACTTCATCTGTGTATTATGAAAAGTCATAACAAAGCCACTATGCCCGACCTACGCAATGTGAAAAGCATGCACTAAAGACAATAGGCTTTTAAGGATGGATTGTTATTACACTGTGTTAATACCTGTAAGCAGGTATTTTGTTACAAGGAATTTCACAGATTTACATAGTAGGCAAAGGTTTTGGTGTTGGTGATCCACCCGAAAAAACTGTCGGGATCAGGTAAATGCACTACAATAATCCTTGTTAGGCTCTTTTAGGGGAAATAGTATTTTGCTTTGTCAGCTGTAATTTTGTATGCATTTATACTTTTATGACTTTATGGAGAGCTGCCTTGTGGAAAGTTTACCCTAAGTACTATGGGCTTGAGTTGGTTATGGTGAAAGTAAATGATAAAGACTATGGGGCCGATTCCGATTCAGGCCGGAAATCTCCCTGACCGAGCCGGACCCGGAGAGATTTCCGACCGAATCGGACCCTAGCAGCCCGACCGAACGAGTACGATGCGCACGTATGCTATCGGACTCGATTCTGTCGGACTCCCATTGAAGTCAATGGGAGCCAGTCGTACGACGCGTACACGGGCTCCCATTGACTCAATGGGCACGACGCGAACAAGGGCGCCCCCTACAGCATGTTCGCGTCGATGCGGGTCGCGCCGTACATGCACGTGTAGGGGGGACCCATGGGTCCCCCCTGTGTGCGACTCGCGCGCCTATGCTTCCAGGGGGGTCCGACACGGACCCCCAAAGTGCGGCTCCGACAGCTCCTTGGAGCCGGACTGCGTGAGTCGGTCGGAGCGGTCGAGATGCGCATCGTACTTACCCGGCCGGGGAACGTCTCCATTGCGCGGTGTGAGTCGTCCCCGTGCGAGTCGGTCGGAGCGGTCGGGTCCTGCGAACGAGTCGGTCGGAGATTTCGCGAGCGCACGCATCGTACTCGCTCGCCCGGACGCACGTACGAATCGGTCGGGAAATAGGGCTCCGAATCGGATCCGGTTAAGCCGAATCCGATTCGGTGCCCTACCGGCCGAGATCGGAATCGACCCCTAGATGCCTGATTGTTAATTATGAACAGTTATGATAAAGGCAATAGGTTTGACACCAGTCGCAGCTTGTGCAGGTAAGAGCGGTGGGGCAGTGGGGTGGTGGGTGGGTGAAGTCGACAGATGACGGATTAGGGAAAATAAAATAATTAAAAAAAGAAAAACACTTACCTTGCGCTAGCCACATCGCCGACTCAGCAATGCGGCGAGCACAAGGTAGGTGGTTTTATTTATTTATTTATTTTATTTTCCCCATTCCGTTGTCTGTCGTCTCCCCCACCCACCCCGCCCCACCGATCTCACCTGCACCGGCTGCGACTGTCTGACATATTGATTGTGAAAAGCATATGTTGAAATCAGTAGGCATTTAAGGGTGGATTGTTATTTCTCTGTATTAAAGCCTACAAATAGATAGCTTTTTTTTGCATGAGATGGCACAGATTACCTTTGTATGGAATGTTTTTGGTATTGATTTTTGCCTCTGACAAACCCAAGATGGAGAAGTTTTTAACTGTAATTATTCTTGTGAAAATCTCTTCTTAGCTGTCTGCCAGGATCTTGTAATTAAAAAAATCATTAACAAATACATACATTCATATATTTAAATATATATCCATACACCTTCATAGAGGGCCTTTGGGTCTGCTCTGTTCTGCCATTGGTCTGTCTGAGCTTCATTTACACTTCACTTCCATCTTACAGTAAACTCAGTAGGGTTCAGTCCGCTTCAGTCATTGGGTCTCTTGCCCTGTGAATGACTTCATTTTCCGATCACATGTGTACATCAACCTGTAAATGAGTGAGCTTCAGTGTCAGGACTGGCTAGCTAGTCCTTTAGTTTTGAATTTTCTCTTTTTATAGATCCCCTTTCATTTCTTTGCCTCTCATCTTTTTTATTTTAATATTTATTATTTCTTAAGAGGATACTACAGCTCTCCAGGCAGAGCTAACTGGTGGCTTGCTTACCACTCATTTAATCTACCACGCTCCCCATCCCACATGGCCACATTTAACTCTAAACCAGGAGACTATTATGGAATGCTGTTGTCCATAGTGTATCATTGTGTTTACTATTACAAGATGGCCAACTCGTTGGTTCTAAATGTGCCTGCCATGCTTCAACTTTAAAAAATAATAGACTATTTACAATACCTTTGCAAGGCTGAAACCTGCTGCTATTTGTAGTGTTGTTATTGCAAACATTTGGCAGCATGTTTTCTTTTTTCTACTTGTATTCCTTTATTTTGCATATGTTGTTGAGTTTGTGTGTTTTTTATTGTGGTTGTGTCAGAGGGTCAATGCAAGAATTAGTCAATAGATGGATTCATGAATGAATTGATGAGTGAAAAGATGAGTGTCAGAGTGCACGTATGATCACTTATTGAGTGCCTAAACTCAATGACACAAAAAACACTTTCACACGCCACACCTTTTGACATTGCCAAAGCTTGTTTTCCACTGGGTATAGGGCCTTTTAACTCACTGTTTTTTTTCTTTCTATGTGGAGGTTATTAGAACTAAAAATGGAATTCTAGTTTCTATTTTAATTTTTGTTTTGAATGGATTTTGCAATTAGATCTTTAACTGTTTTTCGATTTGTTTATTTGATTTATAATATATTTCAATAAATGGTAACAAAGCTATCCCATTCAATGGATAAACTAAAAGGATTTCAGTAGATATTGTAGTTTTATGCTGGTGAACACTTCCTCAGCGGCTCTGAAATGTTGAAATGTCGGCGCAGAATGACAGGACTTCTGAGGATTGGGTTGTGTCATATACTGGGACTGGAACAGAAGCTTGGTATAATATGTATTTTTGCATAAGGCTTTGCAGATTAGGCCATGAAACTATTGAAATTTAAGAACACATACAATGTACTAATGCAATTGCACTAATGCTGACGCAAAAGTTTTGTTAGATTGGATAACAAATGATCTTGACAAAAATGCATTGGATTTACTCATGAACTAATATGAAATGTTTTTTCAGGCTTATTAGTGATTTCTATTAGGAATGATTGCTATGTGGTGTGTATAGTTTATATTCCTTTATTAAATCACAAATAAGCTCATTTTAAATACATTCTGCAAAATGCAAAAATCACAACCTCCCTGGGGAAGGCCATTCTCAGTACACAGTCCTTACATTTTTATTATTTTGTGAGTGCCCGTTCACAACTGATTGGAAAACCTATAACTTTTTGGACAAATTGTTTAATAATTGTCCTCTGAAATGCAGTGGTTGGCTGCATTATTTAAAGATTTCCTCATTGGCGGTAGATAAAAGCCCTCTTGGGGAAGGTTGGACTCTCAATCTGTACCATTCAGGAAATTGGTGGGTAATTCTGGCTGCTCTTTTTATAATTTTTCGCCCCTAAACAGCAATTTAAAAACCTGCCCCCCCCCCCCCCCACATCTGGGCATACACTTGCCATTTAGGGTGGTAATCAAACAATCAAAAAGTAAAGGGAGAAATGCTTGTAATTTGTAAAATGGCAGACTCTCAGGTAGCATTCCAACCCGTTGCTCACCTATTGTGTGTTTGATGTAATGCCCTAAGTGGCAAAGGTATGCCCTTTCTCAATGTGACACTGGAACCAAGCTACATCCGACAGATGAGGCCCAGTCAGAGCGAAACCAGTCGTGGTTTGCTTCTGTTCTGGTTCAGAGGGGACCTGGCCTGGCAGATCGGGATAAACTGTTCCTATTGAAGCAAGGTCAAGACTGATTTGCATATGGTTAGGTCCAAACTGAGGTGGCATGGTGGACAAAAGAACAATGGGTTTGAATGCAACCTCAAGCAATTGCCAATGGTTACACTTGATGCAAGCTTTCTTCCCATCACCTTTTGTGTGTTTGATGTAATGCCCTAAGTGACAAGGGAATGCCCAAATGTGGGTCCCTTGCTCATTGTACCACTGGAACCAAGCTACACCCGACTAATGGGCCCCAATCAGGGAGAAACCGTCACGGGTTGCTTGTGTTCTGGTTCAGGGAGGACCTAGCCTGTCATTTTGGTCTGGACTGTTCCTGTTGGAGTGGAGTAAAGACTGATTTGCATACGGTTGGGACCAAACTGAGGTGGCATAGTGGGAAAAAGAATGATGGGTTGGAAAACTACCCCGATCAATTTCCAGTGGTTAGACTTGTTGCAAGCATTCCTCCCATCACCTTTTGTGCGTTTGGAATATCAAGCTCCCCGGGAATGACTTAGAGGGAATGGGAGGGAGTCACAATTGATCCCCATTGAGCGAAGGACAACTCAAGGCTGCCCCCTTTCTACCTGCCTCTTTGCTATAATTCTCAACCTCCTTGCACAGAGGATCCACAACAACCCATTAATCCAAGGTGTATTCTTCAGCAGTGATGAATTTAAACTAGTGATTTTTGCGGAGGACATTTTATTCTCCCTAACACACTCAACCAAATCACTCTCACTGCTCATGAAAAAACATGAAGAATTTCTAAAATGTCGGGTTTTAAGATCAGTTTGTCTAAATTGGAGGGCCTCTATATCTCTACCCCTTCGGCACTACTACCATCACTCCAAGAGATGGTATCATTATGATGGTTAACTACATCAATTCAGTATTTAGGCCTTGACTTAGGGAGAACCATAATTAAAGCCAAATAGGCAAACTTGTGCAAACTAAAGGCCTCTGTACAAACAGAACTCAATAGGTGGAAGACCTAAGACTGTTTATTGGCTACGGCGGGTATTAGACCTCAAAATGACCTTACTCCCCAAAATATTATGTGTCTTCAAAACTCTTCTACTGTATATCCTAAAACAATATATAGAAGATCTCCAGCTCAAATGTATGAGCTTTCTGTGGTAAAATAAGAAAGGGAAACTCAGCCGATGGCAATGTACGCTGGGCATTAAACAGTGAGGTATAGGGGCACCCACTTTCCTGAATTACTACTATGTGGCACACCTCCACTTTTTCCTTACTTGGACAAAGAGGTACACAGACAAATGTTGGTGCATGATTGATCATACTCTCAGCAGGGGATACCTGAATGAAGTCTCATAGATTTCTAAACCAGTCAGAAAGGCAGCCCTATATATTTCTCTGACTACAGGATTTTTTCTGAGAATATGGGAAAGACTAGGGATGCAGAAAGGGTTAACTATATTTCCCTCCACATTCACCCTTTTTGGGGGCAATACAGATTTCTCCCCAGGACAAGAGACTTTCAGAATTGGTAGGAAGGCAACTGCTGAACACTAAGGGGCTTGTTTGAAGGAGGAAAGATTAAACCATTCGACCAATTCAAGGACAAGTATAGGCTCCAAGAAACTGACCGCGTTAGATACTTCCAGGTGAGACATTAGGTCCAACAACCATACCTAAGGAAAGCAGCTGTGAAAGACCTCACCCATTTGTAAAATACCTCCTGTATCAGGATGGGGAGAAGGGATTGCTTTCATGGATATATTGGCTATTAAATAAATTACCTCCAGGGGAAGGAATCCCCTTCTGAGAGCTTGATATCAAGATAAATGATGATAGGTGAGAGCGTGTAATCACAGCAGGACACCACGCCTAGCCACATCGGCAGTAAATAAACTCTTCTGAAAATATTGTACCAATGGTATTACACCCCTGTTAGATTGAAGGTCATGGGTTACTCCCAAGGAGCTCATTGCTGAAGGCAATGTAGGGGAAGGGGCTCTCTCACTCATTGTCTATGCTCCTGTCGGAAATTGCAGCCCTTTCTGGCAGTTGGTTCTCAAAACTATTGAACAGTTTATGGGGTCCCAATTAGCACAATGTCCTGAGGTCATATTAATAGGGTGCCCTTCAGAAGAAATCTACCCCCGGCTTACGGCTGGTGCCTTTTTGCTGCCTTAATTGTCATGTTATAAGGCACTTGTGGAGCATAAAACTACCAAGGGGTCCCCAGGTGCTACAACTGACCCGAGGAAGGAAGGACAGGGTCGATTATTCCGGTAGATTTTCAAAATGCCATGTTTTAAGTTATTTCCTGAACTGAAGATGATTATGGATAAGTTTTAGGTAAGTGAGCATCGAGATCTTTAGAGACGGGGCTAGAGCGGCCTCCCAGACATGCTCTGCAGAATCTTAGCACTTTCAGAAGTTGAAGTTTAGTTAATTGAAAAGATCTACCCGGACAGTATTTGATTAGACTTTTGACTAAGAACTGAGGCACCACTGTGTAGATAAATCTTTGAACAAGAAAGAGCACATGAAATGAAACATGTTTTTGAATACGAAGCCAATAAGTTGATCTTAGAATATCTAAGCGAGATAAGCCTGGGAGCATTGGAAATCATGCAGGCAGCCTGGTTTTGGACATGATGCAGCTGGAACAGAAGAGACCTCTTTATACTGAATTAAAGGCTGTTGAAATAATCTGGATGTAGCTATGGCGTCTATAGCCAGCTGTCTGCTTTACAAAGATACAAATGGTAATACCAGGCAAAGTTTCCCCATGTGAAAAATCCACAAGGAAATAACAACCCTCACCTGCTAGTCCATGTGTAACTGTCATCTAATTTTATTCCAAGGTTCTTTAATTACTTTAGTGGATAGGGATAGGCGCCAAGGTCAGCAGACCAGAGACTGTATTACCAAAGGGTGAAGTGTCATCCTGTGACTTCCATCTTGTCCACACTGAGGGGCTGATTACGATGGCGGAACGATCGCCACCGCCGGGCGGGCGGTGAGGTCCGCCGGCCCTGCGGACCACGATTCTCCGACCGCCAGATTACGATGGCGGTGGGATCCAGACCGCGGCGGAGGCAAAGCCCGTCCGCCACTGAACCGCCACAGGCAATCGTTACGATTGCCTGGCGGAGCGATCAGCATGCTTACAATGGTGGCGGAGCCAGCAGGCTCCGTCCGCCGAATTACGATGCTGGCAGAAGCCAGCCTTTCCGTGGCGGGTGAACTGCCATTGAAAGGCTGGCTGGGATTGGTTTCGGGGGCCCGTTGCGGGCCCCCCTTGTGTTGGGGGGAGGTGTGGGTGCACTGGGGGGGTACCCATGGTACCCCCCTGCATTTCACTGCACCATGTGGCAGGCACAGTGTAGTGCCTGCCACGTAGTGCAGTGAAATGCACAACATGCTCTTTTTGACATCGCAGCGGTGCTGCTGTCAGCAGCCACCGCTGCAATGTTAACGGTGCGGAATCTGACCACAGCGGTGGCGGTCCCATCTTAATCGGTTATGCGGGACCGCCGCATGCATGGCAGACGGTCCCAAACACCACTACGATGGCGGGCGGACCAAGTCCGCCCGCCATCGTAATCAGCCCCTGAGTTTGAGACTATGTGCACTGATCCACGTATGCACTCTTTGTAGATATTGTTTCAGGGTAAGGCCGTCTTTCATTTACTCTGTCAATCTAAAAAAAAATTCAACCTAGGTACATATACGTTCATGCCAAACAAGTAAACGAGTTTGGCCTATGGTCTCATATATAGGTTGAAATATAAAGGTGAGAGTGGAGAGCCTTGGAGAACTTCAGATGAAATGTTATCAGTCCTGGAAGTAAACTATCCAAGTCTAACTTGCTACTACTAGGAAAAGATGTCAGTCATTTAAGCACTGTTTCCCAAATTCCACACTTTCTAAGTTGATCAATGAGCAAGCTATGGTCGACAGTATCAAAAACTGCTGATGAATCGTAAAGGTTCAGAGCACTGAAGCGGCCGACATCAGCTGCAAGACGGAGAAGGATACCATTAATAGTGCCATTTCCATGCTGTATCCGGCATTGTCCAGGAACTCATTCACTTCCAAGCATTTGTAAAGTTTTTTAGCAACCTAGGTTTCCAGAAGCTTATCCACCTTGGGAAGCAGCATGATAGGCTTATAGGTAACTGGAGTGTCTGATTGAAGCTCATGTTTTTTAAACTGAGGTATCATGGGCTCTGCTTTAATAGGGTCCGGTTGCTCGACTTTCCGTAAGGACGCATTTATAATATACAGTATTGAAGGTACAAAGCGTTCATTAAGTATCAATAGGAATTTAACAGGCAGAGGATCTGATGGTGAACCTGATCTATATTTGGATAACATCAACTTAAGAGTAGGCTGTTCTAAAAAGCAAAGATGGTTCCACTGCTTAGTATACGCCGACAAGGAGGACTCGGAGGAAAAAAGTGTACTGGAATCTTTTAACATGGATTCCGTACAGGTTTCTATTTTAGAAATACAGAAAGTTGTCAAGGAATTAAAAAGCTGTCGGGAATAGAGGTAATCAAGAGGCCGGTTCTTGCCACACAATAGTTCATTAATAATTTTAAAAACTTCCTTTTGAGTGTAAGGTTCCTTATAGATTCTATGTGAGTAAAACAACATAACATGTGTATTTGTAAAGCGCACGTTCACCCGTGGGCATGTTGGCGCTGTATAACAGATGTTTATTGTTACTCAATGGTACTCATTTTATCGACCTCAGATGGATGAAAGGCACAGTGGACCCTCCAGGATTTGAACCTGTGACCATGAGGTCGAACACAGGCCCCTGCAGTGGAGGTCGAACACAGGCCCCTGCAGTGGACACATTAGTCCACTGAGCCACCAGACTGATGTCAATATCTAATTTTTAGCTATACAAGGCCTCCTCGTATTCTTCCTTTGTCTTGGAGCAGTATGAGTGAGTGCAAATACATTCTAGACGTGTAGTTTCCATTTTTTAAGAGGAATTAAACCAGGGAGATATTTTTCTAAAATTTTAGACATTCTAGTGCCTCCACGCTTGCGAGTACCCAAGGGGTATTCTGTGAGCTGGTGGTGGTGGAACTCTAGAGCCCACTGTGGTGCAAAGCTTAACAAACCTGATCTTCTTTGTTTGTCAAATGAGCACCAATAATTTAGTAACCTGGACAAACCCTTTAAACAGCCCTTTCCCACATGGTGATTTATCCATAGGATATTATCCAAAGTTCCCATTCCAAGGTGTCATATAGTCTTTTCCTGTGGTCAGTTTCTGTTTGAAGCATATATAAATAAGACATCTTGAGAGGAAGCTGCTTCACAATAGATTTATTCCCTAATTTTTTATCATGTTCTTCGCCACTTCGCTACAATTTTTTGGCCCTTATTTTTCCTACTTCTGGGTATTATGTTTCACTTTCTTTTCCTCCTTGATGGCAGTGGGAGTGTTGTGCCTTGCAGATCACTTCAGTGTTTATTTGTATCTCTGAAGAGCTATAGGATTGTCAAGTTTTTTTTGCCCTTTGTGTTTTTTATCTCCTGACTTGGACCCTCTTAAGAAGACACTTGGCACCTTTCATGAAAACAATTCTGCACAGGATGGCACTGCGACTATTGAGAGAGTCACCCTTTCATCAGTCAGTCAAGGAAGGACTCTAACAGACCTTCTCAGTTCCCAGTCCTTTACAGTATCAAATATAGTAGGAAGGGGGTATTCATGGTATACCCCAATGATAAATGTAACAGGCAGTGGTTTTACATTGTGAATGCTGTGACAGATGCTTTTTGGAAGGGGCTTTATGTTGTAAACTCCATGACAAACTCCATAGGAAGGAGCTTTACATTGTATAATACTGAGTGACTTTCTTAAACAGATTTTTAGAGTGGTATGGTTTTTTTGGTGGACATTTCTAATTTTATATTTAGTTTTAAGTTACGTGTGAATTAAAGTACTTTTATACCACTTAGAAGCAGCTTTTAACAGCAAGAGGCAGATTTATCTGTTTGCCTGAGCTTGTGTAATCAAAACATATCCTTAAAATGTAGTGTTCGAGAGGAGCTTTGACTTCACCAGTTGTGTTATTCCACTTCTTAAAAAGTACCACAGCAGTGCAAGGCTGGTGAAGTTTCTGCGTACTGCAATGAAATTGTACTGATTTTATATACTTTTCCTACTGACTTTCCTAAAAGAAACCACTAGTGTTTATTGTTACAAATTGCGTATAGTGTCTCAATTAAAACAGTGCTTGATGGCACGCGGACCAGCCACTGCATGGGTGACTTGAGGATGTTTGTTTCTGGTCCGAGGAACCCCTTGCCTGGCCCTAGTTCGGGCTGGACTGTTCCCATGGGGAGCAAGGTCAATACTGATCTGCATATGGCTGGGCCCAAACTGGATTGGCATGGTGAGCAAAAAAACAATGGATTTAGGCCCAGATCTTTGTACTGGGGGTGAGTGTTTGACATTGTACAGCATTCTGTCCGTCATTTGTTCTTTTTGCATTTGTCGCCCTAAGTGGGATGGGTATGCCCAGACGTGGGGCCCATGCTCACCATGCCACTGGAGTCAAGCTATCCTGGCTGATGAGGGGTGACACCCTGAAACCGGTGCTAAAGTGCTTGTTTCTGGTCCAGGGAGAACCTGGCCTGGCAGTTCATGCTGGACAGGTTCCATGGGGATCAAGGATAAGACTGATTTGTATATGGCTGGGTTCAAACTGGAATGGCATGGAGCGCAAAAAAACGATGAATTTAGGTCCAGATCTCTGTACTTGGGGTGAGTGTTTGACATTGTTCAGCATTCCGTCCATCATTTGTTCTTTTTGCATTGGGCAACTCGAGAGGGCATGACTTACTTAAGACTCAATTCCCTGAGATAAAGATAGTCTCAGCATTTAATAATTACATTATTCCAACATCAGTTTGTTTCTTAGATTACACATCATCTAACATTCAACAGCATTGACAGAGTCGCCCTACTGAACCCTACAAAATCCCACAAGACCTCCAAACATGCCAGGTGGTACACCCAGAACACAGGACCATAAAGCGCAACTGCCAACAACTAGAAAAACAATGGCTTGCCGCCAAGGACCCCGTCGCTAACCACACAATGGAACTCTTCAAAATAGTCAATGAATTCCCCAACCCGACAGCCTTAGAGAACACCGTGCACCCCTCCCAAGATCTCTGTGACACCCTCTCAGACTACGTCCACAGCAAGGTCACCAATATCTAGAACAATTTCAACAGCGAACCCACCACCCACCACCCTCAACCCTGACGACCTCAACCAAACAACGAACAGCAGCCAAACCATTACTGCCTGGTCACCGCTCACCGCCCTGACCACCTCAACCATCATGTCTTCCATCCGCTCTGGGGCACCCACTGACCCCTGACCCTTCCACCGCTACAACCTCACAATGAACCCAATCAGCACGCAACTCACCGGCATCCTCAACACCTCTGTCTCCACAGCAACCTTCCCGGACAGATGGAAACACCCAGACATCAGACCCCATCTTAAGAAGTCCTCCGTCGACCCCAATTATCTCAAAAATTACCAGCCCATCTCCCTGCTCACCTACCTGGCCAAAGTACTCAAGAAAACCATCAGCTAGCAGCTCACCAATTTCCTGAACAAAACCACCTACTGAATGCCTCTCAATCAGGATTCCGTGCCAACCACAGCACTGAGATCGCGCTGATTGCTGCCACAGACGACATCAGAACACTCCCCGACCATGGAGAGACTGAGGCCCTGATACTCCTCCACCTCTCTGCGGTGTTCAACACAGTCTACCACAACATCCTCATCAACAGACTCTACAACATAGGGATGCAGCAAGACGCCCTCAAGTGGATTGCCTCCTTCCTTACAGGATGCACACAGAGCATACGACTACCTCCTTTCCCCTTCGCACCCAAAGACATCATATGCGGTGTACCACAACGATCATCCCTCAGCCCCACCCTGTTCAACATCTATATGGCTCCCCTCGCAGACGTCGTCAGATCTCATGGACTGAACATAATTTCCTACGCTAACGACACTCAACTGATCCTCTCGCTCACCAAGGACCCCTCCAACACCAAAACCAACTTCTGTGACTCCATGACCACTGCAGCCAAATGGATGAGAGACAACTGCCCCCAACTCAACTCTGACAAAACTGAAGTACTGATCTGCATGAAGAACACCTCCACATGGGACCACAGCTGGTGGCCTGTAGAACTCAGACCCACGCCGACCGACCACGCTTGCAACCTCAGCATCATCCTCAACAGCCAACTGGCCATGAAATGACAAGTCAATGCAGTCGCCTCTTCCTGCATCCACACACTTCGCATGCTTCACAGAATCTTCAGATGGATCCCAACCAACACCAGAAAGACTGTCCCTCAGGCCTTCATCACCAGCCGCCTCGACTAAGGTAGCACCCTCTACGCTGGCATTTCCACCCAGCTCCTCAGAAGACTCCAGACCATACAGAAGCGGGCAGCCAGATTCATCCTGGATATCCCCAAACAAACCCACATCACCCCCCACCTGAGATACCTCCACTGGCTCCCCATCCAGAAGAGATGCCAGTTCAAGATGCTCATGCACGCATACAAAGCCCTCCACTACCTCAACCACCGACTGACCTTCCACCAACCCGCTAGACACCTGCGCTCCTCTTCACTCGCCCTCACAAACATCACTCACATCTGTCATAGCCATAGCGGTGGCCGCTCCTTTCCCACATCGCTGCCAAGACCTGGAACGACCTTCCCTCCCAGCTCCGTACAGCCCCCTCGCTGGCAGATTTCAGAAAGAGACTCAAAACCTGGCTCTTTGACGGAGACACAGTGCCCAGATACCCCTATGGGTGACAGTGTTGTGCTTTACAAATTCTGTCTGATTAATTGATTAACTCAAATGACATGTGACCCCCATTGAATTGTAAGCAGAAATCCTTCATTTAAGATGGCCTTGACATCAATTTAGATGTGTAGAATACACTCGCAATTCAGTTTCATTAGACGGGGCGTGAAGATTCCTGACAGCCTGTACTCCATCCGAACCTCTCCCTCCTCCTGTCCCACATCTGTTAAAACAGTTAAAAATAATTCAAAAATTGCCTCTTCCTTGGAAATATGCTGCACAATTGTAGGTAAGCAAAAATATTTCTTTGGGTTATTACATGTTTTCAAGACTGGCTTGAGGACAATTGTTTTCCTGGAGCTCTTTTCCTATCACTTAAAGCACAATAAAGCAGTGGCAGCTGGTAATCTTTAAAAGGGGTGAGGCTTAACACTTGCCAGGAGTTCATCTTATATTTTTCTAAATTTACCTCAGAATTTGCCCATATGTGTTGAATTTTCTTCATTGTGCCAATGCCAGCATTTTGTTATTGGTACCCCCATGCCAATAATTACGTACAATATTCCAGTACCAGCATTTTTCCACTGGTATTGCGCAAATACCATGGATGACTTGTATGCCAAAAATTACCTCCAGTATTTCAGAGACAGCATTTTATCATGGTTTGCTTCCCCTAACCTGCCCCCTCAACCCCAATATGCCATGGTTGCCTTCTCTAAGGCAAATAATTGTGTCCAATATGCCAGCACCAGCATTTAGCCATAGGTGTCCCTTTATGTGAAGTATTTCTCCCAATATTTCAGGGTCTGCATTTTGTCTTGGGGGCCATCCCTTATGCCAAGAATTACATCCTCAGTCCCAGTGAAAGCATTTTGCCACAGATGCCCCCATGCCAAGAATTTCCTTCAGTATGCAAGCGCCAACATTTTTCCACAGGGTCAATGCCAAGAATTACTTCTAGTATGTCAGGGCTTGTGTTTTGCCATGTGTGCCCTTTCTTATGGAAAAATTATTTCCAATATGCCAGCAGAAGCATGTTACCTTGGGTGCTGCCATAATCCCAAAATTAAATTGCATATGCTATAGCCATCGGCAGACTCCCAATCATTAACATGCAAATAAAGACACTGTTACTTACTCATACTCTTTCGCTCATACTCATTCCTACTCACAGTTATTCACACACAAACGCACTCATACTCTCTGGTTTGCACTCTCATTTACAAAGACACAATCACCCTTTCACACTCAATGACTCTGGACCCTGGTACAACTGCATCTGCTGCACTATTGATAGCCACACACCTAATGCCCTTCCACGCCCTCTCACAATGTCCAATCACTCACTTCTTATAACACACTCACTCTCCTTCACCCACTCCCTTGCACTAACTTACACTTATTCATACACTCTCTCAAACTCAGATTCCCACTCGTTTCACTCTCCCTGACACTCTCAAATACGTTCACACACACTTTAACGCAATCTCAGTGACTGTCAGTCATGCACAAACATACTCACACATACATGCATAGAGAAACTTTCTTTTTACTTACCTTGCTTCCTTAGATGGCAACTCGGACGCTCTATCACAGCAGCAGAGCAGGAATCTGCTGCTGGGCTTTAAAACCAACAAGCCATGATTCCCAATGATGAGCTAGACAGAGCAGCAAGACCAGGTTTGAAAAAGGGAAGAACCCCTTCAATCCCTCTCCCAACTTCTTGATAGGACTGGAAGCACAGCCCTATAAAAAGCTGAGACAGTACTTGAGATCCAACCCCTCCTACAGATCCTACACCTGCTGCTCTTTGTGGCTCCTGATTGACCTCTGGATGCACTGATGTGCACCATGACAGCGACATTGTAGCAAAGGTTCACTGATAGAATGTCGATGGTAAAAACATCGATGGTAAAAATATCGAAAAAAATATATAGATAGTAAAAATATTGACTCCCTATACTTAAACAGGTAAGTACAAAAATATTGAATCAAAAATATCGAAGTTAAAAATATAGATGTAAAAATATCGATTTAACAATATATATAAAATAAAATAATATATATTAAATATATAAAATATTAATATTATCTTTAACAACATGAATTAAATTTAATATACATTTTAACTAAATATAAAAATTAAACTTAATTTAAAAATATAAACACGCAAACATAATAATTTATACATATAAATATATTTACTTTAAAATAATTTATTAAGTATTATCTTTATTTAATTTTTTAACTTTTAAATTATATAAAAATAAAACATATACATATATCAATAATTTAAAATAAAAAAAAAACATTCTATAATTAATTAAAACATTAAACTATTAAAACAAAATTAAAACGTACATTTCGCAATACAATAAATACAACAGTAGGGAAAATGTTGGATAGCGAAATAATTAAATTTACTATTCCAACTGCAATGAGTGCAACAGTAGGGAAAGTGTTGGATAGCGGAGGGGTAAAAATTACTATTCCCACTCCAAAGAGTGCAACAGTAGGGAAAGTGTTGGATAGCGGAGGGGTAAAATTTACTATTCCCACTCCAGTGAGTGCAACAGTAGGGAAAGTATTGGATAGCGGAGGAGTAAAAATTACTATTCCCACCCCAGTGAGTGCAACAGTAGGGAAAGTATTGGATAGCGGAGGAGTAAAAATTACTATTCCCACTCCAGTGAGTGCAACAGTAGGGAAAGTGCTGGATAGCAAAGGGGTAAAAATTACTATTCCCACTCCAGTGAGTGCAACAGTAGGGAAAGTGCTGGATAGCAGAGGGGTAAAAATTACTATTCCAACTCCAGTGAGTGCAACAGTAGGGAAAGTGCTGGATAGCAGAGGGGTAAAAATTACTATTCCAACTCCAGTGAGTGCAACAGTATGAAAATGTTGGATAGCGGAGGGGTAAAAATTACTATTCCCACTCCAGTGAGTGCAACAGTATGGAAAGTGCTGGATAGCGGAAGGGTAAAAATTACTATTCCCACTACAGTGAGTGCAACAGTAGGGAAAGTATTGGATAGCGGAGGGGTAAAATTACTGTTCCCACTCCAATGAATGCAACAGTAGGGAAACTATTGGATAGCAGAGAAACAAAAATTACTATTAACATTTAAACAATTAAAACATTTTTTATAATCTTAAAAATAAGTAAACAATATTTTAAAAATATACAATGAAATATATTAAACATAAAAAGAACACATATTATAATGTTAATTACATATAACAAAAGGTACAAATATTATTTTAAAAAATTATTAAATACATTTATAAACAATATTTATTAAAAAGGAGCGAATATTCACAAACAAATTATTTAAAACATAAATGTATTTATTTTATTTCCTACCCTATAACACCACACCAATAAAAAAAGACATCAACGTTATTATTTAAAATTATTTCCATAATTAACATAATTAATAATGAATTTAAAATATATCATTAATAAAAAAGATAATAAACATTCATTGAGTACACATTCTTTAACACTATAATATCCACAACACACACCTAAAATTAATTACACAATTACCATAATTAATTACTAATTAATTAGTTTAAATTAATTAACAAATAATTAATAATTCATCAATAAAAAATAAATTACTTCCCACCCTTCACACCTATAAACACCACAACACACACCTAAAATTATTTACACAATTACATAATTAATTACTAATTAATTAATTTAAATTAATTACCAAATAATTAATAATTCATCAAGAAAAAATAAATTCCTTTCCACCCTTCACACCATTTACACCTATAAACACCACAGCACACACCTAAAATTAATTACACAATCACCATAATTAATCACTAATTTATTAATTTAAATTAATTAAGAAATAATTAATAATTCATCAATAAAAAATAAATTACTTCCCACCCTTCACACCATTTACACCTATAAACACCACAACACACACCTAAAATGAATTACACAATTACCATAATTAATTAATTTAATTTAATTCACAACTATTTATTAAACAATTATTAATAAATTAATTTACACATTTAACACTATAACATCACAATTAAACAAATATTAATAATTAAAATTATTCAATACATTTTATATAATTAAATTGCTTCCCACCCTATTCCTCTATAAACCCACAACTCGCTACGCAACTAAAAACACAAATTTCAAATAAATAAAAATTAATAACTACTATAAATCAATAAATTTTATATAATTAAATAACTTCCCACCCTATTCCCCTATAAACCCAGAACCTACTACGGAACTAAAAACGCAAAATTCAATGAATTTTTTTTTATAACGACTAAGGGGCCGATTCCGATCTCGGCCGGTAGGGCACCGAATCGGATTCGGCTTTACCAAATCCGATTCGGAACCCTCGTTTCCGACCGATTCGTGCATGCGTCCGGGCGAGCGAGTACGATGCGAGCGTACGCGAAATCGCCGACCGACTCGTTCGCGGGTCCGAACCGTACCGACCGACTCGCACGGAGACGACTCGCACCGCGCAATGGAGACGTTACCCGACCGAGCAAGTACGATGCGCGCATCGAGCAGTCCGACCGACTCGCGCCGTCCGGCTCCAAAGAGCAGTCGGAGTCGTACTTCGGGGTCCGTGTCGGACCCCCCTGCACGCGTAGCCGCGCGAGTCGCACACAGGGGGGACCCATGGGTCCCCCCTACACGTGCATGTACGGCGCGACCCGCTTCGACGCGTACCCGCTGTAGGAGGCGCCGTTGTTTGCGTCATACCCATTGAGTCAATGGGAGCCCGTGTACGCGTTGTACGACCGGCTCCCATTGACTTCAATGGGAGGCCGCCCGAATCGAGTCCGATAGCATACGGACGCATCGTACTCGTTCGGTCGGGCTGCTAGGGTCCGATTCGGTCGGACATCTCTCCGGGTCCGGCTCGGTCGGAGAGATTTCCTGCCCGAATCGGAATCGGCCTCTAAAATTTTAACACATGTAATAAAAATACAAACAATTCTTATACAAAAAAACAAACATCACACACATATAAAATATATACTAAAATACATAACATTAATAAAAAATCGATATTTTTAACAACTAAGGGGCCGATTCCGATCTGGGTCGGAAAGCTCTCCGACCAAGCCGGATCCGGAGTGTTTTCCGACCGAGCCGGACTCCTGCAGTCCGACTGAGCGAGTACGATGCGGCCGCATGCTGCCGGACTCGGTTCGGTCGGACTCCCATTGAAGTCAATGGGAGCCGGTCGTACGACGCGTACATGGGCTCCCATTGACTGAATGGGTACGTCTCGCAAAATGGCGCCCCCTGCAGCGGGTACGTGTTGGTGCCATCCGCACCGTACATGCCTGTGTAGGGGAGTTGTGTCCGAGTCGTAAGGCTGCGGGTGACGGGGGCCCTGTACTGCCCCCCAAAGGCAGCTTCCCGGATGTTTTTGCGAGCCGGAAACTTCGGCTCGATCCGGCTGTCCGACGCGTACATCGTACTCGCTCGGTCGTAAAACGTCCCATTGCGCGGTGCGAATCGTGTCCGTACGAGTCGGTCGGAGCGGTTCGGATCCGGAAACGGTTCGGTCGGAACACACACGTACAGTCGCATCGTACTTGCTCGCTCGTACAGGTGTCCGAGTCGGTCGGGAAACACGCGTCCGACTCATACTTTTTCCGGCCGGATCGCGTTCGGAGCCCTTCCGAGCGAGATCGGAATCGGCCCCTTTATTTTTACAAACAATATTAAACACTTCGATATTTTTTACATCAATATTACTTACCTAAAATCGATATTCTTGACCATGATATTTTGTCTGATGATATTTTTGACCCACGATATTTTTACCTCGATATTTGTGCAATTCAATATTTTTACATCGATATTCTTACTCTGCACCGTAGGAAATATACTGTCCTGGCTGAGGCATGTGCAGGATGTCTGCTAAATAAAATGGATTTTGCCTGTGTGAGTGCATCCTAGTTGAACTACTAAACTACTGAAGAGAAAAGGCCTTTCTCCTGTTCCTCTCTTCCTAATACAGATCCCAGTGAGGAACAGTGTTATCCTGCTGTTTCTTTTTTTACTTCTTCAGTTGTACCTACCTGCTATTTAAAAGGAGGGTGAGCTCAGTATTTGTTTCTGAAACCATGTCATATGCATGATTTACAAATTTAAGGGACTGTGGTGTGAATGAAGGTCTGCACCTTTTGTTCCAAAACAACAGAAAGGGGCAAACTTGAACACTTCAAAGGTGTAAAGATAATCGAAGCCCATACAGCTATTAGAAAAAAACTACTTGGACAGCTCATGCGACAAATTTAATTTCCTTTCAGTATACCAACAGGTGATAGATAGTACCACATATTAATTTGACGTCTTCGGGATGTATGTTGGCAGATGTCAGTTCATACTTAAGTGCACAGACCACAACATGTGCACAGTAAAGTACAAACACTTCACATAATTGAGGCACCTATCCATTTATCTGTTCGACTATGATTCACATTTTTCTTCCACTGATTACCAGATGGGGCAGTGAGTCAACCCATTTCAGCCACTGGCTCTCTTGCGCTGTCTATGATTGACGGCATATTTCCTGATTACATGTGCACATCAGTCTAAAAAGAAGTGCTCTTCAGTGCTGTGACTGGTAGCTCAATACTTTACTCTGCTGGGTCTGCCAGCGCCTTTCTCTTTGAATTTTTTTTTCTTTTTATTTGTTTTGTCATCCTTGTGTGTTTAAACTATTACAGTGACTGAAAGGCTATAATATACATTTCCTTTGCACCAGTTAGGATCATATTTTCCTGTTTTGAGTATTAAACTAAAATGAGATTCCATAACTGATCTCAGAACATCTGCCTGCTAGGAAGCACTTGTACTGTTCCATTAAAATCGTATGAGATGATAATTTTTTTTAAGTTTAACATTTTTCTTGCAAGCAGAAGGTGATCCTGTATAGCCAGCGGCATGTATTTTTCCTTCTTTTTATTTTTGTGACACATTTTTGGTATACAATGTTAAATTAAAATAGCCATCACACTAGCTTGCCACTACCAGACATATTGGCTTTGCCAAGACTTGTTTACTAATGTGAAGATAAAATGGTCTCTGAGCCAGACCTAAAACTGCCCTGGACAGAGAGACTACCTCTCCCTCCAGTGGTGGGAAATATTGTATACAGAGCCCTTTGTTACAACCCTACTACTCGGTAGTGAAGGAGTGCTCATAGGGATAAGTGAAAGCTTCCAGTAATGACCCTCTGCTAGTGCTTAATTTGAGCCAGTGGAATCCGGTGCTCAGCACCGGCACTTAATTGTCAACACTGGTTCTTATGACAGTCTGCCACATGGTGGCGCTGTTTGTCTAGTATACACAACATCAGTTGGTTAGTAAATCAATATACCTTATGGTTATTATCTGCCTTCCAAGCCATTCCTACAGCTTTGGGGGCCTGGAATAGTCTGAACTGTCACACTTGTAGGGTTTCATGGTTAGTGTCGGTTCTGTCAGAGGCGGCGCTGGCATGAGCAATGGGCTGGTGCAAGCTGCAGTGGTCTCCTGACGAGGGCACCCGGCACTTATTTTTTCACAATTTAAGCACTGCCTTCTGCCTGTGAAGAACAGAGGCAGAGCAGAATTTTGGCAAATGTTGTAAGAGAGCAGCTACTGATCTAGATGCTGGAGCTGTCAACTGGCCCCATGTGGTGAGGGTGTCTCTTACCTGCCCTGGTTTTCACCTAAAGCATTAAGTATGAGTTAGCTTATCACGTCAATGTTTGTAAAAAAAAGTGAAACTACAAATATTAGCGTGGTTAGTGCTATTAGCTGGAAAAATGACCCAATGACACTAAAGCACAGGCCGAGAGTTAAGCAAATCTAACCCTTGAGTAATGTTCAACATGAGAGATAGGGGGCGTAATACCCATTTTATATTAAATGGCGCGTTTTTTCGTATATGCAGTTTATTTGGCTACCACATATCTCAAAACAAGGGTGGAGTCAGGGCACACAATCGTTATTCCCACTTCATTTTATTTATTTATTTATTTGCAGATTTATATAGCGCGAACTCGACCCTGTGCCATTCATGCTGAGTGATAGTAGAGAGTGACTTCCTGTGCCCTCTGTAATGATTGACGTCAGTGCTTATCTTCCTGTACCATCTGTTCTAGGTGACATCAACGCTTGCCTGACTGAGTGACAGTGGGGCTTGTCTTCTTGTGTCATCTGTAGGGATTGAAAGTAGCCCCTGGCTGTCTGTGTTGATTGACGACTGACACTACCTTTCTGTGTTGCCGATGATGAGTCACACTGTGCCTACTTCCTTTGCCACCTACAGTAACTTCCGGGCTCCCAGTGTAAGACGGCTCCAGACGCTCGGCTAGTGCTGTTCTTTGCATCTACATAGAGTGACGGCTTGGCCTCTCATCCATGTATGTACCATCCGACACCAGAACTGAAAATCCGTGCTCCCTCTAGCGAGTGACAGTTGGGCTGCTGTACTTAGTCGTCTGTGGTGGCAGGACAGCCGAAAGTGTATCCAGAGGTGCCATCTTGTTTCAGCTCCAGTGGCTGTCAACTGGCCGACGTCCTCTGATATCTAGTGGGTTGTAACTGCACTGTCAGTTTGTGCCGCCCTCAATTAGCGACAGTTTTGCTAGTGTGCTCTGTTGCCTTTAGTGTGTGTTTACAGTGTGTGCTAGATTGTCACATCTGGCCTGCCAAGCTGTGCCACTTCCTGGGCCACTCAAGATTGTCTCATGTGGAGCCTGTGCGCGTGCAGTCTGGAAATGCATGAATTTCCTTACACACCAGATTCTGTGTGCTCACAATTGGACGCGGCATATTATGCATACGGTTTCAGCACGAGCCCAGCGAGCAGGGCAATTACCACGGATTAGTGCCTGCTCTGCGTGCCTTCTGCAGATACGTGGCAGCCAAGAGGGCATCTGACTAATCTCTCTAAGTAGCTGCCAGGGGCGTGTCTCCGTGCTATTGTGAAACCGCTGCTATTAATATACCCACGGGGGCTTGCAGCCGCCCCCGCATCGAGGGGTGTGCAGCACAGGGGCGCATGCCAGCATCCGAGGCAGCGTGCTCCGAACAGTCTCTTCAACATAACAAGTGAACGTGCCTCGCACTGCACCCTCTCTGCATCTGCACTGAACACTCGTATTGTTATGGCTACACTGCCGGCGCTCTCTTTAATAACCCGTTTATCCGCCCTGAGCTGTCTGTTATCCTGCCTATAATCACCTCAGCTGCTGCTCCGAGCGGTCATCATTGCTACATTGTTTACAGCGTCTGTAATTGCCCATCTATGCACTAAGCAGGCTGGTGGTGCCTCGTAAACCTCTCTGCTTTGACCGCTCTCTCATCGGTACGCTCTCCGCACTATCTGTTATCAGCCACTTCTTCTGCACTACGGGCCTCATGCAGGGTTTGGCGAAACAGGGGAAATGCCAAATGCCGGCGACTAGGACCGGACTGGGAACCCAAAGCAGCCCTGGCAGACAGATTGTCTAAATAACATTTAAAAAAAAAAAAATTGTGTCAGACCAGCCCCCGTAGGGTGCAGAGCGAGCAAGCCTGACCACTACCAGGGGCGTTCTTCCCCAGGAAAAGTTGGGAAAAAAAGGCAAACATTATGGATTCTACAGCACATTTTTCATTAAATTTTCAATTGTATTGTTTTTAAAGCATAGTGAATTATGACCTTACAGTGCACCCGGATACGGCAATCTTTATTGGGGCTCTTCAATGATTCCCTCACTATCACCCTCTAACAGTGCCTCTCATCTCTCCATAGCTCCTCTCTCACATATATTTCATTTTTTTTTATAGCGCGTCTCATACCAGTGTAGGGTGTGAGAGCACTTTACATCACACACACATGCAAAGACAATGAATCATATGTGTGTAAATCAGTGTACAGAAAATGTTACATGAGACAAGGGGGACTATAAGTTGCAGGAATCACGTCATCAATACTGGTAGGCATTTTTTAAGAGTGCTTGATCTGGGTAAGCACAAACTCTGAATTCAGAACATAACACAGTGGTTAGGGCTGACTTTACAATTAAGAAGTTATTTCTACCCAAACAAACTCTTTTTAGCAAAATTAGGATAATGAAAGACTGGGTAAAAACATAACTTTCTTACCTAGAATACGATTGTAATTTATAAACTGCACAGTAACAAAAGGATCTCTGCGACAAAAGCAGAAACCCACTGAGATAGGCACATAAAATACTGTTCTGTGATCTGCATAGTACACACTCGTTGCAGCAGGCATATTAACCCTCTACACTACCTTAGATGAGTCAAAGCTGCCACTAGACAAAACTCCGATCAGCAGGTACATTAATCACCAGAATTATCTTGGCACTTTTAATGTTGCCTGAAAACTGTTGGATGTACAAGGAAATCTGCAGTGCTTTCAAAACTGCATACTGCTACAAAACCGGCCCCCAGTAACAAAAGCGGCCTTCCACCCTTCCGTCCTCCTATGGAAATGCAAGGGGGCAGATTTATAAGAAACTGACGCATCTGTAGAGATGCGACAGTTTCCCTGCGCCAGCCTGCGATACCCTTGTGCCACCATGGATGCGCCGTATTTACAATACGGCGCACCATGGTGCAAGGATTGACAGATGCGTCAGAAATTCTGACGCATCTGTTGGCCCAAAAGTCACACATTGCTGGAGTCGTGTCGCAAGCACGACGCAACTCCAGCAATGCATTGACTCATTGTTCTGCGTCCCTCCTTACGCTTGCTTCAAGCACCATAGTGCTAGGGTGTGTGTGTGAGTCTAGCATAGGTTTTGTACAGGAAGGGTATGCTTCCTGTCCAAAATACTATGCTTAGACAAGTGAAAAAGATTTCCTACTTTGTATGTGTGCTGCACAGTGCAGCAGGAATGTAAAGTACTTGTAAAAGCACGGAGAAATGAAAACATTTCTCCATTTAATGCCTGCTTTTCAGCGACGTTAAGTTTTGGCACTAAACCCTTTCTACTGATGTTTGAGAATAGGGTTAACATCAAAAAGCATGGGTGATAGCACGGGTACGCCCATGTACCACCCATGTAACGCCTCCTTGATGCAAAGTAATGCATAGCAGCGTTTTGCGCTGGTTTAAGTTACTTTTTCATACAAACCAACACATATACCAATTTGCGTTGGTTTGTGAATCCCCAAAATAGTTTTGCGTCGGTTATAGTTACAGATCTGGGCCTACGAGTGTAGTTTCGCGTGTAGTTTCTTTACACTTGTGGAAAACTCGGCAAATTGAAAGATAGTACGGTCTCTGCAGTCATAAAAATACTACACATAAAACTACACTCGTAGTTTGTGAATACCAAAAAAGAGTAAACTTACACCAAAAGTGTATGTTTACCTTTGTGAATAAGGCTCTCACTTTGTAATGGTCTGATACCAGTACCTTTCATTACCTTTCATCAAGGGCGTGACAATAGAAAGAGAGGGTGAAATGTTGGTACTGAGATGAGGTAGGGCAGTTGGTTTAATGAAGATTACCGTTAAGTAATGAAGCCTTTACCGCCTTAACCCTACCTTGAGCCAGTCTTAACAATATGAGAAGAGAAGTTAGCCCGCGAGCGATCGCCAAAAAAGCACAACTACTTCAAAAGTTATTAAAAACATCGATTTTACTAAAAAGAACAGAATTACTAAAAGGAAGCTCAGTCAGGAAAAACAATCTCTATGTCGAAAGACCCCAAAATTGTCCATCTGTGTTTTCATACGGAAGGGCGCTCAAAATGTAAGAAAATACGAAAAGACAGAGTTACAGCAATGGATATATAACTTAAAAGCAACAATTATGAATTTTGAATATGTATATCTTTACAAACAACGAGTTCTAGGATGCTTTTTCACTAATGTATTGATTTTAATTATTTACTCTTGGCTATAGATGACACCTTATATTATAAATTAACATGCGAGGCCCTGAAGAAAGGATAGAATTGATCACAAAAAACGTGTTGGCTGGCATAATTTTTGAACGAATTGACATGAACATTGTCTATACAAATATACAGACCACATTTGTTAGCACTTTGTTCAATTCCTTTGGGGAACATTTTAAAAAAATGTAATATTTTCTTCTTCCCTCGCGAGATGAGTTGCAGAACTTCAATTATAAGTAAGTTGATGTGATTCCTGAGAGAGCAACATGTGCAATACAGACAACCATACAGTGGCGGCTGGTGACATTTTAAACTGGTGAACCGTAAAAGTTCAGGATGACTGCCCTGCGGCGAGTCAGCGCAAAGAGTGAGCCTAAAAGCCATGAGGGGGGTTCTCCCCCCGGGGAAAATTTTGAAAAAGAAGTGGGCAAATGGTGCATTTTTAAGCAAATTTGAGAAAGCAAGAAGGTTTATAAAGCAATTGTGAAAGGTTAGACTTAAAATACTGAAACACATAAAAATGCTCCATATCTTTCTGAAATAAAACTGTTCAACATCTTATATATTACCTGTATAACTTACAAGTTATACAGACATTGTCTTCTATCACTGTTTGCAGCAAATCAAGCTGCACAGCACATTTGCAGGTGCCTGCGTTATGCATTGTGTCTCGGGCCATCTAATAGTAATGTTTTGCCTTCTTATTTACATTTTGTAACCGTCAAAGTTGTTAACCTTTCATTGCTTAACTGGTTACGGTTCAGCATCCTGATTCTATGCAAACTTCGAACGAAAAAGACATTGGCAATAGAGCAATTGCTGCTTATTGTTCCCAGCAACGACAGGAAAAACTAACAACCATCCAGATAGTGTTAAATGGTATGTGAGCAGTTCTGAACATGCCACGAAGGCTGTGATCCCACCCACAGCCCCCCCCCAGGAGAGCAGTATGCACCCTAAAACACATAGATATGTTTTACACTCATCTGGCAGTCACAGTCAATCTAATGTATTTTTCTTTGTTTTAATGGCACGGGCTGCACCTGCAGTAAATTTAATTAATGAAGCAATAAAAAAATGACACCTTGTCTCAGCCAGTAAGTACAGCTTATCCCCTTCATCTAACCCGTGACACTACATACACAACACATGTGCAAGGGGTTGGGTGGGGCTGCCAGGGTACATGTTAAAAATGAATAAACAATAAAATACTGCAGTAACAATCTCTCAATCACACGAAGATCGAGGCTGCCTGGGTCTGTGCTATACACATACTTCATAAGATGTCAGTTCAAGGCGGCGAGTGCTACCTAGCAGCCTCCCGCAAGCATGGTGCGAACATGCAAATAAGAGTTTTTCATTTTCAACCAGACAACCAATCACACCTTAACAAAATAACCAAGACATAGTGCTGATGAGCCACGCCATTCCCTCACCTTCCCCTCTAATGAGAAAGACAAGTAGTAGCCACTACCGGCATCAGGGAAGCAGACCTGGCAACTGTAAAGGAAACCACAGCTGAATAATACAAGCACGTAATTCTCCCAACATAAGGTGTTTCCAAAATAAGATTACAGTTAAACAGTTACCGAATGATTTCCAGCGCCGGCCCGTGACATATGAAATTTTAAACATGGATTAGCATAGACTATGACGAGTGTTAATGAGGAACCATACATTAATATCTCCCAAGTTCTTTTTACAATAGTATTTATCAATTGGGGGCGTGGCTTGAGCTGCCACAAGATGGCCGCTATTTACTGAGGCTCCGCGCATCGACTGAGACATTTCCCGATGCGGAGCGGCGGCGTTTATTCCCCGTCAACATGAACAGGCGTACTTCAGAGCGCTGGCGTGGGAGAGCAGGTAGCGTTTTTTTTCACATATTTATGCAGTTTTTCGCTCCTGCTTCTCCCGGGTAGCATTTCCCTCAGGGAAGACACTTGCGGCCGCCATTTTGTCTGCCGCGGGTTGCGGTGGTGGCTGGCTGCTGGTTTCGCTGTCCTGGCTTATAACTGCTAAAAAGGTCACTGGAATTTTTTTTGGAGCTGCTCTATTTTATACTTTGTCCCTCTTTTTTATAATTTTAAGGCTGGCTTCGCTTTGAGGGCTATCAGTGGTTCACGGCTGATTAAAAAGGTTACTGGATTTTTTTGGAGCTGCTCTACTTTATACTTTATCCCTCATTCTTATAATTTTAAGGCTGACTTCGCTTTGAGGGCTATCAGTGGTTCACGGCTGATTTTTCCCATTCTTCTCACCTGCTTGTTTGCTGTCAACGAAAGAGAGTAAATACATGAATAATTAAAGATCTTCTAAGCGGCGTTCTCCTGCTGCACATTATCAGCTCTGCTCCTTTACCTACATTGGTGATATCTTTTGCTTCATCATTATATATAAATAAATCCGTCATTTAATCAAAAGATTGCCTCTGCCACCATGTCTACTATGCGTAAGGACTCCACCACAGCTACGTCGAAACGCCAAAAGAAGGAGCTGGGTTCTCCCTCCACATCTGCACTTCCCATAACATTGGAAGATCTCATGGAGGAGATAAAGAATTTAAAACCCTTTGTAATTGAAACCAACGCTACTCTTCAGAGACTGGAAGACAAATGGATCAATTTAGAGTCAAGGGTTACGGTGGTGGAGCAGAGGATTAGTGATACTCAAGATTTGATACCCAAGGTGGACGCTATGTCTAGAGAAATAGCTCTTCTCAAACAGCAAACTGAGGACTTGGAAAATCGCAATAGGCGCAGCAATCTCCGTCTTTATGGTATTCCTGAAGGTGAGGAGGGCTCCGACATGATTGCTTTTCTCAAATTTCACATTCCCGAGCTAGTTGGTCTCAAGGAAGCTACTATCCTTAACTTGCAGCGTGCCATCGAATTGGTCCTAAACCTTGGGGCTCCCTCTCTGCCTCGTCAGCCAGCCGCCCTAGAGGGATAATTGTTCTCTTCTTGGAATATACTGAGTTATTGATGGTTCTGTCTGCAGTGAAGCAAAGGAAGCAGATGTTGTGGTCCGGCCATAGAGTTTTTCTCTCACAGGATGTGGCTCGTGCCACCGCGGCTCGTCGTAAGGAATTCCTTTCCTTTCACCCTGCTCTCTGCTCCATGAACGCTCGATATGGCCTTGTCCATCCTTGTTTTTTTAAAGTTACTTACAAGGAACGGACCTATTCTTTCGACCGCCCTAAAGATTTAAGACAATTTCTTTCTTGTCACAAAGGAGAAGAGATGGACTTTGGGAAAGCCTGAATAATTGCTGTTATACCTTGTTTTCTGTATCCCTTATGCTTAACTTTTTTCAATCTACATGTTTAGATGTTTCTCTTTGTCCTTACCTGGTTGTCTACTTTGCGAACGTTGAATGTTTATCCTCATAAATTAACATCTTCTAATGTTTTTGTGGTTTTCCTTCACAGATTCACCTTGTTTAGTATGGACTCCCCTCCTTGCTGTTATCTCCTCAGTGTGCTTCCCTTCCTAATCCTATTGTCTATAGTACTTCACGTATTGGTAAGTCTTCCCTCCCCATTACAATGAGTTTGTTGCATATAATTGTTCACATTATATTTGTTCCTTAGGTTACTTTGCTTATCCTGTCTCTACGCTGCTGCTCCCTATTTTATTATATTATCTTTTTCCTACTTATCTATTGGTCTCAGTCGCTTTTCCCTGTATACTTTGACTCCCGTCTGTCTTCTCTTCACGGCTCCTCGCCTTCATTTGTTAACTTCCTCACTCTGGCAATATGCTTTGGTTCCTTTGACTGGAGTCTTCGGACTTCTTGTCAACTTTTTTTTCTACATCATCTCTTTCTTCCTTTGCTTTTTCCTCCCTTTTCTTTTTCTTTCCTTTTCTTTCTTTTGTTTTCTCCTATATCCTCTGTGCTTTTTTAGTATATCATTTTTGACCACTTTTATTTTCTTTTTCTTTTTTATTGCCCTTTACTCTCTCATTGTTCACTCTCTTTATTTACTTTTATTATGCAATGTTCTGCTTGTTGGTTTAAAAATTTTGCTTGTTCTATTTTTAGTGTTATCAATTTTAGATTGCTCATGGTGTTACTCAATGTCTCTTCGATTTTACTATGACTGACAATGTTCGTATAATATCTTGGAACGTGAAAGGTTTGCGTAATCCTGTCAAGAAACAAAGGGTACTTACCCATTTATCTAGATTACGTTGTAAAATTGCTATGCTTCAAGAGACTCACCTTAATGATGCAGATATTAATTCTCTCAAAAAACAATGGGTAGGATCTGTGTATTGTTCTCCAGCTAAGGACAGGAAAAATGGAGTGGTTACATTATTTCACAAGTCCCTCTCTATTCTTGTTGAAAAGGAGGAGAGGGATCTGATGGCAGATGGCTTCTTTTGCATATTACCATAAATGGTTCCTCTATATCTAACATTTACGGTCCCACTGGTGTAGACACACAGTTTTGGCAGTCCATGTCCCATACCCTTCACTCTTGCCCTGACCTTAACCTCCTGGTGGGTGGAGGCTGCAATCAGGTCTTAGATCCCTTCATTGACAGAAAATCCAATGCAAAATACATCCCTAATAAAATGCATAAAACTTTTACTAACACTATTCACCCAAGAGGGCTGGTGGATGCTTGGAGAATATATAACCCGGACAGCCTGGAATTTACTTTTACTCCCCCACTCATAATTCTACATCCAGAATTGACTATATTTTTTTGAGTCCTCATCTCATTCCTAACCTAACTCACGCTGAAATTGGCTCTATTCTTATTTCTGACCATGCTCCTGTTTTTATTAATTTAGATCTCCCTTCGGAACCCTCCAAATCTCGTAGATGGCATTTTAACAATTACTTACTCAAAGACCCCATATTTATTGGGCGCTTCAAAGACTTTTTGTCAGAATTTTTTCTCATCAATACTAGTCCTGACATCCCTTTTCACACTATTTGGGATGCTTTCAAGGCGACAGCCAGAGGTTTTATCATTGATTATGTTGCCGTCAAAAAGAAACAACTTCTCCATGAATCAGCTTCTCTACTATCCTCTATTAAACAGCTTGAACATACTTATTTCTCTTCTAAAAACGATGAAACCCTTGGGAAACTTGTCCAAGCCAAACTGAATTTTAACAGGAAATCGACAGAACAAGCTTCTGGGATGTTGCTTAAAATCAATTCTAAATTTTACGGTGGTTGTAATAGGGCTGGTAAATTACTTACGAATTACTTGAAGGTCAAGTCGCAACGCTCCAAAATAATTAATATCACTGATGATAAGGTTTTAATAATTTCAAAGATGAGGAGATATTAAAATGCTTTACAGATTTCTATATGTCCTTATACACTCCTGAATCTTCTCCATCGGATACTGCTTTGGAGTCATTTTTTGCATCATTGCCTCCTCGCTCTCCTTCCTCTCCTGATTGTTCTTTATTAGAGAAAGATTTGTCCCTTTTGGAGCTCAAGGCAGCCCTAGCTATGCTACCAAAAGATAAGGCTCCTGGCCCAGATGGGTTTACCGCGGGATTTTATTCCTGTTTTTCACAAACTCTTCTTCCTTATCTTTTATCTCTCTTTCAGTATTTTATTTCTCACAATGAGGCTCGCTGTTCCTTTCTCGAAGCCATGATCTGCTTAATCCCAAAGAAGGATAAGGACCCCTCATCCTGTGCTAATTATCGGCCCATCTCTTTAATCAACTTAGATTGCAAAATTTTTGCTAAGGTACTGGCCCTCCGTCTTAATCAGGTTATCCCTGATCTGATTGGCCATGAGCAGACTGGGTTTGTCAAGGGCAGAATGTTGGCGGATAATTCTAGAACTTTTTTAAATATTCATCTTGCGTCTAAGAGTTCCTCTCCTGTTGCAGCCATCTCCTTGGATGCAGAGAAGGCTTTTGATCGCATTGACTGGCTTTTTATGATGCGCGCACTTAAGTGGCATGGTTTTGGTCCTGTTGTTCTATCTTTTATAAATTTGTTATATTCCTCTCCCACCACCTCAGTTTTTGTTAATGGACTTCAATCTTCCTGTTTTACTCTCCAGCGAGGTATTCGTCAAGGCTGCCCTCTTTCTCCTTTGCTCTTTATTTTATCCCTTGAAACCTTTCTTCATTCTTTACGTCATTCTTCCGCATTTAGAGGTTTTACACATAAGTCAATTGAGATCAAGTTCACCGCTTATGCGGATGATATTCTATTATATCTCTCTGATCCTTCTATAACCTTGCCCGCTTTCTCAGATCTTTTATCTTCATATGCAGCCCTGTCCAGATATAAATTTAATTTTTCCAAATCCGAAGTATTGCCATTAAATAAATATTGTTTGAAAAGTATGTTCGAAGGAACAGATTTTAAGTGGAACACCAATTACATTAAATGTTTGGGAATAAAATACGCTTCTTCAATCGCTAGAACGGTACAGGTTAACTTGGAGGATGTTATCTCAAGGATATCCGGTATGGTAGAAAAATGGTCCCCCTTATTTTTGTCTTGGTGGGGCAGGTTGGATACATCTAAAATGATGATGCTTCCTGTTGTTAATTTTTTCCTGTCCATGCTACCAGTGAGGCTCACTGTAAAAATTTTAAAACTCTTAATGGTATTTTGAGTAAATTTCTATGGAACGGCCGGAAAGCCCGTCTCTCTATATCTTCCTTGTCTGCTCCTAAGGATAAGGGAGGTGTCAACTTTCCCAATTTTCGTCAATACCACTCCTCCTTTTTAATACGTCAGGTTTTACCTTATCTGTCTTCTTCGGATGAATCCTCCGTGCCGCTATGGTATAAATTGGAGGAGTCTGTGGTTCATCCGTTTCCCTTTTCCTCATTAGCCAATTTCACGCATTCCCCTCGTTTATTTAAATCCCCAACCATTTCACAATTCATATTGACCTTCAACCCGGTCCTTAAAAAATCACTTTTGCCTTTGCAACTATTTTTGGATTCTCCTATATGGCATAATAAATCCATTAAAATTTCCAATCGTACCCTTTTTTGGAAAGCCTGGGCGGTTAAAGGGATCATCCAGGTTAAACACTTATTACAGTATATGCAGTTTCTATCCTCTCAGGAAGTGCAATCTAAATTCGACTTGCCTGTTACTTCTCCCCTTAAATACGACTCTTTAAGATTGCTCCTAACTCAACAGCTTTCCCTTCTGTCTGGAGCATCCTCCTCTTCTTCTGACCCACCATTTGATCCATTATCTACTTCCCTCTCCGTTCGGGCCTCTCATATATATCAATATCTCCATTTCTCTCTTCCCACTCGTCCCAAGAGTAAAACTGAAATTTTATGGGAATCGGATTTGCAGCGCACTCTCCGTATACATACATGGAACTCGATTTGGGCACAAATTCATCGTACTTCATGCAATGCTAGCACCACTCAAACACTTTATTATTTCTATCAAAGGTTGTTTCTAACCCCAGTATCTATCTCTAAATTCAGTTCTGACCTGTCCCCCAACTGTTGGTCCTGTAAAAACACCCCTGGCACATATTTACACTCTTTTTTCCTTTGCCCTAACATTTCTCTTTTTTTGAACAAGGTCTGTAAATTAATTTCCTCCATCTGCTCCTCTAACTTTCCTTTTGATATATACTCCATATTTCTGGGTAGTAATTCCATACATTGGTTCGGTGCTCGTAGGATGGGCACTTTTGTAGATCTGTTACTTGTCATTGCATTTCAGGTTATCACCTCCAACTGGAAAGATGCTTCTAAAGTCAATGTTTCCGCGTGGTGGAATCTTCTATGTTCCCATCACAGACTTGACAGGGCATCTGCACTCACCTCTCAGCAACTCCTCCGAAAGGAAGCCTTCTGGTCTCCCCTTACCAATTACTTATCCTCTTCTGCATTACGTAACAAAGACACTACCTTTATTTTTCAACCGCCATGAGTATAATGTTAAACGTTTTTCATAAAGTTCATATTTGATTGCTATTATTTTGACATTGGTGATTGTACAATATTTCCTATTGGATATTTTCATCTAATATAGTGGGTAAGATTGCTGATTTTCTGTTTTTTGCTATTCTTCTTTCTTTCTCCATCTATTTTCTCTTTCTTTCTCCCTTTCTTTTTTTCTTTCTTTTTTCTTATAAAACCCAAAAATGCTAATATGTTATGGTACATAACTCTTTAATTGCTTATAACTTTGATTATAGTTTTCTCTGTCAAAGTTCGCTATCTTAAGTTTTATCCATTATTTCTTCATATATGTTTTATGATACCTTTTGGTACCTCTTTTGACTTATGTTACATTATTGTACCTTGTTCTTTATTTGATTCAATAAAGCTCTTTAAACATAAAAATTAGTATTTATCAATAAGTATTTTACAGAATATAAAATAATAAAACCGCCATACATCTATTTACAAAAAACAGATTTAAAATAATCGGTCCTACTACCAATTGTGAAAAATGTCTTGAATAAAACGAAGGAGGAAAAAATCTTGTATGCCTTAAGAAAATAAGAATTGCTAGGTTCGCCTCTCCTCCGAACCCCGTGACCTGGAAATGCTTGAAGCCCCTCACCCCTGTGAAGAAGAGAGCTTTAGGCGCGTGGAGCTGGGCAGACACCCGCTCCCGGAAGTGTGCGTTGCTGGCTTTGCATAAATAGAAGTACGGTACAGTGTCCATTTATTTACCCTTTTCTAGACTACAGTAAGTTAGCACTGCCATCTGAGGTGCCTGTTTGCAACTTCTTATTTTAAACGAGGCAGTTAACAGTCTGAGGCGCCATGTGCCAGGGAGAAGGGCAGTTAACACTTTGCGATTGCCGCAGCAGGGTTTACCAATTCCCCATCTACCACCTCAGGCCAGTCACAATTTTCAAAACCTACCCAGACAGTGGGCCAGCTAATAATTTGGTTCCAACTAACACTGAAAAGCAGTTTACAAACTGAGACCGTTTCACAGCTAGCAGGGCAGTTCACAATTTTAAACCCAACCACCCGCCCCCCACTTAACAGTTTGGAACCTCAGGCCATTTAATAGTTTCAGATGCGTTGTGCCCAGGCGTGGCCGGCATGACGGGCGGGGGGGGCTTACCTTCCGCGCAGCGCCGCCTCAGCTCCTGGCCGGGTCTGCGTTTTCTACAGGCAGCCTCCCTCCCCTCCCCATAGCCAATCATAACGCTGCAATGGCAGCGCTGTGATTGGTGTGGACGGCGCCCAGCGGGGCGCCTGTAGGGAGTCCATTTTCTCTATGTAGGCTGCATGCAGCCTACATAGAGAAAAAGGGAGAGTGCGCATGACTGGTTTGGTCGGCCACAGAGGGCCGACCAAACAGTCAGGGCCCACAACAGTGGGCAAGCCACTCCCCCCCTGCCCTCGAGCAGGACCGCCCGCCCCCAACCAGGCACTTCTGCTTTCTCGCGGTGCGAGAAGCAGAAACCTAAAATGGTAGTTTTACCATTTTATGTTTCTGCTTCTTGCACTGCGAGAAAGCAGTAGGGCGACGCCCCTCCGCCCTAATGGAGTAGCCGCCTCGGCAACCATAGATGACATTCACTGGTGATCACCAGCTGTGAATTTTTTCTAAGGCCAGAGAAACCTGAAATTACAAAGAAAACTAGAGCTTCATGGTCTGGGAGGAGGGGGTACTCTCTGTAGTAACACATTTGTCAAGAGAAATACCGGCAAGAAACCTAACTCGCCACCATCACCCAGCCGCTCATCAGCGGATAACCCTCCTCCCAGACCATGGAGCTCTAGTTCTCCTACTTTTCAAATGCATTGCACCGTGCCCTCTGGGCTGTCCAGGGCCTACCCTAGGGGTGACTTATATGTATCAAAATGGAAGGTTTGGGCCTGGCAAAAGGCTAATTTTGCCAGGTTGAAAAGGCAGTTTAAACTGCTCGCGCAGGCTCTGCAGTGGAAAGTTTGAGACATGTTTAAAGGGCTACTTCAGTGGGTGTCACAATCAGTGCTGCAGGCCTACTAGTAGCATTTAATTTACAAGCCATGGGTACATAAAGTGCAACTTTACTAGGGACTTATAAATAAAGTAAATATGCCAACTGGGCATAAGCCAATTTTACCATGTTTAGAGGACAGAGCACATGCACTTTAGCACTGGTTAGAAGTGGTAAGGTGCTCAGAGTCCTAAGGCCAGCAAAAACAAAGTCAAAAAAGAAATGGAGGAGGAAGGCAAAACGTTGGGTGGAAGATCACCCCAAGGCTAACAGGTCTAATAATCTCAATATATAACTTGAAGAGAACTGGCGTAAACGATATGATTCCACCTCCAGTCTCCTACTGACCCCAGCTGAGGACATATGGTTCTTCAAGTAGAGCAGCTAAAAGATCTTGTTACACTGGCAAAATTAGAAATGCAAAAAACTTGCCCATTAAACACCCAACAGTAGCCTGTAACCTTATCTCCCTGAATTGAGGCTTTGGTAGGTAATTTTTCAGAATACTTTGCAGACAATCAGTTTAATCAAGAAGCATTTTTTTGGATCAAGTTAAATATTTATCTTCCCTGGTAGAACAGACCTTTTCAACTTTAGCAGTTCTAATCTGCTCTCTTGGATCAAGAACACCCTGTCAAGTCTTTAACAAACAGTAGAGATGCAAGTACTACCATCAAGGATGATTGGTTCTCACTTCCTCTATTATTGCAAATAGCACACCATCTGGTTCACCAGGTGACCCAATGCCTGGTCTGACCTGGAAATACCTATAAGACTCTCTATTTTACTGACAATATTAATTCCTCATTGCCAACAAGAATTTTCCCTGAGCAATTTAAAAATCTGCAACTGATGATGTAAGAATGTTAGAGCACAAGGGTGACGGGGGTCCTCATTTAACTGGACCTCTCTGCTGCCTTCAACACGAGTGATCATCCCACCCTTGTGCAACACCTAAGTGCCTGTGGAATCAGCGTCACTGCTGCCCAATGATGGCTCTTGTCCTGGCTATTAAACAGGGGAAGCTCCGCCGTTGGAACTGATGAGCACCACCCCAGTTAAATGTCCCACAAGCAAAGCCCCAAAGATGAAAAATAAAATGGTACGTTATTGCCATTTAATATTTCATCTACCCATCCCGAACAGAGTGCCAGGACGTGGCAGGGCCTGCTGAATGAGAGCAGCAGGGAGGAGGGGGGTTGCCTGGGCACTTTTCAAAGTGTGCATGTCTCTTTGGCCAGCCGTCTTGCCACAGCCAGCCAGACATGCGCACTTTATACCTCTCAACTTAGCTGTCTTAAGACAGCTGGGTTGAGAGCAAGTGCAGGCCTCCAGTGCGCTGTGGAGTGCTGAGACAGGCCACTCCCTCCAATCAGGGCACAGCTTTCATGCTGTGAGCAGTGACCGGATTGGTCAAGGGAGTTGCAGCATCTAGTTCCTGTTCAATGGGAGAAAGAAGAGGTCCGGTGTGGAGGATGTCATTTTGAATGTAAGTGTTTAGTATTTTAATTGTATTTGCCCATGCACCCGCACCCCCGTAGATGCCAGCCGCCAATGCCATTAAATTGATAAGAGTCAATCCAGCTAGCGAGCTACTACTCCCCCTCTAAACCATTAATCGGGGGAGTGCCACAAGGGGCTGGTATTTTCCGTCTGCTTTTTAACTTATATCTAATTTTTCTCGCATTCTTACTACAAGAATGCCAACTGAAATACAATTTTTGTAAGATGACACAGTTTATCTGTCGCCCAGGGGCGTAACAAAGGCCCCCGCAGCCCCCAGCTCGAGGGGCCCCCTCAGCACACAGTAGTCGCTGCATTGGTTTGACAGCAGCACTCAAACAGCATTTGTTAAATAAAACAACAACGTTTAGATTGTACCACCAGTAATCATTGGATGTAGACATAGTTTAAATGTTATGCCGCCCGCTCAGTCCACTCAAAAAAATCAAATGCTGCGCAGCGTGCAGCTTCCTAGTCTTCAGCCTCAGGGTAGGGCAGAGCACTCTGGAATGATCATGCGCAGTGTAAACTGCAGGTCCGGCGGGCCGGGAGCACTGAGTGAGTCTGATGCCGGGGGTGACGCACCATGCACGTTTGCCGAGGGAGAGACTAGTGTTACAGCGGCAAAGAGTCTGAGGAGAAAGGCGGGCGGCTGGCCCACAAACTAAACTGCAGTGCAAGCCTCACCAGTAAGTGACAGTGTCTCTCGGAGTCAGGCGAGTCCAAATCCACAAATTCGTTTTTTAGTGGCAGCGCGATCAGCTGTCTGCAGGTCGTTGTCTGGACTGGGGTCTCTTTTCATGTTTTACATGCTTCATGTAATTAGGAAATGCGACTCTAGTCCAGAAAGGATCTTGTGACCTTCCATATGTCGTTTTTTCTGAATGTTTTCCTGTTAATGCTTTACAGCTACACACACGCATTTATGCTTAACCCCATTAAAAAGATAACTCTTTATTTCACTTTCTCTGTTCTCAACTTTCCTGTAAACAGGGCCGTTTCTCGTGTTTTGCCGCCCTAGGCGAGAATTGAAAAATGCCGCCCCCTCCCTTTTACTACCATCACTCTCTCCCCCTGTCATCCAGGTGTTGGGAAATAGAGGCCTGCTGGGAGATGGATACGGCCCGGAAAGGGCGGAGCAGATGGGCTCTTTGAGGTGGCAGTCAGTAGTGGAGCAGCTGCTGTCATCTTCCTGGACATTACTAAGGTTGAATAGACTGCAGAGGGTGGCTAAGGCCTGCTGGTATAATTATGTACAACCTAATGGCAGGTTGTGTCTATACGCATCACAGTTGCTGCGGTGCTGACCGAATTCAGAGAAATTGATGCTATGCAGGAGGCCCTGGACAGAGGTGGGAGTGCTCGCCCTGGGTGACATATACAATCAAGGTAAACAAAACATTTCAGGGGATGGTTGAGAGAGGTGGGAAAGAGCAGGGGTAATTTTTGGTGCATGGTACACTAGTACAAAGGACACGTACTGTCTGTGGCCCGGAGGAGCCCGTCAGCGGGCTGCATTGAGGTGCCTGCTGAAGCGCAGTAAGGCCATCTCAAAGCTATATTGGGCCCTGCAATCAGAGCTGTCACTGAGCTATAGTAGAGTGATGTCAAGGGCAGGTGGACTGACAACATGAGTAAGGAAATGACAGACAAACAATGGATGGCAGTTAAGGAATATACTAAGAAGGTGTCCCGAAATCCTAGATTTAAATATACACAATTTAACTACATGCACGAAGCTGATCTTATTCCAAAGCCCATTTGTGGGGGCTTCTTCCCAAAGCCCCAGGTGTGGTACTCAGGAGGTACATTTTTATCACATGGTGTGGGAGTACCCAGTGATTGTGCAATTGTGGCAGGAGGTCCTGGGGATTGCCTGTGAATTAATTGGCAGCGAGTTGGAACCAGATCCCCCTATGTGCTTGCTGTGTTTGAAATCCTGATCCAAAAAGAATAAACAGGAGTGTAGGTTTATAGACCTAGCACTCATACCGTATAAATAATGCATTGCAATGGCTTGGAAGTCTCTGGATTGGGACTTGAAAAAGTGAGCAGCTGCAAAACTAGCCACCTAGGGTGCAGTAGCCAGGCAACATGGAAGAGCGCTGGGTATATCAGATTGGGCCACTAATATTGCCAAGCTAGATGCAAAATAGGACAAGAGGGTGGTCTGAGCGCAGGCGCAGAACCTGGCATTATATTTTCAATGTCTCTCGAGAGGGGGTGGGGGGGTAATGAATGCTATGGGTGGGCAGTGCCAGTTTGTCATTAATTGCTGATGCTGATATTAATACTAAAGGAGTAATTGGAATGTAAAAATTACGCTAATAAAATGGGCCAAAGTGGAGAGTAGCACTACTGGAATACCTGTAGTTCTCTGCAACTGCCAAGTGGCGCATACAATGTTGTTTATGGGGTCTTTTGCTATTATTTGTAGTAGATTTATTCTTTTTCACTTAGTTTGTAAGCTATAGTTGGTAAATGCCTTGACTATTTTGTAAAACGTATGCATATGACATGCCATCTTTTCTTTTGCTCCGAGACACGTGGACCTGCTAATGCACACATCCATTAGCTCACTGTGTTGAGTTAATGTTTTCTGCCAATATAAAACTAATAGAAAGATATTCCAACAAATAAACCCATTGAATTTCACTAACCAATGGTTCAAAGGGGCTATCCAAAAGTCCCTTTCTGAATATGTATGTATGTGGATGTGGTGTGGTGTGTGGGCATGTAGGATGCGATGACATGAGCTCTTGTCAAATATCTAAAGGTGCCTGGAGGCAAGACCTAAAAGGGACTCGCTTCAAGGGAAAAGCAGGTGTGCAAAAATGGCGATCGTCTAACCAGGCGTCTGTCATTTATTTCTGTTGCAATGTCCCTGGCTTGCCTAACGAGTGTTCTTTCTCATTTTCCCATAAAGAACATGTTTTGCAACATATCAATGTACTTTTCCAAGTGCTGCTAAAATATATATATTCTTTCAACGTTGAACTATGACAATGGCCACGAGCAACAAGCTTTGGCATCATTTGTTCCTGCACTTGTGTAAAAAACTATTGATTCGTGCACATTCTGGATTATGCGCTATTAGCGCAACGTGCACAAATAAATATTCGTTGATTTGCGAAAATATGCAAGATAGATAAAGTAGCACGTCTCAAGAATTCTTCCTGTACAGTTATCATCTGGCCCACATTGTGAAGTACATTTAAAATAAGCATGTTTTTAAATTTGAAGTTGTCAAACACTGGATTGAAACTCGGTTTCCGAAATGTATTTTAGGAAAACTGTTGCATGTGGATTGTTGATTAAAAAAAACTTCCTGACTGACTTTAAACCGTTCTCCTTTCCAAACTCACAAAATCTCAGTGACTTAAGTTGTTAAAATTGTTATTGTTTATCAAAGACATTGCTATCACAGATTCAAAAGCTATTGTATCATTTGCTTTCGGGCTGTTCCATTTATTTAAGACTGACTCTCTCTGAACTCTGTTTCATGGTGAAACTTTATTCTAACGAGTACAGCACAAATAAAAGGGGTATATTTATTTAACAAACGTTCATGCACGCATGTTTTTTGCCGCCCTCCCCCTTTTGCCGCCCTAGGCGGCCGCCTAGTCTTGCCTAATGGTAGAAACGGCCCTGCCTGTAAACAACAAAACGATTACAATTTCTAACTGAATCAGAATAAAAAGAAAATGACACGTTTCCAGGATAAACAAAGTAAATGCAACCGACCATACGACAAAACATATTTAGAATAATCGTTGTTTTGAACTATTTGTTTGAAAAAAGTGATATTTTCTGTAAAAATATTTGAAAGCATTTCTTTCAAAGTTATAGCTTTTGGTCCTAATGTTTTCGAAACATAATTTTCAATAGCTGTATTTTACTTTGGATCCTTACCACTGCACTCTGTTTTCTCTGTAGGGGTACCTCTGCAGAGGTACAGGAAAGGCCAGGCTGTCTCTTCTGTACTAACAAATACACAGTACACAAAACCCGCCTAATGAGGTGACATTTGTGCTAGAAGGTGGCGTTTGAGTGTAACATGCTACGGGTGGGGGGGTACACTGTTTGTGACAGTTCGTGCTGGGGCTTCTCAGCACAGCTTGATCAGTTCCTGCAGTGAGAGGATGAGGCACCTGGTTCTGCTTAAGTCCACCCATGGGAGATCTACCCTGTTTTTGTGGGGGGACGTTATAGAAGATGAGGTCATTTGCAGGCAGTATGGCCTCTCACATCCTGTTTGGTACAGTTGGGTCCCACAGTGCCTCTGCATTTCTGGTGCTTTGCTGAAGTTTAAAAATGTTCTTGGAGTTTCTCGTTGCTCAGATGGGTGTAATTTCTCACTCAAGGGCAGCACACAGAAACTATGCATCTCGGTGCACTGCAGCACGTGATTATCTACTGGCCCAGCCTCAGTCTTCCCTGTCAGTCATTTCTGGTTGGCACAGGTGAGTCAAGCAGCAATGGGGGCAGTGTCGGAGCGTGGGGCAAAGACGTGGGTAAAAAAGACAACATTATTCTGTATGTATTTTCGTTGGTCTTTCACCTTTAAATCTAAAGCACGCTCCTTAAATGAAAGATGAATGCAAGTTCAAGTAATCAGTGAGAAATAACTCTTATATTGTGAAACCTCACTTGGTTAGTCTTCCTGCAGATGTCTGTCTGTGTTTAAGGAGAGAGAAACAATTGAATCCTGGTTGGCGCAGCAGGGCATAGTGACTTGTCTATTTATAGTGCTATGACATCCCCTGCTTCTGCGACTGAGAAAGAACTTTAATTATGCAAGTCATTGATTGTAATATGCACAGTAGTAGATAAGGGTCACTCAAAGTGTCAATGATTTGACTGTAGAATGTCACTCCTAAGTACACTGAAATCATGAAAATGCCTCACATAAGCAAACTGAAAACTTGGCAGCTATGGAGAGAGTCATGAGAGGGCAGACGGAGGGCCTGATTCACAGAACTAACTTACGTCAAAAACGTAAAGTTAGTACTTTTTGGTATTCACAGAATGAACTTACTCATTTCGGTATTCACAGAAGTTAGTAGTCCTAACTTTAGGACTCCTAAATGCCTTCTGTGAATACCGAAAGTCTTAAAGTTAGGATTTTTCTCAGTTTAGGAGTAGTAAAGTTAGGACTCCTAACTTCAGGACTCCTAAATGCCTTCTGTGAATACCAAAAGTCTTGAAGTTAGGATTTTTCTCAGTTTAGGAGTCGTAAAGTTAGGACTCCTAACTTTAGGACTCCTAAATGCCTTCTGTGAATACCGAAAGTCTTGAAGTTAGGATTTTTCTCAGTTTAGGAGTAGTAAAGTTAGGACTCCTAACTTCAGGACTCCTAAATGCCTTCTGTGAATACCGAAAGTCTTGAAGTTAGGATTTTTCTCAGTTTAGGAGTCGTAAAGTTAGGACTCCTAACTTTAGGACTCCTAAATGCCTTCTGTGAATACCGAAAGCCTTGAAGTTAGGATTTTTCTCAGTTTAGGAGTAGTAAAGTTAGGACTCCTAACTTCAGGACTCCTAAATGCCTTCTGTGAATACCAAAAGTCTTGAAGTTAGGATTTTTCTCAGTTTAGGAGTCGTAAAGTTAGGACTCCTAACTTTAGGACTCCTAAATGCCTTCTGTGACTACCGAAAGTCTTGAAGTTAGGATTTTCTCAGTTTAGGAGTAGTAAAGTTAGGACTCCTAACTTTACTACTCCTAAACTGAGAAAAATCCTAACTTAAGACTTTCGGTATTCACAGAAGGCATTTAGGAGTCCTAAAGTTAGGACTACTAACTTCTGTGAATACCGAAATGAGTAAGTTCATTCTGTGAATACCAAAATGAGTAAGTGTATTCTGTGAATACCAAAAAGTACTAACTTTACGTTTTTGACGTAAGTTAGTTCTGTGAATCAGGCCCGGAGTGCCCAGAACCCATGGATGGCTGAAGGTCCTATGGGGCAGTGTGATCCGAGGCGCTTAGAAGCAGAGCGCCTCGCACATTCATTCTTAAGTGCCATTCCATTTCTGGCACTTTGCACCAGTTTTAAGATCTTCTTTGAGTTTCTTGTTGCTCATGGGGGTGTAATTTCTGATATTGATGAGTTTCCCTAGTAGTCATTGCTTGATTTTGATCACAAGAAAGTGTCACTCATGGTCGTTGAAATGTCACTCATAATTGCACTGATATTATGAAAATGTCACACATAGCAATCTGAAACCTTGGCAGCTATGGAGACAGCGAGTGAGGCCATAATTAAAATTGCATTCATAGTTACAAGGCTCTTCCAGGCTAACTTCCGCATGGGGGACGACAGGGCGGGGGCGGGGGGGCGGGAGCAGCTGCAGACACAAAGTTCAGAGGTCCCTTGGACTCTTTGGTGTGACGATGGGTGAATGCTCGTAACTGTCTGTCCTTGCTCCAGTACCTCTCTAGATAACATGGGAAACACTTGGCATGGCTTCACATAGGGACAGACACCTCTTAGAAATATAATGTCATGACTGCCAAGCGGCCCCGCTCCATCTGAGACACCGTCAATCAGTGCAAGACTACACTTTGCATGTAGGGAGAGGTATGCCCAGGTGTGTGACAGGAAACACAAAACTACCCGCTTTGTTTGCTAATTGGATTGAACTAGCTGCAGCGTCACACATCTTTTCAGAATACCCCTGTCGAAAATCAGGCAATAGTGAGAGAGGAGAGGGGACTTCGGATCCAAATACTCAAAAAAATACCTTCCTGTAACTATCAAGAGAAGTGCCCATATCCCCTAGAGGTCATGACCTCCACCCTTCGTTGTAGACAAGAGATGTGCATTTATGCAGATCTGGAGACTGCGGAACAGCTTCACCATGCACTCAAGTACTGCTGTAGTCAGTGTGTCAAGGACCCAGTACAATGAAAAAATGGGTCCCCTGGCCACTGTTTAATTGTGAAATACAGCAATAATCCAGGTTCAGTGGGCCCTTCAGACCTTTGGGCCCCGGTGTCACTGCACCTGCTGTGCCCAATGAAAGCTATGCCCCTGCACTCCCAGCGAATATTTGTGAATTCTGTTTGGGGGAAGATACTGGGAGACACCTATACTAGGATTCATGGATAGACACTAACATGAGAAAACACTGGGAGACACAAACACTGGGAGACAGACAAGGGAAGACCCTGAGAGACACTAACAGACACTGGGAAACACCTACCCTAGGATTCATGGATAGACACAGACAAGGGAAGACTCCGGGAGACACGAACATTGAGAGACACGGATAAGGGAAGACTCTGGGAGACACAAACAGACACTGGGAGACACAGAGAAGGGAAGACCCTGGAAGTCACAAACAGACACTGTGAGACACCTGCACTAGGATTCCTGGATAGACACAAACACAGGGAAATACTGGGAGACACAGACAAGGGAATACCTAGGGAGACACAACCACTGGAAGACATAGAGGTAGACACAGACACTGGAATACACAGCCACTGGGAGACACAAACAGACGCTGGGAGACACAGAGAAAGGAAGACCCTGGGAGACACAAACAGACACTGTGAGACACCTGCACTAGGATTCATGGATAGACACAAACATGAGAAAACACTGGGAGACACAAACACTGGGAGACAGACAAGGGAAGACTCTGAGAGACACTAACAGACACTGGGAAACACCTACCCTAGGATTCATGGATAGACACAGACAAGGGAAGACTCCGGGAGACACGAACATTGAGAGACACGGATAAGGGAAGACTCTGGGAGACACAAACAGACACTGGGAGACACAGAGAAGGGAAGACCCTGGAAGTCACAAACAGACACTGTGAGACACCTGCACTAGGATTCCTGGATAGACACAAACACAGGGAAATACTGGGAGACACAGACAAGGGAAGACCTAGGGAGACACAACCACTGGAAGACATAGAGGTAGACACAGACGCTGGAATACACAGCCACTGGGAGACACAAACAGACACTGGGAGCCACAGAGAAAGGAAGACCCTGGGAGACACAAACAGACACTGTGAGACACCTGCACTAGGATTCATGGATAGACACAAACATGGGAAAACACTGGGAGACACAGACAGGGGAAGACCTAGGGTGACACAACCACTGGAAGACCCATACACTGGGAGACACTGGGAGACACGAACACTGAGAGACACCTGCACTAGGATTCATGGATAGACAAAAACATGAGAAAACACTGGGAGACACAAACAGACACTGGGAGACACCTACCTTAGGATTCATGGATAGACACAAACATGGGAAAACACTGGGAGACACAGACAAGGGAAGACCCTGAGAGGCACGAACACTGAGAGACGCAGACAAGGGAAGACACTGGGAGACATGAACACTGAGAGACACAGATAAGGGAAGACACTGGGAGACACAAACACTGGGAGACACAGAGAAGGGGAGACACGAACACTGAGAGACACAGACACTGGTAAACACATACAGACACTGGGAAACACAAATACTAAAAGACACAAACACAGGAAAACACTGGGAGTCACGGACACTGAGAGACACAAACACTGGAAAACACAGACAAAGGAAGACACTGGGATACACGAACACTGAGAGACACAAACATGGGAAAACACTGGGAGATACAGACAAGGGAAGACCCTGGGAGACACGAAAACTGAGAGACACAGACACTGGGGGACACGTAGAAAGGAAGACACTGGGAGAAACAAACACTGGAAGACATTGGGAGACACAAACACTGGAAGACATAGACACTGTGACACACAAACAGACGCTGGAAGACACCTACATTTGGATTCATGGATTGACACAAACATGGGAAAACACTGGGCGACACAGACAAGTGACCCTGGGAGACAAGAACACTGAGCGACACAGAGACTGAGAGTCACGAACAGACACTGGGAGACATGAACACTGAGAGACACAGACAAAGGAAGACACTGGGAGACATGAACACTGAGGGACTGGGAGATACAGGCACTAGGAGACACAGACAAGGTAAGACACTAAGAGAAAGAGCCATGAATACTGAAAGACACAGGGAGATACCTATACTAGGATTCATGGATAGACACAAACATGGGAAAACACTGGGAGACACAGAGAAGGGAAGACCCTGGGAGACACAAACACTGGAAGACACATATACTGAGAGACACTGGGAGACACGCAGACTGGGATTTACAGAGAGAGGAAGACACTGGGAGACACGAACACTGAGAGACACAGCCAAAGGAAGACACTGGAAGACACAAACACTGGAAGACATAGAAAGAGGAAGACCCTTAGAGACATGATTACTGCAATACACAGCCACTGGGAGACACCTACACTGGGATTCCTGGATAGACACAAACCTGGGAAAACACTGGGAGACACAAGCACTGGAAGACACAGACACTGGGAGACTCGAAGAGACACTGGGAGACACGAAGACTAGGAGATGCAGACAAGGGAAGACATAAACGGACACTGGGAGACACCTGCACTAGGATTCAAGGATTGACACAAACATGGGAAAACACTGGAGATACAGACAAGGGAAGACCCTGGGTCACCTTGATGCAAGAAGAAAGGGGGATTGTTTTACAAAACATGCTTGATTTTTTTTGTATATTGCTGGACTGTGATTGCTTTATTATGCACTTTGAAAGTAATTGCACTTTTTCCTTTGCTTTACCAACTACAGTTTGTATAGATTCTGTAATTAGGTACTTGCTGATATAGTTTGTTTTTATTCTACATTCTGTGCTATTTATGGTGTTGATTGCACTTGCTTGTAATACGTTGGCCTTAAATCTTGTAATTAGTATTGCTTACAATAGAAATAATAACTTCAAACTGAGAAACACCTGCATCAATGTTCTGAAACATCCAAGCAGTTTTTATCCTCAGCCTCTTGCTTGCCTGTTTTTGTCCTGCTTACTCATAAAGACATGATGGTAGAAATTGAAATTGCTTCCTCAGTTGACGTTATTATCATGCACAATGCTTGACAGTCACAAGTGTGTGGCATGCAGATAATTTGCGTTTATTTCTCTTGGAGTTGGCAGGATACTGTTTTTTAGCTTGTGTGCTCATGTATATTGTCAGTCGAGTCTGTGAAATTGCAGGTTTAGGTTAGACTTTCAAAGTTTCAAGTTTTGTCCATCAATATAAATTCTAACTCAGACCCTTCATGGTTGTTCTTTGTTCTTTAGCAATAGGCAGTTCCTGAGACAATAGGATCGCTCCTCGGCATTGCTCTGATTGTTGTCTCAGTTAAATAATCTACTCTTGGCAATGTTACAAATGGGGTATTTTATATGTTAAGAGTGTTTCCCACTTTCTTATTAGAACTTTGATCAAGACAATATAGAAGCAATTCATTAAATGTTGGAGCTTTCAAATCAAAATAGATCAGATTTTTGGGCTGTGGTGCTAAGTGGTAGGTGGTGGGCCGGGCCGCGGGGGGGGCCCCCTCTATGTACTTCGCAGGGGGGCCCCCTCAAGTTTTGTTACGCCACTGCTGTCGCCTGCCTACTAATCCAAACAGGAACATTACAGAAGTGTTCTCTGTACTAAATCTCACTCGAAACTGAATAAAAACTAACTTTTTAAAAATCATAGTAAAACTGAGATACTGTCGATCTTGAACAAGATAAACAGATGGGAGACAACTCTCTGGCCACATAAGGGGGACAACTCTCTGGCCTTATACTATGGGCCAGTGCCCAGCACCAATGAAAACCACCCATAATCTGGGCTTAAAACGTGACACTAGCCTTTCTTTGGAACCCTTTATTTCAGCAGTTACACAATTCTGCCTCTTTCATCTGAAACAACTTGGATGGATTTTCGCATTTCTATCATTTGTCCACAAAGTTATGGTGGCTCATTAATTTATTTAGTCACTGGAACGCTGTATATTGTGGCCTCTCTAAAATAAGGCATGATTGGCAACAAGAAAACGAAGAATACTGCAGTGAGGTTGGTTTTCAACTTAAAAAGTATGATAAAAAAACATCTTGCCATGAATAACTACTCTGGTTGCTGGTAAACATATGTATGCAGTTTAAGGTTGCCTGCCTCATTCATAAAACTTTATATGGCCCATGACCTCTTTTGTCGCAGACATATTTAAGAAATACTCACCTCCATTATAGCTGAAATCCTCCGCCAAATCTATTTTCCCCACCCCAATCTTTAAACTGCCTAAATGGAAACCATATCTCGGGAACTGACCCTCTCAACATCCGTTCTGAGTCAGATTTATTCAGATTCCGCAAGTCCCTAAAACTTGTCTCTTCTTCACATACTCTGAGTACAGGGCAATATCATCTAATTATGTTCAACCAGATAAAGTTTTAGTGGCAAGAGACTCTGTAAATGAGCGTTACTGTCAAATTAGGTTGGGTAACTATCAAAGCCATTCAGTCCGCACATTAAACTACCAATAACCCATCAAACAAAAATAACTCAGGAGAAAACAAACATTTAAGAAGCATAGACATCTTCAAATCCAGAAACACTGAATCTCATTCTGCCTGTTCACAAGCTTTCTCCGGTGCTGCACCATCCCACAGGAACTCTCTAGCAGCAGAAATGATATGCCATGAGGACCGCTTAGCTTTCTGCAAGTAACTAAATATATTTTTATTTATCTGCAATTTGAATTGACTGGCACCCCTGAAATGATCTACCAAAGCAATTCTTAATCTGGGTCCGTGGACCCCTGGGGGTCCATGACACCTACTCAAGTGGTCCACAACTGATTATAAAATGAAATATTATTGACAAACTAGTAAAGTATATATACATACAGAGGAAATTTAAAATGTCAAAATACTCTATAAAGGCGAAGACATTTGAAATTGAAGGCTAACAATGAAGTTGGTATTCAAAACTTGAATTGTGAGAACAGTGAACGTACAGCAAATGGAACCTAGCATCAAGGATTGGTGGCCTGACTTGAGGCACTGGTATGCACCAGTAAGATAGAGAGCATGCATCAGGAGAAAAAAAGACCATGCAATATGTTATAGCCCAGCATATCATTTTTTTAGAAATAAAACTACATTTTGAAAAGTTCCAACCTCACAAAATTAAAATGCTTATTTTTGCATTTATTTTGATTGTGAACTAAAGGGCCGATTACGATGGCGGAAGAATTGTCACCGCCAGCCCAGCGGTGGCGGTCCTTCCCACACCGGACCGCGATTTTCCCACCGCCAGATTACGATGGCGGTGGGATCCAGACCGCGACTGCAGCGGACACAAAGACCGTCCGCCATGGAACCGCCACAGGCAATCGTTCCGATTGCCTGGCGGAGCGGTCTGCATCCGTAAAATGGTGGCGGTGCCTAGCAGGCACCGTCCTCCAAATTACGATGTGGTCTTCCGCCAGCCTTTCCGCGGCGGGTAAACCGCCATTAAAAGGCTGGTGGAGATTGGTTTCGGGAGCCCGTCGCGGGCCCCCAATGTGTTTGGGGAGAGGGGGGTGTTTGTGCACTGGGGGGTACCCATGGTACCCCCCGACATTTCACTGCACCAAGTGGCAGGCACCGTGCGGTGCCTGCCACGTAGTGCAGTGAAATGCACGACATGCATTTTTGGCATAGCGGCGGGTGCTGCTGTCAGCAGCACCCCCCGCAATGTTAAGAGTGCAAGGTGCGACCGCCATGGTGGCGGTCGCATCCTAATTCGGTGTGCGGAACCACCGCAGGTATTGCGGACGGTCCCGGTCGCCATCACCATGGCGGACGGACTCCAGTCCGTCCGCCATCGTAATCGGCCCGTAAGTACAATGAGTCATAATTTGAGTGTTTGTTTAATGTAAGTTTGTTTCTATATTTTAGTGTTTTGTTTTTAGGTTCAAACCACAGAGAGTGCTTTGGGGGAAGGGGCTCTGGTTTCTATTTTAGATTAAATGGAGGTCCACAAAAGTCAAGAGGTTAAGAACGGCTGATCTACCTTGCTCTCTGTATCTCAAAGTTTACTCTCTTATTTTTACAACATTCTAGCTATTGATCTGGGATTCCTCGTGTTCACGGTCAGAGGAATCATGGCCTGCAAGTTTGTGCTGCACTGTCCCTGTCGGAGGAGGACAAAGACTGGTTTACAAAGGTTTCCTCCCTGTCTGAAGTGACAGATGGCAAAAAAAAACAAGCATTTACAATGCAATAGGTCTCGCAATTGCGAGATTTTGAGCTATTGGCATTGAAAATGGCAATGCCCTTTATAATATTAAAAGGCATTGTTATTTACAATACCAATAGGTCAAACTTTGGCAAAAGCGAGACCTATTGTATTGCAGATCGCGGTGTCCATGAAGCAGGCGCCGCGCTCACCATTAAAGTAAATAAAAAAATGAAACCGAGCGCAGTGTCCCTGAAGCAGGCGCCGTGTTCAACATTCAAGTTTGTTAAAAAAAGCTGAAAGAAAGCACGGTGTCCCTAAAGTGGACGCACCGTTCATCTTAAAAGTAATTTAAAAAAAATAAAAACATGTTGCCATTGTACCGTGAGTGCTGTGGGGGTAGGGGGAAGCCACTTTTAAAGTTAGAGCGGCATAGCGCTCCATAGGAAAAGCAGCCACCATTGTCCTGTGTGGGCGCGCTGCAAATACAAGAAGCAACCATCATTGTCCCCATTAGTCAATAAACAAAATAGTGCTCACCGACTTATAACGCAGACCGTGTAACAAGCCAAGTAAAAGGTCCGATCGTTATGGGAGGTAAGAAATGCCGACAAGGCTGTACCAAGGAGGGAATAACAAGCCTATTTACGAATAAGAAGCCAGCATTTACGAAGGACAATGACACAAGCCAATGAGAAATATGGGCAGAGAGTGGGCGGGGCTTCTATTCCGTACTCCACTACTGCATGCCTTGCAGCAGCGCATGCACTGCCCAGACTCGATCTAAAAAATGAATAGACTGAAATGTGGCCTGAGCAAATAATTGCCAGTGCCTGAGTCTTTTCACAAGTGTTCTCCCCACTCTTTGTTTTTATGACTTTCTAGTTATTTTTTATATAATAGATGTCTAATCTTCCACCCATGGCATATAGTGACTCATACATGATGTAGGGGTTCACTGATATCGATGACAAAAAATTCGATGTTAAAAATATCCCCAAAAAAATACAAAAATATCGACTCCTATACCTACACAGGTAAGTACAAAAATATCGATGTAAAAAATCTAGATGTAAAAATATCGATTTAAATATATATAAAATAAAATAATATATATTAAATATATTAAATATTAATATTCATTTTAACAAAATAAATAAAATGTAATATACATTTTAACAAAATATAATAAACATAATTAAAAAAATAAACACACAAACATATTAATTTATACATATATATTTATTTTAAAATAATTAATAAACAATTATCTTTAATTTATTTTAATTTATTTTAAAACTTTAAAATTATATAAACATAAAAATATATATATCAATAATTTAAAATATAAAACAAATTCTATAATAATTTAAAACATTAAAAAAAAATGTACACTTAAATTTCCCAATACAATCAGTGCAACAGTAGGGAAAGTGTTGGATAGAAAAATAATTAAATTTACTATTCCAACTCCAGTGAGTGCAACAGTAGGGAAAGTGTTAGATAGGGGAGGGGTAAAAATTACTATTCCCACTCCAGTGAGAGCAACAGTAGAGAAAGTATTGGATAGCGGAGGGGAAAAAATTACTATTACCACTCCAAAGAATGCAACAGTAGGGAAAGCGTTGGATAGTGGAGGAGTAAAAATTACTATTCCCACTCCAAAGAGTGCAATAGTAGGGAAAGTGTTGCATAGCGGAGGGGTAAAAATTACTATTCCCACTCCAAACAGTGCAACAGTAGGGAAAAAACTGGATAGCGGAAGGGTAAAAATTACTATTCCCACTCCAGTGAGAGCAACAGTAGGGAAAGTGTTGGATAGCGGAGGGGGAAAAATTACTATTCCCACTCCAAAGAGTGCAACAGTAGGGATAGTGTTGGATAGCGGAGGAGTAAAAATTACTATTCCCACTTCACTGAATGCAACAGTAGAATAACTGTTGGATAGCAGAGGGGTAAACATTTTTATTCCCACTCCAGTGAATGCAACAGTAGGCAAAGTTATGGATAGCAGAGGGGTAAAAATTTACTACTCCCACACCAGTTAGTGCAACAGTAGGGAAAGTGTTGGATAGCGGAGGGGTAAAAATTCCTACTCCCACACCAGTTAGTGCAACAGTAGGGAAAGTGTTGGATAGCGGAGGTGTAAAAATTACTATTCCAACTCCAGTGTGTGCCATTGTAGGGAAAGTGTTGGATAGTGGAGGGGTAAAAATTACTATTCCCACTCCAATCAATGCAACAGTAGGGAAAGTGTTGGATAGCGGAGGGGTAAAAATTACTATTACCACTCCAGTGAGTGCAACAGTAGGGAACGTGTTGGATAGCGAAGAGACAAAAATTACTGTTCACACTCAGTTAAAACTAAAATAAAAAACATGAAAAATTATAACAAATCATAAAAATAAATAAACAATATTTAGAAATGAAAAATCAAATATATTGAATATATAAAAATTAAACATATTATAATAATTATATAAAAAACCTACAAATAATATATAATAATAAATGCATTTATGAAATTCAATTCTTTTAAACTAGAAAATATTTACAAACAAATAAATTAACAAATACATAAATGTATTTATTGTATTTCCTACCCTATAACACCACACCAATAACAAAACACTTCAACATTTTTATTTATTTTTTTTCTCCAAAATTAACATAACTATTAATCAATTTAAAAAATATTAATAATAAAATAAACCTAATAAACATTAATTGACTACACACACTTTAACACTATGATATCCACAACACACACCTAAATTAAACTCTAAAATAATAAAACACAATTAAAACGTATTTATAAATTAAAAACTATTACTATTAACAAACAATAATAAAGTAATTAAAATGTATTTAATACCCACCCAAAAAGTATTTAACATCCAATTATTAATTCTTCAATTACAAATAAATTATTTCCCACCCTTAACACCTATAAACACCACAACACACCTAAAATTAATTACACAATTACCATAATTATTTACCGATTAATTAATTAAAATTCATTAACAGCCAATTATTAATTCATCAATTAAAAATAAATTACTTCCCACCCTTAACACCTATAAACACCACAACACACACCTAAAATTAATTACACAATTACCATAATTCATTACCAATGAATTAATTTAAATTAATTAACAACCATTTATTAATTAATTAATAATAAATTACTTTACGCATTTAACACTATAAAATATCAATTAAACAAATATTGATAAATAAAAAATAATCAATACATTTAATATAAGTAAATTACTTCCCACCCTATTCTCCTATAAACCCACAACCCGCTACGGATAGATAGATAATCTTTATTGCACAATTAATTAAAATCAGTGCAATGAGGCCATATATAAAAAAAACTGTATAAAGTGCATGTGTTCCAATATTAAAAAGAGTATAAAACGTTATTTCAGTCGATTGCTCCAAACTTTTTAAAAGTTTAAACACCGCTTAAGCAACTATAAACATGAAGCCTTTAAAAGAACTTAGGCACAGCATTATGAGTTATACATATGTGCCATGGTCGGAATCCAAAACTGCCTTCACTGCCATCAGATATTTCAAAAAGCGTGCCGCCAGCTGCACTGATTCGCCTTTCATGCACTCGCATAGGGCAGCTTGACATGTCCGTATATTTAAAATACGCCAAATTGGGCGAAGCCAGTATATTCTCAGTGGGAGTAGTGTCTCGCAGATGCACAGTATATGAGTTAGGGATTCCTCTGCTGCTCCTCATACTCGGCACTTAGTAGCTACAGACTCTTTGTACCCTCACCCATATTTGTATGCCAACATTGGGATCAATCCGAATCCGCAATTTCATTAATTGACGCTTCATTATTGGTTTTAAGGGGGACGACAGGTCGTATGGCAAGGTCCCACTATTACAGAGATTTGATGCCCAGCTTCCATGACTTAAGTTTTTCAATGTTTGCATATCACTGTTGGCAGACAGTAACTTCGCCTGTTTTGTTAAAAGTCTTCTGGTCGCTGATATAGGTAAGGGGGCTGACCATATTTCCTTTGCTTCTAATACCTCAACACAATGGGCTAGAAATTCACACCATGTGGACCCTCGGGTGTTTATCATTGTCCAGATGTTTTTCTTTAATGTGTTGTCCCGGGCTTGTTTAGCTTTTAGACAATACGCTATAAATCTAGCTTTCAGGATCCGCTTTTGGGATGAAAGGTTGAATTCCCTACGTATTTGCGCATGGGAGGTAGCGGTCGGCAGAAAAAAGACTTTACGAAAACAGGCCGACTGTGCTTTGCCCTCATTATGTTGATTAAGGGAGTGAGATCAGGTGAACTTATGGCTTTCCTTGCTCTACAAAAAATGCCTTCCAAGGATTGAGCTGTTCCTTGCATTGCAGTGATGTGAGCGGAGGGCCGTCCTTTATGATCGATCCACACTCCTAGGTACTTGTAGGAGGTCACTATCTCAATAGGTTTACCTTCAATGTTCCATGCACCTTTCCTTTTTGTTTGCCACGAGATTATCATTGCCTTTGTTTTTGCCGTGTTTATTTTTAAATTGTTCTCTCTGCAGTATAGAGACAGTGCCATTAACAGCCGCTGTAGACCAATCTGGGTTTGATCGAGCAACATCGTGTCGTCCGCATATTGGAGCGATTGAATTTTGGTTTCAGCTAAATTTGGGAGGAAACGCTTGTGCTTCAGCCAACCATTCAGGTAAATCGGCCAAGCATAGATTAAAAAGCATTGGGGCCAATAAGCATCCTTGCTTTAAGCCTTTGTTGGTTTGCAATTTTTTGGTGGTGGACCATGCTGTAGTGACTCTAATCTTGACCCAGGTGTCCGAGTATAGAGCAATCAGTGCTGTTAAGAGCATATTATCAATGCCCCAATTTTTTAGTTTCATCCACTGTCGCTGGCGGGACACACTGTCAAAGGCAGTTTGGAAGTCGATGTATGCAAGATACAGAGCCCTGCCTTTTTTTACCAATGTTGTTTCGATCAGGTTGGAAATACAAATCAGGTTGTCTTCGATGTGCGATCCCTTTTGGAACCCTGTTTGCGTGTGAGGGATCAATTTGCATGCTTCAGCCCAAGCCGTCAGCTCTTGCAGCAGTATGCTAGCGTAGCATTTCCCATCCACATCTAGGAGTGCAATCATTCAATAGTTTTCTGGGATAGATCTTGAACCTTTTTTATGTATTGGGACAAGAAGGGATCCCCTCCATGACTCAGGGATACTTCTTCCCATCCTGAGTTCCCAGACTTACGTGCCATCCCTTTGAAGACCGTGGGCGGAATACCATTGGGGCCCGGTGCCCCTCCAGAGCGCATTTTTTTGATAAGGTGCAAGACTTCGACGGATGTGATTTCTTTTCGGTCATCAAAGTGGTCTTGCGACTCCGTGTTCCAATATATGTTGCTAATGTTTCTCATAAGGGGAATTGTGCCATTGTAACTGGGTGTCTCCACATAGAAAACTTCGATGTAATTTTCCCAAGCTGCAGGCGAGATATTTGTGATTGTAGGGTGATGAGTAGATCTACAGCACTTATTCATCCAATTCCAGAAATGCTTCTGGTCTCGTGATTTTATAATCTTGTGTGCTTTACTCCAGTGGTTTGCTTCCATCATTCTTGTATAGACGAATCTTGCTTTTCTATATTCCTGGCGGATATCTTTACATTTTGCCTTTAGAGATCTATGTTCGGGCACCTCCTTAGTGGTTTTGCGCACAAGGTTATTTAGTTTGCGTTTTATTGCCTCTATTAGTAGCTTTTGTTTTGTGAGGCAATCATTTTTTGGGGGAAATTGGTTCGGTCTTACCTTCATCAGTGTTGTTAATTTTTCCCTTGTTTCTTCCAAGAGGAGTTCCCATGATTTAGTTGAGGGCAATTCACTGTTACCCTGGGTTACTTTGTTCAATAAAGATTCCACTTCTGAACTGATTTTTTCTTGGTGTTCTATCGCCCACCTTATTTTGTTTATTGGTTCCAGTTTTTCCTCCTCACCGATTAATTTGATTTTAGGGCGGCAGCATTGCGTGGCTATGATATCACAGGTAATGACTGCGCATTTTCTTCTTCTGGTGCAGATTGCGTTTGCCCTGTACCCCTTCTCCAGTTGCCTTGTCGGATCCTACGTCTTTGTCCTCGTCTTTTCCTCTTCCCCTCCCCTTTCCCCTTCCTCGGGGAGGTCTGTCCTTCTTGGATCTTTCGGTCTGTCTCATTAGGCGATACTCGCTGTGAAAACCCGAGGCTCCATCTCTGGCTCCTGGGTTATCACCATCATCATTTTCAGTACTAATATCAGAACTAGACCCAGAGGAGATTAAGTCTTGTTTTCTCTGCGTATCCTCTTGAAGTAATTCCTTCCTAAAGGTGTCATATTTCCTAGCAAATGTTAGAATACGTCCCTCCATGTAATCTTTTTTGTCCCTTTGAAATTTCTGTTGTTTTTTTAATTTCACTTCATTTTCGTGTCTCTGCAAACGTTCCATCAGTCTGTCTTTGAATTCTTTTACAAAATTTTGATTTTTCATACTTTCAATTTCATTTTGTAAGAGTCTTAACTCCTCTAGTATCTTGGCTAAGTCCAATTCAGCATACTTCACCAAAATCTCAATCATGCCAGCGCTTGATTTTGCTGTAAACTCCGCCCATTCTTCCAACAACCCTGGATGTGGGACTTCATATGTCGGTACCGTGAACATTCTCAATCCTCTTGGTACCCTTTTCACCTCGAGATATCTTGTCAACGAGGTTAGCTCCCACCATTTACTTATTTCTTTTTTGGACAATTTTTTAAATGTAAACAGCTTTTGTTTGACTGTTAGCGTACCTGATACACCCACTGTAACTCCTCCAGTGGTGCTCCCAGCGATTTCCTCCGTATCGGAAAAAATATGTTTTGCTGCCTCCAGTCGTTCCCGATCAAAATCCCTCACGGACGACGCTGGTTGTTGCAATGTCGTCATCATTACTTGCCTCGCGGTCCCGGGGGTGTCTCTCCCCTTTGGGTCTTCGTCGCTTACACTGCAGCGTAATTTTGTTGTTCCGACTCTATAATGTTTCTTGCCAGGAAAACCAGATACAATCCATCCATGTATCCCGTACTGGATATAATCTCATGCGTGGTATGATAAGGAATTCCAACAGGATTATATCCATACACAAACTCTCCACGTTTGCTTGGAGCCCCCATCCCTGCAGGGTGGCTTCGTTTAGACAGGCATGGAGCCTCCTGTCATTAAATCACCCAACAGAAGATATATTGAAGCCCAGATCCGTAGAACACCGGCTTTATTAAAATTCAAAGTGGCAGCATTTCCTTCTCTCTTTCCCTAAAGCGTTTCGGCTACACTTAGCCTTGTTCACAGGTGAGCTAGATCAACGCAAGCCAGCACTTATCATTGTATAAAAGCTAGATGTCCCTCACGAGTCAAATGCAAAAGCTTCTTGAAAGGGTTTCAATGCTTTTGCATTTGACTCGTGAGGGACATCTAGTAACGACTAGTGGAACTGCAGCTTGATGTATTAATAATTTCAATGCTTTTGCATTTGACTCGTGAGGTACATCTAGTAACGACTAGTTGAACTGCAGCTCTTTGTAGAATTATTTTGATATTGGACACTATAATATTCACTGCCCACTGCTAATCTCGTCCCATAATGCTTTGCAGGGCCTTTGGTTGGGATTGTATTTTTGCCCATAACTGTGCTTGGGGTGGTCCTAGGAGGAAGGGACCACCACTGAATCATTCAGCATGATATGCTCTTTGTGTTCAAGGCATCTGCTTGGTCCTCCCCTAGGTTAGGGGGACCCCAAAATCATCACCTCTCTCATTGCCTGATATTTTCATTCTCAAAGTTCATTTTTGTGAATTGGTTATATGCTTTTTAGCATGTAAAATTGCTTTATCAAAGCATTTGTAGGTGTTGATGGTTTTGCTGCTACGCTACGTCAATTAGCACAGTTTTTGCACTGTGCTACGTGCAATTTGTGTAGTGCGTACTAGCACAAACTACGCATGCTCTGTGCGCGTAGTGTAGTACTACGCCCAGGGTTAATCTAAATGCCAAGTTTAATTTGACAAATTAGTAACATTGATGGATGAATTCCCATTATAAGATGGCGTCTATACATACAATCATTGGTAAGACCTTTGTTAGTTTCTATGCTTTCCATTGTTTGATCACATTATATATATGTAAAGAATGATGATGCTCCTATGTCGGTAACAAGGTTGTGGTAAACAACCGAAATGCATTGACTAGCGTTCATCTGCAATAAAATATCTTTAAGGAGCCACGATTGGAGTGCCGTGCCTGTTTTACATAAGCCGAAAGCAGGAGCCTTTGATATATTATGAGGGGTCGGCGGACACCTCTTCCAGCGGCACCATTGGTACTTCAGTAGCACGCCAGCATCCACCATTGGAGGACGATATATATTTGTAGTAGGTTTACCATCTAATATAAAGGACACCGGCGATTTTCTTAAAAACCTGTATGGTATACCATGGTCAGATGAATACATACTTAGGACAATGGACATAACCACCCTTTATGCCAGCATAGAGCATAGGGATAGATTAAGAGCGGTAGAACATTATTTGAATAAGAGATCGATTCATCTGTACAATCACAACAGACAGAATGTTGTTGAATATGATTGGCTGGTGTTTAAATAATAATTTCTTCCTGTTTGGAAATGAGGTGTTCCAACAACTGAGGGGTGTTGCTATGGGAGCCTGCTTCTCCCCCAGCTATGCGTGTTTACACGTGAGCTGGTGGGAGGAGTAGGTTATCATGGTTAATCACAGTACCTGCTGGGAGAATCATGTGGTGAGCTGGTGGCGGTACATCGATTATGTTTTTATTATCTGGAAGGGAACCAAGGAGAGTGCCGGGGTGTTTGCAGAAAGTATTGATTCAAATACAATTAATCTGGAATTCACTGCTCATATAGATGCACTGACCGTTGATTTTTTGGATGTGCAAATATATGTTAAGAACAACAAATTAGAGTCCAGATTACACCGAAAAAGTACGGCAGGTAATTCCATTTTACGTGCAACCAGCTTCCACCCCAAACACCTAATCAACAGCATTCCATACGGGGAGTTTCTGAGACTGCGTAAGATCTGCAGCTCGGAAAATTATTTGTCCATATGCCAACAAGAAGCCGCTGTAAGATTTCACAAATAAGTGTCTTATACTAGCAGAATTGAACGGGCCATGACAAAAGTGAATGAAAGAACTAGGGAATCAATTCTTTTTCACACCCTCACCAGTATCGACCACAAATCTGAAAATGATTCCATAGGTCGTAATGAGGTTAATGACATCAGATTAATTACTACCTTTAGTCAACAGGAGAGAAGGATCAGATCAATTGGTAACAAACAATGGCCCATAGTCTTGACAGATGTTACTTTGGGCCAATTCCTCCCTAAGAAACCTACCTTGACCTTTCGGTGAGCTCCCTCAATAAGGATTGCACCGGTTAAAAGTAGCCCCGAAATGGTGAGCAAGACCAACTGGTTGTCCCCCAAAAATGTTTTTTTTAAATGCAGTTCATGTAGGGCATGCCATTTTGGGGTCAATACTGTTAGCTATATGTCAGCATTCAGTTCGAAACCAATTGATTTAAAGGGTTACTACAATTGCAGAACTGATTTTGCTGTATATGTCCTCGAATGCACTTGCAGCCTACGTTATGTGGGTAGTATTAAGCTGCAAGTGCATGTAAGAATTTTACAACATCTAAAGGCTATAGTGAATCCGGACCCCAAATACCCGGAGGCAACGCATTTCAAACTTGTGCACAATAACAATCTTAACAGTTTGAAATATTATGTTGTAGATGCAGTGCCAGTTTTGAGGAGAGGTGGCAATAGAGAGAAATTGCTATGATAGTTGGAGTCCAGGTTCATATTGGAACTAGATTCTAAAATACCAAATGGGCTTAACACCAGTGAAGATTTGCACAACTTTTTATAACATTGTTTTTATAACTTCATTGTTATAACATCATTTTTTACATATATTCATGAATTGGACCCATTTAGATGACACAGTGTCAATATTAGGATTTTGCAATTGAAGGGTGTGTATATATATATATATATATTTTCACTGAAAAAACCATAGGTTTCAGGGATGTTATAGTTAGTTGGACATTTCACTCATATAAAACCAGACAAATTCGGCTGTTATAGTTAGTAGAGCTAACTATAACGCGCGCCCCCGCAATGCACTGCTGATGACGTCACATATTACATCACTCATGACATACTCAGTGACATCACTGATGACATCACATTTGAGATGTCATCAGTGATGTCACTGAGCATGTCATGAGTGATGTAATATGTGACGTCATCAGCAGTGCATTGCGGGAGCGCGAGTTATAGTTAGCTGTACTAACTATAACAGCCGAATTTCTCTGGTTTTATATGAGTGAAATGTCCAACTAACTATAACGTCCCTGAAACCTATGGTTTTTTCAGTGAATTTCTAAGGTTTTTTAAATGCTAATTTCTAACTATAACGTCCCTGAAACCTATGTTTTTTTCAGTGAATTTCTAAGGTTTTTTAAATGCTAATTTCTAACTATAACATAGCAGTCGCGTTTGCAGAGTGGTGGAGAAAGGTGAGCGTGGCCTCCGAACACCTCTTAGCAATCCCACTGTGTGGGATTTACTGGAGGTAACAGGAGGGGTAGTTAGCCCCCAACGTCAACCTCGGGGGCCAACTACCCCTCCTATTACCTCCAGTAAGTCCCACACAGCAGGATTGCTAACTTCTCATACCAGGCCACACCCCCTTTCTCCACCACTCTGCAGACGCACCTCCTGGCGTGTTCTGGGTTGGGGGATTAAATCCCCTTGAATCCTGAGGGTCCCTGGGGGCCAACTAGCCCACCAGGTACCTCCAGTAAGCACCACAGAGCTGGGTTGCAGAGAGGTGGTCGGAGGCCACGCCCCTTTTTACACCACTCTGCAAATGCGGCTCCACATAAAGCCCCAGGAAGGTGGTGGTCCCTGGGGCTGGGGAAGGTCCAAGATGCCCCCATTTATAAAAATGTAAGCCCCAGGGAGGTGGTGGTCCCCGGGGCAGCAGGGGAGGCCGTATGAGCCTCTCCCACAGTCATTGTTAAAAAAGCCCTGGGGAGGTGGTGGTCCCTGGGGCTATATTCAGCCCCAGGATGGGGGGCCTGTGCATTGTTTTCAAAAATTTGTTTACAGCAATTTCTCGAATACGTTGCAACTTCGCTGTAAAAATGTAAAAGAAAAAATACTTTTTTGCATGGTGGGGTCCCAGAGGGACCCCGAGACCATGGGTTTGGGGTCAGGGTATTCCTACCCTGCCCCTTTTCCTTTATTTTCACTTCTTATGGGGAGGAGTCAGTGGAGCCAAGTCCCAAGATGACTGCCAGCACTTCCTGGTTGAACTGTTGGTAGCCAATCAGAGCTGTGCATTTCCCCGCATGAGCTCATCTTTTTTCATGAAGGCTTTGCGGCCAGAGATATCACAAACTTTTTCTTCTTAAATTTCTCAAAAACTACTGAAAGGATTTGCACTAAAGAACAAAAAGCACAATCTGCCTAACAACACCTACCTTTCTGCCAAATTTGGTGTGATTCCATTTAGTGGTTCGGGCTGTAGTCGTGTTGACAGGTTCCTATGGCAAACGCACCCTTTTTTCAACCCCATTTTTCTCAGCCCCACTTCACAAATCCCCCCGAAACTTTCCATGTGCAACAAGAATCACGGGGACACTTTTTTTTGCAAAATTTCTTGAAGATTTGCTGGCTGTATGGGCGAGTGACTGGTTGTATGAGTGGCTGTTTGGGTGAGTAAATGGTTGTGTGAGTGGCTGTACGGGTGAGTGACTGGTTGTATGAGTGGCTGTATGGGAGAGTGAATGGTTGTGTGAGGCTATACAAGTGAGTGAGTGAGTGGGTGTGTGAGTACTGGTATGTGTCTGTGAATGGGTATGTGAGTGGTTGTGCGGGTGTGTGAGTGGGTGTACGAGAGATTGTATGGAGTGTGAATGGGTGTGTGAGTGGTTGTGTGGATGATGTCATCAGTGATGTTATTTGAGATGTCATCAGTAATGTCACTGACCATATCATGAGTGATGTAACATGTGAGGTCATAAGCAGTGCATTGCAGGGTCGAAAGTTATAGTTAGCTCAGGTAACTTTAACTGCTGAATTTCTATGATGCATGAGTGAAATCTGAGCCTAACTATAACATCCCTGTAACCATTGTTTTTTTCAGTGAATGTCTTAGTTTTTTTCATTCTATTTGCTAACTATAACGTCCCTGGAACCTCTGTTTTTTTCAGTGGATTTCTAAAGTTTTTCAACTTCTATTTCATAACTATAACGTCCCTGTAGTCTTTGGTTTTTTAAGTGAATTTCTATTTTTTTTTTTACTGGTAGTTGTGTTTGCAGAGGGGTGGTGAAAGGATTCGGGACACCTGACCAGCTCTCATGAATCATGCTGTGTGGGACTTACTACAGGTAACAGGAGGGGTTCTTGTCCCCCAAGGACCCTCAGCATCCAAGGAGACTTCATCCCCCAACCAGCAGTGTGGCATGAGGCATGTTTGCAGAGTGGTGGAGAAAGGGGACATGGCCTCCAAAGTTCTCTCAGCTATTGTGCCCTGTGCGACTTACTGAAGGTAACAGGAGATCTTGCTGGCCCCCAAGGACCGTCAGCTTTAAAGGGGACTTCATCCCCAACCAGCAGTGCACCAGGCGGTACATTTGCAGAGTGGTGGAGAAAGGGGGCGTGACCTCTGAGGTCCTCTCAGCAGTTGCGCTGTTTTGGACTTACTGGAGGTAATAGGAGGGCTTGTTGGCTCCAAAGGACCCTCAGCATCCAAGGAGACTTCATCCCCCAACTAGCTGTGTACCAGGAGGTACGTTTGCAGAGTGGTGGAGAAAGGGGGCGTTGCCTCCGAAGAGTCTCAGCAATCCCACTGTGTGGGACTTACTGAAAGTAACAAGAGGGCTTGTTGGCCCCCAGTGACCCTCTGGAGCCAAGGGGACTTCATCCCCATACCACTAGTGTGCCAGGAGGTGTGTTTGCAGAGTGGAGGTGAAAAGGGGTGGGGCTTACACGACTTGCTGACGTTTTTTACTTTTTTTTTAATTAGGGGAGGGGGGCCACATGGCCCCCCTTCTCTGGGCTGATTTTGGCCTCGGGGACCTCATCCCCCAGAACCAGGTATTTTTAAAATGGAGGATGGGAGCTGAGAGGCCCCCCTGCCCAGACCGATTTCGGCACCGGGTCCTGGACTTTTTATTTTTTTATAATGTAGGGATGGGGGCCATGTGGCCCCCCTCTCAGGCTGATTTTGGCCCCGGGGACCCCATCACCTGGGGCCAAGGCCGCCTCTATTGTGGGTGCCCTGGTCCAACCCAGGGCACCCACTCACCACTGATAGGGACTGCGGAGGGAGCCTGAAGGCCCCAGTGGTCCCTGCCATCTCCCTGCCTTCTGAGGGAGACGGCATTGCTTTTACAGAGAGGGAACTGCTAAACATGCAGCTCCCTCTCTGTGAAAGCAATTTTGCTCCGCTCCCAGCAAGCAAAAGCATATTTCATGTTCTTGCTTACTGGAAGTGGAGCGTTTGCTATGGCTTGGCGGGAGCGGTAAAGCTCACACCAAGCCGTAGCAAACAGCTATGTCCCAGGGTGGACACCCTGGGACATAGCAAGAGCCGGCCCTGGGGAGATGCGGTCCCCAGGAACATCTATGGCTCCAGGAGGGGGTCCACACGGCTCCCCTCCTTTCTTGTTCTAGGGCCAGCCCCGGGGAGGTGGCTGTTCCCGGGGCTGAGAATGGCCCGGGAGGGTGGCCACACAGCCCCTCTCCCATTTAAAAAAAATAATAATTTTGGCCCGGGGAGATGGTGGTCCACGGGGGGGGTCACTGAGGCCCCCCACTATAATTTGTTTATGGCCCCCATGGCCAGGGGGGGTCCGAGAGGCCCCCCATAATAATACAATATCCCCGGGGAGATTGTGGTCCCCAGGGCATGGGGGGTCATAGATCACCGGAGGGTGAGGAGTGGACTGGGTGACGCTCGGACCTTGACAAAAGTGTGACTCTCACCCCGAAAATATGAAACTCAGGAATTTCCTGAAGTGTTACTACAACTGGCAAGTATAGTAACTTATGACCTCCCTGTACAAAAAATATTTTGGGAGACTGGTTGATGGGATCTATATCCTGAGGAACGCCATTGACCCCCAGTGGGCAGACAGAATTGGCTGAAACATGTTGATCAAAGCAGATAGGGTGACAGGGATGTCACTTCCCTAAGCACACCTCTAAGATTTTTTAATCAAGTCAGGAAGGGCCCAAGAATAAAAATTGAGATGGTATCCTCCTAGATGGTTTTAACTAATTATTGCCTCTGCAAAGTGGATCCCTAGCATAATCAAAAACAATTTGAGCTCCACCCTGTATGTTGGTCTGCAGCAGGGTGTGTCAGTGGCCTTATGATGAAGCATGTCACTATTAAGTGGGTGCGGGCAGTATTAAAAACCCCTAGGGTTCCCTAACTATAACATCCCTGTAACTTTTGGTTTCATCAGTGAATTTCAAAGTTTTTTTTAATCCTATTTCTTAACTATAACGTCCCTGTAACCTTTGATTTTTTTCTGTGAATATATATATATATATATATACATATACACACATATATATATACATCCATATACATATACACATATATATACATCCATATACATATACACATATATATACATAATTATAGATAGATAGATGTGTATATATATATATGTATATATAAGAAAAAGTTAAAGTGACATAGTTAGGTTAAAATGTTAGTTAAAACATAACATTTTAAACTCAAATAAACAATTAAATGAAATTCACCAGTTACAGTTAACTCAAGTAACTATATCACCATGCACAGTGATGTAATCAATTATGACATTTCAGTTGTCAACAATGATGTTATAGAACATGTAATGAGTGTTGTAATATGTGAGATCATAAACAGTGCATGGCGGGTTGTAAGTTATAGTTACTTGAGTTAACCGTAACTGGTGAATTTCAGGGATTTGTGAGTTTCAAATGTTACATCGTAGCTGCCATTTTCATCTAACTATAACACCACTTTAACCTTTGTGTTTTCTCAGTGAATTTCTAGGGCTTTTTTTTAACGTAAAGTACAATTTTATTCTGATACCTAATTATGCCAGCCCCCCTCCGTCATGCACGACTTGCGGATGTGTGTGGAGTGGTGTTGGTCAAAGAGTAAGGCTGGTGGCTAGGCTCTACGACACCCGGAGCTGTCCAACCTTTCACCGCTGCTCACGGTCTTTGGCTATGCGCAGTGTGGGGTTGGCCACAGGGCCTGGCCACGGGCTAGGCCTTGTGCCCAACCCCTCCTAGTTAGCCAACCTCCCCAGTCCCAAAGGACTCCACTTTTTAAATTACTTTCCCAATCCTGTGGGACAAACGTGGGAGTCCAGGAGGGCCGCGCTGGCTTGCGCGGGACTCCCGCAGGAGTCTAAGGGCCAGCATTGGCTCCTGTGGGATTACAGTACCCCAAAAAGACTTTTTTAAAACATTTGATACTGTTGGAGGTCCCTCTGGGACCTCCTCTCAGGGTTCAGGGGCCCAGGGTACCATTATACTGCCCTCTTATGCCTTTTGTTTTAATTTTCAGGACAGAGGGACTGAGTCCCCGAATTCTGTAATGGCGGGCGCAACATTTTTCTTCAGATTGAGGCCAGCCAATCAGAGCGTGAGCTTCCTTGGAAGCATTTGCTCCAATAGGAGCAGGACCCCCATCGAGAAATAGGGACCTATCAGCCAATGAAACGCTTTCTTTTTTAACTTGTGTACCAGCAGGACTCCCATGAACCCAAATGTTCAGATATCTATAAATGTTTAACCTTCATTTCTCAAAAACTACAGAACAGATTTACACCAAATCACAAAATTTTGTGTAATTATTTTCAACCTCTTTGCCTGTAGCGTTGTTCAAAAATCCATTTGGAAATTGCTTGGGGAAATTGCCTTTTGGTCCCTCCCTTTTTCTTGCACCCCTGCCTCCCCTTGACGGATCACCATGAAAGTTTCCAGGAAGCAGCTATTACACAGTGTAATATATATATATATATATATATATATATATATATATATATATATATATATATATATATATATAAAACTCTCTCTTCCTCTCTCTCGGTGCATGTACTTTACACTTCTCTCCTGTTCAGTCCTCCTTTGATTTGTAGCTAGGTATATATATATATATATATAGCTACAAATCAAAGGGGGACTGAACAGGAGAGAAGTGTAAAGTACATGCACCGAGAGAGAGGAAGAGGGAGAAAGCAATATAGAGAGTTCTCAATAGGTCCTCGAGGGAGGCCAAAATTAAAATGATTAAAAGCAGATACTGGTTTCTTTCATTCCTTATATGCGAAGACAGTAAGGGCCCGATTACGAGTTTCAGCAGTGCGAGGGCAGGCGGTATGCCACAGCCGCACCTCCGCACCACTGAGACTCGCCACCACCTACCCGCCTGCTAGATTATGACTTAAAAGTAGTCTGGCGGGCAGGCGGCTTGGGGGGTCCCGCGGCGGTGACTCTTTCAAAGGCGGCGGTGCCTTTGAAAAAGGCACCGTAATGGAACCGCACATTAAGGTTCCTGCACGGCATGGACATGAAAGTCCATGCTGTGCAGGAACTGGTGTGCATGCACACAGGGGGGCACATGAAATGCCCCCTGTGTGCATCCACATTAAGAGGAATCCCAGGAGGTCCTGTAGGGCCCCCTTTGTTTCCTCTCCTCCACTGTGTGCATGAAGGAGGAACCTCCATGACACCGTCGGTAGAGAGGAAACTCGTAATATGCTTGACGGGACCACGGCATCCCGCAAAGCATATTGCAGCCTCTGCCTAACGCGAAACCGCCAGTGTACGGTGGTTGCCTGGTGGTGTCGGCGGTCCCAGGGGGTTCTGACCGCACAACTCATTATGGGGCAACCAGACCTCCGGTGCGGCAGTGGCTGGACCGCCACTGCCACGCCTTGCGGGTCTGGCGGTTCTCGGACCTCCAGACTCGCAATCAGGCCTTAAGAGGAGAGAGAAATGATGACTTTTACATTGACCCCTCAAATTTCTTTAAAGGTAAGGAAAAAAACACTTTGACGTTACAAGCAGCTGCCTGACCATATGGGTGAATTGGCCATGCCCCCTCACCTTTCTCGGAGAAGAAGAGTGTCTGTCAGGCTGAGCAAAGGTCAGCCTGACAGGCACTCTTCTGTTCAGGTTAGGCAGCCAGGAGTTAGAGATGGGCTTAATGTGCAGGCTCCTGACTGCTTGAGCTGAACTTTGCCATGCTGAGGATTTCCCAGCCCTGTGGGCATGACCTCCTCAGCCTGGCAAAAGTAACTCAAGGCCCTCCCCCTCATTACGAAGGGGGGCATCACTGATTGCCTCAGACCTGGGCGCTTCAGTTTTAAGCCCTGAAGTGCCCAGGGCAGAGTGTCAATCAGTGGGGTGGGGTCACCCATCCCACTTTGTGGTGAGTGAGGGACTGCTGTCTTCGGCAGTAGTCCCAACCCTCCTGGGACCTGCATGGCTTTCCTATTGGGAGCTGCAGGGCAGGTAAGTTTTCTGTTTTTGAATGTTTCGTGCATGCATGTATGTATAAATGTATGAATTTGTTGTGAGTGCTGTGAATTGGTGTATGTGCGAGCTTGTGTGTGAATGCATGGGAGTGAGGGAGTGAGTGCACTTGGCATGGGCAGCATGGGCTGCTCGGCGGGGCCCGCGCTCAGCCCACCAACATGGGGCCTCGTAAAAGTTTTCCCCCCGTCCTAGGCGTCACACCTAGAGTGAAGCACTGTGAGGCCCGGGGAAGGGACACCTCTCTCCTGTGCCTCGCTGGCATGTGTAGCGCTGTGAGGAATAGGTCCACCTCCCCTGTGCCTCGCATCACTGGACCATTGCTGCTGAACCCCAGGGAGGGACGTCTTCTCCCCTGGGCCTTGCAGCCCCATATGTAGCTGTAAGGCCGTCTCATTTGCCAGGTTTGGCCTGCGATTGGGGATGCTGTCTGCTTCCCACTCAAATGCCCATTATCCCGCATTTTGGCACTTGGCAGTTTTAACCATTTGAAAAGATAAGCAACTCTCACTCTTTCAGATACTGATGATCTGTGAAAGAGATGCTTGTCAGTGCCAGGCAGGGAGGCATTGCAGCACAAGAGGGGTGATGCACCATGCAGAGTCAGGAGCACCTTCCGTTATTTAGATGCAAATATCCTTGAATGAGTAAATGAAACCCATTTTTTCTGCAGTTTTTATATAGCGCAAACTTGACCCAAACTTTTGGAGTGCTTTACATGAACACCAATTACATTACACATAGATGTATTCCTGTTTTTTGGGTACAGAGAGATTAAGTGATTTGCGAGAATCACAGGATGTCAAGACAAGGCAGAGGCTTGAGCCTGATTCCTCAGTTCCAAAGTCGGAAGCTCAGACGCAACACCACATTTTCTTCCCTCCTCTACCAATGCTCACGACCTGCGCGGGGAGTAATCTCTTAATGTCTATTTCTTACATGAAGCCTGTTTCAAAGTGCTGCCATATTGTCGAATCAGTGGATGAGGCACAGGTACAAAAATTATTTGCCCAGGATCAAACATTTGGTTAAATTAGTAGACCCAGGACTGCAGTGCACTCCTACTTCGGGCAAAGGCTATATATTTACCACTGTGCTGCATTTAGGTGACTATACAATGTGACTGGGCACCTCTCTTCTCCAAGGTAATATCCAGTCCTTTTATTAAATCACACTGACTAGTAGTTTTTAAATTGAATCAAAATACTCCCAATCTTGCCAAAATGGAAGCAGCAGAGCAATACGTTTTTGTTCAAGAGCACACAATGGGAGGCCAGGATTAAAAAATGTACTTCCTGGTTCCACATTTCCAACTAGTCCACCAGACCACAACTGGGGTACTAGTGATTCTGATGGCAAGGCGAAGGGATTAGATGTCAAACATCCATGGCTAAAGTGTACCCACTGGACCAGGTCCTGTGGCTGAGGGTACTTGCTGAACTTTATGCGTGGTCGATATTCACCAGTTGTGTTTCAGAGTTTGAGACTATTTCATTCCATTTGAATACCAGAGTTTATTTTCTAAACTTGTCGCTCAAAATTTAAAATAGCGAGCAGTCAAGGTTTCTGCAGAAGCTGGTAAAGGGAATAGAAGTCAAATAAGGTATGAAGAGTAATCAAGCTTGATAAACTCAGTCTCCAGCTGAGTTCACTTCCCTCCCCTGTGCCTTGCATCTCTGGATCATGGTGGGGTAGTCCAGGGGATGGAACACCCTTCCCCTGGGCTTGCAGTGCTACCCTATTGCTGCAAGGCCCATGGAAGAGGGCTCCCCTATTCTGTCCTGGGCCCCCTCTCCTGGACCTTGCCTCACTCGGCCATGGTTGCGAGGCCTAAGGGGTACCCTAAGCCTTGTCGCCATGGTGTATCACTGAAAGGCCTTGCAGAGTGCCCCTCTCCTCTGGGCCTCACTGCCATGGTTCACTGCTGACAGGGGCATGGCAATCAGTAGTACAGCAGGTGCAGTGGCACCAGGCTCAGGGGTATTAAGAGCCCAATGTTCCCATATTATGGCTTTACTGTACTGTGCAGCCAGTTGACGAGGGTTAGGGGATGCTTTTACTTTGCACCATGGCACCATAGCTGTGCTACTTCCCTGTCTTTCATGGGCCTCTCAGTCATGTTCCAGAGCTGTGAGGCCTGCGAGAGGCATTCCCTCCCCTGGGCCTCACAGCCATGGTTGGACACTCTGGGGAGGAGACACCCACCTATTAGCTTAGCAGCACTGGAACATGGCTATGAGGCCCATGGGTCCTCTTTCAGGGGGTGTAGTTAACATTAGTCCAGCAGCTGCAGTGGCACCAGGGATCAAGGATGTTGGGGGCCCAATGCACCAAAATTATGGCTGTGTTTTACTGTTTGGCATCATTTTCTTGCATCAGGGCCCATGTCAACATTACTATGCCACTGGTGCCTTCTCCCATGCACCGCACAGCCATGATCCAGAGCTGCGAAGCTCACGCAAGGCCAACCCTCCCCTAAGCCTCACAACCAGGCGCAGCCATGCAGGTAAGAGCGGGGAGGCAGAGGGGTGGAGTGGGGGGAGTCGACATTCGATGATGAGGGAAACTTAAATAAAAATAAAGAAAACCTTGGTTATCATTTTGTTTAATTTAAGTTTCCCTCGTCGTCGTATGTTGACTCCACACCCACCTCACCTTCCTGCCTCACCGCTCTTACCTGCACAAGCCTCACCTGCTAACAACCATGGTCCAATGCTGAGAGCCCAAGGGAGGGAGTCTGCAGCCCTGGGCTTTGCAGCACAAATTAATGGTTTCCATGCCCAGCGCAAGAGGTGCCCCCTGAAGGGAATAGCTATCAATAATGTAGGAAGTGCAATGGGACATGGTCTTGTGGGGCTATGTGTCTAATGCACCCAAATTATGGCTATATTTTACTGTCCAGTCAGTGACCAGAAGGTAGGGGGGAGAGCAATTTACCTTGATTGCACCAAGGCCCATGGCAACATTGCTACACGACTGGCCCTGCTCACCTGCACCTCACTGCCGCGATCCAGTTCTGCGACTCCCAAGAGAATCCTCCTCTCCCCTGGACCTCACGGCCATGGTCCTGTGCTCTCAGGTCTTTCAAAGTCGGGAGGCCTCCCCTCACCCCCTCACCTCTCTGATCGCTTTCTCTTGAGCTTTTCCCGCCCTCTCTTTCAGCCTCCTAATGCCTGCAGCAGTTAAGCTCAGAGAGCTGGGGAAAGTGACAGAGGCACTGGGAGCAGCCATGGGCTTTCAAAACCGGACACCAAGGGCTGGGTGGAATGAAAGTTCAACCCGGCCTTGAGGATACATATTTTCCTGCTTCTCTTCCTTGTGCTCAACAAGGGGGCAGCCTACCAAATAACTGTGCCTGGGTGCCTGTGGTTGACGTAACAATAAAATGGCTGCGTGAAAGAAATTCATTGAAGATGCGTAAACGGAGCAGCGCTTGTCTTTGTGTTTCCTATAATCGAGAGATGAATTATTCATCGGATTCGACAAAAGAGAGAAGACTGGTTATGTTGTTAACAGTGAATAACGTGCTGTTATTATCAGTCGGGTGTATCTGGGATAATAACAAGGAGAGCCGTGATTGATAAGTGAGTGATTATTGCTGCTCGTTGCCTCCATTGTGTGAGCAGCTGTGGAGTTGCTCGGTTGAAGTAGTTCTTAGCATATTCTGCCATATGACGTGACAAACAAAGGACGCTATGCTTTTTCTATTAGGAGATAATGATCCACTAATCAGATGTGCATTAGTTATTTTTGTACCTTGTGCCTGAAAAGTGACTGTGAAATGGTGTGCCTAGGTGATGCTGGGCTTTTGGAGGTGGGAGCTAGTCAACTATTTTTATTCAAAAAAATATTTTAATGAAAAAGGGGATGGGTGTGTTATGTTATGTTACACAGCGTTTGTAAAGCGTGCGTACACCAAGCAGGTTTCATGGCGCTAGGTAACAAGATCAGGAGTCTAGCCATACGCTTGTATGAAGAGCCAGGTTTTTAAAAGTGTTCTAAATCTAGAATAGACAGTTGTAGATCTTATGTCATAAGGAAGAGAGTTCCAAAGATACGGGGCAATCACAGAAAATATAGCGCCGCCCACCCTCTTCTTTTTAAACTTAGGGACGGCTAACAAGTTATGCTGGGCTCATCTGAGATTGCGTTTTGGGGTGTATTTTTGAACTCAGGAGGACAAAAAAATTGGGCTTTTCCCATACAGTGATTTAAAAATAATGCAGCCAGTTTTAAAGTTGATCCGCTGGGCAGCTGGGAGCCAGTGCAGCTTTCTCATCAAGGGCTTGGTATGGCAATATCTTTGTTGACACCAGACCAGCCTCGCTACCTGGTTTTGTACTGTCTGCAGCCTCTGATTCAATCCTTTTTGCAATCCTAAGTTTTGATTTGATGATGGGGAATCGCCTTAAAATGTAGATGCCTAGCTTTAGCAGGTATGAGCTACATGGGTTAGTGTGTTGAACCAATTAGCCATTGGAAACATATCGCCATCAAAGACCTTAGTGCTTAGTTTGTAAGAAAATAAGTGCCAGGCCTCAAAGGTTTCTTAGGGGGACACTCCCACTACCACTATTGGAGCCATCTTCTTCCATGGGAGGCACCACAGTCTTCAGTGCTGGAATCACCCGCACCTGCCAGTGGTCCACTTTGAGGTGATGGGGTCCAGCTGGAAAGGAATGAACAGATTTAACCAACAGAAACTGATGAGAAACAGCTATTGGGATGTGCTCTACGCCAGCCAAACTTTTCACTGTTACAGTACACTGATGCCTGCTGTGTCATGCCAATACTACTGATCATCTCAGATGCATTGTCTTGCCCACAAGAACCACGACAAACCCCATGAAAGCATGTGAAAGACATCAGGGTGCACTGGCAGGGGCCTGAATGATGACTTGATGCCTCTCTTTGCCATCTCCAGTCGCACTCTACAGTGGAGTTCAAGCTTTCTTGCCTTGTAATTGCTAGAGAAGGTCACCCACCTATTGGCGTACGAAATTGTACAGTGAATGGTGTTACAGCCACGGCAGTTGGTGAAAAGGCCTGAACTTTTCTGCAGAATTTACGGCCCCAATGCAACATGGTGAAATAACAAGGCACGCCTATGGGTTCCTTTAAATGGCTCAACCAACCAGTACTTAATTTGAGCTGGTGGTTGCAGGTGGGGCCCACTGGCACTCTTATTTTAAGGACTGGAACTTATTTTAACTCATCAGACTTGACCCAGAGCAAAAGAGAGGGAAAGGCACAAAAGGGGAAAAGATGGTGGAAAAGAAAGACAGAAAGATTGTGACAGAGATGAACGCAGGGATGAAAAGGAGCCTTATAGAGTGAGATAAAGGGCCAGGGAGTGTCTTGTGGTGGAAGAAAGAGGCATGAGGTATAATCAGGACTAGTTAGCATTGGTATTCGGCACCCCCAATGTTTGATTGTGCCCGATGTGGGCTTCTGGACAACCTTGGGCCCCAACATTATTATTTTAAAAATTAAACACAGCAGCCAACTGCCCACAATCACCACCCCAGCCACCTCATTGTTTTTCCAACTTCTTCATTACCGCTGTGTGTTTTTTAATAGATGTCAATCCTCCACCCACCTTCTCACACCTTTGTATGGGATCCTTAAACCCACCACAAAGCAGTGGCAAGAAGCTTGCCTCTTTTGTTAGTGTAACGAGTCAATGCTCCCAACATCCTTTTCCAGTCTGTCTCGATTAGTAGACCATTTAGAGCTCCCTCTGTTTCTGCCTTTCCCTGCACAACATCCCCTGATTAGTCTATAACACTGCAACATTGTGTGGCTTCCATCAGTACTCCCATTGCCCATTCCATGTGCACACTACGTCGCTGCCCTTATTTCTTTCTACCTTGCACGAGGATAGGCACAATGGTGCCACCAACCATTCCCAAGGTGTAGGGGCAGAGAATGGTACATCTTCATTTGTCAAAAGATAGGTGTTCGTAGGAGATAGTTGGTCCTATGAACACCTCACCTGCTCCGTTTCATTATCATTTTTAAGAGAACGTCTCTAGGATGACTGTCTGCAAGGCACTCACATAACCCAGCCTTGGGCCAGTGGGGCAAGGTGGGAGGACCAGTGCTTGTCCTTTGTGTGTCTCCCAAGCCAATGCCCCCAGGGAAAGAAGCAACATGGCGAGTATTGGTGAACCTTTTTCTCTCGCTTTCTGTTTCTATCTTTATTTTTTAATTCTTTCTCTTTATCTCTCCCTCTCCCTTTCCCTGTTCTTTCTCTTTTGATTTATTCATTTCTTCCCTTCTATTAGTCTGTTATACTTTCTTTTCTTTCTTTCCCTCATTTACTCTCTTTTTATCTTTCTATTTTTTCTATCTCGCTTTTTTCTTTCTCTCTCGACATTTTCTCTTTGCTTTTCATCTCTTTACTGACAGTTATATACTCTGAGTAGTTAGTTTCCTGTACTCTGCACTCTATTCCGTAATCACCCATCTTTATAACTTGATTAGGATTTTTTGTTCTACACCCACACAATCTCTGTATTCAATTCAGTGTAAAGAGCAGGAAAGACCCTCATCCATTTTACAGGTCTCAATTGTGCTAGCGGTTGCACCTGTATAAATACTGCTGCTTTTCCAAGTCTGAGAAGTATGTTAAGTATGTGGTTAGATCTGGTGCAGACGCCCAACTACTAGAAAATGAAGAGGCGCTAAACTGTTGGGCAGGCATAGAATAAGGGGCTCACACTGGCACTAGTGTGGATTTGCACACTAAAAAGGCAAAAAGAAGTAATTTTCACCATCTAGAAGCGTGATGTCCATCATATTTCCAGGAGGGCCAGACCCAGGGCAAAGTTTTAGGTCACCCACTGAATTAGTAATTTAGTTCCATTTTGATGCTGGTGAAGTCCTTTAGATTTCTCCAATATTAAAAATGATCTACCCGAGGCAGGGAGTCCTAGTAACCCTGTAATGAGTTTGAATGCCGACGATTATATCGAATGTCAAATGCTCGTTTTACTGCCCCCGACTCATTTAGACACACACAGCCAGGGCTCTAAAGCCTCCTTTTTGATAGCTTAAGTAATAGTAAATGATTAAGGTATTTGTGGGATCATTTAGGCCCTAGTTGGTGACCCAACTGCCCTGTTGTTTTGGCGAAGGCCTTCACTTCTGCTCTTCGAGGTAGACTTTGCCCTCCATACCTTCTCTGAGTTTTGGAAGGGTTAGCTCTAGCTCTCCCTGAAAAAGGTGCTTCTTCGGGACTTTTTGAAATTGGACCAGGTCATATTCTCCTCAGAGATCCCCACAGGACGTTCCACAACTTGCTATCCAAAGCGATCAGGAAATGACCCCACAATGAGGCCTGTGAACCACTGCAAACTGATTATGTTGACAGTTGTTGATCTAAGCCCACAGCAAGTTTTCCTTACAGTAGGATATAGAGGAGTCCTCCTGGGATATTGAGGTAATTTCCCTGTACTACTCCGTAAGTAGGGCTCCTCCCAGTTTTATGGTATTTATGTTTTCGACATTTCCGTCTGTATTTATCCATATTTATTTTTTGCTCATTTTATCTGTTCTCATCCATATTTATTATGGGGTTTGTGAAAAAACAAAGCTGAAACTGGTATATTTCCACATTTAGTTACCCAATAACTGTACACTATTACTTGAATGCGCACAGGTTCCAGTGGTATGAGCACCCACAGATGACAAATCAATATACTTATATGAAACCATACAGATTTTAGTAACAACTTTGTGCATATCTACTGCTGTTCAAGCCTCATTACTAACATTTATTTCTTTTTACCCCCCCTTCCTTTCAATCCGCACTGCTATTTGCCTGGATGTCATGGCTGACAGCATTTAGAATCACTCAAAAAACAGTCTAATTTCCGTTTTTTTCCACATTTAAAAATTAATACAGACAGGAAAATAAGTGGTTTTCTTTCTGTAGTTATCTGTAAAAATCAGTAAAAACAGAAAACTAGGAGCCTTATCCGTAATTTGGAAAAGAATTTCCACTGTGCGTTGATCGCAAATACTGGCTGCTGAATAGGCATCAAACATGTAAACCTTAGCAGAAGGGGCTGCACCAATGAGATGTGCAAGTGTCACTGCACAAATGGGCAGATAGGATCTTTAAATACAGGCTTGTCATGTCGCCTGAGACTGAGACCTTAGGGTAAACCTTACCTTCCTATAATATTAAGATAATGGTTAATCTTTTAGCAAGCCTAAAATGGGACCTGTAGGTGTTCTTTTACCTAGAAACAAAGACTGTTCCTTGGCTGGAGATGTGCACGAGCAGACAGACCCAAGAACTCGCAGCACTGAAAGGTACTGCTGGCCATTTCTATCAACATTATCTCAATTTGACCAATTAATGCCAGCTTACTACACTACTTCCACCCTTCGGTCTCCCACAAGTACTCTTACTCATATTTTCCATTCCCCGCTTCAGTTGCAATACCGACTGGATATTGTCAGTGTACAGCTGGAAATGTTATGTTACGCTGTTTTAAGAAAGATGTAAAGCACGGTTTTACCTACTGAACAGCCCAGGAAGTGGTCGCAAACAGATGTTAAAACCAGATGACTAGAGTGGGAATCCTTGCAGGATGCAGGGGAGGGAAAGTACAACCTTCTTCCTCTCAGGAAACAGTCCACTCAGTTCTCAACCCCCTATATCCATAAGTTAGTCAAGCAACAGCAGGTGGTCCACAGTGTCCATGGCAGTGGATCAGTATAGTAAAATTAGTACCATGACTGCTTTTCATCATTCGCCCTCTTTCCTCGGAACCAGTCAAGATAGGCGCAGTGCCATGTTCTCGCTCCAAGTCAAATTAATAGCAATGCACAAAGCCAGATTAATAGCTATCCAGGAGTGTGTGGCTTAATGGTGCCTTTGCATTTGTTTACATACTATAGCTTCTATCACTTTTTTTTGGGTTAATTGGGAGTTTGGAGCATAAGCAAACATTTGCTGCACTAGACGTCGGAAGAGTGTCTTTTTTGGTGCAGGGGTGACAACTGTCTGCTTGAGAATAAAGCATAGAGCCCTTTTATCGCTCAGCACATTCTAAATAAAGCTGCAAACTCATAATTAACTACATCTCAGCAGAAGAAAGGCAAACAGCAGAAATCACAGAACACTTGGTTCATCTCTGATTGCAAAACTTCAGCGGTGACTCCTCCGCAGTGGCAGAGGAGCGTCACCCCACTGGCTCAGAGCCATCAGCTGAAAAATAAAAATGTATTTTATTATCCTTTTATTTTTCAGCTGCTGGCTGAGCAAAGCATGTGCTGGGAGGGGTGGGGCGGGCCAATGGGAGGGTGGAGGAGTGGAGTGCACTTATAAGTGTGCATGTCAGTTTGGCCGGCTGTTTTAGGTCCGCCAAACAGACATGCACAGTTAGGTTTCTCCAACCGAGCTGTATTCCACAGCTCGGTATAGAAACTGCACAGACTCCCTGTGCCCGAGCAAGCTTTTAACCAGCCCGCTCAGGCCAATCCCCGTGCTGCTCTCATGCAGCATGAGAGCAGCACTGGGATTGGATGGGGAGTCTCTGATGGTGTCCCAGGGACTGCTGGGAGCAGGAAGCAGAGGAGCACTGAGGCGCGAGGTGGCCAGCAGCATCAGATATGTCTTTTTTATTATTAATCTCCCCCTCTGCTGCTGCCCAGCCACCGCCACTTTTTATTGCCAGCAGCCACGACTCCTTCAACAATGAACTGCAGAAACTGCACTACAGAAAACTCAAGAACCAGGTAACAACAGTAGCCGCCCGTGGTGGGAGTGCTGCCGGGCAGTGACGTGGGGCGGGGGAGGGGCAGGGTGGGGGGTAGTAAAGTACAGAATACGGCCGAATAGAGGAAAGTAAACATATAAATAAATAAAACGAATTTCGTTGCGCGCGCTGCATCGCCAAATGCGATGCAGCGCGCGCAACGGAATTTGACATGGTGATGAAGCATTTTGCGGCTAGTAGTATGCTACTCTGGAACCCAGGTTTATAGATAAGTAGGTAGTAGATTAGTAATAATTGCTTGCTTTTCCTTGTAGGGTTAGTTGTGTTAAGTTTGTCCTCTTGAGATCTTATGCATTTACTCTAGAATTTTGACTAGGGATAAATTAATTGAAGTGGGTTTGTAAAGGGAAGATGTGAGATGCTATTGGAGTGGTGGAAAAGTGCACCTGTTGGTTGAAAGACTTGGCGAGAAATAGACTAGAGTTCGGAACACACATTATGAGTCCATTGTAGTCAGAAAGGTTTGGGATGAATCAGAGAGTAGAGAGGAAAGCAAAGGTGGAAGGTTTCTTTTAATCTAATTAAAATGTAATACATACATGTATAAAGATATAAACACAAACATTTAAATATATACATACATATATATATTTATATATATATATATATATACTACATACATACACTGCATACATACACACATAATAAATATTATAATATAATATCATTGCTAAAATCAATGTGACATCTGAAACAACATAATTTGTGACAACACTGCATGAAGAGAGTGTGAGTTATAGTGACTTGAGTTAACTGTACCTGGTGAACCGCAGTGTTTTTTTAAAAATGTAACATTTCAACTGACATCTTCATCTAACAATAACATCACTCTAACTTTGTGTTTTTTCAGTGTATTTATCAGATTTCTTTAAAAGTTATGTAAAATATGATAACCATACCTACCTATAACATCACTTTAACCTTTGATTTTTAGTGAATTTCTAGGTTTTTGTAAGCTTAAAGTAATATCTCATTACCATACCTAACTAGGCCTTCCCCGTGTTGGACACAGCAGAAGTGTGGTTGGCCAGCAGCCCCGCCCTTGTACCGCAGTGCCACAAAAAAAATTATAATGTGACCCAGTGGGGTGTGCCTCTGGGACCCCTACCTCCACAAGGACCATTGATCAGGGTACCCCTAGCCTCCCCTCTTATTCCTTTTTTTTTTTTTTTTCCTATGACACGGGACTGAGTCCTCCAGTCATAAAATGGCATTCACAACTTTCTTTTCATGTTGTGTTCAGCCAATCAGATTGCATGTTTTGAACTTGCAGTACTGCAGTATTCTACATAGTACTGCGTTGCTATATATACATACATTTTGAACCTTAATTTTGCATTAACTACTGAATGGATTGCATATTTTTGTCATGTTTGAATACATATGAGGTGACATTCTTTTTTAATATCTAAAAATATTGTAATACATTTATAGAAAGCATAAAAAACAAATGCATAGGTAGAGGGACCTAACCTATAATCCTATTTACATCCTGTGACATATATGTATTACCATACAAAGAAGGATATCCCACATTCAGACACTGAGGTACATCTATGTTATCTACATGCTATGACATACAAATAAACACACATTTATTGTCATATACATAACATGTTTATTAAAAAAATTCCAGTACGTATAATTCTTATATCCTTATACAGGGCATAATCCCAAGTACATAGATACAGCTACATGCACATGGGCATATTTATATACCCAGGCGTGTGTACATGTAGTGCATACACATGTGTGCATTCTTCTCATCATAAATGTGTGTTTTTAAATATATATATATATATTCACACACACACATATGTGTGTGTGTGTGTGTGTTTATATATATCCACGCCATGTTTTCCAAAGTGCATTAGACAAAATCACGGCATTCCTCATTGGGTATAAAAACGCACGTGATTTGGAATTTGAAATGACTGCTCCCCTGTGATCAGGCGACATACTGCCGAAACGCGTAAGGACTGGAGTGCTGCTTATTTTCCATCTGTTTAATAAAGCGCCTGAAATCCAGTGTCAAGGTGTACGGCGCTTTTTCTTGGGATTTTAAACACTGGATGCTTCGTTCCCGGTATTGCCGATGCCGGCCTGCAGGGTCTTGGGCTCCTTAGACACGAAGACCTTTTGCTTGTGATATATATATATATATGTAGTCAAACGCCTCGTAGTTCAAAAGAAAGAGACGGAACCAGCACTTCGAAGGTTTCCAATCTGGCTTTTAATTTTTTTAAAAATATTTTACACACATATATATAAATATATATATATATATATTTTTTGTGTAATCATCCACGCGTTCCGGCTGCCTGTTACAGCCTATATTCACTGAAAAAACCAAAGGTTACAGAGACGTTATAGTTAGGCTCAGGTTTCACTCGCACAAAACCAGAAAAATTCAGCAGTTATAGTTAGCTGAGCTAACTATAACTCGTGCCCCCACAATGCACTGCTTATGACCTCACATATTAATCACTCATGACATGGTCAGTGACATCACTCATGACATCACTGATGACATCTCAAATGACATCATTGATGACATCATCCAGTGACTGTGAGTGTTTTGAAAAAGTTTATGGGCCAGACCACACGGCTGCCCTGCCGTGAAAGGACGCATCATCTCCCGGACTTGGAGGGGCTTCGCGGCTTGCTGGAACTGTGTCAGAAGAGCCGCGGTCAGTGCAGCAGTTGGGAAATACTGAAGCCATCATGCCATTCGAGGGCCCACTGAGGTTAACTATACTCCCTTACGGAAAAGTATCGCATGGAGCTCACTGGGAGCAACAATAATTCTCCAATTGGGACTCAATGTCCCAGCATGCATCATACTATATGAACGCACTGCGCATGACCCACTGGGGGTCCCTGCATGCCTTAAAAGCAAGGATTGGAGCCATCTGTGCGATACTAGAGCCTGCCCATGAAGAAGAGGCTGTGTCCTCAAAACGCGTCGGCAATGAACTTACCTGGGATGGAGATGCTGGCTTTCCCAATAAAGAAACCGTTGTTTTAACTGCTGCGAGTGAGTCCTTTGAAAGCTTTCGGGCGTTTGTAGAATAATATATATATATATATATATATATGTATATATATATATATATATATATATATTTAGTGTAATCATCCACGCGTTCCGGCTGCCTGTCACAGCCTATATTCACTGAAAAAACCAAAGGTTACAGAGACGTTATAGTTAGGCTCAGGTTTCACTCGCACAAAACCAGAGAAATTCAGCAGTTATAGTTAGCTGAGCTAACTATAACTCGTGCCCCCACAATGCACTGCTTATGACCTCACATATTAATCACTCATGACATGGTCAGTGACATCACTCATGACATCACTGATGACATCTCAAATGACATCATTGATGACATCATCCAGTGACTGTGAGTGTTTTGAAAAAGTTTATGGGCCAGATGTACGACCGTTTTTTGCTGTCACAAACGGGAAATCGGCCCGTTTGTGACTGCAAAAAAAGGGTGTTGGTATGTACAAACGCTATTTTGTGAGTCGATGACTCGCAAAATAGTGTTTGCGAGTCGCTATTAGGAAGGGGCCTGCCAAGGGCGTCCCTTCCTAGTAGCAAGTCAGAATGGTAGTATCATTGTTTTGCGACCACATTTGTGGTTGCAAAACACTCGCAGTTTACCACCTACTTCAAGTATGTGGTAGGCCACTCACAAACGGGAAGGGGTGCCCAAGTGACCCATTCCCCTTTGTGAATGGATGCAAAAATCATTTTTAAGAGCAGGCAGTGGTCCCATGGACCACTCCCTACTCTTAAAAAATGAAACAGAAACGTTTAATTTTTAATTTTTAAATGCATCCTTTTTTCCTTTGAGGAAAACGGACTGAATTAAAAAAAAAAATGCTTTATTGAAAAAGCAGTCACTGACTTGGTGGTCTGCTGACCCCAGCAGGCCACCATCGCTACGAGTGCTGGCCATTCCCAATGGGTCGCAAGTCGCACCCTGCCTCATGAATATTGATGAAGCAGGTCATGTGCGACCCCATTAGGAATCGCAAACAGTGTCTGAGACACTGTTCTACATTCCATGGAATGGTCATACATCTGGCCCTATGAGTGTTAAATACATATAACAAGGTGTATTGATGAACCAGTGGGTGTATGAGTGCCTGTATGGAAGATTCAGTGAGTGCGTGACTGACTTTATTAGTGAGTGATTAGGTGTCTCAGTGAATGTGTGGGTGAGTGACTAGGTTGTGTGAATATCTGTATCAGTCTGTCAGTTGGTGTCTAAGTGGCTGTATGGGTTGGTGAGTGGGTGAGTGGCTGTATGGGTGATTGATCGGTTGTCTGAGTACCTGTTTGGATGTATGAATGTCTGTGTGGGTGGGTGAGGGTGTGTGTGACTGCCTGCATGGATGAGTGAGTCAGTGGCTCTATGGGTTAGTGAATGCATCTGTAAGAGGCTGTATGGGTGACTGAGTGTGTGTATGGCTGTGCTGTGTCGGTGAGTGAATGGATGTGTCATTGGTATATGGGTGAGAAACTGCATATGTGAAAGGCAGTATAGGTGAGTGTTGGAGTATATGAGTGACTGTATGTGTGAGTGAGTGATTGTGAGAGTGGCTGTATGGGTGAGTGTGTGCTTGTGTCAGTGAAGTATAGATGAGTGAAAATGTGTTAGTATCTGTATGAATAAGTGGGTGGGTATGTGTATAACTATATAGATGAGTAACTGGCTGTGTGAATGACTCTATGGGTGAGTGAGTAGGTGTGTTAGTAGCTCTATGGGTGACTGACAGTGTGTGAGTGGCTGTGTGGGTGTATGAGTGAATATATCAGTGGCTGTATTAGTAAATTGGTGTATGAGTCGCTGTATGGGTGACTTGAGTGGATGTGTGTGTAGACCTATGAATCAGTGAGTGGGTGTGTAAGTACCCCTCCTTTTACCTCCAGCAAGTTCCACACAGTGGGTTTGCTAAGAGGTTTTTGGTGGCCACGCCCCCTTTCTCCACCACTCTGCAAATGTGCCTCCTGGCGCACTACTAGTTGGGGAGGAAGTCACCTTGGCTCTTAAGGGTCCGTGGGGGCTAACTAATCCTCCTGTCACTTCCATTAAGACCCACACAGGTAGATTACTGAGAGGTCATCAGAGGCCACGCCCCCTAACTCTGCAAGCACACCTCCTATTGCACTACTCGTTGGGGGAAGAAGTCCACTTTAGTCCTGAGGCCCTGAGGAGGCAAGGGGACCTCATCCCCCCACCAGCAGTGCGCTGAGAGGCATGTTTGCAGAGTGGTGGAGAAAGGGGGCATGGCCTCCGACCACCTCTCAGCAGTCCCACTGTGTGGGGCTTACTGGAGGTAACAGGAGGTCTTGTTGGCCCCTAAGGACCATCAGCAGCCAAGGGGACTCCATCCCCCAACCAGGAGCGCATCAGGAGGCTTGTTTTCAGAGTAGTGGAGAAAGGGGGCGGGGCCTCCGGTGAGTTGCCAGCATGGCCCCCCCTTCCATGGACCATATTGGGCCCCGGGGACCCCATCCTCCGGGGCCAGGCCTTTTCTTTTTATATTTTATTTAAAGGGAATGGGGGGCTTGGCCCCCCTTCCATGGACCATTTTGGACCCCGGGGACATCATCCCCTGTTGATATATAAAAAAACTCAAAGGGAGGGGCCCGCGAGGCCCCCCCTCCTGGGCCATTTTTGGCCCCAGGGACCCCATTCCCCGGGGTCAGGCCACTTCGTTGGGGACCACGGGGGGAGTATGAAGTCCCCCATGATCCCTGCCGGCTCCCCGATCCTGTGGGAGCCGGCATTGCCTTTTACTCACAGGGAGCTGCTGATATGCAGCTCCCTGTGTGTAAAAAGCAAAGTGCCCCGCTTTGAGCAAGCGAGAGCACAATGCTTTTGCTTGCTCAAAGTGGAGCACACTGCTTGCTATGGCATGGCGGGAGCAGTGCTCCCGCCATGCCATAGCAAACTGCAATATCCCGGGGCTGGGCACCCTGGGACATTGCTGGAGCCGGACCTTTGTGGTGTGGTTCCCCAGGGCCATGTAGGGCTACTGGAGGGGGCCCCCTCCTTTGTTCACATTTGCACTGGAGAGGTGGTGGTCCCTGGGGCCAGTGGTCCGCAATAGACCCCCTTAATTATTGCATTTGTGCCCGGGGAGGTGGCGGTCCCCGGGGCTGCAGGGTAGGCCATAGGGCCTCCCCCATTTTTTTTTTTTTAGAAATTATGTGCCCCGGGGAGGTGGCGGTCCCCGGGGTAACAGGGGAGGCCCTACGGCCTCCGGTGCATTACTTAACAGAAAACAAACTGTGTGCCCCGGGGAGGTGGCAGTACCAGGGGCAGAGGGGTCCATGAGGTCCCCCCCCATAATTTTAATTAGCCCCAGGGAGGTGACAGTCCCGCGGCTGCGGGCGGGTTCAGTGGGCCTGCCCGCATTCATAATTGAAAAATGCCCCAGGGAGGTGGCGATCCCCGGGGCTTTGAATAGCCCGAGGAGGTGGGCCCCACGCGCCCCCCTTCCTATATTTGACATATGCCCCCTGGACCTGGCCCACCTGGGGGTTATTCCAAAGCAAGCGCGGGAGCCTGCGCTTGCTTTTTTTTAAAGTTTGCATGGATCCACCCGCCAGCCCAAGGCAAAAACAAAAAATGCTTTTTACCTCTGGCGGGTGCCTGAGGGACCCACCCACCATACCTGGGGGGGGTCAGGGTATTCCTACCCTGCCCCCATTTCTTTATTATTGACTTTTTGTCTGGGGCTCGGCTTCAAGTCAAGTCCCAAAATGGCTGCCAACACTTCCTGGTTGAAGTGTTGGCAGCCAATCAAATTGCAGAAGGATCCGCGAGTCCACTGCAAGGACTCGCATCCCCAGATATGAATATGTTTTAAGTTAGATATCTGAAAAACTACTGAACGGATTTATACCAAATCACAAAAAGCACGCTTTCTGGACCAACATCTAGCGTTTTGCCAAATTTGGTGTAATTCCGTTTTTCAGTTCGGGCTGTAGTCGTGTTCAAAATACGAAAAGCCCCCATAGACTTAACATGGGGAAAACGCGTTTTGAGACCCCCTTTTTTCTTTTCCCCTGCTTGACGGATCAACCCGAAACTTTCAACACAGTAGCTGAAACACAAAGGGGAAGTTTTGGGAACATTTAGTGGAGATTCGTCATGCAGCGCCAAAGTTATCGGCAAAACAAAAAATGCTTTACCTATGGAAACTTTGGTCCTATATATATATATATGAGCTACTGGCGATAGCCAGTAGGTAGTTATAGTTAGGTCCCAGTTTATCATTTTAAACCCACTGCGCTACTTCAGTTTGGACTCAGATATATGAAAATCATCCTTGACCTTGCTCCAATAGAAGCAGTCCAGCCCAAACTTCGGAAAAGGGTCAAGGCTGATTTGCTTATGGCCGGATCCAAGCTGAGGTAAACGGGTGTGCCACCTCAGTTCGAACCTAGCCATATGCAAATCAGCCTTCACCTTGCTCCAATAGGAACCGTTCATCCCAAACTGCCAGGCTAGGTCCTCCTTGAACCAGAAAACAAGCAAGCCAAGGCCAGTTTTGCCCTGATTAGGGCTCATCAGTTGGTTATAGATAGGTTCAAGTGGCGCAGTGAGCACGGGTATACTTAGGGTGTCAACTGCAACAACAACAAGGTAATGTAGGGAATGCTTGAGTTAATCTCAGCCACTGGCAATTGCTTGGGCCACATCCCAGTCCATCGTTTTTTTGCCCACTATGCCACCTCAAATTGAACCCAGCATATGCAAATAAGCCTTGACCCTGCCCCAATAGGAACATCCAGCCCGAACTTTAGAACAGGGTAAAGACTGATTTGCAAATAGCTGGGCCCACAATGGACTGGCATGGTGTACAAAATAACGATGGATTGGGATTCTGCCCTGATCATTTACCATGGTTGAGATTAATTCAAGCATTCCATCCATCACTTTTTGTGTACTTCAATTTGTACTGTGAGCAGGTACAGAAGGCACAGGTGTGCAGAAGATACTCCAAATGCAAAGCTCACTAGACACAGCTACAAGCTGCACCCACTTTGCACAGTGCATATGCTACCTGTGCCCAGTGCAAAGTCATAGATTATCACGGGTAGGGATATCTTGGCTACATGGCATGCCTAAAGTGCTGTGAATTCTGGGAGATATCAGGCTAAAGCTAAACATATATAGTTACAATCAGTGTTTCCTCAGTCATAATTATAATTTCACCCATATATCATAGGAAGGGTCTTATAACTATGAATCATTTATTTTCCATAATTGATCAAAAATACATTGCCACTCTGCCAATGGGAAAGTTGGAAAGTAATAAAGTATACTGCTGCATACAACAGTATTATGAAGTACTGTTTTCAACTACACATTTTCCAGTTTCATATACACACACATATATATCAACCAACTTCAGAATTAAAGTAAAGAGCGGCACTCACATGCGGTGTCTGGTGAAATATATTAAGGCAAATTGCAAGTGTCTACCATCTATGCTTTTTGGCTGGTCATGATGCAAGAACCCATCTTGTGTCACATGAAATGTGACAAAACAATGAACATAAGAAACATACTTTGCAAGTCAAGCTATTTTGAATTGAGAAACATATAATGTTAAAGTAACCGTATAATTAGGTGTGATAAAAAGATCTGTTTTTGTCTTGAGATGTCATCAGTGATGTCATAAATGATGTCACAGAACGTCATGAGTGATGTAATATGTGAGGTCATAAGGAGGACATGGCAGGGGCGCAAGTTATAGTTAGCCCTGCTAACTATAACTGGTGAATTTCTGTGTTTTTTAGTTCAAAACGTTAATGTTGTCACTGACATATTCATCTAACTATAATGTTGCTTTAACCTTTGTTTTTTTCAGTGAGTTTTTTTTTAACGTAAAGTAATAATTATTATCATCCATAAAGTGCCCCCCCCCCCCAAGGCCTGTGGGACTCATCTGGGGCCAAATAAAGGGGAGGGTGCTGCGAAGCACTCCTCCCCGACCCTCATTAGGCCCTCACCCAGGGCCAAATATATTTTAGAGGGGAGGTGGGCTATTTGACCCCTCCTGATCATCTTTAAGCCCTGGGGACCCATCCCCAAGGGTCTTTTTTTATTTTAAAGGGGAGGGGCAACGTGACCCCCTCCCGAGACTATTGTTGCCCTGGGGACCCCATCCCCCAGGGTCGTATATATATATATATATATATATATATATATATATCAAAAGAAACCTCTGCTCCACTTCAGGAAAAGAGAACGCACACGAGGGCTATTCAGGTTAAGGCCTTTTTTTATTCAATAAAGCCTCCTCCGACCCAGCAAAGAGAGACGCGTTTCGGCTGACGCAGCAGCCTTCCTCAATATATATATATTAAAAGGGGAGGGGGCATGCAACTCCCATCACTGATCCAAATATGGGCCTGGGGACTCCATACCCCAGGGCCAAATATATTCTAAAGGGGAGGGGCCCACATGCCCCCACTCCTGTGCCTCTTTAGGCCCTAGGTACTCAATCCCCCAGGGCCTTTTTTTAAAGGGGAGGGGGGCCATGGGGCCCCTGTCCCTGAGCCATTATAGGCCCTGGAGAGCCCACCCCCAGGGTCAAAAATTACAAAGAAGGTTGGGGGGCCGCACAGCCCTCCTCTCCGAGTCTCTTTAGGCCCTCTGGACTCAATTTCAAAGGGCCTTTTTTAATTAAATGGGAGGGGGGCCTGTGGCCCCCCTCCCAGAGACTTATTAGGCCCTTTTTTTTCTACCACCTCCCCGAGTCTTACTAGCCCTCTCGAGACTCTCGCGGACCCAACTGTCCAGATATACAAATATTTTTGACCCTTATTTTCCAAAAAACTACTGAATGGATTTACATCAAATCACAAAAAGCACAATCAACGGACCAAGATCTAGCTTTCAGCAGGTTTTGTTATAGCCCTGTCTAAAAAGTCTATGGAAAATGCATTCGGATTTCGCATTTTGGGACCACCCTTATTTCTTGGCCCCTGCTTGACAGATCACTCCCATCCTTTCCGTGCACAAACTAGGCGGAGGGCACTATTTTGGAAACGTTTGTCGAGATTTGTTAAATGGTGCCAAAGTTATTAGCAACACATTAAATGCATTTTCTATGAAAACTCTGAGCTAACTATAACTACTCAGTCTGTGTGTGAGTAGCTATATGGGTGAGTGTGTGGCTGTGTGAGTGGCTGTATGGGTGAGTGAGTGGGTGTATGAGTGAGTGGCTCTATGGAGGAGTGAGTGGTTGTGTGAGTACTTGTATGGGTCTGTGAATCTGTATGTGAGTGTGTGGGTGTTTGAGTGAGTGTATGAGAGGTTGTATAGGGATGTGAGTGGGTGTGTGAGTGGTTCTGTGGATGATGTCATCAGTGATGTCATTTGAGATGTCATCTGTGATGTCACTGACCATGTCATGAGTCATGTAATATGTGAGTTCATAAGCAGTGCATTGCAGGGGCATAAGTTATAGTTAACTCAGGTAACTATAACTGCTGAATTTCAATGGTTTTGTATGAGTGAAATCTGAGCCTAACTAACGTGCCTGTAACCTTTTTTCCCCAGTTATATGTATATAAAACATAACATAGTGGAGTTGTGGAGCTCTGGGGACATTTACAAGCCAGGCTATTTTTCTCCCTCCCTAAATTCTGTTCAGCCTCTCAGGTGCTAATTAAGCTCCACTGGCTTCCCGTTGAGAAGCGCACAAAGTTTAACACCCTATACATCTCCCACAAGATCCTCTATAATCAAGGAGTGCCAAGTCTTGCCGCTTTGATACAATCATATTCATAATCCCTTACAAGAGCCTTACCCTCAGCAGACTTGAATCTGGCCTCCATACCCCGCCACAGACGAGCCTAACTATAACATCCCTGTGACCATTTTTGTTCAATGAATATATATATATATATGAGAAATCCTCGCCTTCAGCAATTCCTTCCACAGGAACAAACGAGAGTGGACCCAGGTTCAGTGCTTATTTTTGAGTTTTATTCACGCCCAAACAGCTCCGCCATGACGCGTTTCGGCAGTTGCCTGCCTTGATCACATGACAACGTTGTGTGCTATGGATGCCTTTTTAAAGTGACCGTGCACAATGGCCAATACATAGACATAGAAAAAATCTGTATGTCCAATTACAACGTACAAAGTGCTTGCATGAATGCGCAATATAAAAGGTCAAAATGCACATTTATAAAAGCCACATTTAAATGCATATACCATTTTATGTACAGTGTTGTAAATGTTGCTATTTCATACTAGTTAATACCGGATCCAATGATCATAAAATTCTTTGCTTAAATGCATGATACATCTATCCCCTTTCCAATCCATGTCATATTGGCCAATTTTAAACTTTCTAAGGTGCCTAAAAAAACCCCTACTAAAAGTGCTACATATCTCCCGTAAGTGCTAACATGTAAAGTGCAAGTGCTAAAAACAATTTGTAAACTTGTTTATACAGTATTGCCCGAAGCATCTATTTATGACCCAATATCTTATTCAATGATGTCCTGGCAATATAAATTAAAGTGCAAAAGAGCATGTGCAGAAAGAGGCAAAAAACATTTTATTTATATACAATACAAAGTTAACAATTCCAATCCATGAGCAGTTGATTCCCACAATTGTAAATGAATATATAAATATGCATATAAATAAATAAATAACGCGTCGTCCTTGTTTGCTATACCGAGATTAAACTGCTGAAACTGACCGAGTGGGCTCGTGTGGATTCTTTCGTGAATTTCGCTTTGCTGTGCGGAAATAAATAAATAAATACATATAAATATCAATAAATACAATTCAATTGCCTAAAATTGGATACAAATCTATCTAAAATACAAAAATTTGAAATACTCCATTGTATCATTCGATGATGAGTTTTACTAAAGTGCATATTTGGTTTAAAGACAAAATAAATTATCTAAAACCTATTATACACTAAAATTGATTAAATTCAGATTTGCAAGTTAGAACCTAATTTATCACCGGTTTTCTCAAGATGGATTGTAAGAGAGGGCGCCAGATCCTAGGATTATCCTCTATAGCCTAATTATTTGCTTGTATGCCACTCTTTAAAGTTAGGTTTTTGCCCTTCTAAATGAATATTACAAATAAGTGTACAAATCCTCACTTGTATTGAGGCCCCCGGGATACTTTGTGTCAAGCTCGAGAATATAGCGAGTCTCGAGGCACCTCAATTTTGCTTCCCGGTCACCCCCTCTCTTTTGAGGTGGGACAGCATCAATGACATAGTATTTCAAGTGTTTCAGACTGATATGTTGCTCCTTAAAATGTCTTGCCACTGGGTAGCTAGGGTCATTGTTGTTAATTGCCCTTATGTGCTGTAAAATTCTTTTATGAGCAGCTAATTTGGTACTACCTATGTATGCCAAATTACAGCTACATTCCAGAACGTAGATAGCATGGTCTGTTCTGCATTTTAGATGTTGATTAATGGCTCGCAACCTGTCACTAAAAGCAGTATGGTATGTAGTTCTATTAGAACCATATTGACACGCCTTGCAACTAGAACACTTGAAAAAGCCTTTTCTGGCTATGAGCCATCCCCCTACGTCTTGGTCCTCAGGGCTACTCTTCACTAATGCATTGGCCATTGATGCTGTTTTTCTGTATGTTATGGCCGGATGTTTAGGGAGTAAGTCACCAATTATCGGGTCATCCAAAACAATGGGCCAATTGCGTCTTATGATGCCTCGTAACTGTTGTACCTGTCTGGAATATGTCATAATGAGTCTAGTGGGTTCACTAGATACAGCCACACAGTTACTGACAGCACCCTGAGATTTTGCACTGTACTGTAAAAGATCTTCCCTAGCTCGGTTTCTAGATTTCATTATGGCGGCATCTATGGTTTGCGTTTTGTAGCCCCTCTCCAAAAATCGTTTTTTACTTTCCATCTGTTTAATTTCCAAATCTTTTTCTTCACTGCAAATTCTACGTATACGAAGCATCTCCCCATAGGGAATGCTTTGTATCAAATGTGGAGGATGCGCACTGGACGCGTGTAACATTGTATTGCCTGCCGTGTCCTTGCGATACAGTGATGTGGTCAGAATATCATTGACTACATTGATTTGCACATCCAAAAATGTAATATTCTTGTCACTAATGCAAGATGTAAAATTCAGATTAACATCATTGACATTGATTAGTGCAATGAATTCCCTGGCTTCATGTTCTGTACCGTACCACACAATAAACAGGTCATCGATAAATCTAAGCCACAAAATAATGTTCTCATTGTAAATCTGCTCAAATTGTCTCTTGAGGACCAGCTCCTCCCACCAACCCATGAACAAACATGCATAGCTGGGGGAGAAGCTGGCCCCCATCGCCACACCCTGTATCTGTTGGTACATTTGGTTTTTAAACAAAAAAAGATTATTTTCAAGGCAGAAGGTGATCCAGCGGGTTACTAGCAACAAGCATTCATACACAAAATACTCACCTGGGCCCATTCATTCACGCTAACTAATAATCACCGCTGGTGGGAATCAGTTGTACTCTTTATCAAAATCCCTGCTACCAATTACCTTTCTGATTGAAGAGTAATGACTTACCAATGAACCTTTGATAATTGGGGTTAAAATGAGATCATTCAATACATATTTCATTAACCACCTGAAATAACCACTGACTCAGGAAGTTTAAAATGTTTATCTAAATTCTTTAGCAGAGTAAATTACAAACCACATAATACTTAATCGCATATCAAGGAGGAAGCACACTATATAATCACCTATTAATCAATGACGGTTCCTCAGAAAGGAGAAGATAGAGACAGCAGTACAACTAAAGATTACGCATTTATAGTTGCCTAAAGGTGTGAAAACCAAACCCCTTGGCCAAGGAGTTGGAAAGAATACCTGCTACTCCTTCAATGTTACCCTTTCTAGGTGATATAACATCAAATTTTCACCAGCATATTCCTTTGCTGTCACTCACACGCACAGAGTCCCTAACAAGTACTGATAGCCCTGCTTAACTTTTCAGTACTATTTCTGCCTGACAGATAACCTCACTGCAGTATGGCTTCCACTTACCATCCGCTATTCAAATTTCCCCGGGGATTTCTAGACAACATAAAACAAAACTTTTAAAACAACGGATGTTAGTTCATAAAAATAAAATTCTCATTACCCAATTAACAAAGTATAACCATCCTCTGCTAGCCAGAAAACTGATCCAGCGGGTTACTAGCAACAAGCATTCATACACAAAATACTCACCTGGGCCCATTCATTCACGCTAACTAATAATCACCGCTGGTGGGAATCAGTTGTACTCTTTATCAAAATCCCTGCTACCAATTACCTTTCTGATTGAAGAGTAATGACTTACCAATGGACCTTTGATAATTGGGGTTAAAATGAGATCATACAATACATATTTCATTAACCACCTGAAATAACCACTGACTCAGGAAGTTTTAAAATGTTTATCTAAATTCTTTAGCAGAGTAAATTACAAACCACATAATACTTAATCGCATATCAAGGAGGAAGCACACTATATAATCACCTATTAATCAATGACGGTTCCTCAGAAAGGAGAAGATAGAGACAGCAGTACAACTAAAGATTACGCATTTATAGTTGCCTAAGGGTGTGAAAACCAAACCCCTTGGCCAAGGAGTTGGAAAGATGGGTCCCAAGAAGGATGAAGACCAAGACCTCCGGACCAGGTTCAGGACAGGATAGGTGACCTCTCTACCAACGACGCCTGCGTCGTTCCCCTCTCTGACACTTCGTTCCTCCTCGATTCTTCCGTGTCTTCTTTCTAATGGAATCCGCCGCCCCCACCTCAGGACCTCTTTGGACAGCGGTTCAGTCTGTAATCGATCAGCTCGTTCTGTGCTCCTAAGCCTCTGCTGCTCCCCTGTGCTCTGTGCTAACTAATTAGCTAATTCTATATCTATTATACCCTTCTACGCCCATGTACCTCCCCTTAATGTTTCAATATTACGGGCCCACTATTTCTGATTGGACAGGGGGTTGATCCTCACACCATGTCAATTTAGTTCAATTTCTTAAGCCCATTGTTTTAAAATACCGCCCGTCTCAATTAATACATTTGCTTTATTTCCCACCCGTCTCACGACAAATTTTAATACAAAGTGTATACAAAATGTATCAACTTGTAGGACATCTCAGATGAACGGTGAAGATGATCAGCGGGTCATGTCCTTGGACATCTTCCAAGTTGACTTCATCGCTTTGCATGGTTAGTTTTCAGGGCGCATGCGCCAATCGCATGGTTTCTTGAGCTGACGTTTTGTCAACCCAGGCCCACTTTACGAACTAATAGAAATCAAAGAAGAAACATTTTAAAATCGAAAATAAATGTTTTCACTGTATACCCCCTACTTCTACTCTACTCCCATTTAAATATAAATGTCTATCCCACATTAGTAGCGTTAGAATACCACATTATTAATTGCAGTAATGCGAAAGCTTTAGCATGTGAGAACATTAAGCAACCATTTTAGCATACACTGCGCAGAAACAAAAGATTCCCTCCAAGCAAAGAAAGACGTCATACCACGTGACATGGTTGACACATGCACAGTAGAGTTCCCGCGTTTTAGCGGCCATTTTGGATTAGACAAGGATTACTTATTAGTGGAAAACACATAGGCAAGCATCTTCTGGATAAAATGTTGTGTTTGCACATTATTAATAAAGACATTACAGAATTTTAGTACAAATTAATTAATACTGTGAGAAGATTGCTTTCGAGCAAGTCTCATTGTGAGTCCTTGCTCCATCAATCCCCTCTCTGATGGCGTTTCTGAGCCATCAAAACTACCTATAATCAGATGCCAACTTAACATATGTCTGTCACATTTTCATTTTTACATTGTCTATTTTTATCTTCTCCTTTCAGTTTCTTATAAATTTCACTTCTCAGATCTTCTAATTCCATTTCCTCCAATTTCCTTTTCTTGCCTTTTCCTGTCACCCTATATGTTTCCTTCTTTCTACAACATTTGCACCATGTCATTATTGACAATACTGTTATTGCTATTCCTACTAAGGGTACTATTATTTGACCTATAAGTCCTTTCCCTACATTAGTAAACCAGGTACCAATTGACGTAATGCTATTTGTCAATCTTTCCCATACACTATCAACTTCCAGTGGTTTTAGTTCCTTCTCAAGTATAGTAATATTCTTTATATATGTTCCGATTTCTGCACTTTTGTCCGGAATATATGTGCAACAATGTTTCGTTTTCAACAATTTACAGACTCCGCCCTCTTTTGCTAATATTATATCAAGAGCAAGTCGATTTTGCATAACCATAGATCTAATCGCAACCATCTCGGCATTAATCATTAGAAATCCTCCAGCAGTATCCGTTGATAAACGATCAACCACTGTAGACAATTTACATATTTTCCTTGAGTTCAGAATTATTCCCACTGAAGGTATCAATGCACCAAATATATCACCTACAATTTCTGAAAAACTAGCTCTTTTACTACGTGTTAAATCACTATTATTTTCATTGCTCCCAGTGTTTCTTTTTACGTGGTATACCTTTGGAAAAACTATTCCAAAATAACAACTTCCATACCACCGTGCAGGAAGCTTAAAGTAAGCCTTATTCCCACACACATAATAGATTCCAGGAAAAACTGAAACTGTTCCTCCTTTTAGTACCCAACCTCCAAGAATTAAAAAATGATGTTCACATTCAGCGATACCAATAAAAACATTGTTATATTCACTCTTTAACCTATGAAGTCAAATTTTCCCTGTCTTTACAAAATCTAGAGCCATAGCAGCTTGAGCCTTGCGAGGTGTATAAATACCCTCTTTCTCAGCCCAAGGTGGAAGATGAGCCTAATGCTCAGATGCTTTCTTTTGGAAATTCTGTCTTCTATTTTCAACTAAGTTTAAAAGTATCTTTTCTTCTTCACGTAATGAACATGTTAGATTGCTTCTATGTGCATGTGTTATGTCTATCGACTTCATTGTTAAGAAAAATTCTCCCATAAATTTCGCATCTTGACTACTAATCACTGGGTTCAGATTCTTTCGAATAGGAACCTCTGAAAATATCACATCTATATTTGAATAATAATACTGAAGTTTCACTGTTCTATAAAATAAACTAGTTAGTACACTACATGATATGCCATAAGTTAAAGGCAAATGATGATATGTTAGACCTTCTGCTACTGATTCAGGTAACTTCATACAAACATAACAATCGCTAATTTCCATTGTATCTACATACTGAAACAATAATTTAGTAAAAACATTTAAACTAGTATCGTTATCTGTTACTACGTGATGGAAATCTGGTTCATCCTCAGCTTCTATTTCTACTCTATCACCTTTCATGTTATCTATCCTTCCCTTAGTATTGTTGTTATTCTTTTTGTCCATTATCATAAGGTAAGGAATTGCTACAATCACAACTAACCATACTATAAGCACCACTACCAGACTACATATGCATATAGCACAGCATCTTTTACAACATTTCCGTTTCGGTCTCCCAGAAACTCTGTCGTCTGCCATTTTTGACAAGGAAGATTTCTCTTCTTTTCTTTTTCTTTCAAGACTTTAACGTTATCAAGGTGGTTTCACTTCTTTTTCATAAGTCAGTTCTGCACTTGTTCCTTCGTCACCACTTTCACTTTCACTTGACTCTGAACTCTCACAGTCTTCAAGGATTATATAAGTCCAATCAGGACCTTTAAACTTATTGTTCACGAGTTTCAATCTTTTGCTTTTTCGTTTTCCAGTCCCACTTGTTTGTCCAGATAAGCTTGTTACTTCATTTACTTGTTCTGGGTCTTCACTTCGTGTTGCTATACGATATTTCACTCTTTTGATGACACTAGGCCAATGATCACCTTTTCTGACTCTCTTGTTTTGCACTGTATTTTCACTTTCCGAATCTTTTTCAATAATTTCTTTATTTTCAAGATGTGGCACAATTTGTTTGTCCTCTATTTCAGTTTACCCTTCTATCTGCTCTTGTTCAGGTCTTATTGTTGTTTCTTCAGTTGCCTGAATGTGAGTCTCTGCTAGCTTGCCCTGTTCAGGATTGATGTTTTCATGCTTGATATTTTCTTGTTCGATGTTTTCTTGGTTTTCTTCTCCCTGAACGTGATTTCCTTGGCCTAACTGGTTCTGATCAGGGCTTATTGCACTCTGTACTTCTGCAGCCTGACCGCGTTCTTCTGAACCTGTCTGTCCCTGCTCAAATTTTGTTGTTTCGTTGTCAAATTGAGCCCAGTTTCCTTTCCCTATCTGGGCCTGCTCAGGTTCTCTTATTGTTTCAATCTCCCTATCCTGAGCTGGTTCTTCTTCACCTATCTGGTCCTCACTAATTTCCTCTAATCTAGCTCTACTTCTTGTTTTGATGAAGACTTCAGGTATATCGACCACTGGTATCCAGTTCTGACTTGTGCTCGGTTGTTCTTCTTCAGCTACTCCCGAATCTATCACTTGGGATTCTTCAGCTGTCCAACCTTCCTCAGCTATGATCTGTCTGAGGATCTTTTTCTTCAGGAGCTGGCACCCTTTTGGTGTGGCTTACATGAATCCAATTAGGTAAGCCTGCACATTTCACTGCTGTGTTTGTAACCAATATAACCTGACAAGGTTCGCCCCACCTGGGTGATAAACACGTTTCTCTGGTGTGATGCTTCACTACCACCCAGTCTCCGGGGTTCAGATCATGCTCTTGTTCAGGCTGCCTGGAAACTGCGTCTTCTCCAACCTGGTGAGAGACAGAACACACGAGGTCAGCCAATGCTTTGCAATAATATAGAACCATATCATCAGTTATGTTCAGCAGTTTATTTCCAGGTACATGGGCTTGTCTCATCGCTCTTCCCATGATGATTTCATGCGGACTCAATCCTGTATTTCTATCAGGAATGCTTCTGAGTCCCATTAAGACAAGAGGCAATGCATCTGGCCAATCTAATGATGTGGATGCACACATTTTTGACAATCTTGATTTTATTGTGCCATTCATTTGTTCAACCACTCCAGAAGCCTCTGGGCGGTATGCACAGTGCAATTTTTGTTCAATTTTAAATGCTTCACAGATTATTCAAATTACATCGTTATTGAAGTGACCCCCTCGATCTGATTCCAAAGTTACTGGAAAACCGAACCGTGGAATGAGTTCTCGTAACAACAGTTTTGCAACTGTTATGCTGTCATTCCTCCTGGTAGGGTAAGCCTCCACCCACCTTGAAAACAGACACACTATGACAAGTACATATTTTAGTCCTTTACATGGTGGTAACTGAATGAAATCTAACTGTAATCTCACAAATGGACCCTCTGCCTTTCCAATTTTTCCCAAACCAATTACTGTTCTCCTTCCTGGATTATTCATCTGGCAAGTTAAGCACCTCTGGCAAAGTCTCTCTGCTGCAGCCCTAAATTTTGGATTGTACCAACTTTGTCTGAAAAGTCGAATCATGGCATCTCTCCCTACATGTGTGTCTCCATGATACATTCTGGCCATTTGTGAAATCAGGCAATCAGGCATGACAGGTCTGCCATCTGAATAAACCCACACGTCATCATCTGTTCTTCGTGTACACCCTATTTTTATCCAAACATCCCTTTCACTCTCTTCAGCATCATCTTGCAATCGTTTCACATCATTCCATGTTTCAGGTGTTGAACATAGCATAAGTTGGCAGCTGATTCCCATCCTTTCGACTTTTCTGTTCACTGCCAATCTGTTTCTGGCACAGTGTTGAGCAATTAGGTCTGCGTATCTGTTACCGGCTACCACCCAGTCATCTCCTGACTGGTGTGCGGCACATTTCACCACTGCCAATTCTTTTGGTGATTGTATTGCCTCCAATAATTCCTTTACAAACTGCCCATTTTTGATTGGGGATCCTGAAGAAGTCATGAAATCCCTCTGCATCCACAGTTGGCCAAAATCATGCACAACCCCGTACCCATATTGACTGTCCGTAAATATGGTTACTTTTAAACTCTTCCCAATTTTGGAGGCTTTGATCAAAGCAATTAATTCAGCTACTTGTGCAGATTTGACTCCTGGTAAGTAGGATGCTTCGACTATTCCAGAAAGTTCACATACAGCATAGGCTGCACTCAATTTGCCATCTTCATGCCTTAGGCATGAGCCGTCCACAAACAGCTCCCTATCTAGGTTTTTCAGGGGCATTTCCTGTATGTCAGGACGCGGTTTGGTGCACAACTCTGTGACTTGCAAACAGTCATGTTCTGTGTCATCCTGAACTTCTTCACAATATTGATCTGGTAATAATGTAGCAGGATTTACAATTGTGCACCTAGCTATGGTCACATTTTCAGCTCCTAGAATTCTTTGCTCATATCTTGTCATCCGACTAGGTGTGAGATGCTGAGTTCTAGTTCTTGTCAACAGGATTACAACTGCATGTGGGACGAACACCTTGACAGGATATCCCATTACTATTGACTCACTTTGTTCAATGCTCATACAGGTAGCAGCTACTGCTTTCAAGCAGCCTGGCAATGCTGCAGCCACTGGGTCCAATGTAGCAGAAAAATATGCTATAGGACGCCTGTCTAGTCCATGTCTTTGGGTTAGGACTGAAAGTGCACAACTTTCTCTTTCATAGCAAAACAGTGTGAATTCTTTTGTATAGTCAGGCATGCCCAAGGCAGGTGCCTCACATAAAGCATTTCTTAATTTTACAAATGCACTGGCACTTTCATCATCCCATTCAACTGGATCCTTTGCTTTCTTTTTGGTTAACTGAATCAAAGGCTTTGCTAATAGTGAAAACCCTATAATCCATTGTCGACAGTATCCTACTAGCCCTAGAAACATTCTCACCTCTCTTAGTGTTACTGGCATTTTCATTTGCTTAATTATTTTTATTCTTTCAGACGTTATTCTTCTCTTTCCTTTTTCAATTTGGTGTCCCAAATACTTAACTGCTGTTGTACAAAATTGTAATTTCTCAGGTGACACTTTGTGTCCTTCCTCAGCCAAATGATTTAATAATGCAATTGAGTCAGCGACACAATCGTCATGAGTTCTTGATGCGACTAACAAGTCGTCTATGTACTGCACCAAGACTGAGTTCCTAGGCATTACCAATTTTTCTAAGCACCTTTTCAGTATTTGATTAAAAATGGAGGGACTTTCTGTGTACCCCTGAGGAACACGATTCCACACATAGACATGGTTATCGAATTTGAACGAAAACAGATATTGACTATCTGGATGCAATGGAATTGAGAAAAATGCTTGGCACAGATCGATTACAGTGAACCATTCTGCATTCCATGGTATCTGGTATAGGATCACTGCAGGATTTGGTACTATAGGACAACAAGGTACCACAATTTTATTAATTTTCCGCAAATCCTGAACGATCCTATATTTTCCACTAGGCTTTTTCAAACCCATAATTGGCGAATTACAAGGGCTACTCATGACTTCTTTCAATATGCCTTGTTTTACCATTCTGCCAATTTCCTCAGTAACTCCTGCTTTTACTTCTGCACTCATTTTGTACTGTCTGGTATTTGGGAATATTGCACCTTCCTTTACAGTGATCTTCACTGGGTCTATTTTTGCCATAAGACCTACTTCTTTCCCAGTAAAATCCCATACTTTAGAGCTCACTGTAGTTCTTAACTCTTCTGGTAATTCATCTTTCGTTATTAAGGAGAACATCTCATCTACTTTCGTACCTTGCTTGGCTATCATGAATTTGTAAACATGATCTTCATCCGGGGTCTGTATTGCAACACCATCCGGTGTACAAAAAATAGTGCAATTCATTTTGCACAGTAAATCTCTGCCCAGTAAATTTACTGGACTGGAATCACACACCACATGCATTTCTCGGAAGTTTCCGATTCTTACTTCCATGGGCTTAGTAAGGGGTGTTCTATCTTTTGGTTTGCTACACCTACAACTTGGATAGCTTCTCCAGAGAGAGGGAGGTCTGGGATGTCTGCTGTTCTTACAGTAGAACGGGTAGCACCAGTGTCCAAAAGAAAGGTGATATAATTACCTTTTACTTTCCCTTCAACATATGGACCTGACTGATCTACCGGCCAGGATGCGCCAAGTACGCACTCCTTCTCCCCCTCTCCTAGGCACCGTCATTGATAATCATATGGATTAAAATCATCCTGTAAAAGAAACTGTGAAGTTACATATTCATTCTTACCACTTCCTCCTTGATATCCGACGTCTGTACCGTGCTTTGCTCTGCTTACATTACCCTGTATAGGGGCAGGTGGCAACTGACTCTGAGGATTTACACCCTGCTGTGAGTCATTCTGCGTCTGTGGATTTAAATTATGATTTGGGCCATTATTATTTTGAATCTTTTTACATTCGTTCTTCCAATGTCCCAACTTTCCGCATCCATGACAAGGAAATTTCTTTTAGCCTCTTCTCTACTCATTCGTCCTCTTACCTTTCCACCATTTCCTGTCTCACCATTCGTTCCAGATTCTTTTCCCTGACTTTCTGTTGGATTATCCAAATTAATTCCCTGTCGCTCAGCCATTTTCACTTGAGCCCACATCACTTTTTCTTGTAGTTTCTTGTGCCTATCCTCAATGTCATCTCCACAATATTTAGCATATTTCAAAATTTCATCAATAGGCTTTCCCTGCCAGCATAACATGTGTTGCTTAATCATCTGACAAATCTCTGGTTTTAGACCATAAACGAATCGATAGACAAACTGACTCATATTTTTGTCTCCAATATCTTAAAAACCGCTGTACTGTTTGAACACCTGTAATAGACGTTCGTAATAGGCATGTACCGATTCACTTGCTTCTTGGGTAGTTCTGTCTATTTTCACCCAATCTGTTTCTTTTGGTGGTATTTTCCCTTTCAAATAAGTTATTACCTGGTGATACTTTTTCATTACATCATTTGATGGGGCACTTGTCTTTGGATCCCTAGGATACTCTTCACTAGGCCAGTCGATTGTAATTTTACAGTCTGTCCATAAATCGGCAGGTACCACTATGTCAAACAAACCATCTAGGTCCTTTAACAAAACTTTTGAAACTTTCACAAACCTCTCAACCTGCTTGTACCATTCAATTGGTTTTTCTCTCAATTTTGGAAAATCATTTGTAAATGACAAAATGTCTTGCCTGCTCCATGGGACATGAACATAACCTCCTCCTGGAACCTCCCGCATCGGGTACATCTGTTCTACCTTTCCTGTTTCCTTCAATAAATACTCAGATGTCATTCTACTTGAACGTGCGTCTTCCTTTTTCTTGGTCCATCTAGTTTTCCATCTATCCAATTCTCCCCATTTCTGTAATACTGACATTAATTCTTTAACTTGTAATTTTCTACCAGATGTATTCATATTTTCTAAGTCTTTGTCAGTAAATTCTGCTCTGTATGGTCTCTGCAACACTTTTGACTTCCTTATTTCAATTCCCATCTCTGAAGCCAAATCTGTTAATTTTTCATGGAATATTTTTACATTTCTGGTTATGCTCCTACATACGAACAATAGTTCTTCTTCACTGTAGGTATTTAAACGATCTACTCCTACATTGCCTGCTATCATTTCTTCTAACTCGACTTTTAATTTATAAATGTCCAAAATCTTTGGGGGTGAACTTTGTCTGTCTATTCCTTGTGCCCATCTTTCTAAGTCTTCTGGAGTTACTACTGTTGCACTTTTAGTTCCTGAAGATGTTATTATATTTACATCCCTTGAGCAACTAGGTGTGACTCTTCTGGGAGTGCTATTTGCGGATTCTCGAATAGGCAAATCCATTAGTGAAATCATAGATTCACATTCGCTGATATGATCATCAATTATTACTGCTTCATGTTTAGGAATCTCCACAGGTGTAGGCATAGCTAAAGGCTTTGGGCAATTTACTTTGTCACCATATAAAGGGACCACGGGACCAATGGTTACAGGTATGGTCAGGGAATCAGGATGTACATTCAACTGTGTTATTTTCTGTATCAATTCTGCTCTGTTTCTGTCTAAAGCCTCTCTTTCCTTATCCTGAAGTACCCTATTAACTGGTGGATTATGCAGTACTTGAGGTACCAATGGTGTTCTCAAAATTGGTGCACTTGGGAACATCCACCCAACCCTTCCTGGTATGGTGGAGGGTTCTTTAATATTTCTTCCATAAATTCATCTTCGGATTCTCCAAACCCTGTCATATGTTTAGTCTTTTCTTTGCACTTGCTCCCTAACGGCTCATCTGTCATGAATACAGGATAAAAACCCTCGGTAAGCATCGCTCGTCTCCACTGTTTCATCTGACTTTCTCTTGTCTCATTTTGGTGTCTAAGGAAAAATCACCTATAACCCCTAGTGCGCCTGGGTCTATCACGTTCAAATGCCTTTGTTTCTCATTCTTCTAGGGCTTTGTATTGCGTTAATCTTGGTCTGGGTTCTAATTCATTCATTCTCATTCTTAAATTTTGAAGAATTCTCCCATTAAAAGTACCATTCTCTGGGAAAGCTAATATTCCGTCATCTTTTGTGTATTCTATCCAATTTTCTAACCACACACAAGTATGATAACCCCTCTCCATCATCATGAATGAGGCAGGCGTTTTTGCTGGTGGAATGATAATTCCTTCCCTAGTTTTGATTGGCTTATCCTTCTTAAAATAATTCTTAATCTTTTGTAAGAATGACATTTTTCTCTTTTCTCCGTACATTTTGGGTAAATATCTATGTATTGAATTATATTCTGCAAAACCTAAAAATCTCCTGTCTGGACGGGTTCCTGTCAAAGTTGGATCACGTTTCCACATGTAATTTCCACTGTCTACTAAGATTTCGACTTCTATGCTGACAACCAATCAAATTCCAGATAACATTTGTCTCGGGACCAATCCTAGCGCGGCTTTTCTGTGACGTCTATCTGACGACCCCTCCTTTACAATCTGCGCTTTTCTGTCCCTCGCTGTGTCGACCAATCCCAGCGCGGCACCTGTGACGTCAGTATCACTCCTGACTACTGACCCCTCCTTTACAAGCTTGCTCCTCACCCGCTGTTGCAACCAATCCCAGCGCGGCGTTTGTGACGTCAGCTCCTACTCTGGCAGCTGACCCTCCCTTTACAAAAAAAAAAAAAAAAAAAATCGTACGCAAAATTTTAATTTTTCAACAATTTTCATTAAACTTCAGTAACAACATAAAACATTCGCTATCGTGTCAGTTTCCCTAAATTGAAAAGGATAGATTTTCCTCACACTTAGTAAAACCCTTCTGTTTACTAGACATACACTACGAGTAAAACCCTTCCGTTTACTCTTCACATAAGCTTCAGAAATACCTGCTACTCCTTCAATGTTACCCTTTCTAGGTGATATAACATCAAATTTTCACCAGCATATTCCTTTGCTGTCACTCACACGCACAGAGTCCCTAACAAGTACTGATAGCCCTGCTTAACTTTTCAGTACTATTTCTGCCTGACAGATAACCTCACTGCAGTATGGCTTCCACTTACCATCCGCTATTCAAATTTCCCCGGGGATTTCTAGACAACATAAAACAAAACTTTTAAAACAACGGATGTTAGTTCATAAAAATAAAATTCTCATTACCCAATTAACAAAGTATAACCATCCTCTGCTAGCCAGAAAACTGATCCAGCGGGTTACTAGCAACAAGCATTCATACACAAAATACTCACCTGGGCCCATTCATTCACGCTAACTAATAATCACCGCTGGTGGGAATCAGTTGTACTCTTTATCAAAATCCCTGCTACCAATTACCTTTCTGATTGAAGAGTAATGACTTACCAATGGACCTTTGATAATTGGGGTTAAAATGAGATCATACAATACATATTTCATTAACCACCTGAAATAACCACTGACTCAGGAAGTTTTAAAATGTTTATCTAAATTCTTTAGCAGAGTAAATTACAAACCACATAATACTTAATCGCATATCAAGGAGGAAGCACACTATATAATCACCTATTAATCAAATGACGGTTCCTCAGAAAGGAGAAGATAGAGACAGCAGTACAACTAAAGATTACGCATTTATAGTTGCCTAAAGGTGTGAAAACCAAACCCCTTGGCCAAGGAGTTGGAAAGATGGGTCCCAAGAAGGATGAAGACCAAGACCTCCGGACCAGGTTCAGGACAGGATAGGTGACCTCTCTACCAACGACGCCTGCGTCGTTCCCCTCTCTGACACTTCGTTCCTCCTCGATTCTTCCGTGTCTTCTTTCTAATGGAATCCGCCGCCCCCACCTCAGGACCTCTTTGGACAGCGGTTCAGTCTGTAATCGATCAGCTCGTTCTGTGCTCCTAAGCCTCTGCTGCTCCCCTGTGCTCTGTGCTAACTAATTAGCTAATTCTATATCTATTATACCCTTCTACGCCCATGTACCTCCCCTTAATGTTTCAATATTATGGGCCCACTATTTCTGATTGGACAGGGACAGGGGGTTGATCCTCACACCATGTCAATTTAGTTCAATTTCTTAAGCCCATTGTTTTAAAATACCGCCCCTCTCAATTAATACATTTGCTTTATTTCCCACCCGTCTCATGACAAATTTTAATACAAAGTGTATACAAAATGTATCAACTTGTAGGACATCTCAGATGAACAGTGAAGGTGATCAGCGGGTCATGTCCTTGGACATCTTCCAAGTTGACTTCATCGCTTTGCATGGTTAGTTTTCAGGGCGCATGCGCCAATCGCATGGTTTCTTGAGCTGCCGTTTTGTCAACCCAGGCCCACTTTACGAACTAATAGAAATCAAAGAAGAAACATTTTAAAATCGAAAATAAATGTTTTCACGGTATACCCCCTACTTCTACTCTACTCCCATTTAAATATAAATGTCTATCCCGCATTAGTAGCGTTAGAATACCACATTATTAATTGCAGTAATGCGAAAGCTTTAGCATGTGAGAACATTAAGCAACCATTTTAGCATACACTGCGCAGAAGCAAAAGATTCCCTCCAAGCAAAGAAAGACGTCATACCACGTGACATGGTTGACACATGCGCAGTAGAGTTCCCGCGTTTTAGCGGCCATTTTGGATTAGACAAGGATTACTTATTAGTGGAAAACACATAGGCAAGCATCTTCTGGATAAAATGTTGTGTTTGCACATTATTAATAAAGACATTACAGAATTTTAGTACAAATTAATTAATACTGTGAGAAGATTGTTTTCGAGCAAGTCTCATTGTGAGTCCTTGCTCCATCAAAGGTCAGCATATCAATTAACATTCTGTTGTGCTGTGCAAACTTAAGTGGCCTACTGGCCAAGAAATGCTCTACAGCCCTTAACCCATCATGGTTTCTTATGCAAGTGTACAATGAGGATACGTCAAGAGCTATTAAATAATAACCCTTATGCCAATGTATGTCCTTGATTTTGCAAATGAAATCACTCGTATCCTGCACATAAGATTTAAGTTTAAGGTTGTGGACATGTTCTTGTAAAAAGAAGTCAATATATCTCGACATGTTCTCTAACGGTCCATCACATGCCGCGATGATGGGCCTTCCTGGTGGTCTGTTGATGTTTTTGTGCACCTTGGGAATAAAATATATTGTGGGTATTGTTGGATGCTCTTTCTTCAGATATTTATATTCCTCAAGGCTCAAAAGACCCCTGCTTTTCCATGCCAACAATTTAGTAAAAGAGATCCTTTATGGCTTTGAATTTATGGAGCGAGCTCTTGCAGGTAGCAATCAGTATTGTTCAATTGGGAATAAGCCTCATTCATATAATCCTGTAAGGGCCACAATACAATATTCCCCCTTGTCAGAATTCCTGATTTAATACATTCTTCTCCTTTTTGAGTTTTGCAATCAATTGGCCATATTTTCTTTCATGGTTGGATACTCTTCTTTTGTTTTTGTTGATGTTGATATTCAACTTTTTCACCTGTGCCACCACTTGTTCATTAAAAACGTCCAAAGAATCCCTTGGCATGATGGGGGTAAATTTCGATTTTTCTTTGAAGGGGGTGTCTGGTTTCGCACAAACCTCTAATCCAGGTGATCCCCAGCATGAAGGGCCACTTTTGTTTGCTTCCTGAATTAGATCTCCATCTGGGGCCCTGCCATCCTGCTCCAGTTCATGTAAATCCTTCAATAGACTGTGATCAGCTACTGTTAAATTTGAGACGCTTGAGATGTCATTTGTGGATGTCTTGCTCCCCACGTGCCTCGGCTGGGACTGAAGCTGATGGAATTTCTTTAGTTTAAGCTTTCTTATAAATTTATAAATGTCAGCCCGAGTCTGTGTGTAGTCAAAATTTGACTCTGGGCAATAAGATAGTCCCAAAGAGAGCAGCTGCTGTTCTGCCGTGGTTAAATCAATTTTGGCCAAATTGATAATGGTATTTTCATTGACCTGCGCCATAAGGATTTGTATTCGTGATGTTCCCGCTACTTGTTCTTCCAGGCCCCCCGCCCACGAGAAGGTCGCCTGTTGCTGGCGCTTTCTGGCTGCTTGTCTCCTTTGCCTTCTGGTCTGGGTTCGTCGTTTTTTGCCGGTCGGTTTCTAGGGCGTAATGTTTCCCTTCTACTGCGTCTCAAGTAATCCAGCTCTTCACCCAAAGTTGGTTTGATGGCACTCTGTTTGGATCGGTCTCTTTGACCCTCTGTATCTGACTCGCTTTCAAGCGCAGAGCTGAGATTTGATGTTGACAGGGCCTCCTCTAGTGGTGGATTTTTGTCAGACTGATTTCGCCCCTGCATTCGTTTGTTTGCTGTTGCATTTCTAAATGTGTCAAATTTGCGGGCAAAGGTAAAGATTTGCCCGTTGGCATAATCTTCCTTGTCCCTTCTGAACTTGTAAGTCTTTCTCTGTTTTATCTTGTCTTCCTCCTTAATCAATCTAGTCATCATTTTATCATGGAGTTTAGTTTTCTGTTGTGAATCACCTAGCGTCTTTATTTCCTCGTTTAGAGCATCTATTTTGATCTGCAGGTCACCCCGATCACTTTCCGCATATTTGACCAGTATCTGGGCTAGTCTCCGTGAGGAATCCAAGTTTACTTCTGCCCACTCAGCCATCATCAGGGGGTTCGGTGTGTCGTAGCTGGGGGCAATCATTATTCTCAACCCCCTGGGAATTCTACCCACATCCAGGTATCTCTGTAATGACTTGGATTCCCACCACTTGGATTGCTCCTGACGCACAAGTTTCTCTAAGATTCGGAATTTTTCTTTTAGGCTTTTTGCCCCTCCACTTGCCTCCTCGCTGGCACCTTTACTAACGTCGCGCTGCTCCTCACTGTTTTTAATATCTACTTCAAACCTTTGGAATATCATTGGTGTCCTATGCCGTTGACACTCAGTTAATCATTTCCTTGTCCTCAGAGTCTGCTGGTGACAGCGAAAACTTAAAAAATTGTTTAACAGATGTTGCAAGCTGGATGCACGAAAATTGCTTAAAACTGAATGCCAGCAAGACTGAGATCCTTCTGTTGGGCAGACACACTCACCTATGGGGAGACCATTGGTGGCCAGAAAGGCTAGGACCTCCTCCCAAAACTAAGTCAGTGGTTAATAACCTCGGTATATGGATGGATGACTCGCTATCCTTTGAAACCCTGGTTAAATCCCTAGCAGGCCACTGCTTTGGCATCCTAAGAAGCTTTAAATCCATCATGAGAATCTTTACTTTACAAATCTGCTAAATGGGCGCCAAAAGATCAGTCTTGAACTGACTACAGGTCATCTGAAATTCTGAAGTCAGGCTACTTTTCTCCCTTCCTAAATTCAGTTCGGCCTATCAGCTCCTAATTAAGATCCACTGGCTTCCTGTTGAGAAGCGCACAAAGTTTAAAGTGTTATGCGTCTCCCACAAGATCCATTATAAACAAGGACTGCCAAGTCTTGCTGCTTTATTGCTATCATATTCCCCTACCAGCGCCTTACCCTCAACAAACTTGAATCTGGCCTCTATACCCCGCCACAGAAGAGCCAGAATGGGCAGACATTCTTTTCGAGCCCCAAACCCTTTGGAACTCTATGTCTCTTTCACTAAGAAAGATTCAAAACCACCTTTGCTTTCAGAAGCAACTAACGACCTGGTTGATCTCCTCTAAGTCTAAACTGCTTTTCCTTCCTGCTGTCATCCTACCTGTGACTAGCGCCAGGAAGCCCCCTTCTGGGGGCAGCCGTGCGCTTAAGAAATCTTAACATAACATTTTCATGTCATAAGAATCCCACACTGGCATTAAAGAACAAGGGATATGTGAATAAGAAACTTTTGCACAGTCCCACAAGCATCCATCTGCAGGGAATTGTTCTGCCCTCTCTTACTCAGCCCTGAATGACAGTGGGGAACACAACAGTTGGTGCCTGACAAGCCGCATACTTCCACCTCCATGCTGTCGAATACCCTGCCTTGTAACACGCGTCTTACATTGCTCGTTGGAGCTGTAAGACAGAGCTTGATCACAGAGCTATATAGTAGTGGAGAATGTTCCTGTTCCAATGCAATCTATCTCCACAGTTTGGTTAAAAAACACTTTGAACGTTAAAGACTTTTCTGTAGTGTAGGTGTGTACTGAAAGAAGACATTCATATTCATACAGTATCTGAAAACGCATAGTGAGCAGTACTTGACAGCATGATTACTGATCCAAATTCTTCATGTTAGGTTATCAGTTTGTCATATTTAGGGAGACATTACATAAAAAAGCTGGTAGAATGTTCATTCCATTCACTTCCTGTTATGGTATGTGTATTTGTATAGATCACAACTCACCCCTGAGGGTATCCTGGAGCTGATGCGGGAGCTGTATAGGCCGAGCCAGGGCCAGAGCATAGGTGAAAAGCAAGGTTTTCAGTTTCTTGCAAAATTCAAGAACTTAGGAGGTAGCTCAGATGTGCAGGGGCTGGTCACTTCAGGCTTTGGGAGTGAGGTAGAAGGTTGCATGACTGTCGGATCTGTCTCTGCGTATGCATGGGGCATGTGTTAGTAGGAGCCCAGCTGAACTGAGGTGTCTGGTAGGTTTGTGGAATTGGATGCGGTTGTTGAGGTACGTGAGGCCAATGTTGTGTAAGGCTTTGTAAGTGTGGATAAGGAGTTTGAAGAGTGCTTGTGTGTGGATTGGGAGTCAGAGAGACCTTTGAGGTGCAGGGTGATGTGAGTGCAGGTTGGAAGGTTGAGGGTGAGTCTGGATGCTGAGTTTTGTATGTTCTGGAGTCTTCTGGTCAGTTGAGCGTTGATCTGGCATAGAGTGCTTTGCCATAGTCCAGCTTGCTGGTGATGAGTCCAGCTTGTTGGTGACGAGTTTGGCAGGCCACTAGGGATAATCCCAGAGCAAGGTGTCTTTGCCTAAGATTATTAGTTACTTATTTCCTAGAATAAAAGTGTAGATTATTTTTAAAAATGTATTTGAACCAACAGAGTACACTTAAACCTACTATAGCAAACTTGCAACAAAAAACAAAAGTTTAGGCCAATGAATGTACATTAGAAAAACAAATGTACATTCATACAGTAACACCAAAACATCACATTTACAGTCAATTGAACTGACCATAAAAGATGGCTCATTCATTCAGGGAAATAATATTCCATATGTACCCTACACCAAACAACATGGAAGGAATACACATTCAGACTGGACAATTCAGTACTGGGTGCTGCATAAGTTTACTTTGATGTTGTGATTCACTTAACACAAAGCACTGAAGAGGATCTAATTGTATAATTGGTTGTAGACTAGAACATATACAAATATGTCTGAAAGGGACAATAATCCATCAGTGTTTTGAGACCTGTATAGTAGTGGTATACAAAATCCTTATTCTGAATGACCACCAGTGCTCTACAACCTGACTGTCTGCATTATTCAGCAATAGTGAAGGTATTTATATATCGCAATGATGTGTTTTAAAGCACCTAACCTGATGTATTTCACATTGTCTGTAACTTTGTCCACTGAAAGATTTGTTTTTTTCTTTAAAACATATAAAATCACTTGTTTCATGAAGCACTACAGCATAATTTGCTGATTGGTAGCATTGTAAATAAGAAGAGTTCTTATTAATTAGCCCAGTGATACCCTTGTTCTCAGTCATAGAAAGATGAAATGCTGAGAAGCCCCTATTAAGTTTCAAACCAGTGTCCTGCAGGTTAAACATCTTCACTGCAGAAGACACTCTACTTGCACTTAATATGAATGTCATGTGAATTAAGTGAAATGATCCATTGATTGCTGTTAATTTAACTCAGTATCAGGATGCAAACGTTTGTTTGTTCAGTTTTTGTTTAATATATCTTTCAAACAGCAGTAGAGAAGGGGCTGGACGCTTCCCACATGTGTCGCGGCTAGTGCGTTTCTCTCTGGCAATGACCTGCCCCTGGAAGTAAGCTCGGAAGTCGGAGGAGGAGGGTGAAGGGCGGAGCCCGGAGCCGTGGAGAACCACGGTGCTTCGGGGGGAAAAAAGTATCAGCAAGTAAAGCGAGCAAAGCGGCCCTCGGACGAAACTGGCAGTAAGGGCAGCGGTATCAATTAGGAGTCAATCTGGGACTCCTTGAAGTTTCTTGCACTCACCGGGGCCAGAAGACGCCAATGACGCAGCGATAGGCTGGAGCGGGCTGCGACAGAAGATGGAGCTCGGCTGCAGCGTTTCAACGAAGTGCGGTGAGGTGAGGGGAAACCTGCGGTGGCGTGAATCCCTAATTTCTTCTCCCAAGGTGAGCCTGCCTTACAATGGCATAGACCGAGTGGCACCCACGGCTCAAAAGGCTAAATAGCTGCCGCAGCGCCCAAATTTAGTGTGCCGAATGCTGGGGAAAAATAGTACTAAAAGACAGAATTAAAAGGGGGCACCAATATACACGTTTTGCATGCTTGCATGTAAAAAAAGGGAAAAGGAAAAAAGGAAAGGCAGGAAAGTGGGCCCAGGAGGAGGGTAAATGAGAGGACGGCTGACAAAAGGAAGCAGCAAGGAGGGGCTTAGAAGCATGCACACGATTAAACAAAAGAACCCAAGCACAAGCCCTATACCTGGCACTCAAACCGGCAACCAGCCGATTGCGACACAGAGAAAGCCACGCGGTAAACTATGCACGGAGAAGACAGTGGGCAGCTCTCATGCACTACGGAACGCACAACAGAGAATGGACCTGAAAGTCCAGCAACTGATTGCCCAGGAAAAAGCACAGTCTTCAGGGGCGCAGGCCGCCATGTCCGAGAATAGGCTTAGTGGCAATCATCAGAAAATGCCAGAATCCTCCGAATCAAGATCAGAAGAAGAGATCACTAGTATGGGAAAGGCGGTCCATCTCAGAAAATGCCTATGGTAGAATCTTTCTCTACCCCCGCCTGCTGTAAGCAGTTCCCGCTGTTTTCTAAATTTCATTTTGTAACAACAACCACAATTTCCTTCAGTCAGCCCTCGGTCTCACCACTAATGCAAGCCACTACACCACAGGCTCCTGTACCGTTGCTCCCCTGCACGCTACAATTGGATGATACCGAGGGACCCACAGCTCACCTCTCATTAGCAAATGCGATTTCAATCAGTAACGGCGCGACTCTCCAAAATCAGGAGGCTGGGAAAGAAACGATCCCGCAATTCAAAACATGTTTGAAGTGATCCTCTCAGAGATCAAAGAACTTCGGGTTTCACAGGCAGTGGAAATCGCCTTACTACATGCTAGGCTTTCCCAAATAGAAGAATCTCTAGGGAAAATTCCAGAACGGCTGAATGAGGTTGAAGAGCGGGTATCTAATCTTGAAGACAGAATAACAACTTATGACCAGGAATTCTCCCAATTCAAGCACAATACAGAGGCTCTTGAATCTAAACTGCAGGACATGGAAAATTTCAACAGAAGATCCAATTTACGACTGGTAGGTGTGCCTGAGGCTATTGAAGGGCTTCAGGTGCGAGAGTGGGCCGAGACCCTACTGAAGAAAGCAATTCCTGAACTCGAGGGGGACCTAACCATTACTAGAGCCCACAGAGTCCCTTTCCAGCACTCTCCAAATGGAAAATTTCCCTGCACCATCCTATTAAACTTTGCCGATTTTCGAGTAAAGGAGAAGAGCCTCTCCAAAGCCATTGAGAAAAGAACATTGTCTACAGAAGAAGCACCAAATTTTAGGATCTTCTTAGATATGACAGCGGTGGCGGCAAAGAGGCGTCGGGAATTCGTAAGGATGATTGACTCATTTAAATCAAAGGGAGCGCAGGCATCTATTGTCCAACAATCAAAACTGAAAGTTCTGGCAAAGGGAAATTTCTACATATTGGACAATGTTGTCAAAGCACAAGAACGACTACAGCAGATTTCAAGCCTAGGCTAGGGCTGCCAGAAAGGAATGAGTTACAATCAGTGAATTATAGGATTGAGGTATAAGGAATTGCAGGGCCCCTTAAGATAATGATGTTTCTATAGCACCTAAATAACAGGGCGGGGCCGCCAGGGATCCGGAGGTAGTTTAGCCTCCGGCAGTGGAAACACACAAGGAGAGGGGTGCAGCCACATGGCACCCAGCAATCACAAGGGGGGATGGGAGGAGAAGTGGGCTACTCTTCCACACACACAGGGAGGGGAACACAGAAGGGTGGGGGGGTGCACATGGTGTGAAGGGGAAGCATAGGGAAAAAAAGGAGATAGTTCTTTTAAATCTAGAGGTATCCACAAGATGGAAGTGAAAGAAATCTAAAACAATCGACCGAGAGCTATAGGAAGAACTGTAATTTTTATATGGATTTTAGCCACTATTTTGCACTTTATGGCCATTTTACTTGGACTTCTGGTGCATGGACACTTTACTCTAGCTAATTTTGTAGTACTGTAATGTATATCAGTCATCTTGCAGGTGATTGCCAATGCCAAGACATGTATTGGAAGGCCTTAAGATACCCGATAGAGTTTCTTGAGGATCAAGGGGCAGTACGTCTTCAGGAAACTATAGGTTTGCTTATTCCAACCAAGCACTTTAACTGCGCTGTCACTTTAATTGTCAACTGTTTTACAAATGATGTCTTTAGCCCTACCGTACATAATTCCCTCTAGGAAAAGTATACTATTGCTCATTTTTTCAAGCACCTTATTTGCACTGTCACTTTATAGCTATATGATTTATCGATTAAGGTTTTTTGCCTAGTCTCATTTCATTACGGCGCCAGATAAAGTCATCTAGGCACCAAGGGTCAGTGTGCCATCAGAGAACCACGAAGTTGCTTACTCTAATTAAGTTCGCTATTTGCATTGTCACTTTATTCGTCAATTGTTCATCAATTGTTTATAGATCTTGCTTTTATCCCGGTCCTGTGCAAAACCCTTTTTTATTGTTCAACACTGCTAAGCACTTTATTTGCATTGCCACCTAATATTTAAACGATTTATTTTATATTACTGTGTATAATTCGTTGAAAGGACCTAGGAATAAGCAGGCGCATACGAGGCTGAATACTTATCACCATCAGTAATGGCGCTTAACCAACAGGCAACTAGAGATTGTGTTAGAATTCTCTCTTTCAACGCCAAAGGCCTGAATAATAAAATGAAAGCGCGTGCTGTGGAAGAATGGCTAAAGGGTAACTCCCCAGATATTGTCCTGCTGCAGGAAACCCACTATGTTGCTAATAGGAAACTCCCATTTAACATGTTCCAGCAGTGGGCTGGCAGTAGCCATCTCTCATCGATAGGCATAGCTCAAAGAGGGGTAGCAATATTTGTTAGTAAATTCTTTCCCTTCCAGACTACATACTCCCAGATAGACAAAGAGGGCAGATGGGGATTAGTCAATGGTATAATCAACAACACTAAGCTGACTATAGCTACGATTTACGCCCCAATAGAGGATAATCCTGCTCCCCTGTTGGATCAGTATCATGCATTACTGTTAATTCCCGGACCGATTCTTTTAGGTGGGGATTTCAATTATTTACAGAATCCAGGACTAGATTCATCTTCAGGGCTGCAGAAACAAACAAAACCACAGGTAGGAGCGGCATTAAAGGAATGCATGACAAATTTAAACTTAGTGGACTACTGGTGGTTAAGTTACCCAGAGAAAAAAGAGTACTTGTGTTATTCAGCAAAATATAACTCGGCCGCCAGGCTTGACTATTTTTTAATCTCTAGGGAACTATCTCAGGCTAACTGTACTTACACACAAAATAGTTTTTCGGACCATGCATTATTAAAACTGGAATTATCTGGAATCGTCAGGGATGAAAATACCTCAAAATGGACATTTAATAGAATTCTGATGGAAGATGAAGACTGGTGTAATGAAATCCATGGGGAGATAGAGGGTTTCTTTCGGATTAACAAGGGCACGGCCTCGCTGGAGAATGTTTGGGAGGCCTTTAAAGCCACAATCAGCGGTGTTATATCATTCAAGCAGATTGCTACTAGGCGGGCGCAATTCATAGAGAGAAACCACCTTGAAGCCAAAGTTAAGCACACAAATGAGCAATACCTTAAGGATAAAAACAGCAGGAATAAACTGGCACTAGAGAAAGCGCGCCAGGAGATGCTAGACTATTACTGTACCTATGTTTACACTGCTAATTCTGCTTATCTTCAGAAAGTGTAAGAAGAGAGCGAGTTTACAGGCAGATTCCTAGCCTGGCAAATAAAAGACAAACAAGCTCAGAATAGGGTGCATGCATTGACCAATAAGCTCACCAAGAGCCGCACCATAAACGAAAATACAATACCAAGCGAGTTTGTCAGGCATTACGAATCCATTTACTCCCTTAGACAAGAGGTGGATAGTAGGAAATTAGATTCTTTTTTTAATGGATTACAAATCCCAGAATTAACCTCAGACCAATGCACAAACTTAATGGCCGATATTTCAATACAAGAAATGGAAGGAGTGGTCCAATCAATGGCTAATGGCAAAGCATGTGGGGAAGACGGTATCCCTATTGAGTTTTTAAAAAAATAGCGCAAGTCTGAATAATGAACTCGTGATATTGGCCAATCATATTTTACACGGTGGGGAAATACCATCCTCTTTTCGACCAGCTGTTGTCGTCAGTTTTCAAAAAAAAGATAAAGATAAGGAGGATATAAACTCATATAGACCCATCAGTTAGCTGAATTCAGATTTTAAGATTATAGCCAAATTACTTGCCAACAGAATTAGCAATTGTACAGGGTCAATAGTCCATAAAGATCAATGTGGCTTCATTGCAGGGCGACAATTATCTTTTAACACCACTTTTTTAATTGAAGCACTGGATTATTTTACACAAAATAAAATTCCATCTCAGATCATGCTTTTAGACGCAGAAAAGGCTTTTGACCTTGTGTGTTGGGAAAGCCTGTTCTACTCACTTGCTACATTCGGCTTTCCCCCCAAGTTGATTGCAGTTATTTCAACATTTTATGAGGGGGCTACGGCTCAAATAATAGTCAAACGTTAAGAGGGTGGGCATTTGCAGAGTAGTCAGGGGGACAAGACAAGGGTGCCCCCTCTCCCCTCTGCTCTTTGCTTGTTTCATAGAGCCTCTGGCCATAGCCATTCGCTCTATAATTAGTACAACATCCCCAATGCCTGGAATGACTAACATCAAATTATACACCGACGATATAGCCTTTTTTTTAAAACCTGAAAGGGAAGTGCAAATGCAAATTTTTAATTTGTTTCAGGAATTTCAATCAATCGGGGGCAATAAAATCAATACATCCAAGAAGGAGATTCTGCTTTGCAATTGCACATCTGAATCATTATTGACAGATTTAGTTTTATTGGTCAATACACGGCCCAAGAGGTATTTAGGGGTATATGTAACAGAAAACATTAACGATCCTTACGCCTTAAATTATATCCCCCTCATCAATAAACTGTTAAAATGGAAAGAACTTCCAGTATCAATAATAGGCTGAGTAGCCATAATTCGTATGATGATTCTCCCACTATGTAACTTCCTTTTTTTAGCCATCCCTAATGCGGTCCAAATGAACTTTTTTAAGGAAGTCCAAGGTCTTTTTTCTAAATTCATATGGGCAAATAAGGTGTCCAGGCTTTCAATGGACACGCTCTTCAGACCAGTGTCAGAAGGGGGACTAGCTCTCCCCGATTTGAAAGAGTACTACTATGCTAATTTTGCACACACTATATACAGAACAACAAAGGTTTTAAACATCAACAGGTACGATAATTTCTTTTTAGATTTAATTTATAAGGAATATCTAATCCGAGATTTTATGCGTTTAATAAAAACCCCTAAAAAAGTAAGATATAAAACCCTTCAATGGAGCATCAAACGGAAAAAACTGCTGTGTAGGCACTATTCGATCCCCACTCTAAATGGAGAAACTTTTCTCTCTGACATCCGCGTAGGACAAGATTTATTATTAGAACCAGAAATTATGGCTAACTAGAGAAGTCAGGGCTTCAGTAAAATATAAGATTTTTTGCTGGGGAATTGGAAAACCTGGTCTGAAATAGAACCATTGCTTAAACATAGTAAAATTATTATGCAATGGTCATTTGTCAGGGTTAAAGGCTTTCTGTCGGAACTTAATCCCACATATATCAGCGACGCCAGTGCTCTCGTAGGGCACCTAGTAAACCATACACATCGCATTTCAATAAGCGGCTGGGTCTCCCTGTTCCGGACCCGAGGGGCAGGCACACTATACCAGAAAGCACAGAGAAAATGGGCAAATCAAGAAGGGCTGCATATCTCTAGTATAGATTGGAATCAGATCAGTAAGTTTAATTGCTCCTTGTTGAAAGCGGCTAACTTCAAGCGAATGCAATTTTATTCTAAGTGGCTGCTGTACTGCACTCCGGACTTCTTGCATAAAGTCAATCCCCAGATCTCATCAAACTGCTTTCGCTGTAATCTAGAGGGAGGGGGGAACTGGACCCATACCATCTAAGGGTGTCCGAAACTAGATGGATTTTGGGAGAGTATTAATAGATACTGTCATGACATACTGAAAGTTCCTCAGATACTGGATACCCAGACAATGGTTTTAGGATATTCTACAGGCTTAACAGCAACCACCCTACAAAAAAACCAGATATTTATCTTGGTCCTGGCTGCTCGGTCGCTGATCTTACAAAGGTGGAGATTGAATGACATTCCAACTTCCACACAGCTATTTAGTAATTTAAGTAGGATTAAGGAGCACAAAAGAAAGTACGCCTTAAGAGAAGGACCCCTTCCCCTTTGGGAATGCATGGGAAAATATTTTTTAAGGGCAGGCAGTGGTCCCAGGGACCACTGCCTGCCCTTAAAAAATGAAATGAAAACGTTTAATTTTTTTTTTTTAAATGCAGCCCGTTTTCCTTTAAGGAAAACGGGCTGCATTTAAAAAAACAAACCTGCTTTATTTAAAAGCAGTCCCAGACATGGAGGTCTGCTGAGCCCAGCAGGCCACCATCCCTGGGAGGGCCAGCCATTCCCAATGGGGTCGCAAATTGCGAGTGGCTCATTAATATTCATGAGCCTCACATTTTTCGACCCCATTGGGAATCGCTAACAGTGTCTCTGACACTGTTGTACATTTGCGACTCGCAAATTGCGACTTGCAATTTTTCGCAATTTGCGAGTCGCAAAAGCAAATGGTCTTACATGTGGCCCGTATATTCTAATTTTATGCTACCATATTTGGGTATGGCCTAGAGACTGCTTCAGTTATCTTGCCAGCTTCTTGTAGAAAATAAAAAATGCATGCATAGAGGGGCTTTATGACAGCCTTTTTCATCCATTGGTCTGTACAGCTGTCATTCTCATTTTGCTTCCCATAGCCTATAGCAAGGGCCGTTCGCTCAGCACACTTCCGCAATTGGCTCTCTTGTACTACGAGTGACACCATTTTGCCTGCTCATATGTGCATATTTGCCTAAAAAGTAGCACACTCCAGCTGATAAATCTCTCCTAACATTCATTTTTAATTTATTAACAAAAACCCACTTGTGTCAGTCCCTAGTTTCATTTCACCTCTCTATGTATCTAAAACATGTCCATAACACTTCCATTGGTGGGCACCAGCTCAGTTTAGGGCCACGTCAGCTTGCAACATTGCAAAGGCAAGCATGTCTTATTGTGGCTTAACTGACTAAATCTGTTTTGCCAGATTTATCATTCTTTCACGCAACACAGTGCAGCAAGACAACTTGCTCTACTGCACTGCGTGAAAGGGACAGGGCAGGAATGCACCATATCTATCAAGATATGCCATATTCCTGCTCTCTGCCAGCACTGGTGCACAATCTTCTGCCTAGTGCCAACGCAGGCACCTTGCACCATGGTGCAAGAGTGCCTGTATTGCAGTCAGGATTGTTTTTGTGCAGGAAAGAACTCCTTCCTGCACAAAAACAATCCTCTAAGGCATTTTCCTCTTTCTATGAGTGTTGCAGAATGCAGCACACGTAGAAAGAGAAAACAAGGAGGAGAAATAAGGATATTTCTCCTCGTTGCGTATTCCCAGGTTTACCGGTATTGGTAAATCTGGGAACACGGCAATATCCATGGGTGGATGCGAGGGAACACCCACGCTCCACCCATGGAACATCTTTCCAGGGCAGAGTAACACAAGGCAGCATAGGAATCTGACGCATTCCCAGGTTTACAGAATGTTGTAAATGTGGGAATGCGTCAAGTTCCATGGATGTTGCGTGCGAACACCCACAGCAACACCCATGGAACGCCCCTGTCACGCAGAGTTATGCGTGAAAAGGAAATATATTTACCAAACCATGAAAAGTCACGCAAGGTGACTTTACATGGCCTTGTAAATATGGGGAAGCCCATTGCGCTGCTGGTGCGTCAATAAAAGTGATGCACCGGCAGCGCAATGGGCTTGTAAATAAACCCCTTACTATTTTGTTTAATCTGTTATTTACATGTTTGTGAAAAAGGCCACATGCATTTGCAAGAATTTACAATATCTTGACTGAGTTTTAAAAAGTACTGCATTTTGTTGACATTTTCCATATGTCATGTTTTGTCTAAATAGACATTATCACCTTTCTAACATGGTTCATCAACATAACTTCAATGTTTACTTTTAAACTATAATGTGCCTCGGACTTCTTTTATGTCTGCACTGGGAACTCAGTAGCGTCGGGGCATCTCCACAATGACTAAAACAAGCATTTGCAATGCAATCGGTCTCGCCTTTGGGACCTTATATGTATTTAGCTATGCAGCACATTAGCCTGCGTGCTGAAACATCTACAGTTCTTTAACATGGAGGGAAAGTAAGCACCAAACTGCGTGACACGCCAGGTATGGGAACACATGGAGAGAGATATTGCCTTTCAGCAGGAAATGGTATAGTCCAAAGCTCTGTTTCTAATATAAAATCAGGGCCTTCAGTGGTCATATCAATGAAAATACAAGATTAATATTATTATAAAAATATTATTGTCTAAGGGTGCTGGTGAAAGACAATCTCTATGGACTGGAATCTAGAGAATGCCAAAGTGATTCTGGTATTTTACCGACCTCTGCTGGTCGTTTTCTATCAAGAAAGTTAAATAGAGGCAGTTGCCAGAAATATAAAAAAAAGGAAAGTCCCTCAGCAGAAAGCAATTCTGGTATTTTACTGACCTCTGCTGGTTGTTTTTCATCAAGACAGTTAAATAGAGGCAGTTGAACAGGAAAAAAAGTCCCTAAACGGAAGCAGACAAATCCTAGGGCTGATCTCCAGAGCCCACAATGTACATACACATATAAGTATATACTAAAGTATACAAGCATTTGCAATGCAATCGGTCTCTGATTTGCGTGAGTTTAAGCTATTGGCATTGTAAATGACAATGCCTTTTACGTATATGTTTTGATAATTAACGCATAAATAAAACGCATTGTCATGTACAATGCCAATAGCTCAACCTTTGTAAATGCGAGACCTATGCAAAGGAGCGGCCGCCATTGTCCCGGGCTGCTTAGACAGTGAAAGCGCGCATGGCAAGCTGAATGTTGCAGGAAAGCATGTCCTACCTGCAGTAGAAGTAACTACTAAAAGAAAATAATGCTTACAGACTTAAAAAAAGACTCACCATGTAACAACTGAAGTAAAAGGGCCAGTCCTCATGGGAGGTTACGAATGAAGACAAGGTGGGACTAAGGAGGGACTAACAAGCCTATTAACGAATCAGAAGCCAGCATTTACGAAGGACAATGACACAAGCCAATGACAAGTATGGGTGGAGAGTGGGCGGGGTTTTCTATTCCATACTCTAATTCAGCATGGCTCACAGAGCAGCGCATACGCTGCCCAGGTTCTACCTAAAAAGGTAGATGTTTTAGGGGATAGAAAAACAGAAAGCTTGTGTACCACCTTTACCGTAATAATTTTTTTTTTAAAACAGTGGATACTGGTGACTTTACAGAGTGTGCGGGGGCGGGGGACGGACTTTGTGACATTGTATGTTGTATTTACCAGTCAAGCAAATATATGCAGAATAGTTTTACGGTATATGCTAACTATGCACTATTTCATTACTTCAGTCCAGCTGCCAGGATGACAAGGGGGTTGAGCAGATTCACCCTACGTTTCAGTGCCCGTACAATATAGAGAAGGGAACATTTAGAGTTTTATAATGTCTTTCTTTTTAAATCATCCTTCCTACATTGGAGTAACTGTATTCCATGCAGCATGTCTTTTTAAAATATTTATTATGCAGGTTTGTTTAGTGCTGCAGTGTCAGAGCCCTTTTCCCCAGTTTATCAGCCCCATTCCACACAGATACAAGTATAGAGCTCTTACACGCGTGTGCACACACACACCCACGCACGCCAAACTTTCAGTTCACAGCTACAGGGCAGGTTCTTTCCCCAGAGCACTGAGCTGCACGGTGCACTGCTCTGAGACCCGCGTGGTCCCGAAAGAAACTGTCTAGGACTTTCTGTTGTTGAATGGCAATACTTTGCTTCAAATTTGATAGGCCTTTAGTCATTAACCTGGAAGAAACAGGCTGTTCAAGCAAAGTAAATGCCATTCATCATTTAAAATGCAAGAATGGTTTGTTCCTTGTTTACATTAGCTAATTGAATCCATGGCTGTGCACTGAGAGAGAAAACTCCCATCCAGAACAGTGGGTTAGTGTGTTCTGTAACACTCAGTCACTTTAAATGCGGTCCATAATTGTAGATGAGCTAGTGACAATAGCAGAGAGGCCTTGCCACAACAGATTGGTAAACCGCCTCAAACATAACAGGTTCTCCGACTCCCACAACATGCCACGTGTTGGAAAACATGATATGTTCTTCAGCTGCAGGAAGAGGTTTGAACAAATATAGGGGCATATTAACAACAGCCAGCGATAATTATCACTGGCCGTGCTTAGCGATAATTATATTATCGCAGGCTATCTCTGGTATTTATCGCCCTGGTAGCGCGTTATTAACAACGTGTTACTCCAGGGCGATAAAAATTCCAGAGATAGCGAGGTTATCGCCCTTTTGCAGGGAACATCGCTGGTTTTCCAGCGATGTTCCCTGCAAAAGGGCGATAACCTTGCTGATACGACCCACAGGGTCGTATCAGCATAATCCACCCCCTATTTTAGGGATGGCTAAGTCAGGATTTCAGCAGACGTTAGGTTTTGGCGAAAACGTCCGTTTTCGCCAAAATCTAATGTGTGCTAAAATCATGTGGGCTGCCTTGTAAATATCGCGATGTAAACATCAGCGATATTTGCAAGGTAGCCCATCTTGGGTACGCCCAGTAACGCCCACTTTGCATCTCATTGGAGATGCAAAGTGAGGCGTTGTGAGTAAAGGGTGCTAACATGCAATTATGCATGTTAGCAGCCTCTTTTAAATAGGGCGCTGGTTTTATCTCCGCTTTTTTGGCTTTGTAAGCCAAAAAAGCGGAGATAAAGCCCTTGTAAATATGCCCCTACGTCTTTTTTAACTCAATGGAGTAGTACCCTTGTTCCTATGGATTGCATACTTGGAAACCTATTCTTCCTTGCTGCACCCACCAAGTCGCTACTCTGCTTTTTCTGCTTTGGTGACTCATAAATGAACTACTGCAAGGTTTATACCCGGCCCTTCCTATGATCATGGTGCAAAGTTTGTAAGCTTGTCAAGGACACTGCTGTTCCGCTTAACTCTTGGGCCAGGTGCTTAAAAACAAGAGATTCCCCTGCTTCGAACACCCTTCTGACTCCACTCAAGTGCTTTACTCCTGCACCACACAGCTGTTGGTACATCCCCGGCACCACCCCTCCCAGACAGGATTTGTCAACACACCCTTAAGTGCACTTAGCACTAATCAAATTCTGGCCTACTAGTGCCCCCTCCTTCTCCATGCTTCCATTATTTACTCAGACAATGTAAGAGTGATAGTTATTTCGCTGTTCACACCCCAGCTTTGTGGAATGCTCTTTCACCTTAGGCTGAAGTGCACTTATGAAGAAAAAAGTACAAATTTGCTCCTCCAACAATTTCAATGAATAAGACTAGTAGAAATGTCTGTCTGTAGAAAGCCGAGCACTAAGAAACATGTTAATCACCATAACATAAGAACTTGATGACCGGGCACATCTTTTGCTTGGACCCCTGGAGACTGTATTCATTTTCAGTGATCGCGCTTTTCAGGGGAGGCATTAGGTACCTTGGTGAATGTGTATTGGGAAGCGATCAAATACCCACCCAGCTTACAATGGCGTGCGTGGTGAGCTGGCAATGTGGATTTCAGCTTAGCACTGCTTATTGTGCCCATCCACATCCCAATGGATCACTGAGGAAAAGTGCATCTGTTTCCCAAGTTTGGCGTGTATTCCTTTCATTAGAAGGGCACTGGCTCCAAGGACACGCAGGCACTCTGGAATAGTCTGTTTCGTTTCACGCTTTCACATGACTAATCTATGGTCTATCCAAAACAGCATCAACATATAGTGTACATTACAGGAGGTTCTCCTTGCGTCCACTAGGCAGTTAAATAACTCTGCGTCCAAAACTAAGTAAACTCACTACTTACAGAATGTAATCACAGGACACTGGGCTAAACTGGGCATACGTGCCGTGCCATAATCACGCTAGGCGGTGCTGATGGTGCCAACAAACACGTCTGATGATGCCGAGGACGCATAGCCATTTAAATAAATTACAATCCGGATGAGAAGGAAGTCTGAGAGCTACAATATAGCAAAGTATTCGTTTTATACCAACACAGCTTGGTTTTCACATCTGTAACTCTAAAGATAAAGAGTATTGCTGTTCACGCTACACCACACAGGCTTGGATAACTTTGAATTAAGAAAAACAAAACATCAAATATCCCTCATACGACGGTTGCACAGCAGCGGCACTCAGAAGTAAATTACAGCGCGCCACGAAAACTAACGCCTTGCAAACGTGCTATAGAGAGGGCAAAGTGCCCCTCATATCAAAGCCTCTCGAACAGGTGGAGCAAAGCCTGCCCCTTTAATCAAAGTAGAGAGGAGTGGCTGGAAAAAACAGAGCACTCGGCTGGGGGCAGCTACGAAAATCCGAACAACTATCTTCCCGCTTCCATTTCCCCATTTCGAGAACTAACATTTATGCTCCGCTCGAGCCATCCCAGCGCACAGACAATAATACAACGGGTAAGAGGGGAGCCATACTCACAGCCCTGCAGCTATCCGGACGTGGTGCTCTGCGCTGAGACGCGTTAGGAAAGGGAGGAACTTTAAAGTCAGGGGAGACCAGAAGGAACATCGCGACAGAGGCGCAGCGTCAACATCGCAAACCAATCTTGGCGATTACAGGAAGGCCAAAGTGCGAATGCATTCCTGATTTTACGGTAATTCTTCCAGTAACCAAATTAAAATAACCATCGTCGGGTGTTAAGCACTGCAAAGGCACAAGCAATTTAAAAACAAGCATTTGCAATGCAATAGGACTCGCATTTACGCGAGACCTATTGCATTGGAAACAAGAAGGCACGAACGTGAGTGGGGGAGGGGGGGAGGGGCGGGGGGGGCGAGAAGTGACGACTGCGGGAGGGGGCGGGGGGACAGGGAAGAAAATAATGTTCAGAGTAAAGGGGCCAGTAGCCATGGCAGGATACAAATGAGGACATGGCTGTCATGAGGAGGGACTAACAAGCCTAAAACCAATCGGAAGGCAGCAGTTAGGACCTAAGCCAATGAAAAAGATGGGCGGAGAGTGGGCGGAGCTTCCACGAGGCTTCCCCACTATACTGAATACTGCATGTCTCGCAAAGCGAACAGCGCATGCGCTGGAACGCTAGGCTCGACCTAAAAAAGGGTGTGGGTTGACTGCAAACAGCCGGAGGAGCAGGGCTACTGAGACAAACAGCTGCTGCCTCTTTCGGGTGAAGCACCCTTTAGGAAAGCCTATAAAATTAGTACCATTGACGTGTTTAATAGCATTTATTTTTTAAAGCACCAACGGACAATAAACCCAAGCCTCAACTTGAACAAGCCCAGCATTTCCAAAAAGGTCTCTTTTCTCGGCCGGATTGCCATCTTGTGTAACACATCAGTTGACGAAGATAAGTTTCCATCTCCACCCCTTCCATCCGCATGCGTTCCCTGAGCTCTGTCTGCCTTCTTTATGAAAGAAGACGGCGGAGGACACATAAATTGCTTCAGGGTCGCGCAATCCCCTGTAGCCTGTCAGAAGAGCGTCAGAGAAAAATATTTTCCTCTTTAGTTGAAAACGAAACTGTTTTTATTTTGGGGAACCTTCAAAATTGAGTGCTGGCAGCTGTCTCTCGTGTCAGCTAGCGCGTGGCAGCTCTTTATCTTGACTGGAATGCTAAGGCCTCCATAGGCTGCTGTGGTGGGATGGCATTTTCGTAAACCACTGTTCAAGCCTCGAGCCATCACTGCCCTACACAGGACCACAGGCCTTTCAGGTCGTCCTAGGAGAAATCAAACTTAGTAAAGAAACACGTGAGCAATGTATACATAGCATGCACCGTTTTGAAAAAGTAATCTCAAACACGTTGTCTTTCTAATGTAATTTTCAGAATGTACCGTCCTTTCAAATTCGAAACATAACAGGATCTCTCAGTCAAGTTATTTCTCCTTTTAGGACCCATGATGCAAGCACGTTAGTGCTGCAACACAGGGCTTTAAGTGTGCCGGGTGTTCCCGGTGCTCAGCACTGGCAGTTCTAAAAAGCAGGTGCTGAGTCGGGTCTCATCGGGCTCTCCATTTTTGCCCTCACCATCGGGGTGAAAAAAAAATCTGAACTCTGCAGCAGTACCACTCTTCACTGACTTTGAGGCAGTGGCGGCTCGCCGAGGGAGTGCTGCTGGGCGGTGAGGCGGGGGAGGGGCAGGGTGGGGGGGTAGTGAACTCGGACATACGACGGACAGAACTCAGAGGGAGTTCTGTCCATCGTAAGTCCGAGTACACTACCCCCCCATCCTGCCCCTCCCCCGCCCCGCAGCACTCCCTCGGCGAGCCGCCACTGCTTTGAGGTAACTTCAAAGAGACTCCTTATAGTTCTTTTACAGTCTCATCATTTCAGAACAAATATTATATGCAACAAAGCCATGTTGTTGCTTATGTATCTTATGCAACTAATATCAATTGACAAAGCCAATATTCCAGGCTTGTTGTAGGTAATCTTACTTATTGCATTATATATCTGGATTCAATCACAGAAGCAGCAAAATGCCAGGCAGGCGGCACACTATGCTAAACTCAGATTTTAAGCTTATGCTTTTTAAGCCACGCCGTTATAAGAAACCCCCCAGTTTTTTCTTCCCACTTAAAGCCCTGCTGCAACACCATACTTATGGCACAGTGTGCGTTATATTAATACGTATGATCAAACTAAACTAATACAGCTGACTGCATAATGTGTTGTGCTGCTTTTTCTGATCTGCCTGTCTTTTTTTAATCCCAAACTATTACAATTATATTTAGGTCTGACCTAGCTTAAATTGGGTCTCTAGACTCAAGTAGTAAAAATCATAATTCAAAAAACACACATATATTCAACCATAGCTTGGCATTGGGTCAGTTATTTTCAACCAATGGTCTGATCAGCTATATTTTACATTTTGGGCCTGCCCACCACATCGTACAGCATGGATAGTAGGCCAGCCCACTTGAGCCATTGGCCCTCTTGCACTGTGAGTGAAAGCATTTTGCCTGATAACATTGATACAACTGCATAAAAGGATGTGCAATTCAGGGGCACAGTTGGTGGCCCAGTACTTTGTATTGCCAATGATTTTTTTTCTTTACATTCTTTTTTTTAGAAATTCTTTAATGTTTAAACGTGCCTTCAAATATGTTACAGTAATTTAAAGTCAATAGCACATTTTCTTTGCACCAATGAAAACCATATTTTTGTGTGATGTGCTTTAAAACTAACTAGGGTTTCTTTACCTCATCTAAGTACACCTGCCTGCCTAAAGATACCCTTGCCACCTAAATACCCTTACCCACCCTAAACCCTAAAAAACGCCCTTGCCCTAATATATATATATATATATATATATATATATATATATATATATATATATATATATATATATATATATATATATATATTGTCACTCCGATCACCTTTTCCGGAGCACTCCCGGACGGGTGCTGTAATCGCGGGGTGTACCCACAAAATATAGACGCTCCTTTTTCTCTTCTCTCCTTAAGAAAAAGCACTCACGGGGGCAATAGCAGTCAGTTTATTATAAGCAACAATAAACTGCTTATAATAAACTGACTGCTATTGCCCCTGTGAGTGCTTTTTTCTTAAGGAGAGAAGAGAAAAAGGAGCATCTATATATATATTCACTGAAAAAACCATAGGTTTTAGGGAAAGTTATAGTTAGTTGGACATTGCACTCGTACAAAACCCATGAAATTCCCCGTTATAGTTAGTTCAGCTAACTATAACTCGCGCCCCGCAATGCACTGCTGATGACGTCACATATTACATCACTCATGACATGGTCAGTGACATCACTGATGACATCTCAAATGACATCACTGATGACATCACTGATGACATCATCCAGTGACTGTGTGTTTGTGTAAAGTTTAAATATGTTTAATATATATAGGGAAAGGCATATTGAAGAATGAGTGGGTGTATAAGCGTCTGAATGGATGATTTAGTAGGTGCGTGACTGAGTCTATAAGTGAGTGATTAAACGTATCTTACTGGATGCATGGGTGAGTGACTAAACTGTGTGAATGTCTGTATCCGTCTGTCTGTTGTTGTGTAAGCAGCTGCATGGGTTTCTGACTAGCTAAATGAGTGTCTATATGGGTAATGGATTGGTTCTCTGAGTATCTGTATGGGTGCCTCAGTGTTTGTGTGGGTGGGGTGTGTGTGACTCTGTGCATAGATGTGTGAGTGGGTGATTCACTGGGTGCATGGTTTCAAGAGTGCGTCTGTGATGGACTGTATGGGTGGGTGAGTGTGTGTATGGGTGTGTTAGTGATTGAATGTATATCTCAGTGGTACATGTGTGAGTAACTACATATGTGAAAGGCAGTATATATGTGTGTTGGAGTATATAAATGGCTATAAGTGAGAGTGTGTGATTGTGAGAGTGGCTATATGGATGAGTGTGTGCTTGCATCAGTGATTGCATAGGAGCGTAAGAATGTGCTAGTATTTTTATGAGTAAGTGAGCTGGTGTGTATAACTGTATAGGTGAGTAAATGGGAGTGTGATTAATTATTAGCATGACTGACTAGGTGTGTGAGTACCTCTATGGATGAGTTGCGTTGTGTGAGTGTTTATATAGGTGTATGAGTGCATATGATAGTCCTGTACTGAGTGACTGTAAGTATGAGTGACTGTACGGGTGAGTGAGTAGATGTGTGTGTGTAGACCTAAGAATCAGTGAGTGGGTATGTACTTATTGGTATTGGAGTGTGTATGGTTTTGAGAATGGCAGTCTGTAATTTAGAGTGGGTGTATCAAAAGTTATATTAGGGTGTGAGAAGATGCATTAAATTCTCACATGGATGATGTCATCAGTGATGTCATTTGAGATGTCATCAGTGATGTCATCAGTGATGTCACTGACCATGTCATGAGTGATGTAATATGTGACGTCATCAGCAGTGCATTGCGGGGCGCGAGTTATAGTTAGCTGAACTAACTATAACGGGGGAATTTCACGGGTTTTGTACGAGTGCAATGTCCAACTAACTATAACTTTCCCTAAAACCTATGGTTTTTTCAGTGAATTTCAAAGGTTTTTTAAATGCTAAACCCTAACTATAACAGGCCTGAAACCTATGGTTTTTTCAGTGAATTTCAAAGGTTTTTAAAATGCTAATTCCTAACTATAACAAGCCTGAAACCTATGGTTTTTTCAGTGAATTTCAAAGGTTTTTTAAATGCTAATTCCTAACTATAACATGTCTGAAACCTATGGTTTTTTTCAGTGAATTTCAAAGGTTTTGTAAATGACAATTTTTAAATGTATTAATTGTTATATTTATTTTTTTTATACTGATTTACTACATTTTTTAAAACTATTTATTTTTAGATGTTTTATTTTTTAAATTACATTGTAATTACATTATACATTACATTACAAAATATACTTTCTCAGAATGAATTACTTTAGTTTAAATACTTTGCAAATAGGCAATAGACTTTTAAGTACAGTAGTTACAGTTGTTGCAATGGGCAACACAATTTCAAACACAATGCAACATTGAGCTCAATGTGAATTTCTACCTAAATGCAATTAGTTACTTTATGGATTACTTTTCTAACCACAGGACTGGATCCTAGATTCAGTCCTGGGACATCTCCTGTAAACAGTTGAGTAAAAGCGTTTTGGTTACAGTAGTGATTTTTAAGGAATATTATTGTATTTTAAAAGTTGACACTTAGAAACTTTTTCACATAGAATCACCAATGTTATCCTATGGGAGGAAATTCACTTAGCAGGTAAGTAGTGTTATCGTTACTTTTTCTTACTCAGTGGTGGATCCTGGATCCAGCACTGGTGCATCTCCTGTAAACAGTTGAAAGAATGCGTTTAAGTCATACAGGCGATTTTTAAGGAATATTTGTAGTTTGTGAAAATCAACACTTTGAAACTTTTCTGCTGAAAACCAGACAATGGATTCCTATGGAAGGAAATATAAGTTACTGGTAAGTACGGTTAAAATTACTTTTCAGGATCAGTACTGGGCTGAAAGATGCAGCACTGAGGTCTCTCCTGATAACAGGTGAGTAAATCGGAATTCGTACTTTGGCTGATTTTAGAGGAATATTTGTATGTTTCAAAAATCGACACTTTGAAACTTTTTCAGCAAAAAGCAGGCAATGATATCCTATGGAAGGAAATTCAAGTTACTGGTAAGTACGGTTAAAATTACTTTTCAGGATCAGTACTGGGCTGAAAGATGCAGCACTGAGGTCTCTCCTGATAACAGGTGAGTAAATCGGAATTCGTATTTCGGCTGATTTTAGAGGAATATTATAAAGTTCCAAAACTCCACACTTAGAAGAATTTCCAAGTGAAACCAGTCAATGATATCCTATGGAAGGAAATTCAAGTTACTGGTAAGTACGGTTAAAATTACTTTTCAGGATCAGTACTGGGCTGAAAGATGCAGCACTAAGGTCTCTCCTGATAACAGGTGAGTAAATCGGAATTCGTATTTCGGCTGATTTTAGAGGAATATTATAAAGTTCCAAAACTCCACACTTAGAAGAATTTCCAAGTGAAACCAGTCAATGATATCCTATGGAAGGAAATTCAAGTTACTGGTAAGTACGGTTAAAATTACTTTTCAGGATCAGTACTGGGCTGAAAGATGCAGCACTGAGGTCTCTCCTGATAACAGGTGAGTAAATCGGAATTCGTAGTTCGGCTGATTTTAGAGGAATATTTGTATGTTTCAAAAATCGACACTTAGAAACTTTTTCAGCAAAAAGCAGACAATGATATCCTATGGAAGGAAATTCAAGTTACTGGTAAGTACGGTTAAAATTACTTTTCAGGATCAGTACTGGGCTGAAAGATGCAGCACTGAGGTCTCTCCTGATAACAGGTGAGTAAATCGGAATTCGTATTTCGGCTGATTTTAGAGGAATATTATAAAGTTCCAAAACTCCACACTTAGAAGAATTTCCAAGTGAAACCAGTCAATGATATCCTATGGAAGGAAATTCAAGTTACTGGTAAGTACGGTTAAAATTACTTTTCAGGATCAGTACTGGGCTGAAAGATGCAGCACTGAGGTCTCTCCTGATAACAGGTGAGTAAATCGGAATTCGTAGTTCGGCTGATTTTAGAGGAATATTTGTATGTTTCAAAAATCGACACTTAGAAACTTTTTCAGCAAAAAGCAGACAATGATATCCTATGGAAGGAAATTCAAGTTACTGGTAAGTACGGTTAAAATTACTTTTCAGGATCAGTACTGGGCTGAAAGATGCAGCACTGAGGTCTCTCCTGATAACAGGTGAGTAAATCGGAATTCGTATTTCGGCTGATTTTAGAGGAATATTATAAAGTTCCAAAACTCCACACTTAGAAGAATTTCCAAGTGAAACCAGTCAATGATATCCTATGGAAGGAAATTCAAGTTACTGGTAAGTACGGTTAAAATTACTTTTCAGGATCAGTACTGGGCTGAAAGATGCAGGACTGAGGTCTCTCCTGATAACAGGTGAGTAAATCGGAATTCGTAGTTCGGCTGATTTTAGAGGAATATTTGCACAATGGTGAAGGGAGGGGGCGGGGCCTGAGGTGACATCTGTGCAAAGGCGCCCCGTGGCGCGTTTTAAGTTGGGGGATTAAGTCCCCTTGAATCATGAGGGTCCCTGGGGTCCAACTAGCCCACCCTGTACCTCCAGTATGCGCCAGGGAGCTGCGTTGCAGAGAGGTGTTCAGAGGCCACGCCCCTTTTGCACCTCTCTGCAACGCAGCTCTGTGGCGCTTTCTGGACGTACCTGGTGGGCTAGTTCGCCCCCAGGGACCCTCAGGATTGAAGGGGATTTCATTCCCCATCTTAAAATGCGCCACGGGGCCTGTTTGCACACATGTCACCTGAAGCCCCGCCCCTCCCTTCACCACTGTGCAAACGTGCCCCGTGGCGCGTTTTAAGTTGGGGGATTAAGTCCCCTTGAATACTGAGGGTCCCTGGAGTCCAACTAGCCCACCATGTACCTCCAAAAGCGCCACAGAGCTGCGTTGCAGAGAGGTGTAAAAAGGGGCGTGGCCTCTGTACACCTCTCTGCAACGCAGCCCCTGGCGCATACCGGAGGTTCCTGGTGGGCTAGTTGGCCCCCAGGGACCCCCAGTATTCAAGGGGAATTACTTCCCCTTCTTAAAACGCGCCAGGGGGCGCGTTTGCAGACTGCTGCAGGGAGGGGGCGGGGCCTCGGCACGATGCCGGTCTTTTTTTTTTTTTTGCTTTTTTCTGCCCAGGGCGTCCTTGTGGGAGCCCCTGAGCAGACCTAGGGGGTCAGGGTGTTTCTACCCTGCCCCCTTTGTGCGTTTTGCGCACTTGTTTCTTGTGTTTTTTTTTTTTTAATCAGTGGGATCCGCGCACCCTAAGCGCATCCCGCCGATTTTGAAAAAAAAAATGCTTTTTTCTGCCCAGGGGGTCCTTGTGGGACCCCCTGAGCAGACCTAGGGGGTCAGGGTGTTTCTACCCTGCCCCCTTTGTGCGTTTTGCGCACTTGTTTCTTGTGCTTTTTTTTTTTTTAATCGGCGGGATCCGCGCACCCTAAGCGCATCCTGCCGATTTAAAAAAAAAAAAAAATGCTTTTTTCTGCCCAGGGGGTCCTTCTGGGACCCCCTGAGCAGGCCTAGGGGGTCAGGGTGTTTCTACCCTGCCCCCTTTGTGCGTTTTGCGCACTTGTTTTTGTGCCTCGGTTCTACCGAGAGACAAAATGGCTGCCAACACTTCCTGGTTTGGAGTGTTGACAGCCAGCTGACAGCCAATTAGCATGCAGTTCGTGATCGGGACGGTGCGCGCAGGGTGCGCTGAGGGTACGCGGACCCTACTCGGCCATAGATATATATGTGACTTTACTTTTGATTTTCTCAGGAACTACTGAACGGATTTACACCATTTAAGCCAAAGGCACCAGTCTGAACCACGGGCTACCTCTTTGCCAAATTTGGTGTAATTCCGTTCAGCAGTTCGGGCTGTAGCTGCGACTAAAGGTTCCTATGGAAAAATGAATGGGGAAAACGCGTTTTGGGACCCCCCTTTTTTCTCGGCCCCCACTTGACGAATCAACCCGAGACTTTCAGGGTAGGAGCGGAGCGCCCCAACAAGTTGGAAACTTTCGCGAAGATTCGTCAACCGGCGCCAACGTTATTTCAAATAGAATGTCGCGGATTTCCTATGGATAATAGGTCCTAACTATAACTATCTACTGGCGACCGCCAGTAGATAATATATTGTCACTCCGATCACCTTTTCCGGAGCACTCCCGGACGAGTGCTGTAATCGCGGGGGTGTACCCACAAAATATAGACGCTCCTTTTTCTCTTCTCTCCTTAAGAAAAAAGCACTCACGGGGGCAATAGCAGTCAGTTTATTATAAGCAACAATAAACTGCTTATAATAAACTGACTGCTATTGCCCCTGTGAGTGCTTTTTTCTTAAGGAGAGAAGAGAAAAAGGAGCATATATATATATATATATATATATATATATATATATATATATAAAATAAGGGTACGTTTGTAATGTTAATTACCATGGGAATGTGTTGTTGAACCTAAGCCAGAACTGCTGGATGGATTTACACCACAAAATCGGCAGAAAGGTAGGTGTTGTTACGCAGATTGTGCTTTTTGTTATTTGGTGCAAAGCCATCTAGTAGTTTTTCAGAAATTTAAGTTGGGAATTATAGTGATATCTCTGGTTGCAAAGCCTTCGCGAAAAAAGACGAGTTCGTGCAGGGAAATGCACCGCTCTGATTGGCTGCCAACACTTCAACCAGAAAGTGTTGGCAGCCATCTTGGGACTCGGTTTCACCGTAAGAAATACCCTGACCCCCAAACCATGGTGTTGCAGTCCCCCTGGGACCCCGCCACAGCATAAAAGCATTTTTTTAAAAACAAAATTGACCATGAAATCACGATAATCGTGAATTCGCGACAAAAACGTGCAAAAAAAAGCGCTTCCTGTACAATAACCCCTGGGTGGGCCAGGTCCCGGGGACATATGCTAAATATAAGAGGAGGGTGCATGGGGCTCCCCTCCCTGGGCTTATCAAAGCCCCGTGGACTGCCACCTCCCTGGGGCACTTTTAATTATGAATGCGGGCGGGCCCACTAGTCCTGCCAGCAGCCCCAGGGATCGCCACCTCCCCGGTGCTAATTCCAATTGTGTGTGGTGGGGGGGGCCTTGTGGACTCTGTGAGAAGTTGGCCTGGTATATGCTGTCCACTAATTAAAGTGGACACCTTGCACCAATCCAAATGACCCTTATGATGTATGAGGTCAAAGATAACCTTTAGAAAGCTATCCTAGTGGTAGCTGTGGAGAGCAGGCTTCAGGCTTAATCTTGAAGGAATGTAAAGCAGCTTGTTTTACCAGAATATCACCTCCTATATTGACTAAATGAAAGGAGAACCACACAGTAGTTATATAAAAATATGTATTTATTAATATAACACTCTCTACTATCCTCTACACGAGGATAGAACACAAAGCACACAATACGAGATCAATAGAACAGTTGTAAGTAGCACAATACATAGTGGGCTCCAGGGGGAGACCAAACCATATACTAAAATAGTGGTATAACAGTCACGACTGAGATCAAGACAAGGTCTGGAGCACGTTGAATCGCTGGGACCCCAACGAACCACCCAAGGTGAGTAGACAGGGACCCCACTGAGGCCGGGTACAGTGTGGGAACACGACCGAGGGCTCCGTACAGTTCTATGGGAAAGGCGCGGTTACACTTTTAAAGTTTAAGGACCCTTCAAGGAGGACTTCGAGCAAATCCTTTGGAACTTAAGAGTTTGAAGAGCCACTCCACCCGTGGATACCGAAGTACCCGAGTTACCTATCCCAGAGGAGCCGGGTGCATAGGTCTGAAGTGGCGTCGGAAACTGCCGTCGTTCTCAATGGAGGGCTGTGAAGAAGTACTGCTGCCATGAAGGTGAAAAGGGTCCGGTGGAATCCAAGCCTGGATTCGGGAAGGAAGGAACCTGAAAGCAGAGGGGACAGAGTCTGGGTCACTTCAGAGTGACCAGGGGCTCGGTAGACTAATGCCCACCGCTGTCGGGTGCTTCAGGTGCGAAGAAGGGATGCTTGACTCTGCAGCCATGAGGACCAGGGGATGTTGAGGACAACCAGGAGCTGGAGGTGAGCTGTCCCACAAAGGATGTTCAGTGCTGAGGGGTTGGTGTCTGGCTGGAGCACCAACAAGCCTTGGCAAAAGCAACCCACGAAGGAAGGTCAAGCAGGTCACGGTGTGGACCAGCAAGGGCCAGGGGACTCACCAAGCAATGGGGAGTTAGGGCACATCTGGAGCAACCAGGAAAGCCCAACATAAATCAGGATGACCCTCTGAGGGACCCACAGGCCGAAGGACCAGGAGTCGCGAGGGGACCTCGGGCAAGATTGCAAAGTACCAGCCCACGGAGCATTCGGTGCAAGGAGGCTGGAGTTCTTTGGTGCAAATACTGCTCAGGGTCAAGACTACATGGAGTCCAATGCACAAGCTCGGGAATTGCCAACAAGCATATGCAACTGCAAATAGACGCGGTGCACAAGGGTTCTGGTTATTCAGTCCCCACGAGGGATACAGGCCTCAAACTTGCTGAGAGGGCAGAACGACCTCAAGGACCTTCAAAAACCTACCTCCTGTGTTGCTGAAATCTTCGGAGTCCGCAGGAGCTCAGGAGCAGCAGACCAGTCAGTTGCGTTAAGGTGCCTGCTAGGGCAGGGGAGTGACTCCTTCACTCCAAGGGAGATTCTTCAGTTGTCCTTAGTGCACAACAGGTCCTGGACGGAGCCTGTATGGAGCAAGGGCACAGACAAAGCTTTGGACAGAGAGGGAGACGAAGTCGGGCCCATTCGAAGTCCAGCGAGGTCCAGTGTGTCTAGACGGTCGAAGGTCAGTGTTTTTTTTTTGTAGAATCTTGTCCACGTAAAATCGAAAGTCTTACAGCCAGGTTAGCCCTTATGTACCCACGGGAGAGGGTTGGACAGATTTGGGGGACCCTCCTAAGGGAGGGTCAGGACAGAGGGGTGGTTACACACATGTCCTTTGTCCAGTTTCGCGCCAGAGCAGGAGCCAATGGCTCCCAGAACTGGTTTGAGCTGAACTATGCACAGGGACACCAAATGTGCCCCAGGTGCAGACTTTCAGGCACTCTCAGAGTGCACCCACCCAGTCCCAATACACTAAATCCTGTCTGGGAGGTGGTCACACCTCCCTGTGACAGGATGCCTATTGTGCTGCCTTACCCTGCTCGAGCGTGGCTCAGCAGCAGGAGGGCAGAAGTGTGTATCTGGTCGGCAGCATCCATTTTGTGCTGACCGGGTCGAGAAGGCTGACACGGATAGACCAGTGACCCCACGAAGCTCGCTTCTGAAGGGTGGAATCATACCTGTATGATTCCAAGGTGTTTGATACCAAACACGATATGTTTCTATGCAGCCGTTTTCGAGATAGCATTTACCGCGAGGTTATAATGCACCTCTACCTATATGTCCGGCTGAGTCACAGACAACCCGGGAGAATGGTCTCCGAAGGCTGCAGAGAGGCTTTGCTCATGCAGGGGCACCCTGTCACTAAAAACCCAGCAGCCTGCCTTCAGGATTGTTAAGGCCTGCTATAGGGGTGACTTGTAAGTTTTAAGTGTAGTGACCTATAGATATAGTAAACCTATATCTAAAGTAAGTGGTGCAAGCACCATCTTACACAGGCTGCTGTAGCAGACCTGGAGTTCCATTTTGCATGGCCTCTCGTGGGTGGCATAATACATGCTTCAGCCAATGGGAGGCCTCTGGGGTACCTATGCCCTGGGTACATGGGTACCATATACTAGGGACTGATAAGGGTACCCCAGTATCCAATCTGAAGTGTACCAAAGTACATGCATGACAATTTAAGGGAGAAAGCAGATAGACTGGGGTCCTGATTAGTAGGATCCCAGTCAGACTAGTCAAAAACCAGCAAAACACCAGGCAAAAAGTGGGGGTAACCATGCAGTCAGATCCTACCTTCCAACAGACTCCCCTGCCCCGGGGACCACCACCTCCCCGGCGATAATTCCAATTGTGTGGTGGAGGGCTCATGGACCCCTCCTGCCCTGGGGACCGCCACCTCCCCGGGGCTAATTTAAAAACATATGAGTGGGGCCTCGTTGCCCCCCTGCTCTGTGGACCGCCACCTCCACGGGGCTAATTTCAATAATATGGGGGACTCTCACGGACCCCCCCGACCGTGGGACCACCATCTCCACGGGGCACAAAGTTTTTTTTTTAAAGTAATGCGGAGAAGGCTGTAGAGCCTCCCCTGCTGCCCCAGGGACCGCCACCTCCCTGGGGCACAAATTCAATAATTAAGGGGGTCCGTTGCGGACCCCAGCCCTGGGGACTACCACCTCCCTGGGACTTAATTCACAAAGAAGGGGGGCTGCGCTGCCCCCCTCCAGGAGCCCCACATGGCCCTGGGAACCGCAACCCCCCAGGGCTGGCTCCAGCAATGTCCCGGGGTGCCCACCCACGTGGCCCCCTCCCTTTTTTTTAATAAATGATTTTTTTTTAAAGGCAGGCCCTGGGGGTCCAGGGAAAGGGGGCCTTGCAGCCCCTCTTCCTAAACAAATAGAGAAAAAAATGAAAAAAAGCTGGCAACTCACCGGAGGCCCGCCCCCTTTCTCCACTACTCTGCCAATGCGCCTCCTGGCATGCTCCCGGTTGGATGATGAAGTCCCCTTGGCTGCTGAGGGTCCTTAGGGGCCAACAAGACCTCCTGTTACCTCTAGTAAGTCCCACACAGTGGGATTGCTGAGAGGTGGTCGGAGGCCATGCCAACGAGTAGTGTGCCAGGAGGCGCATTTGCAGAGTGGTGCAGAAAGTGTGCGTGGCCTCTGATGACCTCACAGTAATCTACCTGTGTGGGTCTTACTGGAGGTAACAGGAGGGCTAGTTGGCCCCTAAGGACCCGCAAGAGGTAAGGGGACTTCACCCCCAACTAGTAGTGCGCCAGGAGGCACGTTTGCAGAGTGGTGGAGAAAGGGGGCATGGCCACTGAAAACCTCTTAGCAAACCCACCGTGTGGGAATTGCTGGAGGTAACAGGAGGGGTAGTTAGCCCCCAAAGACCCTCAATAGCCAAGGGGAATTCACCCCCCTACTAGTAGTGCATCATGAGGCGCGTTTGCAAAGTGGTGGAGAAAGGGGGCATGACCTGCTATCAGGTCTCAGCAATCCTGCTGTGTCGGACTTACTGGAGGTAATAGGAAGGGTAGTTGGCCCCCAAGGAGGTCCTTGGGGGCCAGCTACCCCTCCTGTTATCTCCAATAAATCCCACACAGATGGATTGCTAAGAGGCCTTCAGAAACCACGCCCCCTTTCTCCACCACTCTGCAGACGTGGCTCGTGGTGCACTACTGTTTGGGGGATGAAGTCCACTTTACTCCTGAGGCACCTAGGGGGCCAAGAAGCCCTCCTGCTACCTCATGTAAGTCCTACACAGTGGGATTCCTGAGAGCTGGTCGGAGGCCCAGCACTCATTCTCCACCACTCTACAAACACGACTACTAGTTAAAAAACCACTGAAATTCACTGAAAAAAGCCAAAGGTTACAGGGACGTTATAGTTAGGAAATGGAATTAAAAAAACCTTAGAAATTTGAGATGTCATCAGTGATGTCACTGACCATGTCATGAGTGATGTAATATTTGAGGTCATAAGCAGTGCATTGCAGGGTGCGCGAGTTATTGTTAGCTTAGCTATGCCCTTTAGATCCTACTTTGCCTCGGGTCTCATCAAACGCTGCTTCTGAACTTGTGGTTTATTTTGTAAGGAGTTCAAGGGCCTAATGTATCAAGATCAATAATAAGAAATCGTAAATCACATCAAATAACGGTTTGCGATTTAGTAAAGAGGGTCTTTCCGAGCATCCAGACCTCTCCCGATGTCCGAGAGAGTTCTCTCTGAGCCTCAAAGTAAAGATTTTTTCATGTATGGCAGGTTGCTTCTGACATTGTTTCTATGGGAAGAAAGTTTGTGCTAGTTTAATGTTTTCAGGAGAAGACCACAAAACAAGGCGGGGCTGAAACACATTAACACCAGTCTTCAAGGACAAAAAAAAGAGACTTATTTTACTAAAAAGGGAATCACCAAAGGACTAAAAAACTATCGTAGCCTTCCAGAGTTTCACCAGAGTCCAAGATACCCAGACATTTAGAGTAGCATATGGAAAGAAAATTGTGGATTTTCACAGTGGCGGCCGGCACGGATCGCAGGCGTTGGGGCAGGGTGGGAGGGGGCGTTTGAGTGGGTGGGGAGGAGGGGGGAATGTAAAAACAATTGAAAAACCCACCTTATCGCTGCTGCGTCGCTCTTCCGCTTCAGGACTCAGGAACCAGGAAACAGCCAGGCTCCTCTGACCAATCACAACTCTGCAATGCAGCGGTGTGATTGGTAAGCACCCTGGCTCCCCTGACCAATCACAACACTGCAATGCAGCGTTGTGATTGGTCTTAGCGTTGTGGTTCGACGCTCAGCCAGGAACATGGAGCCCTGGCATGTTCTCGTTCAGGCTGTAATGCAGCCTGAGTGGAGAACAGGGAAAGTGCGCATGACTGTTTGGCCGGCCCGAGAGGGACGGCCAAACAGTCATGTGCTCTTAGGAGTGGGCAAACCACTCCTCCCCTGCCCTAGAAACTTTTTTATATGCAACCTGCCATCCATGAGAAAAACGTTACTCTATCCAAGTCTTTTGTGACTACAACTTTATTTTGTTTAATCACGCACTCTTCACTCACTGGTGAGTGGTCCAACCTCCTTTGTTTTTAAGAAACCACCTCCCCCCCTCTTTTTGGAGTAATGAAATTGTTAGAGGATGGGGCATTTTAACAGAGCACTAATAGATTGTACATTTTTTATGGTGCAGGCCTGGACATTAATTCAACAAAATTCATCAGGTAGTGAAATTGACATCACATAACCTGTGTTCCCCCAACCAGTCATAGCATTTTGACATTCTCTCAACTTTCTTCCCAGTAGCTTCACAGGAGTTGATGGCATTTGATATTTGACCCAAGTGTCTCTACAGGAAGCGACATCATTGTAGTAAACAAAGACATATAAGTGCACAAGCAAGAAAATAACAAAATGTTCCTAAAGGAAAAAAGAAGTATCATATAGCTATCACCTATATATCAACTATGGTGCTGCTACCATAAGTTTGAGGTGTGGTCCTAGTAAGCCACGGGAGCAGCCGTCGTCCACCATGCTAGAGCTGCCATATAACACTTGTCCATGGACTGCCCCAATGCTTAGATATTGTTTCAAATTTTCAAATGCCTCTGCATTTGCTGCAATGTCCAGGCACAGACCCAAGTGTCCAGTCATCTCCATCATATGCACAACTAACACCTTGAGAGGTATAGCCTTATTATTACCAGGTATAGCCTGAAATTCCCTGTGCAACTTCATAAAGTGCAGGTTCCCTGTTCCCCTCCAAATGTGTGTAGGTTTAGCTTCACATCACCAGTACAGCATCTTCTTGTACAGGATTATTTTCTAAAGTCAATTGTAGCCTTGCATGTCTGGTACAACCTTGCATCTGCAAGTGTTGCTTCAAGTGCCTGGTTCATCGTTCCCATGCACAGGCCTAACGTCGAATGTACAACACAGTCTTCTCAATGTGATGATATATCTGCAAACGATCAGTGCAACCGCTGCATGCACGTTTTGCCCCATGCGTCCAGCACAACCTCACCAAGTTCTTGCATGGGATCAAATGCACAGCACAACCTTCCCATGCACAAGTTTAGCCATAAATGGTTAGGCAGTATCCCCATAAATAGGCTTAGCCTCAAATGCTAAACACGACATCCCGAAGGGCAGGTATAACCTCAAATTACCAGTGTAGCCTCTCTGTGTATGGCCTCAAATCTTCATTGTAGTCTCCCCATGCATAGATTTAAAGGCAGATGCCCAGCACACCCACTCCCTGCACGGGATTATCCACACAGCATGGCCCAGCCTACCTTAGCACAGGTGTAATCTTAAATGTCCAGTGCAGCCTCCCCATGCCCAGGTTTTAACACAATTGCCTAATTCAACATCCTTGTATGCAACTAAGTGCTCGAACGCAAGTTCGACCTTAGTTGTCCAGTGCAGTCTTACTGTAATATACCAAAATTAACACTCACTGCTTGCTAGTAATATCCCCATGTGGGCGATAAATACTTCCTCAATTGGGACTCATTGCCTTGGTGGTGGAAAGTGTGGGTAAGTCTTTGTGGGCCTCTACATTGTCACTGGTAGCACAGCACACTGCAGATGTGTTCACCTAGGTTTGCTAGTGTTAATGTACAGTGGGCTGTTTTCCCTCTGTCATTCACGTTAACTGTTTTTATTGTTGAGGTTTCCACTGGCTGGGCCTGAGTGGGATCATTCTTCCCTTCTCCAGTTACTTTGGAGGCAATGCTACTTCTTCCCTGGAAGCGTCACAGCGCAATACGCTAGTTATTCCTGGGCTCTGATATACATCCACCACCATTTATCATGGTACTACCAGGTAGCTTTTTCATAATCACTTGGACTAGGGGAATGCAGGCCGCTAAAAAGCGCTACTGAATTCACTCATTCCATAGGCATAGGAGGACCACTTAGCCTTGTTTTAGGAATTTCACATAATAATCGGGTAAGGGGCAAATTTCAGAAGGTCTAGAGGCAACACTTTTTCTCTACTACCTTTTCAGCTGATGCTAGTGGGGCCTTAATCTGGTTGACAGTGGGAGTCCCTTTTGAACTGAGAGCTACTCTGATAGATGGGGAGGGCAGATTCATCTCAGTTGAGGGCAAGTTAGATGCTGCTACTGTGCTGACTGGCAGTGTTTACTTCCCAATACACTGCAACACACTTTCCTGTGCTGATTTTAAGAACAGCTTGCCTAGTGGGTACATATTCCATGGATCCTGGATGGGGGTCATTTCAATTGCATATTAGACACCATACTAGATAGGTCAATTTCACCATTGCTGTAGGTTCCAACAGGTAATAAGACAAGGGAGAGGACTCCCAGGCCCGAACTGAGGGGGAGATTGTGGGGGAGCAGCTTTTCAGGAATCCCTCAGGGCTGCACGGGATGTGAGCAGCTGCTCAATCTGAGTGACTGCAATGCCTAGGCTCCCACCAAAGGGGACAGGATGAATAAGCTAATAGCTTGAATTGTTTATCGAGAGCACTGGCATGCACTTATCCAATTGCTTCAGACAAGGAACTATTTTGTGAACTCAGCAAGAAATTCATGATGTCTTTTACGTGCACTATCATGTGCTCTACTATGGCTTGACTGGTGGCAAGGATACAATAGACGAGGATTTTTTTGAGAAACTGCCTTTACCTAGGGTTCCTCCCGATTTGAGGGAGGAAATGGAAGCTCCTAACTACGTCCAAAATACTGGGGAGGCTATCCGAGAGTTAGCCACCTGCAAAACACTAGGAACCGATGGGTTGCAGTTAGAATTTTGTCAAACCTTTGCCGAAGCATTGGCACCAAAATTGATCCTTCTATAAGCTTCTGAGGGTGTATTGCAGCCATTGCTTAGGGAGTAATTTAATTCTAAGGCAAGTAATTTATACCTAAGTAAAGTTGCAATCCCTTGGACCCTTCCTCCACAGACTGATATCTATTCTGAACTCTGATTATAAAATTCCTAGCAAGGTTTTGACAAGTTGTATTTTGCCTGCACTCCCCACTTGATCCACCCTGATCAAAATGGCTTTGTGCTTGGGAGGTGCACATCCTTAAACATTAGGAAATCGTACTGAATCATGGAGGCAGCAACTCCGATGTTGCCTTGTTTGACCTCCCTTTTCCTCGACATAGAAAACCTGTTAGATACCCTGGTTTGGGAGTACTTGTCTCTAGTGCTGGCTCGATTTGTTTTTGGAGAACGCAGGAACGCATCATGCAACACATTTGGTTGCTCTACATGAGCCCTTCTATTAGAGTCCAGAGAGGCCAGCTGATATCTCCCCCATTTGAGGTTCAGAGGGGAACCTGGCAGGGGCGCCCCCTATATTGGAGGAGCGTGCCTGGGGCATCCAGTTAACTGACAGAACTCACAGGGTATCTCTATGTACAGATGACATTATGGTCTACATCAGAGACATTGATGGTGATTACACAATCATGGTGTGTATCCTTGTGGGCTTCAGTTCAGCTTCCAGACTGCGGGTCAGTTGGTATAAATCCTGTCTCTTCCAGCTGCACCCGATACTATCCCGTCCTGTCTTGACCTGGAAGGCGGCAGGATCATCTGGGATGGTATCTCCTTTCCCAATAAGCCTTTTGGATGGTGCTTCCTATATCAGTCATTGGATATATCACCTTGGCTAAAATTATGATGCTTCCCTGCCTCCTGTACTACTTTGCCAACCTCCCCTTTCGCCTCAATAGGAAGTTCTTTTGAGACAATAAATTTGTTAGGTATTGTACTGTTAACTAGAAGAACTTTACAAATACATTAACAAACACCTCGCCAAATACTATTACAAAACCTCAACATCAAATATCAACTGCATTAAAGAATATTCTATTTGCCTTAGGAGCCAACACGTTGAAGAACATAAATATGTTGCTTAAACAGTTTCAGAGAACCCCAAAAACATTTATGGATAAGAAACGATATTAGCTATGAATTGTTCAGATGAGTTTTAGATAAGGTGACCTGCTTTAATCAGAGATAGCCATTTGGTCATTCATTCTGTATATCATTTTTTTAAGTCGACTTACAGTACTTTTCAGTTAGCCATTGTTTTAGGGTTGGAGGATCGAGGGATTTCCAGTGGTCTCTGATTCATATGGCACTGTGAGTGAGGTAGAGAGTGATAGTGCCCACTGGGAAGTAACCCCCACTATGTCTATAAAGTTATGCAGTATGGCTAGTTTCATTGTGGGGGCAAAAGAGAAGTCACTAATTGATAACATTTTTTAACAGGAGGCCAATAGTGGGTGATGTTTGGGCATTCTCAGAGTCTACGAGTCAGGGTATCTTCTCTTTGTAAGCATCACAAATTGTTCTTAGCAAAGCTAATTTTCACCCTAAAGAATGATGAGGAGGTCCAGCACCAATTCTGCAATATTTTGTAGTTAAATTTGAGTCTGGTCTCTCTTAGACTCTTAACCAGTTGTCCCATTAAGTCAGCTCATTCAGCCTCAGTATATTCATAGGAGACGTTCTGCTGCCAGTGTTAGCATACATTTTGCATGAGTGTTATAGAGAAAGAGTGGCGTACAATGCCTTGTTATAAGCCTAATATCACACCTTGGTGCTGATCCCACATCTCAATGTACATCAGTTTCAAGAATATATGTATTTCGATTGCGTATAGACCTAGTCTTTTTAAGACAGTTGTACAATTGGCTATATCTTCTATATCTTCCGAATAACTGGTATTCCTCGCATAGGGTTATAAACAATTTTAATCATCCTCTTTTAAGCATCTCTTATAGGGTGTGTCTGCCCACCACCTTCCATATTTCCATATTAAAGGAGTGGCCACCATTTTGGATGAATCATTTTTCCAGATAAGAGCTGACTTATGTGTTAGTACATTAGTTTTTTACATACTGTGCTCCATGCCGAAAGAGTAGACATGATCAGCGGGTCCTTTGTATTATTGATGATACTTTGTAAAGTACACCAATGCCTGTAGCGCTACCCATCATGGATCGTTCTGCTGGTACCCATATTGCTACAGGTTTAGAAGGGGCATCAGAATAAACTCATTGTGGCAGCTGGTGGGTTAGATGATAGGACCCCATATGTGGCAGTCGCAGACAACCTGATGCAGTTGCTGCATGCAGCTTGTGGGTCTTTCAGCAGGGTTTTGTTGTGCTCATTCGAAGCTGGAAATTATATTGTTGGTGCTAATTAGTAGTTTCTTCAGAATTCGAATGGACAGCATATTGAATGGTAATTAAAGCGAGTGACTATGGTCCTTTCAATTATTTGAAATTTACCCCTTAGAAAGAGATGTAAGTGGGACCATCTGGAAAAATCATTGTTCAATAAGGGTGCTATATTATCCACCACCAAACGCTTCAACACCCTATTTACAAAGATTCCCAAGTATTTTGGTCCTTCTGATGTCCATTTGAAATCTGTAACCTCTATAACGCACTGGTCATAACTTTAGCTGCTGGGCGTACTTCAGTTTATCCCAAGCCTGCCAAGACACAGATCTGTCTATCAGAGAAAATAAGGCCGAATCAGAAGTCCTCAGTTTTTTGGGAGTCCATAAGATGTTGTCTGCATAAATCAGGCATTTGGATTTACCCACAATAGTGACTGTGTCATTGATATTCGTGTGTAAGTGAATGGCATTAGAGAGAAGTTCAAGGGCTAGCAGGACAGCAAGTGCCACAGGGGCTCCCTTGTCTCGTGCTCCTCTGTATTTGGAATGTTTCCCGCTGTTTATTCTTGTTCTTTTATTTGTGTCATTTATTCTTCCTTTTTTTAATTGTGTAGAGCTGTGTGACTAAAAATATAGGTATTTCCAAGTCCGGTCCTCTCCATATTGCGGAAATGGTACAGTGTCTCTTCTCGATTAAACAATAATAACTTTAATGCCACAAATGGTTAGAGGAGTTGAGTACAGGGTGATTCATAATAATAAGAATAAGAATACAAGCTGCAAAAATTATAATACTTCAAATTAAATTAAAATAAATATGATCCTGATATTAATCACCTGCAATAAATCTCATGGTCAATAATGCTATCGAAGAAACCCCAAACCCAATAATACACTACTTACTTAGTTCTCCATTTGTTTTGATGTGTGCTTGCATGATAATTGCCAATGAGCCTAAACACATTAAAAGCTGCATCTTGGGCCAAAATTGGATGGTGTATATCTGAGTCTGGTTTCAAATTTCTATGTTGTTGTGCAACATAAGCATAACTCAAGCAGCAACCACAGTCCTTGTCAGGGCAAGGAACAAGCAAACCCCAGATTAACCTGTGTTCAACCCTCTGAAAGGTTGGGACAGAGCAGTCAGGCTAAAGTTGGAGGCAGTGTGTAAAGTATTTATGTAGCACTTCAAACAGTAATAACTTGAAAACACACCACAAGAAAAATCTGACACGACGTTAGAGTAAATTTTAATAAATAAATCAAGACCAAATCGACAAAAATCCAATCAGTGGAACCGGAGATATGCAATTTTAAAGATTTAAGCGAAAATAGTGCCAAAAAGCACAAAACACTAAGGGGCCGATTCCGATTCGGGCCGGAAAACGTACTGACCGACTCGGTATGGGAATATAGTCCGACCGACACGTACTGGCGCTGCCCGATCCGCCTAGTACGATGCAATGCATGTGAATTACGACCGACTCGTACGGAACACAAGCCGAACGACCGAACCGCACGGAAACCAGCTATCCGGCCGGGAAACAATGTGAATCGAACCGACCGACACGCACCAGGAAAGAACCCGACCGAAACGTACCCGCAAACTCCGACCCACGCAGTACGATGCAATGCGTGTAAAACCAGACCCAGTCGCACGGAGCTCAAGCCGTACGACCGACACGCATACAAAACGGAGCCGAAGCAACCCAATACTCCGCGACCAACGCGTACGCCGCACATGAAACCCATCAGAAACACAGCGTGAAAGACTCGGAGAAGCTCGCACGAGCCAACTGCAGCGTCCGACTCCGTCAGAAGAACGTCTCCTACATGCCCAGAAACTACAAAGCAAAAAATACAAAAAAAAGGGCCAAACAAGCAATGACAAAGTCAATAAATACTGGGGGGGGGGAAATGGAACAAAGACACACCCACAACTCCACCCATATAAAGGTCACAAATCCCTACCATGATCCTTTGCAAATTCAACTGACCTGCCAGCACAGAACACCATCAGACAGCAACTACAGACACACCCACAACTCATCCATCACACAAGCCACACACCATTAGCACCTCCCTAATAGCACCCTCACATACACCCAGCAAAACTGACACTCACCTACCCTCACTTGCACACTCACACACTCATCAATCCCCACCACCACCACCCATCACCATGCCCCAAAGAAGAATCCAAAGTTCCTAGACAGTGAATTGGAAGTGCTGGTAGATGAAATCCTCAGGGTAGAGCCACACTTGTTTGGTACACTGGTCCAACAGACCCCCATGTCGCAGAAAACCAAGATGTGGGAGAGGATCGTCGACAGGGTGAACGCACAATCACCATGTTTGCGCACAAAGGAAGACATCCAGAACAGGTGGTATGATGTGCGCAGGAGGGTCAAGGCCCTACTCAAGAAGGATTACACCTTGAGCCATCGCACCGGCAGTGGCCCTCCTGCCAAACCAGTATACCTCAGGCCCTGGGAGGAGAAGGTGCGGGCCATCCTACCACCAGAGAGCGTACATGGACTATCAAACATCCCAGAGCCTGGTGAGTACACAACCAATATACCCAATATCGTGTGACAATACACACACATCACTGTCAAGGGGATAGTGAAACCATGCACCGTCAGCAAAGCCACAGTAACCAAAACATAATCATCCCAAGATGTGTATGTTAGTTAGACAAACACAATACCTGCCATCCCATACTGAAATGTAACTGTGTCATGACATGTACAAACCCAACAACAAATAGAGCAAGGCAGCGGCACAAATCTAACTAACAAACACTGTCAGACATTTTGCCACCACTAGAACACCACCTCACAGGGAAGCTCACTGAAAGGAAGGAATTCTGTGTATGCTGGTGAAGTCAGTGTAGCCAATAGCATGATGGGAGTCGTAGTCACAGATATTGGTCACCTCACAATTGGCCCATCAACACCACTCTGAACCATGCTCACATCACAGGGAGTGGAAAAGAACTGACAAGATGGCTGACACTGGGTACTGCTGTGGGGAGCACAAGGCCCTGCTGGGAACTGTGCACCAACCAACAGCAGGACACCACTGACTGACATCCTGAAAGCAAACTTGCACTCCCTGCAATGGAAGCACGTTCCATGGTGGGATATCTGGTTGGGTGGGAAGGAGGACTGACAGCACTGACCATAGTTACCAGCAGCTTTTCTCACACACCCCCTTAACACAAACTCCACACAACTCACCTGGGAGAATGCATTGCCTCACACACTAATTAAAAATCCCACAAAGAACCAACACCCTGGGTTATGCTGTGTGAAGCACAGGGACACTTTTGGGACTTGTAGCCAAACTAATGCAAGGACAACACTGTCAGCCATCCTGGCAGCACAGGCACACTACCCCACAGGGAAGCAGAGTCAAAAGGAAGGAAATATGGGCATGCTGGGAAGGGGGGTGTAGGCAATAGCATGATGGGAGTGGTAGTCACAGCTCAATATCCCCCACCCACATGGCCCGGCAAGCTCACACTGAAGCATGCATACCTACCAGGGAGTGAAAAGCCACTTCAAAGATGTCTGACACTGGTGCTCTGTTGTGGGGAGCACAAGGCCCTGCTGGGAACTATGCACCAATAAACAACAGGACACCACTGTCAGCCATCTTGCCATTGCTGTCACACTCACACACAGTGAAGTCCACTCAAAAGGAAGGAAGTATGGACATGCTGGGAAGGGGGGTGTAGGCAATAGCATGAAGGGAGTTGTAGTCACAGATATTGGTCACCCTCACAATTGGCCCATCAACACCACTCTGAACCATGCTCACATCACAGGGAGTGGAAAAGAACTGACAAGATGGCTGACACTGGGTACTGCTGTGGGGAGCACAAGGCCCTGCTGGGAACTGTGCACCAACCAACAGCAGGACACCACTGACTGACATCCTGAAAGCCAACTTGCACTCCCTGCAATGGAAGCACGTTCCATGGTGGGATATCTGGCTGGGTGGGAAGGAGGACTGACAGCCCTGACCATAGTTACCAGCAGCTTTTCTCACACACACCCTTAACACAAACTCCACACAACTCACCCGGGAGAATGCATTAATTCAAACACTCTAATTAAATATCCCACAAAGAACCAACACCCTGGGTTATGCTGTGTGAAGCACAGGGTCACTTTTGGGACTTGTAGCCAAACTAATGCAAGGACAACACTGTCAGCCATCCTGGCAGCACAGGCACACTACCCCACAGGGAAGCAGAGTCAAAAGGAAGAAAATATGGGCATGCTGGGAAGGGGGGTGTAGGCAATAGCATGAAGGGAATTGTAGTCACAGATATTGGTCACCCTCACAATTGGCCCATCAACACCACTCTGAACCATGCTCACATCACAGGGAGTGGAAAAGAACTGACAAGATGGCTGACACTGGGTACTGCTGTGGAGAGCACAAGGCCCTGCTGGGAACTGTGCACCAACCAACAGCAGGACACCACTGACTGACATCCTGACAAGCAACTTGCACTCCCTGCAATGGAAGCACGTTTCATGGTGGGATGTCTGGCCTGGGGGGAGGAGGAGTGCCAGCTCCGACTACAGCTACCAGCAGGCCCTTACACACACACCACTTCCACTAACTCCAAACAACACACCTGGGACCGTGCTCCACAAGAGAGTGAGTGAAAAGCCACTTCCAAGATGTCTGACACTGGCCTCAGCTGTGGGGAGCACAAGGCCCTGCTGTGAACTGTGCACCAACAAACAACAGGACCACACTGTCAGCCATCTTGCCATTGCTGTCACACTCACACACAGTGAAGTCGACGCAAAAGGAAGGAAGTATGGGCATGCTGGGAAGGGGGGTGTAGGCAATAGCATGATGGGAGTGGTAGTCACAGCTCAACATCCCCCACCCACATGGCCCGGCAAGCTCACACTGAAGCATGCACACCTACCAGGGAGTGAAAAGCCACTTCAAAGATGTCTGACACTGGTGCTCTGTTGTGGGGAGCACAAGGCCCTGCTGGGACCTGGGCACCAACCAACAGCAGGACACCACTGACTGACATCCTGATAGTCAACCTGCACCCACTGCAAGGATGGCATGCTTCACAGTGGGATAACTGGGCTGGGGGGAGAAGGAGGGCCGGATGTCAACCAAATACCACCAATGCTGGCCATGCACACACCTCAACATTTACATTGAAATGCTTCAGGTTGGCAGGACAATGTGCTACACCAATATCAACCACTGACTGTGACAACTTAGGACAATGCAATGTACAGGCCCGCATCCAGAGGTACAGTCACAACTGTCAGGTGTTTGAACCATTGATGCCTGTAGAAACATAACATACATTGTGTGTCTCTTCCAAAAACAGGTGATGATGGGGACACAGCAGCAGATGATGAGGAGTCCCTGTCCCAGGCTCCGGGGACCCTGAGCTCTCTGGTGTGGAACAGCCTCTGCCCTCCTCGGATGGCGAAGACCTACCTGGCCCCTCCGGTGTGAGTCATCATACAGCACCAGCAGGACCACCATCTGCACCCCCTGCACCCACTCCTCCAACATCTGCCAACACACAGACCACCCCCGCCGACACGGACAGACCAAGGACCACCAATGATAACAGCACAGGGACCACGGCCCACCGTGAAGCAACGGACAACAACCCCAGTCCCAACCCCCAAGGGGGCCTAGGGTCACCTGTGCGTGCCACCGCAGGTCCCGCACGTGTGGCCAGGGGTGGTGGGAGGGGTGGTAGGCAGAGGTCGCTGTTTGCAGAGGGGTCTGGACTGCATGATGACCCACAACTGGCACGCATTGCTGATGCGTACCAGAATAGCACCGGAGAGGTCAGCCAGGTAGTGGGGATCCTCAAGGACATTCAACAGCAGCAGGCTGCCCATCATGCCCGCTTGGACTCCCACATGTCCCGTGTGGAGACACACATGTCTGGCATAGAGTCCAAGTGGGACACATTGGAACAACTGACAGCGGTGCAGAGGGACATATTGACATGCCTCCGCCAGATTAGCACCAACATGGCCACACCTCCCTGTGTGCCCACAACATCTGGTGCTGCAACAACTGCAACTGCCACAGGGAGGGAGGATGACACTGGCGGAGAGTCCTCTGCACCGCAGCGGCCTGCACGTGAGGGTCCCCCCAGAAAGAAGAGGGGTCATCCGAGGAAGGAAAACTGAGAGGCCGATGGCCATGTACATCCCCCAGGAACCCAACACCTGTTCTGGAAATTCTCCTTTGTGTGCAAACTGTTCACCCTGTCGAATGCAACCCAACTCTCCCACATGAAATGGGGAGTTTAAGTTGGACCAATGTATCAGATGACTGTGGACTTTACTCAGGACATTTCTGCTACCAACACTTCCAACTCATCTGGGAACTTTGGATTCCAATCCCACTGTACAGCACCCACCATCCTGTGCACTATCCTCACACATGTATGTAAATAAACTCACTAATACACCATACTTGCCTCTGTTGTGATTCCAACGTGGTATTTTGTCATGGAGATGATGATCTGCTAAATGACACTGTGCATGCTAACTGCTACAGCAAGTTCAACACCGTCATGTGAGTCATGGCGACATGACACATATGAGGGAGACACACCACTAGGGCTACACAACACATACACACCAGGGCCATCTGACTCATCGCCTACACTGATGTTGCCAGGAAATACAGTGGAATGCACAGACACCACACCTCTTCAGAGTCTGTGTTAACTAGCCCACAGGTGAAGTAAGCAAATGTCAGACAGATGTGTGACCACAGACAACGCACATCCCAAAGTGAAGCACAGGTTTATTACACATTTGCAACATGTTGTTTCCACTACAGATGCAAGGTAATCCCACGTGGCAGTGGCCACACAGTCACCAAGTGTAGAGGAAATAAAGTCCAGGGGTGTGTGGCACATCACCTGCAGGCAAACGACTGCTTCCACCCTGGAAGTTGAATCATGGTGTCGGGGGATCACAGTTGACCAAACAACTCTGAAAGTACCCTGTGAAGGTCAGACATGACACACAGTCAAAAGCACTGAAGAACAGGACAGAACTGCAATACTCATGCCCAATACATGTCACAAGATACCTACACAAGACAAAGTCAGCATGTCAACACTGTTGGGGAGTACAGACTACCTGTAAGGACACATCGCTGCACGCATACAGTCAAGTAGCACATGGCCACACTCAAACAGCAACAGAGCACCACCAACACATATCATGCAAACTCAAATCATTGACATACCAACTCTGTATACTCACATTCAGCTGAAGAAGTTGGCGATGAGCTGTGTGCGGACATCACCCTCATCATCATCATCATCACTGGCATCGTGGCCCAGGCCAGGATCCTCCACAGGTGGCGGATGTTGGTCATCGTCATCCAGGATGAGAGGCAACTCCTTCCGCACTGCCAGGTTGTGTAGCATGCAGCAGACGATGACAATCTTGCACACCTTTGCAGGGGCATATGGGAGGGCCCCTCCTGTCTTGTCCATGCAGCGGAAGCGGCTCTTCAGGAGACCAAATGTCCGCTCGAGCACTCTCCTTGTCCGACCATGTGCCTCATTGTAGCGCATCTGGGCTGGTGTCACAGGGTTCCTGAGGGGTGTCAGCAACCACGGCATGTTGGGGTATCCGGAGTCACCCACATACAGACAATTGCACATTAGCTGAGTTGGAAAAGAGGGTGGAATACAACATTGCAGAACACACACAATGGTACAAAGTCAGCACCCACCAACAAGCCAGGCACGCTGGTTCGGCATCTGTGACATCATCCTCGGGATGCAACTACTCCTCATGACGTAGGCATCGTGTGCAGAACCGGGGAAACGTGCACACACATGTGAGATGCTCATATCTGCAAGACATACCACCAGGGCATTGATAGAATGGTAATGTTTCCTGTTCCTGTATGCTTGCTCATGTGCCTGTGGTGGTACCAAAGCCACATGTGTCCCATCAATGGAGCCGATGACATGTGGCATCCTCCCCAGGGCATAGAAGTCACTCTTCACGTCAGTGAGTTGTTGACGTTTAGGGAAATAGATGTAGTGGTTCAAGTATCTCAACATCGCCTCCAAAACATCACGTAGCACACGGCTGAACATGGTCTGTGACATCCCACCTGCAGACGCCACAGTGTGTTGAAAGGTACCGGTGGCAAAGAAGTGTAGGGCTGCCATCACCTTCACCTTGGGGGTCAGCGCTGCAGGGTATGGCCGGCCAGGTTGCAAATGTGGGGCCAAGCGCACCGCCAATTCCTCAATAAGCGGCCTGTAGAAGCGGTACCGTCGGATGCAGTCACGTTCCACCATGGTTGCAAGGTCAGGGAATGGTCTATGGACAGCTGGTGCCCTGCAGTGCATAGGTGAACAAAGAAAGATTGTCAGTCACCCCACATATGTGGCATTGACCATACTCAATATCACATGATACCTCATTACGAGACACAAGTACTTGATGTGTGTGCCGTTCTATATGGACATATATGGTACCTACATGGCCAACATCTAACATCTCAGTTCAACATGTGTTGACAACAAGTTCCAGTTGTGCTATGGCAAATCATTCGGCTGTGTCACAGTACCAATGTACTGCTGTCACGTTCCAAACACACATCACAGTGACAAGTGAGGACAGATGTGCCCCAGGCATCACAGCTCTTTGACAGGTAGATTCCCAGGGACCCTGTATTGCCACATGGACACTGGCATGACATGGTGTATCATGTACACGTCAGCAAAACAACCATGACTCACACAAGTAGTGGCCCCTGTTGCCTCTGCAGGACAGACATGGACGTCTGTGACACACACACGCACAACATCAAAGTCGATGCACAAACAACGTGGATGTGGAGACTGTCTCCCATTGTGCACATGGAATCCAAGACATATGAAACACAACATGCACACAGACTGTGGAGGGCCATCACAATTGTGGCAATGGGTCACCCTGTGACATACATACCATCCCACATGGGACTCAGGGTGTATGTGACATAACACACACATACACAACCTGGAGATGTGACCATGCCACATGCTCTGAGATGAACAGTTGCACATCACAGTGCTCATGTGCACAACACACAAAGGATTCTGTCCCCATGAACACGTGCACAGCCTGGGAGTGGCTGCCCCCAAGTGCCACCCAACAAACCACATGTTGACCCCCATACACACACAGGTAATGCAGCCTTACATGCCTTAGGATACAGTGTGGATAGGCTGTGGTGTTGTAGGTGTGCCCCTGAGTCCCTGGCAAGTAATTGTGGCTGGCATACGTTCACCAGTGACAACCATGGTGACATATGCGAGTGACTTGTGCAGGGACGCGTCGTACAGCAATGGACCGATTGTTGCGCACGCATTGGCCATTGCATATGATGTGGACGGATGCGTGTTGTCATCCGATGTACGCGTTGTACAGCAATGGACCGATCGGTGTGCACGCATTGGCCATTGCATATGATGTGGACGGATGCGTGTTGTCATCCGAAGTACGCGTTGTACAGCAATGGACCGATCGGTGTGCACGCATTGGCCATTGCATATGATGTGGACGGATGCGTGTTGTCATCCGATATACGCGTTGTACAGCAATGGACCGATCGGTGTGCACGCATTGGCCATTGCATATGATGTGGATGGATGCGTGTTGTCATCCGATGTACGCGTTGTACAGCAATGGACCGATCGGTGTGCACGCATTGGCCATTGCATTTGATGTGGACGGATGCGTGTTGTCATCCGATGTACGCGTTGTACAGCAATGGACCGATTGATGCGCACGCATTGGCCATTGCATATGATGTGGACGGATGCGTGTTGTCATCTGATGTACTCGTTGTACAGCAATGGACCGATCGGTGCGCACGCATTGGCCATTGCATATGATGTGGACGGATGCGTGTTGTCATCCGAAGTACGCGTTGTACAGCAATGGACCGATCGGTGCGCACGCATTGGCCATTGCATATGATGTGGACGGATGCGTGTTGTCATCCGATATACGCGTTGTACAGCAATGGACCGATCGGTGTGCACGCATTGGCCATTGCATATGATGTGGACGGATGCGTGTTGTCATCCGATGTACGCGTTGTACAGCAATGGACCGATCGGTGTGCACGCATTGACCATTGCATATGATGTGGACGGATGCGTGTTGTCATCCGATATACGCGTTGTACAGCAATGGACCGATCGGTGTGCACGCATTGGCCATTGCATATGATGTGGACGGATGCGTGTTGTCATCCGATATACGCGTTGTACAGCAATGGACCGATCGGTGTGCACGCATTGGCCATTGCATATGATGTGGACGGATGCGTGTTATTTTTCGAAATACGCGTCGTACAGCAATGGTCCGATCGGTGCGCACGCATTGGATATGGCCTGACATGGCAACGCGTTTTCGAAGCTTTAACGAGTCTGATGCAGTGAATTCAGTTGGCCACCCACAACAATGTTGCAAATTCATGGGTGTCATGAAGTTGAACTTTTGAAGGATGCTGTGGGCGTGTATAAGTGGTGCAATTCCATGGATTGGCCAGATTCAGAAGATGCAAACGACTTGGACCTATCACTTTAAACACATGGGACAGTATCTGCCTCTGCAGCACACATATAATGCTGTCTGTTCCCCTGAGAGCTCACTTGCCTGCACTACATGCTCCAGGACGACATCTGCCACCACCACTGCTGCTGTATCTGCATCCTCTGGCTACTGCAATGGCACGTACTATGGAGAGAGCCCCAGCCTTCACCACTGAGGAGAACCAGGCCCTGCTGGACAGCCTCCTTCCACAGTACAGCAAGCTGTATGGGAAACCAGGGGAGCAGGTGAGTGTGCTGTCCACTGCCTTACTAAATGTGCATGTTGTCTGACTAGCAAGACTTACAGTGTGCACACCACTGGCTAGCATGCTCACTGAGTAGTTGTCACCCCCCAAAGTGTGTAGTTACATGCACTGAACAGGTATGGTGCAGTAACAGTGCATTCCAACAAGGTTTTATTTCCCAGGCAATGATACCATTTGGTAACTGCTGGCAAACTGTTCATAGCCATAGTTGCACTGCCTGTGTACATCATATGCCCCTGTGATTGAGACATGTATATCCAACTGTGTGATGCACGGAAATGTTGCATGTGTAGTAATGGCCTTTTCACTTTGTCATCCTCACAGGTTGATGCCCACCAGAAGCAGGAAATCTGGCTGACCATCGCCCGGGCAGTAAGATCAGTGGGGGTCTACAAGCGCCGGATCCGCAACTGCCAGAAGAGGTGGCAGGACCTTCGGGGCTGGACCCGGAGGATCGCACGGGTCCAGCTGAAGCTGTTGCCTCCTCGCAGGAGGGGCGGACACCGGACCCTGACCCCCACATGCTCAGGATTCTGGCAGTGGTCTTCCCGGACCTGGATGGGCAGCTGAAGGCCAGACAGCAGCAAGGAGGGGGTGAGTCCATGACTGCACTGTGAACTTTGTCTGACATGCTATGTGCCCTCCTCTGGCCTGGTTAAACTTCCACAGTACATCAGTCTTGTGGTCCAGGACCCATGTCCCTCAATTGTGACATGCCCACTCCTCATCTGATACCCAGGTGTGGCCCTTACAGTCAGGAAATTGTGTCACTTGGGTACTGTGTCCTTGCATTTTGCTTAGCTCAAGGTGGGGGACAGCATTTGTTCCCGTAACTTTGTGGTGGGCTTCATGGGTGGGTCAATTGCTTACACAATGCCTGAGTTCTGACATGTAATCTGCGTGTAACTTTGATAATTGCTGATCTGACTCACCACATGTGCCTGGGGTATTTGGCACACACCCATGCTGCGGGTGGGAACAATGTTTGGGCCTCAGGAGTATGTATATCAAGTGTGTCACACATGCTTAGCCACCTGCCTACTGTCCAGGGCTCATCCCTCTTTCACGTGGAGCAGGACAGTCATGCCTACTCCAGGGCATACAATACACTCTGTACTCCCACTCCCGTGTATCAGCTGACACGTTGTGCTCAGTGAAATGTTCCCTCAGGTGTCTGCCTCTGTGTCATTGTGCTGTGGCTTCGTTGTCAGGACTACTGGGGTGTTTATCGGTTAGGGCTCAGCATGCCATCTGAGATGTGACCATAGGAGACGATACTTGTGTGACATATAGGTGTTTGATCACTTGACTGTGCAGACTGGTGTATGCGACTGTGAAGTTCAGGCAGCTGTTTTTCATTCACAGCAGACTGTGAGGTGCTCAGGTTCAGAGAGTTGTGTTTCATGTCTCCCATATGTCCAATTGGTATGACGTGGACAAATAAGAGTTCAGATAATGTGGTTTGTGGGGGATGGACATGTGCACTTGTCAGCTACAGAACTTGCATTCCCCATGACCTAGGATTGTGACACAGTGCAGACTGTTGTTGGCTGGCTGCCCTGCCCATGTGACTGGAGACAGTGATGTATGACTTTGCAGGCATGCCTGTGCCATGGCATTAAACTTCCTAAGAGTGATCCTGCAGGGGAGTGACATGTGCTACATGCACCCCATTGTGGCATTGACTATCAGGACATGGGTGCATCATGGTGTCTGGTGCTGGTATGCATCACATGCATTTCAAATTAGACTCTGGCCATCCCTTTATCCGGACACCTGTACTGACTCAGTGGCAAGAGATGTGATGTGTGCATGTTCACATACTTCACTGTGTTCTCTGCAATGTCCAACAACTGTGTAGGTGGTGCATGTGTCCCCACTGGGGTATTACCATCCGACAGGCACTAGACAGATGGGTGCAAGGCCAGGAGGGATGTGAGTGCCATGGTTGACCATCAGACTGACAATTGGCTTCTCCTAATCTGTGTGAGCACTTTTGGCAATGTTCAACTAAGGATGCCAGGGCTTGCTCTGTAATGTGCTGTACTTACTGTGGTGTGTGCGGTCAGTGCAGGTGACTGATGTTTGTCTGTTTCCTTAATTGTTTGCAGATACATCCACGGCCACAGGAGGGGACAGCTCCACGGACCAGGAGGAGCTGCAGAGCCAGACTGGGTCAGCAGCCGATGAGTGGTCGGAGGGACCCAGTGGCACGGAGGGCGAGGGGAGCCACACCGAGGAGTCCTCAGCACCATCCACCTCAGCTGAGGACCACAGCAGCTCGGAGGATGACTCCCTTGTGGAGGCGGGTGTCAGCAGCAACCACACCCCAGCTAGTATGGCTGGCCCCGCCACCACCACCACTACCACCACCGCCCTCCCATCGGCTCCCATTCCAGAGGTCCGTGGAGGCTCCCGTGTTCGGGAGCGTGTCTCCTTCCTGCCAGGCACCGCACCCCCAGCCCCTGTGTCCCCTGCTGCCCTGAGTGAGGAGTCTGTGTACTTACTTCGCCAGCTCCATGTAGGGCAGACATCAATGCTGAGTGTCCTCCATGCACAAACCACTCTGTTGACACAGCTGGTGTCGTTCATGGAAGGCATCTCATCGGGCATGTCTGCCCTACAGAGGAGCAATAAGTCCATGGCCTCCTCCCTGACGGCAGCAGTGTCCCTCCTCCAACAGTACCTCACCCCTCCTACCTCTGCCCCATCCACACTTCCTAGCACCCTACCTGTCCCAAGCACATGCACACCTGCACAATCACCCAAACACACAGACAGGAGCAGCACAGAAACACCCAAAACAAAGTCAAAACGTGCATGCAAGCATCCTCAGGGGACTGATACCACACCCACAGGGGATGGGGAACAGACACACACACAGGCATCCACAGTCACTCCGCAGTCCTCCGATACCTCTCCCTCCAAGACCCCTTCCCTTGCCTCACCTGCAACCCCACCTACAAAGCAGCTCTTCCTCTGTGACCTCGGCCTCTTCCCCTCCGATCCAGCTGATCCAGCATACAGGGGGAAGAGGAAGTCCACCCACACAGAGGGGAGTGCCCCTCACCCCCGGACACCCTCCCCCAGGCACAGACGAACTGAGGCCCCCACCCGCAAGTCCCCCCGGACCCGGAAGAGCAAGACCCCGCCACCGCCCTGCAGCTCAACCACACAGTCTCCTTCCTCCATCCCTCAGGCACCCACTACACAGGTTCCCCCACCACACCCTGCCCCAGGTTCCCCCACCCACAGATACACCATCCCCAAAATGATCTGGCCTTCTCCCCCTACCACTTGCTCTTCCAGCCCCACACCCCCCACTGCGCATGTTTGTGCCACTGGTGTGGAGACCGTGTCCTCCCCCTTTGTCCTGCCCACCTTACCTGATCCCCATTCTACTTCCCTGGAGATAGGCACTGCAGTGGAGTCCACTACCACCCCGTCTGACTTGGGCACTGCAGTGGAGAACCTGTCCACTCCATCTGCCCAGCCCACTGCAGTCATGCCGGCACCCACACCATCTGACTCATGCCCCCCAGTTGTGCCGGCACACACCATGTCAGACACCTCCACTGCAGTTGTCAGTGACTCTCCAGCACCCACCACCCCTTCCCTGCCTCCTTCTGGTGAGCCCTGATCCTGTCCCTGCAGTGCCTGGCCTGCCCCCGTATGCCCCTCTGAGGGGAATGTCCCTGGTCCGTAGCAGTGCAGGCAAGCAAAGGGTGACATCTGCCACTGTCACCCTGTTCTGACTTTACTGATGGACTGGCCATTGGCCTTTGTGTATTTGCAGGAGTTTCAATTTTACACCCACATATGCTGAATAAAGCTACTTTCTGTTCTCTAGTGGTTTTGCTTCAGATGTACATGATGTTGATGATGCTAACCATGCCCTTGCTGCAGTGATGGTGATTTTTGATATCAGGAAAATGAAGTGTTACTGTGCAGGACCCCATGTGGTCCAGGGGGAATGTGTCCTATCCTGGTGCGTATCCATGTCATCCTTTGCAGCAATATGAGGGTGTCATGTTTTCAATATTTGGCAATGGGATTTCCTATTTTTATTTGCAATATCACATCTGTGGCTTACACCCCTGCACATCTGTTGTGCTTGCCATTGTTCAATTTGTCTATTTCCCTGACCGTGTGACCATCTCCACTGGACATGCAAGTTTGGGCATCAATGGGGAAGGACTCATCTGTGTTATCAGTGCAACTTGCTATACATGTCTGTTGGATCTGTGCAGATGATTTCGGTGACACTCCCATGACCAGGCTGATGTGACGTGAGCCTTCATTTTGTGCTAATTGTTGACTGAGTGACCAAGTGTTCTGCTGACATAATAGAGCCCTGCAGAGACAACGTATGGCACAGCTTTCCTTACACAGGAGTGGAGTCCCCTCATGGCAGTGTGTAATTCTGTGACATTGCCTGAGCCCAAGGTGTGTGTTGTTTGAGCATGTCTGTGTGTGTTCACTTCCATTTTGCTACGCAGGCTGGGATCCCTAGTGATGTTCCTGTTTGTGATGCTTGCTGAGTTGACCTATGTTCCCCCAAATCTTCGCCCTGGGTTCTCTGGGATGTGGGTGCATGGCACATTACTGGTCATCAGGGTGTCATCCCTAGTTGTCTTTGTTGTCAGGGCTGGGGATGTGGGCAAACGCAGATGAGACACAGTCAGGATTCCCCTTGGCACTTGTTGGTTACACAAGTCATGTAATTTACAGTTTGTGGTAGCTTTCAGTGATTGTGACACGTTGTGTGTGTGACTGCTGCCACTCCTCAGGATCAGAGCTGCAATGTTGGAAGTTGTCTATGTGTGTTCTTTGTGGGTGACCTTGGCTTCTTCATTGGTGTGTGACTGTGGCCGGGATCCCATTGGTTGGGGTGGATTTGACGTCATGCCCATGTACGGCGTACTGTGCAGTGTGTCAGACATTCACGAGTCTTGTTGACTGGCCATGTGTGATGGGTTTCTGCACCTTAGTTCCCACCACCACCCCTGGGATTGTCATGGGTGCATGTGCAATGTCACCAGTCCATGTGAGCTTCACTGCTGCACATTGGTGGAGATCAAGGTGTGTGGTGTTGAGTGTGTGCAAATGAGAGTTGTTGCACGGCTGGACCCCTACCTCCATATTGGCCTTGGCTGACAGGCCGTGCTGATTGATTTGTGCTTGTGTAGGTGTGATGGTAGTTTGTTGCTCAGGACACATGACTGTGGTTCACAGTGTGAACGACATCTAGCTTTGTCATCACAGTGGGATTATCATGCAGGCCAGTGTCACCACAATGTGGGGTCCCTGGGGGTAATGCTGTGTAGGGTCTGTGTCTTGCTGTGTTAGTTGCTGTTCCTACAAGCTTGTGTGACATGTGTAATTTGGGCTCCCTCTCATCTAATAATGCCTGATTGCCCACATAGGGGAATCCGATCCATGAGTTACTTTTGTATGGCACTGAATACACATCTGTGTAATTGGAATTCAGGCCTCCTCATGTGTTGTGTGGTTGCCTGGGGACACTGGCACACACCCCATCACCTGTTGTGTTTGATATGCAGTGTGAGGCTGCCTGTTTGTGTTTGTGCATCTGCACCACTGCATTGGCATATCTTTAGTGTGCCATTGGCTGTATGTTGTTTGGTGGGTTTCCCCTGCTGTCCCTGGGACTCCTAGGTCATCAGTAAGCACAATGATCATGGTTTGTATGTCCCATTGCTGCCATGGTATGGTATTTGTTCACCTCACATCTACAGTCTCCACAGGATATCTACATTTGTGTGTCCATTGGTGCAGATATGTGGGTCTGCATTATGATGGTCACTTCTGTCATTGTGTAATTGATGAATGTTGACAATGTCAGCCCCCATGGGTGATGTTTGTCTGCACATGGCCAAAGGTATGTCTTATTTGCACTGCACTGTTTGCCTCACCCAATCTTTGTTGCTATGGGACACAAGCACTACTATGCCACTGATGTGTTTGTTGTTCTGTGACCAGGAATCATCCATGCTGTTTGGCATTTGCAGCTTTTTCCATGACAACACTTACCTTTTGGTCACTGTGATGATGGGGGTTTAGACCCCATTGCCACAATGTTCAAAATGTGCTTCAGCTATGGACCCCACACTTACATTTTGGTCACTGTGATGATGGGGGTTTAGACCCCATTGCCACAATGTTCAAAATGTGCTTCAGCTATGGACCCCACACTTACCTTTTGGTCACTGTGATGATGGGGGTTTGGACCCCATTGCCACAATGTTCAATATGTGCTTCAGCTATGGACCCCACACTTACATTTTGGTCACTGTGATGATGGGGGTTTGGACCCCATTGCCACAATGTTCAAAATGTGCTTCAGCTATGGACCCCACACTTACCTTTTGGTCACTGTGATGATGGGGTGTTAGACCCCATTGCCACAGTGGTCATGGTCTGCTTGCATTGTGGAGGCCACACACATTTATGTGTGACACATGTGATAGGGGGTCACATTGTATGTTCAATGTCATGTTCAGTGTTGTAGGCATTTGACACAGACTACACACGCTTGTCATGGTGTTGGGGGATGTGTTTTACTGACATTCCTTATGTTGGAGTATGCTGGTTGTGTCATGCATTACCCGTCCTATGAGTAGGGGTGGTGTTGGTGGTAGGCATCCATCCCCCTATGAGTGGGGATGGTAGTAGTGACAGGCATCCAGGCCCCCCTGAGTAGGGGTGGTGGTAGTGGTAGGCATCCAGCACCCATGAGTAGGGGTGGTGGTAGTGGTAGGCATCCAGCCCCCCCTGAGTAGGGGTGGTGGTAGTGGTAGGCATCCAGCACCCATGAGTAGGGGTGGTGGTAGTGGTAGGCATCCAGCACCCATGAGTAGGGGTGGTGGTAGTGGTAGGCATCCAACCCCCCCTGAGTAGGGGTGGTGGTAGTGGTAGGCATCCAGCACCCATGAGTAGGGGTGGTGGTAGTGGTAGGCATCCAGCACCCATGAGTAGGGGTGGTGGTAGTGGTAGGCATCCAGTCCCCCCTGAGTAGGGGTGGTGGTAGTGGTAGGCATCCAGCACCCATGAGTAGGGGTGGTGGTAGTGGTAGGCATCCAGCCCCCCCTGAGTAGGGGTGGTGGTAGTGGTAGGCATCCAGCACCCATGAGTAGGGGTGGTGGTAGTGGTAGGCATCCAGCACCCATGAGTAGGGGAGGTGGTAGTGGTAGGCATCCAGCACCCATGAGTAGGGGTGGTGGTAGTGGTAGGCATCCAGCCCCCCCTGAGTAGGGGTGGTGGTAGTGGTAGGCATCCAGCACCCATGAGTACGGGTGGTGGTAGTGGTAGGCATCCAGCACCCATGAGTAGGGGTGGTGGTAGTGATAGGCATCCAGCCCCCCCTGAGTAGGGGTGGTGGTAGTGACAGGCATCCAGCCCCCCCTGAGTAGGGGTGGTGGTAGCGGTAGGCATCCAGCCCCCCCTGAGTAGGGGTGGTGGTAGTGGTAGGCATCCAGCACCCATGAGTAGGGATGGTGGTAGTGGTAGGCATCCAGCCCCCCATGAGTAGGGGTGGTGGTAGTGGTAGGCATCCAGCACCCATGAGTAGGGGTGGTGGTAGTGGTAGGCATCCAGCACCCATGAGTAGGGGTGGTGGTAGTGACAGGCATCCAGCCCCCCATGAGTAGGGGTGGTGGTAGTGGTTGGCATCCAGCACCCATGAGTAGGGGTGGTGGTAGTTTTAGGCATCCAGCACCCATGAGTAGGGGTGGTGGTAGTGGTAGTGGTAGGCATCCAGCCCTCCCTGAGTAGGGGTGGTGGTAGTGACAGGCATCCAGCCCCCCCTGAGTAAGGGTGGTGGTAGTGGTAGGCATCCAGAACCCATGAGTAGGGGTGGTGGTAGTGGTAGGCATCCAGCCCCCCCCTGAGTAGGGGTGGTGGTAGTGACAGGCATCCAGCCCCCCCTGAGTAGGGGTGGTGGTAGTGACAGGCATCCAGCCCCCCTGAGTAGGGGTGGTGGTAGTGGTAGGCATCCAGCACCCATGAGTAGGGGTGGTGGTAGTGGTAGGCATCCAGCCCCCTGAGTAGGGGTGGTGGTAGTGGTAGGCATCCAGCCCCCTGAGTAGGGGTGGTGTTGGTGGTAGGCATCCAGGCCCCTATGGGTGTGTATGGCATTGGTGATAGCCATCCCGCCCCTATGGTTCTGCTGTTGCTGGTGTACGTCATTTCTGCATCCCTATGTGTGTGTGACATATGTCGGGTACGTTTCGTTTGTTTGTGTAGTGGGTGTTTGACTTACCGTCTGCGCCGTACGCGTCCGTACCTGTTCCGGTAGTAGATGTAGAGTATTGGTCGGACCTACGCGATGGGATTCATGGTTGGTTGGTCTCGTTCGGGTTTCTCGTTGCTTCGACTCGTACTCGTCGCTGGCTTGTTCGTCTCGTAGACGTGGATCGTCTTGTGGCGCGAATCGGAGCTTATGTGTGGCTCTCCCGGATGCTCTGACGTGCCGGACGTAGCGACGGGTTCGGCGCGTACGGGGTGCGCATCGTACTAGTCCGGCCGGAAGGTGCTGTGTATTTACTTCCGTGCGACTCGAATCGGCGTTTACGGATCCGGCTCGGGCGGGGAATAGGAGCTGGAATCGGTACGTACGGCTGGGTCGGGATCTGGGCAGTTATGCGCATCGTACTTGCTCGTTTGAACGCATGTTCGAATCGGTCGGGAAACACGCGTTCGGCTTGGTTTTTTTCCGGACGAATGGTGTTAGGTGCGCTTCCGGCCGAGATCGGAATCGACCCCTAATTGTGGAGATCTGGTTGCGCCAGACTGGGGCAAAGTCACAAGTTCAGGCTGACTTCGATGGAGCATGGCCAGCTACAGGGACCCACTTAGGCCTGCTGAACACAATACCTTAATCTTGCTTGTGAAACGATGCAGAGTCCAGTGTCGAGGTTGCGCACGCAGCAGAGGCAATGCAAGGTTCGGGCAAGAAGATGCTTCATGCAGTGGTAGTTCCTGGGAACTGTGAGGTGCGAGATGATGTCCTTGCGTAGAGGTGCATCGCTCAGCAACGGTTCCCATGGATTGCGTTGGGTAGGTCGATGTCCTTGTGTGGAGATGCGTCAGCTCCAATGAGCTTCGATGGGTGATGCGAAGTCCTTGCATCAGGAAAGTCTGTGCAGTTGAGGCAAAGCATCGGTTTCGAGGGCGATGCGTCGAACAGCAAAGCAATGTGCCGGTTCTGCAGGAGATGTGCCGCGTCATGGAGGGAATGCGTTGGCTCTTCTGTATCCACAGATCAGGCAGCAGAGCACCTTCAGGCCACTTCCAAGGGTCCAAGACTGGGGTGGCACCACTTGGGAAGGCTGGACTCGCAGATGGCAGAATGCAGGTGCTGGGTTCAAGGTTATTGGAAGCCTGTTATGTCCCTGATGCTTCTGATCAGGAGGCCAGCAAACTAGTCCTTGGAGTCACTCAGGGATCCTGGGTTTAGAGATGCAGGTCCAGTCCTTCTCACCCAGGCAAGAGGGCAGCAGGGCAGCAGTTCTTCCGAGCAGCAGTCAAGCAGAGTGGCAGTCCATTTAGCAGCACAGCAGTCCTTCTTCCTGACAGAGTCCACAGGTCCAGAAATGTATGGAAGAGTATGGTTTAAGGGTCCAATATTTATACCTGGTGCCTGCTTCGATTTAGAGGAAGCTTCTAGATGTTTTTACCTCCCTGAGGTGTCATGCATCCTCTTTCCCCATGTCCTAGCACCAGCTTGTCTGAGGCCACAAAAGACCAGTGGTAAACCCTTTGTGAGAGTGCTCAGACAGAGCCTTTGTGATGTGCAAGTGTGGTAGGTGACAACTCCTCCCCGCTTCAACTCAGAGTGGCCCATCCTCCCATCACCTGTCCTCCATTTTTCTCACTGTCTGCGAGCAATACACAAAGACCAGCAGCCAGCTACACCTAGTCATGTGACCCAGGATCAGGCTGCAGGCACCAAATGATTAGGACAAGAAAATACCAACCATTTAAAAGTGCCATTTTCAGCACTGTGATTGAAAATCTGAATTTACCATTAAAGAGGGCTTGTAATTATGTTATGTTATGTTAGAAGCTTGTAAAACGCCTGGTTACTCCAATTCGGAGTGTCCCCGTGCTAGGCTTCTCCTTCTCCTTAATTCTGTAGACTCCAAGCTCGACCTGTCCACCTGCTCCCAACTGAAATGTATAGCTCATTAAATGTAATAAGGTAACTCCAGTGTTGCACTATGGGGGAGGTAGTGATAAACAAGTTTAGGCGTTTTTGACTACCAGGACATGTAATACATTTTAAACACACTGCACTCTGCCCTATGGGCTGTTCAGAGCCTTCCCTAGGGGTAACTTATATGTATTAAAAAAGAAGGTATGGGCCTGGCAAAAGGCTTAATTTGTGAGTTTAAAATGGCAGTTTAAAACTTCACACATAGCCTGCAATGGCAGGCATGAGACATGGTTAAAGAGCTACTTGAGTTGGTGGCACAATCAGTGCTGCAGGCCCACCAGCAGCATTTAATTTACAGGCTTTGGGTGCATGTAGCACTAATATATTGGGGACTTACAGTAAATTAAATAGGCCAATTGGGTGTAAGCCAGTTTTGCCATGTTTTAAGGAGAGAGCACAGGCACTTTAGCACTGGTTAGCTTTGGTAAAGAGTGCAGAGTCTTAAAGCCAGCATAAAGAAAGTCAGCAAAACAGGAAGCTTGAAGGAAAAAATGTGTGGGAGAACCACACCAAGAATGCCAGGTTTAACAAATATTATTACGGTTGGTTTACAAATATGGCTTTGGTATCCACAACTTTGGTGATTGTTACATGGCTTGATTTAACAATCCATTAAATCCAAAAGGATAAGATGGCAATCACTTTAAGGACATTTTGCAGTACAGTTAAATTTAATTTCATTTTAAGTGTGAGAGAAGGAAGCAATGAATGCCTCTCTCTGTTTACAAGCTTTGCTGTCTGCAGGTCATAAATTACCTCTTCATTAAACTTATGGGCTTTAGACACTGCAAATGCAAAAAATCAGGTGCTCCACTCCACTGCTGGGCCAGCGCAGCTGCTCATGATATGACGCCACTAACTCTATGAATGTCTATCAACATAGCTGGCATTACTGAAGTACTGAAGTGGGACGACTTTAACATCATCACTGTTGGCAAGACCCCTTGGACCTACCTCTACTTGCCTTCGCTGCATTTCCCACATTCTTCAGTCTTGATTCCAGAATTATTATTGAGTCACGGCACAGTCCCTTATCAACTCTCAAACCTAAAGTAGCAAATCTATAGTGATCAATTTGCCTTTCAAACATTGCAAATCTTGCTCTAGGTTGTCCTCAATGCATTCAGTCTTTGCCAAACCTTCTTTCCCATCAGACACGTTCCCAGTGATCATGCTCCTGATTTTAAAGCGATCCTAGAGAAGAGACTCACCTGCCGTCAAGCTGGCAAGGTGATTATTATCTGGACCCTTCTGATTCTGACTATCCTTCCGTACCTTAGTGCATTTGTGCCTAAAGTACTCCATCTTGTTCTTTGTGGGATTTGCTTTCATGGGTGGCTTTTGGCCCAAAACACTGTCAGAGATAGTGTTGAATCCCAGGGTTCTCACGATGCCCTAAAACAATGCCATGTACTGACTCTGGGTATCCTTAACCACACGGCTGCAGACTGGTATAGGGTTCTCTGCTTGCCAGTCTTTTGCCCAATCCTGTCAAATGCACCGCCAGCCTTTTTTTACTTGCCACACTGTGACAGCCATAATAGCCATACTCTTGACACTGACATGTCCTGTGGGACTCGGAAGCAACTATTAAGACCCTCAGGGCACGAAACTCCAAATCACTGCATTTGCCTTCCAGGTCAGATGCTGCAAAGTAACTGCATTCAACAAGGTAAGTTTGTCAAAATCAGGTTTATTGAGTATTACAGTCCTGGGGAGAGCGGAACACATGTGACCACTCCCACTGGCGTCCGACCCCTCTCTCTGTCGGCCGATCGCCCAACCATCCTAGCGGACGAGATTCAGCCGATGGAGTGAGCCGCATCACAGCACACAAGCAGAACATGGTCACATGAGCAGCTCACATGAGCAGCTTGAGGCACAGAATAATCGCCCATCACAACACATCTCCCTTTTTTCACAAAACAACAACAATGAATAATGTAAACATTAAAATACTTCAAAAGTCAAGTTGGAATACAATAGTATTGCAATAATAGGTTAAAGAAAGATATGTGATAAATAACAACAGTCAGTAACCCAACAAATCTTGATGGGATAGAAAATCATTAAGAAACAAGGTTAATAAAATCTTTCGTCCTCAATAGTGAGGTTTGTGCTCAATGACTTTTTCTTAACTCTTTGTGGTAAACAGAATTTTTAGGTTTTATCAACTTGGTGTTTGAACTATCATTTTCCACGCTTTTCAAATTATCTTTCCTTGCCACATCTTCTTTGTTTACAGGAACAACAGGAGCAGCAGAAGATTTGTTCCACCATTTACCCCCTTCTACATAAATTGCAGATTTGGACACAACAATTATTCTTTTTGGATTGCTAAACTTTATATGACCTTTCCTGACTAATCTTGGTATTTTAATTCTTACAGTGTCACCAATTTGGTAGTCAGTAAATTGAACTCTATTCAAACAATTGTATCTTGAACACATTCGCAGTTGTTTTCATTTAACCACATCATTGACTTTGGCTTTAAACATTTCCCAATTGTAAGCAGTAATGTTTCTCTTAACACAATGTGACTCTGTCGGTGTGAAAGGAGTACGTCCCTTTAATGCCTGAAAAGGAGAAATCTCTGTTGTAGGGTGAGGTGTTGCATGATAAAAGTTCAATTTGTCCTGGACTGCCACCGAGCAGTGCAAATTGTCAGATAATGCTAATCTAGTGGTGTTACCAATGAGTCTATTGGCCTGTTCACTACCTTGAGGATGATAAAGGCTGGTGCATTTGTGTTCAATGCCTGTTTGTTTGAGAAGCTTAGTCATAGTCTCAGATGTAAATTGCCCACCATTATCTGTAATTAAAACCTTGGGCATGCCTTCACACAAACAAATTTTTCTTCGGAAATTAATTACAGACGTTAGGTGTTTTTACAAACTCAACTTCAATCCACTTTTATCTATAATCAATAAGTACTAAAGCATACTGATTGTTGCAATATGAGGAGGGACCCAAAAAGTCCATTGCCACCATATCCGAGGCATTCTCCAGAAAATCCCCAGCTACCATTGGAGGTGTTCTAATAGATAAATGTTTATCTGCTCTGCAACATGTCTCACAATTCCTTACATTCTGCTCAATATCATGATCCATCTTTGGCCACCAATAGGCTTCACGTAACCTTTTCTTATTCAAGGTCATTCCCAAATGCCCTGAATGAGCTAACTCTATAACTTGCTTCTTAAAGAAACAGGAGGAACAAGCATTTCACCTCTGCAGATAATACCATTATTGAGAGTAAATTATGGAGAGACCTTGGCAAAAATCTTTACCTCTCCTATGAGGTTCTTTCTTTTGACCACCCATAAATGATACATTTAGAAACATTACACATTACACATTACAGGATCAGATAATATTGCAGTAATCGAATCAGGTTTGGAAATACAAGACTGATTCTCAAAATCCACTGAAGCTATTATACACACAATTCATCTTCACCCTCAACATTTTCATCTGAAATGGGAAACCGAGAAAGAAAATCTGCTCTTTCGTTGGAAAAACCCGGAACATGCACTACTGAAAAGCTATATTCTAACAACTTTGTAGAACGCCTAGTGAGCCTTGCAGTTACATTTTCAGAATGGTGCGATGATCTGTTCAAAATGTAAAACAAAAGTTTGTGCTCCGTCCTTAGTTGAAGATGTCTTTCCTATAACAGATTTCTGAACTTTTGTACTGCCCAAGTATAGGCCAGCATTTCCTTCTCCATCACAGAATATGATTTTTCAACATCTTTCAATACTCTGGAAGAAAACATCACAGTGTGATCAACATTCTTGAACCTTAGTGTAATTTCAGCTCCTAAACCACTGGCATCAACAGTTACACATACAGGGAGACCTGGAAGATAGGGCTGTAATAGAGCAGCTTATAATAAATCATTCTTTATATGAGCAAGAGCCTCTTTTTGTCCGCATCCCCATACGAAATCTACCCTCTTGTTGAGAAGCCTTGTAATCGGTTCAGCGACCGATGCAAGATTTGGAATGAATTTAACATCAAACTCACATAATCCAATAAAGGACATAACTTGCTCTCTGTTACCTGTTTCAGGAGCATCTTAAATGGCTTTAACTAAACGTGGTTTGGTACTGATGTCATGTGTACTAACAATGTGTCCTAAATACTCTAATTGATCTTGCGCAAAACTACATTTGTCCTTCTTAAACGTAGACCACTGACTTTGAATTTTTCAAAAACTGCACACAGTTTGTATGTTCCTCTTGGCTTGAACTTACTGGTAATACATCATCTTGAAAAACAAGTACCCCTTCAATATCACCCAAAATTTGTTCCATTACTCTTTGAAAAACATGAAGCGGCAGATGCCAAACCAAATGCCATCCTTCAGAATTGAAAGACATCATCTGGCGTGACAAAACCAGCAAGGTGTTTGAAAGATTCAGCTAAGACAATCTAATGGTAAGCAGACTTTAAGTCTAACTTGGTGAAAATGTTTGCACCGTTAAGTTTTACCATCAACTCTTCAATTCTGGGTAACGGGTGGGCATCCATCCAAATGTTTTTATTTAAAGATCTAAGATCAACACAAATGTGCAACTCTTAGTTCTTTTTCTTAGCTATGACAATGGGTGAAAGCCAAGGTGAACTATCCACTGGTTCGATTATACTAGAACTTGCAAATCTTTTAAAGCCTTGGATTGTTCACTTCTAATACTTAAAGGAATGCTCCTTAACTTATGCTTAACAGGTGTGACATTTTCCTTAAGTTTAATATTCAGTTCGAAATTTTTAGCACTCCTAGCTTATTTTCAAACAGAACATATTTTTAACCACCTGTTGGAGTTGTGAACAAAAATTAAAATAATTGTTGGTAACATGCATGGAATTAACACTACCATTGTTATGTTGTCGTAAGATTTCAAGTGAGAGTTCAGAAAATAACATTACTTTTCTGCCTTTGCCTGGTAGAAGTACAATGTCTAGCATAGCTTGTTATACTCAATCTAAAATATTCTTTCCTTTAAAGGTAACATAGATTTTACCAGGGAAGCACACATTCTGAAGACTAATTGTAGACACAAAATAACCAATAAAATCAATTATTGATCCTTGTAAAGATTCTGTTTTGATGTCAGGATCTTCAAGTGGCTCGTCTTTCCTCAACTGCTCAACCATTGTTACAACCCCCCACTCACCTGAATACCAGGTACCGCAGGAACGAAGAGAGCCACCCCTCTCACCTCTGGATCAATCCTCCACACTGATACCACAGTATGGGCGATTGGTAACAAGGGGGAAAGGGACGAATTATTACACCACCCTTGGTGTGCTGGGAAATGAAGGGAAGATACGGAGTGTAGTGTTGGATTGGGGCTTGAACAAGCTGGAAGGACATACAGACAGCGTCTGTAAGGTAGCGAGAGGAGAGCCGTAGAGAAGGTAGAAAACACGCGAATCATGGGATCACAGTGGGGGAAGAATTAGTTCCATTCTGATGTGTAAAGATATGTTGATCCCGAAGTCCTAGTTGTTCTCCAAAAAACGAAGAAAAAAGAACTCTGTTCAATGTAGTGCAATAGCCTCTTGCACCACTATGTAAACCAAGATGAAGGGAAATATGCTAATCTCACCCTACACGGGTGGAATAGCGAAACGCTGTTCCTCCGGGAACGGGTTATTAACAGTGCTGAACCAAAGTGCTGGCGCTTGTTCCAGAGTCCCAACACGATACTCCAATTAAACTACTTTTACGTTGGAGGCGATGCTGCCGGCTCCGGCCGTGCGCCTCTACAAAAGAACCAAAAGAAAGAAAAAGAAATATCACCCATCCACACTCGGCTTTGAAGCTGAGATGCAAGTTTAGCGGCTCCTGCCGCTTTGAATTCTGTTCGCGGCTTCGGCCGCGTTGCTGAATGTTTAGCGACTTCTGCCACTTTAAACTTTTGATTCGCGGCTTCTGCCGCGTTGTGGTAAGGTTTGGGCGGCTCCTGCCGCTTTGAATTCCTTTCGCGGCTTCGGCCGCGTAGCAGAAATGTTTAGCTGCTCCTGCCGCTTTGAACTGTTTGATTTGCGGCTTCTGCCGCGTTGTGGGAAACTTCGGGCGGCTCCTGCCGCTTTGAATTCCTTTGGCGGCTTCGGCCGCGTAGCAGAAATGTTTAGCGGCTCCTGCCACTTTGAACTGCTTGATTCGCGGCTTCTGCCGCGTTGTGGGAAACTTTGGGCGGCTCCTGCCGCTTTGAATTCCTCCTACAAAAAAAAAGGTGGGAGATAGGGAAAGAAAGGAGGCACGCTCCAGCGCCCTCACAAGGGATGAGTATGGGGGTATGATGAATAGAGAGGCACACTCCTGTGTCCTCTCGAGTCTGGAATCAAGTACACGTCAATAAAGCTAAGCACCTGTGTCATGCACTGAAGGCTCTTATGTAGCCACAACCCCCTATCACCTGACTGGCTGCTACCAATGACAGGGGACAGGGAAGAAAGAGAGATAAAAAGGCAGAAGGTGGTATTTGGAACAGGGTGTGAAAGGGGAAAGTGGTAACAACCATATCGTAAGTGATGATAGTTACTCTGGCTCCAGGATCCGTTAATAACCTGACTGATTTATTTCCTATTTCTATATCAGCGGTGGGTTTTCACAGGAATCATAGTCCCTAGATTTAATATTTAACACCAGATCTGTCAAACATGTTTGTAATGCATCCTCTTCTGAATAATCAGCTATTTCATTTGCTTGAAGTCTTCATTTCATGCACACTTTTGCAAAGTGTCTAACTGAACCACGCAAATTGCGTATTTTTTAGTTGATGTACATAGCTTGAAATTTGCTGCATGACGGGTAGAGGCACAACGAAAGCATGCACAAAATTTGTTGTTGGATGTCATACCTTCTTTCGAATTTACTTTAGAAGTCATAACCTTGCCATCCTGCAGTTTGCTCTTTTCTGCCAGAATTGTCTCTTCTGTATTTTTTCTTAAAATCTCCACTTCAGCTTACAAAGACTCAATCATAGAAGCAGCATCAATTGCTTCTGAGAGATAACCTTTTAAATGACAAACAGCGTCTCTTGGATGGTCTTATTGTGACATCTGTCCACTAATTGGTCATGTATAAAAGTTGCTCAGTAAAATTCTCAAATTTTCAATTAGCTGCCAACATTCTTAATGCAGTCCCATAAGACTCTACTGATTCATCCTGCTTTTGTTCTCTAGAAAAGCAGTTGAAGCGTCTGACAGCAATACTCTTTGCGTATCAAATCTTTTCTTTAATCTCTGGACAGCTTCTTGTGTGCGCCACAACATCAACCATCTTAATTAGTTACAACCCATGTACCATGCATGTTGACCTCACATCTCCATGTTTTCCCAGTTTGACACACAAAAGAGTGCACAGCTGCTTCGTACAACTTCTAAAGTTCCATATCTCTCCTCAGACTGGGTTAGGCCACTCTGATCAACATGGAAGAGGGAGTTGTACTGTACTTCAAAAGAGAGCAGCCTGCCTTGATGCCAGCAAGTTCTCTAAATTGTCATTCTATATTATAATCCATGTAATTGAAAATTATACTAAAGGCTGTTGCGATGTAGGCTGCCGGGAGCACCCCTTGATTTGCAATGGGACTTGTAGGTTTTTGGAGCAGAGATAATTGAGATCCAGGGTTAGCAGTCATGATGGTGCTGAAGCAAATGCTCAGAAACTCTCTTTTCTCAGGCAGAGATCTCTGATCCCAGCTTTCCCGAAAAGGCACATTGATGACTTCACATTTGTCTTGTTCTGAGTAAGCTTTACTTACAGCATCGAAGGCCATAGCTCATAAGTGAAGGTCGCCTGTGGGCAACAGACGAGCCTCTGGAGTCCCAGGCATGTGGTGTGGTTTACAGCGACCTCATATGGCCTGTGTCAGTAAACCTTGTTTCCTTGGTGTTATTTATGGTCGGTTAACATGTTCCGATTGGAGCCAAATTATCACTCCTCCCTACCTTTTTAATGTGTATGCATGCATAATACTAGCACCCTCACTGTTTAACCTGATTCATGAGAACCACAGGGAGTTCAGTAGCCACTGTGTGTTTTTCTTTCATTATGTTTGTGTTGTTCTTGATGTAAAATGCTAAATAAACAAATCTCCGGAACATAGCTTTGCCCACACAGTGTTCCGGATCCCACATCTCACTGCACTACATACATTTACTGGTAAATGGCATTCAATAATAGAGAAAAGAGCTGCATGAGAAAATATATTTTTTTAAATAGATCTTTGTTAGTTTTAATTTCACATATATATGGCATGTTTAATGCAACACAACAAGTAGATCATTTCTTCATATCTCACGAAGGACCCCAACTGAAACACCATTGCAGAAGATCGAGTAGAGCAATGAATCTTAAGAAACCCATTAACTTACTAACCGTGAGCCATCACATGAACATATCAATTGTAAGTGTCAAAAGTAAAAATGAATAACAAAATATATGTAAGAGAGATGTACAGTTAAATCAGCACTTTCAGTGTAAATATATACAGAGTAAGCCTCTTGAGGATGGAAAGAGACAAACAGCATCTCAATACATATTGTAGCTGCATAGTATCATCAATGTAATCTGGTTCTCATTTCTTACGACAACTAACCCATGCCGAAGATATTGAGCATTCAATGATACAACGTAATGGTTCATCTTCAAGGATGCCTCTCGTGAGTCTTGGATTAGAGACCTAACAGAATCACATCCCACTCAGAGACTCACCCCTTTGTCTTTGATGTTGGACAAGAGTTGAAATGTGCACTTCCGCTGCAGTCCACTTTATCAGGTCGCACAACCAAATAGACCATGCAGTTGCCGCAAATGACTTCCAATTCCTAGCAATATCATGTTTACCTGTCAGCAGGGCAGCTTCTATAAATTTGGATGTAGTTTTAGCTTTAGAGGGCTTAGCTTTAGATGGTCTAGGAAATATGCCCTGTAGGCAGATCTCCAGGGTAAGTGGCAATCTTCTGCCTGTAACATCATATATAGTGGCCATCAATGAAGACCAATATATTTGAATAATGGGGCACTGTCATACCATGTGAAAACAGTCTGCAGTATCTACTCTGCACCTGGGGCATGCATCTAAAACACCTTAATAAATTTTGGATAAGCGTGTACGGGCATGATACGTATAGTGCAGATAGCTGAACTGAGTAAACATGAAGCACGGGTTCCTATTTACATTTTTGATGTATTCTAAAATATGAACCTATTCCTTCTCTAAAAGCTCCCTGCCCAGCTTATGTTCATGAACTCGTCTCAACATGGTGGCACGTGGGTGTAATGTAGGGGCCAGAGCTCCTTGTCAATAATGCACATAGAACCTCAGACTTCGGATATTCAGTCACTCTTACCTCAAGTTCTGTCTAATAGCTAGATGAAGGGCATTATACGTTAGAAATTCACCAGAGCCAAGACTAAATCCATCTTCCAAGCCTTCAAAGGAGGTAATCTCTTCATCTGAATAGAGATCACCCACTGTTGTTAACCCAACCTGAGTCCAGAAAGATACGTTATGATGCTTAGCATTTTCGCCAGGGTTGGGCTAGACCAGAGAGGCAGGGCAGGAGGGTACAGGACTGGGATACCCAATTTTCTAATATATTGGGCCCATCATACTTTGATCGTGTGTGGAGAGCCTGAGTGCAGGCGGAAGTTCAATTGTGTATGAAGTAATGTCACCTGCAACAAGTCTAGCCCTCCAATACAAGCCAATATGTTCAACCTCTCAGGATCTGAATCAATGGTCAACCAGCAAGAGAACCAGGAAAATAGCATGGCTAAGTAGGCAATTTCCATATTGGGAACCCCTAGACCTCCTCCATCTATAGGTCTCATGGCTGTATCCATTGAGAAACATTTCCAACCTCCTCCCCAGATCAGTTTGGCTGGAATTGATTCAATGGCTCAGAAAAAGACAGTTTTGTAGAACAAGGGACAACAAGTCAGAAAAAATAGAGTAGCCTGGAAAGTAAATTCATTTTAGTCATGACCACCCAGTCAATAGGGGACAAAGGGGGTCCAATCCAGAAAGGGAATGACCGCCAATTACCAGTAAGACATATCTCCAACATAGTGGGGTGGAAAATGTAGGCATTGGGTCCAAAGACTCTATTGGTCGCAGGGGGAAGATACAGGATTTATCCAAATTTGACCCGAGACCTTACCAAAGTAAGACAATAATAGGATATGAGGTATACTGAATGTCAGATCTCTAAGAAACAATAAGGCATCATTTGCAGACTATGCAGTAATACAGTAACTGTCTCATGTATCTATTCCCCACTTTTGGCCATGAGTTCAAAGCAAGCAGGACAGGGGTTCTAAAGCCACAAATAGGATAAGTGAAAGAGGGCATTCCTGCCTAGTTCCTCTATGAAGCTGCCAACAATCGTAGCATACCTTGCCAGTACGCACCCTGGCCAGTTGTTGATTATACAACAGTTGTATCCAGTGTAAAATAGTCCATCATTCCCAGCCTAGTTAGGACAGCAAAAAGTAGGGCCATGAGAGGATATAAAAACCCTTTCTGATATCGATGGACACGACAACTGGAGTTCCAGGGTGCGACTGTACAAGGTCCATGACATGAAACAGTCTCCTCAAGTTAATCTGAATGTTCCTACCTGGCATAAAGCCATACTGATCATGATAGACCAGGTATGAAAGGTAAGGAAGTAGACAATCAGCAATACTTTTACCAAGGATTATTAATTACTTTTTTAGCAACAAGAGTGGAATGTACGATTTAACATCAAGGGGGTCTTGGCCCTGTTTGTGAAGGACTGTTCTTATAGTCTTTCTGGTAGACTCCGGCAAGACACCCATCTGGAATGCTGTCATACACAAAGCTTGTAATTTAGTGCATAGGTTTACCCTATTTTTTTTTTCAACACATTTTTATTGAACGTTTTCAAGTTAAAACATTACTGACAATATCTGCTTAGCATTATTAGTAACTCACAGATTAAATTACTATGTGTAGTAGGGAATATTTGAATTGTCACTGAGCCAAAAAATGACATGGATGCTATGATGCTAGGTGAAATACCTCTTATAAAGTAGGACGAGAGATGAACAGGTGTGAACCTTCTGGTAAAACATGATTGCTAGTATTCGGCTGTTATCTACCTGAGTAATGGTGCAGTTCAGGCGTAGGAAAGTAGTACAGCTTGGACAATAGGGTCCACATGCAAAGGCAAGGAACCGAGGAGCATGGTGTTTCCTATTTGACGAAATCAGGCACCGGTGCACAGGTGACAGATGAATGTCCATAATGGGTGATGGTATCAGTTACTCACAGGGAGTGTGGTGGACCTTGGTCTCGTGGTTATCGGGAAGAATGGATCAACATGGTATCCCATTCCACAGATATGGAATGTTTGCTGAGGTCTCTTGCCTCTTCTCTATGAATTGCCGTGCTCTCAGCTTCCGCCCATTGGACCAATGCACACCGCCAAGATGCAGCCAGGAGGACAGCAACACATGCCACTTCAGGGTTATAGCCCATTTGGCTAGCAAGAGCGCAAGGTCCGTAAACCTGGTTGCCAACTTATTGCGTTTAGAGTGCTTGGAGATGCAAAGGTCGCCTGCCTCCCAGCAGTCAAGTCCTTCTCAATGAGTAACGTCAGCTATGGGGCCAGAACCGCTCACCAATGGTGTGCTAGGGACCATAGCATATGGCAGAGGTCTGCATTATCAGATTGACAGAGGTGGCAGCAGAGTTAAACACCTGGGAAGATCTGGTTCAGTTTGGTAGGGGTGAGATATGCTCTGTGTAGGATAAAGAACTGGATGCTCTTCAACTGGGTGTTTCTGGGTACTAGGTAAGGGTACTCTAATGCAAGTTCCCATTCTGATTTGTGGAGCACCATTCCAAAGTCCATTTCCCAGCACTTGCTAAGATGCACGAGAGGGGTTAGAGTGTGTTCCGGTAGGGCTTTATAGAGCAAGGTAACTAAGTTCTGGCCTACACCCATTAGAAGCAGTTTTTGTATGACTGCACGAGTCTGTAGCTCCTCGTGATTCCCCACAGCGTGCGCCAGGTCTGCCGAAGTTGTCTGTGTATTAGGAATTGCCCCAGAGGGATAGCATGCTCTGCCATGTGATTTGCAAAAGAAAAGTAGTGACCTTCCAAGAAAAGATCCTGCCAGGGTATTTATGTTTTTTGTGCCAATTGGGTAAGTCCTTGGGTGCAAGGAATCCTGAGTAGCTTACCAAACCGGTATCTCAGGGGCATACAGAATAATGTGCCGCATGAGCAGGAAAGCTCGATTGACACATCATCTGACAACTGCCACTGATCTAGCGCGTGTGGTTTGTACCTTATTCTTAGAAAGGAGGAGTTGGAGTAATTCCTTCAATCTTAGAAGGACCAGATCCAGCATCTTCAAGGAAGTGGCCTGCTAGCCAGCAGGATAGCCCTGGTAGTTGGGCTGCGAGATAGTACTGCTCAAAGGAGGGGGTGCCCATCCCACCCTGGCCTACTGGCAACTAAAGTTTGTTCACTGCTATCCCCTGGCACACTGATATCCACATTAGGTCACCTAGCATGCTGTTGAGTTCTCGAAAGAACTTACTACGAGGAATGACCAGTACGTTCGCAAAGTAATATATTAGGCACAGGTGCATTACCATCTTGAATAGGGCTATTTTGCCTGTATTTGCTAAGGGGATGCCACTCCAAAATTGAATGTGGGCCTGCAGCGCCGATTGGGCCCAAACCAGGATGCCCACGTATCGTCCCAGTATGATAGAATCTGATCCCAAGGTACCAAAACGTTCTTCCCAAGGGATCAAACCTCCTTCAAGTTCTATGGGGTTACTACGGACAACTTTTCTGAGTGAGAAGACATACAATTTTTTCCAACTAACACGCAGACCTGCAGCATCACCAAACTCCTACAAGATAGGGCCAATGGTGGCAAGTCCTAGTCAAACATCTTTTAGGTAAAGCAGCATATCGTCTTCAAGATATTGCATGCCTCGTGCCATCCAGTGGGATAACGCATGCTGTGGCCTCAGCCTGGACTCGGACTGCGAAGGGCTCCATTGAGATTGTGAAAAGCAAGGAAGAGAGGGGGAATCCCTGCGGGTGCCCATTTGGCAATGAATGGAAGCCGATATAATTTTGCCCATATGAACGTGCAAAGAGGTAGTAGTGTACAACACTCGAGTGGGGGCGAGTAATCGCTTACCAACCCTTACCTTAGTTAGGACCTGGAAAGGCAGTCCCAATCTAGTGTATCAAACGCCTTCTCCAGATCCAACACCAGGCAGGCTGAGTATGGATATTAAAGGGGAACTCTGCTCATAATACAGAGAAGCCTGTGGTTGTTAGGGGAGGTATTACGCTTGGGTACAACACCATTTTGGTCAGTGTGGATAAGGTCCTGGAGTATTTGTAAATATCTGTCTGCTGGGATCTTCCTTTTTTAGTCAGAGCTCAAAATCGCCAATGGCCTGAAAGGAGGCAGTTGAGTCGGGTCTCGGTCAGGTTTGGAGATTGATACCAGGAGGGACTCACGGAAGGGAAGAGGGAAGAATACCCATCTTGAGGGCTTCAGTATACATTGAAGCCAAGCGGGGAACCAGACGCGTTGCAAACATTTTGTAATATTTGAGAGGGAGCATGCCTAGGGCAGGGGTTTTCACTGTTGCCAAATTGAGAATGGTTGATATGATTTCTTGTTTGGTGGTCGGGCCATTGAGTTCTTCCTAGTGATCTATGGGTATAAGAGGAAGCATGAGTGGTGCTAGAAACCGGGTGGGAATGACAGAGCTAGGTCTGTGAGTGTCATTGTATAGTTTTGAGAAGTACCATATCATGTCATGCCAGAACTGTATGGATACAGATGGGACTGCCATATGAACTAATCTAGCAACTTCTCAGCCTTATCCCCCTCCACATGTGCCTTTATTTATTTGTGGTATTATAGAGTGCAAACACCCATCCTCACATGGATATCACTGTGTTAATATTGACATACATTTAATCAGCCAATATACTGGGGAAAGAACAGATTAGTGGATAAAGATTCATTACTCAGGGAAAAGCCATGTTTTAAGAATCTAATATAATCATCAGTGCCTTAGTCATGTAGGTAGTGTAATTCAGGCAGCACAGCCATTCCATTAAGGAAGAGTACTTTGCGTGGGCAGTTGTCAGCGCGCAACCCCGGTAGCATCACACACCAGGTCTTTTTCCAATTGAGTCAGGGACTCTTCCACATCTACAATGCTCTGTTAGAGCACTTTGCACCTGCCGACTATTGTGCAGATACACAAACCCCTTGTCACTACCTTAAAGTACTCCCATACCGCCACCCGCGATGTGGCAATGCCCTGGTTCTCTCCAGAATAGTGGATATTGTGATTAGACAGCGTGGTATGAAAAACATCGCCTTCCAGTGTCTAGCACTGGAGATGACAAGTCAGGACCGGGGAATCGACCTGCCCCAGTAGAAATCAGCTATTTGTGCATTATGATCTGAGATTACTCTTCCAAAATAGTGAGTGCGTGTTGTGAGGTGGCCAATGAAGTTTGAGCACACTATGAGGTGATGCCGGACATATAAGTTGTGGTGACAGAATAGTGTGAATAAACCTGAGCAGTCAGGTTTTTCCATATCCAAACATCAGTCAGTGACCAGTGTGAGAGCCACTGAGCAAGGTGAGCAGTGTTGTGGGTTGTAGGAGTCTAGGGAAGTAGGAGTGTGATGTATCTAAACGGACATTGAAGACACAGTTAGCATCACACATGGAGCCACCCTAGGGCCAACAATGGGGCCAGGCCGTGGCCTGTTGGCACTGCTGACGGCGTCATCCGTCTCAAGGTGCCAGCTGGTCCAGGGGACCGAAGCAATGAAAACACTCCTAACGGTCTATCCAGTCCTGGGCTGAAGAATGTATCGGAGAAGTGAGCCATACTTTTAACCTTTGTTGGGAATAGTAATAAATATTGCAGGCCAAGCTCACAGAGCTGAAGTTTGAGACTTAAGAAAGAGGCCCATTGGTGCTGCACTGCTAGGATGTAGTCTTGGAACACCAGTACTTTCTGGCTATCAAGCTTAAGAAGGGCAGCATGTCGTGCCCCACGAAGAATAGCTTTGTGTAGTGAATTATTCTGACCACCACAGACCGTGGTGGTGACCCGAGAGGGGGGCCACCGAGCAGGAATCCATAGAGAAGGAAGAGAGAGAGAGACTCGGCAGACCCAAAGGTGTTGAGCCACCCCTCTGGTAAGTCAACCATGTCCGATCCCTCCGCACCCTCAGGTAGGCCCAACAATCTGATATTGTTCAGGCGAGCTCTCCTCTTGACATTTTCCACTCTGTTCTCCAAGAACTGCAACTGGTCCAGGACATCATTAAGTTGCACGTGTTGCTGCGTTGACTGTGGTCGTAGCTCCTGCAGGGTTTGCTGAACCTCAGTTACCGTGCCAGCTATTTTCCTATGGTCATCCTTTAGGAGATGAATATCAGTCAACACTGTGCCAATCTTCGCCTCCACACAGGTGCAATGGGTCTCTATGGCCTGCAGGATCGCATACAATTCGTACTTGGGGGTGGCTGACCTCAGAGGAGAGGCTCAGTTAGAGCATTCACCTGGATCAGCTCCCAAAGTGGGCGTCAAAGAATGATTAGGGGTCTTGGCAGTTCTGAGAAGTCCCATTGTGAGTAATGCAAACGTTTAGTGGCAAGGGGGGTGATGTTCAGGTGCTCAAGATTTACACTGAGAAAGCCCACTCCTGACTCAGCCGGGCACAGTAAGGACACGGTAATCAGCTCCATCACCGCTAAGGAGAAGTAATGTGTCAAGAGCATGGAGGCACCAGGTACAGCAGGCACATTAGACTCGCGCCTACCTGGCTGTGGGTAGGAGCACCAGTACATGCGCATTATTCCCTAGTCAGGTTTGGAGGCCTGTAGGGCAGGGCCTGCCTTATCTGGAGCAGGGAGGCAAGATGTTTGGGCATGGTCCAGTGCAGCCTGCTTTGTGGCTGAAAGCTGGGTGCACAGGTAGATGTTGATTGAAGAAGCTAAGGTAAAGAAGCAGAGTGGTAATGAGAGTTGAAATGATGAGGGAGCCCCTATGAAAGGAGTAGTGGAGGTGTCCAGGTAGCCACCCTGCTAGTCAAGTAGAGCAGCAAGAAGGTGCCGCAACCTCCAAGGCCAGGCAGCACCAGCCTATGCAGTCTGTAAGGAGATGTAAAGGCCAATCGGGGCGGGAGACCAACAGGTGCTAGGGATCCAGCCCGGAAGGGTCCATGTATATGCAACAGAGCCCTGGGCGGCAGGTAGTCAAGGCAGCGGGCAGCCAGCCAAAGTAGTCTAAAGGTTCAGGAGCACCAGATGTCCAGGCAGCCACTGCAGCACATCATAGGCAAGTTCATGAGGGAAAGGTAGGACCCGCTCTGCTCTGATATTCGATAAGCACTGTCAGGCACAGGGCGGGGTGAAGGCCACTGCCCCCTGAATGACAGCAGGAGCAGATAGCAGGCCTCACCTGGCAGCATAGGGCCAGTGACCTGAGTAAGGAAGTGGCACGGCCCGGGGCATCATCCGGAGCAGACCAACAGTCCCGGCCACTCTGCACACCCAGCCAGTGAATCACCAGGGCATGAGTCCCAGACCGGATTGACGCTCTCACCCGGCAGAAGTTCAGAATGATAAAGTCTTAGGAAGAGAGAGGGGGGCAGGCTCAGCCACAGTGCTCCAGCCGCTACACAACCGCAACCACAAGGGCCCCGGTTCACATGCATCACAGGCCCGCGGTCGTCCTGGATCTGGAGACACATCCAGTACTCTCTGTGGGCTCCATCACCCCTGCCAAGGGCCCTCTGAAGAAGCATAGTTCAACAGGTGGTACCTACTAATGGTGAATAAATGGTGGAGTTAGGCCCTTTGGTCCGGAGCTCTGCTAACGTGCCTCCGCCATCTTGGATGACTTTGTCACACCTTATAGGGTTGCCCTATAAGAAGTATAAAACTCCTTGGGTATGCCATTCATCCCAGTGTTTCGTTCTAGAGAGTTGGCCTATCACTGTGATCGGGTTCTGCATGTAGGGCTTTCTTTTCTTCTGGGGTAAGCCTAGGCATGTGGCTAGTATTATGGGTGGGCGGAACTCGCAGAGCTTTACTCCATGGAGTTACATGAAAACTCTGCAAGATTCCGCAGAGTTCCGCCTGCCCTTGACACAGTTACAAATTTGCAAGCGCCTACTGCAAGTGCACAAAATGATCTAAGGATTCTGTTAATTAATGTGGCTCTCACCTGCTGGAGGTATCGCTTTTCATTAGCCTGTATTTTACACACTGCCGTGCTTCATTTGTGGAATCAGGTGGTGAGGGGATAACCCAGCCAGCCATCCCTGTTTGTTCTCCCTGGTACATACACAATGCAGAATGCCTCCGCTCTCTTGGTTCCCTGCCCTGTCCTGCTAATCTCAGCTGAGCTCATTATCACACTGGAAGTTACCTTGCATTGACATGTGTCGAATATTAGCAATCCTTTCGTTAGTATTCACTTACTCCCTGATAGGTATACCTGATCGGATTCAACCTTTTTGGCGGGATCTTATGGTCCTTTGTTGAGGAGGGTCTGTTCTCCTTCATTGGGGAAGTTTATTTTTGTTGCGCAAGGCCAGCGCAGGCAGATCTTTGGTATGTAAAGCCTTTTCTCCTTGTAGTTTGCCCAATCCATCTGTTCCGCCCAAGCGTGGTGGCATTCATACAGCACAGTCTCCTATTAGCGTGGCCTTGTAGCTCTTCAGCTGTTGATGGTGCTGCATGATGTCTAATGCGATCCATTTCCGCTCTCATATCGCACACTGCCTCACTTTACTCCCACTGCTCACATATACCTCCTGCCACATGCTACTATCTTCCACTGAACTCTTTCCCCATTCTACTGGCAGCTCTCGTTCATAATACTGAACTTCGCTCTCCACTTGTCTCACTTACCCAATGATCTGCGCACACTTTTAGCATAGCAACAGAGCCACTGGGATAATCCCATATGAGCCACCTTAAGAAATAGGGTCAGAGCTATATATAAACATGTATCTGTAATGTTTTGGAAGAGGAAGGACAACTGAAATCAACAGAGGTGGCCAATTTCTGTGGAGAATATTTGCAAGGATCATGATCCTACTAAAATCAACGGGAGTCACCTTGCTGGTTTGAAAGGTGAAGTCCAAGAAAGACTAAAACCGCCATATACAGCAATTAAAATACAATAAAAATGAGAGCCAAGGTAGAGTAGTCAGATATGTCCAGTCACACTGCTCCATGTCCATGTCTTGTTCTGGCATAGCCCTCCCTCAGTGCACCATGTTAATCTCTGCCCTCGCTCAAGTCTTCCCCATTCTTGTCGACAAACATTCCCCTGAATCTCAGTCATAATTCCCAGGACCCTCGCCCAGCAGCTTACCTTGCATGGGACAACCTACCCAGGCTGGTGTTCATCTCCAGCAGCCGGTGTTTACGGTATGGAGACTTCAGCTCCCTTCCCCTTCTGGCTTTCAGTACTAGCCTCACTCCGGGCATCACCTACACCACAGCAACTTTTCTATTTGTAAGTAAGTCCGTTTTTATATAGCGCAGCTACTCACCCTTACGGGTCTCAAGGCGCTGGGGGCCGTAGTGGAAATTAAGTGAGCTATTGCCCAGAGTCACATGGTGCTGAGCTGAGCTGCCGCCGGAGCCGGGAATCGAACCGTGAACCCTGTGCTCCGAAGTCAGCTGCCCTGGCCGCTGCACCACACCTCTCCACTCCACATTTCCATTGCTTCATCTGAGTTCCTCAGTCAGGAACCCAAAACAAGTGCAACCACCCTCGAAAAGCAGCAGCAAACAAGAGCATGTTCTACCAAAAGAAGCCCAAAATTAGTGTTGCGCTCTGGTAAATTCCACCACGTGGCAGTTGGCGGAGTTTTTGATAAATTCAGCCTGGATTGGCAAAACTCCGCAAATTCCGCTGGCGGAACAGAGTTTACTGCCCACCCCTACTTAGTATCCAGACAGGCCGCAATATTCAAAAGTGTGGGGGGACCTTTAATGTCATAGAGCATGCAATTATAAGTAGCAAATGTTTAATGAATTTCGGCTTGTATGTGCGCCAGGGTCCCGAAATGAGACTGTATGGTGCAAATATGTTTATGAAGGGTCTCTGACCTAACTAGCCATGTCAATATTTGATCAGCTGAATCACCCTCTTTGTGACTAAATGAGAAAATGTTATTTTGGTTTTGGATTGCCAGGTCATTTGTTGACATTATAAGTGATTTGGTATCCAATGTGGAATTGTAGGATTTTGATTGAAGCTGCAAGAGAGGTATACAATTGTCATGCTAGATGTATGAAATGTAGCTGTTGCTTCATTCTATTTTTGCACTTGCTATTGTCATTCTTGGTGCTGTGAAAAATGATACCCTGCTTTCACAGGATCCATTTTGGAGCCATGAACATTCTGCATTATTTGTCCAGCTGATTTAAATCACCAGTTTTAAAGCGGTTCAGCAGGTGTTACATCCCCATCATGTCCAATTACAGTGAATTATCTGTTGCATGGGAGCCTTCCTATCGGCAGGGAAATGTAAACACAGCCTAATGAAACAGTTTGATAGACATGTACACATAAAGAATTTATGTAGCAAGTTGGGTTTTTCCATTTACAAAAGATATATATATATATATATATTTACAAATATATTTATTTTATAAAAAAACACATTTAACTCTTTTGATGAACATATGTAAATGAATAAGCATCATAGATACCAAAGGTATTTTCATGTATGGGATGAAATCTGGTAAAGTTAATGCATAATTGGCATACATCAGATTTCACAACTAAACTGAGCCTCGGTTTATCTCTTAAGGCCCTTCCCACGTCGCATTGGCATCCCCTGTTTATCACTGAACTGATCTTCTGTTCAAACCTGCTTGTTTAGAAGTGTGCTTTAGGGCATAAGTCCACTTCCAGGGTGGGAAAGGGAATGGACTGCCTCCAGATTTGCATGGAGTGGAGGGGAAGGACTTTCTCAACACAGACAAATATTTCTCCCTTGGAAGAAAAAAAATTAGAATAAATAACCATTTGCATAGAGGATCCTGTTTCCACTGTACAGATTTATCCACTAGGAGAGCTCCATAAGGTGGTAATAGGAACGCCAGCTGCAGCTTTCCAGGCATACTCTTGGAAATGGTAGGGAATACAAACAAGCATTTGCAATGCAATAGGTCGCGCATTTGCAAGAGTTTGAGCTATTGGCATTGTAAATGATAATGCCTTTTATTTATGTGTTTTGAAAACCTTCAAGCGGTGCGTAAACACAGCTTGCAGGTTTTCTAAACACATAAATAAAAGGCATTGTCATTTACAACGCCAATAGCTCAAACTCTTGCAAATGCGAGACCTTTGTGGCACTCGCGCTTTAGCTGTAAACATCGTAAGCTAAAGTGCTGGTGCCGCGATAGTTTCAAAAGTAAAGAAATAGAAAAAAACTTTTTTTTCTATTTCTTTACTTTGAAGCAATCGCGGCACCCACACTTTAGCTTAAGATGGATAAAGCTAAATCATGGGTGCCACGATTGTAGCAAAAGTAGGCAAATAAAAAAAAAATGGCGGCTGCACGCTTTTTTTCTATCTATTTGTTTACTTTTGTTACAATGGCGACACCCATGCTTAGCTTTGAACATCTTAAACTAAAGCACAGGTGCCGCGATTGCTTAAAAAGTAAAGAAATAGAAAAAAAATGCACATTTTTTTTCTATTTCTTTACTTTTGAAGCAATGGCAGCAGCTGCGTTTTAGCTTAAGATGTTTAAAGCTAAAGCACGGGTCCCACCACTGTAAAAAAAGTAAATAAATCCATTTAAAAAAAGGCATACGCCTCTTTCGGCGATTGCAAGGCACAAAAGGACAGCGCTGCCGCCATTATTAGTGCTGAGGCGTGCCATGCTAGTTAAATAAAAAAATAATAAACCGTTGCTGGGGAGCGTGCCCTTCCTGCAAAAGCAGACAGGAGAAAGTCCTTTAAGAAAAAAGTGCTAGGAGGCTGTAATTAAAACCTACAGAGTAACAACACATGTAACAGGGTGTGTCCTCATGGGAGGTTACAAGAAGAGAAAAGGCTGTACTAAGGAGAGACTACTAAGCCTATTGATCAATGAAAAGCCATCATTTACAAAGGACAGGGACAGGAGCCAATTAAAAAGATGGTCGGAAAGTGGTCAGAGCTTTATGCCCTTTATACTGAATACAGCATGTCTCTAAGAGACAGAGCTAGCGCTGGCTAGGCAAGACCAAAAAAGGGGAAGTGCATTCAGCATGAGCCTCCCGTACTTGTGTCTACCTTGATCTTTAATTAGGCCCCGTCTTTTATAAATATATTTAAACAGGTTTGAGTATGGACAGTTATTGCATGCCTTATTGGATTGTAGGTGAAGCCACAGAAACAGTGAACAATAAATCCTTTCATTGGAATTGATTTCTTTGATGGCAGCTATAAATTGATAAAACTTTTGTCTGTTTTTTTCAACTTTAAGGTGTAAATGTTAAGCATTGTTTTCACATCTGAGATGAGTGACGACCTTTGCCCTTCAAGGAGAACTGGTCATACTGATTTTAGCAAAAAGGCGAAAAATACAGTGTTTTATAATGCTTTGTTAGATGAATTTATTTAGGTAATAAATTATAACATAAAGAAAGATCTACAACTGCCCTTTTTTACCTCTCTTGTTTCAGAGCGATGAGTACTGATGTTGCCCATGATGCCAGGATTAAGCTCCTGTTCAGCCAGCTCCCATGCCCTGACCGAGCCCGACCCTGTAAGCCTGGGGGCATCCGAGTTGGATGCTGATTCTCACCGGTACATCCTGGCACTCCCTCAGACGGAAGCCTGGCACAAGCATCGCCTGTCCACTCGCTCTTGCACCCTTCTGGAGCCAGAGACCCTCTCTGCACCACTGGTGTCACGGACTGCCAGCTGCGATGCCCTGTATGAGCTGCGGACCCAGGACGCGGAAACTGAGTTCCCCTTTGAGGGCAGCAGCATGCTGGAGGGGCTCAGTGGCGAGTATCCTGTGAGCCCTCACACCATCAAGCGCCGCAGGGGAGGCCTGATCGAACAAAGGGACATCATCAAGGCCCACGAGGCGCACAAGATGCAGAGTACGCCGCAAGCCCGGCGCAAGGAGTGGGAGTAAGTATCACACAATGGATGAGTGAAGTGAATGGAGCCCTGGATGAGGATGTACATCACATGAGCACCATCAAAAATAGACAATACGGGCCATATTATCAAGAACGGGCGATGACATTATCGCCGCTTTAGCGGCAGGAAACTGCCGCTAAAGCGGCGATAAGGGGCTTGATAATATGCCCTATAGAATTCCAATAGAAGCCCAGGTTTGATGTCCTTCACACCAGAAGGCCCTACATTTCTTAAAAAATGATAACAAATGTTGACCGTTGAACTTTGAGGCTTCAACTTCTTGCTCATTTGGTGTAACTCTGAAGATATCAACCTTGAAAAGCACCATTAGGAGAGCTACTTGGTTTGGTAAACTGTGAAATCAAAATATTGATTGAATAAAGACAGTGAACATTATGTTTGTTTATTGAGGAGGCCTATTTGCTTAGTTGGTATTGGCCAAATTGGAGTATACCCACAGAAGTAGAACAGCTATCAAGAAGATGTAAAGAAATACAACACTGATAATACAGCACTTTGACAACATCCTTTTTCTATTTAAAGAAAAAACCTATATCCTAGATTTCAAACCATTCTTTGACATGACTCCATTTATCTTCAGTTAGCTTGGACAGTGCTTTGACTACACAAACCTCTTTTACAAAATTACTAAATCAGTAATGATTCATTATCCATTAATTTAAACCTACCAGACACCTTCCAACCCTATTTAATTCCCTACCAACTGGTTCCAACTGGTTTGAGTAGTCTATTCTATACTAGCCTCTAGCAATCGATTTTGTAGAGATTTTGATATTTATTGAAGGTGCACACTGGGGAAAGCCTGCCAGTGCACAAATGCAGTTAAAGCGCAAAATCTAGCCATGAAGCCACACGGAAATTAAAAGAATGGTGAAAAAGAAGTCAAAACCCAAAGTTCACAGTAATGCACTCCACATAATCATAAGGTCTTTGGAATAAATGTTTTGCGGAGTTACCAAGGCTTTGCAAAGGCAGTCAGCAGAGATGGTTTGTGTACTGTGTGCAATAGGAAATGGCAGAGTGCACTATATAGTGTGATAGTACGAACACCAAGGTTGTAGAATATGTATGTATTTCTACCTTAAAGTTGTTCCAACCTAATAACAGAACTGTGGCCAGCTTAGTTTTTGACCGTGATAATAATAATAGTGTGTCTACCTCAGTGGTGCTTATAAAAATATTTGGGTTCAAATGTGTATGCGTGGTAGTGAAGTAAGTTTGAGGGAGGATTTTGTTGAAGCTGGTGGTGCCATAGGCCTGGGGTTGTTACTAGCAATTTCGGACAAGTGGACATCCCTGGAATGGATCTACGCGTATCTTCTCACTTTATAGAAAATCATTGTCACATTCATCCATGCAACCAACACTGAACTGGATGTGAACTACTTTCAAAACTATATTGTACTTTTAAGCCCATACGAAGCTGAGGTAAGAGGCTGAAATCAGTGATGATTAATGGTCACTTGTTAAAGTTTTTTTTTTAAATTTGTTTATTCATTTTTTTCAAAACAATACAGATTATATGAGAAATATCAGGGCAGGAGTACACAATACATGAGCGTCATCCCAATGGGAACCACCCAAATGTTGCCAGTCAATGACCTCATGAAGCAAGAAACAGAACCAAAAATTAAACAGTGTAACATCAGCATCATTGTGCATCCGCACATAGTCCATGAAAAAACATTTGGGGGCTAATACATATTCTAAATGGGGAAGGGGGTGAGTAAGTACGAGATAAGAATCACAGGGTTGCGCACAACATCCCTCACTCATTAAACATTCAAACTGCCAGGAGTGTCCTCTCTTGTGGGCCCTGAGCTCCAATGTCCCCAATGTGGTCTCTTTGCGACAGAGATCTCAGGAGGAGAGCGGGTGGATGGGGTCCAACAGCCCGTCCGGAACCTGTTGGGCCGCAGTCAGCGTAGGTGAGCTAGTATACCCTCCCTACGGTGAGTTGGCATCTGAGTCGTCATCCCTTTCAGCGTTACGGTCATGCAGTTTTTCAATCGTACTACCCCAGATCTCGAGATCCCGCTCTGCATCATTGTCAGTACGGACTCTGCACTCCGCAGCCATTGCCCACTCCAGGAGGTCAGTCAACCACTTGGTCTTTACCGGGGGCGGAGGGAGGTTAGACTAGCCCAATGTATGGCTACGCCCCTGCGGGCCAACACCAATCCCAACTGAGCAAACTTGTACTGCATTTTTTTACTCTTCTTAGGAAGAGGCAGTAGCCCTAGGAGACATTGTCGGATCGGGAGTTCTGCATTCACTTTTGTCACCTTGGCAACTCCTGCACTATCTCACCCCAAAGAGCCGCAGTTGTGGGCAATTCCACCCGACATGTCCAAAATCCGCTGGGAGTGCACCACAATGAGTGCAGCCCGTGGGTCGTGATGGATAGACCCTATGCAGGCACTGTGGTGTCAGGTAAGCCCTATATATGTAGTAAAGCTGTGTCAGTTTGAATCTGGTGTACTGGCCACTTCATGTACCTGCACTAGGGCCCTAATTCACCATCCCAGAGTGGGGTCTCCAGGTCCTCATCCCAAGAAGCGCATTTTAGTGCAATGTTAATTTGTCTGTCTTCTTTTAGGGCTGTGCTTAGGCGGGATATGATACCTTTTGCGGACCCAGGATCACCTGCAGCAACTGGGATTCTCCCGGCTCCTCCGAGAACGATGTCCAGATCTCTCTAGCCATACGTGATATACTCACGTACTGCAAGAACTGTCCCCGGTCTATTCCAAAATGAGTTCCCACCTCCTCCAGGGACACAAAAACACCATTCAGAAACAGTTCTTCATCCTCTGGCAAACCCCTTCCAGCCATTTTTAATACATCCATTTAGCCCCATACAGGGACATCGTAAGGATTTTGGGGGCCTGGGGCTGAATGAAGAGCTTTGAATTTATTATCCAGTTTCAGCTCTTTCATGCCCTCTTTGGCAAAGTCACTGACAGTGCACAGGCACACTCGTCCAAATTCTAAAGTTGTTACATCTAATATTCAGGGATAGTGACCTGTGTTTTCAATATTGTAACACAGTAGCATCTCACTAATATGATTGCAAGTAATCTCTTTGACACCCTCCCTTACCTAATATGTGAGGTCCTGTTTTCATCTAAAACGAACTTTTTCTATAGATGTTGCATGAAACATAAACACAACATTTCTCTGCAAAATGTCTATAATAGACTCTCACACATCACTCACATAAAAAAATAAAGGGTAACAGTATTTAAAAGAATATATTTAAAAATCATTCAAGGACTTGAGTGCAAGAATCTCTGCAGAACAGAGCTGGCTCTGTCAGGGTCCCCTGAAAGGCTGGGACCCTGGGCCAGAGCCCACTTTGCCCGTGCCTTAAAACGTCTCTGGTCCCGTATGTGTGCACAAGGGGGCAGCAACCAAATCGGACAGAGCTTGGCGTATGTCACCCATCTCAACACCTGCACGACTGCCCATTCCCATGCGTCCTGGGTGACAACAAAGGGAGCACCCGCCGGAAGTCCACGGCCGCACATTAGTAACTTAGTGAGCTCAGCCAACTCGTTGGAGCCAGATAGCAGTTTCTTTTCCCAGTTAATTCTGTCTTCGCACCATAGAGTGGCATATTGCAACAGACCCGCCAGATAGAATAGTTTGAGTTCCGGGAGATCAAGGCCACTCTGGCAGGAATCCAACTTAAGGATCTCAAGGTGGCTCCTGCTCCTCTTTCCCGCTCACACCAGGGATACCAGCAACCCATTGATCCTCCGGAACAATGAGGATGGCAACATACAAAATGAGTTATGCATTGCTTAGAGGCAGTGGGGCAACAAGAGCATTTTGCTTAATGCTACCCTTCCCATGACTGATAGCGGAAGAGTGGTCCAATACCGCACTGTCATTTGTTAAAGTTAAACACAGCGGTTATTTTGGAGCAAGAGTTGTTCATCACACATTGCTTCTTCATGAGTCATTCATGTTCTCATATCCAATGCAGAGTATCAATGAGAGACACCTCATTATGATCAGCGCAGCTCATCATGTGCATCTTTGTAGTGTAGTAGGGTATGTGCTTCCACACATCATGCCTGCTGCACAATATAATATCTGTTGGCTATCTTGAAGTTGAAATAGTAAAGCCTCTTCTGATAGAGACTTCTACCTAACCTTAGAATATTCCCCAGGCGCCAGACTGGATCCGGAAAATCTTGAGCAGTACCTTTGCGCGCTGGTAGGTGGCATAGAATGGCTCTATGTCAGCAACGTCTGTGTCTGAAGTGATGTCGCAGTGACCATATAAGTGCCACCCAACACACTGACATCAGTTTCTTTCTTTCTGCTCCAACAGCGCAGATCTGGAGATCTACCTCTATCATTTTTTTACCAACTTTGTTCAACCCTTTTTTGAGCCATTGCTCCCAGTGTGCTAGGGGCATGCCCCCCACTAAACCTACTGGGTTTAAGCCTTGTGAGGAGCGTCACAGACAGATGTCTGTGTCTGATTCCCACTTGCACAAGAAAAACAAGTTGAAGCGTTCTTCAGTTGCCCTTCAAACGCAATGCTTTTAGGACATGTTCCAGCACTCCACCTGCGGAGCCGGCTTCAGGACCAGCTCCGCACTACCCAGAGTTCCCTGGCACTGAAGGGACTCCAACCCAGTAAAAAGAATTTAACAACACCATGCATGCCATCATTGGGCAACTGACTCCCTCTTGCTCGCCTTCGGGCCCCACAGAGCTGCGAGGTGCCCCAGTTGGGTTACCACCAGTGGTTCTGCCCCATCACCATCTGGGTTCTCTGGATCCACTCCTTGATCTGGACCGATGCTGACATGGGTGCCTTTTTCCACCCCGGCTGACCCCTACGCTGCTCGATGATGACGTGCCCATCCTTATCCCCTACTCCGAGCCGGCACCACCCTGATTGCGCTTGTCATCGTTGCCGGCGCCGTCCAGGCCTTACCAAGCCCTGGACTTTCTACCACTGGGTAATCCCTTCCTCCCTGCAGGACAAGATGAAGAGAAAGGGTTTTGTCTTATGGAGGAGGACCCTGATCCAGCTGAGAACTTGTACGAGGAGCTGGGTGATGCCAGTGCGTTGAACACCTCCCCAGACTCTGTCATGATTTCCCCTCCAGGCCCAGTTTCAGAAGAAGGTGCATCATTCGCTACTGTGATTTGCAGGACAGCGAAGGTCCTTGACCTGCTGCGGCCTGCGATTGAAGTCAAGGCCAACGTCTTGAGTGAGGAGCTTCAGCCAGAAGTGGGCTTGGCTGAGCCCTTGCTCCCTTTTAATGAAGCCCTCACTGTCGTTCGCCTAGGGCGTCCATTTACCAGAAATACCCAACGGGTCAGCAACCTACCCAGTTCTTTCGTGGGTGGGGTTGAGGATCTCATAAAGGAAGTGGGAGCCAGGACGAGCAAGCTGTCCAGTCCCTCACCCCTCTGCTTGCTGCAGCATCTAAGCCCCTTTAGTAGACCCTCCGTCCCACACAGCCATCCTGTTGGCGGCAGGATAAAGCACCACCTGACCAAATGGTCTATAATTACTTCCAATAAGTGGGTGCTTCAGATTGTGCGAAGGTGCTTTGCCCTCCCATTCGTGGAAACCCCTCCGCCTGTGCCACTGTCCTAAGAACGGCTGATGGAGGATCACCCCTCCTTGCTCCGTCAGGAAGGGCAGGCTCTTTTGGCCAAAGGAGCCATCGAGAGGGTGCCTGAGCCAGTAATAGGTCATGGTTGCCATTCCCGTTACTTCCTGGTGCCAAAAACGTATGGACGACTCCGTCCTGTCGTGGATCTGCACCCTCTCAACGCCTTTCTGCAGAAAGAGAAATTCAAAATGCTCACCCTGGCTCAGGCTATGTCTACCCTGGACCCTGGAGACTATATGGTAGCATTATATTTGCAGGATGCTTATTTCACTGCCTCAGCGATATGGGACAGAGGCAGTGCTGCTGTATCGTCGAAGTGTACCCAGTCGGACAGTGCAGCTGCAACAACAAGCTCTGCCCGAGTGGGCAGTGCCGCTACATCAATGAACTGTGCCCATCGAAGGGTTGTGCCACCCCAGAGGTCTACACCAAGGTAGACAATGACCTCTGACCCCTCAGCCCAAACCGGCATCTCACAGGAAGCCTAGAAGGTGTTTAATCATCAGCCGGAGGCATGTTTCCGCAATGGAGCCCTGCATGCCTGCACAGGCGAATATGTGATGTTACAATGCGATCAAAATGATCGCGGTACGTTACATTGCAGTTTTTACAACGCAAGTCGTTACAACGACTTGCGCTGGAGGGCGCTGGACTTAGGAATAGTATGATTTACTATTCCAACACCAGTCTACGTACAGTAGGGAAGGTGTTGGAATAGTAAATCATACTATTCCTTAGGTTAGAGTGCCATCCAGCGCAAGTCGTTGTAACGACTTGCGTTGTAATACCCGCGATGTAAAGGCATTGCGATGCAATGCCCGCGTGGTAATGGATGTCTCCCGCACAGGCACCATGCATCAACCTTCACTGCTGCCACCGGTGGTCATGGTCTGAATGCAGTAGAACTTCCAGTCGGCACATCTCTTCTGGGAAAGAAAGCGACCCAGACACATGCCATGGGTCCCTGCCAGTTGCCCAAGAAGTACTAAGTGACCCTCTGTGGTGAAAAATAACAATTAGGGGCTGGTGAGTGAACTGAGTGGACAAACTAGTAAAAAAGGGTCCTCTACACCTGTGACTTGATATCTGCCCAGATGTGCTCAAACTGAGAAAGGGAGTAACCTTCCTAGTCTACCCAACGAACACCTGGGAGGATGGGAGTGAGAGGGCAAGGCCTAGGGCCTCAGGGACAATAGCCCCAGTGCCAATGAAGCTTTTGTAGAAGTAGTCTGTTCTGTGGAGTATTGAGTTTTCAGGGTGTTAAAGTACTTATTTTTATCAAAGTAAAGCATTGGATTGGACAATATGGTATTGCACTACTGGGTGATTGTTGAGTTCTGAGCTTGGGCACCCCCACAAACCTGCTTCTGAAGCTTGTTACTGCTCGCCAATGCTACCAGTGAGAGTGAAGTGCTGACGCTTTGCAGAGGCATACTAGGATGAAGTCTGGGACATCAGAGGCAAATGACTCCAGCTCCAACAACTGATGTCCAGTAGCCTCTACATGCCCGGTGGCCGACCGGAACGGGGTCTGAAATCAAGTGTTTAAAAATATCTGGTTTCACACTTATGGTAAACTTGTTGTGTCATCCAGGCTGGACTGGAGCTGTAGGAAGAGTCAACTGGGTATTTAATGGGACAATTGGGTTTGGGCTAGTGGTGACAAGAAAAGTTGGGAAGGAGAGTTAAGAAGTAAAGAAGTATGTTGTAGACTTACTGTGTTATTAAATAAGTACTAAGTACCATACTCGAAAACCAACTCGGGGTAGATGAAAGGCAGCCGCGGTCCGTGCAGGTAACAGCAGTGGGGCGGTGGGGCAGCGTGGGGGAGTTCGAAGGGACGATGCAGAGGAAAATTAATTATTTATTTAATTTTTCCTCTGCATCGTCCTCGAATCCCCCACGCGGCCCCACCCCCCACCGCAGTTACCTGCACGGACCGCGGCTGATGAAAGGACACAATGGATAGATGGGACACAATGGAAGTGAGCAAACGTGTTTAGAAGTCTCAGAATGCTTAAAGGGAATATTATGATGCTAAACCCGAAGTGAAAGAAGTTAAAGTGAAAGTAGAACAATTGTATATATGTAAACTATGGACAAAAGGTTTCTAAAGTTGAAAGTGTGTGCACTGAGCCAAAGACGTTTATGTAGGTGCTTAGAAATTCTGTGAAACTGGAGGATGGGAAAGTGTGGCACATGAGTAGAATAGCTTTTGCTTGAGACACTTGTGTTAAGTTTTGGTACTGAGGAAGGTTACGTAATTTGTGGTTGGATGAGATACTGCATGTCGAGAGTGGGTGTGAAAGGAATGTAGCCCTACTGATTCAAGAGGAAAAAATTAATACTAAGCTGTTGGATGCACAAAGGAATTTGGGTGCACCGAGGAATTACATTGTTTTAGGAAATGAATAGCTTTTGCGTGAGACAAGTGTGTTAAGTTTTGGTACTGAGGAAGGTTACGTAATTTGTGGTTGGATGAGAATCTGTATGTCGAGAATAAAGATCAAGCATCAGTCGGAGGTTTTTGAAGAAAAATTAAAACACCTAAAAAATGTCGAATATGTGCATTCATACTTTCTTAGGTATTTACCAGTTCTTGGCATATTTAGTTTATTGTCCAAGTTATTGCTGATTGAGATTTTTGCATTTTCTTTTTTGTTCTGTTTGTTTGTCAATTTATTTTTGTTTTCTGTTTGTTAAGGAGGAATATGGTCTGTAGTAAATGTATGTAATTCTACTTTTAATTTTTTCCACCAAATTATTAAAACTGTGCCTAGTTTAGAGTTCCACTTTATTAATGGAGCTGTGTCTAACATAGTGTTCCTGACACAGCTGTTTGGGTTAAAATGTGTATAAGGGGTAGTGAAGGCAGTTGGACGCAGAATATTTGTGAAGACAGTGATGCCACAGGCAGTGCTTAATTTGAGCCAGTGGTTGCCAGTGACGGGCACCGGCACTGATTTTTGGAGATTGGCACTTATTTTTCTGCATCAGATATTTACAGAGGGCAAAAGAGAGAAAAACACCCAGGTTGGAAAGACAGAGGAAGAGAAAGACGGCAAAAACGTCACAAAGGGAGAAAGCAGGACCCTGCAAGAGCAAGAAAAAGAGGCAGGGAGTGTCTGGTAGTGAATTAAAGACTACGGGGCTTATTTACAAGCCCCTTGCGCCACCCGTACGTCACTTTTCCCATGTTAAAAATGACACAAAAGTGGCGCAAGGGGCTTGTAAATAAGCCCCTACCAGTCTTGGTATTCGGCACACTGATGTTTCATTCCATCGCCCGCCGGCTTCTGGCAGAGCTTCGAGCACCGGCACTCTTTCTTTTATAAATTAAGCACTGACCACAGGTTAGCAATAAAATACAATACAAAAGATGGTGTAGCGTCGTTAGCACACAGTCTCAGTGGACTTTGGTTGTAACTAGTTCTGGTTTCCGGTCGCATCGCTCTATAGAGTAGAGAAGTTATCAAGCACTCTGAGAAAGAACAAGGGACAGCAATTCAAGTAAGAAAATGAAGATTGGCAGATAAATTATAAGCAGTACATTGGTCATGAGGCATGGTGACTAAAAGAAGTAGGCAGTTTGAGGGACACTGTTTATCTGAAACTGCTCAGCCTTAAATAATGTCTGCAAAAACATGTAGGCGCATCAGCGCAGAAAAGTGGTAGCATGTTTGAAACTTTCTGTTATTGCACTACATATACTTCTAGAAAGCAGAGAGCGTTCAGTATTCTGCGTAGTGCAACCGTTTGAGTCCTCTCCTTGGCAGAATTTTACTGACAACATATATAACATGGGCACCTCCATTTGACTCCTTCCCAGTGCCATCATGGGAGTTTCTCAAGCATAAGAAATTGGAGGGTGGGCCTTTATAAAACAGTTGGGTTAGGCCACCTTTAAAGTACAAATGAAAAATTTACCCAAGCTATAAGTTTGAACTCACACTTTTAAATTCTGGGTCAAGTAAATTAATTCTCTTGGCCCACGTATTTATTTACGTGAATTTTTTCATCTCATATGAATATTTCATATACACTTAAACATATCTTCCAGGCCACATCTCAAACATCAAACACATTTTTCCAATGAATAATTCTAAATAAACATTACAAAACTTAAAATACTGTGTGCATACAAAACTAAAAAAATGGAAAAATACTCTCAAACATGCTTTTACACTTGATACCAGTCTGATAATGAACGTTAATATACTTTATGCAGAGGTTACAATTATTATTATTATTGTGTCCATAAATGAACCTCTTGCTTAAATGTGTCTTGGGGGTTCAAAAAAATCACTCAATATAGGTAGGTCTTCCAATTTTCAAAATTTGCCTGCTATAAGGTTTAATTCAAGTTTACAGTAATTTAGCGCCAGTAGCGCAAGCAACGCTGGAAAATCCACGCGAACTGCGCCATGCGGTGCACAAGAGCGTGCGGACATTCGTGTTGATTTTGCTGCTGCTGTAGTAGAAAATCTATTAGAGCGCCAGCAAATCTACTCGAGAAGCAGCCCTATTACTGCGACTGCCGCATTATAAAATGGCCCTAAGGGATGTAAAATATCGCATTTCTCGAGCCTGGTGGGAAACAATTTCACCACATGGCGATTATCATAATTTGGGCGGAACTCCGTGTTACAACAGTAATTCAGAGTCGCCAAATTCCCCGGGGCGAATAAAACATTCTGCCAACCCCTATTTTACACACCTTATTTGCTCAGCTCACCAGCTCCCTTATGATATGTTGCTCCTCCCACTTTTTAAGTAAAATGCTCTTTTGTCTACTATGAATGTTAGGCTTTATCTAGGTCGGTTGCAACTGCTTTAAATTCAGCTGCCTTGTCACGAGTACAAGCTAAACTAAGAATATCAATAGTTGCATATTTTGTATTTGTGAACTAAATAAAGGAATCCACAATTTGTATATTTTTTGTTTTATAATTGTTTCTGTATTTCTGTGTGTTATTTTGAATTTCAAATCATAGAATAGGTGGGGGTCCCCGGCTCCCAGTAGTGATTCACGGGGGTCCCTGAAGTCAGAAGGTTAAGAACCGCTGTTGTAAGCAATATAAGTGTATCACAGGCATCAGTGAGTGTTAATGCATTCCAATTACAGTACGGCTGTGTCTTCTGACAAAAATAAGGTGGTTGGTGTTATCCATGTTAAACTATATCTAAGTGTGCCATAATTTGCCATCTCTGACACCGGGATGTGGTGTGACTTTAGACTGAAGCTGTCCAAAAAAGCATTTATCCAAAAGACAGGCTATCTATAAAAAGTGACTGAGGTCATATAATTGTCCAGTGTCTCGTGAGTGGAAAGAAATGTCTGTGGCTGTAAATGGACAAACGCCAGGTACCTCTCTATTTCCACTAGAGGCACAACCATGGTTAGTAGGTAGGTACCTCCAAAGCGATCCCCACCCACCCAACCAAGGTGGGTTTGGTGGGTTCTCCTCAGAGAAAAATTGTAAAATAAGGAGGACAAATGATGTGTTTTACAACCCATTTGTCGGTAAATGATCATAAGATTTTAGTTATAATCTTTTCTGAATGACCACTCTTCAATTGAGAACAGAAGTACTTTGGGCAAGCTCAGATATTTATCAGTTTTAGGATAGCAGTGTGTTATGTACATTTTCTAGGCCTCACACGCCTGTGACTCTTTGTGAGCCTGCTCTCAATGCCCCATCCCTCTAAGTCTCTTCAGGGGGATAAAGGCATCCTTGTGTTTTTTAACATACAACTTGTTTCTACAGTCATGCAGGTTCCGACCAATGTTCCTAGCTGGTGCTGCTAAAGTCTCCATGCTGCCATTACAACATAAGTGTTAATCCATGCAGACCTTCTTTCTTGAGTTGTTGATGAAATGAATACAATTGAGTGGGGAACAACTCTGCTATTACTTCCACTAGCCCCGAGGATTGTGTTAACCACTTTAAAGTTTTATATGGTTCTGGCACTTCCACTCAGCCAATTGAGGAGAAAGTGGCTTTCCCCTTAGCCTTGGAATTTCCTCTTGAAGAAATTCAGGAGGCTATTGTTAAGTCTCCATCTAACAAGGCCCCGGTGCCGGACAGGGTTTCTATGGACCTTTATAAATCTCTAGCGGAACTCAGGGCCCCTTTGCTGTGCAATTGTTTAAATACCCTCATTAAAATGGGTCTCCCTCATACTTGGAATACTGCCATTATTGTAGCCATTTTTTAAAAGGGCAATCCCCAACTACCAGGATGTTACTGGGAGACAACTTTGCTGGACTCCGCTATGAAGTTTGCTGGGAAAGTTGTCCTTGAGTGCCTTTTAATATGGGTTAGGGAGTCGGACACGCTGTCAGAGGTATTGTATGGTTTCTGTGATGGGCTTGGCATGGTGGAGCAATGTTTGAATCTGCACTTATTAATTAGTAAATTTACCATTGTTAAGCAAGGCTCATCTGCCTGGCATTCATGGGCCTGACCTACACCTTCAACAGCATGGTAAGATCCAAACTGTATGAGGGATTTTAACCAATTTGGGAGTGGATAGTGGCCTAGCGGAAATTCTACGCGCTCTACACTATGACCTATAAGCTTCAGTAAGGTTTCGCCCATCAGGAGAGTGTACCAACAGCTTTGAGTTGGGGAAGGGGGTGCAGAAGGGCTGTGCCTTGGCCCTGATTTTATTTCTTTTGTATATCAATGGACTAGGCTCAGGCCTCTCAAACAAAATCTCGGACACCACTTTTGTCGGCAAGAAAAAGGTCCCAGTATTACTGTATGCCGACGATGCTGTATTAATTACTACAACCGATAATGGCTTAAGCATCTTGTTCCAGGAGTTTGTTTCTTTTATGGGGTCACTTGGCCTTGCTACTAACCAAAACATTCAACATGGCCTATGGACCCAGGCACTATAAGATCCGCAATGTATATTTACAAGGCTATCCCATTATTTCCACACAGGATTTTTCATATATGGGTGTTGTATTTGATGCCAGGGGGAATTGGGGACCCTGTACAATTAAAGTGCGTAATAGATTCATGAGTGCGGCTGGGTATATTTATAATATAGCATCCCGCATTGGAAGAAAACCAGTGGCCCCCCTGTTGGAGGTCTATAGGAGTAAATACCTTCACATTCTGACTTATGGGGTAGGCATTTGGGGTTATTGTAGTACCAACTCCCTCCAGGAGGAACAGAACAAGGTGCTTAGGCGACTCCTGGGAGTTCCCCCTGCCTGTTCAAGTTTTATTGTGCACCAAGAGATCGGGGTTGAATATGTGGCGGATATTATCAAATTGGCCATCCTTGCTCTGTGGTGCGCAGTATAGGCAAACCCACACGCCTCATTCAACAGGTAGGTCATCGTAGACTGCCTCTCATGTGACAGAGGGATGAAAATTCCCTGGTTAAAATATAATAAGTTGGAATTGACGAACCTGGGTAGACTGGACCTTTTTTCTAGTCCCGCAGCCATGACCAAGTGTGATTTGGTTTGGGTCAAGAAAACTTTTGAACCGATGAGGCATCGTCAAAGGGAGGAAACCGAACGGTCAGAAATTACCAGTAGGGAGTATGTGATGCTCCAAACCAGATTAGCCTTGGAACCGTATCTGGAGTGGGTAGAGCACTTGGGACAGATTGCTTTTAACTAGATTCAGGCTGGGCTTTGTGAGATGGCACCTCGGTTTCCCCCGGGTCAATCTGATCCAACTAAAGTTTTAATTTGCCCATGCGATGAATCTTGTCCCCAGAGTTTGCTTCACTTTATCTTTTTTTGTCAGTTTTATTCTGTCTATACTAAAAGGTTTTTAATTCCAGCTTTAAAGGTGTTTGGAACAAACTGATGTGGTGCTGCCCTGGTTTATTTGCAACAGTTAAATTCCCCTTCCCTATGTGCAAATATTTGCTTCTTTTCTAAAATATACTATTGCCAAAAGAAAATCTATGTAATTTTATCACCTTATGCTGCTGGACCTGTGAGGTTGCTTATAATTTACTTTTTTTTAAAGTTCCTGTGCCATGCTGCGATTTTTAAATATTTTTGCTTTCAGGAGCTATTTTGTATAATGGAAATGTTTTAAAATGTGTTATTGCTTAAAGAAAATCCTTGTCATTCTTGCACTTTATGCTGTCGGACCTATGAGGTCTTGCATTAACTATTTTCTTAAAGTGCTTATGCCCTGCTGTGTTTTTGATGTTGTGAAATATTTCTGTTTTTAAGATGTATCCTGTATAACGGAAGGATTTGAGAATATTTTTGAAGTCATTGTGATGTACTTTTATGGTTGCTTTTGTAAACGTAATAAAGTTTTTGGATTGATTGATTGTCTGAGTTGGGAACTACTAATATTAAATGACAAAAACAGAGAATCCCAAATCGAATATATGTCACTGCCTGGCATCCCCTGTGTAATTTTTTGCACACAGCACAACCTATCGTCCTGAACACATGCAGTGCTTAATTGTGCGGATCCTTACAGGGAATGGGCACCAGACTCATTTTTGGACCAGGAACTTGGGGGCTTATTTACAAGCGCCTTGCACAACTTTTGCGTCATTTTTAACATAGGAAAAGTGACGTACGGGTGGCGCAAGGGGCTTGTAAATATGCCCCTTAGTTTTCATCATTAGGTTTTGACCCAGATCAAGAGAAGGGCACCTGAACAGTGGGTTAAGGACACAGGAAGTGTAGGGTACTGGAGGAAAACGGCATGAGGTAGAAGCAAGACTATACAGCTTTGTTATTGAGCAACCACAGCATTGTCAGCAGCAGTGACAGGCTCCTAAGAAAAACTTTGGTCCCGATTCACAAAGGCAATCTGAGACAAAAGTCTAACTTTACGACTTTTGGTATTCACAGAGATCATTTACGAGTTGTATCTTTATGTGAGCAGTCCATGATTTGCACTCCCCTCAGTGTTGACTGTAGTGTGACACTACAGTCAACACTGAGGGGAGCGCAAATCATGGACTGCATGTACCATGATGCAAAGGAGCAAACTTTTCTGGGATATGATGTAGTGTCCGGCCACACCCTTTTCCCTGCTCAAACTGATTTTCATGACCTCCTCTACCATTTATCACATGTTCCTAATGTTCCCTTTTGTAAAAAATTGTATTCCGGCCTATTAATTACACTTCATCCGGCAAGAGCCGGAGAGTACTGCTGGAGCCGGAGTACGGCTGCAGCCGGAGAGTACAGCCTGGGTACGGAGAGTACGGTCCGGGTGCTGAGATTCCGGCCCGACTGCGGACGTAAAGATAGGACTCGTAAATGATTTCTGTGAATACCAAAAGCCGTAAAGTTAGACTTTTGTCTCAGATTGACTTTGTGAATCGGGCCCTTTGAGTCCCAGTATTTTTTTTTTTTTTTTTTTACAAATTAAGCAAATGGTGCCTGCTGGGATTTATTGACATTTTATACATGGAAGAAGGACCGAAGAGAGAATGAAAATGCTGCAGGCTGGAAATAGAAAAGTGAGTGTGTTAATGTGGGGGGCGGGGAGCGGGGGTAATTTTTGGGATAAGGTGGGAATCCGTTTATCACCTGATGGCAGCATGCATCAGTTAACCTTAGTTTGTACATTTATTTATGTTTGAATGGACCCTTATATTTCATTTCTGTGTCTTAATTAATATTTCTACCTTTGCCAGTATCGTGCTCTACGATGTTGTTGTCATTGTGGCCATCTTGTTTTAAGAAGGATCTTGAGTTGAAACAGGTTTCGGCTTTTGTCTGAGTCTTCATAGGAGGCTTTTCTAGAGCCTGAGAACTACACTGGAAAAGACCAAGTTCCCTGCTGCTCTCTCAGTTTAGTGAGTGTGCATTAACACCCTTAGGCCCTCATTAGGAGTGGCCCCTTAATTCCGTGGGCCAAGGAACAGGAGTTACCGGGCCCTTCGGAATTTTAACCCGTTTCTGCTTCCATTTTATTTCTGGTACATGCTTGCAATAAAACAGAAAACACAAATTAACCTTCCCACCAACTTGTCAAGGCCAGACCTATTCACTTTGTCAGTGCTTGTCTTAATTTTGGGGTGCCAATAATCTTACTGTGGGTCTGAATTTTTTTTTTAAACAAGTTATTTTTGCAGCATGCATATGTCTTATTTGCAATGCTATCCATTCATAAGGCGTGTGGGCATGGCAGCTGTACCAGAAGAGCCTGGCAGCACATGGCTAATTGCCTCTTTAAAGCTCTTGTTCTTGGCTCTTAAGCATTGTCCTGACATGACGTCTTCCTGGGAGCCAGCACTGAACGCAGGTTAGCAAGAAAGCCCTCAAATCTTCAAAAAATAATTTGTTAAATACCATCTGCTTTTTCTTCCCTGGTGCGTCATGCCACATAATTACAAATGTCTTCTTAAGTGGGCATGAATGAAAGATGTATGACGGCCTTCGAGCCTTGGTACACGTTTTAATGATTGCAATTCTCCTTAGGTGCGATTTAGCCTCCTCACTGTACATCGGATTAAAAAAAGCTATTACATGGATGGTCGGACTGGCCTGTCGGGCAATCAGGCAGTGTCCAACGGGCTGGTCTGACAGGTCAGTGTGTGGGTCGGTTTTTGGCTGTTTCTGGGCCTTTTTTGGCCTGTGTTATGGTCCACTGGGCCAGTTTTTACTGTTGATTTCCTTGATATGGAAACAAACATTCCCTGCAGCAAGTTCAGAGCCATGCAGTATTCCATACCTTTAAAAAACACTTGTCTTTACAAGATCAACACTGCCCGAATTTGCAAACGTGGCCCATCTTTTTACCTTTCTAAATCCCTAATGGGGAGGCTACTTTTATTTTTGTGCTTGGGCTACTTTCTGACCAAGTCTGACTCTGTCCACAAGTAACCACAAATTGGGTTATGACTATTTGCTTTAGGTGAGAGAGGGATTCGGGTGTTTTGCAGTAGCGGCCGCTCACATTCCGAAGTGGTGAGTGGGGGGAGGTAGAAATACATACCATACAAATCATGGAAGTCAGAATTATAAATATATAAAATTGCACTTACCTGCCGCTCCAATGGCCGCCACCTTGCTTCCGATCCTCGCCTCTCGGAGGTCCAGGAACTTCTGCACACTGTGCAAACTCCCAGATGACAATCCCAGCGCTTCTCTCATGCTGGGAATGCTATTTCCAGCATGAGAGCAGCACTGGGATTGGTCTGAGTGCCCTGGTTCGCCGCTCAGACAGTGCCTGGGAGCCTGTGTTGGTTCTCCACAACACTGCTCGATTTGAAGAAAGGCTAAGTGCGCATGATGGTTTGGCCGGCCCCGGACGACTGGCCAAACCGTCATGCGCACTTAGCGCTGCCCACCACTCCCCCCTTCTCCCTGGTGCTTCAGCTGCAGTGTCAGTATGGGTGGCTCCACCCCTCCCTGGCTGGCAGCCTGAAGGACGAAAAATAAAATGATAATAAAATTGTATTATTATAAATTTGTTTTTCTTGTTTGCCTCTGCTGGCTTTCAGCAGGGAGGTGATGCTCCGCCGCCATAACAGAGGAGCCGCCCCTGTTTGTAATAGACCACCCTCAATAGAACACCACAGCAGTGAAAACACAGAGCTACATTCAATTAAGGGGAAAGCGAGGACACGCATGCACACTTTTGGCGCTACCGACAGTCTGTTAAGCTTCCACTAAAGTAATGAACGCATATTTCAATCTTAGATTTTCACCCTCTCCTAATATGCAAATAAATCATTAAAAAAAAAAACTTACCAGCAAGGAGCAATATTTGTTGTATATTAATTATGAACATGCTTCTATTGTAATGGTTTTAACAAACGTAGCAATACATTTGATTGATGGAGAAAAGCTAAATTGAGTTTTTTTGTTTATCTGATTTAGCATATCTGAAACAGTAGCTTTCGCTATTATGTTAAATTACATGGTCTTTGTGTGGCATTCGCCAATTCTTTCGCCTCTTGGCACCTTAGCCTTTAGGTTTTTGTCATAAGACTCATCTGCGATTTTGGGTTTATCCAACATAGGGCCTCAGTGGGAGTGAGGTAGGGGAGCACGGGAGACATTCAACTTTCTCTTGGCCTAGGTAAGGATGATGTGGTTTGTAAGTGGAATGTTTTCTCTACAATGGCCTTTCATGGGCTGGGGCTGAGGGCGGAACTTGCAGCCCTCCAAACTAACTTGTGTGAGTGAGAGATGTAATATGGGCTGATATGAGGCCTGGGTGATATTTGTGTAATTTTCTTTTCGGAAATTACACAAATTGCTTTAAGATTGCACATTATTCTTTGACATGCTGACTTCGAATTTTGCACTATGTCGTATTACAAAATGTGTCATCGCGTGCATTCACCCAAGGATACATTTTGTGCTAAAAAATCTTCTAAAATTGTGTATGATGCGAGCTGCATCCCCTCGCATTCGGTTCGTTCGCATTCTTCTCTCACTCTCGCTACAAGATTTTTATCTGAAGTCTTAGTTAGCCATAATCTCAGGCATTTTGCATAAAAATCATAACAAGAAATGGCACAAATTATGTGAGATTATGCCTGTATAAACTAAATTTTGCCTGGGCCTATTGGATATCATACTGGAGTGCTTCGAAGGGGACTGGGGTCCAGGTCCATTTAACCCATGTCACCTATGGCAGTGTTCTTATGTAGAGAAAAGTGGATGCTTGTCAGAAGCTTCTTAGATCATTACTTGTGTTTCACGTCGAGGTGTATTCCTCCTCATGTAGGCACTATTCCTCCTGATGTAGGCACCATTTCATGTCATCTTGGAAGCTTTGCTTGGGATAGATCTATCCTCCTCTTGCCCTGTTTTTGTTGTCCTTTATTCCAATGTCCTTGATCCTTCATTTGCTTTTCCAGCCTGAAGTCTCTCCTTCTGAGAATCCTCTGTCACTGTGTCCTCTCTATGTCCCCTTTTTTCCTGCCCGAATAGAATCTACGGATCTGGTTCTGTGACCCTCAAGAATCCTTGTCCTTGACGCTGTCGGTTTAGGGCCTATTCGGACAGGCCTGCAGACCAGTCAGGCATATCAGAAAGACAAATGAGAAAGGCAGACCAGACAGGCAAATAGGCTGATAATCAGATAGATGAATTCCCACCAATCCAAAAACAAATCAGCAAAGAAAGTTATAGTGCTGCTGTCTGCAATGAGCAAGGGATCAGTCGGCTGAGCAAGCATAGTTCTGCTGTGTCAGAAATGTGGGATAGGTATGCTGTATGTGGTAAGTGAGTGGACGCTCCGTCTATTCCTTGTCCCAGTGCTGATGTGTTCACAAAACTCTGTCCAGGAGGACTGCAGGTAGAGGCAGGCATCCCTCCTCCTTCACACTATTTGCCACAGTTACCTGCAGAGCCCAGAGTTGGGGGAGTATTGAAATAAGGGAGAGCTAGGGGCTATTGGTTGCTTAAGTCGCTAATAATTTCTGGCTTGTGAGAGAATGGGGACGCCAGGGGTTTCAGAAGAGACCATGACAGGGTCTATTTTGTACTGCCTTATACATATTATTATGAAAATAAAAAAGATTAAACCTTAGTTATAGTTAGGAAAACTTAATTTATTCTTTCTATACAAAACCAACTTAAAGTACACAAACATTAGAAATTCTACAGTTATACCTTAAATTTAGACTTTATGCATGCACCACCTGCAAATTCCTCTAACTATATATGTATTTATTTATTTATCGCATGCAAATAGTAAGATGCACCGGACATCCTTATACGGAGTTGGGTTTTCATCTCAATGCAGAGAATCTGCACTGTTAACCCCTTCGCTGCTAGGCCTTTCCCCCCCCCCCCCCCCCCCTCTGTGCTAAGCCTTTTTTGGGCTATTTGGGGTAGTTCGCGCTTAGGCACCTGTAACTTTTTGACCACATAAGGTATCCACGCCAAATTTGCGTCCTTTTTTTCCAACATCATGGGGATTCTAAAGGTACCCAGGGTTTGTGGATTCCCCTGGAGGGGACCCAGAAATTAGCCAAAATACAGCAAAAAAATTTTTGGGGGAAAATGGGAAAAAGGGCTACAGATGAAAGCGTCTGGTTTTTCCCTGCAAATGGTATCAAAAGGGGTTGTGGTGCTGAAATCACCATCTTTCCAGCTTTCAGGGACAAGCAGACGTTTGTCAGAAAACCAACATTTTTTACACAGTTTTGGCATTTTTCTGGGACATAGCCTATTTTTGCTATTTTTTGTGCTTTCAACCTCCTTCCAGTTAATGGTAGTAATGGGTATGAAAGCAATAATGGATCCTGGAAAGCTGTACATTTTCGAAAAGTAGACAAAATTCTGAATTTAGCAAGGGGTCATTTGTGTAGATCCTTCAAGGTTTCTTTATAGAAACTAACAGTTAAATATAGGAAAAATTGAAAATTAGTTGAAAAAAACAGCCATTTGTGTCAACGTTTTCACCTGTAACTTCTTCTAATTATGACAGCTGTTTGAAAGCAATATACCGTTACATCCGCTGGACCTTTCTGGTTGTGGGGATATATAGGACTTGTAGGTTCACCAAGAACCCGACGGACCCAGAGCCAATAACTGAGCAGCGTCTTGCAATGTTTTTTTATTATGTACCGGGTATATAGCAATTATTTTGGGAAAATGTATACATGGAAAAATAGGTATGAAAGACACCTAGGTATTTCTGAAATGGGAACAAAATATAGAGTTTAGAAACAGTAGATATTTGCACTTTTCCGAAATTGGGAGTAGCCATACTAGTATGAGAATTATAGGTCATTTTTCAAAATGACTTCTTTTTTACACATTGTCTTTCATTTGGAAGGCAGAAATGCATCGAAAGTCAATAGGTAATAACAGTTGCTCTACAATTCTGTGTTACCCTAAGTCTCCCGATAAAAATGGTACCTCACTTGTGTGGGTAGGCCTAATGCCCACGACAGGAAACGGCTCAAAACGCAACGTGGACACACCACATTTTCACAATGAAAAATGACCCTTTTTTTGCAAAGTGCCTAGCTGTAGTTTTTGAACCATAGCTCTGCCGGCACCTAGGGAAACCTAGCAAACCTATACATTTTTTAAAACTAGACACGCAGGGGAATCCAGGATGGGGTGACTTGACTGGATCTCACCAGGTTCTGTTACCCAGAATCCCTTGCAAACCTAAAAAATTGTCCAAAAAAAACACATTTTCCTCGAATTTCTGTGGTGGAAAGTTCTGGAATATGCGTGGATCCACAAAATTCCACACACCCCGCGTTCCCCAAAGTCTTCCGAGAAAAATGGTACCTCACTTGTGTGGGTAGACCTAGTGCCCGCAACAGCAAACGGCCCAAAACGCAACATGGACACACCACATTTTCACAGTGAAAAATGACCCTTTTTTTGCAAAGTGCCTAGCTGTAGTTTTTGAACCCTAGCTCTGCCGGGACCTAGGGAAACCTAGCAAACCTATACATTTTTGAAAACTAGACACCCAGGGGAATCCAGGATAGGGTGACTTGACTGGCTCTCACCAGGTTCTGTTACCCAGAATCCCTTGCAAACCTCAAAATTTGTCCAGCAAAACACATTTTCCTCACATTTTTGTAGTGGAAAGTTCTGGAATCTGCGTGGATCCACAAAATTCCACCCACCCCGCGTTCCCCAAAGTCTTCCGAGAAAAATGGTACCTCACTTGTGTGGGGAGGCCTAGTGCCCGCGACAGGAAACCACCCAAAACGCAACGTGGACACACAACATTTTCACAGTGAAAAATGACCCTTTGTTTGCAAAGTGCCTAGCTGTAGTTTTTGAACCCTAGCTCTGCCGGCACCAAGAGAAACCTAGCAAACCTATACATTTTTTAAAACTAGACACCCAGGGGAATCCAGGATGGGGTGACTTGACTGGCTCTCACCAGGTTCTGTTACCCAGAATCCCTTGCAAACCTCAAAATCTGTCAAAAAAACCACATTTTCCTCACATTTCTGTGGTGGAAAGTTCTGGAATCTGCGTGGATCCACAAAATTCCACCCACCCCGCGTTCCCCAAAGTCTTCCGAGAAAAATGGTACCTCACTTGTGTGGGTAGGCCTAGTGCCCACGACAGGAAACGGCCCAAAACGCAACATGGACACACCACATTTTCACAGTGAAAAATGACCCTTTTTTGCAAAGTGCCTTGCTGTATATTTTGAACCCTAGCTCTGCCGGCACCTAGCGAAACTTAGCAAACCTATACATTTTTGAAAACTAGACACCCAGGGGAATCCAGGATGGGGTGACTTGCCTGACTCTTATCAGGTTCTGTTACCCAGAGTCCCTTGCAAACCTCAAAATCTGTCAAAAAAACCACATTTTCCTCACATTTCTGTGGTGAAAAGTTCTGGAATCTGCGTGGATCCACAAAATTCCACCCACCCTGCGTCCCCCAAAGTCTTCCGAGAAAAATGGTACCTCACTTGTGTGGGTAGGCCTAGTGCCCGCGACAGGAAACGGCCCAAAACGCAACGTGGACACACCACATTTTCACAGTGAAAAATTACCCTTTTTTTGCAAAGTGCCTAGCTGTAGATTTTGAATCCTAGCTCTGCCGGCACCTAGGGAAACCTAGCAAACCTATACGTTGTTGAAAACTAGACACCCAGGGGAATCCAGGATGGGGTGACTTGACTGGCTCTCACCAGGTTCTGTTACCCAGAATCCCTTGCAAACCTCAAAATTTGTCATAAAAAACACATTTTCCTCACATTTCTGGGTGGAAATTTCTGGAATCTGCGTGGATACACAAAATTCCACCCACCCCGCGTTCCCCAAAGTCTTCTGATAAAAATGGTACCTCACTTGTGTGGGTAGGCCTAGTGCCCGCGGGTACTTGGGCCTCCCACACGAGTGAGGCACCATTTTTATCGGGAGACCTGGGGGAACGCTGGGTGGTAGGAAATTTGTGTCAGCCCAGTAATGCCACAACTTTCCCACACAAAAATGTGTGGAAAAGGTGATTTTTTCAGCTAAATTTGAGGTTTGCATGGGATTCTGGGTAAGAAAAGTTGGGGATCCACGCAAGCCATATCTCCCTGGAATCCCTCGGGTGTCTAGTTTTCAGAAATGTGTGGGTTTGGTAGGTTTCCCTAGCTGGCTGCCAAGCACGGGGCCAAAAACTCAGGTGACCCCCCCTTGCAAACCCAGATTGTTTTGCGATAGGCAATTTTGATGTCGCCTCAATACATTTTGGGCCCTTGCCTGTCGCGGGTACTTGGGCCTCCCACACGAGTGAGGCACCATTTTTATCGGGAGACCTGGGGGAACGCTGGGTGGTAGGAAATTTGTGTCAGCCCGGTGATGCCACAACTTTCCCACACAAAAATGTGTGGAAAAAGTGATTTTTTCAGCTAAATTTGAGGTTTGCAGGGGATTCTGGGTAAGAAAACATTGGGGGATTCATGCAAGCCATACCTCCCTGGAATCCCCCGGGTGTCTAGTTTTCAGAAATGTGTGGGTTTGGTAGGTTTTCCTAGCTGGTCGCCGAGCACGAGGCCAAAAACCCAGATGACCCCCTTGCAAAACCAGGTCGTTTTGTGATAGGCAATTTTGATGTCGCCTCAATATGTTTTGGGCCCTTGCCTGTCGCGGGTACTTGGGCCTCCCACACGAGTGAGGCACAATTTTTATCGGGAGACCTGGGGGAATGCTGGGTGGTAGGAAATGTGTGTCAGCCCGGTGATGCCACAACTTTCCCACACAAAAATGTGTGGAAAAAGTGATTTTTTCAGCTAAATGTGAGGTTTGCAGGGGATTCTGGGTAAGAAAACGTTGGGGGATCCACGCAAGCCATACCTCCCTGGAATCCCCGCGTGTCTAGTTTTCAGAAATGTGTGGGTTCGGTAAGTTTCCCTAGCTGGCCGCCGAGCACGAGGCCAAAAACCCAGGTGACCCACCTTGCAAAACCAGGTCGTTTTGTGATAGGCAATTTTGATGTCGCCTCAATATGTTTTGGGCCCTTGCCTGTCGCGGGTACTTGGGCCTCCCACACGAGTGAGGCACAATTTTTATCGGGAGACCTGGGGAATGCTGGGTGGTAGGAAATGTGTGTCAGCCCGGTGATGCCACAACTTTCCCACACAAAAATGTGTGGAAAAAGTGATTTTTTCAGCTAAATGTGAGGTTTGCAGGGGATTCTGGGTAAGAAAACGTTGGGGGATCCACGCAAGCCATACCTCCCTGGAATCCCCGCGTGTCTAGTTTTCAGAAATGTGTGGGTTCGGTAAGTTTCCCTAGCTGGCCGCCGAGCACGAGGCCAAAACCCAGGTGACCCACCTTGCAAAACCAGGTCGTTTTGTGATAGGCAATTTTGATGTCGCCTCAATACGTTTTTGGCCCTTGCCTGTCGCGGGTACTTGGGACTCCCACACGAGTGAGGTACCATTTTTATTGGGAGACCTGGGGAAACGCTGGGTGGAAGGAAATTTGTGTCAGCCTGCTGATGCCACAACATTCCCACACAAAAATGTGTGGAAAAAATGATTTGTTCAGCTAAATTTGAGGTTTGCAGGGGATTCTGGGTAAGAAAACGTTGGGGGATCCACACAAGCCATACCTCCCTGGATTCCCCAGGGTGTCTAGTTTTCAGAAATGTGTGGGTTTGGTAGGTTTCCCTAATTGGCCTCCGAGCACGGGGCCAAAAACCCAGGTGAGCCCCCTTGCAAAACCAGGACGTTTTGTGATAGGCAATTTTGATGTTGCCTCAATACGTTTTGGGCCCTTGCCTGTCACGGGTACTTGGGCCTCCCACACGAGTGAGGCACCATTTTTATCGGGAGACCTGGGGGAACGCTGGGTGGTAGGAAATTTGTGTCAGCCCAGTAATGCCACAACTTTCCCACACAAAAATGTGTGGAAAAAGTGATTTTTTCAGCTAAATTTGAGGTTTGCATGGGATTCTGGGTAAGAAAAAGTTGGTGGATCCACGCAAGTCATATCTCCCTGGAATCCCTCGGGTGTCTAGTTTTCAGAAATGTGTGGGTTTGGTAGGTTTCCCTAGCTGGCTGCCGAGCACGGGGCCAAAACTCAGGTGACCCCCTTGCAAAACCAGGTTGTTTTGTGATAGGCAATTTTGATGTCGCCTTAATACGTTTTGGGCCCTTGCCTGTCGTGGGTACTTGGGCCTCCCACACGAGTGATGCACCATTTTTATCGGGAGACCTGGGGGAACGCTGGGTGGTAGGAAATTTGTGTCAGCCCGGTGATGCCACAACTTTCCCACACAAAAATGTGTGGAAAAAGTGATTTTTTCAGCTAAATGTGAGGTTTGCAGGGGATTCTGGGTAAGAAAACGTTGGGGGATCCACGCAAGCCATACCTCCCTGGAATCCCCGCGTGTCTAGTTTTCAGAAATGTGTGGGTTCGGTAGGTTTCCCTAGCTGGCCGCCGAGCACAAGGCCAAAAACCCAGGTGACCCACCTTGCAAAACCAGGTCGTTTTGTGATAGGCAATTTTGATGTCGCCTCAATAGGTTTTTGGCCCTTGCCTGTCGCGGGTACTTGGGCCTCCCACACGAGTGAGGTACCATTTTTATTGGGAGACCTGGGGAAACGCTGGGTGGTAGGAAATTTGTGTCAGCCTGCTGATGCCACAACATTCCCACACAAAAATGTGTGGAAAAAATGATTTGTTCAGCTAAATTTGAGGTTTGCAGGGGATTCTGGGTAAGAAAACGTTGGGGGATCCACACAAGCCATACCTCCCTGGATTCCCCAGGGTGTCTAGTTTTCAGAAATGTGTGGGTTTGGTAGGTTTCCCTAATTGGCCTCCGAGCACGGGGCCAAAAACCCAGGTAAGCCCCCTTGCAAAACCAGGACGTTTTGTGATAGGCAATTTTGATGTTGCCTCAATACGTTTTGGGCCCTTGCCTGTCACGGGTACTTGGGCCTCCCACACGAGTGAGGCACCATTTTTATCGGGAGACCTGGGGGAACGCTGGGTGGTAGGAAATTTGTGTCAGCCCAGTAATGCCATAACTTTCCCACACAAAAATGTGTGGAAAAAGTGATTTTTTCAGCTAAATTTGAGGTTTGCATGGGATTCTGGGTAAGAAAAAGTTGGTGGATCCACGCAAGCCATATCTCCCTGGAATCCCTCGGGTGTCTAGTTTTCAGAAATGTGTGGGTTTGGTAGGTTTCCCTAGCTGGCTGCCGAGCACGGGGCCAAAAACTCAGGTGACCCCCCCTTGCAAAACCAGGTTGTTTTGTGATAGGCAATTTTGATGTCGCCTTAATACGTTTTGGGCCCTTGCCTGTCGCGGGTACTTGGGCCTCCCACACGAGTGATGCACCATTTTTATCGGGAGACCTGGGGGAACGCTGGGTGGTAGGAAATTTGTGTCAGCCCGGTGATGCCACAACTTTCCCACACAAAAATGTGTGGAAAAAGTGATTTTTTCAGCTAAATTTGAGGTTTGCAGGGGATTCTGGGTAAGAAAACATTGGGGGATCCACGCAAGCCATACCTCCCTGGAATCCCCCGCGTGTCTAGTTTTCAGAAATGTGTGGGTTTGGTAGGTTTTCCTGGCTGGTCGCCGAGCACGGGGCCAAAAACCCAGATGACCCCCTTGCAAAACCAGGTCGTTTTGTGATAGGCAATTTTGATGTCGCCTCAATATGTTTTGGGCCCTTGCCTGTCGCGGGTACTTGGGCCTCCCACACGAGTGAGGCACCATTTTTATCGGGAGACCTGGGGGAACGCTGGGTGGTAGGAAATTTGTGTCAGCCTGCTGATGCCACAACTTTCCCACACAAAAATGTGTGGAAAAAGTGATTTTTTCAGCTAAATTTGAGGTTTGCAGGGGATTCTGGGTAAGAAAACATTGGGGGATCCACGCAAGCCATACCTCCCTGGAATCCCCCGCGTGTCTAGTTTTCAGAAATGTGTGGGTTCGGTAAGTTTCCCTAGCTGGCCGCCGAGCACGAGGCCAAAAACCCAGGTGATCCACCTTGCAAAACCAGGTCGTTTTGTGATAGGCAATTTTGATGTCGCCTCAATACGTTTTTGGCCCTTGCCTGTCGCGGGTACTTGGGCCTCCCACACGAGTGAGGTACCATTTTTATTGGGAGACCTGGGGAAACGCTGGGTGGAAGGAAATTTGTGTCAGCCTGCTGATGCCACAACATTCCCACACAAAAATGTGTGGAAAAAGTGATTTGTTCAGCTAAATTTGAGGTTTGCAGGGGATTCTGGGTAAGAAAACGTTGGGGGATCCACACAAGCCATACCTCCCTGGATTCCCCAGGGTGTCTAGTTTTCAGAAATGTGTGGGTTTGGTAGGTTTCCCTAATTGGCCTCCGAGCACGGGGCCAAAAACCCAGGTGAGCCCCCTTGCAAAACCAGGTCGTTTTGTGATAGGCAATTTTGATGTCGCCTCAATATGTTTTGGGCCCTTGCCTGTCGCGGGTACTTGGGCCTCCCACACGAGTGAGGCACAATTTTTATCGGGAGACCTGGGGGAATGCTGGGTGGTAGGAAATTTGTGTCAGCCCGGTGATGCCACAACTTTCCCACACAAAAATGTGTGGAAAAAGTGATTTTTCAGCTAAATGTGAGGTTTGCAGGGGATTCTGGGTAAGAAAACGTTGGGGGATCCACGCAAGCCATACCTCCCTGGAATCCCCGCGTGTCTAGTTTTCAGAAATGTGTGGGTTCGGTAGGTTTCCCTAGCTGGCCGCCGAGCACAAGGCCAAAAACCCAGGTGACCCACCTTGCAAAACCAGGTCGTTTTGTGATAGGCAATTTTGATGTCGCCTCAATACGTTTTTGGCCCTTGCCTGTCGCGGGTACTTGGGCCTCCCACACGAGTGAGGTACCATTTTTATTGGGAGACCTGGGGAAACGCTGGGTGGTAGGAAATTTGTGTCAGCCTGGTGATGCCACAACATTCCCACACAAAAATGTGTGGAAAAATGATTTTTTCAGCTAAATTTGAGGTTAGCAGGGGATTCTGGGTAAGAAAACGTTGGGGGATCCACGCAAGCCATACCTCCCTGGAATCCCCAGGGTGTCTAGTTTTCAGAAATGTGTGGGTTTGGTAGGTTTCCCTAATTGGCCTCCGAGCACGGGACCAAAAACCCAGGTGAGCCCCCTTGCAAAACCAGGACGTTTTGTGATAGGCAATTTTGATGTTGCCTCAATACGTTTTGGGCCCTTGCCTGTCACGGGTACTTGGGCCTCCCACACGAGTGAGGCACCATTTTTATCGGGAGACCTGGGGGAACGCTGGGTGGTAGGAAATTTGGGGCTGCCCGGTGATGCCACAACTTTCCCACACAAAAATGGGTGGAAAAAGTGATTTTTTTCAGCTAAATTTGAGGTTTGCAGGGGATTCTGGGTAAGAAAACGTTGGGGGATCCACGCAAGCCATACCTCCCTCGAATCCCCGCGTGTCTAGTTTTCAGAAATATGTGGGTTCGGTAGGTTTCCCTAGCTGGCCGCCGAGCACGAGGCCAAAAACCCAGGTGACCCACCTTGCAAAACCAGGTCGTTTTGTGATAGGCAATTTTGATGTCGCCTCAATATGTTTTTGGCCCTTGCCTGTCGCGGGTACTTTGGCCTCCCACACGAGTGAGGCACCATTTTTATCGGGAGACCTGGGGGAACGCTGGGTGGTAGGAAATTTGTGTCAGCCCAGTAATGCCACAACTTTCCCACACAAAAATGTGTGGAAAAAGTGATTTTTTCAGCTAAATTTGAGGTTTGCATGGGATTCTGGGTAAGAAAAAGTTGGTGGATCCACGCAAGCCATATCTCCCTGGAATCCCTCGGGTGTCTAGTTTTCAGAAATGTGTGGGTTTGGTAGGTTTCCCTAGCTGGCTGCCGAGCACGGGGCCAAAACTCAGGTGACTCCCTTGCAAAACCAGGTTGTTTTGTGATAGGCAATTTTGATGTCGCCTTAATACGTTTTGGGCCCTTGCCTGTCGCGGGTACTTGGGCCTCCCACACGAGTGATGCACCATTTTTATCGGGAGACCTGGGGGAACGCTGGGTGGTAGGAAATTTGTGTCAGCCCGGTGATGCCACAACTTTCCCACACAAAAATTTGTGGAAAAAGTGATTTTTTCAGCTAAATGTGAGGTTTGCAGGGGATTCTGGGTAAGAAAACATTGGGGGATCCACGCAAGCCATACCTCCCTGGAATCCCCCGCGTGTCTAGTTTTCAGAAATGTGTGGGTTTGGTAGGTTTTCCTGGCTGGTCGCCGAGCACGGGGCCAAAAACCCAGATGACCCCCTTGCAAAACCAGGTCGTTTTGTGATAGGCAATTTTGATGTCGCCTCAATATGTTTTGGGCCCTTGCCTGTCGCGGGTACTTGGGCCTCCCACACGAGTGAGGCACAATTTTTATCGGGAGACCTGGGGGAATGCTGGGTGGTAGGAAATTTGTGTCAGCCCGGTGATGCCACAACTTTCCCACACAAAAATGTGTGGAAAAAGTGATTTTTTCAGCTAAATGTGAGGTTTGCAGGGGATTCTGGGTAAGAAAACGTTGGGGGATCCACGCAAGCCATACCTCCCTGGAATCCCCGCGTGTCTAGTTTTCAGAAATGTGTGGGTTCGGTAAGTTTCCCTAGCTGGCCGCCGAGCACAAGGCCAAAAACCCAGGTGACCCACCTTGCAAAACCAGGTCGTTTTGTGATAGGCAATTTTGATGTCGCCTCAATACGTTTTTGGCCCTTGCCTGTCGCGGGTACTTGGGCCTCCCACACGAGTGAGGTACCATTTTTATTGGGAGACCTGGGGAAACGCTGGGTGGTAGGAAATTTGTGTCAGCCTGGTGATGCCACAACATTCCCACACAAAAATGTGTGGAAAAAATGATTTTTTCAGCTAAATTTGAGGTTAGCAGGGGATTCTGGGTAAGAAAACGTTGGGGGATCCACGCAAGCCATACCTCCCTGGAATCCCCAGGGTGTCTAGTTTTCAGAAATGTGTGGGTTTGGTAGGTTTCCCTAATTGGCCTCCGAGCACGGGACCAAAAACCCAGGTGAGCCCCCTTGCAAAACCAGGACGTTTTGTGATAGGCAATTTTGATGTTGCCTCAATACGTTTTGGGCCCTTGCCTGTCACGGGTACTTGGGCCTCCCACACGAGTGAGGCACCATTTTTATCGGGAGACCTGGGGGAACGCTGGGTGGTAGGAAATTTGGGGCTGCCCGGTGATGCCACAACTTTCCCACACAAAAATGGGTGGAAAAAGTGATTTTTTTCAGCTAAATTTGAGGTTTGCAGGGGATTCTGGGTAAGAAAACGTTGGGGGATCCACGCAAGCCATACCTCCCTGGAATCCCCGCGTGTCTAGTTTTCAGAAATATGTGGGTTCGGTAGGTTTCCCTAGCTGGCCGCCGAGCACGAGGCCAAAAACCCAGGTGACCCACCTTGCAAAACCAGGTCGTTTTGTGATAGGCAATTTTGATGTCGCCTCAATATGTTTTTGGCCCTTGCCTGTCGCGGGTACTTTGGCCTCCCACACGAGTGAGGCACCATTTTTATTGGGAGACCTGGGGAAACGCTGGGTGGTAGGAAATTTGTGTCAGCCTGGTGATGCCACAACATTCCCACACAAAAATGTGTGGAAAAAATGATTTTTTCAGCTAAATTTGAGGTTTGCAGGGGATTCTGGGTAAGAATACGTTGGGGGATCCACGCAAGCCATACCTCCCTGGAATCCCCAGGGTGTCTAGTTTTCAGAAATGTGTGGGTTTGGTAGGTTTCCCTAATTGGCCTCCGAGCACGGGGCCAAAAACCCAGGTGAGCCCCCTTGCAAAACCAGGACGTTTTGTGATAGGCAATTTTGATGTTGCCTCAATACGTTTTGGGCCCTTGCCTGTCGTGGGTACTTGGGCCTCCCACACGAGTGAGGCACCATTTTTATCGGGAGACCTGGGGGAACGCTGGGTGGTAGGAAATTTGGGGCTGCCCGGTGATGCCACAACTTTCCCACACAAAAATGTGTGGAAAAAGTGATTTTTTCAGCTAAATGTGAGGTTTGCAGGGGATTCTGGGTAAGAAAACGTTGGGGGATCCATGCAAGCCATACCTCCCTGGAATCCCCCGGGTGTCTAGTTTTCAGAAATGTGTGGGTTTGGTAGGTTTCCCTAGCTGGCCGCCGAGCACGGGTCCAAAAACCCAGGTGAGCCCCCTTGTAAAACCAGGTTGTTTTGTGATAGGCAATTTTGATGTCGCCTCAATACGTTTTGGGCCCTTGCCTGTCGCGGGTACTTGGGCCTCCCACACGAGTGAGGCATCATTTTTATCGGGAGACTTGGGGGAATGCTGGGTGGTAGGAAATTTGTGTCAGCCCTGTGATGCGACAACTTTCCCACACAAAAATGTGCGGAAAAAGTGATTTATTTCAGCTAAATGTGAGGTTTGCAGGGGATTCTGGGTAAGAAAACGTTGGGGGATCCACGCAAGCCATACCTCCCTGGAATCCCCCGGGTGTCTAGTTTTCATAAATGTGTGGGTTTGGTAGGTTTCCCTAGCTGGCCGCCGAGCACGGGGCCAAAAACCCAGCTGACCCCCCTTGCAAAACCAGGTCGTTTTGTGATAGGCAATTTTGATGTCGCCTCAATACGTTTTGGGCCCTTGCCTGTCACGGGTACTTGGCCTCCCACACGAGTGAGGCACCATTTTTATCGGGAGACCTGGGGGAACGCTATGTGGTAGGAAATTTGTGTCAGCCCGGTGATGCCACAACTTTCCCACACAAAAATGTGTGGAAAAAGTGATTTTTTCAGCTAAATTTGAGGTTTGCAGGGGATTCTGGGTAAGAAAACATTGGGGGATCCACGCAAGCCATACCTTCCTGGAATCCCCCGGCTGTCTAGTTTTCAGAAATGTGTGGGTTTGGTAGGTTTCCCTAGCTGGCCGCCGAGCACGGGGCCAAAAACCCAGGTGACCCCCCTTGCAAAACCAGGTCGTCTTGTGATAGGCAATTTTGATGTCGCCTCAATACGTTTTTGGCCCTTGCCTGTCGCGGGTTCTTGGGCCTCCCACACGAGTGAGGCACCATTTTTATCGGGAGACCTGGGGGAACGCTGGGTGGTAGGAAATTTGGGGCTGCCCGGTGATGCCACAACTTTCCCACACAAAAATGGGTGGAAAAAGTGATTTTTTCAGCTAAATTTGAGGTTTGCAGGGGATTCTGGGTAAGAAAACGTTGGGGGATCCACGCAAGCCATACCTCCCTGGAATCCCCGCGTGTCTAGTTTTCAGAAATATGTGGGTTCGGTAGGTTTCCCTAGCTGGCCGCCGAGCACGAGGCCAAAAACCCAGGTGACCCACCTTGCAAAACCAGGTCGTTTTGTGATAGGCAATTTTGATGTCGCCTCAATATGTTTTTGGCCCTTGCCTGTTGCGGGTACTTTGGCCTCCCACACGAGTGAGGTACCATTTTTATTGGGAGACCTGGGGAAACGCTGGGTGGTAGGAAATTTGTGTCAGCCCGGTGATGCCACAACATTCCCACACAAAAATGTGTGGAAAAAATGATTTTTTCAGCTAAATTTGAGGTTTGCAGGGGATTCTGGGTAAGAATACGTTGGGGGATCCACGCAAGCCATACCTCCCTGGAATCCCCAGGGTGTCTAGTTTTCAGAAATGTGTGGGTTTGGTAGGTTTCCCTAATTGGCCTCCGAGCACGGGGCCAAAACCCAGGTGAGCCCCCTTGCAAAACCAGGACGTTTTGTGATAGGCAATTTTGATGTTGCCTCAATACGTTTTGGGCCCTTGCCTGTCGCGGGTACTTGGGCCTCCCACACGAGTGAGGCACCATTTTTATCGGGAGACCTGGGGGAACGCTGGGTGGTAGGAAATTTGGGGCTGCCCGGTGATGCCACAACTTTCCCACACAAAAATGTGTGGAAAAAGTGATTTTTTTCAGCTAAATTTGAGGTTTGCAGGGGATTCTGGGTAAGAAAACGTTGGGGGATCCATGCAAGCCATACCTCCCTGGAATCCCCGGGTGTCTAGTTTTCAGAAATGTGTGGGTTTGGTAGGTTTCCTAGCTGGCCGCCGAGCACGGGTCCAAAACCCAGGTGAGCCCCCTTGTAAAACCAGGTTGTTTTGTGATAGGCAATTTTGATGTCGCCTCAATACGTTTTGGGCCCTTGCCTGTCTCGGGTACTTGGGCCTCCCACACGAGTGAGGCATCATTTTTATCGGGAGACTTGGGGGAATGCTGGGTGGTAGGAAATTTGTGTCAGCCCTGTGATGCGACAACTTTCCCACACAAAAATGTGCGGAAAAAGTGATTTATTTCATCTAAATTTGAGGTTTGCAGGGGATTCTGGGTAAGAAAACGTTGGGGGATCCACGCAAGCCATACCTCCCTGGAATCCCCCGGGTGTCTAGTTTTCATAAATGTGTGGGTTTGGTAGGTTTCCCTAGCTGGCCGCCGAGCACGGGGCCAAAAACCCAGCTGACCCCCCTTGCAAAACCAGGTCGTTTTGTGATAGGCAATTTTGATGTCGCCTCAATACGTTTTGGGCCCTTGCCTGTCACGGGTACTTGGCCTCCCACACGAGTGAGGCACCATTTTTATCGGGAGACCTGGGGGAACGCTATGTGGTAGGAAATTTGTGTCAGCCCGGTGATGCCACAACTTTCCCACACAAAAATGTGTGGAAAAAGTGATTTTTTTCAGCTAAATTTGAGGTTTGCAGGGGATTCTGGGTAAGAAAACATTGGGGGATCCACGCAAGCCATACCTTCCTGGAATCCCCCGGCTGTCTAGTTTTCAGAAATGTGTGGGTTTGGTAGGTTTCCCTAGCTGGCCGCCGAGCACGGGGCCAAAAACCCAGGTGACCCCCCTTGCAAAACCAGGTCGTCTTGTGATAGGCAATTTTGATGTCGCCTCAATACGTTTTGGGCCCTTGCCTGTCGCGGGTTCTTGGGCCTCCCACACGAGTGAGGCACCATTTTTATCGGGAGACCTGGGGGAACGCTGGGTGGTAGGAAATTTGTGTCAGCCCGGTGATGCCACAACTTTCCCACACAAAAATGTGTGGAAAAAGTGATTTTTTTCAGCTAAATTTGAGGTTTGCAGGGGATTCTGGGTAAGAAAACGTTGGGGGATCCACGCAAGCCATACCTCCCTGGAATCCCCCGGGTGCCTAGTTTTCAGGAATGTGTCGGTCTGGTAGGTTTCCCTAGATGGCCGCCGAGCCCGGGGCCAAAAACTCATGGGACCCCCCTTGCAAAACCAGGTTGTTTTGTGATAGGTAATTTTGATGTCGCCTCAATAGGTTTTGGGCCCTTGCCTGTCGCGGGTACTTGACCCACCCACACAAGTGAGTTACCATTTTTCTTGGAAGACTTCGGGGAATGCGGGCGTGGTGGAATTTTGTGGATCCACACAGATTTCAGAACTTTCCACCACAGAAATGTGAGGAAAATGTGTTTTTTTTTACCAAGTTTGAGGTTTGCAAGGGATTCTGGGTAACAGAACCTGGTGAGAGCCAGACAAGTCACCCTATCCTGGATTCCCCTGTGTGTCTAGTTTTCAAAAATGTATAGGTTTGCTAGGTTTCCCTAGGTGCCGGCAGAGCTAGGGTTCAAAATCTACAGCTAAGCACTTTGCAAAATAGTGTCAGTTTTCACTGTAAAATGTGGTGTGTCCACGTTGCGTTTTGGGCCGTTTCCTGTCGCGGGCACTAGGCCTACCCACACATGTGATGTACCATTTTTCTCGGAAGACTTTGGGGAATGCGGGCTGGGTGGAATTATGTGGATCCACGCAGATTCCAGAACTTTCCACCACAGAAATGTGAGGAAAATGTGTTTTTTTGGACAAAATTTGAGGTTTGCAAGGGATTCTGGGTAACAGAATCTGGTGAGAGCCAGACAAGTCACCCCATCCTGGATTCCCCTGGGTGTCTAGTTTTAAAAAATGTATAGGTTTGCTAGGTTTCCCTAGGTGCCGGCAGAGCTAGGGTTCAAAATCGACAGCTAGGCACTTTGCAAAAAAAGGGTCAGTTTTCACTGTGAAAATGTGGTGTGTCCACATTGCGTTTTGGGCCATTTCCTGTCACGGGCACAAGGCCTACCCACACAAGTGAGGTACCATTTTTCTCGGAAGACTTTGGGTAATGCGGGGTGGGTGGAATTTTGTGGATCCACGCAGATTCCAGAACTTTCCATCACAGAATTGTGAGGAAAAAGTATTTTTTTAACTAAGTTTGAGGTTTGCAAGGGATTCTGGGTAACAGAACCTGGTGAGAGGCACACCAGTCACCCCATCCTGGATTCCTCTTGGTGTATAGTCTTAAAAAATGTACAGGTTTGCTAGGTTTCCCTATGTGCCGGCTGCACTAGGGCCCAAAATCCACAGGTAGGCACATTGCTAAAAACAAGTCTGTGCCTAGTGGGCTTTCTGCCGCCCTGGGGGGAAATCGGGGGGGGGGGGGAAGAGGGTTGCCCCGATATGCCCCCAAGGGGGGCAGAAAGACTGTGGCTATTTTTTTGGCGGTGGGGGCATTGGTATGCCCATTCTGGGCAGCCCCCACCCCCACGCATAAAAAAAAGCCAGCGTAATCGCTGGCGCCTATTGGGCTTTCTGCCCCCCCGGGGGCAGATCAGGGGCAACTGCCCCCATCCGCACCCCGGGGGGGCAGAAAGACTGTGGCATTTTTTGGGGGAGGTGTGGGCATTGGCCTGCCCATTCTGGGCAGACCTCACCCCTGAATTAAAAATAAATAAATCCCGAGGCCTAGTGGGCTTTCTGCCCCCCCCGGGGGGGGCAGATAAGGGGCTATTGCCCCAATATGCCTCCAGGGAGGGGCAGAAAGACTCTGGTAATTGTTTTTGGGGTGGGGGCATTATCATGCCCATTCTGGGCAGCCCCCACCCCTACATATAGGGGGGGCAGAAAGACTGACATTTCTGTGGGGGGTGGGGCGGGGGCATTGCCAAGCCCTTTTTGGGCAGCCCCCACCCCAACGTCAATAAAAAAAAATCCCTGGTGTCTAGTGGGCTTTTGGGGCTACTGCCCCAGGGGGCCAGAAAGACTGACATTTCTGTGGGGGGGGGGGCGGGGGCATTGCCAAGCCCTTTTTGGGCAGCCCCCACCCCAACGTCAATAAAAAAAAAATCCTTGGTGTCTAGTGGGCTTTCTGCCCCCCAGGGGGGCAGAAAGACTGACATTTCTGTCGGGGGGGGGCATTGCCAAGCCCTTTTTGGGCAGCCCCCACCCCAACGTCAAGAAAAAAAAATCCTTGGTGTCTAGTGGGCTTTCTGCCTCCCTGGGGGGCAGATTGGGGCCTACAGAAAGACTGTTGTGCCCAAAAGAAAATGGGGGGAGCAAAGGCCCTTGCCCAAGGGGCCGCTCCCCCCTCCCTGGTGCTAGTGGGTGGATCCCTGCTTGGGGATCGCCCTCCTGGGGTGATCCCCAAGCAGAGATCCACTAGGGAAGGGTACCATTGGAAAGGGGAGATTATCCCCTTTCCAACGATACCTCTCCCATCTTTTTCGGTGCTCGGGGGGCTGAGATAGCCCCACAAGCACCAAAACTGAGAAACTGAAACTAAGTGTCAGTTTCGATTTCGTTGTAATGACGATCGCGCGCCATGCGCGCGATTGTCATTACAAGGAAATACAAAAATATGCCTGGGGAGGTTGGGGAAGCTCTTCCCTACCTCCCCAGGCAAAAAAAAAAAAGGGAAATCCCTCTGCTGTCTGCAGCAGAGGGATTTCCTGAGCATGTGCTCATGACGGAATGGTTCCGCCATGAGCACACTAGAACTTGTGCTCATGACGGAACCATTCCGTCATGAGCATGGAAGGGGTTAAAGGCCATTTTTTCCTTGCCCCATGCCCAGGACATGGGAGGCGGTTCCAGCTGTGTTCTGGAGGGTTAGAGGCTGATCTGCTACCCAGGCACAGCTGTTGTTATCAAGCCTTACCTCCTCCCCATTGTCATGCTCCCACTGCTACACTTTCTTCTTCTCTCTTGCCACAGGACACTGTAAAAATGATTCCCAGGTTGGCAGTTTTCATCCTTGTTTATTGTGTAGAGGTGTAGAGCTTTTCAATTCAATTCAAGCGATATTTATAAAGCGTGGCTAGTCACACATGAGGGTATACGGGCGCTGAGGTTCTTGCTGCTTTAGGTGGGTTCAGTTGAACAGCCAGGCCTTGAGTGCCTTCGGGAATTCCAGGAGAGAGGTGGAGGTCCAGGAGGGGTGCTTGAGGGAGAGGGAGGCGGAGCACAGGTGTCTGGACGGTTGGCAGAAACTCAGGCGGTGGTTAATGTAGGCTGGTCCTTGATTGTACAGGGCTTTGTAGGTGTGGATAATTGACATCTCTTCTGCATGGGGAGACAGTTGAGTTACTTGAGGTGAGGGGTGATGTGGGTCTGCTTGGGGAGGTCGAGGAAGAGTCTGGCCATGGAGTTCTTTGTGGTATGCAGTCTCTTCAGGATTACTGGTGATTCCTGTGTAGAGTGCATTGCCATAGTCCAGATGACTAGCGACTAGAGCTTGAGTGATGGTGCGTCTGGTGTTGATGGGGAGCCATTTGAAATGTTTTCGGATCATGCGAAAAGTGAGAAAGCCAGCATACGAGACTGCATTTAGCTGGGTTTTCATGATGAGTCTGCTGTCCAAGATGATGCAGGGATTATGAGCATGGTCTGTCGGAGTGGGAGAGGGTCCTAGTTCTGGGGGCCACTAGGAGTCGTTCCACTGGGAGGTATTGTTGTCGAAGACCAACACTTCCGTTTTGTCTCTGTTGAGCTTCAGGCAGTTGTTTTACATCCAGTCCGCAACGCTTGACATACACCTGCGGAAGTTTGCACTCGTGGTAGAGGGTTGTTCTGAGAGCGAGAGGATAAGCTGGGTAGGATATGATGTTTAATCCATGGGCTCTGATGATGTTGGTCAAGGGGGTCATGTAGCTTGCACTGTATGTAAATGAAACTCTACCAACATGCATGTCTCTAATAACAATACAGCCTAGCCACCTAGAGACATTCCACAGTATCACTTTCCCATGCTCCGCAAATCCCTGTCAGATACAGAGATCCTGCTCCTTTTTTCCTTCAGTTCTTTCCTCAGCTGTTTGTGCCACTACACACATGGGTATGTATGTATTTATATAGCACAAACATAGCCAAAAGCAGTGTAGTCCTAAATAATGGTCAAAGTACAGCACAAAGTCTATGAGAAATAGGAGAGGCAGCTGGGTTGTGGACTGTTAATGCATTGTGATGTAGTGTACTTTACAGATGTGCGTCTTCAACTCTTTCCTAAACTAGAACAGCGTTGGGGTGGTGGAGATGTTTCAGATTCTGGGTGCACGTAAAAGGCCTGCTACTTTGTTTTTTAATTTTTACACTTCTAAGGCCCTCATTACGAGTTCAGGGGGCAGCGAATCATCCAGGGCAAACATCTCGGGACCAAATAATTCTGGGCCTGGAGACGCCATGCTTAATAGAGGGGCTGCCAGGGCTGTGGCTGTGGCATTCAGTATTTCACAGCCCCTCCTGCTACCTGTAGCAGTCTTGAGGGAGCAGTTAATGGCACAAGCGTGCCCGTCACTCCTGCCCAGCCATTTAACACTAACATGGCCCACCAGCCATCCTGCTGATACTTACCACCTGCTAAGAGCAGGTGGAAATTGTCACTGTTTTTTTTTTTTTTTTTCTGAAATAGTGAAACACCACTTGGAAAAGCATATGGTAAATCAGGGTGCAGGCAGATATTCCCCATTTCAGGAAAAAAACTTATATTGGCATGGGGTGCACAGCATTGATTCCGGCCCGTAAACTTAATTCCGGCCCTCCGGTATCTCTGATGAAAATTCAGCCAATAATAATGAGGCCCATAGTCTGTAGTCTGATGGTGTCCTGGATGTGGGCGTGCCGAGAACTACCAGAGATGGTGAGCGGGATGCTGGTCATGATTCCATACCCTGACTCGTGATTGACATATGTTTTTCATCATTGTAATGCCAAGTTGGAAACATCTTTATTGGCAGGGCTGTTTCAATTCTGGGGTTTCCAATTGTCTGCCTCCGCACTTCCTAGAAAGATCCCATTGTGACATATTGCCAACCTCCTGTATCTGCAGATGCTCTTTCCTGTTGCATGACACACTCTAGCGTGATCAGAGCACGTTGCTTAGGTTTCACATCAGAAATAATACAAGAGATTTTTAATGCTGTTACCCATTGATGGTTCTCTGTAAATGAACCAACCATTGCCTGTTTGTTGCAGTGCTCAGCAGTGGCGTAGCGTTGGCAGGGCCACAGGGGTGGTTGCCCCAGGCGCAAAATTCTTAAAGGCGTAAAATTTAAAAAGAAAAAAAGTCTTAATACTGGACTAGTGGAAAGGACTCAGGAAGTGCTAACGGTCCACGGGTTAGGGGACACAATACTTGCTTGGCCCCGGGCACTGGCAACCCACGCTATGCCGCTGGTGCTCAGTATTTCTTTCACATGCTTGATACAAACAACGTCCCCATCCCTGTTTATGTGTGTGCAAGGAGGAACCTTGACGCTTTGTGGTTTCTGTGATTATTTGTGCAAAAACGATCCAGAGAGTACTGCCCTCTTCATGGTCACAGAATGTTTCTCTTGTTCAGACAGATGTATGGTCTTTCTGTATATTTACAAAACAAATCACATTCTTTTACTGTTGAGATGCACTTCATTTTGTTAAGCCTGTCTTTTCTTCTGCACTTGTAGCTCTCTCTCTCTACACGTGCTGGTGGAGCAAACCACCCTCTTTCGCCCTTTTCCTCAGAGCTGGACAGATAACTCACCTCCACTCAATTGTAGGATACTATCTTAGGTGTTGAGAGGTTGGAAAGGCAGGTACAGCAATAGACTTCTTTCAAAGGCTCCCATGTGTAAGGAGTGTTCAAGGTTACAAAGTTTTATTCCGTAAAAGTTTCTTAAAACTTCACAAGGTTCCTAAACTTTGCACAGGATGTGAAATTCAAGAATGTTTTCACAAAAGTAGGTTTTGCGGAAAACTCAACAAAAACTGTCCTTTAGGAGGAGAATCTCTTGCAAAAACGTTTTGAGAAATTCTTCTGCAAGTGAAGGCTTGCAGAGTTCCTGAACTTAGCATGCTCCTGGAAGTGTGGAGTTTGTAAACTTCGTAATTCTTCATAGATGAAATTTCAACATTGCCTAGCCCAAGCTGGGACAACCCATTCTACCTTTTCCACTTCGTCCTCAGTGCTGGACGGATTATGAGGCAAATCCCTCTACTTCAACGATTGCTTCTTTGATGCCCACAGATGGCAAGGCACCTCTACCCCTCTCTCTCTCGCTCTATCTCTCTGTCTTTTTGTCTCATGCCAAAAAGAAAATGATGGAATTATCCCAAGCTAGCCGTCTCCTTTTGATGCTCTTATCTTAAAGACTAAGCTACGCTGAAAGACATCACACCTCGGAGAGCCTAGCAGGGTCATGCCTGGTAAGAGAGCTCGTTTTTGCAGAAACGATTATTGTGTAACACGGCATGGGTTTGAAAAAAGAAGGTCCAGTTTGTACTTCAGATCCAGGCATGTCCAAGTGACGGGCCTACGAACGTAGGATCCGTGGGAGATGCAGGAAGATTTATCCCCCCTAGATTTTAGACTGCGTGGGATACAGGGGGCAATCCCCCACTGCGTGATATTGAAGATGGAACTGAAGATTGAACAGCGGCAGGCAGAACATCTCACCCTGAAGCCATACTGCACATCAACTAAGTCTTTGTGGGTGCTCTAGTAACACTTTGGGGCATATCTACAAGGGGGTTGCACCACCAGATTGTCACTTTTTCGAAGTTCCGGTGGTGCAATGCCGTGCACCATATTTGCAAAGTGGCGTTAAGCTACTTTGCATGACATAATGCCACTTTGTAAATATGGTATCCTTTCACGCAGGTATCTGCATGAAAGGGGCGTGCAACAGGTGTTGCTCTGGGCATTCCACCGCAACACCCATTGCTTTTTGATGCTGCCCCAGATTTACAAGGATGTGTAAATCTGAGACAGTGCCAAAAACTAACGCTATGCAAAAGCAGGCGTTAGATTAATGCAACGAGGAGAAATATTTTTTATTTTTCCTCGTTTTTGATCTTTCAGAGCAAATCTCCTTTAAAGATTGTTTATGTGCAGGAAGGTGACCCTTCATGCACATAATCATTCCTTGCAACACAGACACCCTTGCACCATAGTGCAAGAGTGCCTGTATTTCACACCCTTGCACTATGGCACAAGAGTGTCTGTGTTGGCACCAGACAGCTATTTTTAGCGCAAGGGAAAACACTGGGGTGCGCAGTGTTCTTGTGAATACGGTGCATCCCGGCATTTTTTAAATGACAGAATTTGTCTCAGCGCCATGCTGCGCCATTTCCTTGTGAATATACCCCTTTGTTTTGTTAATTCTTTGATTCCCATCATTGAGGTGTAGAGCCTTTCCTAAAATCGTTGTTTGTCAAGACAGGAAAGCCAGCAGAATAAGGGATGGTAGCTAATGCTACTTAGGAGAGGTTCAAGAGCTCATTGACAGCAATTAATAGCAAAAACGAACAGGTCTCTGATTTCTCACAAAGGTTGCTCCATGGATTACAGCTCTTCAAGGAAAAGCCTGTGTTTGTGTAAGGAGTCAATTTGATTTAAGGTGTAAGAAGTGTATTTATCCAATTGAGTATCGTAACATTAATTGAATAACTGAACACAAAGCACTGACCCTTTGTTTAAAACGGAAAACTGCCCCCTCCTTTCTATTATTTCCCCTCCCCTTCCCTTCTGTTCCTTTCTTACCACTTCCTTCTGACTCCTAGTGTTCCCCTCTCGCCCCCGTTTTGTGCAGTTTTCCTTTCCAAACAGCACGAATGTACCTACAATGATCATAATCCTCTGCGAAAATATGTTTTGCTGTGACTTATTCATATTGTTATGTTCTTCTCTAACTTTCAATAAAGAATTACGAAACAAAAAAATAAAACGGAAAACTGATGTAACCTTTAAGAACTGCAAAGTATGCAACCTGGGCTCAAATGTTGGCATCCCCACTTGACTGACCTGTGTGATCCTCGGCCCTTTGCTTTATTTCACTACGTATCATTTTCCTTAGCAAACACGTTTGAGAGCACATTATAGTAATTTAGTACTGAACCTGCACTCTCCAAAAACCTTACATATATATGGCATGGTTAATATTAAATAATCGTGCCTCACATTTAATTCCAATATGGGCTATATAAATAGAGAAAATGACAAACTGACTCATTCGGGTCAGGGCATGGGGGTATCCTTGAATGTTTCATGTTTAAAAAATACATTCAATAAATGTCACTCAAATCAGTGCTATAATCTAATGTACCTAATTGAGACTGTGAGAAATATTAAAAATACATTTGTTTTCATTCTAAAGTATTTATCATATTTTTTCATGACATTTGTTAGCTGATTTACCTTTTTTGAAGGCTCAGCTGGTGCTTTGGCTCTTAGAGCCAAGCCAGGCCCCTGGCTCATCTCTCCTCAAGCTGTCCTTGTGCCCCTAGAAATGTAGGGCCTACTCCCTTGGTAAAGGCCATGGGGTCCTGCCTGGGTAACCACCCACCACTCAAGCAGGCTTCCACTCACAGCGACTACAGAGCTCGGATTTTCTTCTCCCAGGAAGCGCCAGAACTAAAAGAGGTTGGAGAAGGGCCAAGAACACACCCCCGGGCCTGCTCGGTGGAGGTAATTTCTCTGGAAACTTCAGTCTGACTCAAATACATATATCATGTTCATTGTTTGTTCCTGAAAGCAACAAACGGTAAGAGGGTGAGGATCTGCAGCACTCCAGGGAAAAAATAATTTGGCCACCTGACACTGGAAAATAATTATTCTCACAGCCTTTTTTCAGCAGCTAGCTGCCTTACCTCGTCCTGGACTAAAAGACTCCATATTGGCGTGGTTGGACTGGAAAGCCAAAAACAGGCTTAACAATGTTTTAACACAAGACCCAAACTGTAGTAAGCACGTGTATTGAGTCTAAAGGGGCAGATGTCGTTTTAAAATGGGGCTAAATAATTGTATAACTTAATTGGCTAAAATGCCGTAGGTTATATCGACAGCTCTGAAGATAAACTCATGACGTTCTCCAGTGCATTAGGGCCTGGCACACTAGCAAGGAACAGTGGGGCATATTAGCAAGACCGGCGATAAAATTATCGCCGTTTTAGCGGCAGGAAACTGCCGCTAAAACGGCGATAATGGACTTGCTAATATGCGTTATAGAATTCAATAGAAGCCCAGGTTAGATGTCCTGCACATCTAACCTGGGCTTCTATTGAATTCTATAACGCATATTAGCAAGCCCATTATCGCCGTTTTAGCGGCAGTTTCCTGCCGCTAAAACGGCGATAATTTTAACGTGGGTCTTGCTAATATGCCCCAGTGTTTCTCCACAGCAGCAAATCACACGTGCAATTTTTACCACTGTATGCCTCTCCCTCAGTAACGCTTTCCAGGCTGGAAGGTTGATGGTCCGAGGCTCAGCTCAGCCAGCTCTGAAAGCTGTCGACGCTCCCCAGGGTATATTCTATCAGTCCCATATAGCCAGTCCAGCCTTGCCCCTAGGGCCTTCGGTATGTGGGATTTAGACTGTCCGCACAAATAACTGGGGGCGACCTTCAAAAACAGCAGCTTTGAAGTAGATTGTGGCGGCATGGACCTATAGCGATGTGGTTGGTGGTCTGTTGGGGTAGAAGTAAGGGACATGGTCCAGGCGAAAGAGAGGTGATCACCTGTACTCTTGTGCTTGACTGATAATATGGGCTTCTTCAACTAGCGTAGACCACCATAACAGAACATAACAACAGAACTGCTTCACTCTCACAGTTAAACCTGATTTCAGCACTTTGAGGGGGTCTTATGACATAACTGCTAATAAAGTGAAGCATATAATTCAAAGAAATGCGCTGGTTGGTGAGTCCTGTTCAAATATTTTCAGTGTGTTTAGATTTGAACCAGTGTGTGAGCATGGTTAGAGAGGCTTTGAAGCAGTGCTTAATTTGAGCTGGTGGTTTCCAGTGCTCCGCACCAGCACTTACTTGTCGACAGCGGCACTTGTGACAGTCTACCACAAAGTGGCATTGTCTGGCTAATTTACAGATGACCACAGCAACAGTCAATTATTAAATCAATATACATTAAAAATGACTATTATCTGCCGCCCAAGCCAGTCTTATAGCTTTGGGGGCCCAGAATAGTCAGAATTGTCACACTTGTAGGGGTGTGATGGTTAGTAGTTGTATTGTTTCTATCATTAGCAGCATGGCAGGGGTAACAGTGGTGCAAGCAGCAGTAGCCTCCTGATGAGAGCCCTGGCACTTATTTGTTTTACAAATTAAGCACTGCTTTGTAATCTGCTAATAGATTGTTGCTCCTGGCTTCTGATCAGGCGTTACCGCTACTCGTTATGAGCAGGATGTTTACCTCAGAGGTCTGCAGGTTCTTGCAAAGCACAACACATTTCTCTAATGTGGCATTGTTGTGTCTAGCCAGACCTGCAAGGTGGTCAGCATATTTAACATTTTAGGAGCCACTGTCAATATTTTGTGACAGGGAGAGCATTTCAATTTGCATCATGCCACTGGAGATAGCTTTTAGAATGGTCCACTATGCAACAAATGACAATAATAGCAGGGTAACCTAATACTGGTGAGCAGACTGTCAGCCGAGGTCACCAGTGGCATTAGGGTATGTTCATGTCTCCAGAACTCAACATTTCTTAATTTTGAGTAGAAAATGGAAGGTGCACCAGAAATGAAGTCGGAGTCATATGCTTGAGTCCATCAATCAGCTTTATTAGTATCAAAAGTAAAAGTGGCCATCAGCCAACGCGTTTCGTTCCTTCGACCAAAGGAACTTTATCACTGGTTCCAAGAAAACCAACCACATCTCTCCAGCTCTGAAATCGCTCAACTGGCTTCCATTTGAGGCAAGGATCCACTTAAAAATTGCTTGCATGACCCACAGAGCCCTGCACTTCAATACCCCACTCTACCTGAAAAACAAGCTCGAACTCTCCGGATGCAACCGGCCCTCAAGGAGCGCAAGCACACTGCTGCTTAAGCCGAAGAAATTAAAAAAACTAAAAACATACAATCGTTCATTCTCTGGCATTGCCCCGAGAATCTGGAACTCCCTACCCGCGGAAACAAGACTGATTCCCTCAACATTTGCCTTCAAAAGGGAAGTTAAGGCCCTCCTAATGAACAATGCGCTAGAAGTTTTTCTCCTCCTACCTCCGATCTTGCTTAGCTGTTTTAGCTACTACCTGACATTTGTTGCGGCCCGTGTCGCCCGCCACTATGTCATTCTGCTCCTGTTGTATATTGCTTTTCTTGTTCCTGTTGTATATTATTTTTCCTTCTTTTCTCCTACAGCTATCTTCCTATGTCTTCCGCAACCCGTATGTAAAGCGCTCTGATTCCTGATTGGGTCATGTTCGCGCTATACAAAACTTTTTAAATAAATAAATCAGGGCTGAAACAATGACATAAGACACAGTATAAAAATCACACAACAAAACATACAAGACAAAAAACACAATAACCAAAATTTACATATGTACATGTTTTGCTTCAAAGTAACTACAGTATAAAGAAAATCAACTACGAGATGACGCACATAAACTTATTGAAAAAAATACCTAAACATATAATAAAATCTCGAGACAGCCCACATAACAATTATATACAAAAATATATAACATATTTACAACATATGTACAATATTGTTTACATGGCACGTACACCATGTCTGATCTTTATTATCATCATGAATAGATCAATTCAAACATATAATTTTCGACACTACTTATATGTAGGTAACAGTACAAATTCCATAAAAAGGATAGAAGAAAAAAGCAGAAAAAGAAAAAGGGGGAAAGAAGGAAGAAAGAAAGAGAGAATAGAGAAAAAGAAACAAAGAAACGAAGAAAAGAAACAGGGGAAAGATTCCAAACCAATTGCAAGTGTGGCGAGATAAACATGACTTCTCACCTCTGACAATCATGTAGCGTATTCCGTAATATTATCCGTATAAATACAACAATCAAGAGATCACCCCTTAATACGGGTCAAGCAAGTCGGTTCCTAAAATGTGATCTGTGGGAATAAAAACCTTTTTTCAGTATGATACTACACGAACTCATCGGTCTAATCAGACACTAACGCAAAGAACGCAAAGTGCTCAATAAGATGCAATATGAGCTAGAAGAAATCACCCAGGTGAGCTGTACATGGATTTAAATAATTAAAGATTTAAAAGAGGGGCACCTCATATAAAATCCTTGGGCGGATCTAGCAGGACAATACCATAATCAAATGGTGCTAGTTAAGGTTCCTTAAAGGCCCGTGTGTGGAGGACCAAGGGGGTTACAGGAAATCATGCTTAACATGAAAGGCATGCTGTTCCCCAAGGCGGACAGCGTGGTAAGGGGATTAAAGGAGGGAAATCCTCCTTGTCGGAACTAGAGTTCTCACACACCCAGCAAGCTAGGTGTCATGCTTCATCATATGGACTTGCTCCTCGTCGGGTCGGCGCTGCAATACCCGACGGGCACCCATAAAGGGGCTCTTTAGCGGAGATCTTTTGTTCCTGCCGTATGGTGCGTAGTTGTGAGGGCCCTAAAGAACAGTGTAGATGTGGTGCAGGTGAGTGACATTAAAAACGGTTGGATATTCCACATAAACTCTTTATTAGGCTGGTAATCCACCTTCTTAAAAGCAAACTGAGTGGCCGCTCTCTGGCTCTATGGTCCAGTGGAGCTCATCTCATCTCATATAGTGTGGTCGACATGTTTCATGCATCGTGGTCAATACTGATCCATTGCATTTCATCAGGACCTAGTGTTTTAATACTATCTACACGTGGTGGGCAATGAGGCTCCTACCTACCACACTTCTTGGATGCGAGCGCGAAGTCCCGCCAATCCTAGTGGTAACCTACACAAGGAGGATGACATGAAAAAACAGTACGCAGTCACTAGATACTTCAATCTAGCAGACAGGTCAAAAAAACAACTCCCCTTACATCTCTAGAATGGTAGTTGATAAATTAAGCCTATATATCACAGATAAGTTTATGCCAGACTCCATCCATATCTATAACGCACATGCGTTAGCCCGCGTGTAGAGTGAAACTATATCTGGGGATATATGGTTAAATAACAGTGCCCTTATGTTGTAAAATAAAACCATAACCAAAACCCAGCAGAGCCAAAAAGCGGGCACGCAACGGCTAAAGGCAAAATCCCCAGCAAAGTAACCCTTTCGCTGAATACAAACGTAGTTAATATGCGAGCGGTTTCCCACAGTTTCAACTTCACTTACCGGGGTCTTCCGTGTCCCAACGTTCAGCAAATAAGCTGTCCAGAAGTAAGTATAGCGCACCATGTCTGCACTCTTTTAAATAACCGCGGGGAGTCACAAATGGGCGTGTTGACGTAAGTCATGTGACCTAGGTCAGGTGACTACGTCAACAAGAATATCAACAAGCATTAAAAATGCAATAGGTCTCGCCTTTCATTAAGTTAAAGCCATTTGCTTTGCTATACAATACCATTAGCAAAGCAAATGGCTTTAACTTAATCAAATGCGAGACCTATTGCATTTTCAATGCTTGTTTAATTATTACACCCTTGCCCCCGTCATACTTCGTCATTATCTCTGCTATGTACTGCCACGTTCTTTAATACTTGGAATCTGAATGTGCGGCATCAGAAAAGCTATTAATACGACTAGGATTGGGTAATATTGATGCAATTCCCCGTATGTCCACGAAGGTATGTCAAATAACGGTTTCAGCATTATTTCACTACTTTTTAAAGCGTGAGGACGCATTATGGGCTAAAATAGAGGAAAACTGCCTTTGAGGCGAACATTCACTCCCATTTGGTTATCTCAATGTGTCACATCGAGATGTCGGAGCGGAGGGAGGTACAAGAACAAACTGCATTGGATGATGGCATCAGCTCAATATAAAAACCTAATAAAAAGGATATGTTAAAAAATACCGAACTGTCTGAACAAGTATATTCTCTTCAGCAGAGAATGAGCGGCCCTTCACTTCTGACTTGGGTTTGAGCTCTGCGTTGGATTCGAGGGGCTGGAGCAGAGATGCCTCTCCATGACAGCTCAAGGCCCACATCCAACAGTGGGAGTGTTTACCGCGGTTCAAGTCTCCCCTCTCCTTCATTGAAAGATGGATGCAGGCCCGCCGTTCACATTACGGATCTGCTGCTTGATCGGATTACCGGCCCAGGCTTGTACACAATTACAAGCAGCCTCGAACATTGTTCTGACATAAGAACGTTACCAGTGATTCAATACTTTCGGACTGTTCCACATTTACAATTATGCATTCACCTCAGACCTAAAAAAATTATTAATAAATCAAAACTCAGCACCACTACCGAGTCATAACGCGGTCTTTCCATATCATACATTATGATGTTAAAGCGAACAAGAAATGCACTCTCTTGTGAGGGAGGGGAGGAGGGGTGAGGGAGGGGGAGGAAAGGCAGATGGCGCGCGTGCACGCTCACGTGAACGCAAGCTGGTCGCCAGCCGAAAGCCAGTGGGTTTGCACTTCCAAAACCCGCTTACTAAAACTCTCGGCCAGACCAGCGCAAGCGCTGGTGCAGGCCGAGACCTAAAATCGCCCTTGCCATCTTGTAATGGGGAAAGGAAACAAAAAGATAATTACTAAGGGGCACATGCATCAAAGGTTTTTGCGATCGCAAACGGTGCGAATCGCAAAAATCGGCCGTTTGCGATCGCAAATTGGCCTTTGGAGATGCATGAAAGTGTTTCCTATGCGCAATTTAAGAATTTGCAATTAATTGCGAATTCCTAAATTGCGATTGCATTTAAGGAATCGCAATTTGCGATTCCTTAAATGCAATGCTAGAAGCACTTTCAAATAGCGATTTCGCTATTTGGGACCGCAAATTACAGACAAATCAAACTTGTCTGTAATTTGCAAAACCTTCGAAAAATGCTCTAATATGCATTTTTTTAAGTTTTAGGTTACACACACACATGCCCTTGGGGCATGTGTGTGCGCAACATGGGTGCACATCACAATTTCAGGGTGCAACAGGGTGTCATTTTGACACCCTGGCACCCTTGAAATTGCATTCTCAATTTGCGATTCTCTAATTGCGAATCGCTAATTGAGAATGTCTTCCCATTCATTCCTATGGGCCTCTAGGCCCATAGGAATTAATGGGAGGTATTCCTTAATTGCGACTCGCAATTAGCGAGTCGCAATTAAGGAATGTTTAGGAATCGCTATTTTTATAGCGATTCCTACATGCATAGGCTTTTGCGATTCCTTAATTGCGATTCCTTAAAAATCGCAATTAAGGAATCGCAAAAGCCTACCTTGATGCATGTGCCCCCAAGCACCTTCCTGTTACAGCAAAAACAAAAACAAAATCAAGGTAACTTACTTGTAATAATCTAAAAATAAGCATCAATCATGCTACCGGTATCTAAAGCATGAAAGTACCCGTAACGTAAAGAAAAAACAAACGGACACGCGAGCCCGTCATAGACATGGACGAAGGTTAGCATTCAATCGTAGGTCAGATGCATACGTTAGAACGAAGTTCACAGCTACAATCGCCATCCGTTTATGGGGATGATTGGTGGAGCAATGGGTAATATATACCTAGTCTGATTTATGAAAACGACAAGAATAACATGCTCATACTTGTAACAATTACAAAAAGGGGCACAGCAATCAAAGCCTGTATCAATGGCATGGAAATTACCCAAAACTATAATTGGAAAAGTGTCAAACAAACCATGTCAAAATTACCACAGAATCCCCCAGTAGTCCATCCAATTACCTAGGGATACGAGGACCGGCAAAAAAAGAGTGCCAATCATCCACCTAATTATAGCATAAAGGACTCATGCAAACGTGGTAGTTTCCTTGTACGTTGAAAACCAAGACGGTCAGCCTAAAAGCAGAGCAAAAAAGCTCCTGCCCGAGACATTACAGTATATCGTAAAGATTGAAAAAATCAAGGTTATATTTGGTCATTACCCATATGATCTGGAAAAAGTTTGACTGAAATAGACTTAAAGCGGCACAATAAAATCAGGGCTGCCCTGGGTTGGAAAAGGTCAAAGGGCCATCCCAGGGGCACCCAAAGGCTTCAAGATACCAAAATTCCCATCTCCACATGCACACTCATCCATATTGGCCAGGTATGGAGAAATCAAGTTTGGAGTCACCATAGTACTTAAAAAGGGAACCAAGAGGTAAAGACAGAATAAAGTATTGTAGTATTGTAGATACAATGCATTGGTACATCTGGTACTCATGTGTAAATCGATCTGACCTAACCGACAAATCATTAGTCCATAGTTGGTATGTACCAAAAGAATCACAACAATTTTTACTCCAAGAAATAGTGCATCTCCCCATCAGTATTGTGTCCCTTCATTTTGGCCCTCAAGCGGCAGATCCACTTTGCCTCGGTTTGCCTTAATCTGAGTTCTCTGTTACCTCCCCTTTTGTTCACTGGAATGTGGTCAATCCCATGAAACCAGAGCGTCACATCATTGGGATGTACATTTTGGTAGTGGTCTGTCATGGGGTATCTGCTGTGCTTATTTTTATCGCCCTACGATGTTCTTGTATACAGGATTTTAGGCAGCGGGTCGTGCTGCCTACGTATATTGTCCCACATTTACATCCCAATACATAGACAACGTGAGTGGTGTTGCAGTTGATGAAGTGTTTGATGACATATGGCTTCGTGGTATTGTACGTAAAGGTTTTGATCCTGTTTTTATCAAAAGGGCAGACCGCTTGTGCCACATGTGAAAAAGCCATTAGGTTTCAATGGTAACCATGTGTTACTGTTCCTGGGGCTAGTAACATAGCTTGGGCATAAGTTGTTTCTAAGTGATACTCCTCTTCTGTATGTAATCACTGGCATTTCACTGATGGAATTCTTTAAACCAGGGATTTCAGTGAGGAGGTGCCAGTTCTTTCTGAAGATGTTAAAAATCTTATTGCTGTGAATAGTGTATTGGGTCACAAACCTGAGTTTGTTACACTTGTTATCTCCTTTCTTACGCTTTGGTTTTTCCCTGAGGGTGTCTTCTCTATTGATAAGATGTATTCTCGATTCAGCTTTTTGTAAGATCTTTTCGTTGTATCCCCTTCTAATAAATCTATTCCTAGACTCCAGGACATTAGACTGAAACTCCCCATCCTCACTACAATTCCTCCTAATACGTGTCATTTCTCCAAAGGGGATGTTGTTTATGACAGAACGTGAGTGTGCACTGGAGGCATGCAATACTCCATTGCATGCTGTCTCCTTTCTGTACAGAGTACTTTGTATTGTGCCATCTTTAGTGTAAAATTGAATATCCAGAAAGTTTATTTTCTCTCTATGGAATGACATGGTAAATTTGACATTATAACTGTTGGCATTCAAGTAACAAAGATATTGTCGTAACTGTTCTTCAGAACCTGACCACAGACAGATGACATCGTCAATGTACCTCCCCCAGAACACAATAAAATCAGTCCAGGGGGAGGCACATTTGCCCCAGGCATGCTCCCTCTCATACCACCCCATAAAGAGGCAGGCATAAGAGGGAGCAAACCTGGAACCCATTGCGGTCCCCTGGATCTGATGGAACCAGCGATTGTCATGAAGAAAGTAGTTGTTAGATAGGATGATATCCATCATCTCAACAATCATCTCATTACGAATTTTGAGCCCTGTTGACTTTCTGCTTCTGTTGTGTTCCTTAGATCTTTTGAGTTAACCACATAATATAATTAAACATCTCATGCACCATTAGAGCAATGACATACTTTATCAGCACTTCTGGGTGACTGGAAGTGGGGCGGCTGCAGAGAGAGTACTCACCTCACCTGAGGACAATCAGCCTCAGCTACTACAGAAACTTTAATATCCACACTTTTGGGTGACTGGAAGGGCCGGCTGCAGAGCGTACTGACCTCACCTGAGGACAATCAGCCTCAGCTACTCCAGAAGCTTTAATACTCTAGACCCGAATACCGAACCCAGTCCCGCCCCCACAGTTCCTTCCATACGGTGACATCCATAACTAGCACCCAACTCATTGAGACATAAGCTACAAGGCCAAGTAAATCGCATACCTTCTGCTTAATAGACATGTTGAAATTTAGTATCAGATACATCTGTAAGAATATATTGCTGGGAACACATATTCAAGATGTATTTCTTTACAGGACCAACTTGCACTGATATACCCTGGAGCATGCATTTTTGTTATCAAGGGCACTTGTGGACAGTTTCCTTCACCACCTGATGCCTGGGTTACATACAACATATTCTACCTAATCTTCAGCAGCTCTGCAAACTTTTGCCTGTATTTGTTCTTATGCAGTGGCACTGTTAATTAGAACTGTTTCAGTGAGCTCTACAGTTTACCAACAAAACAGAAGTTAAAATCCCATGGAGACCTTTCTCAGTGCAGATGATTGTTGTGATAGAAGGCAGTCCAACTGGTGAGTGAGGAATCTAGAGATAAAAGAAAGCCAAAGTGACGTGCCTTTCCTGTGCTAGAGCACAATCTCACCACATTCAAAAAACACAGATCGCACAACAGAGGAGTTTAGATGATTTTGCCCAACCAGATATTCCCCTCTAATTGACTGCCAGAAGTCATCTTGTAGATCCAGCACTGGAGAAGGACTGGTGGATAGGCCTGCCACATTTGATTAGTTGAATAAAGCAACAGCCACATCTGGAGTTCACTCACTCTGCTGTTCTTCCCTCATATCCATCCCTGAGGCTGACACTCCTTTCGGTTCAGATTAACTCCTGGTTACCTTGAGTACCAAGCTAAAATCTGGAAGACTACCACTGCTCTGTTGTAAAAAGGTCCTCCTTGGAGCTTGGTGGTTCCAGCACAGCTCCTCTCATAAGGGGGAAAACCTCCTTCCTCACTTACAGTTCCTCAGGACTCCATCCCTAGCTCTTTCAGCACTTCCATTCTTAGCAGTCCAGCTATCCCTTCAGGCTGCCCTTTTAGCCTTTCAGAAAGACCATCAGGACTAGACAAGGCTCCATATGATGTACCCCATGACTGCTCCTCCTTGATCCCTAAAGCACTACTGACAAGCATCAGGATCTTCACACAGTTAACAGTACTATTCATTGCTAGTGAAGGATTGAGCTCTGTCCATGGAGGCATCGGTGCACCTGCATTGGTAGCATCAATGCTCTTTCACTAAAGCCAGTGCTTTTTATTGAGCCCAATGTCTTCAAGGAGGGTCAGCAGGACTGGAAGAAGCCATGCTCTCATCTAACCATCTCATAGTCTCTAGATAACAATATTGAACATCAAAAATTGTCATGAACGAGAGCATGAAATGCTCTGCTACTACACTCTGCCAAAGACCATCAGCCTGCTTACTTGATCACTGGACAATGTTGCCTCCTCCTTAAACCTTATGGAATTGAGCATCCAAGACCTACTTCATGGCAATAGGGCTTACTGGAGCTTAACACAAGAATCCTTATGTACCTCCAATTAGGCAATCATATGACATTTTCAAGCATAATGCATCTATACTTTCCTATCACGCACACTGATGTACAGTCAGATTTAAATCTGTACATGGCTAAATTGGTTCACTAATTCTCTGAAATAATGGTCTCCTTAGATATGAAGTTCCTCTCATTGAAGACATCTTTCTTGGTTGCCACATAACTTCTACTAGGCACATTAATGATCCTCAAGCCTTATCGTATGAACTATACTCCTTGTTTAATAGAGTAAAAACATTGCCGGGGAATTATCAGACCTTTGTTATTTGTCTGAGCTTGTGCGAAAATCCAGTCTTTTGATTACTCACCTTCAGATGTAAGGATTTTACCTTCACACTTGAAACGTTATGGAGTCTAAAATCATCAGTGTGATTAATCTAAAGGTTTCTACTGTTTTTAGTTCCTTTTAGTTTCTCTGCATGAACTACATTCAAACCAAGGCTCAACATAAAAAAGATGTAGTCAAGACAATTCAGAGGCTGCATGTGAGTTTGGGATCTAGGAGGTCAGATACAAGTTGTTCCGGTTCAACTGAACATCTGGTGTAGGGACGGGAAATCCATAAAAAGTCCAATGTGGCTGTCAGCCCACATCATGGTTTGTCATAACCTCCCAGTTCAAGGGGCACTTGTGAAAAGATTTCCTTAGCCACAAGGGGATCTTGCTTATTGCACCCCTTTGGGAAAAAAGACAGATGTCACACTCTTCTGTATGACGAGTAAAGACTCATCTAGATTCAGAGTGTTATGACTCAGACACCCCTGCCAGAGACGCTCCTATCTGCAGGACATGTATGTAGATAATACCTGCTTGCATATGTAGGTGTTTAAACCCTCACCATTGTCTCTGAAGGCAGCCCACACACACAGCTGTTGGTGTTTTAGAGTAAAAGGTTATTTATTGTTAGAGCTCCCTGTTTTATGGTATTTATTTTTTTAACATTTCTGTCTGTATTTATCCATATTTATTTTTTGCTAGTTTTATCTGTATTTATCCATATTTATTTTGGGTTTCGTGAAGCAAAATGAAGCTGGAACTGGTATATTTCCACATTTATTTAACCAATAAATTAGCACTCATGCTTGAATGCCTGCTGGGTTTCAGTGATATGAACACCCGCAGAAGATAATTCACTGCACTTATATGAAAATATGAAAATTTCAGTATCAACCTTGTGCAGATCTACTGCTTTTTAAGCCACTTTACTAAACATTCTGTTTTTTTAACCCCTTTACCTATCAATCCACACATCAATTGGCCTGTAGTCATGGCAGAGAGTATTTAGAATCACTCAACAACAACCCAATTTTCATGTTTTTATTCACATTTAAAAATAAATACAGACAAGGAAATGAATGGTTTTCTGTCTGTATTTATCTGTAAAAATCAGTAAAAATGGAAAACAGGGAGCCTTATTTATCATGTACAGTCAGTACATAAATAATGGGTATTGGAGTCTCAGTCTTCATGTTCTTCCAGGAAGATAACTCTCAAGTCAGGACCGATTGAACTCTGTTCATTTAGTGCACTTTTGTTTTGCGTTATAAGCAAGCCCATTTTTCCAGGTTCAGCTTACGCACACTTGGAACACCATTTTCAGTCTACTGAGTCTGTTCATTTCTTCAACATCAGAACCACAACCAATGGTTAGTACTACTAATTATCAAAGCCATAAATATCGTGGTGCAAGCATTTTGTGGACAAAATATCGGTGGACGACATATCGAAGACCAAAATATCGAAAGGTAATTTCGCATAGAGGAAGTATACATTTATTATTCCTAACTCCACAAGGTACATATATTGGGAGCTAAGTATAGAAAATCTAACCTTACCTCTCAATATTTTGGATTCAATATTTTGTCCTTGATATTTGCCTTCCTTGATATTCTGGTTTCAATATGCTGGGCGGACACCTAAACCATGGTAACGCTTCCACTATTAAGATTGGAGCCAATCCGGAAAAAATAAATCAAAAATATATATGTTAGTCTAGTGTATGCAAAGCTGACCCTAATTGTTCTTTGAATAATCCTAGCTTACTTTTCTTGCTGTCTTAATATGTTATTTTACCTGTTGTGTTATACACATACGAAATAAAGCTTCTAAGCCTTTAAAAAATGTAAGTGTCTGTAACCTCTGTAACAAGTGCATTAATCTGCTTGTACTATGTGCAACTTGAGCTTCATAATAGCCACTGATTCTAACACCCAGGGGCCGATTACTATGTCGGAGTTGCCTCCGACCGACACCGTCTCGGTCTCGGGACTGACCGACCTCCGGTCGGCGGTTCCGACCACCTGATTACGATCCGACTGAACACTGTTCATTCGCATACTCACTTGTCTCTATGGGAGCTAGTGTTACAGCCGTAGACCGGTGTAGTTTTCACTTCTTGTGTAGGTGTGCACAGCATATAACCACAAAATGAAATCGCTTGCAGTCACTGAATTTGTGAATACTTTGTTGAGGGAGCAACAGTTTTGTTTGTAGCTCACAATGTAAGAGACATTTTTCATTGTTTTTAAAATTTCAAAATTCTCAGTTTTTGTCAATATCTTTACTTTGCAATCATTTTTAGCTGTAGTTGTGTTGCATGCATCATAAAAATATATCTGTTTACACATGAGTAAAGTTTCTAACAGACTTGAACAGTCTTTGCATTTAAAAATACTGATTGCTATTCAAACAATGCTTTGAATATGGCATTTCCCATGTGTTCATGAAAATTGAGTTCCTTGGCTGTCCATCCATTGTATTTCCTAATGAAACTTCCTTCACATTGCAATACATTAATAGGTATTATAATAAACCCCTGTTTCAATCATGTAATACTTGATTTTTCATAAGGTGAATAAGGCAATAATTTAAACTCCTGGGCGTGGCCAACTGTCTAAGGTGGGAGATGCCACTCACTGAAGTTCGTGCTCACAACGCCGATAATCCTGCAAATGATGCTAAAAGGGAGCTCATCTATGCTTCAGGGGACAGGGAGGCTGTTCTCTAGATGGGGTGCTACTGTGGCGATAGAGAAGAAATTATTCCCTACAGACCCCTGAGCGCTGCTAGATCTGGGCCATATCCGGGCCTGGTGTGCCTGTTAGGCAGCCCTCCACAGAAGAGATTGAGCCATTGTGACATCCTCCTGGGCCTCGGGGAGTGGCCGATCTGCCCTGTTGTGCCAATTTAGGGGAGCTGATCCTCACACCCCCCTCACCTGCTCTGAACTGCCCATTGTGTAGGCCTGAAGGGAGAGCTTGCAGGCTATGGGATTGGTTTGTGGCCTGGAGGGCCACCGGTGGCATGCTCTGGAGTAGAGTGGCACACAACAGCAGACTCAGGGGACGATAAGCACCTGGGAGGTGGCCCGCTGGGCCGGGATTCCCCTTTATTTCTGGGTGGCCCAGAGACCCTTGAGTGGAGGGAGTGGGCTGGGAACACCAGCCTATTGAACTCAGGCTTGCTTGTAGATCTGCAGGAGTGGTGCGGGAGTGGGTCCCTAGTGATGCGCTCTGACACAGACACAGAGAGAGTGCCCAAGTGTGGAGACAGGAGGGAGGTGGCACCTGCAAGTCTGCCCAGTGAATAATGAGTGGTGGTCTTTCTGCTGGGGCCTCCCTTTTCTGATTTAGCTGAGAGGGACCCCTGAGTGGTGCATGGGGCCAAAGCAACACCACAGGCAGACTCCAACTGGGCCCATGGCCCCAGATGCAAAAAGAGATATGGATCTGCTGAACCTAAGCACATCGGGTGGCTGGCGCTCCCCACCTTTCTCCTCCCATGCACCCCACACTCAATTACAACAATAGACACTTTGGGGGGTGGGGAATCAGACCCGCATCAGAGGGTGGGATACTTGGGGTCATCAGGAAGACATGATCAAGTGCATAATCTAAATTCATCGGCAGTGAACTAGCACGGCCATCCTGCTAAGGATTTGACCAAGAAAGTCCTGATCGAAGTAGCTGTGGTCCAGAAATTGTAGAGACCACCAAAGGACAAAAGTCCAAACAAAACTGCTATGGGGGGGATCTTCTACAGAATCAATAACTCCCCCCTTGCCTGCATAGTGCAGCGCCTGGAGAGAGGGGGGACTCCTGGGCTGGTGAGTCATGGGTGATTCTTTGGAAAGCAAGATTATGGCTTGTGGTACTTGTGGGCAGACAACAGCACATCCTCTGTAGATGGGTTGTTCCTCCCTGGAGATGTGAGATCCAGAATAAGGGGAACAAGTACCAGAGATGATGAAAGACAAGAGCTTGTGTGCCCCTAGGCAGGGAAAGTTGGACAAGTTCGCAAAATTGCATAGCCAACATCCAGACCCGAATGAACATATGGCGTCTGAGGCTAGTGAATCAACTGACCCTCACCCAGATCCTAAAGACTCACCAGACATGATACTCCAGGCAATACAAGTCTTTAAGCAGGCCCTTGATGCTCAAATTGGGACAGTGGCCAGTAAGGTGACCCTCCTGCGCCAAGACTTATGAGATGTAGTGGATTGCGTAATGGAAAGAGGACGAATATCAGAACCAGAACATACAATCAAGGGCCTTACATATGAGGTCCAAAAGTTGAAGACCACCAATCATAAACTGTGCTGTAGAACGGAGAATGCGAGAATGCTGAAGGACGGTCTTGGAAATACAAAAAATAAAAAAAATAATGCGGCAGAATAGATCAAAAAACAGATTATTTTTTTAAGAAAATTAAATTAGTCCCTCACATGGAAATTTACATCCACAAAGTTCTTGTTATTCAAAAACAACACCAGAACGAGGTCCAAAGTAGTATTTATATCTATATATATTTTTTGAATAGGACAATACGCACAAATATATACAACACAAATTCTATATACAAACAACAACACATGTATCTGTACAACAACATCAATCCTTCAACATCAATCCTTGTTACCCTATTTACTATTACAGATGCGAAAACAATTCAGAAACAATAATTATCACTCGCAATCCGTATGAAACGAAAGAAGATAGCCCTTGTGAGAAGCACAACCGAGGGGAAATTTTTAAGCCCTCTTTCAAAATTGGACTGTGCAGTAATTTCTTTCCAATAATTCAAATTTTTTGAGGGCTTCTCCAAAATGTGGAGTCATAACTGACTGTTTGGGGCTCTGACATATCTAGAACAAAACTAACTGTGAACAAATATCTCCAAAAACAACACCAAATGTGTTGGTTAACAAAGGACCGCTAATGGTGTGGTATATGACTATACATTACTTTTTTTCAGTAACATTCGTAATGGATAAAGCAGCAAAACAGCTGACACCCTCACACTTAACAAAGTGCAATAAGAAACTATTCGTATGAAGGGGGTTTGCCCTAATACTCCGACCGCATCTGGGCAAGAAAACACTGGAAATACAAAAAATAATGCGGCGGAATAGATCAAAAAACAGATTATAGAAGGACGGTCTTGGTGCAATAACCTGCATCTGGTGGGCTTCCCAAAATGAGATTAGAGCACAACCCAAGAGCGTTTCCTGGAGGACTGGTTAAAGTCGAAGATACTGTCTGACCGGCTCTCCTCTTGCTTCCTAGTAGAAAGGGTCCGCTGTGCGTTGAGCCCGAGGCCTACTCCGAGATCTCCTCCTCGCCTCTTATTGCCAGATTCTTAAAATTACAGGGATCGAGATTTCATTCTACAGTTTGCCAGATCGCAGGAGCACTGTTGCATGACTCCAAAGAAAATATGAATAATAACAAACCATACTCTATTAGTTCAGCAGCAAAGGAGAACATTTGACAAAATAAAGCAAAAAATGTGCACAAAGGGCCTTCGATACATGCTAACATTCCCGACAAAGCTAAAAGCCCTACTTAATGATAATACTCTGAGTCTGAGTTTTCTTTGAGTCACCGGAGGAGGCTTGGACCTGGCTTGAGGAGCCTCCTCCCAAATCAGTGGGGAGGCGAACAGATATGCTTGACCTACCGTAGACTTAGCCCAATGGGGCAAGATAGGGGGCAGAGGATTCGCAGCAGACACAGACCCTGCTCAAACGAATCAATGTCAAGAATCTGACCCACTGGGACAGATGATAGAAGAACATCTCATAGAGACACTTCAGCCTTTGATAGAAACTCAGATCTGGGAGGTGCTCTCTCAAAGCTGGAAACTGCTCAAAGTGGTCAGTCAAATGGTGAAATAATGTAAACACCCAAGGGGATATAGCTGAGAGAGCCTTGAGCGATAACCGTTGTTCAGAGTGCAAAACCCCTACTACACCAATATGGATGCCAGCTACTTTCATGGTCTCTGGATGCAAAACTGTTGCACCCTTTTTACAAATTCCGCCGTGGCAAATCCCCTGGACATTCTTCTAGAAAAATGCATTGGGGGTTTGGGAGAGTTAATCCAACATGAGATCTTATTTTCAAGTTTTTAAAAGCTATTTACTACTAGTATAATTTTGGGCGACAGATGCTTCTGGGCTGGAAGTCTAATGGGCCAAGTGGTGGGAGATTGGTTGAGTTTTTAAAGTTATCTTCTTTGTTTATCGCAGGCAACAGGCAAGATCCACACTGTTACCCGCAAATCTCTGTCACCAATATTCCCTGACATTCTAGGTAATAAGGCCCAGAAGGGATAATAAGTAAATCTTGAAATGTAAATGGGATTAATAATAAAATTGAAAGACCCAAACTGCACTTTCCTGGGAAGACATGAATATAGTAGATTGTACGATGCAGGGTTTACCCATCGGCTCCCTTGGGTTCGCAATTCGCATTAGGAAATCATTCCCATTAATGGTAAAATCGGTTCATATTGATAAATTAGGTAATATGCCACGGTGACTGGGCTGCTGGAGGAAATTTGTGGATGATCGTGAGTATATATGTCCCTCCCGTACTCGTAGAGAATACACAGTGACAGTGATTAAGGGAGACCTTAATTCACTGATAAACACAGACCTAGACATGAGCAATCCTGCAACCTTGACTAGACCTATTAGTGCTGGACAGTGAGTGAGTGCTCTTGAACTGGTGGATACCAGGTGCAAAATTCATGCATTAGATGAACAATTCACATATTATTATTCCCTTTCTCATGGTCCACACTCTGAAATCGATTATCTGTTCCTTCCAGTGGTGGATGCAGGGACAATATGACAGTCCCGGATTTTACCTTGAGAATCATCGAACCACCAATAGAACTATTCATATACTGCCCAGGCCAAGGTAGAAAGAGAGTATGGCACCTGAATGACTGGTGGTTGGCAGATGACATCCTTTCAGATCTACTCTGAGATAGAATAGCAGAATATTTAGAACTTAATGCTAACTCAGTCACTTCCACAATCAGCCTCTAGGATGCCTTAAAAACAGTCATCAGGGGATGCATAATGGCTTACATTCAAGGTAAGACAAAAGACAGAGAGAGGAATGTTGTAAAACTAGAAGATAACATCCTCAAATTGGAGAGGGAGCTTACGGAGAGGGGAACCCAGACACTAGAGGGACGCTAAAGCTGTATGGAGGACAGTGAGAGAGAAGATGTTTGGGGCAGCAAGAGCAGCACAGTTAGGTACCTTAAGTAGAACATATGAAATGGGTGACAAATCGGAAAAGCTGTTTTACTGGCTCACCAATAAAGATCAGACAATCAGAATAGTCCCATCAGTCTAAAACCGCGTGGGACAGCTGGTTAATTCAGTAGAGGCAATTTTAAACGAGTTTGTAACCTACTATAAACACCTTTATGCATGACATGCACCCCCTAAGCCAGAAATCAACAATCATATTTGGAAAGATCTCCCAATTTGTACACTGTCAGTAATAGACTGGAGCGAGCTGGATTGTCTGATAATGGAAGAAGAGATCCAACAAGCCATTATGCGATGCCAGTCGGTAAGACCCGGGCCCTAATCGCATTTCTCTCAAATTCTTCAAGCGATACTCCTCGTTGCTCACATCAGAGAACTATTTGATGAAGCTCAAGAAGATAAAATGTTACCAATGACCTCCAAGGGGCCACAATCTCGGTCATATTGAAACCAAATAAGCCGGCTGAGAAGTGCGGGTCATATAGCCTCCATCTCCCTCATTCATATGGAAACAAAATCTTGGGTAAGGTTCTTGTGAGTAGATTATCCAGAGTGATGCACACACAGGTACCAGAGTACCAGAACAACTTCATGCCAAATAGGAGTAGCAGACACTGCTTAGATGCCTCCATGTCATAATGGCACAAGCAGATGAGCTGCATGAACACAGTGACCTTATACTTTTAGAAATAGAGCAGGCCTCCAACATGGTCCACTAGCCATTTATGTACTACAACGGATGAATGCTGTGCACCTTTTTCTTTGGTACATTGAAACTTTATATGCCACCTGTTAGAAATCTGTAGTTGGCAATGGTTTGCACCTTTGTCCAAGTAGTCAGGGTTGGGGGATACACTTCTAAAAAAAACCCTGCTCACCCTGTTGGTAGCTTTGCACGAGCAGACAGGCTTATCTCAGAGGCAGTGTGCAAAGCATTTGTGCACACATACAGTAATACAGTGAAAACATACAAATGGACACCACACCAGTTTAGGAAAAATAAGTAATCTTTATCTAAACCAAACAAGACCAAAACGACAAAAATCCACAATACAGTAATCAAAATATGACTTTTAAAAGGTAGAAAGAGTTCTGTTCATTGAAAATGGTGGATGTGACACTTTCAACACAAAGTACCTTGGATGCGTCAAAAACACAAGCAAAAAGGGTCGCAGGGAAGGTGATGCGTCGGTTCCTTACACACAGGAAAGGTGATGCGTTGGTTCCTTGCTCCGGGGGAGGTGATGCGTCGGTTCCTTACTGCTGCACAGGGGAGGTGATACATCGGTTCCTTACCAGAGAGGAGGTGATGTGTTGGTTTCTTACTGCGTGAGGAGGTGATGCATCAGTTTCTTACTGCATCCCGCAGTGATGCAACAGACCTGGTGCCTTGTTGCGATGCGTGATGATCCGGGACGATGCGATGCGTGAAGATCCGGGATGCGCTGCGATGATTCCAGCTGCGTCCCCATGATGCGTCAGTTCTTACACAGCAGGGCCTGCGTCATAGTCGGTGCGGTGATCTCGGATCTCGGAGATCGGTGCACAGGACTCGTCGCACGGCAGACACTTCAGCTGCGGGGAGGCGCTGCGTCGATTCTTCGGCTACAGTGGTGTCGGAAATTCTTCTCGCACTGCTGCGATGCGTCAGAACCAGGCGATGCATCGATTTTCACGGTTCCTCAGTCTTTTGCAGTTCCAACCTCCAGAGGCCCAGAACACTGGCAGGCACCTCTTGGCAGGTCAGAACTCCCAGCAAAGGAGTTCAGAGGTGACTGGGGGTGACGTTTTTGTGTCCCTGAGACATCAGAACAGGAGGCAAGCTCTACTTCAAGACCTTGGAGATCTTCCTCAAGCAGGGGACACAGCACACAGCAAAGTTCTGGTCCTTTCCTTGGCAGGAACAGCCACTGCAGGCCAACCCCAGACAGAACACAGCAAAGGGGCAATACTTCTCCTCAGTTTCTCCAGCTCTTCTGCTTGGCAAAGGTTCCTCTTGAATCCCAGAAGTAATCTAAAGTTCAGGGGTCTGGGCCCCAACATTTATAGCACAAATTCCTTTGTTCTCTGGTGGCAGAGAAGCTCTTTGCCCAGCCAAAACCAGTTCTGTCCTCTCTGGTGCAGCTTCCTGGCAGGAGGTGGAGACAGCATTGTCCAAAGCAGACCAGGCCCGTTCAGGTGTGAAAGAAATCTCCTGCCCCTTCTCTGAATGCAGCTCAGGTCTATTCAACCCAGCCCTGACTCATTCAGGAAGGGCAGGACACACGTCAGTGGCTGTCGGGGGAAACATCGGTTACATCTCAGTCTTCACACCGCAATACCTTTACAACACGGGCATTACAACGCAAGTCATTACAATGACTTGCGCTGGATGGCGCTCTAAGCTAAGGAATAGTATAATTTACTATTCCAACACCTTCCCTACTGTAACGTAGGCTGGAGTTGGAATAGTAAATCATACTATTCCTAAGTCCAGCGCCCTCCAGCGCAAGTCGTTGTAACGACTTGCGTTGTAATGCCTGCGTTGTAAAGGTATCGCGGTGTGAACACCGCGATGTAACATCGTATATTCGGCTGTCGGAGAGAATGCACATCCCCAGCCCCTGTCACTCCAAAGCCAGACAGTCAATCCACAAACCAGCAGAGCCACATAGGATGGCTAAGCAAGAAAGTACCCACTTTCTAAAAGTGGTATTTTCAAACACACAATTTAAAAATCATCTTTACTAAAAGATGCATTTTTATATTCTGAGTTCAGGCATACGAAACTCCACCTTTCTATCTTGTACCAATGGGAAATTATACTTATAAGACGTTATAAATAAACTCCCATTCTATCCTATGGGGCAGATAGCCTTTCAATAGTGAAAAACTAAATACCCTGGATTTCACTATCAGGACATGTCACACACACCAGGACATGTCTGACCTTTTACATACACTACACCCTGCCCACAGGCATACTAAACCAATGGGAAGTTATATTTATAAGATGTTATAAATAAACTCCCATTCTATCCTATGGGACAGATAGACTTTCAATAGTGAAAGACGAAATTGGCAGGATTTCACACACATCAGGGCATGTCCTACCTTTCACATACACTGCACCCTGCCCACAGGGGTACCTTGGGCCTACCTTATGGGTGACTCACATGTAAGAAAAGGGAAGGTTAGGGCCTGGCAAGTGGCTGCACTTGCCAGGTCCGCATGGCAGTACCAAACTGCGCACAGACACTGCAGTGTCAGCTCTGAGTTACATTTACAGGCTGCTCATGTGGGTTTCACAATCAGTTCTGCAGGCCCACTAGCAGCATTTGATTTACAGGCCCTGGGTACACACATTGCACTATACTAGGGACTTACCAGTAAATCAAATATGCCAATCATGGAATCACCAATACATAAACACAATTTACAGGTAGAGCATATGCACTTTAGCACTGATCAGCAATGGTAAAGTGCCCAGAGTCATAAAACCAAGAAAAACAGGGTCCAAAACAGGAGTCCAAAAAGCAAAAAAGTCTGGGGATAAACCTGCTGGAAAAGCCAGGTCTAACACCACCCCGTGGGCCCAAATTAGTAAACGGTGGCCTATCACCCCTATTTCTGAATTATGGGGCACTTGCCAGGGCTGTCCACTTTCAATCTTATTATTTGCCCCGGTGGTAGAGTCCTTGACAGAATAGCTGTGGGTGGATGCGCGGATAAGGGAATTACTTTGGGACAATGGTCTGGAGGGCAGAGTCTCCCTGTATGCGGACAACATGCTCATTTTTGTGCAGTGGTTAAATAGCTTGATCCCACGCCATATAGAAATATTAAAGATTTATGGGGACGCCTCTCGACTGAGGGTGAGCTGGGGGAAACCACCTATGTGCTTCTCTTGGGGAACTGCCCTTATTGTCTAACTAGCGCTTGCATGAGGGAGGCTGGAGACCACTTTAGATACTTAGGCATGGAGATTACACAAATGCAACACAGGATTTTGGAGTTGAATATTGCCCCCTGCTTACAAAGCTGAAGCAAAACTTTAAGACTCGGGCAACCTTACCATTGTCGATCATGGATAGGGGGGCTTTGTTCAAGATGATTTCCCTGCCCTGATTTTTATATACCTTGCAAGATTATCCCTTTCCGCTACCTCTCACTTTCTTTGGGAGCCTCCAAACCTCAATTACAACCTTCTTATCGGGAAACAAAATTTCAGGGGTCTACTTAGCCCAGTGTCGGCAGGGTATGTATGATGCAAGCATGGGTTGGGCAGATATTAATCTTTCCTACTGGGCCTCACATATAATCTTAGTGAGTGACTGGATGCATGGAGACAGGCATAATTCAGTGTTACGGTTGTAGCTAGATATGCTGGAGAAGTATGATCTAATGGCTCTGTTGTACGGCACAGCAGTGCCTCACGCCTTGCCCTCTGTCACCAGGATTCCATTAGTGTGCTAGGATGAAGGGGTGAGACATATCAAGTGACAGAGCACCCTTACTGAGGTAACCCCACTCTAAGGGCACAATTGGCTGTGTTCCGTACACGGGACCTCATAGGTATATCAAACCTGCGAGATGTCTGGTCCCAAGATTACATCAAATCATACACTGAATTGGCAGATGAACTTATGCTGCATAAGGCCCAATTCTTTTGTTACTTACAGTTGAGGCATGTCCTAGACCATGACAGACTTGAGGAGGTCACGGTATATAATCCTTTAGAGGCCAGACTAATGTTTGTGGAATTGGGAAACAAAGGTATCTTGAGAATATATTGATTGTTACTGGTTAACTCCCCAGACACTTTGCTTGCTTTTAAATTAAAATGGAAAGACAACATAGGTCCAATATATGATGACAAATGGGCAGAAGCTAAAATGGCCTTGAGAACCCTAAGAATCTCCTTCAGTGTCAAAATTGATCCAGTATAAATATGTCCATATGTTTTATTACAACCCAGTGCAACTATGGAAGATGGGCAGAACCATAGATCCACACTGCCTACATGCAAAAAAATCTATGAGCACATATTTCCATGTGATCTGGGAATATCCAGTAATTTCCCAATAGTGGCCGGAGATAGCACACACTATGGGAGAGAGAGCGGGGTGTGAGATTGCCAGAAATCCAAAAATTATATGGGGAGGGATTAAGGATGACTGGGGAGGTCCACGCAGCACCACCGCTTTTATTGGAATGGGCTTGGTAATAGCCAAAAGAGACATTCCCAAGCCCTGGCGGTCGGAGGCAGCTCCCACAAAGTGGGAGTGGAAGAGAGGTATGGACTTTTGCTCCACAACTGAGGAAATGGTGTACAAAGCTCGAGGCTGCCAGAGAAGCACACCAAAATATGGGGCAAATAGTGAGACTAGTTGCAGATCACGACTTCATGTATCTGAGAGAACATTGTTACTTAAACTGCACAGTCTTTACTCAACCTCCCTCTTAGGGACGATGGAAATCATTTGAATATTGTATTGTGTGACAAGTATAAGATGTGGAATAATGCAACAAGCCTGTGTTTGTTACTTGTTAAAAAAACAAATAATAAAACAAATTCAAACTCCTGTGCTGAAATTAAATGATATGCTTTGCTTACTTAGCATCTTTTAATGAGCGCTTAAACTGTATAAAAATATTTCAGTGTAATTATCCAGGTTCCATGGAACCGGTTCCAAGGAACTCTATGTGACATTCGTTTTTGTAAAGACGTCTGCAATGTAAATATAGTTTTAATTTGATCCTGTTCATGACTATAATTTGCTAGTGTGTTTTTCACAGCATCAAAAGCAATTGAAGTCATTTCAGGAATCAAATATATTTTCTTCCTTGTCATTTTTTTTTTTTTAAATCGTTGCCTATTATATTAAATGTCCCTGGCATGTTTTCTTCATCTATCTCTCTTATTTTTAAAGAGCTTCTGCAGCAGATTTGTGTATCATAACCATAGCAGTTAGTGCAGTTAACACTTTTCATTTTTTTCTGCCACTTTGAATCTTTAGGAAAAACATAAATATTGAAATTTTCATGCAATGTGTCTATGTGTTGTTTTATGATGCCTAATGAAAAATCATTCACCCACTCTTGACAAAACTTGCAGAAGGTGTCACTGTGCTCTCTGTTATACATAGGGTCTGCTTTATTTGCCAATGGCCAGGTTGCTCCTTTAACAAATCTATTATAACATGCATTTGTTTATGAACTCCATACACGTTTTCCCAAATTTGGGACATACATTTTTGAAAGTACAAATTATTCATTAGTGCTTCAATTTCATCATCATTCGATGCTTTTTCCAATTTCCAATGTGTGGAGTGAGAATAATTTTCTTTAGGTAGTAAAGGTGTTAGCAATTCATTAATGTTAGCAAAACCTGCACATGTTACCTGTTGAATTGTATCATACAAAAGTGCAAAGTATTCTGGAAAATAACATCCTGGAAGTCAAGTATCTGACCCTGAATCTACCAACTTTCTGTTCCCCATACCGATTTAACTGCTGTGGTTGACTCAAGCTAAATAACCTTTCTCAGTATACTTATCTATGAATTCAAATAAATAAATCACCTTGTGCTTAGAAATAAACACGCCAGTGAGGTGTGTGGCATTCTGGTTATGAAATAAATTACAGCATCATTATTGCATTTCAGTGGAGATTTAAAATTAGCAAACTTTGCTTTAATTCTGGCTTCCTTCTTATTACTGGAACCAGACACTGTGTCATTGTTGGTGTCGATGGAATGTTCTTGTTCCATTCAATATATGTAGATACTAGTATATTGGGTACAGCAGGACATCTGCTTGTGATTTTTGACAGTCTTTTTTGTACATTGAAGCATGTGTCAGTAGTTCCAGAGGTACATTTTTCACAGTGTTTCTGTCCCATTCACTAGCGAGGGGGCTGGGAGGCAAGTTGTAGTCTAAATCAAGACAAAAAGTTTGTGGAACTTGGACAGTCTCTGCTGGTTCTAAAATTTTATGATTTAATTCCTCCTAGTAGTCTCCATCTTACCTTGGGGTGACTACTGTTCTTCTTTGAGAGACTTCTCTAGAAATTCTTTGTTATTATCTTTGGTTATTTAGCTTTTTAAGTGTTTCTGCTGGATTCTCTACATCTGGGATATTGTGCATCATTCTCATAATGAAACCCCCCATTAGCAACCAAATCATTAGCAAAATCAATGTCAATGTGAGGCAGACATGAGTCGAAGATGGTCCTATATATTCTTTCATATTGTCTTTACATTTTTTTTAATTAATTTTACAAACAAGTCTTTTCACTGGTTCCTTACTTTTGACTAGGCATACTTTTCGACATTTATTAATTTACGGGAACAGCCTTATATTCTGATAATTCTGAATTTGAATCTTGAGAGCTATAGATATTTGAACATTCAAGATGTTCATCTGACTTTTTCAAATTGTAGAAGTGGTGCAGTTAGAAATGTCACATTATCAACTGTTCTTTCAGTGCACAATTGATCTGTGCGCTGGACTGATTGCTCTTCAGTTCTCTGAGGAGAATTCGAGTGGGCACATTTTGAGATAGTTAGTGGTTGCACAGTAAGAGGTGACTTCGGAAGTTGCACTGGTCTGCTGGTCAGGATGGGCCACACGATACAGCTTTACCATGTCTATTGACATGAGGTAAAAGCTGACCCACGATCTGAATGGAATGTAAGAATTCCACCCACTGCTACTAAGCCTAACAAATCTCTCATAACTGCGGGAGCTGTAGCACGGCCTTCCAGTCATATTCACATGACTAATGTGTACGAGTCCACTGCTACTAGTATAAATTCATATTTGCCTACTAACTGAAATAGTATAATACCACAATTTCACAATCAAGATTGGGTCTGTTGTAGTCTCAATTGACAATTTCAAGGATTTATTAACAATTAGAAAAAACAAAACATTACATGAAAAGGTGAGTGAGCAGGACGTGACAGGGTAATGGGAAATCAGCCGATTTCATTACCATAGGCAAGTAACTTAAAAGTGACTTTTAAGGTGAGAAAATGTAAATACGCAAAAGTCACAATCCAAAATACATGTTGTACTCCACAAGTTTAGAGTTTAAGATGCAAGTGTCGACGACGTTTCGATCCCCAACAGGGTTGGGGGATCATCATCAGGACTAAACAATGAAGTAAGTGCCTGGGAAGTTGCCTGGATAAGTAGAGAGAGGGAGGTAGAGAGAGGGGTGAAGGGAAACAAGGGAATAGGAGAGGAATTAAAATATGGCATGTAACAGAAGCGAGGTCACATAGTATGTTAAATAATTCAGAGACGCATGATCAGCTATATAAGACCAGGCACTGGAGCCCCAGTATGGTGTACCCGTGTGGGCGGAGAAAAGGCAATGATAGTGAAGGGAGAAAGGTCTCAGTCAATGCGAGCACATAAGCAATGAGTATCGTGAATTTAGGTTAAGCGTGCACAATACAACCATCAATTAGTGAAACATATAGTCGGAAATGCGGAAGGCGGTAGACATGATAAAACCCATCATAGGATAGATGGGCCCAGAGTGATGAAGGGCTGGAAGCTACAGGTCAGGCGGTGTGAATTAGGTAAGGGTTAGAATTAATCAAAACTCTATCGCACAAGCGCCTATAAGGGGTGAAGTCTACACACAACCCGGGACAGGATCCCACATGCTAGGCTTAAGTTTACCAGAGCGGACCACACAAGTTGGGAGGAAGGAGAGTGAGCGCAGAAATGCATAAAAAGTTAAAAGTGACCGCGCAGTAGACTTACTCGTGGTCAGCGTATGAAGGAATGCGAACCGAGTGGTTATGGCGCGAATCCCCGTAAGGGAAGCTAGAATGTCCAAGAGGTAGAAAGGATGGGAATTGTGAAGGGTGGCGAACAGAAGCCGGGCTCAATTTGGCGCGAATGTTAAAACCAACTTCACTAAAAGATGTAATTTATCATTCTGAGTTCAGGCATACTAAATTCGTTTTTCTACCATGTTCCCTGGGTCAGTTAGGATTATAAGATGTTATAATCAAACTGCCCAGTCTGGCCTATGGGGACAGGTAGCCTTGCAATAGTGAAAAACGAAATTGGCTGTAATTCACTATTAGGACATGCCACACACACCAGGGCATGTCCTACCTTACACATACAATGCACCCTGCCCTAGGGCCTACCTTAGGGGTGACTAATATGCAGGAAAGGGAAGGTTTGGGGACTGGTAAGTGGGTGCACTTACCAAGTCGACATGGCAGTACCAGACTGCACACAGGCTCTGCAATGGCAGGCCTGAGACACACTTTACAAGCTGCTCCTGTGGGTGGCACAACCAGTGCTGCAAGCCCACCAGCAGCATTTGAGTAACAAGCCCTGGGCACAACCAGTGCACTGTACTAGGATCTGACAGTGAATCAAATAGGCCAATCATGGAGTCACTAATCCATACATCAATTTATAACAGAGAGCATATGCACTTTAGCACTGATCAGCAGTGGTAAAGTGCCCAGAGTCATAAAACCAACCAAAACAGGTCAGAAAAAGTACAGGAGGAAGGCAAAAAGTTCAGGGATGACCCTGCAAAAAGGGCCAAGTCCAACAGTTTCACTAATTGATGGTTGTATTGTGCGCGCTTAACCTAAATTCACGATACTCATTGCTTATGTGCTCGCATTGACTGAGACCTTTCTCCCTTCACTATCATTGCCTTTTCTCCGCCCACACGGGTACACCATACTGGGGCTCCAGGGCCTGGTCTTATATAGCTGATCATGCGTCTCTGAATTATTTAACATACTATGTGACCTCGCTTCTGTTACATGCCATATTTTAATTCCTCTCCTTTTCCCTTGTTTCCCTTCACCCCTCTCTCTACCTCCCTCTCTCTACTTATCCAGGCAACTTCCCAGGCACTTACTTCATTGTTTAGTCCTGATGATGATCCCCCAACCCTGTTGGGGATCGAAACGTCGTTGACACTTGCATCTTAAACTCTAAACTGTAATTATAATTGTGGAGTACAAGATGTATTTTGGATTGTGACTTTTGCGTATTTACATTTTCTCACCTTAAAAGTCACTTTTAAGTTACTTGCCTGTGGTAATGAAATCGGCTGATTTCCCATTACCCTGTCACGTCCTGCTCACTCACCTTTTCATGTAATGTTTTGTTTTTTCTAATTGTTAATAAATCCTTGAAATTGTCAATTGAGACTACAACAGACCCAATCTTGATTGTGAAATTGTGGTATTATACTGACTTACCTTGCAAGGGACCACTGTCCTTTCTTACAAACTACTACCCTTGGTCCCTTCTGACTATAAGGGTTTCCTTGTTCCTTTTTCTATACTAACTGAAATAGACCATCATGATCCAGTCAGATGGTATGGAAGGGATGTGCTGCCTTTCTCAATGTACAATTGTACATTGTTTGTTTTTTTGACAAATTTCACCTTTAAGTGCATGTTGTTTGCTTTGTTTTGGCCTCAACGGCCACCGTAACAGTCCTGTAGGATGCGTAATGTCACTGACACCCCAGCATGTGTAGAGCCTGTGCCTTCATGAGCGACTTTTATGAATTCTAATCAGTTAGACTCATTTGCTATGTAGCGTTCTCCTACTTTAGGTATGTTTACAGTCGGGAACCCATCTTGTCCCAGGGACTAATTGTACTTCTCCAGAAAGCCAGGAGGTAGGACTTTTTTATTGTGAGATGATTAGAGTACTGAGTGTATGTCCGGGTCGATCCTGGTTTTTGACCGGGTCATCGCTGCTACATTACAAACTTTCATCTGTACAGCAGATTTCACAGCCTTTTCTGTGGCACAATTGCCCTTAGAGTGACCTCGCTCTCTCTGGTGTGCAAGTGTGTGCTGAACCTCAACCAATGGAAGCTGTTGTCGGAGTGTAGCTATCAGAGCCAAAAGCAGTTAGCTTTTATCAGTTTTCCCCATGAGTATTTGCAATCATTGGTCTCCAAATGTTTCAAATCAAAATTGTATCCCTTCACCCAAAATGAGGAGTTGGATACAGTTAAGGTACGAACTGGTTTGTCGGTTTTCTGCAAAGCTAACAGAAGTGCATTTAATTCTGCAATTTGTGTGGTCAAGTTACCCAAGGGCTCCACATGTCTTTTTTCAATTTTAAATTCTGAAACCTGCTATACACACCATTGTTGGCAAGAGTGCGAACAGGTAGGATTTTCTCTGACATGTGGCCAAATGAACGGGGGTCTCTGCAGGGTTACTCACTATCCCCCTTTGCTATTTGCCCTCTCCATGGTGCCTTCTGCTGTGAGCTGTATAAGGAGAGTGAAGCAATGGGGAATAATGGTGGGGCAAGAGGTACATGTCAATCTGTTGTATGCAGATTGCGTATTGCTGTATTTGAAGAATGCATCAGAAACTGTAGATTTAGCTCTTGCAGAACTTGAGAAATTCGAAAAAGTGGTAGTATTGAGAGTTAATGTTGCTTAATCATGTATGTACCCGCTCTAACGCGGAGAAAGTCCTGTTGGAGATGAAAATGCGAATTCCCATCTTCACGGTAAGAACATACCTTTAAATATCTAGCTGTGCAAATATATAAATCAGATGCTGATCTTGTTGCAGGTAACATGACATGCACTATTGTGAGGCTTAGAAACTCTGTTGGGCTCTGGAAAAACTTGCTTCTAGCCCCACAAGGACGAATAGCCATATAAAAATGATTATTTTACCATAGCTACTTTAGTATTTTTTGCCATTGCTGGTTAGGATACCAGGGATTTTATTCAGCAGAATTAACAGCCTGCCAGCTGACCTTGTGTGGGGCGGGGGTAGACACAAGTGTACGCTGAAAAAAAGGCAACTGCCAGTAAGCGGGGGAGGACTAGGCGCATCAGAGTTGGACCTTACTATTTGGCAGCTCAGTTGCAATGGGTGGCTGGGTGGCTATTGGAGGGCGCTGGAGGAGACTCAAAATATTCAATGATGAGGCAGGGGTAAGATCCCTGATGACAGACCACTGCTACCACTAAAGGTGTTTTCCTTCCAAAGGATTGATAATTGATGTAAAGCTCCACATTGCATATGGAAGGCAGTACTGTATGTGATTAAACATATAGGATATCACCAAAAATGAGTTAACAGTCAATATGTGGTGTATGAGTATGATTTCTCTGTAGTCTCATGGGGGCATATGTATGAGGGATAACATACGCGGCAGTGACTGATTACTTCTGTTAATCGAAACATGGCGGTAAGGGGTCCGAACCAATTTGTTTGTTTGTAAACTTTTCTCCTCTATGTAAAAAAAGTTGAATAAAACATATTGAAAAATATTCTGTACCATAAAATCTTCCTTGCACTTTTATACAAGTTTTTTCTTGACTGCTGGCGGCTGTGCTGGTCCATCTGTATAAAAAAAAACTAATGATATTCATGCAACTGCCTTGAGCACTGGGCTTCTGGAATGACCAGTCAATATTGTAGGAACTCCTATGTCATTAAGGTTGGAGCATACCCAAATTGCATGTCAGTACTTGGCTGACTATTGTCCCATTTCACCTAACAGATGGAGAATGCTTGTTTCAGTGCCAGCCTCCAAGGATGCTATTGGTGTTACTATAGTTTCTTTTTTGGGCTGCAGGTCGCTTTCTCTATTGGAGTAAATTGGTCCTCTGGTGAGATGTATAAATGCGATTTATATCCAATAGCTATGGTTTGTCCTTTATCATACTAAATGTATGTATATCTGGATTGACTGGTTACTACTCTAATCGCCAAATTTTGTGTGTTGTCTCATATTTGCACATGTGCTGCGGTAAGCCCGTCTTTCTGTAGATCTCTGAGTATTTGCGTATGTTCCTACTTTCAATCTTTTCTGGGAACATAGGTGTGATGAGCTGATACAAGAGCCTCACTCTCTCAACAGATTTTGGTAAATATCTTTTGCACAAAATCGTGAATCCTCTTAATGCTCGCAATTCCCTCCAGGAATTAGAGGGCTTATTGTACCGCATTTCTCTAAGAACCCAAGTGTAGGTCCTTTTTCTTCACTGGATAATTAAATTCTAGTAAGATTACATTCAAAAAGCATATTTTGGATATCGTGAAATTCAACTTGCAGCCTGTTTCTGCCAGCGCTGTATTTATGTTACAAATGTTCATCATCATCATCATCTGTTAAGTATATGTCATTGATATAAGAAACTGCACTCAAAACTCAGTCAAGTTCTTCACATTTCCTCAGTGCCTTTCTGGGCTTTTTTTGTTTCAGGTGATAGGACCACCCACACAAGTGGGGTACCGTTTTTGTCAGGAGAAATGTATGTACTCTGGGCGGTGGGACTTTTGTCGCTAGCCACAATGTTTGGACCTTACCCTCACAGAAATGCCAGGATATTCCATTGATTTCACCCAAAGTTTGATGTTTGCAGGGCATTCTGGGTAAGAAAAATGAGGGGGATGTACACAAGTCTCACCGCCCTGAGCTGACCCTATTGTCTAGTTTTCAGAAATATCTAGGCCTCCTCCCTGTGTGCCAGCCAACTCCCTACCCAAATACAGCAGCTGTCCGAATCCCAATAGAATGCCTTTTATAAAAGGACAACAGAAGCCAGTTTTGAGCCTGTTCTGTCAGGGAAAATACTACGTCTGTAACTTTCTGTCACATAAATGGGAGGAAATACTGTTTTTTGAAAGTGGTGGGATCCATGCAAGCCAAAATAACAGGGACTCCCCCAAGACGAATACATGGCCTAATCAGGGCCGGACTGGCCGTAGTGGGCACCGGGCATTTCCCTGATGGGCCGGAAGGGTGGGGGCCAGTTTTGTACCGATGGGGGGGCTTTTTTGTGGCTGGGCTCCGGTTTGGCAGCTGTGCGGCAAAATCAGCCCAGTGTAACAAAAGCACAGCAGCAGTGCAGTACCAGTCTTCCAGCCCTGGCAATTATGTCTGACAGCCAGGGGGGCCGGTCGGACGTAATTGCCAGGGCTGGTTTAGGATCCCAGTCCGGCCCTGGCCCTGGTCTTAATCACTTTCACGATACTCCTCAGGAATGGGCAAGCAATGCCATATGAATTGCTTTTGGCACTGTCGCCTGTGTGAAATGTAGAAGAGAGAATAAAACTTTAATATCCTGTTCCTGAACCCCAAAAGTGTTGTATTTGGACGGTTGCTGTTTTAATTGAATTCGAGAATAAATCTACTGTTATATTTAAGCTTTTGAGGACACGCTGTGACGCAATAGCCTTAGTGGTATATATCGTGAGGTAATCTTTTGTCTTTTCACAGGTGTAAATTGGTGGTGGATCGTTTTGTGAAAGTGAGGCTTAATATGGTACGCTGTAATGCTAGCTTAAAAAGGACTAAGCGGGGGGCGTGGCTAAGATGGCGGCGCGGTAAGACGCAGATCCGTGTCTCTCCGGCGCCGCCGCTCTAAAGCTTTGTCATATCACCCATCCTGGAGCCCTTCTGCCCGCGAAACGGGGTGGCGGACGACTGAAGGCGCCCCGCTGCTCTGATACGGCGCCCAGAATCGACTGGAGACGCAGTATTTGATCCCGACGGCGGCCGGCGATCTGGGGCTACGCGCGCCCGCGGGGCCTTGAGGGAGATTTGGAGCCGGAGGCGAACGGGCACTGACGGCGAGGGAGTGTGGAGCCCTCCACCTCCTCCCCTCCCCGACCACGCATTACCTGCTGCCGGTGGCGACCTCCGCCGAGGGACGTGTCTCCGGGCGGAGCCTGGTGTGACCGGGCATACCGGGGCCTGACGCGGACGCCTGCGGTCCAAGGTGGGCTGGGCCAGGAGCGGCTGTCGGGCCTGGTGGGACCTGCCTGGCCGGCGCGGGACTCTGGCGAGGACCCGGGAAGCGACCCTGCTTCGGCCCGGCGGTGGAACCCATCGGCACATGAGTAGATGGGGGGACTGAGGTGTTGCCGGCCCTGGGGGGCACACTAACGGTCCGCGGATCGGCGGACGGTGCACGGCGCGTGGGGAGAGGAACGCCCGGGGCACTGTCGGTCCCTCCACCCCCACGACCCTAGATCTGCGGGCAGGAGTGGCGAGGCCCCTGGGAGATGATAACGCAGGCCCTGACTGTAGCGGCTTGAAGGATTGGCGCAGCTGGGTCTGGACGCGACGGGGGTGGAGTGGAGCTCCCCCGAGCAGGCACAGCGAAAGACCCCCAGTCTGGGGCCCGTCTTCTTGAGTCCCCTGGCGGAGTTGAATCCACGTTACACCTGTGGGACTGCTGCCTCACCAAGAGGGCCTGTGATGAGGGATCTAGCGGTCCGTGAGTCGACGGACGGGAAGCCTCTTCGCTAGCGGAGGAAGAGCCATTAGACACAGCACCACCTTTGTCTCAGCACGCAGGGGAAGCATCGCGCAGCCATCAGCGACAGTCGCGCAGCCGATCTGGTAGGAGAGACCTGCCGGCTCTGCGTAGGGGCGTCTAGGCACAGCAGGACCTGGGTAGTAGACGGTCCCGACATCTAGGGCATTGCCTGACCGGAGGATCCTGGTGGCCCAATACCCTGAGACCGCCCATAGCACAACGGCGACGGAGGGGGTCGACATGGCCGCGGGGCGCACTCGGAAGGAGAAACCCCTGAAAGATCTCCTCCTCAAACAACCAGGGCAATCAACCCCGGCTGGGGAAAAGGCTACGAACATGTCAGAGGCCGATGAGTCTCCAGCGACCAAAGCCTTTATGCTGGAACTGTTCACAGTAATGAAAACTGATCTTCAGGAATTCCAATCTCAGCTAGTGGCCGATCTGAAGGAGGTACGGAGGGACGTGGACGACATCGGGGAGCGCGTAGCCACCCTCGAGGAGCACGATATTAGCAGAGCAGAGGAGATCCACCACCTACAGCAAGATGTGCTGCGCCTTAGAGAGCAGAATGTTGACCTCCAGGCCCATGCTGAAGACTTGGAAAACCGCTCTAGGCGGAATAACGTGCGGATCAGGGGAATTCAGCCGAAAGAAGAGGGGGACGACCTCCGGGCCTACGTTTCCGCATTATTCCAGCATATCCTCGGAGAAGGAGAAGAAACGGTCATACAGATGGACAGAGTCCACAGAGTGGGACTACCGCGAAGCACGAAAGCTCCCCCGCCAGACATCCTCGTGTGTGTACATGATTTCCAGTTGAAGGAGCGTATACTCCGGAGGGCACGGGAAGCGCACCCCATTCAATTTCGCGGCCAACATCCGGCTTTCTTCCAGGACCTGGCGGCCTCTACACTCACCAAACGACGAGCGTTCAAAGTGGTGACCACCCACCTGCGAGAAAATAAGGTTCCCTACTCATGGGGTCATCCTTTCCGCCTCATATTTAAACACAATGGCAGATTGCTTCAACTTCGCTCACTGGAAGAGGCTTTGGAGATCCTGGGCCTTGAACACCACAACGTGTCCCTGAGTGCCGAACGTCCCAGCTCACAGGGCGAGCCCCGCATGGAGGGGTGGCAACGAGTCGGCAAGAAATCCCCACTCAAGAAACCGGACCAGGCCACGAAGGACAGAGAGAGAGAGGGGTGCTGTCCGCCCTTTCACAAACGCGAGACCGTCCGCCCACCCCTGAGTTGTGTGGATATTGGCTACAGAATGGGCACATAGTGGGGCGTCGGGAGGCAGATCTGACTGCCGCTGCATCCCCGTAGTGGTCCTTCGGCACCACTCTGACGCCGTGCTGGCCCCCTTCCTGAGGGGTCGGTTGTTGCCACGGACCCCTGGACTTGATCTCTGTGACGAACATTGGTCACGCTCCACGAGTGGAGCCTACTCTTCGATAATGTTCTCGGGTGGGGTTTTTGTTGGGTGGGGGGTACAGGGGACCTCAGTCCTTTTTTTTCTCTCTTTTTATTTGTTAAAGTTATTGTTGTTTCCTTTCACAGAGTTGGGCGGGTTCTCTCCTCAGTGTGCTCCTTTTTCGATATCCCACAAGGCAGCTGTGTGCGTGTGGTTCTTTGCCCCCTCCTTCTGTGGCGGAGCGTTGGCCGCTGCAGCATAGTGAACTTCTCACCTATCTCCCCCACTGGATCTTAAAATAGTCAGTCTCAACGTCCGGGGTCTCAACAACCCAGTCAAGCGTAGGGCAGTCTTGTCTCTCCTGGAACACTCGGGGGGGGACATTTGCCTCATCCAAGAAACACACCTATTGCAGTCAGACACACATCGCATGCGCTACAGCCACTTTCCTCATCAGTTTTGGTCCTCTGCGGGTAGTAAAAGGGGGGGAGTGGCCGTGTTGATTGCCAAGCATTTTAAGGGAACAGTGGTGGGGCCATTCTCCGAAATTAAAGGCCGCCTCCTAGCATTGCGACTCCAAGTAGGTTCCTCCTTCTACACGGTGGCTTCCATATACTCTCCTAATGACCACCCAGAGAAGTTTTTGCTGGAGGCCTGTGCGGACGTACTGAGCTCTCCAGACAGGGCAGTAGTAGTGGGGGGCGACCTAAATCTCGTCATGAACAGCAAACAGGATCGATCGGGCTCCCGTACGGATGGCGCAGGCGCCTTATCCGCGCACGGGTTGGAGTGGTTACGCGATGCCGGGATCAGGGACGCCTGGCGCAGTCTGCACCCCGATTAAATAGATTTTTCATACTACTCCGCCGCGCATAAATCATACGCCCGCCTAGATCACTTTCTCGTAACCCCGGCGACTTGGTCATTGGCCATGGACTCTACTATCGAGGCACGCTCCCTTTCGGATCATGCTCACATCACCTTGACTCTTCGCATACCGGTCGCACGTTCGGCCTTCTCGCCGTGCTGGCGACTGCGGGACTCCCTGCTTGGGTCTCCGGAGGTGGTTGCGGGCATTCGACAATGCATCATCGACTATATAGCAATCAATGACAGAACTGATACCCCACTAGCCTCAATCTGGGAAGCGCTTAAATCAGTGGCACGTGGGGCACTTATCGCTAAGGCAGCCCATGTGAACCGAATCAGGCGGGATAAGCGTGCGGAGCTTGAGGCTACCGTCCGAGAACTAGAGATTATACATAAGCGCAACAGCGCGCCTCGTATCTGGCGCCAGCTAGAAAAGGAACGCTTTCAGCTTCGCCGGCTGGATCTTGACCGAGCTGAACATGCGGTGATCCGCCTAAAACATAAATTCTTCGTTGCCTCAAATAAAGGGGGACGTATGCTGGCACACTGCTTGCGAGGCCAACAGGAGATGCACTCTGTCAAATCGCTGCGTGACGGGTCCGGAGGACTTATTACCGACGATACCCAAATCGTCTCTGCCTTTCGCTCCTTTTATCACTCACTCTATGCTACGGACCCCTCGTTGCGGGCAGATCCTACGGGATACCTGAGGGACTCCGCGGTGACGCCGCTCTCGGGGGCCGCTGCTACCGCCCTGGAAGCGCCTATCCGTATTGAGGAAGTTATTTCTGCAATTTCCCGGCTGAAGCTACAAAAAGCCCCAGGGCCGGACGGCTTTGGTGCCCTATTTTATAAAACCTACTGCACAGAACTCGCCCCTTTGCTCACACGCTTGTTCAACTCATTTGCGGATTCGGGATCCCTCACGCCTACTATGTTGCAGGCCTCCATTTCCGTCATCCTTAAGCCGGGCAAAGACCCTGACTCTTGTAGTTCCTACCGACCGATCTCCCTGTTGAATATAGATGCGAAATTGTTTTCTAGCATCTTAGCACAGAGGCTGAATCCCCATATGCCGGACCTTGTGGACCCAGACCAATCCGGTTTTATCCCTGGACGACAGTGTGGGGACAACACCAAGCGCATCTGTCACCTGATGGACAAAGTGCAACGGTCCAGGGAGGAGGCCCTTCTGTTAGCAATCGATGCCGAGAAGGCTTTTGACCGCGTACACTGGCCGTATCTCTTCGCCACCTTGGAGCGCTTCGGAGTGGGGCCCAGGTTTCGACGCTGGATTGCCAGCATTTACACTGCTCCCCAAGCAGCGGTCAGAGTCAATGGTTTACTATCTGACCAATTCGCGGTGGGTAGAGGCACGCGACAGGGATGTCCCCTTTCCCCCCTGCTTTTTGCCCTGTATATGGAGCCCCTGGCGCAGTGGCTTCGGGATAACCCTTTAGCGCAGGGCATTCCTTTCGGCTCGGACCACCATCTAATTAGTCTGTATGCAGATGACTTTATCTTTTCCGTTACGCACCCCCTGTCATCACTCCCGGCCGTTATGCAGGACCTCGAACTATTCGGTCAGTTTTCGGGCTTCAAAACCAATACACAGAAATCTCAAGTACTCAATCTCACCACCAGCCCCCAAACGGAGGAGATTCTTAAACTCCACTTCCCCTTTGATTGGGCCTCAAAAGGAATTGTGTATCTTGGTCTGACCCTCCACTCTAGCCTGGCGAAAACGGCAGAAGCCAACTACTCCGCTCTCTTCTCTCGCATCCGCGCAGACCTCCTACGCTGGCGCCGCCTTCCCATGTCGTGGTTTGGGAGATTATCTGCGGTGAAGATGAATGTTCTGCCGCGTGCTCTATACCTGTTCCAGACGCTCCCGCTGGAACCCCCGCCTCTTATCCTACAACAGGTTCAGTCGGCTCTGGAGAGCTTTGTCTGGGGCTCGGTCTCACCACGCCTGCGTGGGACGCAGCTCCAGCGGGCCAAGAGAGCTGGAGGGTTGGCCTTCCCCAATATCACGCGATATTTTCAAGCCTCCCTACTACGCTACTTGGTGGAGTGGAATCGCCCCCTGACAGAGAAACACTGGGTCTTTATGGATCAGACGGTTGCGGGCCACCACATTTGGCGAGAGGCTTGGTTGCCGCGGGCGGCGCGGGCGTGGGGCCTATACTCCTCGCCAGTCACACGACCCACCAAGGTCGTTTGGGACAGGGTCTCACATAGGGCTAACTTGACCTCCTTCCCGTCTCCGATGTCTCCGCTTTTCTCGAATCCTGCCTTCCCACCAGGAGAAAACAATAAAGCTGCAGGACGATGGTTGGAGGAGGCCTGTAAACGTGTGGGCCACTTGTTTGACATCCAGGGAATTATTCCCTTCAAGTACTTGCAGACCGATTACCACTTACCCGATACTGATCTTTACCTGCACTCCCAGATGGTCCACTGGATCTCGGGCTCTGGGACACGCTCCCGGGCCTTCCGGCCAATGAAACCGTTTGAGAAATGGATACTCAACAAAATAAGCGACAAAAGCCTTATTTCCGAACTCTATTCCTTTCTTGCCCCGGCCCCTTCATCGACTCGCAATGCTGGACAGAGGCGCTGGGAGGCGGAGATAGAGCGCACACTTACTGATAAGGAGTGGGAAGACATTTACCATAGGGCACACCATACTACGTACTCTGCGGGCCACACGGAGACAGCCTATAAAATCGCAACGTATTGGTATTACACCCCTGACTGACTCTCTAAATGGCAGGCGCAGTGCGATGGTCTCTGTTGGAGGGGGTGTGGTAATCCTGGGACGCTCATACACTTGTTATGGCACTGCCCGAAGCTTACACGCTACTGGGATCAGATCCTTGACGATATAGACCAGGCCTTCAACACCACCATACCCCGGTTCCCCGCCTACACCCTCCTGGGCCTCCCCAATGCGCTCACCTTTCCTTTACATTCGACTAGGGGACGGCAGATGGCGCTGGCGCTAAATGCGGCACATAGGGTCATAACAGCTACATGGAAATCAGACAGCGTCCCTGACCACACTCACTGGCTCCATCAACTATGGAATCTGATGGCAATGGAAAGGCTCTCTATGGTTGCGGCGGGGAAAGTCAAGGATTATGCTAAAATCTGGGCCCCCTTTCTGACTATCCTCTCCACTGAATTCCGCGAATTGACCTGCCCACAATACCTTCGCATCCTCAACCTGGTGCCGGACACTACTGCATATGCCCCTTAGAAGGTTCATTACTAGCGACTCCAGTTAACATGGTGCGATGTTCCCACTGCAACAAGGGTCACTGGAGCAACGACACTGCCGTTTGGATCTTTTTGGGGATTTTCTTTTCTTTTGTTTAGCACACTGAGGAGAGGGGTAGGGGGTGGGGGGATTCAGGGGTTTTCTTTTTCTGTATCGTTGAATTTGTTGTTCACTGTTGGAACACCCCTCTTAGCCGTGGTCCACAGTGGACCCCTTTACCCGGCCCTGAACGTCTTGCATCTGAGCTGACACAGTCCCTTGCATATGCTTCTTGTTCAGGAGCTAAACTCTTATGACGCGGCCGGCCCGATTGGGTTGTAGGCGGCTTGCTGTGTTAAAATTGAACAGCTTTCTATTGCCCATTGCCTAACAGTACGCACAATAAGCAGCCAGCCGGCCGGTTGGGTTGTAGGCGTTCGGCTTATGTCTTTTGGTTGTGTTCTGTTAATAAAAAACAGATTTAATACTAAAAAGGACTAAGCAATTTCCCCTTTTTTTAAAATATTTTTGAAATGTTGCAAATACCTGATTATTTCATTTATTGCTTGACCTTTCCTGAGGAGTATCGTGATAGTGACTAGGCCAGTTAGACAACTTAAGGTGCCATGCATGTAGATTGAATTGGCATAAGTGTGCTATAGAAAAAAGTGATGTTTACATTATTTACAAATACTTGGCTGTCTCTACTGATATGTGGGCTATGAGTTTTGATGCAATGTATGGATGAATTGGGTAATATGTTGTGATATTCACAATGTTACGATGCAATTCAAAAACAATTGTATAACATGACAAGATTGGTGTTTTTATCTTAGAATCAGAAACAAGTGAAAGAGGAGCCAAAGTTATGTATTGTGCAATCATCCTATGTCAAAAACTTGCTTGCCAACTCATTCATGAATTTCTATTTGAAGTAACATGATGAGTCTGATGATGTGATTTCCGATTTGTCTGCCAAATCTATTTATTGGACAGTTATCCATGTGATTGCATATACATATATGCTGTCTTGTTAAGTTGTGTTTTTTGTTTGATCATGAGCCTGTCTGAGGACTTAATTTGAATATGTTTGTATGTCATTGTTTAATGTGGTTTTTATTAGAAATTCTCTATTTTTTGTATTTCTGTATGTGGCAGCCCTGATGAAGCTCGAGTGAAACACGTTGGCTGCTCATGTGGCTCCTCATATATATGACGAAATGATGAATAAAGAATTTATCTAAATGAACATGATTGGAACAATTTCCCGAGTTTTGCTTGTTTGTTTAAATGTTTTGATTGTTGCCTCTCTGATTTGATATAAAACAAATTCAGATGTTGCGTTGATTGTTGCCTCTCTGATTTGATATAAAACAAATTCAGATGTTGGGTTGATTGTTGCCTCTCTGATTTGATATAAAACAAATTCAGATGTTGGGTTGATAGTTGCCTCTCTGATTTGATATAAAACAAATTCAGATGTTGGGTTGATTGTTGCCTCTCTGATTTGAAATAAAACAAATTCAGATGTTGGGTTGATAGTTGCCTCTCTGATTTGATATAAAACAAATTCAGATGTTGGGTTGATAGTTGCCTCTCTGATTTGATATAAAACAAATTCAGATGTTGGGTTGATTGTTGCCTCTCTGATTTGAAATAAAACAAATTCAGATGTTGGGTTGATTGTTGCCTCTCTGATTTGAAATAAAACAAATTCTGATGTTGGGTTGATTGTTGCCTCTCTGATTTGAAATAAAACTAATTCTGATGTTGGGTTGTTTGGTAGCCAACATATAGAGGTGGGTAACAAGCTCATATACTTAGGTGAAATCAATGGCTGTGTGGAACATTGGTCCTTTGCTGCCTGTGTTGTTTAGAAACTCCTCCCATGACGCTAGTTTTCAGAAATGTCTAGTGTGGCTGAGTTTCAGTGTGTGCAGGCAGACTCCTGACACAAGTATGACAGGCAACTAACACCATAAAAGTCCAAAATTCATTGCCTAACAGGGCTGTGTTTTTGGTCCTTCTCTGTCCCACGCGATAACCCCACCCATACATATGGGGTACCATTTTCATTGAAATTAGTGGAGGGACACTAGAACGTTTGTAATCAAATATTGAAATTCTGTATATTTTGTACTTCCTGTTGTAAGTCAGTGTGCACAGTAACTCAAATTATTGAGTAGATTTAAAAACTGCATAGCTTTCCATGATCCATGATGCATGGTCAGTGCACGATAAAAGATTACTCTAAGCCTCAGCTTGATTAATGTCTCTGGGTTGTGAGGGTTTTTGGTAACTGGCAAAACTATGAGGCATATGTACAAGCCCCTATCGCCATGGGAACGTCACTTTTTGTGACGTTCCCGTGGCGATAGGGGCCTTGCCTTATGTACAAGGCAGTGTAAAGCCACTTAACGTGGTTTAACGCTGCCTTGTACATAAGGCACCCTTTCACGCTATGTTTAGCGTGAAAGGGGCGTGCAGTGGGTGTTGTGGTGGGCGTTCCACCGCAACACCCATTGTATTTGACGCTGCCCCCTATGTACAAGGGTGGCGTACATAGGAGGCAGCACCAAAATTAAGACCAGGAAAACCCTAGTCTTAAGGTGGCGAAACGAGAAGAAATGCATTATTTCTCCTCGTTTCTGCTTTCCATGTGTGCTGCCTTGTGCAGCACACATGGAAAAAGCAAAATGCCATGGTTTGTTTATGTACAGGAAGGTGTCCCTTCCTGTACATAAACAAACCTTTTTAAAAAATGCCATTTTGTAACTTTCATGTGTGCTGCATCGAAGCAGCATACATGAAAGTTACAAAATGGCATTTTAGGATTGTTTATGTGCAGGAAGGGCCACCTTCCTACACAAAACCAATCCTCCCCTGCACACAGACACCCTTGCATCGCAGGGGGAAACGCAAGGCTGCACCACATTCTTGTAAATATGGTGCAGCCTTGCGTTTCCGAAGTGGCAGAGTGTGTCGTTAAGCCCAGGAGGCTAACGACACGCACCGCCACTTCGTCGTACATATGGCCCTATGTATCTCACCGACCACATGGGTCTGACAGAAATAATGTTGCACTACTTTTGTAAATTGGCCTTCAGTGTAAAATTTACAAATGAAATAATTGCCATATTTTTTCTTACTACTTACTTTCAAGTTTCTTTAGGAACACTTTTAGTGATCTACACAGACGACCCCTTGTGGAATTGAGAATGTTGCTTAGTGAACAGAAATGTAGAGCTTTCTCTGTGCATCTGTGGTTTCACACTTCTTTTCGCCCCAAAAATTTCAGGCAGGTAGGAACTAAAAATAGAAACTATTGAACACCACTTTGACAATCGAAAAATCTTTGGTAAAAAATGATTTTTCTTCACCTCTGCCTGTTTCGAAAAGTTGGGTAAAGGGCGAGCTTAGCGCAGCAAACCTTTTATTGATGCCATTTTTGGAAACAAACTTTACGCTTTCTTGCCAAATACTATGGGGCATATTAGCAAGACCGGCGATAAAATTATCGCCGTTTTAGCGGCAGGAAACTGCCGCTAAAACGGCGATAATGGGCTTGCTAATATGCGTTATGGAATTCCAATAGAAGCACAGGTTAGATGTGCGGACATCTAACCTGGGCTTCTATTGGAATTCTATAACGTATATTAGTAAGCCCATTATCGCCGTTTTAGCGGCAGTTTCCTGCCGCTAAAACGGCGATAATTTTATCGCCGGTCTTGCTAATATGCCCCTTAATTCCCATTTTTTACATAAAACCCCAAAATGCTGCCACATGTTGGCAATATTTTCAGTTACCTCTGAGGTAAATCACAATTCCTGAGTACTGCCAACTTGGGGGGAAAAGGGTGTAATATTGCTCCTTCCGTTATGAAGCCTTTCTGCCCCATTGCCAAAAAAGGTCTCAGTGGTGGACCTCGGCGAGGAGTATTGGGGGAGGGGGCGCTTAAGGGTTAAACATTTTTATGTTTATTTTCCTTACTTGAAATGAGCTATATAGATAAGAGAGTCTGAGCACTGAAAATGTCAAAGCTATTTTCTAGGAAATGAGAAGAGAATGCTGCAGAACATCTCATTAATTCAAATGCTGAAGGCTTTTTATTGAATAGAGGACTGTAAGATGATTTTTAGAAGCAAGAGGGACCCTTAGCAATAAAGACTCAAGGAGGTTAAGTGGTGATGAGGCACAAAGTCAGCAGATGTGGCTGTGTGCCTGTCTCCTGCAGTTTGGTAGGAGACAGGCGCCAGTGCTATAGAGCAAGCACACAATACACGTTCAACAGTGGGAACTACCATGTCATTATTTACTATGTTGAACGTGTATTGTGTGCCTCCAGCAGCCCAGAACATTTCCACTCAATAAATCTTAGAAAAAACATACCACTCATCATGGCCGCTGCTAATTATTATACTGCCATAACATGTCTAGATATGTGTTTATTCTATTAAGTCACTTTTGTTTGTAGGTGTCTCTTGTACTCGCTGTCGGCTGTAGCCAATTGCTCGGCTGCACCCGAGAGACGATTTTCCTAGTACAGCCTCACGAAAACTCCGGTACAGCGTTCGGAACTGAATGGAAACTAAAGTGAAAGCCAGGCATTGTTCCAAATAACTAGAAAGAAAAGCTGAGGCAGCAATATCACGGATTGAGTCTTTCTCAAATATGGGGAAATTCTTAGCCCTGGAATTACCCCTCCGGCTTCGAAATTAGAAACGTAAAAAGCAATGGCTACAGATTGGGCTGCCTGACTCCAAGACGATGGCACCTGAAGTCTTGTGAGATTGGTGCTTTTGGCGTTGGTTTGAGCCTTCCGGTCGGCCATCCTAGGGTCAGGACATGTCAAAGACAAAGCACAAAAGATGGCCATTTTAGGTTCAGGCTCATGCATGAGTCCTGGCAAATGCATTAAAAAAATGCTAACTGCAGGCAAAAGAAACAAATACTTTGAGTACACTATGCATATAGGACCCAAAAATTGAATGTGTGAAGGCTGAGTGGCTTTTTTTTTTTATATATAAATCTTTTTTATTAAAGAAACAAGAAATAATAATACAATAAAAATATCAACGCAATGAAAAAGAGCAGTGATCAAAAATGAGCGTATCACAGAGACCGAACACATCGTACATACAATCAGTAGACTCAAAAGAGACAATACAGATAATGATATGGGCACACAACGACATTCGAGCATTAAAATGTCTCGTTATCAACATTGAATGGGGAATCATCGTCAAAGGGGGTGCACAAAAACCCTCTGCTTTCGTTCCAGGGGCCCCATATTTTAGTCCATTTGCCTGGGCATCCCCTGCTCTCGTATATCACCCTTTCGGCCTGCATGCACCAGTCCATGTCCTCGGCCCAGTCCTTGTGTCGGGGCACAACTCCCCCCTTCCATGTTCTGGCTACATTGCGTTTTGCTATGATACAGCCCAGAGAAACCCATAGTTGTTCGGTGCGGTTGAGGTCGGTGGCGTCCCAAATGTTTAAAATACAGAGTCGAGGGGAGGATTCTATTGATTTCTGACAAACCCGGGACATAGTAGACAAAACCTCACTCCAATACTGTTGAAGAAATGGACAGTCCCACCACTGGCGCAAGAAAGTACCTAAAGAGCCACAATCTCGGGGACAGAGTGGGGAGAGCGCCAGACCCATTTTAGCAAGAGCTGTGTTGGTATAGTAGGCCCTGTGGAGTATTTTAAGTTGTATAAGCTTAAAGCGGGATCGGATTGCCACCTCCCTGGGAGATGCCAGGGCCTCCCTCTAGTCTTCGTCAGGCATGTCCCCCACGTCGTCTGACCATTTCGTGCGGAGTTTAGCGAGAGGTTCCGGTAGGTTATTAAGTAACTTGCGGTAGGTTAGAGAGATGGCCTTATCCGGAAGGTAGTTGTCAAGGAGCCTGTCCACCAGAGGTGAAGAGACGGGCAAGTCGGAACCCTTTGGGATGGCTTTGTTTAACGCACTACGCGCCTGAAGATATCGGAACGTTTCTCCCTCATGTAACTGATATTTTACTTTCAATTCACCGAAAGGAACCACCGCACCCCTAGCCCACATGTCCCCTACCGCGGAAAGACCAATCAGGTCCCATTTGTCAAATCCAGGTTGACTCGATAGTATACCCAGGTGGCAGGATTCCAGCAGTGGAGTAACCGACGTGATTTTACCCTTCCAGCCCAACGCAGCAGTTGCCATGTGCCAGATCGAGACGGTAGTGGAGGTAGGGGTAAAGATGGGTAACTGCTTAGGCCCCCCATATAACACCCTCATGTAGTTGCCCGCTGCCATGTTGAACCTGTCCATTCTGTACGCTGGATCTGTAATGGGACGGTGAGCCCAGTGGTTGAGGACCACTAATTGTGAGGCCCAGTAATATGTTTTGATTGCAGAAAGAGCAATACCCCTGTCGTACCAGCTGCGCATGAGTTTTGTCAGGGCAATTCGGGGCGTGCCACCGTTCCATAAGAGTGAGCGGACCTCGGAATCAATTGTTTGGAAATATTGATTCGGGACGGGGTAGGGTGTATTCTGTAGGGAATATAGGAAACGAGGAAGTGCCATCATTTTGAATAGGGCAGCCCTACCCAGTAGAGTAAGGGGCAGTGTCTTCCAATGCTGCACATCAGCCCGGAGGCGATGCAAGGGAGGGAGGAGGTTCTTCTGGTGAAAGACATCTGCATCTTTCGTGACATAGATGCCCAGGTAGCGAAAGCCGTCTGTGACTATGCCAGCATTGCAGCCCGGAGGAAGCCGTGGGGGCTCCCCACTGAGGACATAGACCAATGACTTGTCCCAGTTGATTGTGTAGCCCGAATACTTCCGGAAAAGGGTGAGGATACGGAGCACCGCGTGAAGTGAAGATCGGGGTTTGGCCAGATATAAGAGAATGTCATCGGCGTAGAGGGAGATCCTGTCAGACCAATTCGGGGCCCAATTCAGTCCACGTATAGAGGGGTCACCTCTGATCCATAACGCCAAGAGTGCCAGAGCGAATAACAGCGGTGACAGGGGGCAGCCCTGTCTCGTACCCTTCCCCAACTCAAAAATTGCCGATCTGCCACCATTTACCGAGACGCGAGCCAAGGGTTTAGCATATAATAGACGCACCCATGACATAAAACGCGGACCGAAGCCGTACCTTTCCAGGGAAGCAAACAGAAAAGGCCACTCCATCATGTCAAACCCCATTTTGGCGTCAAAGGACACAATTACCGCGTCTTCTTGTATGGTGGGGGCTCTGCCCAGAACTCCGAAGAGGCGACGGAGATTGAGCGCCGTATTTTTGGTCGACATAAAGCCGGATTGATCCGGGTGTATTAGTTTATGGAGATGGGGCGAGAGGCGAAGGGCCAGAAGTTTGGCCAGGATCTTGACCTCTGGATCGAGGAGGGAAATCGGTCGATACGAGCCACATTGATCCGGGGGTTTACCATTTTTGTGTATGACCGCAATGTTAGCCAATCGTTGTGTTTCGGGCAAAATTCCACGTTCTGCACTCTCATCATACATCCGCACTAGAAACGGAGCCAGTACCGAAGAGACTGATTTATAAAGCTCGATTGGAAGGCCGCTAGGGCCCATGGCCTTGCCGGAACGCAATGCACCAATCACTTTAGACACCTCCTCAGAAGTCAAGGCGGTGTCAAGGTCTGTAACATCTTGAGGGTCTAACCTCGGCAGGGGGAGGGTGGAAAGCAGGTCGGCTGCCTCTTCCTGGGTGGAGTTGGATGTGGGGACATAAAGTTGCTCAAAATGATTAGCGAAACTCTCAGCAATCCCACCCCGGTCGCATCGCCTCATACCATCAGGAGCCACAATTTCAGCCACCCACCTATTTACCAGTTCACGCCTATCTAACCATGCCAACAGTTTACTGGCCTTATCTCCAATTTCATATACACGATATTTAGTGGTACGGTAGTGCGCTTGGGCCGCCTCCTGGGCTATATCATTATACTCTTTTTGTTTCACTGCAAGTCTGTGGGAGGTGTCAGGGGAGGCGGATGCGATTCCGCGTTCCAGATTGGTCACCTCGAGTTCTATATCTTCTAGTTGTTTACGTTTCTCCTTCCGGTGGCCCGCCACTGCCGCCACCCCACACCCTCGAATAACCGTCTTATACGCCTCCCATAGCGTCACATCCGATTCCACGGAGCCCTCATTTTCTATGAAGTAGTCTGATGTGGCCTGTACCAGTTTATCCCGTATCTCCGGGACCCGAAGATACCATGGGTTGAGGGCCATCTCCCAACAGGAGTGGGAAGGCACACCACCGTAATGAGCCAGTATAGGAGAGTGGTCAGATATGCCCCTGGGCAGAAAGGTGATGTCACTTAACATCGAAAGCTGTGTGGCTTGGCAGAAGAGGTAATCAATACGGGACATGCTCCCATGAACCCCGGAAAGGAAGGTGTACTGCCGATCTGAGGGGTGGTGTGTGCGCCACGTATCTATCAGTCCCATGGCTAATAGAAAGTCAGACACGAGCTTCCCCTGTGGTTCACTTTGTCGGGGTGGCAAGCGATCCAAATCCCCAGCCAGGGCGGCATTACAGTCTCCCCCAAGTAAAATGTCTCCGTCGGGTAGAGTCAACATGTGGGGGCCTAAATCAGCCAAGGTGGAGGAGTGGAGTTTGGGGGGTATGTAGAGTGAGGTCACGTTAAGGGAGCGACCCTCCCATCGTCAAGACACTGTAACAAAACGGCCAGCGGGGTCGCGTGCAATTGTTTTTATCTGAAAGGTAAGGGAGGCACGTGCCAGGATGCCCACCCCTCTGGACCCCCGAGTGTATCCCGCGTGTGCAAGCAGTTTATAACCCCACCGATTTAGTGCGCAGTAAGTAGTGCCAGGAATATGCGTTTCTTGAAGCAACACGAGGTCAGGGGTGTGGCGTTTCAGATATTGCAGGACTATCCCTCTTTTTATCCGGTCGCCCAATCCGTTTACATTCCAGGAGATTATTTTGAGGCGACCCAGGGAGGCAGAGGCTATAGGAGTATCACTCCGATGCGTCGGGGAACGAGAGCCCTACTTCCCACAGGGCCCAGGGAATGACAATACGTAGTGGGACATAGCACCACACCAGGAGATGAAAATAGGCGGGACACGCAGGACCCCTGGTCAGAATCAACAGAGCCACCCGGGGAGACCCACTGGATCACAGAGGGATCCCCGTGCAAAAGACCCCCCCCAATGACATTAGAAATATACAGGTTAAGTCGTCTTGTGCACTAGTGATCACCTTGCGATTGTATGTGATCGTAATAGACAGACTGCTCATAAAACAAAACAAAAATCGAAAAAAACCTTAATAAAACACCCTGGAACCCCCCCTCACCCTGCCTCCCTGCAATGTGGACTCAGAACTGCCCACCACCCCAATTTGCAGAGCGCTTGTAGACCCATAACTAGAACCATGTAGAGGGGAACGCTACACAACCAGTCCACCCCAAGATTCGGCCCTCTTCCCCCCCTAGGAGCAATCACTGTTGCCCAAAATGAAACCTAATAGATCTCATAGCCCCCATCAGGAACACATCATTTCAGGTGATATGTCCCCCCATGCCCCCCAAAACCCACGCCACAATCAAACATGTACAATAGTCTGAAAGCGCTCATTATGGGAGACAACACATGTGGTAAAACAATATTCGGATGCCGAGTGCCTCCCAACCTCCAAAGCGCAGTCAATATCATAGCTGATCACCAACTACGGGGTGTGGACCCCAGTTCGTGCTAAGGCTGCCAATACCTGTGTTGTAGGAACTCAGTCAATCTTTCCTCGAGGGCGTTCGGATCCATGCGACTGGTCCCGGGAGGAGCCCTCACGATCCACGGAGGAGCGCCACCTCTCGAGCCAGTCCCAGGCCTCCTCCGGGGACAGGAAGAACAGCGACTTACCATCTGATTGCACATGCAGCTTTGCTGGGAAGAGCATGGCATATTTCAAATTGTGGCCCCGGAGAGCTCGCTTTATTTCCAGGAAAGAGCGGCGTTTCTGCTGCACTTTGTAGGTGAAGTCCGGGAAAAAGGTGATGTTCGAGTTCTCGAATTTTAGAGGAGGGCCACTCCTCGCAGCTTGAAGGTTGATGTCCCGGTCACGAAAGTTGAAGATCCGCGCCAGGATGGGACGCGGCGGAGCGCCCGGCTTCGGAGGGCCTCCAGGCACCCTGTGGGCGCGCTCGACGGAGAAATAGTTGGAGAGGGACCGGGGTTGTAGATGATTTTGGATCAGGTCTTCGACGAACAGGTCAGCGGCCTGCCCCTCCGCTTGTTCGGGAACCCCCAGGATGTGCACTTTGTTTCTTCTTGCGCGCCCTTCGTAATCTTCCAGTTGGGCCTCAAGATCGGACGTCTGGGCCTGCAGTTGCTTGACCGTCGATTCCAGCCGCGTCGTGGATTGCGTGAGTGTGGCGTTAGAGCCCTCGTTCGCCTTGACCCGCTCCCCCATAGTCTTCAGGTCGGCGCGGATAAGGTTGACATCAATAGAGACAGTGTCAATCTTGAGTTCCAGTGCCGTACGGACTCCCTGGACCGCTTCCATGATGTCTGCCAGTGTCGGGCCATCATCCTCAGATTGTCGCTTCGCCTCCGTACCATCCCGCCTCTCCTCTGTTTCCTCAGGCTTGGAATGGGCAAATTTTTACAGTTTTTGCATAGCGGATGTTTTAGGGCCCCTAGCTGTGGCCATCGTGTCCCGTTCCCCCCCTCTGGCTGGGAATCGGCAGATCAGGGGAGCGTCGAGCGCCCGGTATACAGGACAGCAGGCAGATGAGGTCAATTCAGCTGCTCCAGTGACCCTTCGTTCAAGAGCAGTTCAGAACTCAAAATGGCGGCGGCTGTGTCACAGGCAGGCCCTGTATAGTCACTGGGAGTCCCAGATCCCCCAAGGGGTTAATGGGTCGCAGCTCTGGCGCTCGAGGAGTCCAGAAAATCAGGGAGGCGGCTGCTTCTGTTCCCGTAGAGATCCCCCGACCCCCAACAGGGTTAAACAGCAAAATTGAGGAGGGGGGGGGTGTGACGTCCCGAGCGCCACAGGTCTCCTTCACTCACCGGCGGCTCAGTGAGGACCGTGTGAGCCTCCGAGCCCGGAGGAGGTGGAGTAAGGCGGCGGCCGTTGGCTGCGGGGTCTGTATTCGTCAGGCGCCGCCCGGGGCAGACCACCGGCGGCAGGGAAAGCCGTGCAGCGTCACGGCCGGGCTCACGTTCTCCTCCCGGCCGGTAACTTCCAGCAGTGATTATGCAGGCAAATGAAGTCCGATTAAGCCCGGCGACGGATCGGACTGATCCTCGGCTCAGGGCGCGTCGGCAGCTCCAGGAATTGCGGGCATACGGATCAATGAAACGGGTGTAGGGGGAGAATTAGTCAGCGGCCGACCGGAGCCTTATTCCAGTGCGGCCATCTTGTGTGTTGGGTAGCCACGCCCCTCCGGCTGAGTGGATTTTTAAGATATAAAATAATCCCATGTGCATTGCAATGCAAGCACTCCATCGGAGGCGGTCTGCTAAACTAACCAGCCAATAGCATGAGGTGATAGGGTATTAACTACTCTGGGGAGGAGCCAGAACCCACTTTATGTTTAAGTACTGGTATTCATAGCTCACTCAGACATCTATGTTGTCAATCCTAACCTAACAATGGGACCAGTTGAAATTGTTTTAAAAAGTGAGAATGTACTTAGATAGGGTCACTTCTACATTTGGAGTTATAATGGAACTCTGAAACAATCTGCCACTGTCAAAGATTTCTAGAACTGTTTGTGTTTACAGAAATTAAACAGGCGTATGTTTCTGTATGCAGAAATGTGATGCCGAATGCAAAAGTGCATCGGTAAAATTATGTTTTGTTTTTTCCATGGAAAAGAATTTCTTACAAAGAGAAACTTTTCTATGCCTTCTTCACTGCCACCCTGAAATCAAGTTTTTTTTTACTCCTGCCCTTGAATGCAGTGCAATTACACAAGCATTTTCAGGCTGGGAAATTACTTCTAGATGGTCGATGACAACCGACGGACTAAAGAGTCTGTGAGTGTTCATCAGTCTTTACAGCCAGACGCACCTAGTTATGCCCATAAACCGGACCTAACTCTAGGTTTTAATTCTCGGAAATTAAAACCTAGTGGTCCACTTTCTGTGAGAACAAATCTCTTTTATATGGCCAAAATCCTACCTTTCCAGATTCACTACTGACATATTGGCCTCTAATTCAAAGTTCTGGAACGCCTGCGATGAGCTTAGGTGCATAGGTGTACAAAATGAGTTATGCATCATTCACGATGAAAAGTGGGATATGCATGCTCTAGTTTAAGGTCGTCACAGAGGGCAGAACGCCAATGAACAGTGACATGTCTCGACTCCATACACTTAAGAGTCCATGGGGAATGTGTTTTTGGACCATTTGCACCATTGGCATTTTACTTTGTGAGAAATGCAATTTCCAGATTTTAATGCTTTTTCATTTTTCTGTAAATAATCAGTAACCATATTTGCATATAGACCTTATATGCAGCCAGCCAGTCTATTAAAAGATGCAATATTCTAAGCCGGTCGCTCACAAGGGTTCTCATTAACTTCACCCCAGTGTTCGGTACGGAGGAGTGGGGGTATTCTATGGAGCATGGAGAGCTGCAGATTCATACCCTTACCCAGTACATATACCAGGGAACACAGAGAGATCAAGGTTGAAAATGACATACACATGTCTAATGTTCAGTGCAGTAGAAGACGAAGCTCCTAAGTAAGAAGTCCACTCAAAAGCAGGAAGGCAGATTCTTGTCCCCTCATTATCAAAATTTCAGACTTGACTCTCTTTCATCCAGGAAAATGGCTGGCCCAGGCAGGTGGAGAAATTGTGCTGATTTCCTGACTGTTTTATAGCTGAACGTGTTTTTGAGTGTGGTAAGCCTACATTTGGAGACTGGCGCTAGTCTAAGCTAACAATCAATGGGGAGAGGATGTGGTCTAATGGCTAGGGCGGTCGACCTCAAATCTAGGGAACCCGGGTTCGAGTCTCGGCAATGACACTCAACATCCTGTGATTCTGGGCAGATCACTTAATCTCCCCGTGCCTAACAAAAATGAATGTGTCCTTGTGTAATACAACTGGTGCTCATGCAAAGCGCTCTGATACCTTCGGGTCAAGTTCGCACTATATAAAACTCCGAAGAAAAAAAAATCAAATATGTTATAAGGCATGCATTAAAGCAAGTACCCTTGGAGTACAACATATGACACCTTCTAGGAGGAAGTGTCTATTGGCTGAACCCACATGTATTGGCTGCAGTTGGAAAGGAAGGACCTAAGCCATTGCAAAGAATAGCTAGTGATTCAAACCAATTCCATTAGCCTGCTCAGTATTTTATCATGGTTGACATGTTATAGCAAGAGGAGAAGTAGAGGAGTGTAAGGGCTTTGTTCTTGTCTTCACCCAAGAATAACCACAGCTCTTGTCTAATATGGGCCGGAGCAGTTTTGGTGCCCTTTGCTGGCCTGAACGCAGATTGCTAATCATAGAGATTAATTTGATGCATTCTTACATTTGTCTTGAAATCTCCATTTCTGTGATTATGCCATGGAAGAGTAGTAGGAAAGTGGTCTCTACGGTGCAGTTGGTTGGTAACTGCTAAAAAAGGCTCCACACTCGTTCAAGTTGAATAAAGATGTAAAAGCATGACATTTAATGGGCATAACTGCACACAGTAATAGTGTCATTGCTTAGAACAAGTTATCGTTCACACTGATTAGTGCACTACACATTTCTAGACAGAATCTAAGGTTCCAAGACTACCTGGTCACCCTCGCCCCATCTGGACTTCACATGTGTTTACAAGGCACATGCTAAATCAAGTCAGACTACTTCATAGAAGCTTGGCAAGGAATTATCCCCTAAAAGCCCATGTCTTTTAGATTATGTACTTACTTCACTTCATATTTTTGAGTCAGCTCTGGAGATGTCTTAGTCGGGAGAACTTCTGAAAGCTCCTGGTGGGATTTGGACACTGGTTAGCCTAGCAGGCCCTGATCTAAATCTATTCTGACCAACATGCATACATATCATGAGTTGTTACTCAAATTGCTGATCCATCACTCCTTCTCACAGGCTGAAATAGCATTGCGTTGGCCAATAAGATCCTCATGCGTCCCAAGTAGTTGAAATGTACAAATCTGTATTGATCTTTCTCTTCTGCACTATCTGTATTTGGGTTGGTGTTTGACATTTCTCCCCACATTCTCTATCAGCGCGGTGTCGGATATCCCACACAGGGTATTCTGTAACTTCTATACTACACTTTCAAAGTGAGTCTTGTCACCTTTAATTCATGTTTAGAAATGTGTAGTGCTTAATCATCCCTCAATTAAACAACATTTATTTTTTGGGGAAGCCAACAAGTTGCTAACATTAGGACATTCAATTTCAGTTGGGCTGTTGGCAGTCCATTAACATGAAGAGTAAGTGCCTAGTCGCCCACAAAGTAAACTGTACTGCGTTGTTAACTTCTCCAGCATTGGATATTTTATATATTCACAGGCTGGAATCATTCTCCGTTACCAGGCTGGAAATTCCTGGTAATCTTAAAAAGAAGTAAACAGTATTAAAATAGCAATAAGCCTCAACAACAGTGTTTTTTAGTAGCACATCCACCTCATTTAAAACAATCCGAACTTCAGCTAATAAGGTGGAAATGTTAGCTCTCTTGCTCTCCCTAGAGGCCACCATGGCTCAGATGCCTTCAGCCCGTCGTGTGTGAGAGTGTCTCCAAAAAGAGCTCTGCTATAACCTCTAAGTGATTTTATGCTGTAACTTTTTCTTGTCTACATTGAGAGCGAACCAGCCCTTCCTTCAACTTTCAGAGAACTGTAAATTGTTTTAGGGTGAGTCATCTGAATAACCTCTTCCTTCGGGGCTAGTGGGACATCTCCTCTTTTATCAACTGTCATCATGACTGACAGAGAAAAAAATCTCTTTTCAAATCCTGCTCTACTTGTGAACAGAATAAGATCTTTACTGGCGATCCACATGAACAATGTACTTATTGTCTTTATCCCGCACACAAGGCTTCATGCTGTGACATTTGTAAGACTTACCCTTCCAAGGCTCTGAAGGACAGGGAAAGGAGGTTGGTGCAGTATGTATTGAAGAAGAAGAAAAAACACCCTCCTTCTAAAGGGGATGCAGCCTCCTCAGGTGATGATTCCATAAAAAGTGCCCCACTAAGCACTTCCATGAAGGCAGCACAAAGGAGGAAACATGTAGACTGGTTATCTAAAGTGTCTGCAGTTCATCTCCTAATAGAACAAAACTGTAGTTTCCTCTGAAAATTAATCCAGGAAGGGCGAACACCAACCTATGCAAAAAAACTGTGCAAAAATCAAATTCCTATGATGTCTGGCTCAACTCCCGTCCTCACCAGTGACTTTTAAGTTATCCCTATACGTGATGAAGAAATGACAATTGTCGTCAGAAGCATTCTCTTTGTCTCGTATGGGGCAAGCCTCATCGACAACTGTGAAGAGATCATCCTCAACTTACCTGTTGACTATGAAAGCACCATCAATGGCGAAACCATCGACACAATTGACAACCACTCAACGATGTCTCTCCTTCTGACGTTGACGACAACACCGTCAGATGGCAGAGTCCAGGAGTCCAACAACACCAGCAGAGTTGCAAGAAGTCATTTGTGTCCTTGAGACTTCTAAAAACAGGATGCAAGTCAGCAAGCCCTTAGAGAATCTTGGGTTCAAGTATGTAGAGACCAGGTCCAGTCCCTCTCACTACCAGGCAAGAAGCAGAAGGCAGCAGGCCAACACAGCGCACAAGTTGCAAAGTGCAAGTCCCTCCTGTAGCACTTCAATCAGCAGGCAGCAGGTCAACACAGTAGAGAGCAGGTCCAGTCCCTCTCACTCCCAGGCAAGAAGTAGCAGGCAGCAGGCCAACACAGCAGTGCAGGTTGCAAAGTGGCAGTCCCTACTGCAGAACAGCAGCTCTTCTTCTAGGCAGAATGTCTTTGGTTCTAGTAGAGTTCTGATTTGTTGGTGTCAGGGGTCCAGTACTTATTCCCAAATGTGCCTTTGAAGTGGGGGAGACAGCAAAGAGGCTTTTGAAGATCACAAGGTCCCTGCCTTTCCTGCCCTGGCTGCAGACACACTACAAGGGGGTATGCAGCTCTTTGTGTGGGGACAGCATAGCCCTAATCAGGTGCAAGTGTCAGTTCCTCCCTCCCAATCTACCCCAGGAAGGCCCATCAGCCTGAGGATAGGCCATCAGGATGCAAATGTCACACCCCAGCTCCCTTTGTGTGACTGTCTAGAGCTGTGGTACTCAATGTACGGCCTGCAAGCCACTGGCGGCACAGCAGACCTTTCCTTGCATCCCACAGACTTCCTCTTGGAACAAGCAGCAGAGAAACAAAGCTGCTCGAGTTCCCTTTTTTCCTGTTAACCAAGCAACTTCATTTTCTGATTCTTGCCTTTTTTTCTATAGTTCAGGTTATTTTATGATCAGTGCAGCCCTGCTAATAGAACAAGCTAAATTCACTGTAGAAATACTACTGTAGAAACAAAACCCAGCATCAGAAAGAAAAGAAAACAGTGTCACTAGGATGCATTTCTTTATGCTCTTCTGGTTATGGGCTTTACTTCTATAGCTACTTCAGCTTCTACTGCTAGGTAGACAGGCCTGATCATAGGTGAAGACTTATCTGATTGGTCTGTAGAAGGGTATAGAAAAACTATGGGAACTGTGAACATAAGTATAATAGGTTGGGTTAGTAAATGTGGGGAGTGGGTGAGCAGGTACTTAAAAAAATATTCTATGATACTTTATTGGTCCTTAACCTAAAGGAAACTGCATATAAATGTGATGCACATATCTTAAATAAAAATATAATGCAAGTTAAACTAATATGTTGAAATGCATTGTTTTGGTAGAAAAGCACAGTTTGATCACTACCAAAGGTGCCAAGTTTAACAGGTCCAAATATGATGTACTGCTCCAGACCAGGCTTTTTCTTAATTATTGGATTTGTAGTCCTGTTTTGTAGTGGAATACACAATGGTACATGTCTCAGAATATGTAGAAAAAAACCTGGACTGGGGCAACACATCACGCATAGACCTAGGACACTTAAGCAGGGCTGCTAAAGACTTGGCATGTACGCAAAAAGTAAAAAAAAAAAAAGATTTGAAAGAAAGCATTCTCCAGTGATCTTTTGAAAAAGGTTGGGTTTATTTTCTGTGCCGATAATCCCACATCCCACCCTGTCTCCCTGGAGATGGCCCAGCTTAAATGCAGCCCTCGAGCACACATCAGATTGTACTTTATGGCCCCTGAGCAAATGTTTATGAGTACCCATGGTCTAGAGGGAATGCACAAAGCCCAGTTGTCACCCTGACCTAGACGTGTATTCAGAAACAGGCAGAGGCACAGAATGGTTAAAGTAGGAAAGTGCCAACTTTCTGAAAGTAGAAAGGTAAAATGCCAACAAGGGATTCATTCAAAAATAATTATTCAAAATGACTATGGGGTCGATTACGATGTCGTTCGGAAAGGCTCCGAACGGCATTCGGTTTGTCTGAATCCGATTTGGAAGCCTTGTTTCCGACCTACTCTGAAACATTTCTGAACAACCGATTATGATGTTCGGAAACCGTTCGTACTGTCCGACTCGGTTCCGAGCGGCATTCAGAGTAACTGAGTCGTTCGGAGCTGACTCGTACAGACTTTCTGTTTTGGATTCCTGCGAGAAAGTAAAGAGAGAGACCCCGCAGAGCTGGACCACCCCAGAGCCAGGCTGCAACTCCCAGCAGGCCCTGCGCAGACAACCTCCCGCAGGAAGACACCAGGACACCTATTACTTAAAATGGTGAAAGAAGAAAACAAAAGAATACACAAGGACTAATGCAGAGTGAACAATTATTTCGGCCGTTTCTTCCTGTACACTGGTACTGTCTGTGCCATTTGAGGATTTTTATGAATTGGCCTTGGACGGAAGAGTACTTCTCTCTTGTTTCTCCGGAAAAGAGAATTCAATTTGGACAAGACTACACACTCTGAGGCCCATATTTATCAAGGTTTTGTATCACCCTTGTGCCATGCAAGGGTGCGCAAGGGTGGCGCAAAGCCTAAGGGAGATTTATCAAGCCTGGTCCTGCATGGCTTGATTAATCTAGAGTAATGCAAGGCAGCGCAAATGGCTGCCTTGAGTTATTCTGTCCCAGGGAGTCATTCCAAGGGTTGAGCGTGGGCGTTCCCATGCATGCCCCCATGGATTTTGGCGCATTACCAAATTTACCATTAGTGGTAGACCTGGGAATATGTCAAAATGCTACTCCTCCCCAGGTGAGGCATAAAGAGGAGAAATATTTTTATTTCTCCTTGTTTTTTCCTTTTTTTATGTGTGCTGCATAGAAGCTGCAAAGAGGAAACTGCCTCTCATGATTGTTTTTGTGCAGGAAGGTGTCACTTCTGCACAAAAGCAATCCTGCCTACAACGCAGGGACCCTTGCAACATGACGCAAGGGTGCCTCAGTTGGCATTTGGCAGCCAAAAGTGCGCCAGCACTAGAAAATGACACAAATGTGTTGTATAATGTTAAATACGACGCATTCCTGCCCTTTCCCTTTTATGCAACGTAGTGCAGCACAGCAAGGTGGCTTGCTGTGTTGTGCTGTGTGACAGATTGATAAATCTGCCCCTACGTTTTCAGAAAGATGCACACTACAATACTGAGTTGCGAGTAAATACGTAGTAAGTGAGATGGAAACTTGATGGGAAGCTAGTTCCTGCAGGGCTCTGCACAGCTGATGTGCGAATGTGGGTGGCATGGAGATGGCACGCTGAGAATCGCAGCTGACATGGAATCTGTGTCTGAGAAGGATACGCCGACTTCATCTGCAATTGTGATTTCTAGACACGGATTCCATCTGCCTCCAGGGTTTGCTCAATATTTACATCTCGTCTTGTAATGTAGCAGTAGTAAAGCACTGATGTCTAAAAAAATACAGAGATTAAGCTATCCTGCCTCTTCTGTTAAGTGATATAAACAAACTTATGCTCGAATGTACAACGATGCTGTCGTGTCTGTATTCTGAAATACAACAGAGCTGATGGAGCTCTACCTCTATTCCTATTTCATAAAAACAAATATATATATATAGTAGCTTGGATCATATGATGCATTGTGTTTGCTCTGCGTTTTGACTATAGTATTATATGTAATTCTGTTCATAGCCCGTTAGTATCCAACCACTTATATTTCTCCTGGTTGTGATTGTGACGTGTCAGTCTGTGAACAGGGTCATATTCCGGAACGGAGTGGATTGAGGATTTTTCTGAAGGTTCAGATGCTCTCTTCCCACTGGCAGTAAGATGACGCCTGAGGCATAATTGTGACCTTTTTTGGCCACATCACAAAAGTTCATCTCAGTCTTATGTAACAAGGTCCATGTTGGGCGCATGTATGCAGAAATGGTGTGCAGTAGTGGCTGCTAACGGACTCTGGTGGTTGGGGTGTGCGCAGGGGGTCGGGGAGGGGGGGCGAAAAAAGTTTAAAAAAATATTACCACTTACCTGTGACGGCCGGCCGGCTGCTGCTGCCTCTCCTCCATCCTATTCTTCCTGTCTCCGGTCTGCAGCAGGATACAGGAAGCAGCAGGTAGCACCCTCCCAACCTCCCGATAGCCAATCGCAATGCTTTAATGCAGCGTTGTGATTGGTCTGAGCGCCGTGGATCGGTGCTCAGCCAGGGAATGGGGGCCTGGGCATATTCTCCCCGCAGGCTGTAATGCAGTCTGCATGGAGAAGATGCGAAGTGCGCATGCTTGTTTGACCGGCCTGAGAGGGCCGGCCAAACAGTCATGTGCACTTAGGAGTGGACAAACCACTCCTCCCCTGCTCTTCTGTAGTCGGAGCAGCCCCTCCCCGAAACCTGCCGCAGCAGAAGGAAACATAAAATGATAATAACACAAGTTATTATCATTTTATGTTTCAAATGATAATAACACAAGTGATTATCATTTTATTTTTTCTTTACTTCACTGCTGTGAAGCAGTGGGCGACGCTCCTCCGCTATAGCGGAGGAGCCGCCACTGGTGATGTGCATTGTAGGATGAACTAGGAGTGTGTGGATTATGCTTGGCTATGACCTGGATGGAATCCATCTTGGGTTGCCTCTTAAAAACATGTGGAACAAAATAGTTGATGGAGGTAGATTGCCAGATTTCCAAAAGCCTTTGTGAAGAGGCCGACTCCGAGCTCTTGGAGAGATGGAGATGGTGGTCTCTTAAGATGTGCAGTGGCAGTCTTATGTTGTGCTTCGCCTTTGTCCTTCTCAGAGTCGCCCCCAAAAGTGGTTTTTGCGGCTTCCTTGGCCCTCCTCTCTGGCATGGAAGAGTTGGTTGGGGTTGCCAGCCTCTACTGTGGGGAGCCCCAATTGCACAGACAGAATTGTTGTCTCCCCCAAGTCCTGGTGTGTTCTGAGATGCACTTTGCTGAAGAAAACTAAATTAAAAATGCGCTGTTGCTAGTGTGTACAGAACTGTGCCCCTGGGCTACCAAGTGTGTCTTGTGACATTTCACCACCCTCAGTGTGCTCCTTGGAATCTTAGAGCATGGGCTACAAGGATATCTATAGGGACCCCTGTGAATTCCCACCTTACCTTTCTCCAAAGTTCTGTGGGTGGACTGTGATTCTTCTTTGGGTCGGGTGGGGGATTGTTTGGGCCTGAAATGCTGATTTCAAGAGCCACATTGCTCACCAGCCTTCCCACGACACACCTACATCAATCAGAAGCAACCAGTAGAATGCAGGCCTGGGGCAACGTAGAGCTTTGACAGCATTCAACCGTGGCTGCTCCAGAACTGCGGTTCCACTGTACAATGCCCAGGTAAATCTGTTGTCACCCAGTTTGAGCATAATATTGGGGAGCCATTGAACTTGAACAAGAGTATTTCAGGGACTAGTACAGCCATGGAAACACTCAGAGATTGACCTCTGGGTCACTGACCAGAAAGGGAGCCACTCACTCAGCATCAGTAAGACAGCACCAGTCTCTATTTCTTGCATTCTGTAGAGTATTTCCACAGTTATTAAAATTACCATAGCTGTGGAACTCTTGCATCCCACAGAATGTCTTTGTGTAGTATTGTGAAGTGCTAGAACAATGACCCTTTTCAATTAAATTAAAAGCATTACCTGGAGAATCTGATATTGAGTGATATTGTGTGATTTGCTGAGTTCTGAGTCTCTAACCTATCGCTACCCCCCTGAGGAATATTTTAACTCCTGACTCCTTGCCTCACAACCCTGAGGGCGAAGAGCTTAAATGGTTATACTTCGTGCTCAGTTATCAATGTCTTCATTAGGATAGCGGTGGCACATCAGTGGTAAACGTACTCAGTAACCTCGATTGAGACCCATTTGTCCCTGTGTGTCCTGGGACCCCTGAATTGGTTCATACAGGTGGCTGTTTTCTTCCTCTACTTGCAAGATTTCAAACTAATTGAAAATTGTTTCTCCTACAGATCATGCAACAGTAGCGAAGGAACAGTCTCAGAATAGTTCCCTTCCATATTTGAGGCACCAGAGGCCTAAATTGTTAGATGTGAAGAAACAGGATAGGATGATGGTTGTTGCCTTCACGAGAAGGGGGGTATCTATTGATATTTTGTGGCATGGCCATATCCCATACTTCCTATTCATTTATGGGAGATTTAAAAAATGTTCATGGTTTGGGGACATTTATTAGATATATTATCAAACGTAAAGAAAAATGTGTATATTTCTTCAAATTATTTGGAAAATGTTTTCCCTTGTAACATTCTTTTCAATGTGAGTCAGGGTATAATAATGTCTATTGTATTGGCAAGATTCGGAGTTTCAAAAAATGATATCCATCAGTCTGCTGATGTTTCTTCTCATAATTGTATGCAAACATTAGAAAAATCATTTATTTAAAATCCTTCACTACAAAGTGCATATAACCTCCCTCCTTCTATGCAGATGCATTCATTTCATAAACACTAACTAGACAGTTGTATTGACATGAAAGACACTTTCAGAATGTCAGAACTTCCTTCCATCAAATTGCTGTTGTAATCAATTATTAGTCTGTGCTCCATTTTTAAGTGCCATGAACCTAAGATGACATATCACCAGTGTCTACAGCACACTTTTTCAGCAGTTACACTATTTCATTGAATATCTAGGCTCCTTCAGGACCATCAAGGTGGAATTTTATTTTTCGTAGTCATGGATAGTGTACAAATATTATATATAAATGAAGTTTCTGTTTTTCGTTTCCTGTACATATCTCATATCATCTCTTTTTTTTATAAATACAATTTTTATTATAGATAACTTTGTTTCAGTAGCAAACATACATGTACAAGATACATCAGTTATTGGTAGAAAAATACAGTCATACGTTTACATTTAATTGCGCGTACTTGGATTTCCTTCTTTAATGTCTTCAGACATATTTATTAGTTATTCCCTCTGTTTCTCATATTACCACATTGACTTTTTAACAGATGTTTGCTTGTAATTGTTTTCTGCTCTTTTCAAATTTTTTCCTCAGGACTGGCACTCTGTACCTTCCATTCTCCAAACCAGTCTCTAATTTGAAGTTTATTTATTTTTTTAGCCTTTACAGTTGTGTATCCCCTTCCACGCATGTATTAACTGTTGGACATTGCCTGCAGATCCACTGCGGTCAAATACCACTGTGCCATTATGTTGTATGCTTTCTCTTTGTATTGAGAGCAATTGGAGGATTTTGCAGCTCATGCTCAGATTGTGGTCAAAACTCTCTCATCAATTTTGCAATTTAAATCATTTCCCAATTTATCATATCCAAATGTTTGTATGGTGATTTTATTATGCTTAAAAATGTGTGGAGTGTAGAAATTCCTTTTCTTTTTATTGTTGTCAGAAAAGTCATTCAGTTATGATTTTATTCCTCATTGAGTCTTTCTTAATTATAGGTGATGTAAAAGTTGCATGATTCAAAAATGTTGGCAGGCTTCGGCCGAATTTTTCACCGCAAGACAAGGCATTTTTGAGTTGGCCACTATCATACAGCTGACCTCCTTTTGGCAGCTTACATTGTCTCCAACACTTAAATCTAGGTTCTTTCCATTCAGGGAAAAAATCTTGTTTAAACACTCAGTGGCAAAGGGAATTGGAATCTGGTAACCTCTCGGATTCCAATGATCAAGTAGAATCAGAGAAGACGATAATGTGGGATTGTTGGTGTTTGTGATATCCATTGTAAATATCTCAGAGGCAATGGGTGGGATTCCTTCATCAGCTAATACGTAGGGTTCTGTGTAGGGAAAAACAGACCAGTCAAGCAAAGGATGTTATTAGGCAGCCTGGATACATCTGCATTTATAGGGAGACCCAATCTGCGCTCATAGAGTGACTTATAAGGTGTGCCCCTAGCTAATCTTGGTCTATTATTGTTGCAGAGGAAGTGTATTACTGATAGCAGTAGGCACATTACATATTTGAATAGTCCTTTTAGTTTAGAAAAAATATAAAACTCTTAATATAAACATTATCACTTAACATATTATAAATATATTTTTAAAAAATATCCAATTTACAAAATTAATAAACAATGTAATAAAAAAGAATGGTTATTTAATTATTACATAATTAGCTTGCCACCCTATACTGCCAGAAACCTAGCAACCGACACCTAAAATATAACTAAAATAAATAAGTATAACACAACTTACATAATTGGTAATTACATAATAAATTAATAACTAATAGTTAATTATCAATTAATTATTGCTTAATTAACTTCCCTTCCTACAACCCTACAAACCCAATAGCCTGCACCTAAAGTATAACTAAAATATATAAATATTACACAATTTACATAATTATTAATCATTCAAATATGAAATTATAGAGGGGTGTGGCTGACTGCCGCGGAAGATGGCCGCTTCTTAGAGCGTCTCCGTAACCCTGCCACCTCATTCCCTGAAATCTGGCACAAAATCTGCCCCCTAACCATGATCCAAACCACTACAGGGTCTGTGGGCTTTCGGGGATGCCATAGACTGGAGGTCGCGAGCCTACGAGTCACTCCTAGAGGCGGGTAGCGCTTGGTGCTGCTGCCCGCAAATGTGACCGCAGTGTCTGCAACACACTGCTTGTGTCTGAGGGGAACGGAGAGTCGCCTTCCCTCCTCCCATGCCACCGGCGGCCGGAGCGGAGTGCCGGAGCGGGATGCGGTGTGGCGCCTGAGAGGTGGAGATTCGGCCTGCAGAAGAGTCGGAGTCCACTGTGGAGTGCGGCACGCAAAGAGGGCCTCCCATAAGAGTCTTCCTCACTGCAGCTGGTCACATGGTGACTGCAGTGGCCATGGGTGAGCGGCGCGGCGGCTGCTCGGTACCGTGCTGGTGACACGCAGAGATGGCAAACAAGAATGAACTGCACCATCAAACCACGCATTGCTGATTGTCGTACGGTGGGAACAGAGGCCCCGGTGAAAGCTTTGCCACACGAGAGGAGTGCGGTGTCCTACATTGCTCCACCATAATTTGCCTCGAAATGCACTACGAGCATTGCTGCGAAATGTCTCATTGACTGCAATCTAAACTCTGAACTCCTCAGTGACAACTTACTGATTGCCGGAGTGTTGTGGGGCCCAACCCTCGTGTGCCCCCTTTCCCTCTACTTCATCAGGCCCTATGCTTCATGAACCCCACGTCCAGGAGAGGTTCCACGGCATCCGATAGATGTGGTCTTGAGGATAGTGGGGGGGTTGAATACACGCAGTGAGAAACCCAACAGTCCGCGTGGGGTGCCCTTGGGTGCCCATAGGCAGGTGGCAGCGAGTATCCCGGTGTCCCCTCTGCCCCACACCGATTCCATCCCAACAGCTTCAACAGAATGACAGGTGGAAAGAGTATGCGTAGATCCCACCAAACCAAACTGGACAAATTTGTGTTCCCCAAAGGACCAAAGGTTCAAGAGGGCTCCCAAGACCAACTGCCCCTCAGACGTCTGGGGGTGCCACTCTGTCTCTCCACGACATTATGGCAGCCATACAAGGAATGCAAACCGCGTTGGAATCGCTAATACACTCAGTTACAACAGAGCTTTCGCTGATGCATGTTGATTTTTGCAACATGGGGGCAAGAACCAAGGAGGTGGAGGATTCTGCGGCGACTCTTCGTCAGGTTGGCGAACTGCAGGCCACTAACAAAATCCTAGAAGCTAGATTTGAAGGGCAGATCTAGGCATAATAATGTCTGCATTCTAGGAGTCCCTGAACAAGCGGAAGAGCCAGCCACAAATCTATATGTGGAGTACCTTATCCTTAAGCACCTCTAACCCTGCAGCCTTTCCAAGTATTTTTCAGCAGAAAGGGCCCATTGAGTGCCCGGCGGATGGCCTCACTCGGGTGCTCGACCACTACCCATCTTTGCCCACCTCTTCAATTTCTGTGACTGTGGCGTTGTACTTCAGACCTATGACAATGCAAGCATAACTTTTTGCCCCGACTTCACATTAAAAGTACAGAGGCAAAGACGTAGCTTTCTGGAAGTTAAAAAGGCCTTGAGAGATAAAGGAGTGGAGTACTCAATGCTTTTCCGGGGAAGGTTGCAAATTGAATCCAAGGGTAAAGCAAGGTTCTTCTCAACACTTGAGAAAGGCTGGGAGTGGCTCGAGGCATGGAGAACAGTTGAGGAGCTCCGGTCCCGGGGCACGGCAGGGGAGACAGAGGAGGCGATCAGCGGCATCCGGCGGACACTACACAAGGAGTGACGCACAGGTGGAGGAGGTTACATTACGACAAGAGACTTGATTGTCCAAATTTATCCCGTAGATGTAGGTAATATATTCCTCTTTGATGGAGGTGACAAACAGCTGCATCACGGCACTGTGGTCTGGTGATGGGATGCTCTGAATGCCCAGGTGACTGGGTGGGGGATCTGTAAGGTACTCTGATTGTCGGAAAATTCCTTTTGCTCTGAAGTGGATACTGATTTAGGGGTACAAGACTTGTTCGATTCTCGAGACTGCATTATTATCCTTACTGGTCTAATGGTTACAGTATTCTTTCAGTATGGGGATGGGGTGGGTTAGTAGGGAGGGCCACAGTCTCCTGAGTTCATTATGTTGGGTTAGGGTGACAGGTGCTCTGCAGAGTTGGGGGGGGGGCGGGCAATTCCAGGTCCGTCATGCAGGGTTGCGAGTAGGGGGGTCTTCTTACTGGTATTTCTAATATGGTTCCCAGTGGTAACCAAGGGAGGTGGGCAGGATGGGGAAGAGTGTTGTTTAATATGTTTTTTCTTTTTCCTTGACAACAGCAGTTTTTATACACCACTCTGATCAAATTAGTATGGCTAACTATAACGGGGCAAATCTGGCCCTGCATTCCAGGTGCACCCACCGGTGTGAAACTGGAGGGACAGTGTGTTGTTGTAGAAAACCCTAATGGCCGAAATGTCCATTCCCGAGACTCAGCTATTATCCTGGAACGTAAACGGTTTCGGGGATAAGATCAAACGAGGAGTAGTGCTCCAATATATCAAAAGGCACCACCCGACGTAATCCTATTGCAGGAAACTCACCTCATGGGTAATGATTGCAGGACATTGGATCGTTAGGTGTAAAAAATGATGGTTCATGCTGGATACACCTCCGGCTCCAGGGGCACGGGAAAACTCCTCAAGAAACAGTTCCCCCTCTCTATTGACAAACTTTGGTCTAATAAGCTGGGCAGATACACAGCCCTCTCTAGTACATGGGAGGGGGAGGCAATCAATATTCTGTCTGTATATGTCCCTCCAGCTCTACACGACGTTACCTTCCCTGACTTGGGTCCTCTTATGCTTGAATTTCCTGATGGGGGGGCTCCTGATGGGGGAAGATTTTAATATGGCAATATGTAATAACAGAGACCGCCTTCCCCCAAGACAATTGACGCCCCCACCCGTTCCCAGCTGGCAGACTTTCACTCTGTGCTGGGAATAGTCGATATTTGGAGGGCCCTTAACCCCAGCACACAGCAATACACATTTCACTCTGGGGCACACAGGAGCCTTTCGCTTATTGATTTCATTTTATCGTTGGCCTCTCACCTACCGAATTTCAGAGATGTCCCACATCTGGCAAGGGGAATCTCTTATAACTCCCCTTTATAGGTGCGATATATCGTGGGTATACAACGAACCAGTAGGACCATCTCAATAAATCCTTAGTATCTCGAAATCCTGAGTGTGAGGGAGGGAGTTGCAAAAGCCACAAATCAGTAATTCAAAGAAAATGAGCTCTCGGTTGATTCCTCTAGGACACTCTGGGAGGCCTAAAAGGCAGTGGTCAGGGGGCAAGCACTTTACTTGATAGTGGGACACAAACGAGACAAGTGAGCTGCTGTGGAGGTGCTCGAACACAACACAACATTTTAGACCTGAAAACTAAGCAGGTTGGGGACAAGAACGAAGAAACACGACATAGCCTGAATCTCAAACAGCAGGAATATAAAGATCTTGCGATAGAGGTGGCTAGAGCCAAACAAAGAGCAATGCAGCACTGTTTGTATGAAATGGGAGACAAGGCAGGAAAACTGCCTGCATGGCTAGTTAAGCGTGAGATAGCAAAACGGTGGGTGGCTGTTATGTGTTCTGATGACGGGAATGTTTGCGCGATCCACAAGCTATCAGTAACACATTTGCAACCTACTATTCTCAACTATATTCTTAGGGGAACATGGGCAGAGAGGATGTGTCCCATGAACTATTGGGTGATCTGCGCTTCCGGCTCTTCCAGCTGAGGATGTAACGCTCTTGGAAAACAACCTCATGGAGGATGAGGTGGCGCAGGCAATTCAAACTATAAACTTGGGCAAGGCGATCGGGCCCAATGGTCTAAAATAATATTATACAAACTCACTGCATCCAACATAGCCCCCTACTTACTGCAGATGTATGAGGAGATCTGACAAAATGGCACACTCCCCGAGGATCAGAGGCTTGCTTCTATAGTGGTTATACACAAAGAGGGTAGACTGGCGGAGCAGAGTGCCTACTACTAACCTATCTCATTACTCAATGAGGAGGCAGAGATTCTCGCCGAGCTTTTAGTGCTTCGACTCATTTGACTCATTTCTAAACTGGTCCATCCAATCTGGTTTTATGCTGGGTTGCAACACAGCCCTTAACTTGCGGCGACTCCATGGAGTCTTGGGGCGCATACAAAGAATTTGTGAGGATGCAGTGGTCCTATCTCTGGATGCACACATGGCCATTGATACAGTGGAGTGGCCTTATCCCTTTGCTGTGTTAGAGCGCATGGGCTTGGGCCCTAGGTTTCTATCGTGGGTGCAGCTTCTCTACCCTGAACCTTTGGCACAGGTGGTGGTAAATGGGAGGATGTCCCAAGTTTTCCCCCTTCAGCGAGGGACCCAGCAAGGGTGCCCCCTATCACTGCTTATATTTGCTCTGATCCGCGGACCAATGGCGGCCTGGGTCCGAGGAGATCCGTTGATCCGCGGGCTACAGTGGACGGAGGATTGGGAGGACAGAATATCTCTATATGCTGACTAAATCCTCCTCTAAGTAGCGGCTCCACAGCCCTTCATTCCCAGAATACTGCACATCTTCACTAATTTTGGTAGATACTCCGGTTATACAATCAATTGGTCCAAATCCATGGTGTATGTCCTTTATGGATAGCCACCATGCATGCCGCCTGACTGTGAGGCTCGGACGGTAACAGAAGGGTTCCAATATCTTTGCATCTATGCCACCACTAGTCCTGACCTGTTTGCCACCAGAAATTTAGAGGGCCCACTGACCCGACTTAAAAGTGAGGTCTAACATTGGAGGTTGCTTCCGCTCTCTCTGCTGGAAAGAGCGGCATTATTCGAAATTATGGCACTACCATCCTTTCTATACGTGTTGCAGAACATGCCATTCCCTGTGTTCAATACTTATTTTAAAACTATAGAGGGCGAGGTCAGGACCCTGCTGTGTGATGGAGGCCCAGGGCTGGTATGATGGAGGGATCACCTTTCCCGATATCCAGACATAGTACAAAGAGGCACAGTTGGTAACTATTAACCAATTATCTGGGAATGCCCGAGGATCCAGACCTATTGGGACTCTGTGATAATGTGCATGAATGAGGTCTGTGGTGGTGCCTTGACACTCTCAGCTAAGTGGTGTCTTCTCAATGTATGGGAGACCACTGACCTGGTACGTGTGGACCAAGCCTGGGTGACCTTGGGCATGATGATCGCTAAGCGCAAAATAGCTTGCTTATGGGGGCTGAGCCCACGCCAATTCTCAGGGACTGGAAGAGAGACATGGACTGGTGTATGATGGCGGAGAAAGTTGTCTATGAGAGTAGGGGTTGTCCCCGGAAGTGAGAGAGTGTCTGGGACAAATGGAATGTTTGCAGGGGTAGTCCATTTGCCGCCCCCACTGTTATGTCAATGGCGTCTCCAGTTCACGAGGGGGAGGTACCAATTGGGCCCCGGGTGGTATGAGTGTTGGACACCTCAACGAGGGAATTAGCAGAAAATGTCACTGCATTGCCTATGATTATTGATCAAGTGTAAAATACTGTGGTGTTGTACTGTATGATAAACTGATTAAACCTAAAAAAAAAAAATTTAAACGTATGAAATTATACATTAATAATTATAATTTTCGAAATATTACATAATTATCTTCCCACTCCATAACCCTACAAACCCAGCAACCCACAACTAAAATATAGCTAAAATGAATTAGTATTACATAATATTCAGAATTAATAATCAATTCAATAATGAATAATAATTGTTAATTAATTATTACTTAATTAACTACCCACCCTATAGCCCTACAAGCATAGCAACCCACACCTAAAATATAAGTAAAATAAATTGGTTTTACATAATATACATAATTAATATCAATCAAATACTTACTTAAAAATTATTAATTAATTAAAAATTAATTATTACTAAATCAACTTCCCACCCTTTCCCCCTACAAACCCAACAACCCGCTACAACACTATAAATTACAATTAACAATGAAATTAAAAATTGACTCTTCAACTGCCTTCAACAAAGTTGACTGAAATTGTCTCTGAGCTAATCTGGTTTATTCCTAGGATTTTGACCAGACACTACTTTTCTTCTTAATTCTAAACTCTGACACATGAGTACAAGTAAAGTTCTCTGATGGAAATAATATTGGTTCAAAAAATAAAGACAGCAAATGGCCTCAAACAGGGATGTGTTCTGACTCTACTGTTTCTCTGTTATTATAGGGCAGTATGTCTGGCCAATGATGATGTCTTACAGCCTTAAACTTGGATGATCTTATTATTCTGCCAATTGCACAAATCGGCCTTCAGAGCAAATTGAATAGATCACACCACTACGATGAGGTCAACAGTTTTCAAGTCAATTAAACAGAAGCTAAAATAATGGTTATTGTTGTTCATAAACCTGTCTTTATATGGTTAATCAATTCCCTTTGTTTTGAATTGGTCAATGGGTACCCATATCTAGGTGTCACTATTGATACTAAATTATCCCAGAGCGACCATATTTGCAAATTAAAAACAAGATGTATAGATCTAAGTGGTGCCACTAAAAGATTCACCTGTAAATATAGCGGTCAGGCCTTAGGTCCAACTTTGACAGCCATTAATGTGAAAATAACCACTACACTGCTATACAGGTCATTTGCTTTCTTGAATGGAACTATTGAAATACTGGAATAAAACTTTATTACATATGTTTACCCTATTTTTTTTAAACCATTTTATTGGGTTTTCCATTTTATATTTCTGCTGTACATTTGTATCACAGTAGTTGTACGTAAATGTTTTCTCTAATTTACATTCTCAACTCATGTAATAGCGTGGTGGTATAAAGGTGGGAACCAGTGTTACTGAGTTATCCAAAGTTTGTGTATGTGGGAGATATCATCTGCATTCCCCGGACTGGCGTGATTCCTTGTGGCGTGTATCCCCAACAGGTAAGATCTTTGGCAGATCTATTTATCTCTAACTGTGTGGTCGAACTGGGAATGTAGTATTTGGGGGGTCGGAGGAAGGGTGGGCGGTTTTGCATCCTTTCCACGCGGTTATGTCATGGGGTATGAGTCATGGCATGTACTGGGTGTTGCTAGGGCGTGGGTATATTCTGGGCTTCTGCCGTGTGTGGTGAGTCGGGTGTCGCCTGATGGGGATGCTGAGACGCGGTTGATTGGGTTTCAGTTCCCTGCTGTCGAAATGGCATGCCTTGCACCTCCTTATTCCTCAGTGTGTCCTCCTCCGCCATGCCCCATTTATTGACTGCTCCCATCCAGGCTGCTAGTGGGGGTCCCTTGGGGGAACGCCAATGCAAGGCGATTCCCCGTTTCACCAGTAGGAGGGCCAGTGATACGAACCGCGTCTGTGTTTTATAGCGTTTACGACGGCAGAATACGCCTAGCGCGCAGGCTTCCCATGTGGTTATGTCGGGCATCCCCGTGATCTCTCGCAGCCTAGCATGAATTGTGTCCCAATATGGCTGTATGGTGGGGCAGCTCCAGAACATATGCTGGAATGTAGCGCTGGGAATCTGACAGCACAGATAGAGGAATTGTGCGTCTGGGTAATACCGTTGGAGCTGTTCTGGTGTGAGGTACGCCCTGTGTAGAATGTTGAAATGGATGTTTTTAAATCTTGCATTTCGGGATATTTTCTTGGGGTACCCTAGGGTGCATTCCCATTCCTTGTCGTGAAGTGAGAGGTCAAATTCCTCCTCCCATATTTGTCGTAGTCGGGTAGGGGGCATGACCATGAGCTCACGAATGGCTTTGTAAAGCCAGGTGATTAGGTGTCGCCCCGGGCCCATGTTGAGAATTGTGTGTAAAACTGGGTGTGTCTGTGGCTCTCCTTCCGATAGATCCCATAGTTGTCGGCAGTCTGAGACTAATTGTCTATGTAGGAGAAATTGTCCTCGTGGGAGTCCTCCTCCAGGTGGTTGAAGGTGAGCAGCTGACCATCCTCGAATAGAGAAGCAATCTCGAGGATCGAATGGTCCGTCCATGTCCGCATGGTTTGGGCCGTATAGTGTCTACTACCCCGGGGTAGGCCCGCTAGTGGTAGCAACGGAGTGTATAACTGTGTGCCGCGGGATAGGCGGTGGATTCTTTGCATGCAAGACCTAGCTACTGTTACCTGCATTGGGTACAATACTTCTGCTGGAGCAGTGGGTAAAAGTAGGCGTCTTATCGCTGGGGTCATCATAGGACCTGTCTCCGAATTGATCTTCCCCAACCCGCATCCGGCTGTCCAGCGTGATAGCCACTGTAATTGTACTGCCAGGAAGTATGCCTCGAATATTGGGGCTCCTAGTACTCCCTGAGTTGTTGGTAACTGCAACTTATTCAGGGCCACTCTGTGTCGGCCTGTGCTCCATATTAGGGAGGTAAGCAGGGAGTTGAGTTCTCAAAAAAAGGAGCATGGAGGGATGATCTGCAGGTTGGCGAAGTAGTAGAGGAGTTGTGGTACTATAATCATCTTCGCCAGGGCTATTCTTCCAATTTGGGCCAGGGATGTTTGCTCTATTTATAACCTGCAATCGTCTACTCCACAGTGTAATCTTGAATTTGGATTGGTGTCATATACAGTGCCTAATATTAGGCTATCTCTATAATACGGGGTGGTGAAAAGATGTATTCAAGAAGAATGAGGGCTGCTACTTCACAAAAATTAAGATAATATATGGGAATGCGTTCATCCTTAATTCTATCATACATTCTTTTGTCAACAAAGTGTGCTCTAACAATTCACTCTAGCATTTTCATCCAATTTGCTTAAAAAAGTCACACATTGCCTTTATAATTATACAGCAATAAACAACAATTTCACAACAGTAATATTCTGGATTTTCTAATCTTTAAATACAAAGAATACATTGCATATGCCATGTAAAAAACTACAGTATTGTATTATATTGGTTAAAGACTCCAGCGAATGATTTTTTATAAAATTGGAATGTTTGTTGCCTACAAATAATAGAGTTCTTACCTTCCCTAATCATAGTCTCAAAATTCACATCTCAGTTCTAGAAAATGACATGTAAGTAACCTGCCTAGTCTGTCATCGCCTGCAGCAAATCCAATCTGTGAATTTCAGTAATGATTTTGATGCTTTAGGTCTGTGTATGGTCCTTTTGTATGTCTACAGGGTCACATATTACTTAATATTCATCTGCTGTCAAAGGAACCCTCAATGACCTTTCATATCACTTGTTGATGTTAAATTTCCCTGTTTGTTGAACTTTGTCTGTTCTAATTAATCAAACCACCTGCTCCCTCTGGCCTGTCCCCATCATCTAGAAACAGCAGAATGGCAGGTCGTGCGCAGGGAGTTCCTCTGATCTCATGTTCTGGGACAGTCTGCTCAGGAATTTGGCTTGTATTTCTGTATAGCCGCATATATTGTGGTTTGAAAATCCAACAAGGCCAAAGGCATTATGAGGTCAGCAGGGGAAGCACCAGATTCTCAGTAGTCTGAGGTACTGATATTGTAAAGTGCTTTTCTGTGGAAGTGTTGATTTGTGGTGAAAGGGTCAGATTGCAAGCAAGAGTTCTCAGAGGCTATCCACCTTCCATATTGGTTGGGAGGTGGGCCGGAACTGTGATCCATGGAGGCTGGTTAGTTAAATGGTAAGGTTTCACAGACCAACTGGGCTAGCTATAAGATTTCAGATTTGGAGGGCTTAAGGTGGAGCTTCTTGGGCATCTCAAATGCTGGACATGAAACAGCCTACCTAAATCCCAGGGTGTATCTGGGTGCCTTATGCAAGAGAAAGTCAATGCTATATCTTGATAAATTATTGTAAGTACTTAGCAGCGCATGCATCAAGGTAGTCATTTGCGATTACCAAATAGCGAATTTTAAGGGTTCCTATTTGGTAATCGCAAATGCTTATGCATGAAGGATTTGCAATTAATCTTGCAAATCCTTAACATTCCCTAATAGCGATTCGCAAATTGCGAATCGCTATTAGGGAATGCATTCCCATTCATTCCTATGGGCCCACAGGCCTACAGGCCCATAGGAATGAATGGGAATGCATTCGCAATTTGCGATTACCAAATTGGTAATCGCAATTTGCGAATGCAAATCCAAGGGTGCCTGGGGCCTAAGGCCCCCCTGAGGCACCCCCCAAAAAAGGTAAGTATGCACATGTATAGCACACACATGCCCTAAGGGCATGTGTGCGCTACATAGCGCATTGAAAAAATGCAATTGTTTTGCATTTTCCAATGCATGCACAAATTACCATCAACTTGAAGTTGATGGTAATTAGCATTTCCTAAATGCACAGTTGCATTTAGGTCTTAAATAGGGAATCGCAAATTGCGATTCCCTAAATGCATTTACAATTTAGGTAATCGCAAAAAATTGCGATTACCTATTTTGCAAATGCAAAAAGGTACATGATCGGAAAAGGCATTTTTCCAGTTGCAAACGGGCTGATTCTGCGAATCGGCCCGTTTGCAACCGGTAAAATGCTTGGCGCATGTGCCACTTAGACTTTTAAACTATGGGGCAAAGTGGCCAGTCTTAGCTCTTTCACTGCTGGACTGCTAGCGCACCACTGCACAAGTTTTCTTAACAAGTCAGCTTTGGTTGTTTAAACACACGTACCTCTTTTGTCGCTTTGGGCCACATACAAACAATGGGCCTGATGTAGAGTTTGGCAGACGGATTACTCCATCACGAACCTGATGGCTATCCCATCCGCCTCATTGCAGATGAATTATATCCTATAGCACTTGTACCAAGGCGGAATTCACATATCCGTTACGTTTGTGATGAAGTTACCCGTCCTCCAAACTCAAAATCAGGATCGGTATGTTTTTTTCAATATATTCAGGGGTATGTAATGATGTAAACTCTGCATCAATATCCGGGTTCACTGACAGAATATCGACAACTAAAATATCCCCATACCACAATATTGAGTTATAAATATCGATGTCAAAAATATCGACATTCTATATTTATAATGGTAAGTACAAAAATATCGAAAAAAAATATTGGTCATAACTATAGTTGTACAAAATATCGTTTTTTACATATATATAAAATAAATTAATAATATGAAATATATTAAAGAATAAAATTAATAAAAATAAATAAATTAGATTTAATATACATTTTAACAAATATAACAAACTTAATTAAAAAAAGTTAAACATATGTAATAATTAATATATATATATATACTTTAAAACAATTGTTAAACTAAGTATAATGTATTTTATAATTTTCAAATTATATAAAAATTTAACAAATAAATATATATATGTATATATACCAATAACATAAAATCTATTAAAAAACATTTTATTATAAATTAAAACATTAAACTATTTAAAATTCTTTAAACTTAAATTTCCCACTCCAGTCAGTGCAACAGTAGGGAAAGTGTTGGATAGCAGAGGGGTAAAAATTACTATTCCTACTCCAATGAGTGCAACAGAAGGGAAAATGTTGGATAGCGGAGGGGTAAAAATGACTATTCCCACTTCAATGAGTTCAACCGTAGGGAAAGTTTTGGATAGCGGAGGGGTAAAATTACTATTCCCACTCCAGTGAGTGCAACAGTAGGGAAAGTGTTGGATAGTGGAGGGATAACAATTACTATTCCCACTCCAGTGAGTGCAACAGTAGGGAAAGTGTTGGATAGCGGAGGGATAACATTTACTATTCCCACTCCAGTCAGTGCAACAGTAGGGAAAGTGTTGGATATCAGATGGGTAAAAATTACTATTCCCACTCCAATGAGTGCAACAGTTGGGAAAGTGTTGGATAGCGGAGGAGTAAAAATTACTATTCCCACTCCAGTGAGTGCAACCGTAGGGAAAGTGTTGGATAGCGGAGGGATAAAGTTTACTATTCCCACTTCAGTCAGTGCATGAATGGGAAAAGTGTTGGGATGCAGAGGGGTAAAGTTTACTATTCTCACTCCAGTCAGTTCAAAATTAAAAACAAACAAAATATCACCAAAAAAAATAAAATATTTTTTAAAATGTAAATAAAAAATATATATAAATATGTTAAAAATTAAAACAAAAATATATTTAATATTGAAAAAAAAAACATATAATCTTAAATACATATCTCTAAAACCTACAAATATTATATTAAATAAAATAAAATAATATTTTTCAAACAAATAAATATTTGTATTTAGAAATTATTTATTAACAAAAACATTAATTATTCCATAAATTTAGTCTATTTACTTCCTACCCTATAACACCACACAACTCACAACCCACATCAGAAAAAAGAATTATTTCCATAATTAACAGAATTAATTATAAATAACACAAATATTATTAATTAAAAAACAAATTAAAACATACAATTTAATTAATTTCCCACCCTTTACACCTATAATCCCCACAACCCACACCTAAAATTAAACAGTAAAAAATGAATGACACAATTGAAACTTTTTTCAACTCAATAACTAATAGTGTTTAACAACTAATTATAAAGTAAGTAAATTTAATTTACACCCCACCCTTCACCCCTATAAACCCGAAACCCACACACACAAAAAAATAATTCAACAATTACCCTAATTAATTATCAATTAATTAATATTAATTATCAACTAATTATTAATTTATTAAAAATAAATTATGTCCCACCCTTTACCCTTAAACACCCCACAACCCGTAACTAAAATTAATTACACAATTTCCGTATTTAATTGTCAAATAATTAATTAATATTAATTAACAACTAATTATTAATTAATAAAAAATAAATAACTTCCCACCCTTTACCCCTATAAACCCCAGAACCCGCACCTAAAATTATTTACACAATTACTATAATTAATTGTCAATTAATTAATTAATATTAATTAACAACTTATTATTAATTAATTAAAAATAAATTACTTCCCACCCTTTACCCCTATAAACCCCACAACCCGCACCTAAAATTTATCCCCAAAAATTAAAAACACAATTAACATTATAAAATCTCAATTAAATAAATATTAATAAATAAAAAATATTCATTAATTTGTTATAATTAAAATACTTCCCACCCTATTCCCCTATAAACCCACAACCCGCTATGGAACTAAAAAACGCAAAGCTTAATTAAAATAAAATTAATAACTACTACAAATTTAACACATATATTAAAAAACATAAACAATACTTATACAAAAAAACTACATCATATACATTTAAAATATATACTAAAATACATAACACTAACTAAAAAATCAATATTTTAAACAACTATATTTTTGCAAACAATATTAATGACTTCTATATTTTTAAAATCAATATTTCTTACCTTAAAGTCGATATTCTTGACTACGATATTCTTGCTGTCGATATTTCTGTGTCACAATATTTAAAACTTGATATTAGTGTAAGTCGAAATTTCCAACTCGATATTTTGACTGAATACCCAATATCCCACTACAGCCTGAAGACATAATGAAAAATCTGGAGATATTTAAATTCTTTTAACATATTATTTTGTTGCATTTCTCAAATGAACAAACCTGGATAAATGAATGTTAACTGAATGCCTGGATTCCAGCAATACATAGTACAGTTAGTACATATCACTTAGGGGCCGATTCCGATTCGGGCCGGAAAACGTACCGACCGACTCGGAGCCGGAATTCCTTCCGACCGACACGTACCGGTGCAGCCCGACCCGCAAAGTACGATGAGAAGCGTGCAAAATCCGACCGACTCGTACGGAACACAAGCCGAACGACCGAGCCGCGCGGAAAACAGCTATCCGGCCGGAAAACCACGCGAATCGAACCGACCGACACGCACCAGGAAGAATCCCGAACGAAACGTACCCGCGAACTCCTACCCGCCAAGTACGATGCAACGCGTGGAAAACACGACCGAGTCGCACGGAGCCCAAGCCGTACGACCGACACGCATACAAAACTGCGAGCCGAAGCAACCCAATACACCGCGACCGACGCGTACGCAGCATAGAAAACAGCACAAACACAGCGTGAACGACTCGGAGAAGCTCGTACGAGACAACTGCAGGGTCCGACTCGGTCACAAGAACGTCTCCTACATGCACAAAAAGTACTAAGGGAAAAACACACAAAAAAAGGCCAAACAAGCAATTACAAAGGCAATAAATACTGGGGGGGAACAGGGAACAAAGACACACCCACAACTCCACCCATATAAAGGACACAAATCCCTACCATGATCCTTTGCAAATTCAAATTACCTGCCAGCACTCAACAGACAGCAACCACACACCCACCCACAGCTCATCCATCACACAAGCCACACACCATCAGCACCTCAACAAATAGCACCCTCACATACACCCAGCAAAACACACACTCACACACCCTCACCTGCACACCAACACACACATCACTCACCATCACCACCCATCACCATGCCCCCAAAGAAGAATCATAAGTTCCTAGATAGTGAATTGGAAGTCCTGGTAGATGAGATCCTCAGGGTAGAGCCACAGCTGTTTGGTACACTGGTCCAACAGACACCCATGTCGCAGAAAACCAAGATGTGGGAGAGGATTGTCGACAGGGTGAACGCACAATCACCATGTTTGCGCACAAAGGGAGACATCCAGAACAGGTGGTATGACGTGCGCAGGAGGGTCAGGGAGCTGTTGAAGAAGGACTACCTCTTGAGCCAACACACCGGCAGTGGCCCTCCTGCCAAACCAGTATACCTCAGGCCCTGGGAGGAGAAGGTGCGGGCCATCCTACCACCAGTGAGCGTATATGGACTAGAAAACATCCCAGAGCCTGGTGAGTACACAACAAATGTACACAATATTGTGCGACAATACACACACATCACTGTCAAGGGGAGAGTCAAACCATGCACCCTTAGCAAATACACACCAACCAGAACAGAATCATCCCAAAATGTGTATGTCAGTCAGATAAACACAACACATGCCATCTCATAGTGATATGTAACTGTGTCATCACATGTACAAACACAACTACAACTACAGCTAGGCAGTGGCACAAATATAACTAACAAACACATCCAGACATGTAGCCACCACTACAACACCACCTCACAGTGAAGCCCACTGAAAGGAAGGAATCCTGTGTATGCTGGGCAAGTCAGTGTAGCCAATAGCATCATGGGAGTCGTAGTCACAGATATTGCCCACCCTCACAATGCGCACATCAACACCACCATGAACCATGCTCACATCACAGGGAGTGGAAAACAACTGACAAGATGGCTGACACTGGCTACTGCTGTGGGGAGCACAAGGTCCTGCTGGCAACTGTGCACCAACCAACAGCAGGACACCACTGACTGACATCCTGAAAGACAACTTGCACTCCCTGCAACGGAAGCACGTTCCATGGTGGAAAATCTGGCTGGGTGGGAAGGAGGACTGACAGCACTGACCATAGTTACCAGCAGCTCCACTCACACACACCCCTAACACAAACTCCACACAACTCACCTGGGAGAATGCATTGCCTCACACTCTAATCAAATATCCCACAAAGAACCACAACCCTGGGTCATGCAGTGTGAAGCACAGGGACACACATGGGACTTGCAGCAAAACTAACCCCAGGATAACACTGTCAGCCATCTTGTCAGCACAGGCACACAACCCCACAGGGAAGCAGAGTCAAAAGGAAGGAAGCATGGGCATGCTGGGAAGGGGGTGGAGGCAATAGCATGATGGGAGTGGTAGTCACAGCCCAACATCCCCCACCCACATGGCCCAGCAAGCTCACACCCAAGCATGCACACCTCACAGGGAGTCAAAAGCCACTTCAAAGATGGCTGACACTGGTGCTCAGTTGTGGGGAGCACATGGCCCTGCTGGGAACTGGGCACCAACCAACAGCAGGACACCACTGTCAGCCATCTTGCCATTGCTCTCACACTCACACACAGTGAAGTCCACCCAAAAGCAAGTAAGTATGGGCATGCTGGGAAGTGGGGTGGAGGCAATAGCATGATGGGAGTGGTAGTCACAGCCCAACATCCCCCACCCACATGGCCCAGCAAGCTCACACCCAAGCATGCACACCTCACAGGGAGTCAAAAGCCACTTCAAAGATGGCTGACACTGGTGCTCAGTTGTGGGGAGCACATGGCCCTGCTGGGAACTGGGCATCAACCAACAGCAGGACACCACTGTCAGCCATCTTGCCATTGCTCTCACACTCACACACAGTGAAGTCCACCCAAAAGCAAGTAAGTATGGGCATGCTGGGAAGTGGGGTGGAGGCAATAGCATGATGGGAGTGGTAGTCACAGCCCAACATCCCCCACCCACATGGCCCAGCAAGCTCACACCCAAGCATGCACACCTCACAGGGAGTCAAAAGCCACTTCAAAGATGGCTGACACTGGTGCTCAGTTGTGGGGAGCACATGGCCCTGCTGGGAACTGGGCATCAACCAACAGCAGGACACCACTGTCAGCCATCTTGCCATTGCTCTCACACTCACACACAGTGAAGTCCACCCAAAAGCAAGTAAGTATGGGCATGCTGGGAAGTGGGGTGGAGGCAATAGCATGATGGGAGTGGTAGTCACAGCCCAACATCCCCCACCCACATGGCCCAGCAAGCTCACACCCAAGCATGCACACCTCACAGGGAGTCAAAAGCCACTTCAAAGATGGCTGACACTGGTGCTCATTTGTGGGGAGCACATGGCCCTGCTGGGAACTGGGCACCAACCAACAGCAGGACACCACTGTCAGCCATCTTGCCATTGCTCTCACACTCACACACAGTGAAGTCCACCCAAAAGCAAGTAAGTATGGGCATGCTGGGAAGTGGGGTGGAGGCAATAGCATGATGGGAGTGGTAGTCACAGCCCAACATCCCCCACCCACATGGCCCAGCAAGCTCACACCCAAGCATGCACACCTCACAGGGAGTCAAAAGCCACTTCAAAGATGGCTGACACTGGTGCTCAGTTGTGGGGAGCACATGGCCCTGCTGGGAACTGGGCACCAACCAACAGCAGGACACCACTGTCAGCCATCTTGCCATTGCTCTCACACTCACACACAGTGAAGTCCACCCAAAAGCAAGTAAGTATGGGCATGCTGGGAAGTGGGGTGGAGGCAATAGCATGATGGGAGTGGTAGTCACAGATATTGGTCACCCCCACAACTGTCCCATCAACACCACCCTGAACCATGCGCACATCACAGGGAGTGGAAAAGAACTGACAAGATGGCTGACACTGGGTACTGCTGTGGGGAGCACAAGGCCCTGCTGGCAACTGTGCACCAACCAACAGCAGGACACCACTGACTGACATCCTGAAAGACAACTTGCACTCCCTGCAATGGAAGCACGTTCCATGGTGGAATATCTGGCTGGGTGGGAAGGAGGGCCGGATGTCAACCAAATACAACCAATGCAGACCATGTACACACCCCAACATTCATATAGAAATGCCCAAAGTATGCAGGACAATGTGCTACACCAATATCAACCTCTGACTGTGACAACTTAGGACAATGCAATGTACAGGCCCGCATCCAGAGGTACAGTCACAACTGTCAGGTGTGTCAACCATTGATGCCTGCAGAAACATAACATACATTGTGTGTGTCTCCCAAAAACAGGTGATGATGGGGACACAGCAGCAGACGCTGAGGATTCCCCGTCCCAGGCACAAGGGGAAACGGAGCTCACTGGTGTGGAACAGCCTCTGCCCTCCTCGGATGACGAAGACCTACCTGGCACCTCCGGAGCAAGTCATCATGCAGCACCAGCAGGACCACCAGCTGCACCCCCTGCACCCACCCCTCCAACGACTGTCAACACACATACCACCCCTGCCGACATGGACAGACCAAGGAGCACCACCACCACCAGCACAGGGACCCTGGACCAACGTGGGGCTATGGACACCAACACCACCAACAACCCCCAAGGGGGCCCAGGGTCACCTGTGCGTGCCACCTCAGGTACTGCACGTGTCGCCAGGGGTGGTGGGAGGGGTGGGAGACATAGGTCGCTGATCGCAGAGGGGTCTGGACTGCATGATGACCCACAACTGGTACGCATAGCCGATGCGTACCAGTCCAGCACCGGAGACCTCAGCCAGGCAGTGGGGCTCCTCAGGGACATTAAACAGCAGCAGGCTGCCCATCATGCACGCTTGGACTTACACATGTCCCGCGTGGAGTCCAAGTGGGACACACTGCAAGAGATGACGGCGGTGCATAGGGACATATTACAATGCCTCCGCCAGATGAGCAGCAACCAGTCAACACCTCCCTGTGTGCCCACAACATCTGGTGCTGAAACAACTGCAACTGCCACAGGGAGGGAGGATGACTCTGGCGGAGAGTCCCCTGCACCGCAGCAGCCTGCACTTGAGGGTCCCCCCCAAAGAAGAGGGGTCGTCCGAGGAGGGGCAACTGAGAGGCCGATGGCCATGTGCAACCCCCAGGAAGCCAAAACCTGTTCTGGATAATCACCTTTGTGCGCAAACTGTTCACCCTGTTGACTGCAACACAACTCCCCCACATGACATGGGGAGTACAAGTTGGACCAATGTATCAGATGACTGTGGACTTTATTCAGGACATTTCTGCTACCAGGACTTCCAATTCATCTAGGAACTTTGGATTGCAATCAAAATGTACAGCACCCACCATCCTGTGCACTATACACACACATGTATGACAATAAACACACTAATACACCATACCTGCCTCTGTTGTGATTCCAACGTGGTTTCTGTCATGGAGATGATGACCTGCGAAATTACACTGTGCATGCTAACTGCTACAGCAAGTACAACACAGGCATGTGAGTCATGGCAACGTGACACATATGAGGGAGACACACCACCAGGGCTACACAACATATACACACCTAGGCCATCTGACTCATCGCCTACACTGATGTTGCCAGGAAATACGGTGCAATGCACAGACACAACACCTATTCACAGTCTTTGTCAACTAGCCCACTGGTGCAGTAAGCAAATGTCAGTCAGATGTGTGACCACAGACAACGCACATCACAAAGTGAAGCACAGGTTTATTACACATTTGCAACATGTTGTAACCACTACAGATGCAAGGTAATCCCACCTGGCAGCGGGCACACAGTCAACAAGTGTAGAAGGAAGGAAGTCCATGGGTGTGGCGCACATCACCTGTAGGGACACGACAGCTACCACCCTGGAAGTCGGATCACGGTGTCGGGGATCACAGTTGACCAAACGACTCTGAAAGTACCCTGTGAAGGACAGAAATGAAACACAGTCAAAAGCACTGAAGAACAGGACAGAACTGCAATACTCATGCCCAATACATGTCACAAGATACCCACCCAGAACCAAGTTAGCATGTCAACACTGTTGGGGAGTACAGACTACCTGTAAGGACACATCGCTACACGCATACAGTCATGTAGCACATGGACACACTCAAACAGCACCAGAGCACCACCAACACATATCATGCATACTCACATCATTGACATGACATCTCTGGATACTCACATTCAGCTGAAGAAGTTGGTGATGAGCTGTGTGCGGACATCACCATCATCATCATCATCATCACTGGCATCGTGGTCCAGGCCAGGATCCTCCACAGGTGGCGGATGTTGGTCATCGTCATCCAGGATGAGAGGCAACTCCTTCCGCACTGCCAGGTTGTGTAGCATGCAGCAGACGATGACAATCTTGCACACCTTTGCTGGGGCATATGGGAGGGCCCCTCCTGTCTTGTCCAGGCAGCGGAAGCGGCTCTTCAGGAGACCAAATGTCCGCTCAATCACTCTCCTGGTCCGACCATGTGCCTCATTGTAGCGCATCTGGGCTGGTGTCACAGGGTTCCTGAGGGGCGTCAGCAACCACGGCATGTTGGGGTATCCGGAGTCACCTACATACAGACAATTGCACATTAGCTGAGTTGGAAAAGAGTGTGGAACACTACATTGCAGAACACACACAATGGTACAAAGTCAGTACACACCAACAAGCCAGGCACGCTGGTTCCGCATCTGTGACATCATCCTCGGGATGCGACTACTCCTCATCACGTAGGCATCGTGTGCAGAACCGGGGAAACGGGCACAGACGTGTGAGATGCTCATATCTGCAAGACATACCACCAGTGCATTGACCGAGTGGTAGTGTTTGCGGTTCCTGTATGCCTGCTCTTGGGCCTGTGGTGGTACCAAAGCAACATGTGTCCCATCAATGGAGCCAATGACATGCGGCATCCTCCCCAGGGCATAGAAGTCACTCTTCACGTCAGTGAGTTGTTGGAGTCTAGGGAAATAGATGTACTGGTTCAGGTATATCAACATAGCCTCCAAAACATCGCGGAGCACACGGCTGAACATGGTCTGTGACATCCCACCAGCAGTCGCCACAGTGTGTTGAAAGGTACCGGTGGCAAAGAAGTGTAGGGCTGCCATCACCTTCACCTTGGGGGTCAGCGCTGTAGGGTATGTCCGGCCAGCTTGCAAATGTGGGGCCAACCGCACCGTCAATACCTCAATCAGCGGCCTGGTGAAGCGGTACCGTCGGATGCAGTCCCGTTCCACCATGGTTGCAAGGTCAGGGAATGGTCTATGGACAGCTGGTGCCCTGCAGTGCATAGGTGAAGAAAGAAAGATTGTCAGTCACCCCACATATGTGGCATTGACCATACTCAATATCACATGATACATCATTATGAGGCACAAGTACATGATGTGTGCAGTTCCGTAAGGACATGTATGGCACATACATGGCCAACATCTAACATCACAGTTCAACAAGTGGCATCAACAAGTCCCAGGTTGTGCCATGGGATATCATGAGGCCGTGTCACAGTTCCCATCTCCTGCTGCCACGTTCCAAACACACCCCACAGTGACATGTGAGGACAGATGTGCCCCAGGCATCACAGCTCAACGACAGGTAGATTCCCAGGGACCCTGTATTGCCACATGGACACTGGCATGACATGGTGTATCATGAATACACCACAGCAAAACAACCATGACCCCCACAGGTAGTGGTCCCTGTTGCCTCGGCAGGACAGACATGGACGTCTGTGACACACACACGCACAACATCAAAGTCCATGCACAAACAACGTGGATGTGGAGACTGTCTCCCATTGTGCACATGGAATCAGAGACATTGTAAACACAACATGCACACAGACTGTGGAGGACCATCACTATTGTGGCAATGGGTCACCCTGGGACGTACATACCGTCCCACATGGGACTCAGGGGGTATGTGACATGACATACACATACACCACCGTGAAATGTGACCATGCCACATGCTCAGAAATGAACAGTTGCACATCACAGTGGTCATGTACACGAAACACCAAGGATTCTGTCCCCATGAACACATGCACAGCCTGGGAGTGGCTGCCCCCAAGTGACACCCACAGAACAACATGTTCACCCCCATACACGGAATAGGTAATGCAGCCTTACATGCCTTAGGATACAGTGTGGACAGGCTGTGGTGTTGTAGGTGTGCCCCTCACTCCCTGGGAAGTATATGTGGCTGGCATATGTTCACCTGTGACAGGCATGGTGACATATGCCAGCGACTTGTACATGGACGCGTTGGACAGCAATGGACCGATCGGTGCGCACACATTGGCCATTGCATTCAATGTGAGCGGGTATGTGTTGTATTCGCAATACGCGTTGGACAGCAATGGACTGATCGGTGCGCACACATTGGCCATTGCATTCAATGTGAGCGGGTACGCGTTGTATTCGCAATACGCGTTGGACAGCAATGGACCGATCGGTGCGCACACATTGGCCATTGCATTCAATGTGAGAGGGTACGCGTTGTATTCGCAATACGTGTTGGACAGCAATGGACTGATCGGTGCGCACACATTGGCCATTGCATTCAATGTGAGCGGGTACGCGTTGTATCCGCAATACGCGTTGAACAGCAATGGACCGATCGGTGTGCCCGGCCGGCCCATTGCATTCAATGTGAGCGGGTACGCGTTGTATCCGCAATACGCGTTGAACAGCAATGGACCGATCGGTGTGCCCGGCCGGCCCATTGCATTCAATGTGAGCGGGTACGCGTTGTATCCGCAATACGCGTTGAACAGCAATGGACCGATCGGTGTGCCCGGCCGGCCCATTGCATTCAATGTGAGCGGGTACGCGTTGTATCCCAGTACGCGTTGAACAGCAATGGACCGATCGGTGTGCCCGGCCGGCCCATTGCATTCAATGTGGCGCGGTACGCGTTGTATCCGAGTACGCGTTGAACAGCAATGGACCGATCGGTGTGCCCGGCCGGCCCATTGCATTCAATGTGAGCGGGTACGCGTTGTATCCCGGGTACGCGTTGAACAGCAATGGACCGATCGGTGTGCCCGGCCGGCCCATTGCATTCAATGTGTGCGGGTACGCGTTGTATCCCGGGTACGCGTTGAACAGCAATGGACCGATCGGTGTGCCCGGCCAGCCCATTGCATTCAATGTGTGCGGGTATGCGTTGTATCCCGGGTACGCGTTGAACAGCAATGGACCGATCGGTGCACACCCATTGGCTATGGCCTGGACTGGCAACGGATGCGTTTTCAAATCTTGAACGAGTCTGATGCTGGAAATTCAGTTGGTCACCCACAACAATGTTGCAAATTCATGGGTGTCATGAAGTTGAACTTTTGAAGGATGCTGTGGGCGTGTGTAAGTGGTGCAATTCCATGGATTGGCCAGATTCAGAAGATGCAAACGACTTGGACCTATCACTTTGGACACATGGGACAGTATCTGCCTCTGCAGCACACATATAATGCTGGCTGTTCCCCTGAGAGCTCACTTGCCTGCACTACATGCTCCAGGACGACATCTGCCACCACCACTGCTGCTGTATCTGCACCCTCTGGACCCTGCAATGGCACGTACTGTGGAGAGAGCCCCAGCCTTCAGCACTGAGGAGAACCAGGCCCTGCTGGACAGCCTCCTTCCACAGTACAGCAAGCTGTATGGGAAAGCAGGGGAGCAGGTGAGTGTGCTGTCCACTGCCTTACTAAATGTGCATGTTGTCTGACTAGCAAGGCTAACAGTCTGCACGCCACTGGCTAGCAGGCTCACTGAGTAGTTGTCACCCCCCATAGTGTGTAGTTACATGCACTGAACAGGTATAGTGCAGTGACAGTGCATTTAAACAAGGTTTTACTTCCCAGGCAATGATACCATGTAGTAACTGCTGGCATACTGTCCATAGCCATCGTTGCACTGCCTGTGTACATCATGTGCCCCTGTGATTGAGACATGTATATCCAACTGTGTAATGCACGGATATGTTGCATGTGTAGTAATGGCATTCTCACTTTGTCATCCTCACAGGTTGATGCCCACCAGAAGCAGAAGATATGGCTGACCATCGTCCGGGCAGTGAGATCCGTGGGGGACTACAAGCGCCGGATCCGCAACTGCCAGAAGAGGTGGCAGGACCTTCGGGGCTGGACCCGGAGGATCGCACGGGTCCAGCTGAAGCTGTCGCCTCCTCGCAGGAGGAGCGGACACCGGACCCTGACCCCCCACATGCTCAGGATCCTGGCGGTGGTCTTCCCTGATCTGGATGGGCAGCTGAAGGCCAGAGAGCAGCAAGGAGGGGGTGAGTCCATGACTGCATTGTGAACTTTGTCTGCCATGCTATGTGCCCTCCTCTGGCCTGGTTAAACTTCCACAGTACATCAGTCATGTGGTCCAGGACCCATGTCCCTCGATTGTGCACTGCCCACTCCTCATCTGATACCCAGGTGTGGCCCTTGCAGTCAGGGAATTGTGTCACTTGGGTACTGTGTCCTTGCAGTTTGCTTGACTCAAGGTGGGGGACAGCATCTGTTCCCCTAACTCTGTGGTGGGCATCATGGGTGGGTCCATTGCTTACACAATGCCTGTGTTCTGACATGTAATCTGCGTGTTACTTTGATATGTGGTCCAATTGCTGAGCTGATCCACCACATGTGCCTGGGGTATCTGGCACACACCCATGCTGCGGGTGGGAACAATGTTTGGGCCCCAGGAGTGTGTATATTACGTGTGTCACACATACTTAGCCAGCTGCCTACTGTCCAGGGCTCATCCCTCATTCATGTGGGGCAGGACAGTCATGCCTACTCCAGGCCATACAATACACTCTGTACTCCCACTCCCGTGTATCAGCTGACATGTTATGCTCAGTGATATGTCCCCTCAGGTGTCTGCCTCTGTGTCAGTGTGCTGTGGCTTCGTTGTCAGGACTGCTGGGGTGTTTCTCGGTTGGGGCTCAGCATGCCAGCGGAGATGTGACCATAGGAGACGATACTTGTGTGACACATAGGTGTTTGATCACCTGACCGTGCAGACTGGGGTATGCAAATGTGAAGTTCAGGCAGCTGTTTCCCATTCACAGCAGATTGTGAGGTGCTCAGGTTCAGAGGGTTGTGTTACAGGTCTCCCATATGTCCAATCGGTATGACCTGGACAGATAAGGGTTCAGATGATGTGGTGTGTGGGGGATGTACATGTGCACTTGTTCAGCTCCAGGACTTGCATTCCCCATGACCTACTATTGTGACACAGTGCAGACTGTTGTTGTCTGGCTGCCCTGCCCATGTGACTGGAGACAGTGATGTATGACTTAGCAGGCATGCCTGTGCCATGGCATGTAACTTCCTATGAGTGATCCTGCAGGGGAGTGACATGTGCTACATGCACACCATTGTGGAAATGGCTATCAGGACATGGGTGCATCATGGTGTCTGTCGCTGGTATGCATCACATGCATTTCATATTTGACACTGGGCATCCCTTTCATCCGGACACCTGTACTGACTCAGTGGCAAGAGTTGTGATGTGTGCATGTTCACATGCTTCACCGTGTTTTCTGCACTGTCCAACTACTGTGTAGGTGGTGCATGTGTCCACACTGGGGTATTGCCATCCAACAGACACCAGACAGATGGGTGCAAGGCCAGGAGGGATGTGAGTGCCATGGTTGACCATCAGACTGACAATTGGTTTCTCCTATTCTGTTTGGGCACTTTTGGCAATGTTCAACTAAGGATGCCAGGGCTTGTTCTGTAATGTGCTGTACTTACTGTGGTGTGTGCGTTCGGTGCAGGTGACTGATGTCTGTCTGTTTCCCTATTGTTTGCAGATACATCCAAGGCCACAGGAGGGGACAGCTCCACGGACCAGGAGGAGCCGCAGAGCCAGACTGGGTCAGCAGCCGAGGAGTGGTCGGAGGGACCCAGTGGCACGGAGGGTGAGGGGAGCCACACCGAGGAGTCCTCAGCACCATCCACCTCAGCTGAGGACCACAGCAGCTCGGAGGATGACTCCCTTGTGGATGCGGGTGTCAGCAGCCACCACACCCCAGCTAGTGTTGCTGTCCCCGCCACCACCACCACCACCGCCCTCCCATCGGCTCCCATTCCCGAGGTCCGTGGAGGCTCCCATGTTCGGGAGCGTGTCTCCTTTGGGCCAGGCACCGCACCCCCTGCCCCTGTGTCCCCTGCTGCCCTGAGTGAGGAGTCTGTGTACCTCCTTCGCCAGCTCCATGTAGGGCAGACAGCGATGCTGAGTGTCCTCCATGCACACACCACTCTGTTGACTCAGCTGGTGTCGTTCATGGAGGGCATCTCATCGGGCATGTCTGCCCTACAGAGGGGCAATAGGTCCATGGACTCCTCCCTGACGGCAGCAGTGTCCCTCCTCCAACAGTCCCTCACCCCTCCTGCCTCTGCCCCATCCACACTCCCCAGCACCTTACCTGTCCCAAGCACACATGCACCAGCACAGGCACACACCAGCACAGACACGAGCAGCACACAGACACACACACCACAAACAAGACGTACACGCACGCACAGTCAGGGGACTGAAACCACACTCACAGGGGATGGGGCCCAGGCACACACACACGCATCCACGAGCACTGCGCAGTCCTCAGTTGCCTCTCCCTCCAAAGCCCCCTCCCTTGCTTCACCTGCAACCCCAAAGACACAGCGGCTCTTCCTCAGTGACCTCGGCCTCTTCCCCTCCGATCCAGCTGATCCAGCATTCAGGGGGAAGAGGAAGCCCACCCACACGGAGCGGAGTGCCCCTCGCCCCCGGACACCCTCCCCCAGGCGCAGACCGACTGACGCCCCCATCCGCAAGTCCCCCCGGACCCGGAAGAGCAAGACCCCGCCGCAGCCCTGCAGCTCAGGCACCAAGTCTCCTTCCTCCATCCCTCAGGCCCCCACTCCACAGGTGCCCCCACCACACCCTGCCCCAGGTTCCCCCACCCACAGATACACCATCCCCAAAAAGATCAGGCCTTCTCCCCCTGCCACTTGCTCTTCCGGCCCCACCCCCCGCTGCGCTTGTCTGTGCCACTGATGTGGAGACGGTGTCCTCCCCCTCTGTCCTGCCCACCTTACCTGATCCCCATTCTCCTCCCCTGGAGGTAGGCACTGCAGTGGAGTCCACTACCACCCTGTCTGACTTGGGCACTGCAGTGGGGAACCTGTCCACTCCATCTGCACGGTCCACTGCAGTCGTGCCGGCACCCACACCATCTGAGTCATGCCCCCAGTTGTGCCGGCACACACCATGTCAGACACCTCCACTGCAGTTGTCAGTGGCTCTCCAGCACCCACCACCCCTTCCCTGCCTCCTTCTGGTGAGCCCTGATCCTGTCCCTGCGGTGCCTGGCCTGCCCCCCGTATACCCCTCCGAGGGGATTGTGCCTGGTTTTTATCAGTGCAGGCATGCGTAGGGTGACATCTGCCACTGTCACCCTGTTTTGACTTTCAGGATGGACTGGCCATTGGCCTTTGTTTCTTTTTTACTGGACTTCAACTTTTGAACCCACATATGCTGAATAAAGCAACTTTCTGTTCTCTAGTGCTTTTGCTTCTGATGTACATGATGTTGATGATGCTAACCATGCCCTTGCTGCAGTGATGGTGATATTTGGTCTCATGAAAATGAAGTGTTACTGTTCAGGAACCCATGTGGTCCAGGGGGAATGTGTCCTATCCTGTGGTGTATCCATGTCATCCTTAGCAGCATCTGAGGGTGTCATGTTTTCAATATTTGGCAATGGGATTTCCTACTTACATTAGCAATGTCACATCTGTGGCTTCCACCCCTGCACATCTGTTGTGCTTGCCATTGTTCAATTAGTCTACTTCCCTGACCGTGTGGCCATCTCCACTGGACATGCAGGTTTGGGCATCAATGGGGAAGGACTCATCTGTGTTGTCAGTGCAACTTGCTATACATGTGTGTTGGATCTGTGCTGATGATTTCGTTGACACTCCCATGACCAGGCTGATGTGACGGGAGCCTTCATTTGGTGCAAATTGTTGACTGTCTGACCAAGTGTTCTGCTGACATGATGGAGCCCTACTGAGGCAACATACGGCACAGCTTTCCTCACACAGGAGTGGAGTCCCCTCATGGCAGTGTGTACTCCTGTGACATCGCCTGCGCCCAAGGTGTGTGTTGTATGAGCATGTCTGTGTGTTCACTTCCATTTTGCTGTGCATGCTGGGATCTCTAGTGGTGTTCCTGTTTGTGATGCTTGCTGAGTTGACCTATGTTCCCCCAAAGTCTTCTCCCTGGGTTCTCTGTGATGTGGGTGCATGGCACATTACTGGTCATCAGGGTGTCACCCATAGGTGTGTTTGCTGTCAGGGCTGAGTTTGTGGGCAGACGCAGATGGGTCACAGTCAGGATTCCCCTTGGCACTTGTTGTTTACACCTGTCATGTGATTTCCAGTTTGTGTTAGCTTTCAGTGATTGTGACACGTTGTGTGTGTGACTGCTGGCACTCCTCAGGGTCAGGGCTGCAATGTTGGTAGTTGTCTATGTGTGTTCTTTGTGGGTGACCTTGGCTTCTTCATTGGTGTGGGACTGTGGCTGGGATCCCATTGGTTGGTGTGGTATTGCTGTCATGTCCATGTACAGCGTAGTGTGCAGTGTGTCAGACACTCAGGAGTCTTGTTGAGTGGCCATGTGTGATGTGTTTCTGCACCTTGGTTCCCACCACCACCCATGGGATTGTCATGGGTGCATGTGCAATGTCACCAGTGCATGTGAGCTTCACTGCTGCACATTGTTGGAGGTCGAGGTGTGTGGTGTTGAGTGTGTGCAGATGAGAGTTGTTGCACGGCTAGACCCCTGCCTCCATGTTGGCCTTGGCTTACTGGCCGTGCTGATTGATTTGTGCTTGGGTAGGTGTGATGGTAGTTTGTTGCTCAGGACACATGACTGTGGTTCACAGTGTGAACGACATCTAGCTTTGTCATCACAGTGGGATTGTAATGCAGCCCAGGGTCACCACATTGTGGGGACCCTGGGGGTAGTGCTGTGGTGTCTCTGTGTCTTGCTGTGTCAGTTGCTGTTCCTACATGCTTGTGTGACATGTGTGATTTGTGCTCCCTCTCATCTAACAATGCCTGATTGTCCACATAGGGTATTTGAATCCATGAGTTACCTTTGTGTGGCACTGTATGCACATCTGTGTAATTGGTATTCAGGCCTCATCATGTGTTGTGTGGTTGCCTGGGGACACTGGCACCCCCCCCTCACCTGTTGTATTTGATGTGCAGTGTGGGTCTGCCTGTTTGTGTTTGTGCATCTGCACCACTGCATTGGCATATCTTTAGTGTGCCATTGGCTGTATGTTGTTTGGTGGGTTTCCCCTGCTGTCCCTGGGACTCCTAGGTCATCAGTCAGCACAATGATCATTGTTTGTGTGTCCCATTGCTGCCATGGTATGGTATCTGTTCACCTCACATCTACAGTCTCCACAGGGTATCTGCATTTGTGTGCCCATTGGTGCAAATATGTGGGTCTGCATTATCATGGTCACTTCTGTCATTGTGTCATTGATGATTGTTGACTGTGTCAGCCCCCATGGGTGATGTTTGTCTGCACATGGCCAAAGGTATGTCTTATTTGCACTGCAGTGTTTGCCTCCCCCAATCTATGTTGCTATGGGACACAAGCACTACTTTGCCACTGATGTGTTTGTTGTTCTGTGACCAGGAATCATCCATGCAGTTTGGCAGTTGCAGATTTTCAATGTCAACACTTACATTTTGGTCACTGTGATGATGGGGGTTTGGACCCCATTGCCACAATTTTCAAGATGTGCTTCAGCTATGGGCCCCACACTTACCTTTTGGTCACTGTGATGATGGGGGTTTGGACCCCATTGCCACAATGTTCAAGATGTGCTTCAGCTATGGGCCCCACACTTACATTTTGGTCACTGTGATGATGGGGGTTTGAACCCCATTGCCACAATGTTCAAGATGTGCTTCAGCTATGGGCCCCACACTTACATTTTGGTCACTGTGATGATGGGGGTTTGAACCCCATTGCCACAATGTTCAAGATGTGCTTCAGCTATGGACCCCACACTTACATTTTGGTCACTGTGATGATGGGGGTTTGAACCCCATTGCCACAATGTTCAAGATGTGCTTCAGCTATGGACCCCACACTTACATTTTGGTCACTGTGATGATGGGGGTTGGACCCCATTGCCACAGTGGTCATGGTCTGCTTGCATTGTGGGGGCCACACACATTTATGTGTGGCACATGTGATAGGGGGTCACATTGTATGTTCGAAGTCATGTTCAGTGTTGTAGGCATTTGACACAGTCTACACACGCTTGTCATGGTGTTGGGGGGGATGTCTTTATGTTGCATTGTTTATGTTGGTGTGTGCTTGTTGTGTCATGTATTAGCCATCCTGTGAGTGGGGGTGTTGTTGGTGGTAGGCATCCAGCCCCCCATGGGTAGAGGTGGTAGTAGTGACAGGCATCCAGCCCCCCATGGGTAGAGGTGGTAGTAGTGGTAGGCATCTGGCACCCCCTGGGTAGGGGATGTAGTGGTGGTAAGCATCCAGCCCCCCATGGGTAGGGGTGGTAGTTGTGACAGGCATCCATCCCCCCATGGGTAGAGGTGGTAGTAGTGACAGGCATCCAGCCCCCCATGGGTAGAGGTGGTAGTAGTGGTAGGCATCTGGTACCCCCTGGGTAGGGGTGGTAGTGGTGGTAGGCATCCAGCCCCCCATGGGTAGAGGTGGTAGTAGTGACAGGCATCCAGCCCCCATGGGTAGAGGTGGTAGTAGTGGTAGGCATCTGGCACCCCTGGGTAGGGGTGGTAGTGGTGGTAGGCATCCAGCCCCCATGGGTAGGGGTGGTAGTTGTGACAGGCATCCAGCCCCCCATGGGTAGAGGTGGTAGTAGTGGCAGGCATCTGGCACCCCCTGGGTAAGGGTGGTAGTAGTGGTAGGCATCTGGCACCCCCTGGGTAGGGGTGGTAGTAGTGGCAGGCATCTGGCACACCCTGGGTAGAGGTGGTAGTAGTGGTAGGCATCTGGCACCCCCTGGGTAGAGGTGGTAGTAGTGACAGGCATCCAGCCCCCCATGGGTAGAGGTGGTAGTAGTGGTAGGCATCTGGCACCCCCTGGGTAGAGGTGGTAGTAGTGACAGGCATCCAGCCCCCCATGGGTAGAGATGGTAGTAGTGGTAGGCATCTGGCACCCCCTGGGTAGGGGTGGTAGTGGTGGTAGGCATCCAGCCCCCCATGGGTAGAGGTGGTAGTAGTGGTAGGCATCTGGCACCCCCTGGGTAGGGGTGGTAGTAGTGGTAGGCATCTGGCACACCCTGGGTAGAGGTGGTAGTAGTGGTAGGCATCTGGCACCCCTGGGTAGAGGTGGTAGTAGTGACAGGCATCCAGCCTCCCATGGGTAGAGGTGGTAGTAGTGGTAGGCATCTGGCACCCCTGGGTAGGGGTGGTAGTGGTGGTAGGCAACCAGCCCCCCATGGGTAGAGGTGGTAGTAGTGGTAGGCATCTGGCACCCCTGGGTAAGGGTGGTAGTAGTGGTAGGCATCTGGCACCCCTGGGTAGGGGTGGTAGTAGTGGTAGGCATCTGGCACACCCTGGGTAGAGGTGGTAGTAGTGGTAGGCATCTGGCACCCCCTGGGTAGGGGTGGTAGTGGTGGTAGGCATCCAGCCCCCCATGGGTAGGGGTGGTAGTTGTGACAGGCATCCAGCCCCCCAAGGGTAGAGGTGGTAGTAGTGGTAGGCATCTGGCACCCCTGGGTAAGGGTGGTAGTAGTGGTAGGCATCTGGCACCCCTGGGTAGGGGTGGTAGTAGTGGTAGGCATCTGGCACACCCTGGGTAGAGGTGGTAGTAGTGGTAGGCATCTGGCACCCCCTGGGTAGGGGTGGTAGTGGTGGTAGGCATCCAGCCCCCCATGGGTAGGGGTGGTAGTTGTGTCAGGCATCCAGCCCCCCATGGGTAGAGGTGGAAGTAGTGGTAGGCATCTGGCACCCCCTGGGTAGGGGTGGTAGTGGTGGTAGGCATCCAGCCCCCCATGGGTAGGGGTGGTAGTTGTGACAGGCATCCAGCCCCCCAAGGGTAGAGGTGGTAGTAGTGGTAGGCATCTGGCACCCCCTGGGTAAGGGTGGTAGTAGTGATAGGCATCTGGCACCCCCTGGGTAGGCATCTGGCACACCCTGGGTAGAGGTGGTAGTAGTGGTAGGCATCTGGCACCCCCTGGGTAGAGGTGGTAGTAGTGGTAGGCATCTGGCACCCCCTGGGTTGGGGTGGTAGTTGTGACAGGCATCCAGCCCCCCATGGGTAGAGGTGGTAGTAGTGGTAGGCATCTGGCACCCCCTGGGTAGGGGTGGTAGTAGTGGTAGGCATCTGGCACACCCTGGGTAGAGGTGGTAGTAGTGGTAGGCATCTGGCACCCCCTGGGTAGAGGTGGTAGTGGTGACAGGCATCCAGCCCCCCATGGGTAGAGGTGGTAGTAGTGGTAGGCATCTGGCACCCCCTGGGTAGAGGTGGTAGTAGTGACAGGCATCCAGCCCCCATGGGTAGAGGTGGTAGTAGTGGTAGGCATCTGGCACCCCTGGGTAGGGGTGGTAGTGGTGGTAGGCATCCAGCCCCCATGGGTAGAGGTGGTAGTAGTGGTAGGCATCTGGCACCCCCTGGGTTGGGGTGGTAGTTGTGACAGGCATCCAGCCCCCCATGGGTAGAGGTGGTAGTAGTGGTAGGCATCTGGCTCCCCTGGGTAAGGGTGGTAGTAGTGGTAGGCATCTGGCACCCCTGGGTAGGGGTGGTAGTAGTGGTAGGCATCTGGCACACCCTGGGTAGAGGTGGTAGTAGTGGTAGGCATCTGGCACCCCCTGGGTAAGGGTGGTAGTAGTGGTAGGCATCTGGCACCCCCTGGGTAGGGGTGGTAGTGGTGGTAGGCATCTGGCACCCCCTGGGTAGAGGTGGTAGTAGTGGTAGGCATCTGGCACCCCCTGGGTAGAGGTGGTAGTAGTGGTAGGCATCTGGCACCCCCTGGGTAAGGGTGGTAGTAGTGGTAGGCATCTGGCACCCCCTGGGTAGGGGTGGTAGTGGTGGTAGGCATCCAGCCCCCCATGGGTAGGGGTGGTAGTTGTGACAGGCATCCAGCCCCCCATGGGTAGAGGTGGTAGTAGTGGTAGGCATCTGTCACCCCCTGGGTAAGGGTGGTAGTAGTGGTAGGCATCTGGCACCCCCTGGGTAGGGGTGGTAGTAGTGGTAGGCATCTAGGCCCCTATGTGTATATGTGGCATTGCTGATGGCCATCCCGCCCCTATGGTGCTGCTGTTGCTGGTGTAAGTAATTTCTGCATCCCTCTGTGTGTGTGTGATATGTCGGGTACGTGTAGTTTGTTTTTGTGGTTGGTGTCTGACTTACCTTCTGCGCCGTACGCGTCCGTGCCTGTTCCGGTAGTAGATGTAGAATATTGGTAGGATCGGCACGATGGGATTCATGGTTGGTTCGTCTCGTTCGTCTTTCTCTTTGCTTCGCCTCGTCCTCGTCGCTGGCGTGTTCGTCTCGTAGCCGTGGATCGTGTTGTGGCGCGAATCGGAGCTTATGTGCGCCTCTCCCGGATGCTTTGACGTGCCGTGCGTAGTGACGGGTTCGGCGCGTACGGAAAGCGCATCGGACTTGTCCGGCCGGACGGGGCTGCATTTTGGCTTCCGTGCGACTCGATTTTGCGTTTCCGGATCCGCCTCGGTCGGAAAACAGGACCTGCATTGGGTGAGTACGACTGGGTCGGAATGTATGCAGTTGTGCGCATCGTACTTGCTCGTTCGGAATAATGTGCGGATCGGTCGGGAAACAGGCATTCGCCTGGCTTTTTTCCCGGCCGAATAGTGTTAGGTGCGCCTCCGACCGAGATCGGAATCGGCCCCTTAATTGTGGCAGAATCAATATTTATGATGCATGGTTCATTTGATGACAGGCATCACATTTCAGGACTATGAGGAAGATATAAAAACTGTGCTTTTTGTAATCCTGTAAGGCTTTAGGAATCTATTGGTGTAATGGATGGTGCGATCAGACTTCCTTTGCCTTGAGTGGCTAGCTCATAGAACACACTGAACATGAAATTAGTCATAATTGTAGCAATTATTTTCTAAAAAATGAAAACTAAGTTTAGACTCTGTCATGCAGGAGCATAATGCATGCCAAGACTTAACCTGCCTAGCTGTATTCTTCTAGATCTCCCAAGTGTAGGGGTGCAAGACGTGTATACGTTTTGTATGGGTTAGAGGTACCCAGAATGTGCTGATTTATTTTTTGCCTTTTCTTCAGTATTTGATAATGCCATCCAAACTTGCCTGCACAGTAACATATCCCTGCCAAAACGTAATCCCAATCTGTGTTTCTCAGGAATTCTTGAGTGAAGGGGTACCAGACATGTATGGGTTTTTATAGGTTCCTGGTGCTCACAGGAAATAAACTGGGTGCAGTATATTTTAGATATTCTGAAAGCAACTGAAAGCAAAATGAAGTTTTAGGGTGCCTCTCATTAGGTCCCAGGTATGACCCCTAGACTGTATAGAAATGTACCTCAAATGTGTTTTACCATGTGCACCTATGAAGCTTTCTTTCTGTCTGTGGGTTGCGGAGCTCCCTCGCCCAAATTCACTGTCTAGCAGAAAGCACTACTATGACATTTGTAATATTTTTTGCATTTTTTTCCAAACTTAAAATTACCTCCAGTCTACTCTCACAGGAAAAGATCACTGCCAAGACTTTACCCCAAATATCCTTGCGTACTGTGGGCTTTTGAACAAACTACAACACTATAGAGGTCTGCAACACAAATGTGTGTGCTCCAGCAAGGATCTGGATGCTTTTTGAATATTACTTTAGCCTATGAAAATATCCTGGCTCCTTGCTGGGGCACAGATCTTTTTGTTTGTTTTCCAGCAAGGAGACAGGCAATTACTGGAGTTTTTCTTAGTTTTCTTATATATCCCTCATCCACCAGGGTTGCTCCTTGGTGGCATGCTTCATCATAGGGTTCCTTCCGCTCCGCTACAGAACAGGACATTCTGCGACCTACGGATTACATGGGAAGTTCCTCTTATCGCTCCCTTTTTTCTGAGTTGGAATTTTTCTTGGCCTAAAAAAAGCATTCAAACAGCATCCGGCTGCTTTATCGGGGCACAGGTGTGTGTGTGTCTGTCTGTCTGTGTGTATGTCTGTCTTTGTGTGTCTGTCTGTGTGTGTCTGCTCGCCCAGTAATGAGCCAGATGCTCTTTAGATGATTTTTTAGGCTGAAGAAAATCCAAACAGGCTAAGAAAAATTAATTCAGCATCAGGCTTCTTGCCGGGTCACAGACGTGTGTTCCACATCAGGCATGATCTCTTGGTGAAGACTTGGGGATCTTTGCGGTTTACCAGGATGCAACCTTTCCACAGTCTTTCCACCGTCCTTTAGCAGGCAGATAAGAATTCTTTCAGTAAAGAGCAGGCCAACTTCATTCTTCTTCTATCATTTTCAGCCATCTTCCAAAAATCCAGTTGCAGCAGTTTTACAAATGGAAAATAGCTGCCAGAAGTGAAAGACATTTTTCATTATTAAATGTTTTGTTCACATATATATTAACATTAACATGTCACATGCAAGTGTATTTTTGTGCATATTTTGCAGGACTAAACTGACTCTAGTTAATGTAGGCCTGCATTTCTGGGTTGAATCCATCATCGTTCTTTAGCTCACTTCGCCACCCCAGTTCAGACCCAGCTATATGCAAATCAGTCTTGACCCTGTGCCTCATGGGAACAGTGCAGCCCGAACTGCCAAGACAGGTCCTCCCTGGACCGGAAACAAGCATCCTGGGATCGGTTTCAGGGCATCACCCCTCATCAGCCAGGCTAGCTTGAATCCAGTGGCACAGTGAGCCCGTGACCCACGTCTGGGCATACCCGGCACACTTAGGGCGAGAAAGCAAAAGACACACAGATGATGGACAGAATGCAGAGCAAATCAAACATTCACACCCAGTCAAGAGATCTGGGTTAAATCCATCGTTCTTTTGCTCACCTGATGAGGGGTGATGCCCCGAGACCGGCCCCAGGATTCTTATTTCCGGGCTAGGGGACCAACTGTTTGGTTGGCCCGAGAGGGCCAGCCAAGCTGTCATGAGCACTTAAGGAGTGTAAACCACTCCTCTCCCTGACCTGGCCAGCGCCGCCCCGCGAGCTACTGACTCAATAGGAAAAATAATATGATAATAATGACACGTTATCATTTTATTTTTCCTTTTGAGCAGTGGGGCGACTCTCCTCCACCTTAGCTGAGGAGCCGCCACGGAAAGGAGTTCCATTTAAGATGCTAACAACACTTGTCTGAAACTCTGCCAAGCCCGTGGGCTGCAGTAAGGTCTGTGCAGGAGTAATATGTTGTGCTTTATTTTAGAGTATAAAGGTTGCTTTGAAAGGTCAAACTCTGTGTGAAATCCCTCAGTTTTCATTTAATATTACTGTAATTTCAGTTGTTCTGTGGCCAGCGGCTCTTGGATTTTCCTGTCAATCCGGGAAAGAAGCAGCAATGCTTGCAGCTGGGACAAGGGCCCATGAAAGCAGAGTGTATCTATAGAACAAATGTGTGAAATGCAAAAGTGCGTAAGCGCAGATCTGTCTTATCTTTCCAAGGCTGATAAAAAGGTGCTCCATTTAGGTTGCTGTTAAGAGTAGTACAAGCAACAGAGAGGGAGGGGGCTGGGTAGGACAGTCCAAGCTGCAATAACATAGAATGAGCAAGCACCAACAAACACATAGGCAAACTACAACAACAGTGGGAGCAAACGGCAACCACAACAGTGGCAAGCAGCAACAAAGAAGCATGCAAAGGGCAAAGGGAAAAACAAAACAAACAAAAAATGTTTGTGCAAGCAACAATTGCAAAAAACTTTGAGGCTAGTTGCAAGGGCAACGAGAATATTTTAGGTACAATATACACATAAAGCAACAAGTAATGTTCACACTACAATGCGGTCTCCCACCCGCAATGGTGCAAACAAAAAACACAACATGCTTTTGCAGTAAAACATTTTTATTCATGGCCAACGGGGGTATAGGGTAAACTAAATGAGGGAGGTATGGGGGAGGCGGGAGAGAGTACCAGACGGGGGAGTGGAAGGTGGGGGGTCAGGTAGAAGACATAGTACCTCAATCACAGCATGAGCAGTGGATGGGCACGGATTAACTTGAATCAATCTGCTTGGTCCCTGCTCCACAAGTCTCTGTGGTCAGACTTTTACTATCGGACGTACAGGAGACACTCCGTTGACCCATCGGATGAATTACTTAATTACAATACAACTAATCAACAGAGAACATCCTGCCTTGAGAAAGCCCTGGCCTGCTGGCCTCTGGGCGAAACACGTGTCAGCTGTTTCGTATTTTTGCACGTCTTCAAATAAAGAAGTAAAAAACCACTGCAAACGAGTACTTAACTTTCTCTGTACACACAACGGACAAAACGAAAACTAGGGATGTACTAACCCTATAAATCTATATGAACAAAAAGAGCACATCCCAATCACACATGCTTATACCTACTTTGGAATAGGTGGTCTCTGGGTAAAACCACCGTTTTGGTATGTGCCACAACCTAAATTGGGTCCTGACAAATTGTGTGTGAATCCTGGTAACACCCACCAACAACAAGGACTAACTATTTCTTTACCTCCCGTGTTTCTCCTTCACCTTCTCCATGCTACTGCACTCCCCTGTGCTACTGCCCCCCCTCATCCATCACTGCTTGCACTGGCAGCTAAGCTGCTTATTTTGTAAAGCACTCCACAAGTGTGTGTGTTCTCCAACTGACTCACTTGTGTGCTTCTCTCCCCTCTTCAGTGCATGTTGCTGTCTTGCCATGATCTTTTTTTAAATACATTTTTTTACCTCTATTTAACTTGTTACTTTCATCTTTTCTGCTCACTCCATTGCTTGTTTCGGAAAGTACTGCTGCAGAGAAAAGTCGACTTTAACTTTTTCTGCTTTCAGTCACAGGTGGGACCCACCTCTTCCGCTTCTGTGTTTGCACCATGAGTAGAACCTCTTTTCCCTACTGGACACTTCTTCTGCAACACTGGCCATGTTGCGGTCAGGCGCAGAGAGTAATGATTCCTTTTCCCCACTTTGCTAACAGAGTTGAATTAAATGTTTCCCCAGTCCCTATCATGGCAGCCGAGAGGATGGACCATTTGTCTGTTTAGCTTAGCCTGGCGCATGCACGCAGCCTTCAGCTCTGAAACGTTAAGATCCATAAGAGTGTGTAGAAAGGAAGACTTGTTGCAGGATTGGTAACCCTTGGAGCAGAGCAGCTGCTGTGACCCGCATCACCATCTACCCAGTCATGTCTATAGCAGTGGTGATAAGCGGCAAGACAGTCTGTTCTTTTTGCATTTGTTGCCCTAAGTGCACCGGGTATGCCCAGACGTGGGTCCCGGACCAGGGCCAGACTGGGAACGCAAACCAGCCCTGGCAATTACGTCGGACCAGCCGATTGGTGTGGGAGGGGGTGGGTTGGTGGTGCTGGTGGGAAACACTGCTGCTGCAATTTTGTTACAGGGGGCCGATATTACAGCACTGCCCCAGAAACAAAAATGGCCCCCACCGGTCCCAAATGGGCCCCCACCCTTCCGGCCCACCAGGGAAATGCCCGGTGCCTGCTACGGCCAGTCCGGCCTTGTCCCGGACTCACAGTGCCACAAGATTCAAACTAGCTTGGCTGATGAGGAATGATACCCCAAACCCGGTACCAGGATGCTTGTTTCTGGTCCAGGGAGGACCTGACTTGGAAGTTCCGACTGGGTTGCTCCCATGGGGAGCAGGGTCAAGACTGATTTGCATATGGCTGGATCCTAACTGGAAGCACATGGCGAGTAAAAATACAGATGGATTTCACCCAGATTTGTGACTGTGGTTGAATGTTTGATTTGTTCAGCATTCCGTCCATCATCTGTTCTTTTTGCATTCATCACCCCAAGTGGGAAAGGTATGCCCAGATGTGGGTTCCGTGCTCACAATGCCACTGGATTCAAGCTAGCCTAGCTGATGAGGGGTTATACCCCGAAACCGGTCCCAGGATGCTTGTATCTGGTCTAGCGAGGACTTGGCTTGGCAGGTCGGATTAGACTGTTCCCATGGGGAGCAGGGTCAAGACTGATTTGCATATGGCTGGGTCCAAACTGGAAGGGCATGGTGAGCAAAAAAATGATGGATTTAATCTAGATCTGTGACTGGAGGTGAATGTTTGATTTGTTCAGCATTCTGTCCATCATCTGTTCTTTTTACTTTTGTCACCCTAAGTGGGAAGGGTATTCCCAGACGTGGGTCCTGTGCTTGCTATACTACCGGATTCAAACTAGCCTGGCTGATGAGGTGTTATACCCCGAAACTGGTCCCAGGATGCTTGTTTCTGGTCCAGGGACTGTTCCCATGGGGAGCACGGTCAAGGCTCATTTGCATACGGATGGGTCAAAACTGGTGTAGTGGGAAGAAAAACAAGGATGGATTTCATTTAACCCAGATCTGTGACTGGGGGTGAATGCTTGATTTGTTCGGCATTCCATCCATCATCTGTTCTTTTTGCAATTCAAAATTTCAAGCAGAGGTTTTTGAGTCCTAGAAAAAAGATTAGCTAAATATGGGAATAAGAGGGTGTTTCGGGTTTAGGCCATGCATGTGTAGTTAGAGGTATAAAGGCCTTGCAGTAAAAAACTATAGCAGGAGAAATGTACTTTAAAAGTGTACCATTGTTGTAGTAGGGTTTTTACACAAATTTTGAAGGGAAGAGCCAACAAGCCCCCATCAGAGGTGATAGCTCCCTCATTGTACACCTTGCCTAGTGGATTATTTCATCAATTTGTAGTGCTGATGTAAGAGAAAAGTACAGACAAAAATATTTCATTGCCACACACAGGAAAGAATAATTAGAGATAACATAGTTGACCCCTGTCTTAGGCAGCGGGGGGATCACATGGAGTCTAAGTTGTGAGCATGCACAGGTGCTGTTCACTTGCGCAAACTCTGTTTTTGAATGGAAGCCTAGGGCTAGCTAGTAGACAACTATCTGACAGGTTGGCAATCCACAACCACACCACACTACTCCTCTTCACCCAGGGTAAGAAGTGTAAAATCTGCTGGTGTCTGTGGGTCATGCTTGGTTGAATAGAGGGAGGAGTTGAGGAAACAAAATGGGAAAACAGGGCATACATTTGAGTGGAAGGTTGGCAGGTAGGTTTAGGGACATGTGGAGGCTGATATTACCTTTTACGGGCTGGTTTAAGTGGGTCATTCTTTCCAAGTGGATGCATTCCTACCCGTTCCTGGACATGTAGAGACTGGCCTTCCCTGTGACTAGGCATTTGGTAACTGATCATATATATATTACGGGGTGTATGGAAGCTGTCCATGCATGTCCCTGGCCATCTCAAGAATGGGCATATAAGTTTCTGCAACAAACAACAAGGTGATGGAAGTAATGGTTAAATTGATCTCACCCACTGGCAAATGCTTCGGGTTACATTCCAGTCCATTGTTTTAACCTACTGTGCCACTCTGCACTGAGACCTTCCCTGCAAAATCAGTCTTGGTCCTTGCATGCTCCCAGTAGTTAGTCTGGAGCCAGGGTACGGTAGGCAGGGCATCTGTGCACTTCAAAAGAATGCCTCTAGAAGCTTCTCCCCACTTCAAAAGCACAACTATGTATAAATACTGGACCTCAGGCACAAACTCTTCAACACACTTCTGGACTTATGAATACTCTGCCAAGAAGGACTGCTGTGCTGCTACAAGTACTGCCACTCTGCTGGACTTTTGCTCTAAAGGAACTGTTGCCTTGCTGTGCTGACCTGCTGCCTACTGCCCTCTTGGGGAAGGAGAACTGGACCTGCAACTTCATCTTGAAGCCAGGATCCCAGAGTGACTTGAAGGGCTAGTCTGCTGGCATCCATATCTGAGCCTCAGGGACATAAAAGGCTCCCTCACATCCTAAACCAGCCCCTGGACCCAGCTGCAGCGAGTTCCTGACCCCAAGTGGTGCCTCTTAGGTCCTGGACCCTTGATGTGGCTCACAGGTGCAGAAATCAAGCTTTTGGGCTCTTCGCAACAGCAAGGCCACATCGCGCGCACAGAAATCAGCACGAAGCGCCATCAATCCATCTCTTTGCACAGTTGCATCGACTGCTTGTGGGAGACCTCCAACATGAAGCTCCTGCCCGCCCATCCACGACACCCAGTCTGCTCCTTCTGCCATGCTGACAGCCTCCCGCAATGGTGTCCTTGATCCTTGCGGCCCTCTCCAATGCAAATGGGACTCTTGGCACCAAACTTGAGAAGGTAAACCTTCAGCAGGAGTAACCTGGAACTGTATCCGACCTGTGCTCCATCTGGGTCAGCCTGAACTTTTGAATTTGACACAGTCCAGTGCGAACAGATAGCCATGGTTGACACTTTGTGCTTTTAGGTGCTATTTTATACTTTGTTCTTTCAAAATTCATAACTCCGGTTCTACAGATTTGATTTTTGTCATTTTGGTCTTGTTTTATTTATTAAAGTTTGCTCTATTTTTCCAATGAGGTGTGGGATTTCGTGTGGTGTTTGCACTGTTTTACTGTTTGAAGTTTTGCACAAATATTTTATACATTGACTCTAAATTAAGCCTGACTGCTCAGTGCCAAGCTACCAGGGGGTGAAGTACAGGTTAATTTGGGGTTTGCTTGTGCCGTACCCTGACAAGGATTGTGGTTGCTGCTAGACCAGGGCTCACTCACACCCCAGTCAACCACCGCCCCAATTGGTCACATTGGTGATCAGCACTGAGGATCAGCACTTGTGTTTGTGCCAGTAGCGGCTGGTGTGCCATCGGAGTGGCTGGGCAGGGGGGGAAGAGGGGGACAACAGACATATAAAACAATAAAATAAAAAGTTTAAAAAAGAACTTACCTGCCACTAACCCTGGGCGGAGTTTGCGGAGTTGCACTACGCGGAACACCGCGAAGTGCAAAAACTCCGCCGCACTATGCAGAGCTCCGTGAGCGGCGGAGTATAATAGAAAAATGCCGTTCGCGGTGATTGCACAGTGCCGGATGCTTGTCCGCACTGGGCAATCATTGCGAACGGCACCATGCACAGCGCAAGCTTTCCTTTTCTGCCGTTCGAGTAGAATTTTACTCGAACGGCAGCTTTCTCAACGCGAACGGGCAGTTTCTCAACGCGAGCGGTCGCGAGCATACGCGACCACTCGCAATGAGAAACCTGACCCCCACGTTGAGAAATCTCGCTGGGATGTTGATTTTCCACGCTCACGCTCGCCAACTTGATGTTGACGATCGCGAACGAGGAAAAATCTCGCCGGGAGGTTGATTTTCCACGCTCGCGCTCGCCAACTTGATGTTGACGATCCCGAATGAGGAAAAATCTCGCCGGGAGGTTGATTTTCCTCGCTCGCCGTCGCCAACTTGACGTTGACGAACGCGAGCGAGGAAAAAAACTCCGCTCCACAGCTCGAATCGGAGTTTTTCGGAACTCCGCGATCTCTGCGTGATGCGGAGTGCAGAAAACTCCGCAAACTCCGCGAGCGGAGCGGAGTTCACCGCCCAGGCCTACCTGCCACATCGCGCAGTCCGGAACGCCGCTCTTCTGTTTCTTCCTCGCTGCAGCACAGGCTCCCAGCCTCCCCTGCTGCCAATCCTAACACTGCTCTCATGCATGAGAGCAGCATCAGGATTGGCCTGAGCGCCCTCGATTTGCGCTCCCAGGGAGACTGGGAGCCTGCGACTGCTGTCTCCAACCCAGAAATGCAGCTGGGGTTGGAGAAAGCTGCACTGCACATGACGCTTTTGCCAGCCTGAGACAGCTGGCCAAACCTTCATGCACACTGAATCACAGTACTAACCACTCTCCCTCCTGCCTTGCCCAGCGATGGCCCCACCCCCAAGCCTCAATCAATGGAAGAAAAATTAAACGATAATAAACATGTCTTATTATCATTTTATTTTTCAAATTTTGAGGCTGGCGGTGGGGCAACGCTCCTCAGCCATAGCGGAGGATCCGCCCTTGGTTTGTGCAGTGCCATACATTGATTTGGTATACACTACCATCCCATATCTGAGACCAATTCAAGGTTTAAATTCTACCGGATTGACTTTTTTGTTTTTATAAATTCATTTCTCCTCTACCTGATTGTTTGTGCCTGTGGCCCCCACCTGCAAGGATGGAGTTTGAGCTTGGCAACCTGGAGCACTGCACTGTGGCTGAGCTCAAGGACTTTTGTCAGGAGAGGGTCTGCCCGCCAAAAGGAGCACCAGAGGCGGAGCTCCAAAAGACTTTGAGGACAAGGTCGGAGGCCCACCAGTTGCCTTTCACAACAGAAGGCTAGGAGGGAGAGGATGATGTGGAGGGATCAGAGTGGGACCTGCAGGAGGGACATGGAATGCAGCATGTTGAAGGGGGAATGACTTGCCCCCAGGATTGGCGATTCCCCCTCCCCCGGTTCAGGAAGCAGTGTGTCCTCTCTCAACCTGTCCCCAGAGGAGCTGGCAGAGAGGAGGCAGGAGAGGGAGTTTTAACTGCAGATGGCCCAGTTGAGAATGGAAGAGAAGAAACGTCATGGAGGAGAGAATCACTTTGGAAAGATTGGCTCATGAAAGAAGCCTTAAGGAGCTTAACATCAAGGCCATGCAGGCAGAGTGCAGCAGTGATGGTGGCAACATTTCTACCGTCCCTCTGAAGACAAAAGGGCACATATTCCTATAGGTCTGGTGTCTGACTTTGTTGTGGGGGTGAACATTGATAAGTAGTTTGAGGCTTAGGAGATTGCTTTACAGACGCACAGGATCCCTGAGGAGTGGTCTATGGAAGCATATCCCTAGCAAAGGGAGGGACACCCTACTGGCCCTAGAGAAAGGGATGGGAGCAGGATGAGATATCTCCCCATGAAGGAAACCCTTGTCAGAAAATATGGCCTTACCCCAGAGAAGTATAGACAGAAGTTTAGGGACAGCCAGAAACTGTCTCAACAGACCTGGGTGGATTGTGTGGATTCCTTTTGCACGGCACTGGATGGCTGGGTGAAGGGCAGTGAAGTAAAGGATTATTAGGGGCTGTACAATTTGATTGCAGTTGAGCACGTTTAGTCTTTGTTTCCCATATCTGCGCGAACACCTGTTTGATATTAAGCTCACTGACCCCATGGAGCTTGCTAAGGAGGTAGACTGCTGGCTCAGCACCAGGGTTCAAAAGAAGGTACCTGGGAGTGACTCCAACAAGGGTGGTTCAGGCTCTCCCCAGCAGAGTGAGGGGGGTCAAGGGAGACACAGACAGGTCCCAGAGTAAGGGAGGAGGAAAGAGTTACCATGCCCTTTCTGAGGAGGTTCTGGTGGGCGGTGGCCCAGGGCGCCATACATTCAACCCCGCTGCTTTGATTGTTTTCAGGTACGACAAAAGCAGGGGGACTCTGTCTGTCTTAAGAAACCACCCACTGGTGGGACCTCTACAGGTGTGACCAATGTGGTCTTAGGGGTACGCTTTCCCCAGGAGATGGCCATATACCATTCCATGATCTCCCTTAGCTGGGAGATGGGCTCAGAGGGTGAGCTGGTGATCCCTAAGGGTGGGAGTCGTTGCTTCCACCAGGGGAAAATAAATGGGGTCCCAGTCACTGCTCTGAGGGACACCGGGCTAGCCAGACCATGGTAGTAGAAGGCTAGTTTCCCCAAAGCAATATACCAGCCAAGTGTGTAGGGTAATTCATGCCCATGAACAGGACTTCTTTGGCCCTATGGCCCTGGTATCCCTGGAGTGGAGTGGGGAGGTGACCCAGAGAAGGGTCATAATTCGATCCCAAATGCACATAGACTGCATTCTGGGGAATGAGTTTCCCCTGGATGGCCTGGAGCTTGGCTCTTGACACTGACAGCTGTCAGTGGCTTGTGTTGGTTGATGTCCTTATGAGCAGAATTTTCCTTGGGTCAGAAGTCTAGTCCAAGGGGTGGAATGGGCCACATCACTTTATTGGCCATGGTGGTACTGTCTGCATACTGGGATGCATCTGTGAGCAATTTAAGGTTAGGTGCTGTACAAATGGGGTCCACAGATGAGGAGAACGGTTCCTCATGGGTCAGTTTAGTGACTCAGGAGAGTGTAGACAGAGGGATCCAACTGAGTTCAGAGAGGAGTAGAACTGACAAGTGTCCCAGCGGTTCTACTGATTAGATTTTTGTAATTTTGGTCTTGTTTTATTTATTAAATTTTGCTCTATTTTTCTGACTAGGTGTGGGATCTATTTTGTTTCGTGTTTTTACTGTTTTACTGTTTGAAGTGTTGCACAAATACTTTACACATTGCCTCTAAAGTAAAGCTACCAGGGGGTTGAGCAGAGGTTATTTTGGGGTTTGCGTGTGACTTACCCTGACAAGGTTTGTGGTTTCTGCTTGACCAGAGCTCACACCCCAGTCAACCGCAACCCAGTTTCTCACAGAAGGGTAGGCCTCACAGTAGTAAAAAACAAATTTAGGAGTTTTTCACTACCAGAACAAGTAAAACTTAAAAGTATACAGCCAACCTTCTGAATACACAGCACCCTGCCCTATGGGCTACCTAGGGCCTACCTTAGGGGTGACTTATATGTAATAAAAGGGAGGTTTATGGTTTGGCAAGGGGGTCTAAATGCCAAGTCGACATGGCAGTATAAAACTGCATTCAGGCTGCAGTGGCGGGCCTGGGACAAGTTTTATGGTGCTACTTAAGTGGGTGGCACAATAGGTGCTGCAGGCCTACCGGTAGCATTTAATTTATGGGGCCCTGGTTATATGGTACACCACTCTACAAGGGACGTACAAGTAAATTAAATATCGTAATCAGGTGTAAGCCAATTAAACCATGTTGAGGGGAGTGAATACAAGCACTTTAGCACTGGTTAGCAGTGGTAAAGTGCACAGAGTCCTAAGGCCAACAAAAATGAATTCAAAGCTGGAGGGTAAAGGCAAAACGTTTGGGGGTGACCCTACAGAGAATCACAGGTCCAACACCTGGGATTCCATAGCTGTGGAAACAGAAAAATCTTCTGTGCCCCATGATTGGCGTCCCTGACCTTCAACCTCCCTTCACCAGGTTAGGGAACAGGAACCTAGATGTTCTGCAAATTGCTGGCCGAAAAGCTGTCTTTAGCCTGCCTTGAGGAAGCCCTCAGATTAACTGCTGAGGAGGGTGCTGGAGATACCCTTGTGTGAAGGTGCTGCTGCCTAGAAAATAATTTTCTGGGAAAGGAAAACTTGAAAGCACACTGCAGCAACCTAGTGAAGGATCTGCACAGCCAGACCATGTGGTGAGGCCTTGAGACCCTGGTGCCCCTACATCATACCCTGCAGCAGAAGCACAGGTGACAGCCTGGTGCACATGTAAAACCATAACTGCATTTGACGGTTTCCACAAAATAAGCCAAAGCACCTGTGATAGTGTAGTGCTACGGAAAGATCGCTACTGTGTTCTGCTGTCTTACCAGCAGAAGCCCAAGCACCTTAGGAAGAATTGTGCAGTACCCAGATGGTAATCGCAGTTGGTGGTCATCCTCTCCTCCACGTTTTATCAGCATTGTTACCTGGATGGAGGATTTTATCTCTGTTGGGGATGAGTGGTGGATTTATATTTGGGCCTGAGGAAGATCCCCAACTGAATATCCATGACTTTAATTGGAAAGAGCTGAGTTTGGCCTTCCGTCAGCGGGCAGCAGTGGGCCCTACCCACGATGACTGAAATTAAAGGTACATAGCAAGGCTGTGAACATGAGTGGGGAACTTTGACTCTGGGAAAATTCTTGCTGTACCAGAAACCTAGCCACAGTCACATTGGGGTTAGAAGTTGAATCCACAGATTTGTTATGATATCCTGAACCCCCACTTTTCCCCAAGAGGGCAGTGTCCTCACTTGCACTGATGTATCTACAAAATACTTTACCAATGAAAACAGCCTAAGTCAATACTGACCGGTCCCTTTGCAGAAGTATTATTTCCTTGATAACTATGTGTCCTTTGATATTTATGTAAATATTGCACTGTGTGTGAGGTAAAGGGATTTTTCTTTAAGTGGAAGCACTGGCTGCCAGTAGCGGCTCCTCGAGGGAGTGCTGCGGGGCGGTGAGGCGGGGGAGGGGCAGGGTGGGGGTAGTAAACTCCGGAATACGGGCGAACGGAGTTGAGTAACTAAATAAATAAATAAAACGAATTACATTGCGCGCGCTGCAACGCCAAATCGGCGATGCAGCGCGCAATGTAATTCGTTTTATTCATTTATTTAGTTACTCAACTCCGTTCGCCCGTATTCCGGAGTTTACTACCCCCCACCCTGCCCCTCCCCCTCCCCGCCCCACCGCCACGCAGCACTCCCTCGAGGAGCCGCTACTGCTGGCTGCACAATGGTCTATTGACTGTTATTACATCTCATTGAGTTCAGAGCTTCTACCCCACACCACCTCCCTGAGTAAGACTTAGACTGCGTGACTTCTCTACTGTGAGGGCCAAATGCTAAAGAGATTAATTGGTGCTCGGTTTTGGGCTCAATAATAAAGTTAAAATGTACCCATAAAAAAGCTTTAACACATTAACTACTGTTTGTCCTGGGACTCCTGAAAACGTTCCCACTTTTTCCGCAGGGATACATGCCTCCTGTTCAAACTTCATGAATTCATTATCAGAACTTCAACAAAAAGTCTTGGGAGTTATCAATTTTAACCCAGAACAAGGAAAGAGTCTGTAGTTTTACTGCAGGTACTTCATTGCCCCTCAAAAGATCAAACACATCTGGCATGTGTCAGAAATGTATGACCTCAATCAATTTTACCTACTAGACACATTTCACATCGTCACTCTGACTCTGGCACTAATTTTGAGGCATTTAACGGAAATCCGCCAATTCTCTTCCCTTCTCCACTTCATAAAAGGGCTCAAGTGCCTTCTCTTGAAGCTGTACTTCATTACTATTTTACCTCTCTAGGAGAAGATTATCTAAAGAATGCCACCTCTAACCCCACTGTCTGACTCCACTCCCTTGACTTAACCCCCCATCTAGAATGACGCCCACTCCTATTGTACTGCATGCTCCTTCTGTAGTCCCCCCACTCAGTTGTGCTTCTGCACTCCTCTCCTACCTTGCTGTGGTTTCTCATGTCTACTGCCCCTACTGCAACCTCCACTATCATCGGTTAGTGGTCTGGCTAGAATCCCTCTCCCTTGCCTAGCCTGTCTGCATTGCCCCCTCGTTCTTGTACAGTGCCCCTTTGTTTTTGTAGCTAGGTTCATGCTAAGAAATCATATATGTACTTACATTTAAGGGGACTTGCTAACATCTGGAGACCTCCAAGAGGCCTACTTTCTTATTCTTATCAAGAACAAGAACCAGCAAAACCTCAGCTTTGCCATAGATGGGCTGCCCTATTGGGATTGAAGCCTCCCATTTGGCCTCCAATCAGCTACAAGGGTCAGCGCCTTGAGACCCTAACGGGTGAGTAGCTGCGCTTTATAAACCCCTGATCGATTGACTGATTGATACAAGGGTGTTCACAAAGGTGCGGTCCCCCATTTGTGTCACCTATACCCATTCCTCGATGACTGGCTCATAAAGGTATAGCCTCCAAAGCTGGTGTGCCGTACTAATCATTACGTAGCTTTCTGGAAAAAAATGAAGAAAGCTCAGCACGGTGGTATATTTCGCCTTAAGAAAATCCTACGCTAAAGCATCAGTTGGATTTCTCATTGAATTACTGATGACTAAAATCAAAGCTACAATTATGACCGTTGCTGAATCTTTGCCCAAGTTAGAACATTTTGTTCCTAATTCACAAATTGTCACCACCAAGCAATTAAGCTGCCTTCTTTTTGGCACCACTACATTGTTTTAATGGTCTTCCAGAAATTTTTTGGCTGAGAGTGTTTTTCAAGTTTTGGCAGGAACTCCGTTGTGTGTTCCTTTTACAACCATCCATGACCTCCTGTTGCTGCCTGCAGTCCAACTGACAGATGGAGTGTCTGAACCAAGTCTTAGATTGTCATGTAGTTGTGATTCTGCTAGGGAAATATAAACTATTGTATATTATATTACATTGTATGTCAGACATGATCGAGCAAAAGTTCATGTTAATCCATGTCTCCATGACAGAGTTGGCTGGGGAGTAGTAGCTGTAGAACGGTGTGAGCGTTACTTAATTGCAGTCCTGAGAGGAGCATCAGAGTAAGTGCTTTATTTGAGCCGGTGGTTTCCGGTGCTCAGCACCGGAACTTAATTGTCAACACCGCCACTTATGACTGTCTGCAATGTTTATCTAAATTAGAGATGTTTATTATTTCAATGAACTTTAAAAATGACTAATATCTGCCACCCAAGCCATTGTTGTAGCTTTGGGTCTGGAATAGTCTGAAATGTCATACTTGTAGGGTGTGTTGATTAGTACTTGTGCTGATTCTGTCACTGGCGGCATGTATGGGGGCAATGAGTAGGGCATGCTGCAGTGGCCTCTTGATGAGGGCCCTGGCACTTATTTTTTTGCAAATTAAGCACTGAGTGTAACGATAGTCCGATATACAATGTATTATAGCCCCATAACAGAATCACAACTGTGTGAGAACTTTGAATAAAGGGACTAAGATAAATCTCACTCAAACACATAAATGCACGTAACCTGCGTAGCTAATTCCCAGCGTCACATCTCTCTTTTTGCATCTTGATCAATGACTGTCTCCTCTTCACAGACCGAGCAGATCCAAAGTTAATGCTAGATATTTGTATCTTCCTTCTGAATCCTTCTTAGAGTAACGCTTCCCTTTCATGAGAATAAACTTCTCTTTCTCCTTCTTTACCTCCCACTAGACTTTTTATGACGACTGTGTTTGATGACACAGAAAGATACAGTTTCTCTCTGTATATTACACGACAAGTAAAGTGATGTACTAAGAAGAATGCACCAAGGTATTTTAAGGAATGGCTACAAATATACTTATATTTTGGGACATATGATTGAATTGACAACATTTTTACTTTAGTTAAATTTTACATTTTAAATTAAAATTAATTAAACATTTGGAAAAAAATCAAAAAAATTAATATGTTAAATTTCTATTAACAGCCTTGAAAAGGCCCCTATCTTCCCCACTACAAGTGGCAAACATATGTTGGCTGTGATTCAAGCAGCAATGAATCAAAGCTTCAAGCTATAGATTATCATCAATCAAGATAAACAATAAATCCCAAAAATATCCCACCTTTGCGTTTTGAAATAAGTAGTCCTAAATGCTTGGAACCCGAAAAATTGCATGACAGCCTATGTTCTACACTTAACCCATGTATTAAAGATTTTGCGCCTTAGGCACCATTACCTTCAGTTGCCTTGAGCCCACTTTGTGGGGCTACTTGTAGTTTTGAAGCATGGTGCCAATAGCTGGAAGGCTTCACAACTTGGCAGACGTCTAATATAAAAGAGATTACAGGAGTGAGGACATATCCACCAATCACTTATACCTGCATTCCAAGATCTACTTCCTAACGGAATTAAAAACAGAGATAACAGGGTGGAAGCCCCAATATTCGACCAATCATGGGTCGGCATCCACGCTACTCCCATGTGCTTGCAAACCCAGCTGAGTAGCCGTTGCTAACGGAGGCATCCGTGAGTAGGAAATCCCTCAATCATATCCTTCAAGAAAAAAGTCAAAGAACTCCTTATGAACACATTTCTTCCCTAGATCCCAAAAGATTCTATTTTCCTCAGTCGCTCGCATGACTATTTATCACTGGCTACCTTAGTGTGATCCTCTTATCAGTGCCGACATTACTCTTCTGCTGCTCAACACTGTCTGGTACTTGCAGTTGTCTGAACTATGATATTCTGTTGTTATTAGTGTCTGAACTGTGATATTCGGTTGTTATTAGTGTCTGAACTGTGATATTCGGTTGTTATTAGTTTATCTCCCCTGCTCTCTGAACATCGTAAAGCATAGCCTCCCTTTTTTGTGTACTGCCCTCTCCTGCTCTTTGTAGTGAATTTGATATTACTGTTTCTACTACTCTGCTCTCTGTAAATTTGTAAAGCACTCTGATATCCGCAAGGGTCATGTTCACGCTATAAAAAACTATTAGAATAAAAAAAAACTATTAAAATAAGGAAAGAAGGCAAAATTGGCAATGTAAATAGGGATGGGTATCTTGTTGACAGTGGTTTGCTTTGGAATGGTGATTTATGTCCTGAGGTAATTTGGTTTCTTGTATGATAAGGATGGTATGCATGCCCTTGTGATGTGTACGATGGTATCACAAGGATGTTGCTCATACTTAGGTAATACAGATTGAGTACTGATTGGCAATTATATTCTACAGACCACTTTGGTGTTGAATAATATGCCAAGACATTGAGACGGGCATATTTATCAAAGTTTTTCATCACATTTGCGCTATGCAAGGCAGCGCAAGGGCGACACAAAACCTAGAATTATGTTTAACAAGTCACTCAAGGTCACCTTGCGTGGCCCTGCGTGGCTTGGTAAATCTGGAGTAAAGCAATGCAGTGCAAGTCGCGGCCTTGCTTTACTCTGCCCCAGAGTGGCATTCCATGGGTGGAGCATGGGTGTTCCCCCGCATCCACTCATGGATTTTGGAGCATTCCCAGATTTACCAAGACTGGAGACCAGGGGAGGCGTAACAAGGAGAAATATCCATAATTCTCCTTGTTTGTTCCTCTTTCAATGTGTGCATTGTGCAGCACACATAGAAAGAGGAAAAAACCTCTCAGGATTTTTTTTGCGCAGGAAGGTGTCCCTTCCTGCACAAAAGCATTCCCTGCACAAAAACAATCCTGTCTGCAACACCGGCACCCTTGTACCATGGTCCAAGGGCGCCTGTGTTGGCGCTAGGCAGCAGTTTGTGCACCAGTGCAGACAAAGAGCAGGAATGCACAATATGTTGACAAATGTGAAGCATTCCTGCCCTCTCCATTTCACGCAGCGCAGCAAGGTGTCTTGCTGCGTTGCATTGCATGAAACAAAGAATAAATCTAACCCCAAGATTGCGGTATGACAATGTTTTTTGGCATACCAGGAAATTCTGGTTTCTGGCATGAAAGTGGTTTTATATATTGACAGTAAAGACATTTTCATGGCAATGCACGACTTTCAGAATGGGCCCTTGAGATCGCTGACATTGTGGCAGTATTTACAACCTAATCGATAACTCTAATGCCTCAGTTCATTGCCTTGTACTTAGGGCCATATTTATCATTGTTTTGCACAATGCAGCAACACACCTTGCTGCGCTGCGTGAAAGGGAGAGGGCAGGAATGCGCCATATCTGTCAAGATATGGAGCGTTCCTGCGCTGCACTGATGCACCTTGGCTGCCTAGCGCTAACGCAGCCACCCTTGCACCATGGTGTAAGGTTCCTGCGCAGCAGGCAGGATGGTTTTAGTGCAGGAAGGGACACCTTCCTCACAGGAAATTGCAGTTCATGGCAAACCTCTTACCCAGAGTGGTGGGGATGACTTACCATCTCATTTTTGATACATAGCTCTTGCTGCGGTTCAAAACTGAGCTGTTGCTGTCTCGCTCCCAATACTGGACATTGGGAGGCAGGTTACTATTCCTTGTTTACTGCAGGCTGTGTCTGAAAGATTCTTGCTGCACTGTTAGAAAGAGAGACAAGAAAGGTTGACACCAGAGGAGGCAGCATTCATACAGAACTTGCTGCTGCATTGATGGTAGCACCAGTGGGCAGGGTTGGACCGGGATTAAAAATAGGCCTGGGCACTAAAGTAAAAGGGGGCCATGTTTGCAAATCGTGGCAGCTTTACATTGGTAAAGACCGTCTGCATAAGTGTTTTGCAAGGTACAGGATACTGCATAGATTTGTCCTTGCTGCAGGCAATGTTTGTGATAGTATCGGGGAACTCAGCGGTAAACGCCAGCCCACCAGACCATAAAACAGGCCCATAAACAGCCGAAAAAAAGTCCTGCACACTGACATGTCAGACGAGCCCTTCAGGCACTGCCTGATTGCCCTAAGGACCAGTCTGACCCTGCCAGTGGGCAGCTGTAATAGTAGAAGACATCCATTGAGGCTGACAAGTAAAGCTGAACTGCTAGGAGCATTAGGCAGAGCCAGCGGTCCCCAGCCTCGTTTGAGAACTGCACGGCTTGGGCAGGTAGCATTGATGCCGCCCACATGAAACCTGTATGGTCCATCATCTTTTCATTGCCACTGTTGCTCCTCGCACTCTCTGGCTGGGGGGTCGGGTAGGTTTCAGGGCTGTGGAAGAGGTTGGAGTAGTTTTAGGGACAGCGCATGGTGTGGGGGCGTCGGGGTAGTGTATGTAAAGGGGCAGGGTTTTAGGCCTTAGTGCAGGGGAGGGGAATGGGTAGTCAGGGTAGTTTTTAGGCCTGGAGGAGGTCGGAGTAGGTCTTATGGCAGTGGAAGGGGTTGAAGTAGTTTAAGGGACAGTGTAGGGTGGGGGTGCCGGGGTAGTGTAAGTAAAGGGGCAGGGATTTAGGCCTTAGGGCAAGGGCGGGAATGGGCAGACAGGCTAGTTTTAGGGTCAGCGTGAGGGTGCGGGGTCAGGGTAGTGTTTGTAAAGGGGCAGGGATTTAGGGACAGATCTGGGGGTGCGGTTGGGGGGTCAGGGTAGTGGGACCTTAGCCACACATACCCCTTTACCATTCATGCCGATACCACGAAATTGCATGGTAGAGGCACGCGTGGTTTAACCATGTGTGCCTCTATCAAACAACCGAGTTTAGCACTTATGAATGATACACAGGCACAAAATCGAAATGAGCAATGAATACGGGAAAAGCTGCAACTGGCAAAATTTAAGAAACAATAAAGCCACCAGCTGCACAGGTAATAGTAGATATGTCCCTTTTCGCACCTGTACCCTTACAGCGAAGGTCAGTCGTGCAAGCACCAGGCCGGAAAGTGATTGCAACATAGTTCTTGATAGCAAGCAGAAGAGAGAATATATCCTGGACACATTATCAGGCAGTATCCATGAGTGAGATAAGGACCACAATACATAAACTAGGGAAATCAAATAGACACCCCAGTAAATTTCGAGCATCCCCAGTCAGTTCTCGAAAGGAGTGCAAGACATAGGAAGGGGCTAGTGATGGATACAGTGATCTGTTCAGAGTTGAGCGGCCCCTTCACTGAACAGCATACAATCTGAATTATTGGAAGCAGCATCCTATAGAAACAAACCAGCTCATGCAGTCTGTTATGAGATACATTTATCTTATGAGGAACTGGTAAAGTCAGTGGAGGACCACAGAGAGGAGATTGTCAAACTCCGAGGAAAAATATCAGTGGCGGCCGCTAGCAGAGGAAATTGGTGTGGCAGACCAGGGAAAAAATAAAATAAAAACAAAACACCTGCAGCCTGATGTCTGCCGCCTCTGCGCCTCTTCTGCTCTGACATTGTTCACACAGGCTCCCAGAGTCCCCTGCGCCAATCCAGATTCTACTCTCATGCTGGTATTACCAAGAATTAGAGGAGCATAGGGATTGGGCGGAGGGGGCTGTTTCCACGCTCCAGCAGGGACTGGGAGCTTGTGGTCCTGAGCACTTCGGATATCTTCAAGCAACAACCTGGAGATATCCAAGTTTGCATGTGGGTTTGGCCGTCTTAACCACATGCGCACTGGCAGTGACCTGAGCCCACCACTCCTCCTACTGGCCCCACCCTCAAGACTCGGCTGCGGCTTGGCTCTGGAGTAAAATAAAATGATATTAAAGCAGTTTTATTAACTGCTTTATTATCATTTTATATTACATGCATCTGGCGGTTCCAGCAGTGGGGCGACGCTTCTCCCCCATAACGGAGGAGCCACCCCTGGAAATTTTTTAACACAAACCTAAGCCTGAAGCCACATGTTGGTGATTGGCCTTATGTGAGCCCTAGGAACTAGACTTTTTTTATCCAGTCACTGAACAGAAATAAAGGAAATCAATCAATGCAAGGATACCACATATTCCTCAGTCTCTTACCCCTCAAGCTATATGCATAAGGTTCGAACAAAAGGCAATGCCAGACAATATTTTATCTCTCCGTCAAGACCTCACCCAGTGTTATATCGTCAAAAGGCCCACATTTCAGTCTCAAGATGCCGACTTTTGAAAGAGCGCACCCTATGAAAGAGTTGCTAGTAGCAACAGCTCCAGCTTTTATTCCTCAAGTCGATGTGGGAAAGAAAAGCCTTCTGAAGCATAATAGAAATATGCCAGTGAGATTGTACAAACAGATAAGTGCTCTACTATGCGATAAATGGAATATCATACGTGTAAACATTTCGAAAGTCAGCAGTAAGGAACCTTGGGGGATGCTTCCTATCAAGTCACCTGCCTTTCTCAAGGTGGAGAAGGGAGTGGTTCAGAGCCATGATTTAATCCTTTAACTGCCAGAGTTTCCATTAGGCCTGTGCGTAATTTTTATTCCACTTGTGGATTTGGAGGAATTTGGTGACTCCGCATTACTATTGTAACGCAGAGTTCCGGCCATATTCCGCCAATCGCTGTGTGGTGGAATATTTTATCTGTTTGAGCAACACAATGACAACGTGAACAACATGAGGCTCCGGTTGGGGAGCGAGATTTGGAGTCCCCTAGCGTGATTTCCAGTCACTAGGAAGCCTTCTGGCATGATTTCCTAGTGTGGGCAGTTGCAAGTGATCACAATCAGAGGACTGGGATTTTTTACTCGAGAAGCAGCAAAATCAGCTAGAATTACTTTTTTGAGTAGGTATTCGTGGTACCAGTGCTAAATTGCAGTGCGAGCAGCGCAACATGCATTTTCCACTCGTTGGCGGAACTCCGCTGAATCGCACAGAGTTTTTATGTAACTCTGCGGAATTCAGAGGAATGAAATTCCGCAAGTTCTGCCCACGCCTAATTTTTATGTATTCCAATGCATTTTATGACATATGTTATGTTCAGTGTATTTGTAGAGGGTGCTATCACCCGCAAGGGTACCCTGGCGCTGAGCAGGTTTAAGAGCCTCGCTTTGAAGGACGAGAAGGGGTCACTCGAAGACCCAAGTCTTCAGCTTCTTGTGGAATTCAAGAAGAGAGCAGAACATGGCTCTGATGTGTAGTGGGAGATTGTTCTACACGTTAAAAGTGACGTGAGAAGGCTCGACCTCTAGCTTTGTTTCTGTGTATGCGTGTGATGTGTACGAATAAGAATCCGGCTAAGCTGAGATATCTGAATGGTTAATAAAAGGAGATGCAACTCTTCAAGCCGGTCAGGCTTGTGTTGTGTAATGCTCTGAATGTGTGGGTGAGGGGTGTGAAATGAAAGTGCATATGTATTGGCAGGGCTTAATTTGTAAAAAAAAAAAAGTGCCAGGGCTTTTATCAGGAGGTCACTGCAGCTTGTACCACACATTGCCCCTGCGATGCTGCCAATGATAGTATCATGATAGTAACAACACAAGCACTAACCATCACACTCTGAACAAGTGCGACAATTCTGACTATTTCCGGCCCCCAAAGCTCTAAAAATAGCTTGGGCGGCAGGTAATAGTAATTTTTAATGTGGATTGAATTAATAATTAATTGTTGTTGTGGTCTTCTCTACATTAGCCAGACAGCGCCACCTTGTGGTAGACTGTCACAAGCATTGGTGTTGACAATTAAATGCTGGTGAAGGGCACCAGAAACCACCAGCTCAAATTAAGCACTGTGTATTGGGAGCCAGTAGTGCTCCCTGAGGCGTGGTGTGATGGGATTCTGACATGGAAGGTTGAGGATGAGTCTGCCTGCCATGTCCTGGCTGGTTTGTAGTCTGCTGGTGAGCTGCAGAGAGATTCCGGTGTAGAGGGAGCTCCCGTAGTCCAGCCTGATGGTGATGAGGGTTTTTCTGGTGTTACTGAGGAGCAATTTGAAGATCTTCTTCAACATCCTCAGGGCGTGGAAGAAGGATGCTGTGACAGTATTGCCTTGTGCAGCCAGTCTAGCTAGTTTTCACTGATGATCCCAAGGTTCCTGACATGATAGCTGAGGGTGGGTGTGGGTCCGGTGTTGGCCAGCCACCAGGTGGAGTCCCAGCTTGAGGTGTTCTTTGAAGATCACTACTTCTGTTTTGTCGGTGTTGAGCCTGAGACAGCTGGACTTCATGGAGGTGGTAACCTTGATCATGCAGGCCCTGAACCTGTTCCTTGTGCTTTATATTTTTTATTTTATCAAATATTTATACATCATAAAGCTAGGGAAAGAGCTACAGATGGTAAAAAGTCTTCAGGTCTCAGGATAGTCGAAGCATGATTGCATCATCATCGGAAGTATGGCAGATAACCTACTAGAAACCCTTCATTGAAACATGGAACAGGGGTTCAGAGCTCATGCTTGTAAATGATTCAGGCATAAAGAACAATTGATGGACAGAATGCTGATCAATGTCAAACATTCACCCCAGTACAGAGATCTGGGCCTAAATCCATCTTTTTTTGCTCCCCTGCCATTCCAGTTTAAACCCAGCCATATGCAAATCAGTCTTGACCCTGTTCCCCATGGGAACAGTCCAGCCTGAACTGCCAGGCCAGGTCTTCCCTGGACCGGAAACAAGCATCCTGGGACCAGTTTTGGGGCCTCACCCCTCATCAGCCAGGCTAGCTTGACTCCAGTGGCATTGAGAGCACAGGACCCACATCCCTGGTTTCAAGCTAGCCTGGCTGATAAGGGGTGTTACCCCGAAACCAGTCCCAGGACGCTTGTTTCCGGTCCAGGGAAGACCTGGCTTGGCAGCTCGGGCAGGACTGTTCCCATAAGGAACAGAGTCAAGACTGATTTGCATATGGCTGGGTCTGAACTGGGGTGGCGTAGTGAGCTAAAGAACAATGATGGATTTAACCCAGATCTGTGACTCTGTCCATCATCTCCTTGTGTTTGCTTTGTAATTGATTCAGGTCCATAATTGACATATTTAGCTATTATGTTAATTTTAAAATAGCAGAATCTAGTCAATGTTTTCTCCCTACTAAGTACTGTTTGGGCCTGACCTGTAAATGAAGAAACATTTAATTTGATTGTACGTTCATACTTATTTTTGTTAATTTACACTACTTACATTTTCTTTGACTTATATCAACACCTCTATCGTGAAATATTTAGTTAAACTTCTGCTTTTTTGTATCAATGAATGATGAATTAATTTGTATTCAGTTTCATTTCTGTTTATGAATTCTCAAGTAGGCGAAAGTACTAAAGAATAAACTCTATCACCCTATTTTTCAGCCCTTGAGCGTGGTCCCATGCATTTCAAATTAATGCAGTATTTATCTTTTAGTCAAGGATTGCATAGATATTGTGAAATAAACTAACAGACCAACAACAAGATCAGCTTATCCTTTTTGATGAAAATGATTCTGCCTATAGTATCAGCAAAATCTCATCCATCCAATCATCTGTCAGTGAGAAGTTGTGATGCTTCATTTGTCTTCAAATGTCATCCGTCAAGGTCCACACAGCAGCTGTTACACAGCATAACAAAAGTCCTTCACAGGCTTCTTTCTTCTTCAGAATTCTATGGCTGCTGCCTACCTGACTTTATTTCCCTCAAGACTATTATTTGTCCATCGAAAGAGGGCGGAGTTCATTTGTTTCATGCAGGGCCGGCTTTAGCGCTGGTGGCGCCCAGTGCGACAATCATTTTTGCCGCCTCCACATCCTTCTCGGATTCTCCAACTACCACCGAGCAAAAGTGCCACATATCTCTCCAATCATTAGTTATTGCTAAACCTCACGCCACAGCCTTCGCCATTTTCGTTACTCCTGGGGAGGCAGGTGAAAGCTGGCAGTGAGAGGTCATGGCTGCCCATATCGAGAGAAATATAAAGTAGGGTCAAAATGATTCCACACATTGTAATGTAAACGACATATCACGGCCATTAGGCCTCACTGGAATCCTGCTGGCCCATTCATAACCTAGCATACAGATTAGGACTACAGCAGTTTATGTTTTTTGAGTTTGTGGGGCCTGTTGAATCTGTGAGTGGGTTTCCAGCAATTTAGATTGCCACTAGGTGGATTTGAGGTTTATGCACTCAATCGTGGACCTTGCGGAAGGATACTCGAGGGAGTTTCAGGGTCGTAATTCGTTGAGTTTGTGGGTGCAGCAATACTTCCCTTTCTTGTACTGCCCAATAGTGGGAGTCTTGGGGCGAGTACAAATATGGAAGATGTCAAACGTGTGAGAGGAAAAGACAAAGAAGGAGTAGAGAGAGCAAGGGAACTAGCCGGTGGAGAGAAGTAAGCAAACAAAGACAGGGTGAGAGATTGCACAAAAACGTTTGTGTGGTCATTTAAAGATGGGTGCCAGTGCAAAAACTGGACGTAAATCATATTTGTGTTCATTTACCTCATTTGTCCATTTAGAGTGGGATGCAAATCACACTCACTCCAGTGTTAGTATTGCTTTTTGTATTCAGGTTTTTCCTTTTGGAAACCATCAATATAAATCATTGTGAAAACAGTAATATTACATTCAAAACCTATGTGTGCACGTTACACTTTATTATTTTGCCCTCATGCTTTAATGGCGAGGAAACACACATCCAATTCCATGCACGAATGTATTTTGTGCCTATGTTTTTTTCACCCGAACACCTCGTATGGTTTAAACTACCCTGTTACTGTAGAGGAACTGTACAAGAGTCGGATTTTCTGCAATCCTGAATCTAATACAAGACATCACAAAAACAAAATAAACTCTACAAACGTGCTGGGCTCCAAATGACCGGGTCCCAACTCTATGCCGGCACTTGAGGCCCCATTCTATGTCGGGCAGTTTTCTGCCCGTCAACCCCCGCCATTTCCCCCATTCCCAAGTTTACAGATACTAGGGGCATTCTAACTCTGTAGGTCGATTGTGGTGAAAATACTCTTGAATATCATGGAGGAATATGTGTTGTCGCACCAACCCCCGCATGTTTACTGCCCAGTATTTCACCTGCAAAGTTTTAGGTCAGGGTCTTTGTGAAATAATCCCTTTATGCAGATTTACAAAAGGTTTCATAATCCTGACACAACTAATAACTTCATTTACTGGCTTAATCGGAATTTCTCTGGGATTCGTAGGGAGAACCTTGGTGTGATACTGAGTATCTCGCATAGTAGAGCTCTGTTTTATTAGGTCTCGCCTAGGCAGCGCTTGTGCTGTCTCTTCAAGACATGCTGTATTCAGGATCTGGGTATTAAAAACGCCCAGCGCTTCTAGTTGGTTAGTTGGCCTGCCTTTCTAAATTCCTTTACCCTGGTTGGTCAATACTGTCCATCTGTCCAGCCTTTGTGTGCTTGGTTCCCTCCCAGTGGACATCACGAATTGTTTTTTTTGGTTGGCCATCTCTGGCCATATGTTGCCTTCTCGCTTGCACCCCCTCCCTCCCGTCATTGCTGCCATGTTTCTTGCAGCATGCCCCAGCCCCTGCACGACACTGCATTGACTTTTGTTGGAATGGTGGCATGTCGTGCTTTAGCTTTAAACATCTAAAGCTAAAGTGCAGCATGCCGCCATTGTTACAAAAGTCAATAAATAAAAAACACAAAGGCAGTAGGATACCACATTTCTTTTACATTTGCAAAGCAAAAGCTCAACAATTAACTAATGCGAGACCTATTGTATTCCAAATGCTTGCTAGTCATGTTGTAAGAGGAATGTAGCCTTATGAAACATTTTACATGCTAAATCTTCCGATTGTCAGGTTTGTGCTACACAAAAGCTAGCTCTGCTGCCTGAGGCCAGGACTTGTCATTTCCCTCAAATGAGGGCCAGCTATGCTACCCTCAGTCAAGCAACTCAAAGCCTGGAGAAGAGTGGGAGATTGCTCTGCTCTCGGAAGCCGAAACCCGTCATTTCTGCATAACTTGAGTGATAGCTCTGCTTTCTAAAGTCATCACCTGTAAGATCTATGTAACCTGAGGGATAACTCGGCTGCTTGGAGGAGGTCGCTGCCGGACACCGAGGAGACTGCAAGTCCCAGGAAGCCTTGTCTGCCACTAATCTGCCGCACCTGAGTAGGGGAAAGCCTACTTAGCCTCTCGCGGCACCCGCTTCGCGGGAGCCGCATCGCTGCTTGGAGGAGGTCGCTGCCGGACACCGAGGGGACTGCAAGTCCCAGGAAGCCTTGCCTGCCACTAATCTGCCGCACCTGAGTAGGGGAAAGCCTACTTAGCCTCTCGCGGCACCCGCTTCGCGGGAGCCGCATCGCTGCTTGGAGGAGGTCGCTGCCGGACACCGAGGGGACTGCAAGTCCCAGGAAGCCTTGCCTGCCACTAATCTGCCGCACCTGAGTAGGGGAAAGCCTACTTAGCATCTCGCGGCACCCGCTTCGCGGGACTCGCGCGGGCGCGCGCCGGGCAAAGCCCGGGCCAAGGGCGGGCCCGTCTGAGCCCGTCAGAGACAGGAAGAGGCTGGGCTGGGCCACCCCTCCGTGACTACATGCATTAAGGTGGAGTTCATTTACTGAAATAAGGTACAATGTAGTTGTGGACTTGTGTACCTCGAGGGATTGTGTGTAATCAAGCAATAGCTTGCCGACAGAATGAGCAAACGCAAGGTCACGGGCCCATTGGTAGGAGGGGGGGTTGTGGGAACCCTGGGCACTTTCCTGACCAGAGCAGAGTCAGTTTTGACCCATCAGATTCAGCTCGAAGAAAAAAGACTCTCACTAGATACCTTTGTGGCTCAAAAACGGTCATCATTGGGAGGCCTAGCTATGGCTAAATCCCCCAGTGGTGGGCAGCAATCTGTGGACCACTTATGTTCTGTGACCCCTGGTCTTAGTAACATTGGGGAATCAGTCAATCTTCCAATCCTGTCATCAGCGATTACAGTTGAGCAGATGAATTCCACTAATTCTGCCCATAATATCGCAGGGGACGATGAGCCTGTCTTTTCGCCCATATTGGTCGAAGAGATACCGATTCCTTCCATGGCACAAAATGTAATTTTATCTGGCTCGTGCCGTGGTGAGGTTATTACTCGATCCAAAGGGGCCACCAGGCAAAGTCTGACAAGTATACCGAAGTCTCTGACGGTACGCAGTGTAGAGTCACCTGCGAAGCGAATGAGGGGAGGAGTCACACAAAAACAAAAGCAAAAGCAAAAACCTAGATCCAAGCACCAAGTAATGAGGTTTCCTGATAAGTCCGCCTCAGAATCTAATAAAGGATTGGCCATGGATCAATTTCTAAAAAGTGGCAATGACATTAGCGTGGGACTTGGGGACGACGCCGATCAATGGAGAAGATTGGAGACTTTGATGACTGTTCTCTTGGGGCCCCTTTTATTCAAACTAGGGACAATCGATGAAAAACTATTGTTACTCCTGAACTCTAGTAGTCCATTAGCTAATCAAGGGGCATGTAGTTGTGCACGTGTTGCTCAGGAAGAATCTGAAGTCCCTAAAGTTCCAGCCCCATTGCCTGTAAATGTAATTGAGGGGAGGAAAAATGGGGATAGCGAATATATAACAGGGGTAGTTGTTGCAGTTAATAGCGTCCCACATGTATATCCGGAAGTAACTAGATCCAATGCAAGCACTGGTGCTAGGGGGCCCAGGGAAGTGATGATAGGGAGTCCATGTAATCCCTTATTACAGCAAGTAGACACTGTAAGGCTAGAAAGGGGAGATAATGCAAATCAATATTTAAAAGAACTGCCTTCTTTAAGTGCACAGAGCACTATAGGCCTACCAGTTTTAGACTTACCCCCAGCCTCATGCCCGTATACAGTTGTTTTAACTGGTGTCCCAGCACATACAAGCCAAAAAGAGGAACCTGCGATCCAATTGATTAATAAGGTGGCGCATTGGATGGGTAGAAATGCAGGGTTTAATATCAGAGATCACAGACACATCCTGATGGCAAGAAGGGTGTCTTGGATCGGCAGAACCAGGAAAGCTTTCTCAGGGGATTGTGTAATTGTGACGCTTAGACACCCCGACCTGGTGCGTAAGATTCTTTCGCAGAGTAATGGGTTCTTCCAAGCTGAGGTGGACTCAAGCATTAAATTGCTTCCGTTGTTTTTTTTTTATAGACCCCTGCCGAACTTAAACCAAAGTCGCGGATATGTGGGTCAACAGGAGAGTGCAATTGGGTGGGCCTCTACAGCACCGACAAATAACATCTTTGCCCCATTAAGAGACCTAAATGATATTGACTGACTAGGTATGTTGGGGAACGTCAACAGAGCCCGTGACACCCCCGTGATTATTAAAGATCTTGGGGGGAGAGGAGAAGAGATCAACCCGGGGATAGCTAAAGGCCAAATTACCAGTGATTATCAGGTTGTAAACGCCCATGTGGACAATAGTTTAAATAAGAAAGTCTATAGGACCCATAGGCCCCAGGTATTTGCTAGTGTAGAAAGGCCAAATGAAAGAGAAATAAAAATAGTCTCCTGGAATATAGCAGGCCTATCCACGAAATTCAAGAATGAACAATGGCTACTTTACATCTGGGAATTTCAGAAAATTTGTTTACAAGAAACATGGGAACCAGTAAACAATAATTTTTTTCTAGAAGGTTATAAAACCTTCTTTTGTCCAGCGCGTAAGGCTACGTCAGGGAGAGCCAGGGGAGGGCTGGTCATATTTGTAGAACTTGCACTACAAGGAAGATGGACAGATTTGGCTTGGGGCTCAGAAGTAGCGCAGGGGCTCACATTTTTTAACAAGGGTTACAGGTTACTTTTTATAAATTTTTATAATGCAACACTACATGGACAGGGTTCTGCTAGTCTGCATGAATTGGACACTAGACTTACCCAGATATATGAGCGAGGGCTGATGGCGCTTCAGCTGGTTATAGTAGGTGATTTTAACTGTCATTTGTGCCCAAACCTGAGAGTAGCTTGTGGGGATTGGGCGTCTTGTACGCTTGAGGATGGCCCTCATATGGAACACACAAAGGAGGGAAGGGAACTCTGTGGCCTACTAAATACGTATGCGTTAACACACACCATTGACCTGATTGATGTTAGACAGGATACAATGGTTCATCCTACATTCAAAGGCAGAGGATGTGCCTCATTTATTGATTTTATTTTTGTTTCCGCAGCACTTAGAAACTGTGTGTCTGGGTTCAGTATTGGCCATAGTGCCTTTAGTGATCACAATCCTCTTGTATTATCCCTTGTTGACGCACATTACCGCCAGGAACCCCTTGGAGCGGGAGGGGGGGTGGTAAGGGCTATGGATCAAGGTAGGAGGCTGAGATGGACACAGGTCAATGGGGAGGCCTTTTATAGATCTCTTTTAAAAGAAGGCGAACAGGTCATCCTAAGGTGTTTAGACCTAGAAGTGGAAGGAGCAGAATTAGTTGAGGCTTTTAAGGGCGTTGCCCAAATAGTTGATAGTTTGCTTAGAGCCCCAGCCTATAGGGTCAAAACGGACAACCCAAGATGGTTTGACCCACAGTGCTCTTGTGCCCTTAGAGAGTTGAAAGATGCTCTAAAGACCTCTCCAAGAGATAGGGACCGGGTGACTCTTTGTCGGAAAAAATATAAGTCCGCTATTAAGGGACGTAAAGGCCGATTACAACAGCAAGCCTGGGAAGATCTGACAGAGGCGATGGTATTAAAGGATTCCACCGCCTTCTGGAGAGTCATAAACAGTCCCTGTTTTCAAGATGCTAACAAACCAGGGCTAGGCAATAATATTCTGCCGGAGCAATGGTATGAGCATTTTCAAGGGCTTTATAATTACCATCCCAGTACGGTTCAGTTGCAGGTCCATAGTGAGGAGCAGAGGACACCTCCACTAAGATTCTCGCTGGGTGAGGTTAAAACAGGAATTGAAGGACTAACTAGGAACAAGGCCCCGGGCCCAGATGGGATCCCACCTGACCTTTTTATAAGTAACGTGGATCTCTGGGCGCCTATCCTGACCAGGGTTATAAACGCAGCAGTGGACACAGTAATGCCAGCCTCCTGGTCCACAGCCACGATTGTCCCTATTTTTAAAAAAGGTAACAAGGATAGCCCACAATATTACCGCCCGATTTCCCTCATTGATGTGTCAGCGAAGGTATTAGGGCGGGTGGTCTTAAGCCGGCTAACCGATTGGGCTGAGGACCATCAAGTTATAACTGACGTCCAATTTGGTTTTAGGCCTGGGAAATCTACCACCGACCAATGACTTAATTTATACCTTCTTTCAGCCAAATATACAGCAGTCAGTCCAGGGACGATGTACCTGGCATTTATGGACCTGACTGCGGCCTTTGACAGTGTCAATCGAGGGAAATTATGGGCAATTATGGGTGGGCTTGGTGTGGATCCGGGGCTTATTAACATCTTAAAATCTTTACATCTGAATACCACTGCTGCGGTCAGATATAGCCAGGAGGGTAAACTAACAAAATCCTTCAGGTGTTCTAGTGGGGTCAGACAGGGCTGTATACTAGCTCCTTTCTTGTTTACGTTATATATAAATGGCCTTGACCGAGCACTAAGCACCTTACAGGTAGACACTCCTAGGATAGGTACCCGTGGGATCCCCGTTCTGCTCTACGCAGATGATGCAGTACTCCTGGCCCGTACCCCTAAAAGCCTACAGCTTCTAATAGATGGCTTTGTGTCGTTTATGGGGAATCTGGATTTGTCCCCCAACCTGGCAAAATCCTATGTTATGGAAGTGGGCAAAAAACCAGGTAAATCCTACAATTATAAAATTGGATCTCACTGTTTGGGAAAGGTACAGTCTTTTTCGTACCTGGGGATTTTATTTGATGGTCGATTAAATTTTAAATATTTATTAGAAGAGAAATGCCGATCGATGACCAGATGTACTGGGTCAATAATGAATTTTGCACAAAGGTTAGGACGGTGGTCCCCAGAACAGGTTTTAAGACTATATAGTTCCATGTGCTGTGCTAAAGTGCTGTATGGAAGTGAGGTGTGGGGTTTCATAGAGGCTAATCAATTACAGATTGAAGAGAATAAGTATTTTCGGCATCTCCTAAAAGTCCCACAGAGTACGCCATCCCTTATTGTCCATGAAGAATTGGGTGTCCGCTACATTACGGATAGGATGGCAGTTAAACCCCTAGTTTGTTGGGTAAAGATCTGGGCAAATGAGGAGGTGGCCTTATGCAGGCAGGTCATAGAAGACTGTCTCTCCTTGGACCATGGGCTCAAAATCCCTTGGCTAAAGTATGTGAAGGAGTCTTTCGAGAAAATAGGATGTGCAGAGCTTTTTACTAATCCTTCTAGAATGACCATGCAGGATAAGGCCCTGGTCAAGGATCGGTTTTTTAAATGCGCTTCGACGCTCCGGGGAGACAGAGAATTAGCTAAGCTGTCGGTGAGAGAACATATAGCAACTAAGTCTACCGAGGGCATTGAACCGTACTTGTCTTGTCTAAATAGTGCCCATGACAGATTTTTAATGACCCGATTTAGGCTAAATCTCTTGCATCACGTTTTAGCAGAACCGGCAGGGTTCACACTGTCCACAGAGATGAAGGGGCCCTGTGGCTGCGACCATAGGTCTCCACACGACACCCTTCACTTTGTTTTACTATGCCCTTTTTATTCACATCCTAGAAGTCGTTTTTTGAAGGGCATTTTAAAGAGAGCTAGGTTTAAACAAGCACGGGTGGCCCTGTTATTTTTAAAATTGTCCCCAGATGCTTTTACACTTTTTTGTACCATCAACTTTTTAAGGGCTGCGGTTAGATTAAGGACCACAAAGGGTAGCGGAAGCCTATAGATTTCTTGCGTCCATCTTTTATATTGTTTTAAAAATGGTTTGTTGAGATGTGTATAGTTTCATCCATGTACTGAAATTGTATTGCGTAGGATTTATATTGATGAATTGTTCTTTTTTAACCCTGCTGAAAAATTGCTACTTTTATGGTATTTTTTTCATATGCCGAATAAAGATATTTATATATATATAACTCAGCTGTCTACAGCCAAATATTTATAGCTCTGGCGGGTGAGGCCTCAGAGTATAAGATTTCTGAAACCTGGGACAAAACTACTGCATGTAAGATCTGTGTTACCTGAGCAAAAGCCCTTCCCTGAGTGTTTGGGTTTTGTCTCTTCTGAGGGATAGCCCAGTGGGATGGAGAGTGGCCAGACAACAAAGGAGTTGGCTTCAAGTGAGGGGTGCCAGTTCCTTGCTGATACTCACTGGGACCCTGAGCAACTCAAATGGTTGATCTATGCTTTGTTTAACCAGTCATGTAATTAATGGGAGTAGTGTAACCTTAGGGATAGACTTGATGTTTAAGGCCTCAGAGTGTTATCACTACAAAATCTGAAACATATCTGCTATATCTGAGTCTTGAAACTGTAAGTTCAGCATAGTCTGATATATGGCTTTTCTCTCTAAAGCAAACATCTAAAAAACTCTACATATTGAGGGATTATTTTGCTGTCTACAGCTAATGTGTTCTACTATAGCAAGAGTAACTCTGCTGTGTGAGGCCTGAGACTTAGAATTGTGCATCTCCCAATTGTTAGCTCATAAAGACAGACAGAGCCTGTTGGTCGATGTAACCTGAAATTATAACAGTCCCGGTGAAGGCCTCAGACTTTGAGGTCTATACAACATAAGTGAGAACACTGCTAACTGATGCCTGAGGCTGTGAGGTAGCACTGCTGTTTGTGTCCTGAGGTCTTATGTTATGTATCAGCTGAGGGGTAACTACTGTCTGAGACCTGAATCTGTAAATTCTGGGCAACCAGAGAGATAGCACTGCTGTCTATTGACAAAGCTTTTAAGTTTTGTCATCGGATGGTTAGCTCTGCTTTCTAAATAATAATAATCATATCTATGTCTCCTGACGGATAGTTCTGTTGCACAATGCTTTAGGTTCTAGTGTAAAAGGTATAAGGAAGTGAAACTATTATTTCTTATTCACTGAATTGGGGAATGAAAATCTTTTAATTGTAAAAAGTTTTAGATGAACAGGGAAAATGACCAGCAAAAACATTGTTAAAATTGTTCTAATTTCCCAAATATGCTGTTAATTGCTGTTTATTTTAAGTACAGGAAGGGTGAGAAAATGGCCACTCTCCATTTTCTCATATGATGTGGAGGAAAGGATAGACATTTCATAAAAACATGTTCTCCACAGCAAAAAGGCTATATAAAAAAATGCCCCCAGTGTCCCAAAGCGAAGTATATATTTGTGTGTAGTATCGGGGCTGAGACTGAAATGGGATTATGGAATTAGTCCTTAAAGAGATAGTCCCAAGCCTGTGGGTCCGAAGTAAAGTGACAAGTCCAAACCTTCTCTGGTAGGCGAGAGGTGACAGCGTAGCAGTCTCTACCCCACTTCTGGTACCAAATGTAGTATCGGTGCTGAGACTGAAAATGACGGAGTCAGAGAGTTTCTTGTTTGAAGATATAAACTGAAGTTTATTTTAAGATGTCCAAAGAATCGGACCCACGGCATAAAGTAAGCTGCAGCGGCAGAAGATCAGGCAGAGAATGCCGACCTCCCGCTATTAAGTTCGAATAGAGAACATAGAATATAGACAATAGGAAAGAACACATCTATCTAAAGGAGCAAGGCAATAAATACAAATGTGGTAAAGATAAAGTAAAGGATACCACAATGTGTCAAACCAGTTTTCTGATGGATACTTCTAACCATAAATTCCTAACATTGTGAATATATTCAGCGCTGCACCCTTACGACGCCTAGCATTCACATATGGGATCTTAGCATCCTTAAAAACATCTTACAATTGTTACGAAAACATCCCAGAGCTCCTATCTCACAGTGAGAGAGTTATAGCCCTCAGTGAGACTAGGTTTTCTCACTGGGAGGAGAAGCCCATATGATGAAGCATGCCACCTATGGTGGGTGAGGGTTTTCGTCCTAAAAGGGATTGCTCCCCAGAGGAGCTTTATTGAGAGACACAATTTTTAAATTTCACTTTAGTTTTATGATAGACCCGAGAAGTTTTGTGTTATGATTATTGTACATGGGGAATTACTTCTCGCAGGTCTTTAAATTTTTCCCTTGGACCCTCCTCTCACCATTTTTGTGTTCCAGCCACATATAAGCGCCATCCACATATGCTGATGTTAGTTCCTTTCTTTCTACACCTTCAGACGTGGATCTTGATTTACTCCTTGATCTCTGATGAGGATTTTTTCTCCAAATTTAGTCTTAAAATCTAGTGTGCAAGAGAAATTTCACCTCCCAAAATTACAGGGTTCAATCCTTGTAGGAGCCAACGCAAGCAGATGTCTGTTATGGATCCCCACAAGGTATGCCTTTGGTGCTTTGGGTAAGAACACAACTCCAGAGCCTGAGACGGCAGTGCTCACATGAATCCAAAGGCCATGCTAGATCCCCAAGGCAAAGGTTTACATCGCCAAATACCAAAAGACTCCATCCCATGACCAGTTGAAGTTGAAAGGAAGGTCTAGTTCCCGCTCCCAAAGTTTCTCCAATGGTAGATCAACATCATGGTCACAGTCATAAGGTAAGTTAAAAAAGAAGCATAAGAATTCAAGGGGGACTCGGTCCCTTACCGCCACTCTTGAAATCCAGAGAAGACCCGAGGGCATCAACGGCTCTGTCGGTCTCACTCCCAAACTCAGTATCTCCATCAGAACTGATTCTGAGCTTAGTGCCGATACAGCCTAATTCCTGGGTTCATTGGTGAAGCTGCAGCAGGTGGAGACTTTCTGCAAAGCTATGTTGTGTCTTTTCGGCAATTTATTGGTTCTCTCTGGCGTGTCTTTGGGTACCAAGGATCCGAGAGGGTCTCCAGTTGGATTTCCACCAGTGGGGTAACCTTTAGCACCATCTGGACCCTTTGAAACTATTTTGGGTTGCGCACTGGTTCCGGTGCCGACTTTGGTTCCGGATTCACGATCTGCACTGGTTCCTTTCGCATTGATGCTGGTGCCAGTGCAGTGGCGTAGGTAGGCCTCAGGCTGCCCGTGGCGGCCCCTGCGTTTGCCGCCCTCGCGGGGGGAGGGAGGGGGGGGTGCAGCCAATTATTGCGGCCGCGGCCGATTCTTGCGACGGCCGCAGGTTAGAGAGGGGGGAGGGGGTCCGGCTGCCGCCCCAAAACTCGTGCCGCCTGGGGCGGCCCGCTCCCACCGCCCCCCCCTAGCTACGCCAGTGTGCCAGTGCTGCCGGAGGAGGAGGCACAGCCCATCGTGCTCTCTGACTCCAAGCCAAACTTGCCTTTACCTCAACCTAAGCTGCGTTTTTATCTCAGTGAAGTACAGCCTTCCGGCAAGCTATCAGATTTGGATACACTACTCTTACCATGCAACAGGCCCCAGGGACTCCATAGTATTTTTATCATTGCCTCTGGCAGGGACAATTTTGATGATGGGATGAATTTGCCCCGCAATATACAGAGGATACATTGTACATGGAATTACAAGATACTAGTGGCCTGGACATTTCTCCAGACAATGGCCTAGTCTCTACTCATGCTCTGCGAAAGAGGAAAGTACCTCCGTCACAGTGGTTATATAAAGGGCAGCAGAAGTGATTGACCTCTAGTTGCCCACAATGGAAGCAAAAACCACTGTTCTTGCAGAGGTCCCCCAGCCAAGTCAGACACACACAGAACCACTCTCGCCTTTTTTGGAGATTCTAACAGACACTATTTTGGGCACCTATTCTGGGCCATCAGTTAACAGGCAAATAGCCAGTCTCCATCCCCCAGCACCTGGTGACTCAAAATGTTTGCGTCGATACACTACACCTGACAGTTTGGTGGTACAGGCATCTAAGAGTAGAGCAAACCCTAACGATTTCCTCACCAACCCACCTGATCATCTAAGTGCATCAGAACATATGGCAAGCCTATGTTCTCTTCCACTAGTCTTGCCTTTCTCTCTGTAAGTGCCAGATGCCTCCTAGTTCACTACTCCCATGCACTTTGGGGCACAGTGGCCCAGATTTTGCCAGCAGTTCCTAACTCAAACCAAGCCAAGATGGCTGTGATGCAGCAACATTTATTATTTGCTGTGGTCTGGACACCATTGATTGCCTAGTTCAGGCAATGGGTACTAACGTCACACATGGATGAGGTCTACAGGCTTCTGTGGGGATGTCCAGGCATCCTTAATGGACATGCCTTTTGATGGCTCCCGTCTTTTCAATGAGAAAGCAGATTTGTTCCTGTAACGGTTTAAGGATCACAAGGCCACAGCACATTCCATGGGCCTGTCTGCTCCAGTCAGACAATTTAACCAACAATTTTGCCCCGTTCATGGCTATGGTGGAGGTTCTTAATACTGTCAACGCTAGACCACACTACAAATCCAGTAGGCACCCCATCTTTTTCATGGTGGATGAGGCTGTGGTTCACACGGTGAATGCCCATGACTTCAGGGGTAACATGTAGCTTTGTTCCCCGCTCCTCCAGCTGCGGCAGCCACAAAACTCCTTTAGTGTGTCCTTCCTGACACACAACCACCCTATGGGAGGCTGGATCTGACATTTCCTCCAAGGGTAGCAAGCAATTACTTCAGACAAGTGGGTCCAGTATCTGGTCCTTTGAGGCTACACTCTTCCATTCCTTTCCATCCCGCCACACCTTCCACCACCTTCAGGGCTGCTGAAGGAGGACCACTTATCTGTCTTGCTCTAGGAAGTGTAGGCCCTCTTGGCCAAGGGGGCCATAGAGACGGTTCCGACATCAGAGGTAGGAACTAGATGTTACTCCAACTGCTTCTCGATGGCGAAGGATGGAGATGTTTGTCCTATTTTAGTTCTTCATTCTCTTGCCGCCTTCCTGCAAAAGGGCATATTTAAGATTCTCAATCAAGTCCAGGTCCTGTCAGGCCTGGACCCAGGATACTGGATGGCAGTGTTGGACCTGCAGGATGCATATTTCCACTCCTCCTTGCTGAAGGCCCACAGATGTTATCTGCATTCACGGTGGGCCAGGAGCAATTCCAGTTTGTGGTGCTCCCCTTTGGCCTCCCAAGTACCTCACAGGCTTTCAGAAAAGTGATAATGGTGGTTGCAGCACACCTTCAGAGGTCAGATGTTCCAGTCTTCCTGTAAGAAACTGGGTTATTAGTTGAGAGGGATGAGAGCTCCACTCAGGTGATAAACACAATCCTTGTCAAGGTGAATGTTAGAACTGGCACTTCCTGGTTGGCTGAAGGGATGCCCCGAGCCAGGCAGAACCTACCGCTCCCATCAAGGGTGGGTGATTACACTTGCTGTATAACCTGTGCTCACCCTTGGGTAGCTTGGCACTGAGCAGTCAGGCTTTCCTCCTCAGAGGCAATGTGTAAAACAAAGACACAGCAGTCACTCGCAATAAATACACTGAGCTTCACAAGAGAGACTTCACACAAGATGTATGTAAATAACAATTATATTCAACACACATATTGAATCATTATAACATCAACATGATATAATTTCGGGCATAAAACACATTTTGAAATATTACTAGCGATACTGGGCCCACTCGTATTGTTATTATATCAAGAGTATGTACAATGTGGACAATTCCTAATCTAACCCCCCCACCCACAGGGAGAGAGAGCACCCTTATGCGGTGCAACACACTGGCCACCCCATGCCCACCCAAGCTATCCTGATAATACAGTCCCGCACAGTTATAGGGCTCACAACGGCTCACAACGATATCAAAGATATGTACACACATGAAACGAGAACACTTTTTAGCAGCCCCACGGGTAAACCCAATATCAAATGTATTCTGCATTTGGCATTAAATCAACGTATAGAGTGGCACCGCTGGCCAGTGTCGTGAATCACAGGCAGTCCGCTGACAATCACTCCCACACTTACTCACTCCGCACCGCTAAACAATGTGACAGGTACCAGCCCAGTCCGTATGGAAAACTCTTCCACACATACGCACTCAGCACCCTAATGTGATGCTACTGGTACCAAGTAGGTCAATGGATAACACCCCGCAGACTCCGTGGTCCCAGCCTCCCTTCACCATCTCGTTCACTCCGATTATCCCATGCCCCTGGATGGAAGATAACCAGCCCTGCCTCCCGGATAATAAGCTGCATGTGACCAAAATCACACTTAGTCTGGGTCCTCGGGAAGCAGGTGGGGATATGAAGCAAGTTTTAATTAGGAGGTAGGCGTAAACAAGGGAAGTTTAGCAGCCACTCAGGAAGTTTACCCACAGGTCTCAAAACCCAATGTAGTCACGCAGTCTCTTGACCTGTCTCTCTTTAACTGTTTCGGAAGCGTTCCTTTAACCCAGTCAATCTGTCGCGCTACTACCTGGTGCCAAGATGTCTTCAGGAGGGGCCAGGTGCAGAGAGGGCAGTTGATTTGCCGCGATGAGGGTCAAAAGGGAACAACCGATGAATGAGGAGTACCACAGGGGAGACTCTTGGTAGGAGGAGGCACCCCAAGTAGTACACTATGATTAGGGTCGTGCCCAGGCAATCCGGGCACATCGTCTGGTGCGCATTTGTATGGGTCTCCTACATGAAGAGTTGAAAATTCTGTACTTCCCTGGAAATGAGGCACAGTGACCGGTGCATGTTGAGATGGGTTGCACCAGGCAATTCTGGTGACACTCAATGAAGAGTTGCAAATTCTGTACCTCCCTGGAAATGAGGCACAATGACCGGCCCATGTTTCCAGACATTGAGTCAGCGTCACTTCCCAACACGGGTAGGAAGTCGCTTGCACTTTCACACTGGATTTACAGTGGAAAAGTACCCAGAGCCCGGAGGCCACACAAGAGAATCAGCAAAACCCAGGCGGAAAAAGCAAAAAGTTTAGGGAAATGCTACCTGATGAGTAACAGGTCCAACAGTTGCAAACCCTCCAATTCAGATATTGTGAGCAAAAACATTCTTTTTGAAATGTTTGAATTCAATTTTACAAGTTTATAAACTTTTACAGACTACTAATATGGGATTTTGAACCTTAACCCAATTGGTGTTTGGAAGGGGCATGTTGTCGGCGCTTCAGTAGGCAATGTATTGATGTTTTGCTATAGTAATGTGGTCTCAAAACCTTACATTATTACCAACTCCCACTGGTAACTCATTCGCAAAATGGAAGAGGTCTCTTTGGCATCTTTTCTCCTTGGAGAATTTTAAAAAAAAAGCCTGTTGGCGAGTAAGTAAGTAATGGTTTATTATGTTTGATTAATTAAAATCTTACATAAACCAATAGGGAATTATTGCCATAATAAACCTAGTTCTGGACCAACGTACTTTAGATGAAACAGTAATTCAGTGTATGATATGACCTATGTGCATAAATATTCGAAGTTAAAATTGCTTATAAGAAGTCATCTGGAAAATACATCACTAAATTCAAATTGACTCTGCAATTACCTAAAATCTCGCAGAAAATTATTACCATATAAAAATGATTTTAAACCAACCAGCTTAAAATGAAACAGTCAGTCAGCATAGAGAGGTGCCCTAAGTGCATTTATGTCCCTTCTTTGCTTTATTGACCAGAAAACAGTATGCCAAACAAATTGCTTTACACACAAGATCATAATGAACAAGCCCAAATTCCAATCGAATTTGAGACCTCAGGCAGCTCCGAGTTAGATGAAGCCGCTTTTGGAAGGTATTGCACTCTATTAGCTCTAATATTGGTGCAATAGGTCCTGGGTAGCATTGATGACCATAAGATAGTGATGGTATGAGTTTTGCTCTAGTTACTCTCAGAATCGACTTGCTGAGGGGGTGTGAAGCTTTGAGTTGAACCTACAGAGAGCATACGTGACTGTGGTTCCTCTGTGTTTCATCTTTAATAATTGATATCTTGGTGAGCCTTTTTCCATGAGCCAGATGTCCAAGTAGTTATAGCACACAGTATATCTCAAGGTTGAAGGCCAGAGTGCCATACTTGTTCACATTTTTTCGGGTATTTTCCAAAAATCATAACTTTTGATTTTGATTGGCTAAATTCTCGTTTATTTTTGCAGCTGTAGTTGTGTAATTCATTTAGCGCCCTTTGCAGACCAACATGTGTGTGGTCTAGTATGGCAATGTTATCTGCATACTGTAAAATTTGGAAATGGTTGTTATTGTTCTCTGGGGGGAATGATCTTATTTTTCCTAAAATTACTCTGATATCCACTGTGTAAGACTGAAAAGGAGAGGGGCAAGGAACCATCCCTGCTTCAAGCCCCTACTGTTGTAGATTTTCTTTGAGATGGTAAGCCCATTTACGACTTTCAAACACACACAGGTATCTGGATACAGTGAAATAATGGCTGGAAGTTGGTTGGGTAATGCCCCATCCTGCTAGCTTTTTCCAAAGTATCTGCTGGTCAACCTTCTCAAAGGCTGCTGTATAATCGATAAAACAGGTGAATAGAGGGGGTCCTTTAAGATTTATTGCACAGTGGGCCGGAAACGTTATTGTCACAATCTTAGCCGTAGTTCTACAATTCGGTCTAAAACCTGTTTGGAAGAAGGGGATGATTTTATCATTTGACCAGGTTTCCAGCTCCTGAAGTAGAATCTTTGTGTATGCCTTGCCCTCAATATCTAGAAGCGGAGTTAGGTGGTAACTAGAAAGGTCCATTCTACTGTCCTTGTTTTTGTAGAGGGGGCAAAAAATATCACCTTGCCAAGAATCAGCAACAATGCTTGTTACCAATGTGGCCTGTTAGAAACGGGGGTCTCTAGTTGGCAATGGTTTGCACCGCTGTCCAAGTACAGACCCTTCTTCCTAGTCAGGGTAAGGGGGATACACTTCTAAAATAACCCCTGCTCACCCCCTTGGTAGCTTGGTACGAGCAGACAGGCTTATCTCAGAGGCAGTGTGTAAAGCATTTGTGCACACAAACAGTAATACAGTGCAAACACTACAAATGGACACCACACCAGTTTAGAAAAAATACGTAATGTTTATCTAAACCAAACAAGACCAAAACGACAAAAATCCACAATACAGTTATCAAAATAAACCTTTTAGAAGGTATAAACAGTTCTGTCCATAGCAAATTATAGATGTGACACTTTCCATACAAAGTACCTTGGATGAGTCAAAATCAAAAGCAAGAAAAACCTGCAGGGAAGGTGATGCGTCGGTTCCTTATGCGCAGGGAAGGTGATGCGTCGGTTCCTTACTCCAGGGGAGGTGATGCTTTGGTTCCTTACTGCCACGCAGGAGAGGTGATGCGTCGGTTCCTTACTGTAGGGGAGGTGATGTGTCTGTTTCTTACTGCACGGGGAGGTGATGTGTCAGTTTCTTACTGCGGCCCCGGTGTCCTTGTAGACTTGGCGCCCTGGTGCGATGCGTGAGGATCGGGGATGCGGCGGTTCTCGATGCGGCGGCAGCAATGGTGCTGCGTTGGTTTCTTCAGCCATGGTCCCACGATGCGTTGGTTCTTGCAGCCGCACAGCATGGCCTGCGTCGTAATCAGTGCATTGATCTCAGACTCTTTAGATCAGTGCACTCGATGCGGCGTGCAGTGATTTCTCCAACCGCGGGAAGGCCATGCGTTGGTTTCTTCGGCGATGCGTCGGAAACAGGTGTGGATGGATAAACAAAATGCTTGGTATGCAATTCACACCTGGTGCTCCACTTGATCTTAATTTATCCAAAACCTCAATTACCCTTTTTGAGTTAACTATTCTGTCATAAGATTCAGCTTCTCCTTTCTTTTAATTGTTGGGGGAAGTATGTGACCTGTTTCCCTTGGTGCCACTTTCATCGTAATAGAGGTGCGAGACAAAACTTTCCAATTGTCAAGGGCTTCTCTCTTTGGGTACTCCTTCCCTTCTAGTCCATTAATATACTTCCAAAACCGAGATTGTTCTTTAAGTTTTGAAAGATTGTAGATTGTAAAATATTGATTTTCCATGTATTTAATTTTTGCCTCCCACAATTTACTTTTATAATCTATTTTAAGGTTGTGCAGGAGTCCTGCCAGAAGAGAGTCTGTCATTCCCTTCTTTACGTTTGTAATTATTTCAAGAGGTGTGCTTTTTGCTTCTTGAGTTCCGGGGATAAACCATTTATTTTTCAGGTTCAATAAAGCAGAAGAGTCTATTCTCTGAGCCAATGAAGGACTGTTATTTGATCGATGTGCATCATCACTTAACTTTTTGCATGGACCGAAGAAATTCTGTCTAGAGTTGGGGAGTAGGCAGTGGTCCAGGGAACGACTGCTAACTCTCAAACAAACTTTTAGTCAAAAGTAGACTTTTTTTTAAAGAATGCAGACCCATTTCCTTTATGGAAAACGGTCCGCATTTAATTTGAAAAAGTATGCTTTATTGAAAAACAATCAAAGACATGGTGGTCTGCTGACCCTAGCAAGTCACAATTCATCTGATTGCTGTCTGTCAAGTAAGTTGCAATTTCTGACCTACTACATTAATATTCATGAGATACGTCAGATTATGACCCACTCTGACTTGGAATTTTGCAAACTGACCTATTAGTGTATAGGTTGGTTTGTAAAATTCTTTAACGATCGCAAATTGAGACAGGATTTATGCAACCAGATGTTCGTACATCTGGCCCCAGATGAGCCACTTATTTTTCTCGGGACCACTCGAGATCCCTGCAGACTCCACCACAGTACAGGAAGTAACACGTCTATTCCATTTTACCAAATCATATACTGGATAAAGCAAAGTCATTTAGCTTGAGATTGTGCAGTGTTTTGAGGGGCCCAGTATTAGCCCCAGAGACATTATGCTGCCATTCATCGAAACAAGTGTGGTTAGAAACACAGCTAACTCATCCTTGTAAACATGTTTGCAATAGTGGTCTGGAGAAATTATGCACTTTCAGCGTAATTTGCTGCCATAGGTCTTTGAAGTCAAAGCCCACCATGTAAAATGGTCTTGAAATCCTTTCAATGTTAAACAAAGCTATGAGCTTTATATTCTTTACAATGCATAATGGTGGAGGTTACGTGAATTTTCCAAATGTTCCTTAAGGAGGCACATCTTTAGCAGTCTTTCAGGCCTAGTACATTTTGGTCAATGTAGACTAGCGATTCCAAAGAAAATCGCAAATTATAGTTTGCAGACATACGCCTATGCACAGGCATGTTTGTAGCCAGTGTGTCGTGAATCTTGGGATCCAAGCTATGTCCTGGTACTTGTATACTTTCTGGGAATGAGCCATTCACGTAAGTTGACTGAGAAGGGAATACACGGAATGGCTGTGAGACATTGGCCCACTTGTGTTTGCTCCCACAGACCTCTCTACTGAGCTTCTAAGCTGTCACCTACTTACTCACTCTCTCTCTCTGAACATTGGCAAATAGAGTATTAGAAAGCACATTTGGATAGTAACATTTGTCAAAATGTTGTCGAGTTTAAAGACATCTGTGCCTAGTGGCAGATGTCTCTCCCCAATGAATAATTGGACATATATTGAGAAATTGTACATCTTGTAGCCATAGGGACAAAGAACAGGCCAAGGTAGGTTATTGCATTTCAGAGGGAAGTTCCACTCTACAAGTTTTTGTAGCGATTTGAACAGTTCTGTTAGTGGTTACTAAGGTCGTCAGTAACATGTAGTACTTCATAAGCATCCTTTCTTCGCTTTCTCGGATGCAACATAGAGGTCTTATAGCCATTTTGTTACTAGATAGAAGATGAGAAGATGGAAGCACTCTGTGTAGCTATCAGCGGTACAGCTGGTGCAGTGGCACCGGGGTCCAGAGGTAGGAAGGGCCAAGAACTCTCTGCACCAGCTGCAGTTCATTTAAAAGGCTGCCAGGTATTTGAAACTAAGAGTCACCGTCACACAGGGAGCAACAGGCCCCAGACAGGCACCGGCAAACTCATGACAGAGAAGCTGTATACATGGGGCGGAGGATGATAGAGGACAGGGAAGAGGCAGCGACAGAAAAGAGAAGAAATGGACAGAGAGGAAGTCAAATGAGGAGAAAAAAAGGGAGGAAGGAGATGACAAGGAGACAAGCAAAGACATGATGTTGATGTGAAAGTAGAAGGAGGGAAGAGAATGATGAGGATACGGGGAGTGAAGGGAAAAGTGTAGGATACTGAAATACAAGATAGTGGGAAGTTAGGGAGAGATCAGAGAGAGAAAGAAAAAGGAGAGAGGATAAAAGAGAACAAGGAGAGAAGAGACAAAGTAACAAAGGAGGGAATGAGATCAAAATGTGTGAGAAAAAAGAGGGAAGTGGCCGAGTAGAAGTGAACAGGGAGGAAGGAAAGTGAAAGTGCAGAAGGAGAAAGGGAAGAACGAGGAGAGACAGAACTTTAAGCACCGGCATATCTATCATCAGTGAAGCAGCGGTAGTGATAAAGGTATCCAGGGTGATGGGGGCTCCCTGCATCCGAATTATGGGCCAGTTGTAGGTGGCTAAATACCGGTCGGTAACGCCGAAATTCGGAGAATTTCAGCGCTACTGACCGGTATTTGGCTGAGTGCAATGTAGGTGAGTTCATACCTACATGCAAAATAAGGAATTGCAAAATAGCGATTCCTTATTTTGCTCTTGCATTTAAGGAATCGGAAATACCGATTCCTTAAATGCAATGTACGTAGCACTAAAAATAGTGCACTTGAGCCTTAAGGAATCGCTAATTACCACCAACTTCAAGTTGGTGGTAAGTAGCGATTTCCTTTACAAAAGCACTTTTTGCTTTTAAATGTGCCATGTGGCACACATCCATGCCCTTAGGGCATGTATGTGCGCCACATGTGCACACATGCACATTTCAGGGGTGCAACAGGGTGTCCTTTGGACACCCTGGCACCCTTGAAATACCTCCGCTATTAGCGATTCGGTAATACCGAATCGCTAATAGTGAATATCTTCCCATTCATTCCTATGGGCCTCCTAGCCCATAGGAATGAATGGCTAGGTATTCCTTAATAACGAATATCAATTACCGATTCGTTATTAAGGAATGTTAAGGAATCGCTAATATTTTAGCGATTCCTACCTACATTCCATTTAGCGAGTCCTTAATAGCGATTCGGTAAAAATCGCTATTAAGGACTCGCTAAATTGAAGTTACCTACATCTGGCCCTTAATCTTCTAATACCAACCCAGGAGTAAAGGGGGCCCTTTTAGCTGTTTACATTGGAGCCCATGACGCTCTAATTACGCCACTGCTGTCTTTGAATTGAAAGTTTAGAGTCGTGGGCAGCAGTGCTATGCAGGGTGCACATGTCCAGCTGTACCCTGTACCTGTGGGGCCCCAGTACAACTAGGTTCTTTGACATGCAGCTATATATTGAGCTACCAATCATGGAACCTGCTCCCTCTGTCGTAGATGGCTGGGGGCCAAAGTAACACACCGGACCCCACTTGAGTTTGTGCTAGTGCGCAAGTGCTGAGGTGTGCTCAAGGGCCTACCTGGTGAGGATACACAGTTGTTCTGATAAAATGATGAACAAACATACAAAATCTTGAATTTCAATTTGTTCTCAAATATTCTAATCTTAGGCTGAGAGTTTCTGGGGAAGAAAGAGAACTCTGACTTTATGAGAGGTACCCCAGCTTTCATATCAAGGCGATTTGGGGGAGGGAGGTCTGGTGTTTGAATTATTCTAAATTCCAAGCACCTGTGGTTTTATATATGTAGTATGTGTACGGTGTGGACTTAGCCGAAAGGCAGCACAGTGCTGTTCAAGGTCAGCTGCAAAGGTTCAGGTAGAGAGACTGGAGCAGAAGCCGGGTTCTGAGAGTGAAGGTGGACTGTCACTGTGTCGTGACGTAGGGTTCTTTAAGAGGCGCATCTCCAGCTTTTCCCGAAATTGGAACAGGGTTGGGACCAGGCCCGGCTCCAGGAATTTTTATTTGGGTGGGCCAAGGGTGCATTTGGGTGGGCCACTGCGGGCTCGATTTGTCGCATATATGTCTAGGCAGGCCTGATTCAGGGCCCTCCTTTATCTCTTCTTAGTCTTACAAGGTCCAGTAAAACGCACTCTTTTCCAAATCTCTTTCTAAATATTATCACTCTGAAAAAGTGTTTTTTCCATGTAATGTTCCTTTGATGGGAAGAGGAGGTTTCTGAGGTGGGAGTATCAGGCAAGTGACACTACTCAGGCTCCTTCTGTGCGAGTCTTCAGGGAGAATCCCTCTTCATTACTACCTCCACCTGACCCCGGACTCTGCAACGCACTCCCTTACAGGCTTGATTATCCACTACTCCTCTCCAGAGCACCTTATCTCACAGCTGACCTTGGGCCCCAGCCCCATATCAGGCACCATTGGGCTCCACTTTCATTTTTCCCGGTAAAAACATTAGTAAAATCACCTTCAAACTTAAAACATTGAATATAGCGGTAAATATAATTAGCACGCACTTTAAAGTATGTTCCACAGTCGCCCTTATGACCCGACTGCTAATCAAATAAAGAAAAACAGAAAGGCCATATCTGAAAGAGACACGTTAGTGACAGATTCCTTACCTTAGAATATCCCCAGGCGTCAGGCTGGATCCGGAAAGCTTTTGCGTAGCAGTACCCTTGCGCGTCGGTAGGCGGCGTTGTGCGGCTCCGCGTCCGTCGTCGGCGTCGTGATCGCCGGGATGACGTCGCGGGCAGTACTTAGACGCCGCCCCTGCGCGCTGACGTCAGTTCTTCTTTTTCCGCGCCAGTAAGCGCAGATCCGGGAAGAGCAGTGCCCTAGTCAATTTTTGACTAACTTTTTTTGTGAATTTTTCACTGTTTCTTCATCGAGTCTTCACGACTCCTAGGTGTCGTAGGGATGCCCGGCTTCAAGCCATGCGGAGCCTGTGGTCGCATGATGTCGATCACGGACCCGCATCTCGAGTGTCTCTTCTGTCTCGGCCGAGACCACGACACGAAGTCGTGCCCTGACTGCCGGAAACTTCATCCGAAGGCTTTGCGAGAGCGGTCTCGAAAGCTACTCGAGGTCCGGCAGTCGGCTCCGTGCCGCACCAAGCCCCGGTCCGGGAGAGGTCGAGGGGCCGGTCGCGGAGTCCCCGCCGGTCGTCGGAGTCCAAGTCTTCGCGCTCCTCGGGTAAATCGAAGCACAAAAAGTCTAAGAAGCATCATCGCTCTAAGACTTCGCCTCGCCGGTCTCGCGACTCGGCTGAGGCCCCACTCGGCACCGACCCCGCCCCGCGGCCCCGGACATGCCTGTAGAGCCGCCCCCGCATTACCCGTCCTTTCCGGGTTCGGGGCGACTCCGGCCGAAATACAGGAATTCCTGTCGGCCATGGCCCGCCTCTTCGGGCCTTCAGGTCCCTCCGGTGTGCCTTCGGGCCCCGCGGGCCTGAGTGGGGTTGCCCCGGCGCCGCCGTCGACTCCGGTCCCGGCGTCGCCTGTCCCACCAGCCTTCATCCCGGCCTCGGCCTCGATCCCGGCGGTGCCGCAACTCCCATCGGCGCCGGTTGACCTAACCACGCCTCCGCCGACGCCGATGTCCCCGGTGCCGTTCCTGACGCCGTCCGGGGCTCCGGACGGCGTCGGTCCCCGGCTCTCTCCGGCTCCGGACATGGAGCCGGACCGACGTCGCTCGATGCCGGCTCCAGCGCCGATGAGACCTTGGGTCCCAAATGTCCCTCCTCCTCCATATTTTGAACAAGAGGAGGACCAGGAGAGCTGGGAGGGGTCTGAGGACCCTCTCACACAACAGTGTGAGTATGATCCGGACTGGGCTGGGCTGAGGAACTTGGGGATGCCAGTGGTCTAGACACCTCCCTGACACTGGCATGCTGTCTCCTCCCGTGGCTACGGAGGAGGGGGCTAATTTTGCAACGGTGTTGCGTAGAGCAGCTGGAGCCTTACATCTCCAGTTGCCTACTGTGGCCGTCAGGACTAACCTCCTGACAGAAGTGCTTCAGCCGGCGGCTTCCTCCTCGGAGACTGTGCTGCCGTTTAATGATGCACTCACTGACGTTCTTTTGGGTGCCTGGTCCAAACCCACCACAGGGGCTCCTGTGGATAGGAACGTGGCCCGACGCCATCGCCCTGCTCCGGGCGACCCCTTGTTTCTCTCCCAACATCCCACCCCGAGAGCTTGGTTGTCCAAGCCTCTGCCTCCCAAACCGCCTTCCATACTGCCCCTCCGGATAGGGAATCCAAACGCCTGGACCAATTTGGGAAGAAGGCTTTTCTTCCTCCAGTGCTGGCTTGCGGTCCGTCAACACCGCTTGCCTTTTGGGCCGATATACCCACTCCCTGTGGGATTTGGTGGCGGCTGTTTTGCTGCAGTGTTCTGAGGAGGTCCAAACACTGCTTACCCGCGCCATTGCGGAAGGGCGAGATGCGGCTAAATACACCATACGTTGTGGCCTTGATACCGCCAACTCGCTGGGCAGATCGCTTGCGACGACGGTGGCGCTACGTCGCCACGCCTGGCTGAGAACAACTGGTTTCTCGGGTGATATCCAGAATACACTCATGGACATGCCCTTTGATGGAGTCGGTCTTTTTGGTTCAAAAGCAGACCATGCGCCGGAGCGGTTTAAGGACTCATGAGCTACTGCCAGGTCCCTGGGCCTTTCTGTTGTACGCCCTCCGCTCACCTCTGCTTTTCGCCCCTTTCGTGGCCACGGAAGGGGCGCCCAGTCACGTCAGCCTGCCCAGCCACCGGCCCGCGCAGCAAGCGTCTTCGCGTGGCCGAGGACGTGGATACTACCGTGGCGGTTCGGGCAACCAGCGTGCGGGTCAGGCCACCACCTCCAACCCGTCCGCGGCCTCCAAGCCCTCCTAGTCCCTCCTTTCCGGTGCACAGCACGCCAGTAGGGGGCAGGGTCCGCCATCACCTTCACCACTGGCGTCCCATCACCTCGGACAGGTGGGTCTTGGACATTGTCCGAAGGGGCTACTCCCTCCCCTTCGAGACCACCCTCCCAGCCATGCCACCTCAATTCCACCGCATGTCAGGGGATCACTTGGTACTTCTGCAGAAGGAAGTCACGGCCCTCTTGGCCAAGAGGGCCATCGAGCATGTTCCGACCCCAGAAGTAATACGTGGTTGCTACTCCCACTACTTCCTGGTGCCCAAAAAGGACAAGGAGGACATGCGCCCTATCTTGGACCTCCGGAACGTCAATCGCTTCCTCCGGAAGGAGAAGTTCAAGATGCTCACCCTAGCTCAGGTCTTGACTTCCCTCGACCCTGGAGACTGGTTGGTAGCGTTGGACTTGCAGGACGCTTATTTTCACATCCCCGTCCTGCCGGCCCACCGGCGTTACCTGCGGTTCACGGTAGGCCTCGAGCATTTTCAGTTCACCGTGCTCCCCTTTGGCCTTACAAGTGCCCCTCGGGTGTTCACCAAAGTGATGGCGGTGGTCGCAGCTCATCTGCGCCGGGCAGGGGTTCCAGTCTTCCCTACCTCGACGACTGGCTGCTGAAGGCGGGCTCGTCCCAGGCAGTCGTCTCCCACCTCCAGACTACGGCCGAACTCCTGCACTCGCTGGGGTTCTCCATCAATGTGCCGAAGTCGCATCTGATTCCTTCTCCACAGCTCCTTTTCATCGGATCAGTTCTGGACACGACGCAGTTTCGGGCCTATCCTCCCGAACGGCGAGTCCGGGATATTCAGGCTATCATTCCGATCTTTCAGCCTTTATCCTGGGTTTCGGTACGGATGACCCTGAGGCTGCTGGGCCTTATGGCCTCCTGCATCCTGCTGGTCACTCATGCCAGATGGCATATGTGGGCTCTGCAGTGGGACCTGAAGTTCCAGTGGGCGCAGCACCAGGGCAACCTGTCCGATCACGTCCAGATCTCGGAGGGGACTGCAAAACAGTTGCAGTGGTGGCTCTCGAACCGGCAATGGGTCATGGGCAGATCCCTCTCCCTTCCCCAGCCAGAGCACACAGTTGTGACGGACGCGTCCCTTCTGGGATGGGGCGGTCACATGGGAGAGGCGGAGATCAGAGGCCTCTGGTCTCCGGGCGGAGTCCCGGCTCCATATCAACCTTCTGGAGCTCCGGGCGATCCGACTTGCACTCAAGGCATTCCTTCCCTCTGTCAAAGGGAAGGTAGTGCAGGTGTTCACAGACAACACCACCGCCATGTGGTACTGCAACAAACAAGGCGGGGTGGGGTCGTGGACCCTTTGTCAGGAGGCTCTGCGCCTCTGGACATGGCTGGAACATCAGGGCATGTTCCTGATGGTTCAACACCTGGCAGGTTCCCTGAACGCCAGGGCGGACGAACTCAGCCGCAGGTGCATGATGGATCACGAATGGCGTCTTCACTCGAAGTGGCACAAGGACTCTTTCTACAGTGGGGAGAGCCTTGGTTAGATCTATTCGCCACCGAAGAGAACGCGCAATGTCATCAGTTCTGCGCATTGGAATTTCCAAGGCGGCACTCGCTCGGCGGCGACGCTTTTCGTCGCGAGTGGAGTTGCGGTCTGTTGTACGCCTTTCCGCCTATACCACTTCTGCCCAGAGTGTTGAAGAAGATTCGGCACGACCGGGCCCAAGTCATTCTTGTGGCTCCGGACTGGGCTCGAAGAGTTTGGTATCCCGAGCTACTCAGTATGAGCGTAGATCCCCCGATCCGTCTGCCTCTTCGGGAGGATCTTCTGTCGCAGCAGCAGGGGACGGTCCTCCACCCTAACCTGTCCAGCCTCCACCTGCTTGCGTGGAGATTGAGCGGCGGCAGTTGATTCCTTTCGACTTGCCTCCCGAAGTTTGTGATGTGATTCTGGCAGCCAGGCGTCCTTCCACTAAGGTGGTATACGCCTGCAGGTGGAACAAGTTTGTGGCATGGTGCACAGCAAAGGCTGTGAATCCCCTCTCTGCCTCTCTTTCTGAGGTTCTTCTGTTCCTTCTTTCACTGGCCCAACAGGGTTCTGCCCTGGGTACCATCAATGGCTATCTTTGTGCCATTTCGGCCTTCCTCAGGCTTCCTGATCAGCCCTCCCTTTTCAAGTCCCCTGTTGTTAACAGGTTTCTAAAAGGCATTACACACCTCTTCCCTCCTGTTCCGTTTGTGATGCCTCAGTGGGACTTGAACTTGGTTCTTACCTTTCTTATGTGCGCTCCCTTTGAGCCTCTACATAACTGTCCTCTTCGTCTTCTGACTCTGAAGACAGCCTTTCTGGTGGCCATCACCTCCGCTCGGCGGGTGAGTGAGCTCCAGGCTCTGTCATGCAAACCTCCCTTTCTGTCTGTTCATCCAGACAAGGTTGTTCTTAGGACGCGTCCGTCCTTCTTGCCAAAGGTGGTTACTGCCTTCCACATTGGGCAGACCATCAATTTTGCCCACCTTCTTTCCGCCTCCGCATCCTTCCAGAGAGGAAGAGAGGCTCCACCGTCTGGATCCAAAACGTGCGCTTTCTTTTTATATCAATCGCACACAACACTTCCGGGTGGATGACCAGCTCTTTGTTGGCTACGTGGGCGCCAAAAAAGGTCGGGCGGTGCACAAGAGAACCATCTCCCGCTGGGTAACCTTGTGTATCAAAGCCTGCTATTCTTTGGCTAAGAAGGAGCCTCCTGTTGGGCTGCGTGCCCATTCCACCAGGGCAACGGCTGCTACCACGGCTTTAGGCCGCGGTGTTCCGCTGCAGGATATCTGTCAGGCAGCTACGTGGGCCTCGCTGCACACATTTACAAAGCATTACTGCCTTGACAGTCAAGTCCGGAGGGACGGCTTCTTTGGCCGTTCTGTCCTCCGGGACTTCCTTGTCTGATCTTTGTTCGCAGACCCACCACCGGGGTTGGTATTGCTGGGGTATCTATTCTAAGATAAGGAATCTGTCACTAACGTGTCTCTTTCAGATGCACAAGTTACTAACTTGTGTAACGATATATCTGTAAGAGACAGTAGTTAGTGACAGATTCCTACCGCCCCACCCATCCTCCCCGTTCTGCGAACTGATTTCTAGGGTTAAGGACATCCCTTTCAGGGCCCTAGTATTTTTCAGACACCTATGTCAGCTTCTTGCATGGCTCTGCGTTCCTGGTGCGGAAAGTCGTGTACAGAACTGACGCTCAGCGCGCAGGGGCGGCGTCTAAGTACTGCCCGCGACGTCATCCCGGCGATCACGACGCCGACGACGGACGCGGAGCCGCACGATGCCGCCTACCGACGCGCAAGGGTACTGCTATGCAAAAACTTTCCGGATCCAGCCTGACGCCTGGGGAAATTCTAAGGTAAGGAATCTGTCACTAACTACTGTCTCTTACAGATATATCGTTACACAAGTTAGTAACTTGTGCGACAGGGCCGGCTTCAGCGCTGATGCGAAAGTCTTTTTTGGCGCCGCACCAATAACCTCTTTCTCCGTAAATAACCTTTACTACCATCTTCCAACAGTGCCCCTCATCCCTCCATGGTCCCCCTATTGACCTCCTCCTCGGATTCCCTCACTGCCACCCTCCACTAGTGCCCCTCATCTCTTTGTAGCCCATCCCCCTCATGACCTCCTCCTCAGACTCCCTCACTGCCACCCTCCAGCAGTGCCCCTCATCTCTCCCTAGCTCCCCCCTCCACCCCATGACCTCTTCCTCGGATTCCCTCACTGCCACCCTCCAACAGTGCTCCTCATCTTTACGTAGCCCCTCTCTCATATGCATTTCATTTGTTGTACAGCGCTACTCATATCAGTGTAGTGTGTGTCAGTACTTTACACCACGCACACATTATACAGAGACAATGAATCATACAAGTATGTAAATCAGTCTACAGGGAATGTCACATAAGCCAATGAGGATTACAAGGTGTATGAATCACATGTCACCCATACTGGTGGGCAGTATATTTTAAGAGGGTTTGGTCGGGGGAAACACAACCTTAGGATTTAAAGAGTATTCCATGGGGGTGAGCTTTACTGCTAAAAATGTATATCTGCCCAAACATACTCATTTTAGCAACATTAGAATAATGAAAGACTGGGGAAGTTAGAACTTCTCTTTCTTTTTTGTGATATAGTTAGAACTATACCATTCATGTTTGTATGCAGCTCTTTGATGACAGTTCATTGGTCACTGTCCTATGTTAGGATTGTAACTTCTGAACTGCAAGTAGCACAAGGATCTCTGTGACAAAGGCAGTAACCCACTGAGCTTCCACATAAAATACAGTTCATCTGCATTTAAAAACTACTAACAGAAACGATTGCTCTCCAGCAGGATCATTTATCACCAGCGTTATCTGGGCATTTTGTATTGTCTTATTGTTGTCCTGCATCGGCCATGATAATGATAAAAACTGTTTAAATGAAGCACTCACGAAGTATGTGTCCTGCTGGGCCTGTGCATATTTTAAAAAGAAAAACAAATAGCAACACATTCTCTTACCTACTCCGTTAGTCAAACTTTGTGTCACAGCCTGATGTGATAAGCAGCTGCAGGGGTCAGGAAAGGTGAATAGGAATAAACAAACTTCTTTTCTCCTGCGCTGCATAGAAAAAGAAATACCCACGCAGCAGAACATTGTCGCCTTTGAGATGAAGGGGTGAAAAAATAAACAAAGCCTCGTTAACATGTAAATGGTCTTTTAAAGACCTGTGAAGTACTCGGGTGCGGCTGCAATAATCTCTAAAACTGTCTGTGTGTGTGCGCGCCCGGGAAGCTGTCTCGCCCGGGAAGCTGTCTCGGCCGGGCTGACACACACGACGTGTGCTTTGCGCGCCTGCCTTCAAGCCCTCACTGCGAGGGCCAAGGCTCCTGTTTGGGTGGGCCAGGCTCATGTTTGGGTGGGCCTGGCCCACCCGGCCCACCCGCTAGAACCGGGCCTGGTTGGGACGATCCTGAGGATTACAGCAATAGCGTGTCTAATTCTGGGTGCATAAATCGAGTTGCCATGTTTTTTTCTTTCAATTTTCTTTTTTTTTTAACATTTTGTAGAGTCCATTTTGATGATGCCCTGTTACCTTTTCCTAGTCCCGTCTCTCTTTAACAAATACTGTTCGCTAAACTTTTATCGACACCAAACCTTTTTATATAGGATATGCCCCTTGGTTCGGCCCCCTCCACCCCAAAGGGGGGGGGGGATGTGGCTGGACCGGGGGCCTTAGTGGAGGCCACCCCCCCCGGGAGCAGAACCCGGGCTGGAAAGGGTGGGGGTAAGGGCAGCGCGTAGGCAGGGAGGTTGCTGGGCAGCAGATTAGGACACTGGGTTCAGCCCAGACCGAAATGGCCTTGGGGGTTGAACCGGAAGAAAATAGTCAAGGGCGGAGCCTGTGGCCCGGAAGAAGTTGGGAGCTGTGATGGCACCGAAAGTGTAAGGTCACCCGGTCGGGTTGAAAGCAGACGCTTACCCGGAAGGAAATGCTTGGCAGTACCGGAAGTGAAAGGTCACCCGGTCGGGTTGGAAGCAGATGCTTACCCGGAATGAAAGGTGTGGTTGCAACGGAAGTGAAAGGTCACCCGGTCGGGTTGGAAGCAGACGCTTACCCGGAATAGAATGTGTGGTGGCACCGGCAGTGAAAGGTCACCCGGTCGGGTTGGAAGCAAACGCTTACCCGGAACGAAACGTGTGGTTGCACCGGAAGTAAATGGTCATCCGGTTGGGGCTGGAAGCAGACGCTTGCCCAGAGTGGAAGTAAATGATGGCCGGCACTGAATGTAGGGCACAGTGCTTCAGGCTACGGTACAGAGGTCACAGGCTTCCAAATAAATTGAAGTAATGCATTTTGAAGGATCGCTTGTAAGTTTAAAACTGCCTAATAAACTGCGGCCTCAATTCTTCCATAACGTGAAATTGGTGTGGTCTAAGTTTGTGGGATCCGGGTGGGGCGACCAGGTGGGGGGTGCCTTCGCTCTGCGTGATTTAGGGGGGCGCCTGTTTGCTTCAATACCTCCTACTTTTTCATATATTGTGAGTGAGGCCACACGACAGTTCGCACAGGGAATGATACACCTCTTTTCTCATTTCAAGTACATAATTGTCTACATGGGCTGCCTGCCACGGCTTATCTGTATGGGAATAATAACTCTTGTCCTATTCTCCGTGCTCTCAAAAGGTTGTGTTTGCGTTGACTCACGCAGCCCGATATCCTCCCCTCCCCCGGCTCGAGACGCCCACTCTTCTCTGAATTCCATTCTTTTGCTTCCTGTTCATTATACTTTAATTGTGGATTTAAAAGCGGTAAAAGATGATTCCTGGCAGCTTTGGGAGCTGAAGAGGGCCGCTATCTGCTGAACAGACTGAGCGCGCAGGCTGCAGGGTCGAAAGCTCTCCCCTCACGCAGAGTTCATGCAGCACCAGGGCCGGCCTGGGAACCCAAAGCAGCCCTGGCAGATTTTGTCAGACCAGCCAGGGCCGGATTGGGTGCGGGGTGCTGGTGGCAAACACGGAAACTCTGCTGCTGCGCTTTTTTGTTACAGGGGGCCTATATTGCAGCACTGCTGCAAAACCTGCCCCCAGGAGCAAAAACGGCCCCCACTCTTCCGGCCCACTGGGAAAACGCGCAGTGCCCGCTACGGCCTGTCTGGGCCCTGAGACCAGACCCCGTACCGTGCATAACGATCAAGCACAGGGAGCGAGCCTGACCACTTCAAGTGGGGGGTGGGGGGAGCACGGCATTCTACATTTTTCATTATATTTTCTATTGTATTCGTTTTTAAAGCATAGTAAATGTTGACCTTACACTGCACCAGGATACGGCAATCTTAATTGGGGCTCTTCACTGATTCCCTTACTATCACCCGACAACAGTGCCTCTCATCTCTCCATAGCCTCTCTTTCATATGTATTTCATTTATTTTATAGCGCCTCTCATAAAAGTGTAGGGTGTCGTTGCATTTTACATCACAAACATATACAGAGACAATTAATCATGCATGTGTAAATCAGTGTACAGTAAATGTTACATGAGACAAAGGGAACTACAAGGTGTAGTAATCACATCATCCATGCAGGGAGGCATGTTTTAAGAGTGCTTGGTCTGGGAAAGCACAAACTCAGGATTCAGAACGTAACACAGTAGTTAGGGTTGACTTTACTAAAAAGAATTTATTTCTACCCAAACAAACTCTGTTTAACAAAATTTGGTTAAGGAAAGACTAGGACAAAAAACACACAACTTCCTAACCTAGATCACGAGTGCAACTTCTGAATTGCACAGTAATGAAAGGATCTCTGTGAAAAAAGCAGTAACCCACTGAGCGAAGCACATAAAATACTGTTCTGTGGTCTGCATAGTACACGTTCTTTGCAGCAGGCATATTAATCCTCTGCACTACCTTAGATGAGTCAAAAATTGCCACTAGACAAAACTCCGATCTCTCTCCAGCAGGAGTATTAATCACGAGAACTAACTTGGCACTTTTATAGTTGCGTGAAAACTGCTGGATATACAAGGAACTCAGCAGTGCTTTTAAAACTGGTGCAGTGCTACAAAAGCGGCCCCCAATAACAAAAGCAGCACCCCACCCTTCCAGCCTCCTCGGGAAACACCTGATGCCCGGTGCGGCTAGTCCGGCCTTGTGCAGCATGGTCTCTAGTCAGGTAGGTTTAGCTTGTACACAGATGCACTCATTTAGTGTGGATTAAAATCTGGACGTAATAGCGTAAAGCAGTGTTAAATGTGATGCTTCGTATTACCTCCAGATGCATACTTTAGTGCAATTACAGAAGGACAATATTGCTGTAACAATGTTGCGGTCTTTTCACATGTTATTGAGCCATGGTCTCTACTAGTCCGTGGCTGATGAAAGTACTGCATCATTGGTGCTACATTACAGTATTACTCTAATTGTGCAGAAAGGGCAAAAATGTGAAGTAATCGGGTTATCACGTGTTTGCCAGTACGCTGCATTACTTCAGAACTGTAAATGTGGCCAACAGGAGGCCCAGCATAGGCTCCAGGCTGGCAAGCTTCCCTCAAGCAGAGAGAAGGGATAGTCCTGGCTGAAGTCTTACTACCTTCTTTCACAAAGAGTACTTCAGCTATAGCTCAGGCAACAGCAGAGGACCCCCCCCCTGCAACAACAATACATAAACTCTGCAGCATATAGTAGCGTGAGCCTCGATCAGCTACATAGCAAGTTTAATATGATAAGCTGCAGTGATAGTTTTCCCACCACTCAACAGGTACAGCTCAGGCAGAACCAGTGTGGCCTTTCCTCAAACTCAGAGCAGTTACAATATCCTGTGAAGCAGAGCAAGTTTCTCATACATACACCTAGAATAAGTAGGTATTCCCCAATTATTTCTTGTGTTCAGCTCCGGATTACCAAATAGGCAAAGGAGGCACTGGCCTATGGCCCTACTCCTTTTAGGAGGCCCGGCGGCAACAGATCAAAATAATATTGATTTGATCTTAAAAGAAAATTTAAATCAAGCTTTCCTAAATATTGTTTCTAAAAGATAGAAAAAAGAATCAACTCAAAGAAACGAAAACTTTACATTAAAGACTCTATAGAGAAAATACTGTATTAATGTAATGTACCTATTAACAACTTAAAGTACATAAACCAGAGACATCAGATTCACATAACAGTTTGTCTCTTAAAAGCTAAAAGCTCATCTTCTGGCAGCCGTCAGTTTGTAAAAAAAATCCGATGCATTGGGTCTGAGGAGATAATTTGCGAGGGGTGCGAAATTTACAATGCGTAGGGGGCCTCCATGGGGTTTAATCTGGCACTGCTTGTGTTACTACACCCAAATCCTCTTAGACTAGCCTAAGGGAAGTGGCTGCTGAAGGTGACCGAATGACTGCAGATGGGGAACAGAGTCAATGCCAACCCCACAATTCACAGTTTTCAACTACATAGAAGATAAAAGTGTGAATCGAAAAGCCACATTATCCAAAAGGGACTACAATTTTCATTTAGGGAATCCTCCTCCCCCCTCATAATGCTATTTAGTCTGGACAACACAATCTCTGTTTGTCTCTCTTAGAAAAGGGAAAATGTGATAAATGTCAACAGCTTTCATGTCTTACAGAAAATCTAATTTCCGCTATTAGTAATTCAGTTCCAGGGGAGCAGGGCCAGGAAACGACCCGCCACTAATAAATTTTACACCTTGCTCGTGACATTATGTGGGACAGGAACAAGGATGGGTGGAGGAATTCAGCACACCTGTGGTTGTCAGGTGATAGCATTACAGGGGAGCCACCGAAGGCCATATCTTCCCCATGCAGTCCAAGACACACTTTTGATCTTATTGTGTTGTACCGAAGACTTCTGATTTGTAGCTTTCGACCTCCATTGCTAATCACTAGGTCCACAGTTACAGTTCTCCATTTTTATTCAGCCTTTGGCCACGGCCCAGGGGTCCTTCCTAAACCCAGCAGTATCACATGAGAAGTACGAAGACTAAAGTTCTAAAGTAGATTTATACAGCGTGGCTTATCACCCGTGAGGACATCTAGGCGCTGTCAATGGGCACGGGGAGATTAAGCGATTGCTGACTGGGGCCTTGAGATCATAACTGGGTAGCTCCTTCACTCCGTCCATCATAAGTTTTGGGCAAATCTGCCCCTTCATTTAATTAAGCAACTCCCCAAGCAAAACTGATCTGCAGATTAAGTGAACTTCGGAGAGGCAATAATTTATCTGTGATAGATTGAGATATGTGCCATTTTTTAAAATATACAAAAGTTGTGTTACAAAAGCTCCAAAGGGCTTCTATTATTTTTGTATTGCTGAGGATACTGATGTCTCTCTGCTGTGAAGTAACTTTCAGAGCCGGAGACCCTACATCCCTCAGTGCCACATAAGCACCTGGATACCCCATCGGGTGATTAGCCGCACTTTATAAATCATGATTAATTGATTGATTAGCAGCAGCCTTTCCATGACTTTTCACCCTGTATTATTTCTAAAATGAGCAAGCTCCACATCAGACTGATTTATTGGCAAAGATAATAGTTTGGGTTAAATTTAGATGGGAGTTGTTTGTTGTGAACCCGCCGATGACAGATCCTGCAGTACTAAGCTTAATTCAGCGATCTCAAGTCGCACCAGGGCCTCGCGCCTAAGTAGTCTCATGTCACACATGGCATCATCTGCCAGTCGTCCATTACATGCTCAGGCGCTTCATCGGCCATCAGGAACTGCCCCAGCGAACCCATTCACCCAATACATCAATGCATATCTTTAATGAGGAAATGCTCCATTTGCCATTACAGGCAGTTACAACACACGATGCTTGTAATGCGACCTCATTAACCTTCTAGCAACCAATAGCCGAGGGCCTCTCTTATTGCTGCTCTCTTTGCATTGTTGGTGTAAGCCAAGCAAGATACCTAACGCTACCTGTTTCCGGCTTTTAAAAGATGTCTGTGTCAGAGGAGACATTGCTCTAGTGATTTCAAATACTGCCTAGGTCACTAAGATCATTAATGATCCTGTTTCATTGTGTGTACTGCTTTCAGGTCCTCACACAGTACTTGCATTAATTAGCTTAGTACCAGACATTAGCAGCCCCACACAGTGCATGCATCAATGACCCAATAAGGAGTGTTAGTGGCCCCACACAGTGCATGCATCAAGGACCCAATAAGGAGTGCTACTGGCCCCACATAGTGCATGCATCAAGGACCCAATAAGGAGTGCTACTGGCCCCACACAGTGCATGCATCAAGGACCCAATAAGGAGTGCTACTGGCCCCACACAGTGCATGCATCAATGACCCAATAAGGAGTGTTAGTGGCCCCACACAGTGCATGCATCAAGGACCCAATAAGGAGTGCTACTGGCCCCACACAGTGCATGCATCAATGACCCAATAAGGAGTGTTAGTGGCCCCACACAGTGCATGCATCAAGGACCCAATAAGGAGTGCTACTGGCCCCACACAGTGCATGCATCAAGGACCCAATAAGGAGTGCTACTGGCCCCACACAGTGCATGCATCAAGGACCCAATAAGGAGTGCTACTGGCCCCACACAGTGCATGCATCAAGGACTCAATAAGGAGTGCTACTGGCCCCACACAGTGCATGCATCAAGGACCCAATAAGGAGTGTTAGTGGCCCCACACAGTGCATGCATCAAGGACCCAATAAGGAGTGTTAGTGGCCCCACACAGTGCATGCATCAAGGACTCAATAAGGAGTGCTACTGGCCCCACACAGTGCATGCATCAAGGACTCAATAAGGAGTGTTAGTGGCCCCACACAGTTCATGCATCAATGACCCAATAAGGAGTGTTAGTGGCCCCACACAGTGCATGCATCAAGGACTCAATAAGGAGTGCTACTGGCCCACACAGTGCATGCATCAAGGACTCAATAAGGAGTGTTAGTGGCCCCACACAGTGCATGCATCAATGACCCAATAAGGAGTGTTAGTGGCCACACTCAGTGCATGCATCAATGACCCAATAAGGAGTGCTACTGTCCCCACACAGTGCATGCATCAAGGACTCAATAAGGAGTGTTAGTGGCCCCACACAGTGCATGCATCAATGACCCAATAAGGAGTGTTAGTGGCCCCACACAGTGCATGCATCAAGGACTCAATAAGGAGTGCTACTGGCCCCACACAGTGCATGCATCAAGGACCCAATAAGGAGTGTTAGTGGCCCCACACAGTGCATGCATCAAGGACCCAATAAGGAGTGCTACTGGCCCCACACAGTGCATGCATCAATGACCCAATAAGGAGTGTTAGTGGCCACACTCAGTGCATGCATCAAGGACCCAATAAGGAGTGCTACTGTCCCCACACAGTGCATGCATCAAGGACTCAATAAGGAGTGTTAGTGGCCCCACACAGTGCATGCATCAAGGACCCAATAAGGAGTGTTAGTGGCCCCACACAGTGCATGCATCAAGGACTCAATAAGGAGTGCTACTGGCCCCACACAGTGCATGCATCAAGGACTCAATAAGGAGTGTTAGTGGCCCCACACAGTGCATGCATCAATGACCCAATAAGGAGTGTTAGTGGCCCCACACAGTGCATGCATCAAGGACTCAATAAGGAGTGCTACTGGCCCCACACAGTGCATGCATCAAGGACTCAATAAGGAGTGTTAGTGGCCCCACACAGTGCATGCATCAATGACCCAATAAGGAGTGTTAGTGGCCACACTCAGTGCATGCATCAAGGACCCAATAAGGAGTGCTACTGTCCCCACACCAGTGCATGCATCAAGGACCTAATAAGGAGTGTTAGCGGCCCCACACAGTACTTGCATCAAGGACCTAATAAGGATTGCAAATGGCCCTACACAGCACTTGCATCAATGGGCTTACTAAGGAGTGTAAGTAGCCCCGTCAGTATCTTTGGGTAAAAGGTTCCAGAGACCCGAAACAGATGTATGTCAATGGGCCTGTGAACCAGCCCCACACACTGCATGTACAAGAGGGCCTAATTACAAGAATCAGTAGCCTGACAGGGTACATACATCAAATGGCATGATAATACTTAACTATAGCTTCACTATAGCTTAACTATGCATCAATGGGCTTAGTAATCAGAAGCAGTGCCTGAATAAAGTTCATGAAACAATGAGCCTCGTGAGGCATATTAGACCCTACCCAGAACGTGCATTAATCGGTCTGCTAAAGAACATCAGTGGCCCATCACAATGCATGCATCAATGAACCTGCCAATTATGGCCATTGGCATCACACAGTACAAGCATCATTGGGCCTAGTAACTAATGTCAGAGCCCTGCAGAGTAAATGTACAGCAGAACTGAATACTGAGTGTCAGTGGCATCACACAGTGTATGCATCAATGAGCCTAGTAAAGAGCGCCAGTGCCTCCACACAATGCATGCATTAACGGGCCAATGACAGGTGTCAGTGTCTCATACCTGTGCATGCAACAAGGAACCTAGTGATGAGTATACACATTTGGTGCACTCATCAATGGGTCAAGTAATGAGCATTAATGGCCCCACACTACATGCATCCATGGGCCTAGTAACTAATGTCAGAGCCCTGCAGAGTAAATGTACAAAGGAACTGAATACTGAGTGTCAGTGGCATTATACAGTGTATGCATCAATGAACCTAGTAAAGAGTGTCAGTGGCTCCTCACAATGCATGCATTAATGGGTCAGTGACAAGTGTCAGTGTCACATACCTGTGCATGCAACACGGAACATAGTGATGAGTATACACATTTGGTGCACTCATCAATAGGTCAAGTAATGAGCATTAGTGGCTCCACACTGCATGCATCAATGGGCCAACTAAGCAGTGTCAGTGGCCCTACACAGTACATGTATCTCTGGGCTTAGTAACAAGAGTCTGTGGCCCCACAAAGTGGATGCTTCAATGGCCATACTAAGAAGTATCAGTGGCCCAAAACATTACAGGTATAAATGTGCCTAATATGAAGCTTTGGTGGCCCAATTTGGAATATGCATAAATAAACCTGGAGTGTGAGATGCCTCTTACACTAAATGCACCAGGGACCTTGTAACGAGTATCAGTGACCCCACAATGCATACACCAATGAGCTTTGCAACAACTATTGGTGGCCCCCAACAGTACATACTGCAGTGACCTAGTAACTAGGGTCAATGGCCCACAAAGGCCATGCATCTGTTGGCCTAATGAGGAGTGCCAGTGGCCCCACAGAATGCATGCATCCTTGGGCCTAGTAACACATGTCCATTGCACTACACTGTGTGAAAATCAGTAGGTCATGTAACTTGCCCCAGTGGCCGTTAGCAGTGCATGCTTCAGTGGGCTTTATTTGAAGTGTCAGTGGCCACACACAGTACATGAGTCAATGAGCCTAGCACAGAGTGCCAGTGGCCCCTCGTGGTATATGTATCAGTTGGCCTGGCAGGGAGCTTGAGTGGTTCCACACATCACATGCATTAAGGGGACTAATATGGAAATAGGAAGTGTCAGTGGTCCTGCACAGAGCATCCACCAGTAGGCTTAGAAAGAAGTATCAGTGGTCTCACTTGTCGTATTAATCAATGGGTCTACTACGGATATCCGTGACCCCCCCATAGTACATACACCAATGGGCCTGGTAAGGAGCATCAGAAGCTCCTCACAATACATGAATGAATGGACGTGGCACTGAGGGTCAGTGACGCAACACATTGCATGCATTACAGGTCCTATTAAGAAACATCAGTGACCATATGCAGCGTATGCATCAATGGGGCTAGTAACACTTGTCAACAGCCTCTCATAGTGCATACATCAATGCACCTAGTAATGAGCACAAGTGGCTCCACACATTACTTGCATTAATGTGCCTAGTAATGAGAACCAGTGACGCCAGACATTGCATGCATGAACAGGCCTTGTAAGTCAGTTGATCAAGACAATACTACCATCAATGGGCCTGGTAATACATGCCAGTGACCCCATATAGTGAATGCATAACGTTGCCTAGTGTTAGGTGTCAGTGGACCCCCACAGTGCATGCATTAGTGAGCTTAGTAACGATTGTTAGTGGCACCACACACTGCATGCATCAATGGGCCTGGAAATGAGTACCAGTAGCCCCACACTTTATTACATGCATGAATGGGTCCTTCAAGGAGAGTTGGTGGCCCCCTATGTTACATGTATCAATGGTCCTAGTAACAAGCATCAGTGGGCCGATACAGTACATGAGTCAGTGGGCCTAACAATGTGTCTCAGAGGACCTTCTGAGTACATGTATCAATGGGCCTACTAATATGCATCTGACCTGCAGGAAAAGTCACCTTTTTCTGCTTGGTCACCCTGAATTTTTTCGCCTTTTGCTGGACCCTATATTTTTGCTGGCTTTAGAACTCTTTACACTTTACCCCTGCAAACCAGTAATAAAGTGCTTGTGTTCCCCCTTTAAATATGGTCGAACTGGCCTATTCTTAATTTGTATATTTAACTTGCCTATATGTTCCTAGTGTATGGTGTACAAATTGTACCCATGGCCGGGAATTCAATTGCCTATTGTGTATTTCAGTGTCTATTGTGCCATTGACTACTGGAGCAGATCAAACGTGGCTACTGACCCACACAGTGTAGTCTGACTGCTGCAGTGTAAAACCTGCAATGCGACCTGTTAAAATAACCCTTGTTGAGAGATGAAAACCTGCCTTTTAAATATTAATACATCACCCCTATGTAAGCCTTATGGCCTGTGAGGTAGCAGGCGCATGGTATTTGAAAAAAGGACTTGTAGAAAATGAATGTTGCTATGTTCCTTCAGTGACGAGGCCCCGAAAGTTACTTTTACTCTGGCAGGCCTGGCTGTCCTAAGTAGAAAACCAGAGTGCAGATTAAAATACCGAGGGGCATATTTATGAGAAAATGTTGGAGCGCAGAGCTGCGACAAATTTGGCAGCGCCGCGTTCCGACTTTTTCAAAACGTAGGGATGCGCCGTATTCACAAGAATGCGGCGCACCCCTGTGTTTCCCTAGCGCTGGCACTAAGTTTAGCTGCCTAGTGCCAACGCAGGCACCCTTGCACCATAGTGCAAGGGTGCATGCGCTGCAGGGAATGATTGTTTATGTACAGGAAGATGTCCCTTCCTGCACATAAACAATCACTAATGGCGATTTGTTACTTCTATGTGTGGGCAGAATGCAACACACATAGAAGTAGCAAATCATCATTATTTAATGATTGTTTATGTGCAAGAAGGGACACCTTTATGCACACAAACAATCATTAATGGCATTTTGCTCTTCCTATGTATGCTGCAGAATGCAGCACATATAGAAAAAGCAAAAACGAGGAGAAATAAAAGTATTTTTCCGCGTTTGGCCATTCTAACGCCTGCTCTTGCATGGCTTTAGTTTTCGGCGCTGCCTCAGATTTATACCTCCTTGTTAACCTGGGGCAGCTTCAAAAGCAATGGGTGTTGCGGTGGAACGCCCACAGCAGCACCCATTGCATGTCCCTTTCACGCTAAGTGATACGTGTAAATGGACCTTATTTACAATGCGGCGTTAAGCCACAAAAAGTGGCTTAACGCCGCTTTGTACATAGGGAGAAAGGCATATCGCCACCAGAACGTCGCTAAGAGAGACATTCTGGTGGTGATATCCCCTTGTAAATATGCCCCTAATAGTGCTAACTCAGGAAAGGGACGAGTAAGAAAAATAATGAAACAGCTATTTTTTATAGTTGTTAAAAATCCAATTCAATGTGAATACGGATTTTAGAAAGTTTTATAAAATTACTTTTGCCCTGTCAGAAGCTCCTGGAGTCTAATTTGCATTGACTCTCGAGCAGTAGCCTAGCCTGTGATTAGCCTTGAATAGGTGTGAAAGAGGTGTGGGATGCCTCTCAGGAGCAAACAAGTGACTGACCTGAATAGGCAGAGATGACTCCTCTGAATTCAACAAAATATTCAGATTTGGGGCTGTGGATAGAACAGTGTCAAATCCTGCTTGACAGTCTGTTGAGCCACATTTAACAAGTTGGGGGCACATTGAAAGGGAGAGAACAGGAAGGCAAAATAATTCTTGTAGATCCTGTCTGGTTGCTGAAGGACCCTGCTTTTGTCCTACCAGACTTCTATCTCTGGGTCTTTTGTGAGTATGGTAGATGCTTGAAACTGGATTTTAGTGTTAGATGTGGGAGGACACAATGCTAACAACAATTCCCACCCACCCACACCCCACTCAGAGGCCAAGTTTAGTGAGGTGAAGATTTCTGCCGTCTTGAAAATCCCCTGATATATGGCATTTTGGGCCTGTTTGTGGTACGACAAACAGGAGCTACTGCAAAAGTAGGGAGGTCAGGGCCTGGAAACCTTTACCCCATTGGTTAAGGAGGGGCCAGAAGTAACCCCACCCACTTGCTAGTGCCAGATATAAATGTGGCAGCTCCAGGCATCCTCTTCAGAAAAATGCTTTGGATCTGCGGAATATCAAAAGGGGACTGGACCTGCTTTCTGTAATCTGAGAGGAGCCCTGGAGGACTGGGCCTGCAATATCTTGTACCAAGACAAAGAAGTAGACTCTGATGGTCAATTGGCTAACCTCCTGTGTGGCTATGTGGAGCCAATATGCTGCAAGAGACCATTTCCTGGAAGCACCCAGCTGACCAATGGCAACTGGTGCTGGACTGGATCCACCTGTTGGCCTTTACATAACAGCCCTGTAGCCCTGGGGGCTGTGGAAGTGTACTCCTGTGGTTGGTTGGGACTTAAAAGACAAAAGGTAAAATCTTTGATCAGGCAAACCTAATTTGCTTATCCGACCCACGCTACATCACGGTCGGTCTCAAAATGAAGATAGATCCCAGTCTATCTGCCACCATAGACTATCATTGGCTGTTTGTGCCTTTGGCACTATTTTCTCTTAAACATTTAAAAACGCATATGTCTGGTTCTCCTTATTGGATTTTTATCATTTTGGTATCGTTTTGTTTATTAGATTTTACTCTATTTTTCTAATCCAGGTTGGGATTTTTATTGTTTTGCATTTTGATTTTAGTACTGTTTTAGTACTGCATACATACTTTCCACATTGCTCTGAATTAAGCCTTTCTGCTTTGTGTCATAGTTAGCAGGGGGTTGAGCTCAGGCAAATTTAGTGACATTGAATCTTTCATTGGCAACAATTGGATCGCTATCGGTGCATGGCTTAGTGTTTTCTAGCTCCCATCCCCACTGTTCTGAGGGGAGTTTGGGCCAACGGCGTGACCAAATTCTTATTGGCCTGGATGGGGGGGGGGGGGGAGGGGTGACGCAGGTGGGGGTCCAAGAAAAAGGGATCAAAAAATGATCTGACCAGGGTATAGGAATAGGAGGTATTCCAATTAATTCCTCTAAGTTGGAGAAAATGGGGTCCAAAAGGTGACCTTTCGCGTGGGTCACATTGGTGACCTTTTGTTTAATTTGATATGAAGCAAGATCTTTGGTAATCCCTGCCGCAGCAACATGTGATGGGTCATCAAAATGCAGATGGAAGTCGCCTAGCAAGGTGAAAATAGCAGGGGTACTGGCGAGGCTTGCGGCCATGTCTGGTAATGTTTTACAGAATTGACCTAATGCACCAGGGGGGCGGTAGATTAGGATGCCTGACAAAGAAAGCGTGGGGGTAAAGCCTATTGTAAATAAGAGGTTCTCGCAGTCTGGTAAAGGACCCTCAGAAATACGGCAGCTGAGGTGGTTTTTGTAAATGATGGCAATCCCGCCGCCTTTACCAGAGCTTCGATCTAACCTCTGAATTAAGTAGCCGGGGGGGAGAGCTTGGACAATGTCGGGATCCGATCCTGGATTGGGCCAGGTTTCAGTCAGAAACACGATTTCTGGGCATTCTTCCCTTAGCAGAATAGAGATCTCCACCGCATGCTTGGGCTGCGATCTACAGTTCAACAGGAACATTTTGTATGGTTTTGGACGGGGCCGTGGGGTTTGAATAAGGGGAGATAGTCTGAAGGAGCAGTGCAAGCAGCCTGAGACCAGGCTGCCCGGGACAATGGAATGGGCACAGTGTGACATAGGGGCTGTGTTTAATAGTTTCAGCTGTTCAGCATTATATTGAAAGACATTTTTTGAAAAAAGGGGCCGGACGCGGACGGGCGCAGACGGGTTTGCCTTTGGCGCGCCAGCGGCTCGCCCGCTGCGTGCGTCCGCTGCGCGTCCGGCCCGGCATGAGTCTTAATAGCCGGCCGGTGCGAGGTGACCTGTGACCTGCTTCCGCTGGAAGTCAGCAAAATGCAGACCAGGCCTATTCAGCCCAGCCATGACTCATCAGGCTCTCTGGAGCCACTGCTCCTCCCCAGCCCCTGACACTCCAAAGCCAGACATGCAATACACAAACCTAGCAGAGGAATACTGGATGGCTAAGCAAGAAAATACCTACTTTCTAAAAGTGGTATTTTCAAACACAGAATGTAAAAAACACCCTCACTAAAAGATGCATTTTAACATTCTGAGTTCAGGCATACTAAACTTTATTTTCCTACCTTGTTCCCAGGGGTAGTTATGTTTATAAGATGTTATAAGCAAACTCCCTATTCCGGTAGCCTTGCAATAGTGAAAAACGAAATTGGCAGTAATTCACTATCAGGACATGCCACACACACCAGGGCATGTCCTACCTTTCACATACGCTGCACCCTGCCCACAGGGGTACCATGGGCCTACCTTAGGGGTGACTGATATGTAAGAAAAGGGAAGGTTAGGGCCTGGCAAGTGTGTGCACTTGCCAAGTCGACATGGCAGTCCCAGACTGCACACAGGCCCTGCAATGAGCAGGGTGAGCAACCCCCTTTACCACAATCCCAGCCAATGCAGGGATGAAATGAGAAGAGGGTTTGCACTTTTATCAGCAGTGCTGGTGGGGCACCATCGCCAGGAGTCATTCAATAGCCATAGGGTAGGCTGAGAGTGGGTTGGGGGAACAATGCAGAGCTTCAAGGTCTCCTGGTACCTGGACCCATGCACTATCTGCCTCAGTAGCCATTCTGAAGGGTGAGCCATGTAAGACACAAGGGGGCTCCATGAAGGGAATTTGGAGTTAGAATTGCTCTGAATATCTCACCACTTGACCAGGTCGCCCACTCACGAGGCCTCACTATGTAATACCAATGTTCATTAGGCTGTGAGTGGCAGTGGAACCTGGGAACCCACGTCCATGAGTAACTGTGACTTCCACTGCTGCCATCATTTAATGAGGTAGAGGTGTAGCGGCCACCTGGGATAAGGGTTATGCCACTCATATCTTGTATGCAGCTTGTTGGACTTGGCCCTTTTTGGCTAAAGTTCCCTAAACTTTTTGCTTTCCCCCTAGACCTTTTTTCTGACATGGTGTTGCCAACTTAGATGCTTTGGACACTTTACCACTGCTAATCAGTGTCAAAGTGCAAGTGCTCCCTGTATAAAGTGTAATGGTAATTGGTTGTCCATGATTGGTATGTTTGCCTTACTAGTAAAGTCCCTAGTAAAGTGCACTATGTGTGCCAGGGCTGGTAATGCAAATGCTACTAGTGGGCCTGCAGCACGAATTGTGCCACCCACACAAGTAGCCTTAAAGAGGAAACTCAGGCCTGCCACTGCAGTGCCTGCGCGCAGTTTGTTAAACTGCCATGTTGTTCTGACAAGTGCACCCACTTGCCAGACCTTACCCTTCCCTTTCTATGCACATCAGACACCCCTATGGTAGGTCCAAGGTACCCCCTGGGCAGGGTGCAGTGCATGTGAAAGGTAGGACATGTACTAAGGTGTGTACCATGTCCTGACAGTGAAATAATCTCCATTTCGTTTTTCACTGGGGAAAGTCCATCTTGCCCATAGGATAAAATGGGGAGGCTGTGTAATATGTTTTCCAGCCTATCTTCCCAAAGGCGTAAGATGGAGAGGTGAAGTTTAGTGTGCCTGAACTCACCATGTAATAACACATCTTTTTATGAAGGTGGTTTTTGCATTGTGTGTTTAGAAGCCACTCTTTTAGAAGTGGCTGGGTTTTTGTGCTCTAACATTTCTGTGTGTCTCTGCCTGGATGTGGATTGACTGTCTGGATTTGAAAGTGATAGGATCTGGGGAATGTCTTGACCCAGGGAGGAGGTGAGACAGCAGCAGGCTGACCTGCATCTGGAGTGTAGGGGGGTGGAGTAGCCCCTAGAGGTGAAGAGGCCTGGGCTGCAGCCATAAACCAATGGTTTCGGCCCCTACTAAGTGATTGGGGATCCAGACCCCCACTATCAAAGGAATAAGGTGTCACTGGCAGGGAGGCACCCAGAACTGGTTTGAACAGGGGTCAGTGCCCCCCTGAACACAAAGACTTCAAAGACATTTAGGGGTATAACTATGAGAGCTGAAGCCCCTGAACTTTGGAGAAATGGATTGATCAAGATTGAACAAGACTGAAGCTACTTGTGGTCAAGAGGAACCTTTGCCAAGGAAGAAACAGCTGAAGAGACTAAAGGACTGACCCTTGCTGTGTGTTCTGGGACTGGCCTGCAGTTTGCTGCTTTAACCAAGGAGAGGCTGAAGGGACTTTGCTGTGTGCTGTGTCCCCCTGCTTGAAAGGACTTTGCTGTGTGCTGTGTCCGGAAATAACTTATCCACAAGGGCCCGAGGTGAGCTGGCTCCCTGTTGCGGAAACTCAGGAACACAAACGTTTCCAGGAGAGTCTCAGCGACGCTGTGTGCGTGTGCTTTTTGCAGCCTGAGACCCTCATAAGAAGTGCCCTGTGATCGTGGGCACCTGGAGGCCAAGTGAGTCTCAGTGACGCTGTGTGCGTGTGCTTTTTGCAGCCTGAGCCCTTCGTGAGGATTGTCCTGTTATCGTGTGCACCGGAGTCCAAGTGAGTCTCAGCGACGCTGTGTGCGCGTGCTTTGTGCAGCCTGAGACCTTCGTGAGGATTGTCCTGTTATCGTGTGCACCGGAGTCCAAGTGAGTCTCAGCGACGCTGTGTGCGTGTGCTTTGTGCAGCCTGAGACCTTCGCGAGGATTGCCTTGTTATCGTGTGCACCGGAGTTCAAGTGAGTCTCAGCGATGCTGTGTGCGTGTGCTTCGTGCAGCCTGAGACCTTCGTGAGGAGTGCCCTATGATCGTGCACCCGAAGCTCAAGTGAGTCTCAGCGACGCTGTGTGCGTGTGCCCTGTTGCAGCCTGAGATCTTCGTAGCATCAGCGGCCCGGATCGGCAGCCCCAGAGGAGCCGAGCCGCCGGCCCGAGCCCGCCGTTGCCAGAGCGGGACTTCGAACCAACCTCGTCGAGGGAGGGCCCGAGTCACACTGCCCGGAATTCACAAAGATTGCATCGGAGGCCCAAGTCGCAGGAAGAGGAGAGGAGAGTGAGGTCTCACCCCCCAGGTAACGTGTGTTGACGCCTGGGGCGGGGTGTGGGCTCGGAGGGAGACGCTCTCGGCCTCTCCCATTCCTGCAGCGCGAGCCTCTGCTTCGGCTCGTATCACGGCCCGTACTTGCCAACGGAGTGGCAGTACCGGGGCCGGAGTGCAGAGCTGCACTTTTTGTTTACATCATACCCGTGTGGGGGCAACTGTTGACAGAGGCTGACTGCGAGTCAGTACGAGTGGCGGAGAGACCGCCTGAGGCACCGTGATCGGTGCTGGAGCGTATTACGCATTGCATTATTTCTGCATAACAAACTACCTGATTGTCGTATTACGCATTGCATTCTTTCTGCATAACGAACTACCTGATTAGTGTATAACGCATTGCATTGTTTCTGCATAACGAACTACCTGATTAGTGTATTACGCATCGCATTATTTCTGCATAACAAACTACCTGATTGCTATATTACGCATTGCATTATTTCTGCATAACGAACTACCTGATTGTCGTATTACGCATTGCATTATTTCTGCATAACGAACTACTTGATTGTCGTATTACGCATTGCATTGCTTCTGCATAACGAAATACCTGATTGTTGCGTTACGCATTGCATTATGTTTACATTGCCAAGTGCCTGATGCTAGCATTACGAACTGCATTATTGTTATATTGCAAAGTGCCTGATTCGAGCATTACAAACTGCATTATTTCTACATTGCAAAGTGCCTGATTCTAGCATTACGAACTGCATAGCATTGCATTAGGACTGCAGTGGAACGTTTAGAAGTGCTCATTAATATCGCCAGAACTTACAAGGGCTGGCTGGCCTAACAACCGGCCAGGAAGAATAGTACAAATACGCATATGTTGGATTTATATTGTGTGGTCTTATCGTATATCTTTTTTATATAAATTTATACTCGTTTTTATAAAACTCGTGTGGAGTCCATTTGTGGTGTCAACATTGGGTTGCTGTGAGCGTGATTACAAATACTTTACACATTTACCTTGAAGATAAGCCTGGCTGCTCGTGCCAAGCTACCAAGGAGGTGAGCGGGGGCTATCTGCGAAGGTGTCCTTCCTTTCCCTGACGTGAGAACGAGGGCCCCTATGTGGCCTAAGGTACCTACCTCAGCCAACCAGGGATCCCGGGTCTAACACAGCTGGACTCTCATCAGAAGCTACTGGGTAACTGCAAAAGTACAGTTCTCCACCAGCGAGAATGGATGTGCACACTCTTGAACACTAACACATTCACTGGTTAAACATGGGATCCTTCAACAGAGAAGCAATCTTTGAAGGAAGACTTTCTTCTTTTACAGCAAACAAATATTTATTTGAATTGCAATCTAAATAAGTATGTTAGGTCACATTTGAAAAAATAAAAATCTTTTATATTTGAATGTTTCTCTCTAAAAATTATTGTCATGAAAAATAAGACTTGACAATTATAATAGTGAATTTACATACTTATCTCGATTAGACTTGAAGTAAATGTTTACTTGGTCACTCCATGTGTTGCTTTCAGAGGTGAGCGTTTGCTTTCCAAGAGGGTTTCATGTTGAAACACTTTAGTAGTAGTTTGCAATTCCATTTTTAGGTCTCAGTCTACCAGACAGCGCAGCTGTCTGACTTTGCTAAAGACATCTTATGCATTTTCAGAAAGTTGACCTGGGAATGCATACTGACTGTTGCTTGCTATTGGCTTTGTGGTTTGTAGCTCACATTTTCTTGCTTTCCATTTGCTGGCTTTATTTGCTTTAGGCTGTCCAGGTTCAGTTCACCCCTCCTGTTGCTAACGCTGTATTTACAGTATTCTTCCACAAATTAGTTTTCTGTACACAGGCTTTAAATCTTATTCTTATCTTGTCACGTTTGCTGGGCATTCAAAGACCGAGGTCAAATGTCAGGCATTGTCTTAATCTTCCAAGTGCTCGCTTACTATAAACAGGTCTATAAATCTTGTTCTTATCTCGTCACATTTGCTGTGCAGTCAAAGACCGAGGTCAAATTTCAGGCGCTGTCTTCCAAGGAGCTTGTTTACTTTTCTTTCTCTGACTACAAAGTGAGAGGCACACAGTGTGACTCGTGAAGCAAACATCAGTGGCTACCAATGGCACACAGTATTGTCTCCCAAACACAAACACACACCTCGCACACAGCGATGATGCACTCAACAAACAAGCACTCAACAAACATCGGCGGCTGCCTACGGCACATTGTGTAGTCTCGCACACACCACACATTGACACTCAGCGATGCCGCACACAAAAACAAAACATACATACATACGTACATCAATACGGGAGGCACACCACTGTTGTAAACATTGGTGAACCACACAGCGCTACACCACTTTGCCAGACAAAACACTTCACGGTGTCGCACGCTGCACTTACAGCAAACGCCAGGCGCGAGGGTGCGGTGGGGAAGACGAGGGGCTGAACCAGCCCCCCCCCAGGAGGCCTAGTGCAGTCTGGTCTCCGCCCTGACAGATTAGACAGAATGCAATTAGCTTTCAGACATAGCCCCCCTCTTCCTGAGCTCCCCACCCCGACTTTCTGTGCATCTGGCTACAGGGGATTAAACACACACAGCTCTCTCCAGGCACTGCACGTGTCTCTCTGCGCGTTCTGCCAGCGAGTTAGCCACTCCCCCCAAGAAATGTCAACAGGGTACCAGCGCAAAGATGCAAAATCACCAGAGGAGCGTGCTGCCTCCATCAAGCGCTTCAGGGGTAGTAAGCCCTACATAAATGCAATTACAATACAGTGCAATACATTCTGCACACTACAGCCACAGAGACAGAACAAAGACAGGGGTTTCACTATTAGTCTTTCCGGTATTTTTTGTTAGTTTAGAAACCTGTCAATTGAATTGAGGAAATACGTACTTTGCTTTGATTGTGAGTTTAGTGGATACACGATTCCCTCATATCATTTTGATAGTTTGAACAAGTACTTATTAAGCTTCTGCGTTGTACCCAAAGACAATGCTGTGCTCTTTCTCTGCAGGCTGTGATACACACTGTGGCCCTTTCAGGAACTGGTGAAATAAGGAAACACCACAAGATGATGTAGGACAGACCGCAGGATCGATCACTGTATCACTGCTACCGCTTGTCATGATATCACCGACACCCGGGTCCTCTACCTCTCCACTGATGCCCAGAACCTGACAAGACTGGTGAAAATCAAAACAAGAGGATGTGGTTTAATGGCCACAGCTGCCCACTTTGAACTGGGAAACCAGGTTGAGTCTCGGCGTCAACTCAATATCCTGTGATTCTGGTCAAATCACTTCATCTCCTTGTGCCTACAAAAATGAATGTGTCCTTGTGTAATGAAGTGCTCCAATACCTTCGGGTCGAGTCAGCATTATATAAAATCACAAAGAAAAAAAAACTGCAAAAGAAAGAAAACTGACTAAGCTTCCTCTTGGAGCTGTAATTTTAATTCTTTGAAATCTGTTTTTATTTCAAGAAAACAACATAGAGGGTCTATACATACACAGCATATGGCCCACAACCCTATGCAGGGTCGGCCGCGTTGTTTAAGGGAGGCTTGGGAGGCATTGGCGATGTATATCCATGTAAGTGTTACACAGCAAGTCGCCTACAACCCATGATGGGCCGGCCGCGTATTACAAAAAGCACAACATAAGACTGCAGCATGATGGAGCTTCAAGACCCATAGTCAACAAGAAGAGTACCATTGCGAGGCAAAGGGAAAGAGGAGAGAAAGAAAAAGAGAGCGAAAAGCCTGTGAGGGAGATCAGAGGGAAGTTAACGAATAGGAAGTGAGACGAGAACAGAAAGACCAAAGGTAGCGAAGACAGAGGGGCAAGAGCAGTTAGAGTGAGACAGGGGGGTGAGAATCGCATTGCTTGTGGGCCCAAGTAGTGGGGGTCAAGGTAATTGCGAGAAGGAGGAGGGTGGCGGGCTGGGGGGGGTAGGAGGGAGGCAAGGACGTTCAATATTCAGGTCACCGCCTGAGGCACCTCATGTAGGACAAGGTGAAGGGCCAGTGTGGTTATGCAATTAATCTATCGGGTTCAGGGGGAATCACTGCGTCCTCAAAGAGGCGTAAGGCCCGGAGCTTCGGTGGCAGGGAACGCGCGTGTTCTATTTTACAAAGGAAATTGACCAGTGGCTGCCATATTTTGGTGAATCTGGTGTCGCGAGATTGCAAGTGAGCAGTAAAGAGTTCCATAGTTACTGTGTGCCACAGGCGTGTGAACCAAATGTTAATAGGGGGGGGTCTCTGCCTTTTTCCAATATAGGGCTATGAGCTGTTTAGCGGCCCCTAGCATGTGGAGGGCGATATGCCAATCGCCCCGTGTGAGCGCTCGTAGGTTGTCGGGCTTGAGGCCGAGGAGGACCGTGACTGGGGATTAAGGCAGGGGGAAGCCAAGTACCACTTTAATATGACTAAGAACCTCTTTCCAGAACAGGGTCAGGAGCGGGCAGGTCCACCAAATATGAATAAAGTCGCCCGGGGAGCTCGAGCATCTCCAGCACAGCGGAGAGGAAGTGGGGAACTTCCTATGTAGCCGAGAGGGTGTGTAGTACCACTGGGTCATCGTCTTGTACGCGGTTTCCCGTTGTGATATACTGCGATAGACCTTCGGTATGTCCCTCCACAAACGGCTCCACTGAGCGGGAGTGATCTCGGCGGACAACGTCGACTGCCATTGGCGTTGGTATGAGTGAGTAGCTACTAGCGGGGGATGTTGTAAGATCTGATAAGTCCGCGAGATAAGTCCCTTCGAGTCATCAAAGGAGCGCACTAGGCGTTCAAAGGGGGTGAATGCACGGGTGGCGGCCTGTGTTGTGGCAGGTGTGGACAGCCAGTGACGAAGCTGCACGTATTGAAACCTGGCTCCCTCCGGGAGCCCGAACTCCTCCTTGCATTGAGCGAAGGATTTAAGTGCGTCCCCAGCAAACAGATCACGGATCGTTCTGCAGCCGCCCTCCAGCCAATTAGAGAATGCCTGCGGGTTAAGAGCCGGCCGTAATAGCGAATTGCCTGCAATGGGAGTGTGTGGGGAGGGGAAAGTAGTGAGCCCCTTGGAGACGGCAACCCTGTCCCAGATGTCCAACACCGTCTTGGTGGGCAGGGCAATGTAGGCGCTACGGCAACGTGCGGTCCTGTGGAGCCAAGAAAGGTCCCAAATCGTTCGTCCGGTTACCGCCCTATCCATGTGGAGCCAGACCTTTTCGCTCTCTCTCGCCGTCCACTCAGAGACGATGCGAAGATGGGAGGCCCAGTAGTATTCTAGTAGATTGGGGCGCGCAAGCCCTCCTCTATCCCGCGGGAGCATAAGAATTTTGTTAGAGAATCGCGGCCTACGTCCACCCCAGATGAAGCCATTGATGTCTCGCTGAAGACTTTGAATCTGGTGCTGCGGAATGGGGGTGGGAAGGCATTGGAATAAATATAGAATTTTTGGGAGCACCGACATTTTGATAGCATTTAAGCGGCCTAACCAGGAGAGGGGGAGGGGTTTCCAAACCCTCAGGTCCTCCAAAACTGATCTCCTGCAGTCCCGCCACTTCGTTTGGGACCATGTGGCGAGTGAATGGGTCAGCTTGAGTCCCAAGTAGCGAATAGAGCCAGTAGCCCATTGGTATGGGACTAGGGATTGCAGTTCAAGGATCTCCCCTTCGGGGATCGTGAGATTTAAGGCCCAGGACTTCTCATGGTTGATTTTAAGACCAGAGGCCAGTTCGAAGGACTGCAGCAAAGAGATAAGTGCCGGAAGGGAGGCATGCGGTCGGGAGAGCGTGAGGATGAGGTCGTCGGCAAAGAGAGCCACTTTGTGCTGTCGACCTCCAAGAGGAATACCGTGTACGTCCGTAGCCTGTCGAATCATCATGGCCAAGGGTTCTACCACAAGGGCAAACAACAGGGGGGAGAGGGGGCAGCCCTGCCTCGTGCCCCGCCCGATGGGGATGGGGTCCGTGAGGAGGCCATTGACTCGTACCCGGGCTTGCGGAGAGAGGTAGGGTGCCATGATCCTAGCTATCATAGTTTGTCCTAGTCCGATTTTGTGCAGCACAGCTCGAAGGAAGGTCCAGTCCACACGATCGAACGCCTTTTCGGCGTCGAGCGATAATAGACATGCCGGTATGTTCCAATGGTGGGCCTTTCCCACAAGGTGGGCGAGTCTACGTACGTTGTCTGCTCCCTGGCGTTGTCGGATGATGCCGACCTGATCCGGTTCTATAAGTCCGGGCAAGTGTGGATTGAGTCGCTTGGCCAATATCTTAGTGAACATTTTTAAGTCTGTGTTTAAGAGGGCTATAGGACGAAATGAGGAGCACAAGGTAGGGTCCTTGCCCGGTTTGGGGATGAGGGCAATCTCTGCCAATCCCATTTATGGGGAAGGACCCTCCTCAGCAGTGAAGGAGTTAAACAGTCGTAGGAGATAGGGTTGGAGCTGTGGTAGGAACATGCGATAGAAGGACAAGGGTAGGCCATCCGGACCTGGGGATTTCCCGAGGGGCAAGTCCTTCAGAGCGCTCGCGAGCTCCTCTGGTGTGAGGGGTTCCTCAAGTTGCTGGGCGTGATATGGACTGATTGGGGTCCAGGAGCAGTTGTCCAGGAGATCTTTTACCCGGTCTGGGGGTGGACTGTCCGCAGCGTAGAGCGCCGAGTAATATGTGTGGAAGGCTTCGCTTTTAGCCGCCTCCGTGGTGGCCCGCGTGCCATCACCAGTCTGGACATTGGCTATGTGTGCTTTGGCAGCACGCACCCGCAGGCGTCTAGCCAGGACCGTACCCACCTTATCTCCCCCTTCGAAAAAGCGTTGCTTCAACGATAGGAGAGCCCGCTCAGCCTTGTTAGTTCGTAGAGAGCGGGGCTGTCCGCGAAGGTTCGCTAGGCGACGTTTGTGTGTAAGTGAGGGGTGCTCTTGATCCTATCTCTCCAGGGCCTTGATGTCTTTGGAGAGGTTGGTTTCCAAGAGGCGTGCCTCGCGCGCTCGTGCAATTGCGAGGGAGGGGATATGGCCACGGATCGTGGCCTTGAATGCATCCCACACTACAGGGAAGGGGGTTTCGGGAACATCGTTTGTGGCGAAATAGGAGTCAATGGCGGTTCGCAGGCTTGCCACGTCAACCGGGTCTCGAAGAATGTGTGGGGGCAAGCGCCAGCGTGGATCCGGGAAGCGCAGGTAGACGGATCTCTCAAGAGAAGTTCGAGATGGGCATGATCGGAGATAGAGATGTCGGACATGGATGCTGAGAGCGACTCGGTGATCAGGTTGTGAGAAGCGAAGAGATAGTCAATGCGTGAATACGAACGGTGCACATGCGAGTAGAATGAGTAATCACGCGTATCCTGGGAGTGGTAGTTCCAGGAATCCAATAAGCCATGGTCCGATATCTGCCTCCTGAGAGCTGAGGACATAGCACCCGTCCCCTGAAAGGAAGCATCACTGCGATCCATTGCAGCGTCCCACACCATGTTAAAGTCTCCCCCTATGATTAGTGAGGGGTCGGCCTGCGAGACATGCTCTCTCAGAATCGTCCGGAGGTAAGAGTCCTGCGCCTGATTAGGCGAGTAGATATTACACAGTGTGAAAAGGCGACGCCCAATCCTGACCTCGACCCTGACGAAGCGGCCATCCTGACTACGAAATACCCTAGACTCCCCCTGCCTGATGCCGGGTCTGCAAAGTATCGCCACTCCAGCCGTTTTAGTGGGGGCTGCAGCCCAGAATTGAAGAGGGTACCGAGGGTGGGCCATACGAGGGATATCACCCTTTACCAGGTGGGTCTCCTGGAGGAGGATAACGTCTGGGTTCTGTTGTAAGAGGTAGCGCCATATTTGGTGTCGCTTGGTGGGGGAGTTAAGGCCCTTAACATTAAGGGACAAGATCTTCAGGGGGAGGGCAACAGCCATGGTTGTGTCAGAGCCTGGAGTAGTCCATCATGCCACTGTACGGAGCTGTGCGGGGCAGCAGGGGAGAAGGGCAGAGAGGTAACGCTTCCGTTGATGGGGGATGATCGCCTTGAGGGGTACCCCTGCCCGCCGTAGAAAGGGAGAAAGAGGAGGTAGAAAGAGGAGAGAGAGAAATAAGAGAAATAGATGACCAAAAGAGAATATACAACCAACATTGGCCAACCGGGCCAAAATGTCCTGTTCCAGTCATGGGTCAGTCGAGGCCCAGAGGCACAAGTGATCCCGGAGAAGTCACTCTCCCAGGAACAGGGAAGGGGCGGGTCTCCAGCCCTGTGAGGTGTCATCCGGGTGGGCAGTCCAGCATCGTCCGCACTGCAGTTGGGGAGCTGGGGTGAATTCGACTCAGGAGGCTGGGCACCGACATCTCGAGATCATGGGGATTTTGCAAGGCCCAGAGCCCTCTGCCACCAGTGAAGATGGGAGACCGGTCAGTCAAGGAGTTGGGGGCGGGAGCTGGTTGCGGATCGCTCCCCCTCCAGGGAGCGGATGTGTTGAATAATGTCATTCTTGGCTTGCGAAGAAGATTGCTCTCCAGATTGCGAAAGACTCCGGTGGCGGTGTACCGTGGACCAGGATGGTTTGGCAGGAGCCCGGGTGAGAGGCGGGAGACGCGTAGGGCTAGAGGGCGGCGTTAGGGAGAGGTGGAGAAGTTGTGCCGCTTCCCGGAGGGACCTCACCAACCGACGTCTGGACTCCCATTGAAAGATGAGGGCAAAGGGATGGCCCCACTGGTATGGAATGTTCAGACTCCTCAACTTGTCCGTCACAGGTCTGAAATCTCGGCGTCTCCGAAGCGTGGTGGGCGCGAGGTCCTGGTAGATCTGGATTCTGGCACCGTTGTAGGTAAGCTCCGGTTTAGAGCGCGCCGCTTTGAGGATTGCCTCCTTTTCGGTGAAGAAATGGACCCGGGTCAGGATATCCGGGAGGAGGCCCGCTCGGCCGGTGGGGCCAGTGACTTGATGCGCTCGATCCAAGGCCGGCGGTGAAGCGTCCTCGTCTCCCCAAACCTCGTGTAGGAGCTCTTGCCACGTAGGTCATGATGTCTGTCCCCTCGGCCCCAAGAGGAACCCCCCGGATGCGGAGGTTATTCCGGCGGCTCCGATTCTCCAAATCCTCCTGTTTCAATTGTAGGTCGATGTGTTGCTCCTCGAGGGTGGCCAGACGCTGCCAGAGCTGCTCTTGGTCTTCTGTTCGGGCATCCACAGTTTTCTCGTGGCCGTCCACTCATTCCCCGAGATCCGTGACCTCCTTCTTGAGCTCTGGAACACAGGAATGGACCTCTGTGCGTAGGGAACCAATTTGAGCCTTGAGCTCCGTCATGAAGCTAGCCATGAAAGCCTGGGTGACAGGTGGTGAGTCCCATCCAGGTTGTGAGGCCATCTCTCCGGAGGTTGCTGCGCCCGATTTGCCCCACAACGCGGCCACAGGGTTGTCCTTCAGGGGTGCCGCTGAGCCCTTCACTGACTTAGTGCGTGTCATCTCCCGGCCGGGACCAGTCCCCACCAGTGCCAGACGTGGTAGCTAGGAGTGTTCGATGGACCGCGCGATAGTGATCGACGTCCCCGGCCGCACCCTCTCCCAACCCAGACGGCGAGGGCCGGGGCGCTTCAGATGAGGTCTCTCAGTCAATATGGCAAGAGGGAGGAAGGGCAGTGGCGTGAAGCACCGGATTAGTGCCGGGACCTCGTCTATAGGGCAATCAGGCCCCGCGTGCACCCAGCGCAGATCAGTCAGGTCCAACCGCAGTCCCTGGGGGTGAGGGCCCGCCCGAGGTCCCCGGGTATAGCGCTCGGGGCCAAGCTGCAGTCACCGGTGGTTCCTCGCAGGGGGCTGTAGGGAGTGTCCACCCTTGTGTACCGGCCCAGGGGCGAACACAGCCCGTAATGAGGTTGCTGTCTCACTGTGACTCGCAGGGATTGTAGCGAAGTCCCTGCCTACCTAGCTTGTACCAGTCGAGGCCCCTCCAAGTCGCACCGCCAGCACAGCGTGGCAGCTCAGTCGGGGCCCCAGAGAACACCAAAGGAGGCCGCAGAGGCAGAGGCCCGCAGGGGCCGAAGCGGTGCAGAGGAGCCGCCGCGTTGCCCTAGGCCAGCGGGTCCACGAGGGCCCAGGCGGTCCGGTGTCAGGGTGATTACGCTCTGTGGGGCGGGCGTGTCAAGGTCAAGCCGCCCCCCCCCAGGCCCCAGCCGCATGGTCCAGCGCGGCAGTGCCCAGCATGGCCGGTGTAGGCCGGGAAGGCCGCATGCGAATCCCCGGCAACAGCAACTCAAGGACGGGGCCAAAGACGTAGTCCAAATGCTCAGGAAGGGTGCACTCAGTCAGGGTGTGTGGCCGCCGCGGGGGTCAACTCTCGTGGGCAGTGACTATGTCCCTCCTCTCCACTGTCAGCAGGGCCCCAGCGTGCCGAATCCAGAGCGTGTCGCAGTAGGGTCAGGGTCGGGCCCCTCTCGGCCGGGGGCCCCCTCTCATGCCGCCACCGCCCACCGCCAGCCACACAGCAGCGCCACTCACCGCTGCAAAGTTCCTTCTCCAGGGGTGTGCCTCATCGATTGCCCGCTCCGGGCGATCCCCGCCACCACCGGGCCCGCGCCTGATCCCAAGATGGCGGACAGCCGGGGTGGCAGAGGAAGGCCCCCGACCAGGTTGCAGTGCCTCAGAGGCCATCCCGGGCGCGCTCCGATGCCCCTGCTAGGGTGGCGCGGTACTGAGGGAGTTCAGGGGGGTCCAGGAGAACGTTTTCCGGCCATAGGAGAGACCCAGACCGGGAGGCCGCAAGATGGCGGCCGCAGCCCCAGGACCAGCAGGCCGATGCAAGGCCACAGCTCCACCTCAACCGGTGAGTCCCCGCTGTCGTCTGCTCGCCAGCGGAGGCCCCTCACTCTCCGCAACCAGTGCGCCCCGAAAAGTGGTGCCAATAGAGACCCAGCTCCGCGGTAATAGCTTAAGAATGTGGCGGCTGGCCGGAGCTCCCGCGGCGTGCGTCTCACTCCATACACAGCGAGACCACGCCCCCGGAGCTGTAAATTTTAATAGGTGTTGTTACACTGTAGATTCATAAGGTGTGAACTTAGCATTTATAGTGGATGCCAGGGTGTCAGCACTATAATTTAGTCAGTGCAGCACCTTGATGCCCTTTCAAAGGCGCTGGCTGGTTAGGCAGAATGGCAGCCGGATTGACCCCAGGGATTTCTCCCACAAGACGCAGAAGGTGCCCCTCTGCAGTGAAAAGGTGATGGCTGCTCTGAGAGCTGCTCGGGGAAATACTGAGTCATCTGCTGCTGGGCCCTCCCTGTAGCCTGGTTAACCATGGAAACAGCGACTACACAAACACAGCTGCTGGTGTACCCATCACATCAGTAACAGGGAGGAGCAAGACAGGACTATTGTCACTAACGAGTGAGGACAGGGCCACAAATATAAGGGATTTCCTTCCTTACACAATCTTTAGTCATCCCTCTCCCAAGCACTCACACACACAAGTCACACACTCAAGCATTGCTCTATACAACCTCTACCCACCCCGATGCACACAGAGAAGTTCCCCATCGCACTGCAGTATTCGTCAGTGGCAGCATATTTACAAGCATCCTATGCAATTGCACTGTAGGTCAGTGGCACTGTAAATCAATGGATGAATAGTTCCATGTGCTACATTAGATGACACTATAAGGCAGGTGTTGCCAACCAGTCAATCACGAGCTACCAGTATCTCCCAGACACCTTCAAAAGTAGCTCTTCAAAGTAGCTCAGAGCCTTGAGTACATTTTTAAATAAGCACAGGGTCATATATGTCTTTTAATGTTAAAGAAAGACTGTGTTTACTTTACACTGTTATCATCAGGCTGCAGATAGCAGAGCCTGATAATGAGCAGTGGTCTGTCAGATTTATGGGCCAGGCTGGGTCATGGAGGTGAAGAACTAAAGCAATGAAGTATTTAACTCTTAAATAAAAGTCCTTGTCCACTCAATATTGGAGGTGAGAACAAAATGATGCTTCTGAATGTTTTTAAATGGGAAAAAAATAAAACGAAAAGTTACCTTAATGATTAACTCTTCATTTTAATTTGATCCCATTTCAAAGTGGCACATTTGCAAGTAGCAGACCTTTTGCTCCCAGTGGCCAGTAGACACTGCCATATTGATAACTGAAAATAGTCATTTTTTTTAAATGTGAGAAATTGAAAGTGAAGAAAATGTTTTCTATGAAACATTAAGTATTAATGTCTTTCTCCACTTTCAATTGAGCCAAATACATCTTAAGTTTTTTTATGAAGCATGTGTATTCACTTAAAATGACTCCCATTTAAACAAATGTATTTTTCTGTTATAAATATGACACCATGTCTACAGGCTACTAGGAACAAGATGCCTGGTGTTTGTAATTTTGACACTTGGAAATGAGAAAAAATGCAAATGATCCGTTTTATGGAATACTTATAAACAAAGGTAACTCTTCAGTTTAATTTTCTCGATAGAGTGCCATATTTGTAAGTGAAAAATACAGCCATTATTTTCAGTTGGAGAAATTTAAAGTGCAGAAAAATGTTCCGCATTCTAAACTTTTTTGCAGAACATTTTTCTGCACTTTAAATTTCTCCTGTTATGTTATAGATGTAACGGTGCCACATATGGTGAAAGGTATATCCTGTGCCACAAATACATACGACGCAGGCTCTGAGTCACCGATACACATATATTCCGTTGATACGCACACATTCATACATTCCCAAAGACCATGTTCTCACTGACACACATGGCAGTCCTGTCAAACTGCCCTAGTCAAAGCATTGTGTTCAAACTATAGCATCTAGCTCTTTGGACATTAGGCTTGAAGCCAATTAATCTGTGTGTGGGGATGTCTGATAACAATGCGCAAGTTGCTTAGCCTTCAGTAGCTCACCATGATTTTCACTGGCTGGAAGTAGCTCTCACTACAGAAAAGGTTGGAGACCTCTGCTATAAGGCATCAGCAGCCACTGAACTCTACACCACTGTACTCTGCAACACTTTACGCAATGCACTCTACTCTATTGCACTCCAGTGTATGCCACTCTATGTGACTTGACGCTATGCCACTCCAATACACAACACTCTCTGCCACTCCACTCTACGACACTCTACTCCACTCTTCGCTGTTCCACTCTATGACACTCCTCGCCACTCTCCTCTATGCCACTAACTTTTAGCCATGCTGCAGAGCAACATGGTGTTGTACAACATGGCTAAAACTCATTGGCAAAGCCAATGGCTCTTGCATAGGAGAGACCTATTAGCTTTGCCAAAGCTTGTTAGTCTTGTTGGCTGCTGCTCCTCTCTAAGTCCTAGTCCACAAGTGCACTATTTCGCACACTACGGCAGAGTGTGCAACACATCATGCCATGATTTATACTGTGGTTTTGAATGTGCGAGGGGCGAAACCCCTCTTTATGCTGCCTATCAATATTGCGCCAATGATATGGCTATATGAAAACAGCCTCTTGAGTGAGACTACTCTGCCTCAGGGTGATCATGCCTCCTTTAGGAGCCTCAGGCAGTAGAGAGGAAAAATGACTGACACTACCAACACCAAACGACTGTCCCGGGGCAGGTGCAAACGGTGAATGACACTTCCAAAAAAACTATGTCTGAAGGGGGCTGACCTACTCCCACTATGTATGAATCCTTTCCCGTGGGCCGATCCAAAATGTGAAATACACATCTAGCAAGCAATTGTGGAGGGCCATGAAACAAAGCCCCACTTTGTGTATCTTGTGTATAATGTTTTTCTTCTTTGTAAGAGCTCTGGCAGGCAGCTGAAACCTATCGCCAACAAAAAGGAGTGAGGAGAAACTGCTGTACTGCAGTCATACACCCTACCTTTTTGTAGACCAAAAACTCACTAGTACATACCATTGTAACAGGCTGAGGCTAGATGTCGGCTTTCAATTCACAAATACTGTCCAAATAATGACTAGAGTTACTTTCTATAGAAAAATCGGGTGATGTGACGCAATGCAAATATGTAACTGCTGAGTCCGGCTAAACGGAAGCAAATATCCATCATAGCTGCACCGGCTGTGATTGGCTCCCGCAAGAAGCCAATTAGGTGCTCCAAAGTGGTAATGACCCTATGACGGAGGAGATTTCCCCTCTAGTAAAAAAGAGTTCGATGTATCATAAACCTGTTTTGTATTCATAAGATTTAGTTTAATTCACACACTCCAACTACACTTCATATGGACTCCACGCATTCTTAGTACTCACTAGTTGGTGTAGCATTGTGACGCAAGCCCTATACCCCGAGCGGGGATATGGGGCTGAAGCATGCTGAGCTATTTCCTCAAGGGAGGACTACAACCTCTGAGATGTTTAATATTGACATCGGCAAAGTATTGTAACTAAGGAAGAGTGTACCAGTAAGCATTCAAGAGCATTCAGCAAGTCTCATAAATGAGCTCTCACTGTGGAGCCGCCCTGTCCTAAAATGAACCCAACCGAGATGAGGAGAGGGCTCCCTGAGGAGTCATGTCACCTAGATGGATGAGGACTCAGCGCCCCTTTTCATTAAACTTTAGGTGCTTTCATTATTTTGACAGTATTTTAAATTACAATCTGGCCGTTCTCCTCTGTTACTAACCTTCTATACGAAACAGCTAAAGTTTGTCTTTGTGCCAGACCTGAAAAGGACTTTGATTTACAGGACTTCGTTTTCTACCAAGACACTTCCAAAATTCATTGTTGTGAAAAAGACAATACTCTTTTGTGAGTTACTGCTTATAATGCCCTTTCTACTCTTAAATCATGCTCTGTTGGTCCTCTCACTGATCAAATATCTCAAAAGGTTTGATGATTGGTGTTTCCTCCGATGTTTAATATTAAAAACAAATCCTTACTTTCTTAAGTGCTGTGGACTCTACCAACAGGTCGAGCACAGGAAAAGACAGGTATAAAAGTAATATAAAGTTATGTTATGGTGACTCCATTACTCTTAACACATAGGCTCTTTCCCATTATGAATACCCTCCTGTAGACGCCTCTGCCATCAATCAGAAACACATACTGGTTGCCTCCTTTTTCGAAGTACAATGAGTTGGAGAGGGCATGCATACATTCAGGTGTGAAGTACACCAGGAGGTATATTTACAAAGGGATAGTGCCACCAGAATATCACTTTTAGTGACGTTCTGGTAGAGCTATGCCCTTCTCCATACTTACAAAGCGGCGTTAAACCACTTTTTGTGGCTTAATGTCGCCTTGTAAATACTGCCCCTTTGCACGCATCACTTTGCATGAAAGGGGCGTGCAATGGGTGTTGCCGTGGGCTTTCCAGTGCAACACCCATTGCTTTTTGACGCTGCCCCAGATAAACAAGGATGTGTAAATCTGAGGCATCGCCAAAGACTAACGCCATGCAATAGCAGGTGTCAGAATGGCGAAACGAAAAGAAATACTTCTCTTTTTCCTCATTTTTGCTGTTTCTCAAAAGAGCAAAATGCCATTAATGATTGTTTATGTGAAGGAAGGTGCCTCTTCCTGCCCATAAACAATCATTAAATAATGACCCATTTGCTACTTCTATGTGTGCTCTAGAAATGCAGCACAGATAGAAGTAACAAATCGCCATTAGTGATTGTTTATGTGCAGGAAGGGACACCTTCCTGCACATAAACAAACATTCCCTGCAACGCAGGCACCCTGCACTATGGTGCAAGGATGCCTGTATTAGTGCTAGGCAATTATTTTAGCGCCATCTCTACAGAGAACAAAGTGGTGCGCTGTATTGTTGTAAATACTGCACATCCCTGCATTTAGGAAATGTCGGAGCGTGGCGCTGCCAAATTTGGAGCAGCTCCGCGCTCCGTCATTTCTTTGTAAATATGCCCCCAGGTGTGTAGCTAGGTAATGAAGCAGGTTCGGATTCCACCACTAGGTGGCAGGCATACTTACAGCTACATAACAGGAAAGAGCCAAAGGACTATTATATATATATATATGGTACAGCAAAAGAGAAATAGAGACTTTTGTGAAGTGTTGGGTGGCTGCAGTGTTGTAACACCCAATCTGCTGGAGTTGTGTGCTGTTTCTTTGAGTTTGTGGACAACTTAATACTTTTTGGTAGGCTTTAGAGGGTGGGCACTAGCAACCAAATTTCACCTAGATGATTAGTAGCCTGAATTTCCATTTACGAATGGAATCTGTGCAGTTCCGCAATGGTAGTTTTTTCAGTCCATTCCTGATAAATGCATGTGTGACACCACTAGCATTCTTTATTCAATCTTTGGGCATCCATTTCCATGCCAGTGCTGACAGTATGTGGCTCCCCGTTAGACTGGACAGGGACTCTTTGAATGAAGACTACAGCTTCAGTAGTTGGGACTATCCTCTCTAGGGTGATGGACACAGCTTTTAAACTTCAAGTTTGGGAAAATGGAAGTGAAGATGCTCTGGTGTGAGCAGATCTCTTGGAACTTTACTTTTTACCTGTATGAAAATAGAAATCTTCCCATACGGGTCATTGTGTGGAATTTTGGATTTGTGTTGGATTGCTGGTTCTTCTTGATACCACGGATTTGTGCGATCACACCCACCTGTTTTTTCATTCTGCAAGTGATTAGAAAAATCTTCAACTTCTGCCTCAGAGGAATTAGAAATCTGTGGTGCAGGGTTTAGTTCTTTCTAATCTTGCTTAAAGTCATTTGCTTTACTTGAGGCTTCCAAAATATATGTTATAGCACCTCCAGTTCGTTGGGGATACAGTGGCACCTTTATGATTCACCACCAGCCTGGCTGGTTTCCTCAAAATCTTTCACTGGCTTCTTGCAGCTAAAAGAGCTATCTTTAAATGTTTGTACTCAACAATTATACTCCCATAGCATTGGCCCAGTCATTTTATATCCACAACCAAGACCATATTGCTGCTTCATGCCCTGTGCTCTGCTCAACCGAGCCTGGTGTGACTCAGTTTCTTATAGAGCGCAAGAAAATGGTGAACGGGTTTCTTGGTGCACAAGAGCAAAACCAAGATGGGAATAGGAAAAAAAACACAGACCAAACCTTAACCGATAAAGGGAAGTGTTCGACTCCTTCAAAAATGTCAAGTACAATGTAGCTTTTCTCAACTGCAACACATGGGTGTCCCTAGTTTGGGAGCCAGTCATGCGAGGGATCTCCTTCGAGCACACTTGTTATTGACCCTGAAAACCTGTAGCAGCATTTGACCCTCAATCTGGAGAGAAGGTAAAGTGGTACAATACAGTGCAGGGCCAAAAGGTCCCAGGGACACTACCCCCTTCCCATCTAGGGCGAGGTAACCATCACTAAATTTCCCTGTGAGGCCGTGTGGGGCGGTGAAGAGAGAACTTAAAAGGGTCTCGGCCAACACACTGAGGAAGAAAACTCCCTGTGTGTCAGGGCCATTGTTTTTTTGATTTACAGAAACCCCAGCTTTGAAAGTTCATGTAAAACAAAATAGTGGGTAAAAATAACATTTGTCAATTTGGCATTCAGGCCTGCCTATTGTATATGCCACAGGTATGGCTGTAACTTCTGCTCTAGGGAAGCAGAGGCCAGGGCATCAGCTTAACTGGCCGGGTGGCTGCCTAAGTATTGCTAAATGATGCCATTAGAAGGGGTCCAAAATGGTATCACTGTTTCGGTTTAGATCCATCGTATAAATAGTGTTACATAAAATATAGTAACAGAGGAGCCTGCCACTGAATCCACTGGGTCCTCAAAGTTGGTGCAGAGTTGGAACAATTGGGTTTATTTTTCCATGATTCACTGCTGCCAGTTGGCCTGTCTCTGGTAGAGGGGTTTGCACTAGGACGTGTTGTCAGCTTCTTGGTCACTCAAGTGTGGTTTTGAGCTTGTTCGTGACCCTCCGGTTTACACCAGTTTCAAGTGTAAAATGCAGGTGTTCAGTTTCCATCCATATTTACAAATCTCTAAAATCCTCAAACATTAATCTCTGTCTGAAGACAAATGCAAATTTTACAAAATATTCTCACGAATCTTTAGCTTCTTGTCACATGACAAACAAGCTAAATAATCAAAGCCATAAAAAGCCAACTTACCAATTTCTGTAATTTTTTTCAAGATATAGCATCCCATTAATTTAACTGGGACAGCTGAACTGCACGTCTTAGAGCTGTAATTACATCCTTCCCTGTTCCTTTTCTACTGTCTCTCGGGATCAGCTTTAACCTTTTCTCCTTTTGCTTACAAAAATTTGGACAAAACAATATATAGTGGTTAAAATATTTTTTCACCTTCATATTGTGAAGGCGGATCGGCGTCTAAACCGAACCCCAGACCATCTATGGGTTGCTTGTCCCATCAACACCTGCATTTACCTTTTACAAATCATTGTTGTGATGTGCTCTGGTCCAGCGGGTTCAGCTGAAGCACACCGAGACTACAACTCCCAGACTGCACTCATCTTTTAAAGGAAAGCCTTGGACTGAAATAGTGGTCCCCAGTGACATGGAATGAAGTTACAGCTCTAGACACGTGCATAGCCGTCCTCCCAGATCTCGTGAGGATGACTATCAGCCTGTCCCCGCAGCTAAAAGCACTGACACTGCTGTGACTTGAGACCCATCCTTAAAATGTGAAAAGCAAAGACACAAGTCTCAGCATGCCTGGTGCTGCTGGCTGGAAAAACACTACTGAATCAAGGTTACCCTCAGGACAGTTATCCTGATGGACTGAGTATCTCAGCGTCCAGAAGCAGTGCCATGCCTCACTACATCAGTTGATAATAATATATATTCCTATACAAAATCAGTTGATAAGGATATGTATGTGTATGTATATATATATATATATTCACTGAAAAAACCATAGGTTTCAGGCACGTTATAGTTAGAAATTAGCATTTAAAAAACCTTAGAAATTCACTGAAAAAACCATAGGTTTTAGGGAAAGTTATAGTTAGTTGGACATTTCACTCGTACAAAACCAGAGAAATTCCCCCGTTATAGTTAGTTCAGCTAACTATAACTCGCGCCCCGCAATGCACTGCTGATGACGTCATATATTACATCACTCATGACATGGTCAGTGACATCACTGATGACATCACTGATGACATCTCAAATGACATCACTGATGACATCACTGATGACATCATCCATGTGATAATTTCATGCAGCTTCTCTCACCCTAATATAACTTTTGATACACCCACTCTAAATTACAGACTGCCATTCTCAAAATCATAGACACTCCAACACCAATAACTACATACCCACTCACTGATTCTTAGGTCTACACACACATCCACTCACTCACCCGTACAGTCACTCATACTTACGGTCACTCAGTACAGGACTATCATATGCACACATACACCTATATAGACACTCACACACCGCCACTCATCCATAGAGGTACTCACACACCTAGTCAGTCATGCAAATAATTAATCACACTCCCATTTACTCACCTATACAGTTATACACACACCAGCTCACTTACTCATACAAATACTAGCACATTCTTACGCTCTTATACAATCACTGATACAAGCACACACTCATCCATACAGCCACTCTCACAATCACACACTCTCACTTATAGCCATTTATATACTCTAACACACATATATACTGCCTTTCACATATGTAGTTACTCACACATGTACCACTGAGATATACATTCACTCACTAACACACCCATACACACACTCACCCACCCATACAGTCCATCACAGATGCACTCTTGAAACCATGCACCCAGTGAATCACCCACTCAAACATCTATGCACAGAGTCATACACACCCCACCCACACAAACACTCAGGCACCCATACAGATACTCAGACAACCAATCAATATCTCATATAGACACTCATGTAGCTATTCACAAACCCATGCAGCCGCTTACACACCAACAGACAGACGGATACAGACATTCACACAGTTTAGTCACTAACCCATGCATTCAGTAAGATACGTTTAATCACTCACTTATAGACTCAGTCACGCACCTACTAAATCATCCATTCAGACACTTATACACCCACTCATTCTTCAATACGCCTTTCCCTATATATATTAAACATATTTAAACTTTACAGAAACACACAGTCACTGGATGATGTCATCAGTGATGTCATTTGAGATGTCATCAGTGATGTCATCAGTGATGTCACTGACCATGTCATGAGTGATGTAATATGTGACGTCATCAGCAGTGCATTGCGGGCGCGAGTTATAGTTAGCTGAACTAACTATAACGGGGGAATTTCTCTGGTTTTGTACGAGTGAAATGTCCAACTAACTATAACTTTCCCTAAAACCTATGGTTTTTTCAGTGAATTTCTAAGGTTTTTTAAATGCTAATTTCTAACTATAACGTGCCTGAAACCTATGGTTTTTTCATTGAATTTCTAAGGTTTTTTAAATGCTAATTTCTAACTATAACGTGCCTGAAACCTATGGTTTTTTCAGTGAATTTCAAAAGTTTTTAAATGCTAATTTCTAACTATAACGTGTCTGAAACCTATGGTTTTTAAGTGAATTTCAAAGGTTTTTAAATGCTAGTTTCTAACTATGCCTACAGAGGTAGGACATGTGAAGAAAGAAGAAAAAAACGCACAGAAAGAAGCAAAAGAAATGCAGAAAGAAGCAACAGAAGTCCACAAACACGAACAAAAGTGCAGGAAGAAGCAAGACATGTGCAGAAAGAACCAACAGAGGAGCAGAAAGAGACCTTGTTGCAAAATCATCCTGTGCCCACAACTTTTTCAGACGGGTACTGGTGGTAACTGACTCTGACTAACCAGGCCTAGAGCCAGTGCTATGCTAAAAGACACTTAGAATACAGTGAAACCACCTACATACACTAGGGAACACTATGCGTTGGGGTACCCCTGTGATTAGCATGACCTTCTCTGTAAGGCCCTAGTACATAATAGGGCAGGGGAATTTAAACTACCTCTAAGTCAGAGGTGCAGAAATATGCTACTTTAAGTAGTAGGCACGTTTGCAGAGTGGTAGAGAAAGGGGGCCATGGCCTCCGAAGACGTCTTAGCAATCCCACTGTGTGGGACTTACTGGAGGTAACAAGAGGGGTAGTTGGCCCCCAAGGACATCCTTGGGGGCCAACTTCCCAAACTATTACCTCCAGTCAGTCCCACACAGCAGCACTGGTAAGTACTCGTACCAGGCCACGCCCACTTTGCCCACCACTCTACAAACACGCTCATTGGCACGCTCTTGGATGGGGATTGAAGTCCCCTTCACTGCTGGGGGTCCTTTAGGGGCCAACTAGCCTACCTTTTACCTCCAGTAAGCCCCACGCAGTGGGATTGGTGAGAGGTAGACAAAGGCCATGCCCCCTTTCTCCACCACTCTGCAAACACGCCCCCTGGCGCGTTTTAAGTTGGGGGATTAAGTCCCCTTGAATCCTGAGGGTCCCTGGGGTCCAACTAGCCCACTAGGTACCTCCAGTAAGCGCCACAGAGCTGCGTTGCAGAGAGGTGTAAAAAGGGGCATGGCCTGGACCACCTCTCTGCAACGCAGGCCTGAGGCGCTTACTGGAGGTACCTGGTGGGCTAGTTGGCCCCCAGGGGCCCTCAGGATTGAAGGGGAATTAATTCCCCAACTTAAAACGCGCCACAGGGCGTGTTTGCACACATGTCACCTCAGGCCCCGCCCCCTCCCTTCACCACTGTGCAAACGCGCCCCGTGGCGCGTTTTAGGTTGGGGATAAAGTCCCCTTGAATCCTGAGGGTCCCTGGGGTCCAACTAGCCCACCAGGTACCTCCAGTAAGCGCCACAGAGCTGCGTTGCAGAGAGGTGTAAAAGGGGCGTGGCCTGGACCACCTCTCTGCAACGCAGCCCTGTGGCGCTTACTGGAGGTACCTGGTGGGCTAGTTGGCCCCAGGACCCTCAGGATTCAAGGGGACTTAATCCCCCAACTTACAATGCGCCAGGGGCGTGTTTGCAGAGTGGTGGAGAAAGGGGGCATGGCCTTTGTCTACCTCTCACCAATCCCACTGCGTGGGGCTTACTGGAGGTAAAAGGTAGGCTAGTTGGCCCCTAAAGGACCCCCAGCGTTTGCAGGGTGTTGCTGGGAGGGAGCGGGGCCTCCGGCACGATCGCGGTGTTTTTTTTAATTATTTGTTTTTAGAAAGGGGGCTGTGTGGCCCCCCTTCTTTTTACTTTTTTTGGGCCCTGGGGACCCCATCCCCCAGGGCCTGATCCCCATTTTAAAAAAACAAAAGCAATATATGAACGGGAAGGGGGCCGCGTGGGCCCCCCTCCCGTGGCCAATTCCGGCCCTGGGGACCCCATCCCCCGGGGCATGGCCACATATATATTTTTTTTTTATGGAGGGGGGCTGCGTGGCCCCCCTCCTGAGGCCTCTATTGGCCCCGGGGACCCCATCCCCCGGGGCCGGCCTTTATTTATTTATTTTGGGAGGGGGGCCGCGTGGCCCCCCTCTCGGGCCACTTCTAGCCCCGGGGACCCCATCCCCCGGGGCAGGCCCTATCCGTTGGGGACCGTGGGGGGAGCCCCAATGCCCCCAAGGTCCCGCCGGCTCCCCGCGTCCTGCAGGAGCCGGCATTGCTTTTCCACATGGGGAGCTGCTGACATGCTGTTCCCCTTGTGGAAAAGCAATCTGCTTTGCTTCATTGAAGCGAGAGCAGGTTTCCCTGCTCTCGCTTCAATGAAGCAAAGCAGTTTGCAATGACAGGGCGGGAGCCGCGCGGCTCCCGCCATGTCATTGCAAACAGCAGTGTCCCGGGGGTGGGCATCCCGGGACACTGCAGGAGCCAGCCCTGAGGGTGGCGGTCCCCAGGGCCATCGAGGGCTCCAGGAGGGGGGCCGTGCGGCCCCCCTCCCACCTATTGCACAGCCCCGGGGAGGTGGTGGTCCCCGGGGCTCGGTGGTCCGTGACGGACCCCGCATTTGAATATTAGTGCCCCGGGGAGGTGGCGGTCCCGGGCGTGTGGGGGGCTTGAGCCCCCCACACAGGTGTATTTAAAAAAAAAAAAGCCCCGGGGGTGGTGGTCCCCGGGGCAGCGGGAGGCCGTGTGCCCCCGCAAAATAATTAATAAAAGCCCCGGGGTGGCGGTCCCCGGGGCTTCGGAGGCCACCCTGGGCCCCCGCAATTACATATTGCATGCCCCCGGGACTTGGCCCACCCGGGGGCTAAATAATAACGAAGCGCAAGAGCCCGCCTTCGTTTTTTTTTTTTCGGCCGAAAGTCGCGCTGGGTGCGCGAATCTCGACGATTTAAAAAAAAACAAATGCTTTTTTTGGCCCTGGGGGTCCTTGTGGGACCCCCTGAGCAGGCCTAGGGGGTCAGGGTGTTTCTACCCTGCCCCCTTTTCATGTTTTTCGCGTTTCTTTTTCTCTTTTCTTGTGACTGGGTTCTACCGAGTCACCAGATGGCTGCCAACACTTCCTGGTTTGGAGTGTTGACAGCCAATTAGAATAAAGCTCGTGGTCGGGAGGGTCCGCGGATCCTCCGGGCCTCTATATATCGAAACTTTTATTTTTTTATTTTCTCAACAACTACTGAATGGATTTACACCATTTAAAAAAAAGGGCGCTTTCTGAACCAAGCACTACCTTTTTGCCAAATTTGGTGTAATTCCATTCAGCAGTTCGAGCTGTAGCCGTGTCTAAAGTTTCCTATGGGAAATTCATTTTTCACCCTCTTTTTTTTTAATTTCTCAGGAACTACTGAACGGATTTACACCATTTAACAAAAAGAGTTCTTTCTGAAACAAGGGCTACCTTTTTGCCAAATTTGGTGTAATTCCGTTCAGCAGTTCGGGCTGTAGCCGTGTCTAAAGTTTCCTATGGAAAATAACATGGAGAAAACACGTTTTGGGACCCCCCTCTTTTCTCAGCCCCCGCTTACCGAATCACCCCGAAACTTTCAGGATAGGAGCTGACCGGAGCGCCCCACGAGTTTTGAAAATTTCGCGAAGATTCGTCATCCGGCGCCAAAGTTATTGGGAAAAGAAAAAACGCTTTTCCTATGGAAACTAGGTCCTAACTATAACTATCTACTGGCGACCGCCAGTAGATAATCAGGAACACTCCGCTTGCATCCCCTTGCCACCAATTTCAGTAACGGAGCACGGACCACGGTGTAGTGCAAATTTGAAGTTTATTCAACTCCTCCAACACCAGCCATCATGACGCGTTTCGACCCCAAGAGGCCTTGATCACATGACATATATATATATATACATATTATTGACTGGCATGGATGTCACAATAACATTAGATGGAAGTTTTTTATTGCTGTTAAGATGCTTGATTTTACCCAGAATATCATGTTGTACTACATCATGTACTGTCACGAAATATGTACAAGAATGTTAAAAAATCATGTCATCCCATAGTTCATGAAACTGATTTTCACAGGGGCCTTGTATAATTGGTAATTTACCGTTACGAATGTGGATTGCTCAGAATACGAACCTACAGATTGAATTATTAATGTACTGCGCTCTGGAGTTCCACGGCACAGACAAAATGGCGGATAACTCAAGAGCACTTTTGAAATGCTTTTTTGCAGTCTAGTACTTGTGGGGGGAGAGCTTTGTCCCTTTTAAATACACTCTGCACAGTATAACTCTATGGCCAGTAGAAGGCTTCTGCCGAAACACATTGCCAGACTTGCACTGTTGGCACTATGGAGGAGAAAATGATAAAAATAAACGTGGTTCGCGGTAACTGACCTGGCTGTGCTGCCTGTTTCTTCGAACCACCCTATGATTAGTGGATACCATTTGTGGGAGATTGGAGTGGAGAAAGATACACAGGTGGATCAATGTTAGACGTTAACAACTTTATAGGTCACTTTGCAAATCTTTCCATTTGCTGTTCCTGTTCATCAGTACCTTCATTCACCTTTATAAACAATAAATGCCAAAGAGATCATATTTGAGTGCTATTAAGATGTATCATGTTATAGTCATCATCTGCATAGCCTTATGTCAGATCAAATGGTCAGAATAGATTTTTCTTAGCACTCTTTATTGCAATTCTGGACTTTGTAAGCACAATAATTGACCTTTTCCATTTCTGCTTTCCCTCATGTCTCCCTTCATTCTGTTACTTCCCTACCCTCTCCTTTTTTCATCATTTCATTCTACACTTCCCCATCTTTTTTGAGACATGCATTTCCTTGCTTTTGTAAGCTCCCTAATATTTCTCTTTTTTGCCTTCTGTTCCCCTAATTTAATGTCTCCTATTACCTTTAGTTTTACCTTTCTCACCCCTAATATTACTATAGAGCTACTAATTAACTCATCCTTGATGCTCAAAATATATGTCCCCTACTACTAGCTACATCAATGCTATTTGTTGCTCGACCTTGGAATGTTGAATGCCATTTGCACCCATGGGATTCAAACGTGTGACCTGTGAGTTACATCTAGATCTCTGAAGTAGGTGCTCAACCCGCTCAGCAATCCTTTCTGCTGAGAAATCTGCTCTTTCCACACCTCCGCTCACTCTCTCCCCTATCTTTCTCTTTTTATTTTCCAAACCTCCCTCAATTTGTATGCATCTGATATTCCTTTACCTAAATGTATTTTGCTCGTCCCTACCTCATATATTTTCTTATTTTCTGTACAGCCCTGCCTGCACCATCTTTCTTTCCCACACCCCTCTTTTCTTTTCCACCTCCCACAATGTACAGAAAACAATTTCATTTTCCCCGGAGAGACCTTTAAGTGCCTTGTCCTTGTGAGTGGGCACTTAGTCAAGTGAGTGCCATGGGCTAGTGCTTCGCCTGTCCAAGATGGCACCAGCTGGCATTAGCTCATTCAGACGTGCCTCACTGCAACCGGCGTGCGTTGAGAAGAAGAAGGCATGCGCACAAAAATTGTGCCTATGGTGGCTCCCTAAAAAATGACCTCAGTGGCTGCCTAAGAGGGAGTGTGGGGAAGGTGGTTTACATCATTAAGGAAAACAGCCTCTCTCTACTGCCCCCTACAAATTGTTAGCCATCATTTCATTTCACAGCACCAGGGCTTACCCTCTTTGTAATCACCCATTCCTGGACTAAAGGTTCGCATCCTAGCTAAAAGATCCACCTCTCTTCGTTGAGAGCCAGCTGGAAACAAATGAAAACCCCTGCTGTTTTCAGTATATCATGACTTTTCATTTTGTATTTGTGTAATCAGCTTCCTGTTACACTGTTACTGCTTCATAAATTAAGGTCGTCTCATTTCTTCGCCCTGGTCGTCCCTTCCAATCTGTCATCAGCTTCAACAGCAATCATTACGTGACCTCTATGCAGACATAAACAGGCAATATGGCGTGCTGAGTTAATCAATGACTGCTGACAACAGCTGTCACGGGAGGGGCTTAAAATGCGGGAAATTGGTGTTACATTTTTTTTTTAATTGAGCAGTGGCCTCAAAGATAACTTGTCCCCATGGCCCCAACAATCCTTAAAACGGCCCTGAGTCCCTTGCTGATGTTTGAGTATTTATCGAGTAGGCAACTGATGCTTAAAGACATAAGATTTGCATCCTGTCCTCGATCAGACATGTTTTCTTGAATTTTAATTATGGTATCAACTTTACATCATACTATAACTAAAACCTTTATGAAGCCGATTGTGTGTAAATATTACAATTGCAGCATCTTTACATCCCAGACCAGCAAAGCCGAGAAACTGCTGAGCTTTTCAGTCTTAACAAAGAAGACTCATCCTTTCGTCTTTACTCTTCTGACAAAGACAAAACCCTTGCTGCCAGCAACTGCTGGGGTCCTTGGCAAGCAATGAAATCGCCCCCACCCGCAGTTTTCCCTCCACTTAAGTGACCACAAAGGTCACGCATATGGACCGGCTACCCCAGCTAAGGTGCCCAACTTGTCAGAGTCAGATATGTGTTCAAGCTAATTTATGGGCTGAAGTAACCTATGCTGCTAGAGAGCCAGCTAAAACCCCAATCTTTTAAATAGCCTTTTGGTGATTGACTCCAATATGGTCTGCTGATTGCTCTGCTAAAGCAGCCTGACCCGGCGGAGATTCCAATTGCTGATCCCACCCTCCTCTGCTGAAGCCCCCTCACTTGGTAGAAAGTCAGGTTAATAATCCTACTCTCTCTGCTAAGGCGCCATGAGGCTCTAAGGAGTCGCACATGGCCTTTGTGCATGGGCGTTAGCAGAATTTTTTTCGGAGGGGGCATAGTTTAAAAAAAAATCAAAAATTCCAATTTTTTTCGGGGGGGTGGGACATAATAAAGAAATCAAGATCGTGCTGCCGGTATTGTACGGCAGCGCGAGCTTGAATATTTTGCTCCTTCCTGCAGACGCCCATGCCTTCGTGTCTTGGTTAAAGATGCTGTCACTCTACCTGTAGACTGCTCTCTGTGTCCTGGCAAAGCTCACTCGCAGTTCCTCGCATCGCTGCCAAAGAATGACTCCATCCACAGCCCCAGGTGCTGCAGCAAGGACACTCCATGTACACAGTACATTTGCAGATTAATTGGGATCTCTTGGAAGTATTTCCGCTACAAATGAGTCGTGAAAGCAGAAGCGTTGGCCTGTTTTTTTTTTCTGTGTATGATTAATCTTTGCTGCCATTGTAACCATTAGTGGTGCTCTGCTGTCCCAGGGCAGATGTCTCCGCTTAGAGCCAGATGGGGAGCTATCCCGTCCTGTAATGTCGGCTGGGAGGATTGCTCTGGTTGTGTTCTGCAGGGTCTGGGCCTTCAGTCCCAAGACAAGATGGACGGACGTCTGGTGTAATGGTTTAGCAGAGATTCGGCTGCGTCGCGCTTGCACCATGCAACGTGGTGCAAGCGCGACGCAACCCAAAAATGAGGTTAATGAAGCCACGCAAGGCCACTTTGCGTGGTCCAGAGTGGCCTCATAAATCTGGAGTAACGCAACGCAGCGCAAATCGCTGCGCTACATTACTGTGCCCTGGGAAGGTGTTCCATGGGTGTTGTGTGGGTGTTCCCATGCAACTCCCATGGTTTTTGACGCATTGCCCGATTTACCATTGCTGGTAGACCTGGGAATGTGCCAAAAAGATACGCCTTCGCAGGAGAGGTGTAACGAGGAGAAATAACTTTATTTCTCCTCGTTCCTTCCTCTTTCCAATGTGCTGCATTCTACAGCACACATAGATAGGGGAATATGCCTCATTGGATGTTTTGGTGCAGGAAGGTGCCCCTTCCTGCACAGAAACAACCTTGCATGCAACACAAGCAACCTTGCACCCTGGTACAAGGGTGCATGCGTTGGCGCTAGGCAGCCAAAACAGCGCCAGAGCAGGGACAAGGACAGGAACGCGCTGTATTCTTTTAAATACGACACATTCCTGCCCTTTCCCTGAGACGCAGCGCAGCAAGGTCGTTTGCTGCGCTGCGCTATGCCACAGCCTCATAAATATGCCCCATAATCAATATGGAATGTGTTAGCATTCTGAAGTGGGCAGAAGGCAACATGTTGGTGCTTGGACGAATACTCAATAAAAGCAACAGCTTCATTTGTACATAATGCAATGAATGCATTCTGCACCCACCCTCCAGCTTCGGTTCATTAAAGCGCCTGCATTATTTTATAACTAGTTACAACTTCACCAGTCTCCAGGGTGTTGCAGACCCACCTCTCCGGCTGCCTTTTCTGAATGCGGAAGTGTCATCTTATGGCAGCTTTACTCTGGGGTCATAGATGCTCAGCGACCTAAGCTGTCCAGTGGGCTGGATGCCATGCCTGCTCCTAGAGTGATATGGTTTGTGAACTTACCTCTTCCATACCAAAATGAACTCTCGAAATTCTTGCCAGACAAACATCTTAGGGGAGAGGATGTAGCCTTACGGCTAGAGCGGTCGACCTCGAAGCTGGGGAACCGGGTTCGAGTCTCGGCAACTACGCTCAACATCCTGTGATTCTGGGCAAATCACTTAATCTCCTCGTGCCTAAAAAAATGAATGTGTTCTCATGTAACGAAACTGGTGCTCATGTAAAGCACTCTGATACCCGGTGTCTCGGGTCTAGTTCGCGCTATATAAAACTCTAAAAAAAAAAACATTGAGGGGATGAAGGCCCTTGGCATACAGCCACTCAAAGACAAAATTATTCATGTGCAGAGAACTGCAACTAACGACCCAATCATGGTTATCAAAGCACTCTGTGGACTGGACTGCAGCACCACAGTCCTAGTTCCACATTGAAAATCCCTTCTTTACACCTGACTCACTGTTTGGTCGCTATATCAAAATATCGTGAAATCCACTCACTATCAGTTCATTGACCTTTACAGAGTTAACCTTCACCACAGCCTTAGGGTTTAGATTTGCCGTCCAAGGCCTTACTCTGTCCAAACCTTACTGCTGAAATAGTCTGCTATCTGGTTTAACTAAATCCACCTCCTTACTTTATCACAGTGCTTCTTGTTACCCAGCTCCAGTGCTTTCACCACATCACGTTAACACCTCTAGCATATCCCGTCCCCATGCCTATGCCTCACACCAATGTGCCTCTATCAGCCCGCACACTGGGAGCACAATGCCATATTTCCAGAAGAATGTGGCGTCCATAATCAAGGCAATTCTTTGCCTGGATAGCCCCGTGTTTAATCAATAGATGGTTAATTTTGGAGCTAGCCCATCAACTCTGCACCAGCCAGTGGGGCTTAGGTTAGAGTTACCTTCTATAAGTCAATAGGCCCAAAGTGTCATTTAAATTAGTCTCAGCTGGGCATGCAAACAATCGTAAGGATGCCAAACTACGGGGCATATTAGCAAGACCGGCGATAAAATTATCGCCGTTTTAGCGGCAGGAAACTGCCGCTAAAACGGCGATAATGAGCTTGCTAATATGCGTTATAGAAATTCAATAGAAGCCCAGGTTAGATGTGCAGGACATCTAACCTGGGCTTCTATTGAATTCCATAACGCATATTAGCAAGCCCATTATCGCCGTTTTAGCGGCAGTTTCCTGCCGCTAAAACGGCGATAATTTTATCGCCGGTCTTGCTAATATGCCCCCACTTTCCTTCCGCGGTAGCAAGGTGTAGCATAAATCTTTGCTCCAAAGAGTGGCAGCACACAGGATGGGGCCAGTATGATGTAATGAAAAGGATGAAGTAGATGAGATAAGGAGATGAAATACCACATATTTGAAACAAAACAAGTAATGACGTAAATGGAAAAGCGGGCTATAAAAAAGACTCATCAGTTAGATAAGTGTGGGGAATTGTAGGTGATTCATAAAATGTATTGTTTCTGTGAGTGACTCTTGAATGATGGCCTCTTACCACCTTTACCCTTCCCTTGTCCTCTTACTTACCTCGTCTTCGTTTGCTTTCCTCTTGTACTGATCTTTTTCTTTTCTGGGTAAAAGTGTAAAGGGCTCCAATACCCACATAGGACCGACACAAACAGAATACTCTTATGATAAATGAAACAAAATAAATCTAGTGTGAAAATCCTTGTGCGGACCATTCTAGTTTCCTTGTGAAAAAGGCGCTCCCTCATTGGCATATTACCTGAATATCAACTTTTAGATATCCTACAATCAATGTATCGAAGCCAGAATGTCGACTACAAAGATATCATGAAGACACGTATAAATAGATAAGTATAGATTTACTGTACTTACATATATGCACTTTGACAATATTATACCTCTGAGGTATGCAGACATGGGGTTAAGAATAATAAATCTAAACTTTTCTATATGTACTTATATTCACGATATTTTGGTAGCAACATATTTTTGTGCTTAATATTCTGACATATAGCCGTCGTGATCACCAGCATTCTGGTCCGCGTATGTCTATTGTAAATCTTTCTATTTAAGAAGCCATCATTTTAAGATCAACTGGTGACCACAGCTAAGAACATCTACCAAGTCTTGCATGGTTAATTGGTCTTTGGAAGGGCACAGTTTTCAAATACAGACATTCCAATAAAATCTAGTGCAGCAGTCATTATTTGAAGAATCAAATTCTTTTGTAGGTTATAAAACCACTCTTGTGGGTCTTCTCAGAAGGCAGACGGCATTATTGGGTCAAAGCTATGTGTCCATAGTGTTTATTGTGTCTAGGCATCATACCACACCGTTAGATTAAATCAGCGGCGGCTCCTCTATTAAGATGAAGGAGCGTCACCCCACTGCTCTCAAAGCTGCGCAAAAAAGGAAAAATAAAATGATAATAACACAATGGTATTATAATTGTATTTTTGAGTACTGAGCCAGTTTACTGCGGGCGGGGCTGGACTGTCGTCACGCAGGGAGGAGGAGTGCTGGACAGCTTATGTGCGCATGACGGTTTGGCTGTGTTAGACTTGGCATCTTTTGGCGTGTTTCCCCTGTCTTTTTGTTTTCTGACCTCCCGGTTTTTGACTCTGTTTTTGCTGGTTTAGTGTCTCTGCGCACTTTCTCACTGCTGTTCAGTGTTAAAGTGCAAGTGCTCCTGTTGTAAATTGTTATTATGGATTGGTGTTTCCATGATTGGCATATTTGATTTACTGGTAAGGCCCTAGTAAAGTGCACTGAGTGTGCCAGGGCCTGTAAATCAAATGCTACTAGTGGTCCTGCAGCACTGATTGTGCCACCCGCATGCGTAGCCCTGAAAAGGTATCTCAGACGTGCCACTGCCGGGTCTGCGTGCAGTTTGTAACTGCCATGTCAACCTGGCAAGTGCACCCACTTGCCAGGCCCCAACCTTCCCTTTTCTTACATATGTCACCCCTAAGGTAGGCCCAAGGTCCCCCTGTGGGCAGGGTGCTGTGTATGTTAAAGGTAGGACATGTACTGGTGTGTGTGACATGTCCTGGTGGTGAATTACAGGGTATTTCGTTTTCACCACTGCAAGGCTATCTGTCCCATAGGGAAAAATGGGAGTTTCATTATAACATCTTGTTAGATTTGGGGGTCTCTAGTTGGCAGAGGTAGGTACCTTTGACCAAATAGGGACCCTTGCGTCTAGTCAGGGTAAGGGGGTACACTCCTAAAATAACCCCTCCTCACCCCCTTGGTAGCTTGGCACGAGCAGACAGGCTTATCTCAGAGGCAGTGTGTAAAGCATTTGTGAACACATACAGTAATCAAGTGACAACACTACAGATGGACACCACACCAGTTGTATATTAAAAATAAGTATCTTTTATATAGATTTAACACAAGACCGCAAACGACAAAAATCCACAATACTGTACTTCAAAAATGGTAGAATTAGCTTAGTTCTCTTAAGATGTAAAATGCGACACTTTGAGTTCAATGTACCTTTGGATGCGTAACGCTATACAACGAAAGTGTTGCAGGGAAGGTGATGCGTCGGTTCCTTACACGCCAGAACGGTGATGCGTCGGGTCCCTACTGATGCGTAGGGGATGCGTCAGTTCTTCTCGGCGTGGGGAGGTGATGCGTCGGTTTCTTACTGCGCTTCCGTGGCGATGCGACCAGCAGCGCCGTGATGCGATGAAGATCCGGTGCAATGCGACAAAGATGGCGTCTTCTTCTTGATGCGACACGATGCGTGCACGCCCGATGGCCGTGCGGCGACCCAACGATTCTTCTGAGCCGCGACAGGCCCTGCGACACGCTTCCCGGTGATGCGGCGGCGTCTGATGTGACGTCGATCCTTTCTTCGGCGATGCGAGGCGCTTCGGCTGCGGCGGCGACGCTTCTTCTTCGTGAGTCGCGCTTCCAGCTCCTTGCGACACGCAGTCCCTCAGAAAGTCCAGCACAGCAGCAGGCACTTTCCAGAGAGACTCTTGGGGAGCTGGTTGGTGAAGTCTGTTGTCCCTGAGACTTCAGCAGGAGGCAAGCTCTATCTCAAGCCCTTGGAGATCCTTCACAAGTTGATGAAAGTACACACAAAGTTCCTCTCTCCTTTCTTTGGCAGTCAGGCAACCACTGCAGGCCAATCCCCCAAACAGCACTCAGCTTAGGGATAGTCTCTTCCTCAGTTTCTCTGGTTCCTCTCCTCAGCAAAGGTTTCTTCTTGTTTCCCAAAGTGATCTAAAATTCTGGGGTTTGGGTCCCCTCTTTTATACTCATTTTCCCTTTGTTCTCTGAAGGCAGAGAGGCCTTTGCCTAGTCCAAACCAGTTCTGGTCAGTCCTGGAGCACTTTGTTGACAAGACTCCTTCTTTCCTTTCACAGTGTAGGCCAGGGACATCAGACGCACCACAGGAGGTGGAGCCAGCATTGTGGAGGGAAGGCACAGCCCTATTCAGTTCCCAGGTGCATCTCCTCCCACCACTCTACATGGAGATCTCTCTATTCAGCCCTGTGCTGACTCACCCTGCCTCCTGGAATCCCCCAGCCCCAGCCCCTGTCACTCAAACTCCAGACAAGGAATACACAACCTAGCAGAGGCAGGCTTGGATAGTTAGGCAAGAAAATACCTACTTTCTAAAACTGGTATTTTCAAACACAGAATGTTAAAACCAACTTCACTAAAAAGATGTATTTTATCATTCTGAGTTCAGAGCATACTAAATTCGTTTTTCTACCATGTTCCTGGGTCAGTTAGGATTATAAGATGTAATAATCAAACTGCCCATTCTGGCCTATGGGGAACAGGTAGCCTTGCAATAGTGAAAAACGAAAATGGCTGTAATTCACTATTAGGACATGCCACACACACCAGGGCATGTCCTACCTTGTACTTACAATGCACCCTGCCCTTGGGCCTACCGTAGGGGTGTCTGATATGAAGAAAAGGGAAGGTTTAGGGACTGGCAAGTGGGTGCACTTGCCCAGTCAACATGGCAGTACCAGACTGCACACAGGCTCTGCAATGGCAGGCCTGAGACACACTTTTACAGGCTGCTTCTGTGGGTGGCACAACCAGTGCTGCAAGCCCATCAGCAGCATTTGGTTTACAAGCCCTGGGCACACTCAGTGCACTGTAATAGGGTCTGACAAGTAAACCAAACCAACCAATCATGGAGTCACTAATCCATACATCAATTTACCATAGGGAGCACTTGCACTGTGGCACTGAATAGCAGTGGCACAGTGCCCAAAGCATCTATAACCAGCAAAAACACATGAGGCAACAGCAAAAAAATGGAAGGGAGACCCACGCCAACAGTGCCAGGTCTAACACATCTTATAAGCATAACTTCCCACTGGGACAAGATAGGGAAATGGAGTTTAGTATGCCTGGACTCAGAATGTAAAAATGCATCTTTTGATGATTTTTATGTTCTGTGTTTGAAAATACCACTTTTAGAAAGCAGGTATTTTCTTGCTTAGCCATCCTATGTGCCTCTGCTGGGTTTGTGGATTGACTGTCTGGCTTTGGAGTGACAGGGGCTGGGGGTGTGCAGTGGCTTCAGAGAGTCTGGATGAGTCAGGGCTGGGCTGAATAGACCTGGGCTGCATTTAGAGTAGTGGGAAGAGATTAAGGGTGGGCGGAATTTGCGGAATTGCGTTCAGCGAAATTCCGCGAAACGGCAAAAAATCTCCGCGAGCACACGGAATTTCGCGTGCTCGCGGAGATTTTGCTGCACCCCTTTATGTCTGTAAGTGCTTCCTGTTGAGGTTTAATTTTTGTGACAGGAGCATCGTGCCAGCCCAGAATGAATCCTGCCCTGCATATTTATCCAAGAAGATGAGTCCGTTTTGTGCAATACCTCTACTCAACTGGAGTACTTTCTACTGGCTAATCAGTAAGTGCTACCTCGTTGGGAAAATGTATAGTGCCTTTCCTACACTACAGCTGCAAAGGACCAGAAGAATTGTCTCCAGTGACCTGTGTGTCTAACTTTGCCACCGCGCCGAAAGCGCCGGGGTCCTTTGATTAAGCTGTCCATCATAGTGGGGAAAGGGCGGGAAGACGTTGCATACCGCGAGTGTATGTGGGCGGGGCTACTAGCCTGTTCTCATGCCTCTTGTTTATAAAGGGTCAGAGCAGGATCTCAGCGGCAGACGAGGAGAAGGAACCTCCTGGTCACACGAACTACACGAGGATTGCGCTCGAGAAAATCAAGGATGCAAAGACCTCCATCAAGGATTACAGCTAGCTTTTCAGGGTGGCAATGGAGAGAAGGCACATCTGCTTAATCACGCTCACGAATTCTACACGAGGATTGCGCTCGAGAAAATCAAGGATGCAAAGACCTCCATCAAGGATTACAGCTAACTTTTCACGTTGGAAATGGAGAGAAGGCACATCTGCTTAACCACGCTCACGAATTCTGCACACCTACCCTGCATATTTATCCAAGAAGATGCCTCCGTTTTGTGCAATACCTCTACTCAGCTGGAGTACTTTCTACTGGCTAATCAGTAAGTGCTACCTCGTTGGGTAAATGTATAGTGCCTTTCCTACACTACAGCTGCGTAAAGGACCTGAAGAATTTTCCCCAGTGACCTGTGTGTCTGTAACTTTGCCACCGCGCCGAAAGCACCGGGGTCCTTTGATTAAGCTGTCCATCATAGTGGGGAAAGGGAGGGAAGACGTTGCATACCGCTAGTGTATGTGGGGCGGGGCCAAACGGGCGGGGCTTCTAGGCCCGTTCACATGCCTCTTGTTTATAAAGGGTCAGAGCAGGATCTCAGCGGCAGACGAGGAGAAGGAACCTCCTGGTCACGGGAACTACACGAGGATTGCGCTCGAGAAAATCAAGGATGCAAAGACCTCCATCAAGGATTACAGCTAACTTTACAGGGTGGAAATGGAGAGAAGGCACATCTGCTTAACCACGCTCACGAATTCTACACGAGGATTGCGCTCGAGAAAATCACGGGGTCCTTCGATTAAGCTGTCCTTCATTCTGGGCAAAGGGCGGGTAGATGTTGCATACCGCTAGTGTATGTGGGGCGGGGCTTCTAGGCCCGTTCACATGCCTCTTGTTTATAAAGGGTCAGAGCAGGATCTCAGCGGCAGACGAGGAGAAGGAACCTCCTGGTAACACAGGAACTACACGAGGATTGCGCTCGAGAAAATCAAGGATGCAAAGACCTCCATCAAGGATTACAGCTAACTTTTCAGGGTAGAAATGGAGAGAAGGCACATCTGCTTAGCCACAACCTCGCTCACGAATTTTTGGGCTGAATAATACGTTACAGAATTTGAGCTTCAACTCGGGCACCTGCTTTATTTATACCCGAATTCCGTTCCGCCGCGGATCGCGGAAGTTTCGACATTTCCGCGTCCCGCGCGGAAATGCCGAAATTTCGCAAGTTCCGCGAGCGGAACGGAATTTGCCGCCCAGGGTTAGAAGAGATTTCCTTGCACCTGAATGGGCCTGGTCTGCCTTGAACAATGCCGTCTCCACCTCCTGCCAGGAAGCTGGGCCAGAGAGGACAGAACTGGTTTTGACTAAGCCCAGACACTCTCGGCCTGAGGGAACAAAGGGATTTTGAGTATAAATATTGGGGCCTAGACCCCAACATTTTAGAACTCGCTGGAATCAAGGAACCTGCCAAGAAGAAGAGCTGGAAGAGCTGCCAGGAGGAGTACTGCGCCTCTGCTGTGTTGTTGCTTTGTTGAGTTGGCCTGCAGTTGCTGCTTCTGCCTTGGGAAGTGAAAGGACAGGACTGAACTTTCTTTTACTTGTGCTGAGTATCTCCAAGGGCTTGAAGTAGAGCTTGCCTCCTGTTCTGAAGTCTTAGGGACTGCAAAGACTTCACCAACCTCTGGGTCCCGCTTCTGGAACCGCTGTTTCAGTTGCCACAGAGAAGGGAAACGCAACGGACTCCATCGCTGGCTCTGTGTCCTGACAGCACCGCAGAAGGCACTGTCCTCATCTCGCACCGCAACCCTGGTCTCACTGACGACCACGACCGCCGCCGCCACCGAGCCGCTGCTTGCACCGTGACCAGTGGGCACCGCACCTCGCACCGCCTCGCTTCACTTCGCCATTTTGGTCTCACCGACACCGTCGCTGCTGCTGACTTCGACACCCGTGACCGCATCGTGGCTGGGGGCACGCTCGTAAGTTTCACGACGCACCGCCTCGTTCCACACAGCAGTCTGGGCAGACCGACGCCAGCTCCCGCTAACCGGCTCTGTCTCCTGCACTGCAACCTTGCCAGCACTGCATCGAGCACCGCCTCGCCCTGCACTGTAAGCCTTGGTTTCACCGACGCCGTCTGGATGATCGTCACTGAGCCGCTGCCTGCCCCGCATCGAGAGGGCATCGGACCCTCCACCGCTTCCATTTTGCAACGCAACTGTGACGGTTGCCACAACTGGCTCGCACCAACGTGCCAGCCGCAACGAGAAAGGTACTGTTACCGAGTCCGTCCACACTTTCGCTGGCCCGTACCAACGCTGTCAGCTGGAACTGTTAGACTCTGTTGTTTTCAGCCTCGAGGTAGCCCCGGATGGAGTTACCGACTCGTACGAACTGTGTTTTTGAGGTATTTCTGCAATTTTAAGGATATTTTGCAAAGTATTATATTTTTAAGTACTCTATGTTGGATTTTTATCGTTTTGGTCTTGTTTTGGATATATAAAAATATTGGATATTTTTCTAAACTGGTGTGGTGTCCTTTTGTAGTGTTTTCACCGTATTACTGTGGGTTATGTGCAAATGCTTTACACACTGCCTCTGAGATAAGCCTGACTGCTCGTGCCAAGCTACCAAGGGGGTGAGCAGGGGTTATTTTAGGAGTGTAACTCCCTTACTCTGACTAGGAAGAAGGGTCCCTACTTGGACAAAGGTACCTGCCTCTGCCAACTAGAGACCCCCATTTCTAACAGGCTGGCTGTTTTAGGACGGCCAAACCGACATGCACACTTAGCATTTCACCACCCGGTTGTGCTGCACAGCCAGGTGGAGAACAGTCCCAGGCTCCCAGGCACTGTCTGAGTGGCAAACCAGGCTGCTCAGAGCAATTGCGACGTAGCTGTCATGCTGGTAATACTATTTCCAGCATGAGAGCAGTGTCGTGATTGGCTTAGGGGAGTGTGGGAGCCTGTGTGTTGCCGCTGCCCCACCACCTCTGTTCACTAGCAGTGATCCACTGGATTAAATTAGAGTTCTATCTCATCATAGTGGCCCAAAACAATTCAAAAGCCAATCAGAAACCAAAAGTCTCTGGGCAGAGGGATTTCTGGCAGGTATTCAATGTATAATATTTTTCAAAACATGATGTCAAATAGACTGGGAGGAAAGATGAAGGTGTGGTAGAAGACAAAAGAGAGGAGCAAATATACAACAGAGAGAGATACTTGCATGTTATCAGATGAAACAAATCATCAAAGCCCCCATTCTCAAAGCCTTTTGTGCATCTGCATTCAGTTTAGGAGTACAGGTTGCATGCTTTAGGAGTGAAAATTCACTTTGCGTCTTCACAAACTGTGAATTTCAAATTGTAAATCTATTAACGTACATGTAATATTATGCCCATATTTTATAATATTCATGAGCCTGTGGGTATTTACAAACTTTTAGAATATACATTCCCACTCAGGGTATGGTCAGAGATTTACTCTTGTCAAGGGCAAAACTGGGGCAGAGTAGAATGAATTTCTCCGTGGGAAAAAATGTTTTACTTGTTGAGAACAAACTAAGTTAACAGGTGTGTGCATTTGAAGGGAAACAGGCCCCCTGTATGGTTCAAGAATGCATGCACACCTCTTTTTAAGTACCCTTTGTGGCGAATCTCTGGCTATTTTAGATTTTTGGCCTCACCCCTCCCGACAATCGTGTGTATACTGGGCCCAGAGTGACATGGAATATGACCCAGTGCAGGGCTCTGTGGTCTGGAGAGGAACACCACATGCACCCTATTTACTGGGTACCTACCATACACTCGCCAGGCTCTGGATAAGTGGCAGCGGTGGCAGCGACTCAGTGTACCTGCAGGATAGGCCTTTTACAAATTGCCTACACAGGGAGAGTTGCTGAAAAACCTTGCCTTTTCTAATTTGTCTAACTATCCCCTGCAACCAGATCCTTCGTTCAATCCATTTGCGACCTCGATGGCGCAGATCATGAATGGGTACACTGGGTGTTTGTAGTAGGATGAGCATGGAGAACATGTGCTGTGCTTAACTGCTGGAGCTCAGGAATCCATTTTGGATGTCCTGTGGGTGAATGATGCACAAGATGGAGGACGGAGGGAACCTGCTAGAATACAATGTGAATTGCAGTTCATTACTGAAATCTTCTGAAATGGCCCTAACTGTGGGTAGTAGAGGAATGGAGACCTAAGGCCCCTTTGCAGTTCAGGAACAGCCGTTGACACTTTCCTGCTTTATTCTTCCCCAAAGGCGTTACTTCCAACAGGTTCAGAGGTAGCTGAGTAAGAAAGCCTCTCCCTCTTTTATGCTTTTGTTTTGGGTTTGCCTGACAGGTAGCTCCCAGCCCGCTCCTCCTTCCTGCTGACCTTAGAGGACAAAGAGTGTGACTTGATTAGTCTGGGAATAGTACATAAAAGTAGACCTGGGTGGAGTTTGCGGAGTTTCGCTATGCGGAACTCCGTGAAGTGATCCAAAAACTCCGCCGCGCTGCGCGGAGTTCCGCAAGCGGCAGAGTGCATTAGGTCACGCCGTTCGCACAGATTTTTAGCACCGGGTGTTTGTCCCGCGATGGAAAATCAGGGCGAACTGCACCATGCGCAGCTCAGAGGGCGCTGCTTCTTTCTGTTGCTCTAGTACATGTTCTACTAGAGCTTTCTCAACGTGAATGGAAGGTATCTCAATGCGAGCGGTGCGGCCATCCGCGACTGCCCGCGTTGAGAAATCTCACCGGGAGGTGGTCTGGAGTAAGATTTTCCTCACACTCACCAACTTAACGTTGGTGAGCTTGAGCGAAGAAAAAACTCTGCTCCGCTGCGCAGAGTGGAGTTTTTCAGAACTCAGCACACTACGTGGAGCCAGTTGTTTGAAAAACTCAGCAAACTCCGCGAGCGGAGCGGAATTTCATGCCGAGGCCTACTTAAAAGACAGGAACTGCCTGAAACTAGCTGGAATACACAATCTATGCCTGTCAACTTGGTATAAGTATGAGGCAGAAATCCTCAGTCTGTTATGTTTATGTGTACGCATGTGTATGTAAAGTGCTCGCTCACCTGGGATGGTATCCTGGAGCTGAAGCAAGAGCAATATTTTGTGAGTCATGCCTCCGAAAGGAATGCCTTTAACGTCATTCAAGAGATGGATTCTCATAGCTGATGGTTCTATCACCAGAATATAAAGTAATCTAGACAAGGGACAGCCCTGCCTCTTTCCCCACTGTAGGTAGAACACATTAGAAAATGCACCCATTTCATCGCTCTGACTTTGGGATCTTGGTACCCCGCCATTGCCATTTGTATAAATGTATTACTTAGTCCAAAGTGTCTTACCATCATCATCATATAACACCAGTCCACCCTGTTGAAGGCTAGTTCAGCATCACGGTTCAAAAGCCCAGCCTTCAGTTGTTTACTCTTTGCCTTTTTGACAAGGTGGGCTATTCATCATATTTTATCAAAGGTTTGTCTACCAGTCACAAAACCGGACTGGTCTTCATGGATCAGTAATGGAAGAATAGGAGTCAATCTTGTCGCCAATATCTTCATGGAAATTTTCACGTCCCAGATTCAGCAACGTGATTGGTCCATATGCAGAGCAATCTTAGTGGTCCTTCCCTGGTTTGGGAATTACCACAATCGTGGCATCCCTCATCGACGGAGTAACCCTGCCGGTGTCCCTGAAGGATTGGAACAATTCGGTAACCATCAGCGCAAGTTAAACTGCATATAGCTTGTAACATTCCCACTGAAGCCATCTGGGCCTAGTGCATTACTCAACTTGAGGGTCTTTATTTCTGCTCTAATTTCACCTTCTTCTGTGAGTGGCTTTAGCTCTCTTTGCTCATCTGGTAGGATTGGTGAAGACTTTAAGTCCTCTAGGAACAAATTTATCACCCCCTACCTAGACTCCTTGGGCATGTATAATTTGGTGTAATAATTTCTTAATTATTTTTTTTCCCTGAGCATGAGTAGGCCTCGAGAATTTGTGAGTCCTATTGTGCTACCTCTGTTGGATCGAGCTTTAAGTCTGTTGGCTAATACGCGGTGGGCTTTATCTCCCGTCTCATACACTTTACTGTTCAGGGACAGAAGGGTCCTGTCTGCTCTCTTAATCTGCAGGGGTCGTAGTTGGTCCCTTATGTTAGTAAAGGTTTTTAAATCTCCACTAATTCCTAATCGTTTGTGTTTCTCTTCTGCTTCTTCTAATTCTCTATTCAGTTTAGTCTGCACCAATGATCATTCTCTTTTGGCCATGGCTGGTAAGGCTAACAGTTTGCCCCCTAGCACTGCCTTAAGGACGCCCCAGAATCTACCTGGTGAGGTATCCATTATTTTAGTCGTGGCAGCGTATTCCTCTATGGAAGATGACATTTCTGCTCTGTTTGCCATATCTTTGAATGGGTAGCTTCACCCTCCGTTCCTGTATTTTTGTGCCAAGGGCCCATCATCAACCATATGTGCATGTGATCCGCAAATGCCTATGCCAGTATCTAACACCAAGTGCATTGCTGTTCCGCAGATGAAAACCATATTGAATCCAGAGTAGGACTGATGGACCGGCGAGTAGAATGTGTAATCCTTATCTTGTGGGTGCATCGCTCTCCAGGTGTCCACCAGCCCCATGTCCCCGATTTTTTTTTATCTCCCCAGACATCTCTCTGCTAGTTGACCAATGAGGTTTGGATCCATCTAATGTATTTAGTGAAACTTTGTTGAAGCGTCCTGTGAGTACTGTCAGTCCCTCCCTAAGGCCTGAGAGTATTCATAGTATCTTAGCTAGAAATCTGTCCTGACCTTGATTTGGTGCATATTAGAACACTATTGTGATCATTTCCTCCCATATTAGCCATTTATCATTGCGTGTCTGCCTTCCCTGTCTACTACATCCTCCCACACCATCGTGTCAAAGTTCTTCGCTAAGAGTATGGAGATCTTCCATCTTTGGGCAGATGTATTTGAGTGCTACTAGTGTGTGTAAATTTTAAAGTGAAAGCGGTCAAAATCTCAGTTTTTAAGAGTTTCTCCTGCACTGTCAAGATTTCTGCTCTATCTGAGCTTAGGAAGGCGTGGGTTATCTTCCTCTTGGAAGGGAATTTAAGCCCCTTCACTTTTGGTGAAATAGTATACGCATTGGTGAATCTACTTCTAAGGACTCCATACGTTTTTAAATATTTCTGTCTGTGTGCCGCACATTAGCGCTGAGTAGCAAGTTATTCTTTAGTTGGTTATAGGTGGTCTCATTTTCTCCTGTCCTCCTATCCTAGTGTGCCTGGTCTTCTATGGATTTTCACTTTGGAGGGAGCATTACCCTGTAGCTCCATCTTCATTTTCAGCTTCCAGTTCTCCGTGAGGGCTTGTGGTGTTGAATTTCAGCTCAATGATTTTAAGTCATGCCTCTGATATGCAAATAAGGTGTGTCTTTCCCTCGTCCTGAAAGACTATTTCACATGGTAATGTGCATAGTAATCTGATGTTCTCCTTGTTCATTGTGCCAGTAAGAGATTTAAGTTTCCGTCACTTCTCGAGGGTCGATTGAGAGAGGTCCTGTAGGAGTATAAATGAATCCCAGCCTTAGTGGAGCGGTGAAGATCTGAACGCTTCACTGAGAATTGTCTCCTTTTGCTGGAGTGAAGATAGCATCACTACTATATCCCTAGGTCTGACATTGGTAGAGATAGATTTTGACCCTGGTTTGTGTACTCTTTCGATACTGACAGTCTTTCCTTCCTTCATTTGCAGAACCTGAGCAAACTGTGCATGGACGTAGGCGACAGTATCTGTGCCCTCCACGTCTTCAGTTACATTCCAGATTCTGATATTGACTCTTAGTGCCCTATTTTCTGTGTTCTCACATTTCAGATGCAGGATGTCCGCCTGTATCTCCAAGGACTGGATTCTGGCGGCATATTATATATTTTTTTGCAATAGATCAGTCTCCAGATTCGCTACTCTAGTTCCATGTTGATCAATGCCTTTGCTGATAGACAAGATTGATTTGTTGAGACCTTTGGCTACGCCTTGCACTTTTTACAGTAATACCATCTGAGAGGTGGCCAGTGTCGCCTTAGAAGGGTACTAGAAGAAGCAAAAAGCCCAAAAGGCATAAAAAGTACAGTGGCAGGATTTGTCAAAATTAATACCAAAGTAAAGGCAAAGCAGTTAACTACCACAAATAGAATGGGGTCAGCAAAAAGAGACACATACAGGCAAAGGACTGGTTAAAAGAAGCATGGAAAAGATTTGGGACAAATAATTTAGCAAAATAGGCATTGACAGTGTAGAAGATTCAGACTTTGAATGCCCTACGATGCATCATCTTTAAACTCTGGTTTCCTTAATTATAAAAAGAACAGGCTATTACGTTACAGGAAATAGCAGTTTTCCATCTTGGATTGGGTAAGAGATCAAAATAATAGTATTGGTGGCCATCTTGGTTAGGCAAGAATATAGGTTCACTGCATCTCCATTTCCTGGTCCCAAATATGCTGTGATTTCCATGGAGTGGGATATGTCTCGTTATTCTAATTATCCTTTCTTCATATGCCCCTTCTTACAGCAATCCCCTTCCCGCCTCACACTTGTACTAGCTTCTTAGCGCCGCAGTATTCTCCCAGTGCTCCATGCTTTTTAAGTGCTGAGGATGTCGGTAGGATCCCTGACCAGTGCCCAGGAGCCGATGCTAGCAAGAAGATGTCGTTGCAAGTCCAAAGGGAGAATATGCATCTCCACAGCCGAGTGCCAGTTTCTAGAAGCCTGTGCACCACATATAGGCCGCAAGAGCGTGAGTTGACAGAAATAGAAGGTCACCGAGAAATGCTTTTGCACTACTGGCACAATGTAGGAATTAAGTCAGCTGGTTCTGAAGAGTTGCTGAACAGTAACATAATTACTATAGCTAACTGCTGGTAGAATATGCATGGCAGGAAAACCCTAATAAGGATCAGGGACGGTATTATGTTTGCATAAACAGTGCCATCTTGCAGTTTCCTCCACTGTCATTTATACCACATAAGCTACTTTTATGGCGACTTTGGTGCTTTCCCATCTCGTGGACTCCTAGGTGGGTGTTTAGTATGTATGACCTTGCTCAGAAGCAGGAACAAAACATGGTATGTTGCTGGTTTTTTTCTGGATACAGAAATACATAAAACCTTAATTTTCATGGGTACCTAATTGGAATTTTTGAAAAGAATAACTGGCAAGTATATAGCAGGGAATTGGTCAAGAGATTAAGTGCAGTGAGTGGTTCTGGTGAAGATTACCAGAGATCAGTGTCCATTGAAACTGGAAAGATTCAACTAAAACCATGTTTGCTATACAAACGTTCAGTGAAGAGGACTGGAACAATGCAGTTTATTATGCTGAGGAATGGGGTAGAGTGTCATGTGATGTTAATATCACCAAGGCCCAGTGGTGGCTGCTAAGGGTCCGAAGCGCAGGGGGGGCAAGGGGGCAGAGGGGGGCGGAGGGATGAAAAAATAAGCACTGACAACAAAAAAGAAAAAAAAGAAAACATTACTTAGCGGTCGCCTTGTTGCTCCTCTCCCGGGCCTCGACTCCAGGGCCAGCTGGTGAACACTGCACAGGCTCCCAGATGCCAATCCCAGCGCTACTCTCATGCTGGGAATAGTATCCAATGGGATTGTTCAGAGCGGCCTGGTTTGCCACTCAGACAGTACCTGGGAGACTGTGGCTCCTCTCCACCCGGCTGTAAAACACAGCCGGGTGGAGAAATTCTAAGTGTGCATGATGGTTTGGCCGGCCTAAGACAGCCGGCTAAACCGTCATGCGCACTTAGTTGTGCCCATCACCCCTCCTCTCCACGGTTGTCATGCATTGCATGGCCCCGCCCCGCCCTATGGCCTCGCTGGCAGCCGGCAGGTAAGAAGAAAAATAAAATGTTAATAAAATTGGCTTATTATCATTTTACTTTTCATGTGATTTAATCTGCTGCCACCTAGTGGGGCGACGCTCCTCCATCATAATGGAGGAGCCGCCCCTGGGCCCTTGCAGAGCGAGCTGTGAGTGTGCTGCTGGCCAGCAGAAGATTGGCTGAATCTAATTGACTCTGCATCGATTGCATTGACTGGATATGTTCAATTGACCAGATCCATGGCAAACATGGTGAGATTTACTTGCCACTTCAACAGGTGTCACACAGTCCCTGTTTGTAGCAATAAAACATATCTTCAGATGATCACACGTCATGATCACAAGTGACAACAGTGGAGCACTAGGGACTAATATGACTCCAAGCAGCACTCATTCAATTCATGACAGGCTTCGGAGGCGGTGCATTTGTTATCATTGTTCTTATAAAATGGCAATAAATTACCTACTGTATAATTAAAATTAACTACTGTCACTAATGGGCACCTCTTATTGTTTAAGCAGCTTCTATATATTTATGCGTCTCTGCTTCATTGAATTTTTGGACCAGTCATCCTTGCTGCTTGCTCGTGAAGAGAGGTTTTGTGCAGGATCTGCCAGCATGTTGTGTACATGCCGTGCCTGTAGTCCATAAGACTGAGTGTTAATTATGTGTAGATTGTGAGTTTGTTGTTGCTCATGAAGAGGTGCTGCCCCAGAGCTCTGAGCATGTTACTGTTATTGTTAATTAGCATTTGTATAGGGCACAATATGCAATTAACCTGGCATTGCAGGCCCCTTTTGTAGTCTGGGTGTGATTTACTATATTTGCCCATTGCATACAGAGTCTGATTTAGTTTTGTGGAGGCAAATATGCATTTAGGATTTATGTTAGTTGTGTGGAGGTTGTGAGTATGTTGTTGCACATGATATGGTGATGTGCTAGAGCTGTGAACCGTGTGTAAGCATGTTGTATACATAGGCCTTCATTACAAGTCTGGCGGAATAGGATAAGGTATTTACCACACATGGTAAATTACATTATCCAAGTTGAAGTATGCAACACTTGTGGTACATACCTCCGATTCTGAGTTTTTATCTTGCCAATGAGAAATAACAACACAGTACCAGAATTTAACAATTGATGGAGCGCGATAGTGCTCTAAAATTGTAGGGGTGCATCATAATCATGGATAGTACGCACCCGCATATATTCCTATGTTGTATTAACATTTGGTCATTAGAAAATGTGTTGTAATAATAATTTGCAAGTGAATTGATAGAAATTGTTTTGTGCCATGCAAGAGAAACAAAATGGCATTTATGTTTGGAAAGAGTAACCTTTAGTATATTGCAATTGCCTAACGAAAAGCCCATGTGTCATGTAATGCATTTTGATTTAAACGTGCATCATGTTGGAGTCTGCACGTGGAGATGACTAATTGTGCTTAACGTGTAACAATTGTAGATGCTTGCAAAGGAAAGCACCATTAACTTGTGTGTATAATTTGATGTTTAAAGGCCTAAATGAAATGTTCACCTTTGTGTAATTGAAGGCCTATTTGTTTATTCTTATGTTGGCCGATTTGTGTAGGCCTGAAAATGTAATTTCCCTGGTAAGCTCTCGCATTAGGAGGTAGTCAGCGAATTTCATGTGTATGCAAGGTTGTTCTGTTCTCATGTTTCCGTTGCAGGTGGAAGAAGCTGCCTTTGTTAGTTAAAACGAACCCCTTTTGTTTTAGGAGTTAGGTATGGAGGAGAAGTGATACTTTGTAAACGGAATGTCGATAATTGGGAGCCGGTGTTCTTTCTCACTGAGGAGGCCTGGGAATCAAGGTCATCGAGCCGAACTTGGATGGAGTGAGGAAGACGGTGGATATGTACCTATGAGAAGTGCCCAGTGAGATGAGGTGATCTGTGGGCGTGCTTTACATCTGTGCATTTTGTATTAGGGACAGTGTCCCGAGAGTTGAGTCAGGAGAAGAAGGGAGTTAGGAGAAGGGGTAAGGAGATCGATGAGGAAAGAGGGAGCCTTTTAGAATGACCTCTGTAGCTTTGGCTACTTGACCCATGCAACGTGAGTGTACTTCTTAGGAAGTCTACACGAGCTGACACCTTTAATTGATCTTGCCTGGGGAATGCTAAGTAGGGATGTCACTTCAGAGATAGAGTAGGGATAGTCTAATGCTTTTCACTTTTCAGCCGCAGATGAAGTCTGACTTAGACGTTGGGGCAGTCCTTACCTGTGTTCTGTTTTTGGATCTTTTCATTCTTTTCATGATCCATCAGATTAGGTTCACTCGTAGATATGGCTTTGTATTAGTTCCCATGTACTTTTACAACCTCGTCCTGAGGTGCTTGTACATTCAGTTGTTTTTGGCTTTGTAATAAACCCACTAAATTGGAATTCGGAGTCTGTAATCTTTTGAGTCATAATCATCGGAAATGTTGGATTGCCTCAAATGAGTTATTTCTCCCCTTTACACTTCTCAGCAGGTAACAAAAGATCCATTGACCTAGGGTTCCTAGTTAAATTCTGATAGTGGAACCCAGCCTTATCACAATTCTGCACGTTTTGCTATTTACAGCATTTACCCTGGTAAATTTTGGCAGACTTGACCTGCCAAAGTCCACCTGGGGAAAACTGGAAGGGTGTGAAAATCATCACGCAACTCGTAATACCAATCCCTATGTGAACAAGCACTAGTGCAGGTTTCGAAATTTAGCCTTGCACTTGTATCGAGGGCCTTTGTGCACCCGCGGCCGGCACAGGTAAGCGCGGTGGGGCGGGGTGCGGCGGGGGTGAAGTCGACAGACGACAGAATAGTTATTATTTAATGATGCCTATTCCTTCGTCTGTCGACTTCCCCCCACTTCCACCCGCTCTGCCCCTGCCCTGCCCCACTGCGCTTACCTGTGCCGGCCGTCGCTGCCTTTGTATACTTTTTGTGTACATAGGCTGTGCATTAGTTATGTGGAGGTTGTAAGTTATTGCTCCTGAGACGGTGCTGAACATAACCTTTAACCCTTGTGTAGGCCTATTATATACATGGTGTGCCTCTTGTACATCAATGCCAAGTGTTAGTTATGTGGAGGTTCTATGAATGTATTTTCCTTCTTTGTCCACTAAAGTTCAACATTGGTTTTTGTTTTGTGATGGTAGTTCAAGCATGATCCCTAGGCACCCCTGATCTACAAGTTTGGTGCCTCTTGGATAAGCCCTACAAGGCAAGACCCCATTGGTCTGTCTCCCCACCCTGAAACCTTATGGGGTATTCCCTTTTATAAAAACAAGTACGAAATCCTTGGGTCTATCATGTGTAAAAATAAAGTACAAATAAAAGATAATTAAGCCATAGACTATTCCACACAGATTTAACTGTGGGAAATTCCCTTTCAAGGACGAAATCCCTCACTCACCAAAGGTGACATGCTTCATCATATGGGATTCTCCTCTCGAAGGAAAAACCTAGTTCTTTCGAGGGCTTCAACCCGCTCTCTGAGAGGGAGGAGCTCTGGATGTTTTTAGGTATCTAATTTTTGGGATGTTCTAAATCCACATAGATGAGCAAAATGGTGTGAACGAGGATGCAGCGCAAAACAAATGTAGAATGTGAAGGAGGTGAAAATAAAACTAGCTAGGGGGTGTCATATATATGTGTCTTATTCAGAAGCACCCTCTGCCAGGATTAAAAACAATAGTGCATCAGCGACACAGATTTAAGTCGCAATGATATGTTGTAAATTAATGGTCGACATGTTTCAGCCTAGAGTGCCCCCATGATCGGACAAGGCTTTCTTCAGGACCTATACAATGCTGCTGCTGGTGCTCAAATAAGAATACAAACAAAGGATACAAGAACCAAATGTGTTCAAAGCTCCGACTGCAACCGGTTGCAGGCTCAACTCGAGCTCGGGGTACCGACGGACAGAGCGGTGCCTCTATCCTGAGCTGTTGCCAGGCTGAGGTGGAGTTCTTTACCCAGCAGTAGCGGGTAATTTTACCTTCCGGAGCAGTCGGAGCTTTGAACACATTTGGTTCTTGTATCCTTTGTTTGTAGGCTGAAACATGTCGACCATTAATTTACAACATATCATTGCGACTTAAATCTATGTCGCTGATGCACTATTGTTTTTAATCCTGGCAGAGGGTGCTTCTGAATAAAACACATATATATGACACCCCTAGCTAGTTTTATTTTCACCTCCTTCACATTCTACATTTGTTTTGCGCTGCGTCCTCGTTCACACCATTTTGCTCATCTATGTGGATTTAGAACATCCCAAAAATTAGATACCCAAAAACATCCCTGAGCTCCTCCCTCTCAGAGAGGGGGTTGTAGCCCTCGAAAGAACTAGGTTTTTCCTTCGAGAGGAGAATCCCATATGATGAAGCATGTCACCTTTGGTGAGTGAGGGATTTCGTCCTTGAAAGGGAATTTCCCACAGTTAAATCTGTGTGGAATAGTCTATGGCTTAATTATCTTTTATTTGTACTTTATTTTTACACATGATAGACCCAAGGATTTCGTACGTGTCTTTTCTGTTAATAGTTGGGGATTGAATCCTTTGCAGGTCTTTAAATTTCCCTAGGACCCTCCTGCTTGACACTTGTTTTTGTATTTAGGTATTCCCTTTTATGCCACGCCAACCGAGCCCTGGCTGATGGCAGCGAATTGCAGTCTTTTTGGGCTGTCTAGTTGCACCCAGGGGAGATGTCTACTGGCCTTCCCCTGTAACTGTAGTCCAGAGGCTCAGACGACAAGGGCCACTTCTCCCATGTATATATATATATATATATATATATATATATATATATATATCTATAGAGAGAGAGAGAGAGAGTTTTTATTAAATACAATATTCACAAACATTAGAATGCAGCCATCGCTGATGTCGCCCTTCAAACACAGGAGTATATCAATTATAATAAGAGGTTGCAAAAATTACTCGCGAACCTGAGTTGGGCTCATTCATGGAGATTGCGAGATCAAGGATGAGTGCTGCCCCCCAAGGACAATCCCATCCCTTACTTCTTCTTAAGGGCTCTCGTTTTGTTTTGTTAACCTGGGGGAATACACATAACATCCCACTGGAACATCTCCTGGAGGGATCAGCTGGAGCCCTGTTCCAGAGCTATCCAGTACTCCTCTGTAAGGAGGGAAAAGTTACCCCATCGCTATTAGCTGGCACCTTTAATTTGTAATGGTGCTAACTCTTGTGACTGGATTGGGAATTAGCCTGCTGGCAATGCTCCACCTTTACGATTACATGCTTGAGTTGTCCTTGAGCTCACTGTACATTTCTTGGACTCGGATCTGAAGGCGGTCCTTGTTGCAACTTCTGCCCAGAGTGTGGAGCAGGTAGGCTGACCACTTCTTCCAAGCTAGAACTAACTCAAGGCATGCTGTAGCTCTGCATTTCTGCCTTGTTGGCAGTAGTGGATGCTACAGGGAAGTAGTGGTAGGGAGGGGAGGGTCTTTAAAAAATAAAGAAGGAAAAAACTGAAAGGAAAAAGAAAATGTTAATTTACCTGCCGGCAGCTGCTTCTCCTCTGTCCTCTTCTTCTTCCATCGACGCAGGAACAGGAAGTATCCAGGCTTCCAGACTCCCCTAGCCAATCATGACGCTGCTGATAGCAGGGTCGTGATTGGTGTGAGCATCGTGGTTCGGTGCTCAGATGGTGACTGGGAGCCCGGGCAAATTCTCCACCCAGGCTGTGCAACACAGCCCAGTGGAGAACATGCCAAGTGTGCATGACGGTTTGGCTGGCCCAAGACGGCTGGCATAACCGTCATGCGCACTTAGAGAGTGCCCAACACTCCTCCCCCTGCTCAGTGGGCAGTCCAGCCCTGCCCGCCCCTACAGAGGAGTAATGAAAAATAAAATGATAATAACATGCTGTTATTATCATTTTATTTTTCTTGTGGGGTGACGCTTCTCCACCTTAAAGGAGGAGCCGCCCCTGCTTGTTGGTATTGCTGCCTTGTCCAGCAGGGATGCTCCCAGCCAGCCTAAAGAGACATGAAGCTCCGTAAAGCCGGAAGGAAATCTCAGCCTGCTGCACTCCTCACCATGAGAAGGAGGCGGGTTATAGATGATTCAACCCCATTTGTACCCTGATTTCTGTGAACATCTGAGCACTGCAAACCCCTCGCACGCAATGAAGATGGGCTGCCGACGAGATTGACTTCTAAAAGTGATGCCCTGCACCACCTTTTTTTCTAATTTTAGTACAGTTTCTTCGTGCTCTCTTCACCTTGCCCAGTTGGTTTGCCAGCCAGCAGGATTCAGGGGCCTTTATGTTCCGCTCAGAGCTCTGTGAGCTCCCAGGCTGTGGCACTTGTGTGCCAGTTGACACCCTTGAAGATGGCAAATCGCCAGGAAGAATGAATCTACAAACACACCTTTTGAGACACTATCCCCTTTCTTTGCATGTACTTTTGATATTGTCGCTGCTGTTGTATTTAATGCTTCTTGACTTGCAACGTATGTTCCTATTATTAAGGTTTGCAGGTGCCTTAAATTAAATTAGGAAATACAAAGTAGCCCTCATTTGGTATGAAGGCCTTATAGATCTCCATTTTGTCAAACATATATGTAGCTATTTGAGAACACTGGGTTTGCAAACACCAGATACCGTATTTATAATACATTGTCGTTGCACTTTGTCTTGTTGTTTGCAGATTGTTCTATGTACATTCTGGGGTTCACAAACATTAGAACACCAGTGATGTTAACAAACATTGCATTTAGTGTTTAGCAGCAGCCCTGCTTTTAGAATTGTGCTGGGTTTTCAGTTGCTCTCTTGTGTTCAGTGCTCCTCTTAAGATTGCCATTAGGGAGAGTAGTGACATAATAGACTGTTTAGTATTACTGTAGGGCCTGGTATTATGTAGCATACTCTCCAATGGTGTAATCTATACAGTAAATATAGGACTTATTATAAAAAGTGTTGTGCACCCACAGCCATTGGCTGGACATTTATACTTTATTGTTGTTGGGTCTACTGCATTGGGGAGAGGATGTGGCCTAACAACCAGAGCTGCTGACTTTGGGGCTGTGGAACCAGGTTTGAGTCTGGCGTCGGCTCAACATCCTGTGATTCTGGGCAAACCACTTAATATACTGTGCCTACCAAAAATGAATGTGTCCTTCTGGTGCTCATGTAAAGCGCTCCAATACCTTTGGGTCGAGTTCGCGCTATATAAAAAACTGCAAAAAATAAATAAATAAGTATCTGTACTCCCAACTCAATCTACACATCTTCTCTTGACTTAAGTCTTGGTCTGCTCGCCCTTTTGTAGCCAAAGAGTGAACAATTATTGAGTAATCACTGCCCTTCGCAGACTCTGTCCCTTAGCTGACTCTGTCCCTTAGCTGATGATGTTCTCTCATTTGGAAAGCTCTGTAGTTTCTTTATTTATTGATGAATTTGTCCTGATGCAGCTCTTGTGCTTTTGTTAATTGTTCATTGGAATAAAGTGTGTATGTTGTGTGACACTCTTTGCATCATTGAATAAGGGGCATCGCTCTTGCGATGAGGAGATGGGTATGTTTGATTTGTGGATGTTGTGAGTAAGTATGCTGGAGCTCATTCAGAACCATCTTCTGCAGGCTGTAACTAGCAGATGGTGTGTGGCTGCAATGCACATTTGTTGTGTTAATGTCTCCAGTATGTGGGTGCTCAGTCTGCTGCTGAATCATTCTCATTGATCTCTCAAAGGCTCATAGCTCCACTGCTCATATTGTTTTTTTTGGTCTGGCGATAGCCAAGTCCTTTTGATTTTACAAAAAAGTACTTGTATAGAAAACTGGCATGTAGGGGTTTTCAACCAGCTCTTGTTATCCACTGGGCTGTTATTGTGTTGTTCACATTTTTCTTCTGCCCCCTGCATAGGGCAAAGGGTCAACCCACTTCAGCCATTGGCTAACTTCACTGTGAGTAACGGCATTCTTCCCTATCACATGCACATCTACCAAAAAAGCAGTTCCTTTCAGCTTCAGGAACTACTATGGCATTGTGTGCTTTTCTAAACTCTCTCTCTCTCTCTCTCTCTCTCTCTCTCTCTCTCTCTCTCTCTCTCTCTCTCTCTCATATATATATATATATATATATATATATATATATATATATATAATATAGAGCCAATTCCTTTTAGATTTGCCAGGGTCTGTCACCTTTCAAAACAATAACGTTTTACAAAAAACATTACAAAACAAGCATTTACAAAAGCCAAGAGGCTAGGCTGACAGCCAGCGCCACACCCACTGGCTTTGCCAATGCTTGCTTTTATTTTATATGCATTGCTTTATGAAGATCTCTTGAAAGGGTGTGCATACACCATAGTTGCTTGGACCCAGTATAATGGATACTATGCATGCAAGTAAGGTTATGGGGGTTACTGTGTGGCTGCAGATCGTGGAAATAGTGACTGGTTCTACTGGCTGTAATTAAAGGGAACAAGCTGGTTAAGAAGCTTTGAGTGGCTCTTTCCCTCACCCTATTTGACAATTTTTGGTAGGAATTAGAAGTGGTCTACATTGGTACAATACATCTTACCAAGTTTGTGAAACCAAGACACATTTGAGAGAAGACTTGACAATAATTGGGTATGGGTCCTCTCTGAATTCCTTTTTTTAAAGTGCAGAGAAAAAACGATTATCCGGAAAGTGTCTTTTTTTAGCTAACTGATAGCTAATTTGCTTATATATGATCAATATAAGAGCTCAATAGCAAAGAGATCTAGGCAGGTTGCGATCTTTGACTAATCATTGCATTTTTATTAAAACTAGGGATAATGAGTGTGCGCACTGTGTAAACGTTGGCAATATACACAGTCATTGTCAGGGATGTTTTCTAAAGGTAGGGTCCAGGAGGATATTTGGTCTGGGTTTGCCCACAACCCAGGCTGGACCAACGTGGCTTTGTAGGCATCACATTTGCCACAAGGCTTAGGATGAACTAAAATCCAGAAAAGGTGCCCAGACCATGTGCTTCTGATGGCTACCCGCCCTACCCTCATGGTGAAGGAGTGCTGACTGCTTGCTGGAGGCTTGCAAAGCTTCGCAATGACAGCCTGGGAGAGCCTGAGTCAGTGCTGCAAGAAAGGCACAGGGAGCGGGTGTTGGCACCTTTTTAAGACTGGAAGGAACAGACAGAGAAGGCTGCTATCCTCTGCCAGATATCCCCTACTAAACCGGTATCTGCATTATCTTTTTAAAAGTAGTCTGACAGCATCTTTCTGGCAACATGACCCCCTACTTTCCCTCTGTGGTGTATGAGGGAGTGATCTGACATGTAGAGAAAATACTGAAGGTAACATAATGAAATCTGTACGCCCTGTGATGCATCCCAGTGAAAGAACCAGTCAAGATCCAGTTTAGTAAAAAAAAACAAAGAAAAACAATCACACCCGACCTTCTAAGAGCGGGTATGTTTTTGGATTTTTTCTTCCCATTAATCTTTGCCTGAACTTGTGCTTATCAACATTGTTAATCCCCTTGTCACCTCTGCCTACCTGTTCTTCGTTGAATCTTCATTCTTTTCCACTTCTACTCGAAAAAGGATATCCCAGTTTTCTCCTGCTGTAACCTGCGTTTATCGCTTCTATTGTTGATTGCCCTGAGCAGTTGTTGCAGTTTCATTCCTAATGCCCTCTGAGCCTACTAAGAATGTCCTCCAGGTATCTTTTTTGTTTTAGTCAATCCTTGTCATGGAGTCCGAAACACATTTACTATTTGTCTTAACATCATAGGCAACACTTCTATGTTGAAATCGGAAGGAAGGGTTTGTATAATACCTTTGTGTTGGGGATTTCTTGTGCTGGGATGATATGTTCCATGTGGAACCTTTGTGGGAGTTCTAATGCATGCTAGAGAATGATTCTAGTGATGGCAATAGCTGCAATTCAACGGAATTCCGTGAAAGTATGTGTTTTAATATAGCCTTATAGCCCGCCGTAGTGGGCTATACCTGCCATTAAAGGCCCGCTCCAGCATTAAAGGCCCAGGCAAGAGGCGAGGGCCTTTAAAAAGGAAGCGACACTTTAATGGCCGGTATAGACCAGCTACGGAGGGCTATAAGGCTATTAGAACATTCCGCCACTAGAAGGCAGAATGTTCTAACAAATAAAACAAAGGCCTCATGGAACCCTAGGGGATTGAAATCCCAAGTTGAAATCCCCTTGGGCTCCTGTAAGGCCTTTGTTCACAGCAACAGCTGTGAACTAAAACATTAGAATGTTGAAGCTCCGGGCTTCTACCTGCCATTAGAAGCCCGGAGCACTCCATTGTTTTCAATGGAGCTCCCAACATTCCAATGTTCTAATTGGAAACAAACTACCTTCTTGTTATGTTATCTTATTGATGTTTATAAAGCGCTCGAATCACCCCTTAAGGGGTCTCTCGGGAATCCGGCAGACTGCATGGATTCAGTTGATTGAGATTTGCAAATCAAGTTTTCAGTAATTTTTTGAATGCCAAAAAATTGGCACAGGAGCGTAGGTTTAGTGGCAGCTGATTCTAGTGATGTGGGCCAAGAAGAAAAAATCCCCCCCACCCCCCACCTGACCGTACGGATGAGCCGGGGGCATAGTAGCAGTTTATCCCCGGGTCTTAGATTCTGGGTAGGAATGTATGGTTGCACCCTGTTTTGTAAGTAACAAGGCCCTTTTCCATGCGGAGATCTATGGGCCAAGCATAGAAGTTTTAAAAGGACACGCTTTCTTACGGGCAAACAGTGGAGAGATCTCAGAGTAGGCTCTGAAGAAGAGCGAGATGATAGGTTACAAACCAACCGTGCTGCTGTGTTTTGGATCACATGGAGCTTAGAAAAGAGACCCTCATTCATTGTAACCATTAGCGAATTTCTGTAATCCAGGCGGCTCACAATGAGTGCCTGGATGAGTGATTTCTTTGTCTGCAAGGGGAGCCACTGAAAAGTTTTTCTAAGCATACGCATTATGCCAAAACAAGTTCCGAAAATAGAGTTCACGTGTTCTTTCATGGACAGGTTTTCACCAATTAGAACCCCTAAGTTTTTTATTCCTTTCTTTGGAGTGGGAGTGATGCCCAGATCCCTCGGCCACCAGTCGTTTGACCAAAAGTAATGAGCTTTCCCAAAAACAGTATTTCTGTCTTGCCGGTGTTCATTTGAAGTTGATTAGCAGACATCAATGTGGTGATCTTGGTCATACATTTCCTGAATCTTAGTTTTGTAGATTCAGGATTGGGATCCATGGTGATAACAAGTTGGGTGATATCTGCATACAAGATGACCCCAAAGTCACACGATCTTATCACTGTGGCTAAGAGGCCACATAAATGTTGAACATAGTCGGGCTCAGAGGTGAGCCCTGTGGCACACCCTTGTCCAGTGTCATAGTTCTGGAATTGAATGAGTCCAACTGTATTGACTGGGTTCGATCATACATGAAACTTTCCAACCAACCTAATGCCTTGACCCCGATTCCAATCTCCCCCAGTCTTTGAGCAAAGGTTGCATGGGAGATGGTATTGAGCCCAGCTCTCCCACGCCGTGGTCCCCCGCACCAGAAAGTCCAGATCGGGAGGCCGCTCCTTCTCCTTCCTCGCGGCCAAAGCCTGGAACGTCCTCCCGCTCCACCTGACAGACGACATCACTCCCCATCTTCACGAGGGACCTCAAAACATGGCTCTTCGATAGACCTCATTGATGGACAGGACCCTGCTCCTCCCCCCTCACCCACCCCCCCAGCGCCTTGAGACCCTTACGGGTGAGTAGTCGTGCTTAACAAACCCATGATTGATTGATATTGAACGCTGCAGACAGGTCAAGCAGAATCAGCATGGCAGAGTACCCCCCATCCAGAGCAAGTTTGATAGAATCCAGGGCCTCCGTTAGTGCTGTTTCTGTACTGTAAGATTCTCGGAATCCTGACTGGGAAGAGTTCAACAAGGAATGGGTTTCTAAAAAAGTAATAAGTTGTTGGTTAACTAAGGTCTCCAAAACTTTACCCAGCAAGGGGAGCAATGATATAGGTCTATAGCTGGCCAGCTCTTGATGGTCAGCCGAAGTTTTTTTCAAAATTGGTCTGACACAGGCACTTTTCCACTTAGCTGGAAAAGATTCCAGACTCAGGGAAAGATTGAGCAGGTCGGTTACAGAGGGGAGAAGATCAGAGGTCAGACCAGCCATAATATACGGCAGAGCAGGGTCATCTGGGGACTCCGATTTGATTGTATTCATCAAGATCAGTATTTGTTCCGGGTTACCGGATTAATGGTATCCAGGAGAATAAGATCAGTGGTATCCAACAGATAAGTCAGAGTTAATCTTGGCAGGTTCCTACCATTAGGAAAGGACTTGTAGATGTTGGAAATTTTTTCCTCAAAGAAGTTAGCGAAATTATCGCAGAAATCCTGCAAGGCTGGATTTGGTGAGGCACAGCTTATAGTATTAGCTAATTCCTTCACCATTCTGTAGAGTTCTTTTGTTGAGTTGCCCACATTATAAATCCTGTCTATTATATGCGTTTTTCTGGCTTCTTTAATATTTGAATGATATTTTCCTAATGCAGTTCTATAGTTGGCTTTGTCTCCAGGGATTTTGGTAGTTCTCCACCTACGTTCTAATTTTCTGCAGGCTGTTTTCTCCCTTTTTTGGCATTCAGAGAACCAGGGGAAACTTTGTTCGTCTTATTTCGACTGAGTCTGAGCAGAGTCAAAGGAGTGTGTCCCTGCACTTCTTTACACAGGAGCTAGTGATAGTGGAGACCACAGGTGATCCTTAGTTTTCGGCAAGATGTACATCAGTCGCAGAAAGACCAGAAAGTCGGAGACAACAACGATTCTTCAGAAACCATCCTGCTGTTCTCAAGAACCTCAAATAGTAGAGGAGAAGATATTCCAGACATGGTAATGCAAAATGTAGTATATCTGGATGACAGCAGGCCTAGGTGCCAACCAAGAATGCTCGGCAGAACATAATTGCAGCTGGCCCACAAGCCATCTTAGTCACATTTGGGGGATGTATGTCACTGTGGCTATCTTGGATTGGGACAGAGTAAGTGGAGTCACAGGAAGAAGCAAATGCCTGAACAGTGACCATTTTATAGCAGGCTATAAGTGTTATTACTAAAGCAAACTATCCTTCAAGCTCTCAACCCGTGCCTCAGACTCCAGCCAGATGTTAGTGTGGGCTGTGTAATAAAACAATTGGTGATGAAAGATGAGTCATTCCTAAGGTGAGAAAATGAAGACCTGCTCTTTGTACCTTTGTTATCTGCAATCTTCAATACCTGTATTGTCTTTCTACATATTGTGCTACAATTTAGCTCAGTTCTGTTTAATGTACAATATTGTTGAATATACCATGCCCTCACCATTAGAATAGAGTCATTTGTAGAACGGAATTTAAACTTAACCGGTGAAAATACTACAACTATACGGTGTAAGGGTTGACTATTGTGGTATGGACATGGACAGTGCTGCGCAATAGTGTAGACCACATTTTATTCTGTGCTTGTTGGAGAGTGAGAACAGCTGTGTCGCAACAACCTAAAGTAGCCTTGTGTACGAAGGTTACCCTGGACAAGGTGAATTTTCATAGCACACTATTTAATAAGAATTATGAACAGTTGTTAGTAGTGATAAGACCATGAACCGGTAATTTATTGGTGTGGGCATCCACTACTGTGCTTGCAAGCTGTACCTCCAAGAATAATATTACGCCCCCTATATTTTTGTGCTGACCTATGGTAGGATGTACAGCACATGTAGCTGATGGATTGTTTCAGGGTAAAATAAAAGGCAAGGCCATTTACTGAAAGAACAACTTTCTGTTCACCATGGCGTATGTTACTCCACTTGCGCCATTCCTGTCTGTGCCATGAACCACTCTGCTAGACTGAGAGCAGTGGAAGCAGGGGTTTCAAGCCTACTAGGATACCACTGGTGGGATCTATTTACTGCAAAGAGTAAGCTTACTCTTTTAAAACATAGCCTTATGCCTGAAGGAAGGAATGTACTCAAACATCTGTCTAGGGAGGAAGCAACTTTGAGGCCTATGAGAGGATGTGATGGATGAATATCAATCTGTTGTCGAGATGTTTCACAAGAGGTTCACTCTTACAAGGAACATAATGCTAGAGAGGCCTAAGATTTTCCAGACAGTACGAACAGATTGGATTCCTCACGTAACTAAGAAGAGTGCAAAGATGAAATAATTAGAGACAAAAGTTATTTGAAAAAAAGAGTAGTAAAAAGGTACCAGAGCGATTGTTTTTCAAACATCCCAATCTGGATCAGGTGGTAGAAATAGCCTGAGGCACTGAGCATGCTGAATTATATATGAGGGAGGTGACAGTGTCAGTCAGAATGAGGTGAGTAGTCTTGCAAGTGGGCAAGTCAAAAGCAAAAGAAGACAATAAAGAACAAGAAGTGGGAGTACTATGAGCAAAAGAGTAGTGGTAGCTGAAATGTGGGAGTACATTTCCTGTAATGCTGAAACATAGCAGATGGGATTACAAACTTATTATAAAGAAGTGACATTTTTCTTGGGTGTGCAAAGAAATATCAGAGGAAGGAGGAGTGAAAACACTCTGGTAAAGCATAATGGCCAGGAGGAGAAACTGGGTGAGAAAATAGAATGATGTAAGGAAGCCAATTTGGGGTTGGGGGAATTCAAGGGAAATCAGAAGTTACTGGGTACCAACTTCATCAATAAGGCCTATTCACCCATGGGGTCTTGGGACCTCGTTACCAAGGACCCTGAAGCTTGGTGCCCCTTTTTACACTTGACTCCCAGGATAGTGACAACAGCAAGGTGATGGATGGAATGTTTGAATCAATATCAGCCACTGGCAATCCCTTGGGGCCACATCCAAGTCCAATGTTTTCGCCCACCATGCCACCTCAGTTAGGACCCAGTCATATGCAAATCAGTCTTGACCCTGCTCCAATAGGAATAGTCCAGCACGAACTCTCAGGCTAGGTCTTCCCTGAACTGGAATACAAGCAACCCAAGACTTGTTTTGTCCTGATTAGGGCTCATCAGTTGGGGATAGCTTGGTTCCAGTGGCACAGTGAACACAGGATGTACATCTGGACATATCTGTCACACTGAGGGCATCAACTGCAATAACCACAATGTAATGGATTGAATGCTTGAATTATTCTCAGCCACTGTCGATCACTTGGGGCTCTATCCCAGTCCATCATTTTTCACCCACCATGGCACCTCTGTTTGGCCCCAGCCATATCTAAATCCATCTTGATCCTGCTCCAACAGAAACAGTCCTGCTCAAACTGGTAGCCAGGTCCTTCCTGAACTGGAATACAAGCAACCCAAGACCAGTTTTGCCCTGAAATAGCTTAGTCTTCAAGTGGCACCCACAGAACACCAGGCTTACTGTCACTCAAGCAGTAATCACAAGCCGATTCAACTACGGAAACCCATTGTACACCAGAATCTCCAAACATCTCCTGAACAAATTTCAAACCATTCAGAAGACTGCAGCAAGACTCATACTCAACCTCCTTTACCTCATCCACCTCCCACCTCACCTCCAGGAACTCCACTGGCTCTCGATCCACATACGTAGCCAATTACAATTCCTCATGCACACCTACAAAGCCCTACAGAACACGGAACCCACTTACCTCAATAACTGCATACACTTTCTCAATCCATCGAGACACCTGCACTTAGCCTCACAGTCACTCACACCACCCCCCCCGTATTCACAAATGCAGAACAGGAGATCGCTCATTCTCTTACATAGGACCAAAACATGGAATGACCTCCCACAACACATCAGAGCTTCTTCCTCGCTCCTTGAGTTTTGCAAGAAGCTGAAAACTTGGCTCTTCAAATAATGTGGCGGGGCAACATGCCTACGCCCTTGCTCAAGCGCCTGGATACCCTAGTGGGTGATTAGTGCGCTATACAAATCAATACATTCAATCAATCAAGGATTTATACTGCGCGGCAAATCACTTGTGAGGGTCTCAAGGCACATAACACAACATAACACTGAGCACGGAACCCAAGTCTAGTCATACCCATTGCACTTAGAGCATCAACAGCAACATCCATATGCAAATCAGTCTTGACCCTGCTCCCTCCCATTGGAGCAGGGTCAATACTGATTTGCATATGGATGGGTCCAAACTGAGGTGAAATGGTGTGCTAAAAAAACGATGGACTGGGATGCAGCCTCATGTAATAATCAGTGGCTGAGATTAATTCAAGCATTTCATCACTCATTTTTTGCATACTTCAGTGTGTCTTCCTAAGTGGGATGAGTATGCCCAGACCAGGGGCGACTCCTCCATTATGGCGGAGGAGCGTTGCCCCCCCTGCTGAAAGCCAGCAGAGGCAAAGGACAAAAATAAAATGATAATAAATATTTTTATTATCATTTTATTTTTAGCCCTCATGCGCACTTAGCCTTTCTCCAAATGAGCTGTGCTGTACAGCTGGGTGGAGCTACAACAGAGGCTTCCAGTCTATGTCTGAGCGCCGAACCGAGGCACTCAGACCAATCCCAGCACTGCTCACATGCTCACAGCCAGGGTGGTGGAGTGAGCTAAAGAATGATGATGGATTAAACCCAGATCAGTTGACTGGGGGTGAGTGTTTGATTAGCTCAAACGCTCCGTCCATCATCCCCTTTGGTATCGCTTTGTTCGCCCTAAGTTGGCAGGGTATGCCCAGACGTGGGTCCCTTGCTCACTTTGCCACTGGATTCAAGCTAGCCTGGCTGATGACGGCTGAATAGCCAGAAACCGGTCCCAGGATGCTTGTTTCCGGTCCAGGGAAGACATGGCTTGGCAGTTTGGGCTGGACTGTTCCCATGAGGCACAGGGTCAGACTGATTTGCATATGGCCATGTCTGAACTGGGGTGGTGGAGTGAGCTAAAGAATGATGATGGATTAAACCCAGATCAGTTGACTGGGGGTGAGTGTTTGATTAGCTCAAACGCTCCGTCCATCATCCCCTTTGGTATCGCTCCATTCTTTCTGGGGTATCTAACATAGACCTTTTCAATAGTCCGCCTGAGCCATCTGTCATACTCTGACAGTCCTGACCTTATAACCTGCATTACTGCTTAAACATGCATTTCTTTTAATACTATCAATGTATCTTTTTAATAAGGGGGAGACTGATGTGGGAGTTCAATACATATATTTTGCAGAGAAATTATGTTTTAGCACCATGCAACATTCATAAAAAACGATATTTAGAGCCAAACAGTGTCTTACTTGCGAGTAATGGGAGGGGGCTATAGGGCCAATTGTTAATAACGCTAGTGAACTGAGGTCATATCCCAATATTGAAAATTCAAACAATACTGTTTTGCCTGCTGGTACATGTATTCTGAATATCAGATGTAAACACATTTGAAACTTGGAGGGGTGTATGACTCATATCTATTTGTTGTTTTGTCATACTACTCCTTCCATACTTCAAATTTCAGCACTGTAATAAATGTATTGATGGCATATGTCTTCTCTCACAAGAGCTTTTTAAACAAATATTATTACTGAAAGCACCTTTTTCTACAAGAAAAAAAAAAGGCACCCAGTCCTCTTCCCATTTGCAAGTGTGGTGCAAAGTTGGTCTGCTCTGTTTGTTCAGATTTTGTCTATTTGTATGAAGAAAGCTTGTTTGGGGTCTGTCCATGTGCAAAACTAGCTCTGCGTGTGAAGGTAGCTTGTGATGTATCTCATCTATGTGTGAGTGAGGGTTGCAATTGATGCTGCCTGTTCTGTGTGGGGGATGCTAGAGCTCTTGGTGCCTCTTCCATGTGTGAGGAACAGTTGTAGTGCTGCTGCCCACACTGATGTTTTGTACATTTGATAGGACTTGTACACTTGTTCCTTACTGTGTTTCACATATTATGTATCTGTGAGAAACTTGCACCGGTGATGCCTCTTTAGTGTGTGAAGAAATCTCGCACTATTACTGCCTGTTCTGATTTTGTGAGTAACATATACACTACTCCTGTCTGCGCTGGCAAGTGATGCTTGTGCTGTGCCTCTGCTGTTTCTGAAGGAAGATTACAAAGCTGCTGCCTTTCTCTCCTTCATGAAATTGTGGTATCAAGTATACCTCTACTGGTCAACCATCTCGAGGACAGATATATGTACCTCTTATAAAAGCTATTTTAAACCTTTTGACCACTGATTTTGGTTTTCTTTTAAGTTCTGTATGGGGGCGGCTGGAAATGGATCAGTTTCATTGTGAAACTTTTTTCTTGCTCTTAAAAGTTTGGCATTCCTAATAGTGTGCCATAATCCACTCTTCAGCGGTTGCATAGTGAGCACATTTATTTCCCAGCGGGCTAGTTTCTCAAATTAGTACTTAAAAGAGAGCTTTGTTGTCAAAAGTGTCTCGGTAACTTGAGTAACAGTGTTTCTGACAGATGCCACTCCTGTTAGATACAAGTAACTGCAATAAATGAAGACGCCGCCTCCACAGCTATTTTCACCGCTGTTTATTTCAGTCGGAGACAGAGCACCCCCTCCTCACAGCCAGGCGCAGCCAGCAATAACTGTCATCTGGCTCCTCACACCACTGGAATGTTTTCTTGTCATAAACAGAATGTTGTGATGTCACAGTCTGAGACTACCTAAGTACTATATAACACCTCTCTTTACAGCAAGTATACGGAATACACTGCACTAAAATATTGTAAAACGTAACTGGTAATTAAAGACAAAATGAAACCACTGACGGATAACTAAGACGAAGATGGCATGCATACCCAGCCACGCAACCCCCCACATGAAACAACACAACCACAAAGACGAAGAACACAACAGAAAATGAAGAACAAAATGAATAGTAGAACAACTGTACTTTAACCAACAAAACTCTTTTTTCTAATTGAAGGGAAGAATGGAAAATAGTGCTCCAAGAGGATACAATAAGAGCAATACATTCTCAACGGCTTATGAGAGTGCTGTACTGAATAACCGTGCAAGGACACTCTAGTCATGTCCTTTTGTTTTTACCAACTTTTCCGACAAACGTAACCCCCCCAAATAAGCAGAAGCTTTTCTTGTCCCTTCTTCTCGTCCTGCTCTCTTCGTGTTTTCTTGGAAACAACCACAATCGGTCAACTTGATCCTACCATTGGTCTGTGATTCATCAACATCATTACCATCATTAAGTGGCCAAGGCATACTCACATCATCACTATCCTTAGATCTACTTCCCGTGCTATTCTTCCTGTAATATAAAGCCACTCTTCTTAAATTCCAGGTTTGACCATTATCCAACCTGACCCAATTCCCACCAACCAGACTTACTCGATATGGGCCTCTGAATTCAGTCAAACCCTTTCCAACCCCTCCCGGCTTGACTGTCACCCAATCTTCCAACTGAATTAACTTCCCATGACCCCTTTCTGTGTCAGCACTAGTTTTTCCTTCTAAACTCCTCTCACGCATCCAAGATGGAACCATTTTAGTGGCAGGCCCCTCATCATCTCGAACAGACTTTTCCCAGTTCCAACATTTACAGTGTTACAGTTTTACAGCAATCTGCATTTATATGCCAGTGGTGCATGCCAATTGAATGGAACCTTTCACCATTTTGTTTACCCTTTCACACAATCCATTGCCTTGAGGGTTGTACAAAGAAGTACAACATGCCTTATTCGCAGTTTTGCAAAGAAATTTTCCATCTCCGTGGAAGTAAGTTGAGTTCCGTTGTCAGTGAGAATGACCGTCGGAATACTCCCGTGTCTATATACCTCACTCAAAACATTAATGGTAGCTTCTGCAGTAATAGATCTCATAAAAAGTACCTCCACCCACCTTGACTTCGCATCAACCAAGACCGCAGCGTACCTTTCATGGTCCTGGAAACAATTAAAAGGTCTAATGATATCTAAGCAACTTTTTCCCCGCACGCCTTCTGCTACCAAAATATGTTGACCCTCATGTATCTTTCCAATCCCCACACAACCTCTTCTCTGATTTCTTGCAGCTTTCACATCTCTCCACCCAGTATTTAACTGGTTATCCATGACCTGACACCAAAATCTTTTTTCCCCTCCTGATAGTGAGTGTTTGGCCAAAACGTCCCTCGTGTGCCAATCTGATAACCTTGTTTCAAATGGAAACGGGAGGTACAAAACATTCCTCCTTCATTACTAGACAATAATTTTGGACAGACAACTCCTCTATGAATTTAAAATTTGGTCTCAATGCCACCGGAATGGTACTCTCCCTTCTAGTAACACCTGTAATCAGTCTCACTACACCCTTAAGTGTGTCATCAGTCTGCATACTCATGATCCAATCCTTCCTAGTTATTGAGTTCTCTATACCCTCTGTGATATCATCCAAATTGGCCACCACTTCCTCAGATTGCAGATCAATATTGTCTACACTGTTATCTGATAACCGTGATAGGCAATCAGCCACGGTATTTTTCCATCCAGACACATATTTTATACTGCAATTGTATTCTTGTAATTTGACTGCAAAACGAGCCAACCTCCCTGAACAGTTCTTAGTGCCATCCGGCTCCAAAACTTTTAAAAGGGATTTATGATCTGTTCTTAAGGTGAAAACCTCTACCCACAAAAACACCTGGAAGTACTTAGTTGCCCATGCTGCTGCCAATGCCTCACGCTCTATGACCGAGTATTTCCTTTCAGTTTCAGTCAAGGAACGTGAGACAAACGCAACAGTTTTATCCATATTGCCATGCATCTGAGCCAACACCGCCGCAATACCCACTGCATTGGCATCTACAGTCAAGGAGGTTTTCAATTATGATTGGAGTGGTACAAGAAGTTCTGTGTGGGCTATATCGTCCTTAATTATTTTCAATGCCTCCTGTTGTACTTCACTCCACACAAACTTTCTTCCTTTGCGCAACAATTCCCTCAACGGATTAACTTGCGAAGTCCTACACAAATTTGGGGTAATACTCCACTAAGCCCACTAAGGACAGTAGTTGGACTCTGTCACCCGGCACCTGGACATTGACAATAGCGCTCACCAAATTTTGCCTTGGCATAATACTCTCAATGGTGATGTGGTAGCCTAAGTAGTGATCCAGCGCGGCTAATATGAATTTCTCCTTAAGACATCAATCCAGAGGAAACACTTACGCAAACTTTATCACTTAAAACTTATGTCGGTGGGGCCCATGACACCGCATACATACATTCATTCAATCTCTGGATTATACGCTAAGGAAAAATGAGTTGCTGGACAAGCGGGATACCTTATTAAAAACAACAGAAATATAACCTATACATTATATACATAAACTTTGGATCCTGTCGGTTCTAAACATCAAGGCACTCCGCTTTTCGGTCGATGGACCAACTAGTAGAATTAGTTGATGGTGATTAAGACCAGCTCAATCACAATTAAAACTTTAACATTTTATAATTCACAATTTTATTTAAAGAACCACAGACTCATTTAGTGTTAGCATATAATTTTATCGAAATTCTTTAGGCAAAAGTAAAACTCGTTATTAGGCAAAACATTTATTAAATCAGTAAGCATTTAAGTAAAGATTAAAATAAGGATGAGAAATATTCATTACCCTCGGCCTTAGGGCGATGACAAGAATGGTTCATTAGGAAAAAAGATGAACCGCAGATCACAGGATAGGACTCCCAAACTGACTGACTGTCCCGCTAACCTCCTCGGACGCAATCACCTCCCGGGAAAATTCCCGCAACGGTCTCGTTCCTTGCCCAGTCAAAGTTCAAAGTCCAAAATGACAGAGTCTCTCGCAGCATCAAGGTGGAAAAATGAAAAAGCAAGGAGATAATAATAATTCACAACGTAAGAGCAGACTCTCTTATACCCTATTTTCTGGGTCTCTACACTTAGAAGTTGCAATCTTTAGGGGCAAGAATCACGCTAATTGGTCCATTGGAGGGGTGGTGATGATCACCTCATCGCCCTCCTTGTTCGAACTGGTTTGGGGACAATAAAGCATACAATAAGTCTCATGACCACAGTATCCAAAAGTAGTCCAATTTGTTAATCCATTTTGTAACGATCTTTGATGGTCACACATTAGTTCATCCACTGTCACTCGGCTTTTCCCCATCCATTCCCTGGCATATATGCTGAACACTTGGCACGCTCCTCGTTGCAGGTCAGATTGGCCTTGACATCTCTCACTCCGAGCACAGGCCGCATACACGTGACTGGAGCATTCATTCTGCGTCTGCGCAGGGGCCATCTTATTCAGTGCACGCGATCTCGTCCTTTCCACCTGCCATTTTAGAAGCATGGCCTAGCAGGCCCGAACGAAACTAATATAAAACAAACACAACGAAAATTAAAACATAGAAAATAAGCCTTTCTGTTTACCACCCGCCATTCTAAAGACCCGTGTTAGATATTACCTAGCAGAAGCGACATTTAAAGCCATTTTACTTACCATCTGCATTCTTTGCCACAGTGCAATTTTACTACGCAACATAAATCATGCAATTCACTCTATTTACTACGTAAATCACAATACTCACGTTAATTAGCTTCACATTTGTAAATAAATTAGATTTTGCACAAATCAGCATGTTGCCCACGTGTACTGTTTAATAAAGGGTGTATATGTTGGTTAGTTAATGCGTTTCAAATGGTTAGTATCATTAATCGTTATGAGATCATTAATTTTCAAGGGGTGCAAAAAAATATTTTGTTTCCCCTGCTCCATCAGTAGTCAACTTCCTGCATTCCAAAAACACACTTTTCTATATGCAAGGTTAAACCTCCCTCCCCTTTTTTTAACACCTCACTTAGGGTTCTGTTGTGTTCCTCTTAATTGTCCCCAAACACGAGAATATCATCCTGAAAAAAAACACAACTTTATCAATACTACCGAGAATTTTTGTAATAACGCGCTGAAAAACTATAGTCGCTGAACATAGACCAAAAGGGAGTCTAATAAATTGGAATGCCCCTTCTGATGTTATAAATGATGTGGATTGTCTACAATCTGGATGAAGTTTCACTTGGTGGTAAGCGCTCTTTAAATCTATTTTTGAAAAGTATTTCCCCCAGCCAAATCAATTTTATTTTGTTAATATTGGGTAAAGGAAAATTATCCATGATCACACTTTCATTCAAGCTGCGCAAGTCAACACAAAGGCGAAGTGACCCATCTGCCTTTTTAGTTATCACTACCGGAGCCAACCATTCAGTAGCCTCTACTGGCTCAATTACCTTCTCAATTAGCATTTGTTGTATTATCTCTTTTACTTGCCCTCGTGTTTCCATGGGGATTTTCCTCACAACATGCTTAATCGGAAACACATTTAAAAAAAATGTTATTTCATGCATGTAACCCTTTACTTTCACTAATGTAGTCTCAAATGCTCTAGTGTTTTGGTTCAAAATAGAAGATAGGTCACTTTCATTAACCACTGTGACCTGATTAACCGCTCTAGGACCCACTTTGATGTGTAAATCGTACTGATGTGCCCACCCCAAAATGGGTGGCCCATCCGGGGCATTGTATAGTTGACCTTCTGTCTGTATTCCAGGAAATTTAATGGATGCTGTAGCAAACCACAAAACTCCTATATCAGTCCTTTGATAGCCCTTCAATACTATATCCGAAGCAATAAGTTCCCACCCTTGCCATGTTGCAGCATATAACCACTTAGGTATAACGGTGTACAGGGAACCAGTGTCAAACAGCAAAGACAGCATTTTCCCATTTTGTTCCAGTCAGCCTTTGGACGCTTCTTTTCTTCCCATCTGTTCCTCAGAATACTCAATCTTGACAATCAACACTCTGTGTTTAATTTCTTCCTCCTCCACAAAAGCTTACTTTTTCGCATTTGCCTTGAACGTGCGTGCGTAGTGTCCTTTTCTCCCACACTCATGACATTCTTTAGTCAGCGCAAAGCAACTCTTGGAATCAGCTAAGTGAAAAGTACTGTGACATCTGTGACAAACCCATGAAACACTCCTAACCCATGGCACCTTTTGTATTGTTATTCTTTGAAGTAGTTCTTCCCGTAGTTTGGCATTTACTCTTTACAACATTTACTGACTCTATATCACTTTGCATTACTGTCACGTCAGACCCTTTTTCCTGAGAAATGTGTTTCTTGTCCTTCATAAATTTTTCTGATTCCTCCATGACTTTTGCAATATCTATGGCCTCTTTTACAGTGGGATTTTTTGCAGCCCACAATCTTTCTTGTGCTTTTTTACTATAAATTTGAACAATTAGTTGGTCTCTTATCATTTCATCAGTCATTTGCCCAAATTGACATTTTGCGGACAACTCTCTTAGTCTAGAGACAAATTTGGCTACTGTTTCTGTAACACGTTGTGGCTGTGTATAAAATATGTGGCGGCGCATAACCACACTCTCCTGTTTGGCAAACCTGGTACGTAACCTCAAAACAGCATCCTTAAAAACATCATCCACTTACTCTGCTGGCTGAGGAAGATACTTGAAAACATGTTGCCCTTCCTTGCCTAATGCTCCAAACAACAATGCTTTCTTTCTGATAGCTGGAAATATGGTACCATCAAAGGCTACCAAATAATTCTCAGAACAATCTATCCAGTCTTCCCACTCTCTGGGTGGATCACCCGCAGACATAAGAAAAGGTGGTGGTATGGTTATGGCATTTCCCAGATTCATGGTTAAGGATTTTGCACCAAAGGCTTGCCCAAGTGAACCAACAACAATATTAGTTTCAGTATACTGCACAGATAAGGAAAATGTAATGTCAGTACGTCAGAGTAGAGTATAGTTCACCACGTGGCCTGTAAGTGCCAGTGGACTGAAGTTCTATGCTGGGATAAGATGTGCCCTTCATGACCAATGAACCAGATAGTTCAAAAGTTCTTTGTGTGTAGCCCAAAAAAAATCCCAAAAGCCTACTTCCCCAGGGAGCACGGCCCGATGGGAGTTGAACTGAAGCCATTAGATCCTTCACAGCAGTACGTCTGTTCTCTTTGCTGCTCGCTGCTAAAGTTAATACAGATTTTAATTACCTGATGAAACATACCGGCTGCACACTCTGATAATTTATTGTACGCGCTCACTGTTTGCCGGTATCGCACTGTGCAAGGCTTGCGCACACGCAATACTCATGTCTGGTGAATGCTCGAGCAGATGCCACAGTATTCTCAGCATAGCCTAGACTACCTAAGTACAATACGACAGTAACAAAAAGTATTGATTACCTATCAGAGTCCAAGCATGGATATTGGGGGTGGCCTAGAGGCTTGAGTTTAGAAGATCTCTGCAACCAGAGGAATTGCTGCCTAGTCCTATAAAACATATACAACTTTGCGGATAGCTTTTCCGTGTGAAGTCTGAGTCTGTATTAAGGTTTGTGTAGACATTTCTTTTTCTTTTGAAAGCTAGAATGTGTATGATTTGTGGTATTTTACCAACACTCAGTATCCTAAATTCAGAATCTGTGACACCTCTGCTGACTCCCAACTAACCGTACCTCAAAAAGGTGTAGAATATTTGGATGCTTAAAAAACATGAAGAGTTAGCATAAAATATTCCTGAAAATGCTGTAATACAACCATAAAAATCCTTAACACCTTTCTTGTTTTTAAGTTAATTGATTTTTAAGTCACTTTCCTTTTATGTTTGATGAATCACAATTGTAGTTCTTGTAAGCCGATGACTTTTGTAAATTATAGTCGTTGCTTCAGCAGGAATCAGTGTGGGGAACTATATCTTGAAAATGTGTGATTTGTACCCCTATTTAGTGTAAATTGCTCAAATAGGGATCCCCAAAATATGTTTTTGCCCAGGCTCCAATAATCCTTCAGATGGCGCTGCCTATGAACCGGTCTCGGAGGGCGTGAACGAGCTGAAAACAGATCAATAATTCAAAGTTGTTCCAAACAAGGGCCCCCAAAATATGTTTGGCTTCGGACCCACAAATGTTTTAAGATGTCCCTGCTCCCCTGACCCAATTAATGAGGAGTTTCTGCTAACATATTCTGAAATTCACACCCCCCTCCTTACTCCAGCAGGAGATGTAATCCCTTCAGGAATAAGCCTATTCTATAGGGTCTTTCATGTTAGCTGTCGGGCACAGCAATTATCTCCATCCAGCCAGGCAGCACAACAGTGAATTCCATTAGCGGGTGACTCAGAAAAATGTGTAATACACAAGTCTATGAAAAACTGACCTTAGATTTGAATTTCAGACAAAGGAAAATGTATATGAGGCAGCATCTCTGGACCTTGTACCATGTGGCAAGTTATAGTTCAACACATTCAGGACATAAAGTGCATAATGCAAAAACACCACAGATTATACACAATACCCAAAAGGCAAGGTACATTCCCTTTTCTTACTCAAATGGTTATAAAGCTGTAGCATCTTTATGGTTTAGGACACATACAGTTTAGACTGGTTCTCATCTACCACATAGTTACATGTGCCAAAATGTCAGGTTGAGTCAGACAACAGGCTTCCTTCCTCAGCTTACATGAGTAAAAGGGTTTTTACGCATGTAGCACACCTTTCATGGGTAGAACCCACATCCTATTGAGACAGGGGGTAGGTGTGTGCTGTATTGCAACCTCAAGGTGAAAGAGGTAAGATGCATGTAATCACGATTCTAATTCTCCATATACACTAATTGGGGAGAGAAATTTTAGTACATTTCGAAAAAAAGAGCTTGGAAAACCAAGGGTTGAAATCTTTGTATTGTAAGAAGTCCGTTGAGGTGAGGTGGTGGGATATTTCAATGTCATTCTGATATTTAAGAACAATGAGATATAGAGCAATGTATGTGTATTGAGGGAAGGATTTTGTCTGTTGGAATGGGTAGAGGAGAAGAAAGTGTACATCACATTGGACCCTACCTACCAAGAAAATGTTCTATTGATCACTGATGTTAGAAGTGTGACAAAGCAGGCTGAGAGGATAGATTCCCTGCTTTATTAATTGAGAAGCTGAGGAAGCTCAACGGTTCACACACAAACTTGTGCTGAAAAGAAGACCCCCGACTTTGTGTGCATAAGATTCACAGGCAACAGGATGGGCTGAAGAGAGAGTTGAAAAGAGAGTGGAGGAAGTTAGACATTATCAACTAGACGTTATTGAAGAAATTGTAAATGCTTGGCACCTTTGGTCTTGGTATGCAAGCTCAGGGACACATTATGAATGTATGTGGTTTAGTACAATCTCAATATCAAACCCTCTACAACATAATAGAGATGCTAGTGGCCATGAAGTGGACATCCATGGTCATAAAAATGTATATGTCTTTGACATATTACAAGCTATTTCACATCATTTGTGACCTCAGTAGGGATCTATCAATATGAAAGCATGCCCTTTGTCCTTTCTTCAGTATCCGCTGTCTTTGACAGAGAGCTTTGCACATCTAAATGGTGTCAATTAGTTCCATTCTCAGGGAACGTGAGATGACTTTAAGAAGAGAAAGTTTTAAACTTTCAGTGGATGTTCTAAGACAGCATCCGGCATATTTATTAACAAATCACGCAGCGCAGTGCAGCAAGACACCTTGCTGTGCTGCCTGATAGGGAAAGGGCAGGAATGTGCTGTACTTAACATTGTATGGCGCATTCCTGTCTTTACCCTGCCCTGGTGTACAATGTGCTGCTTAGCACCAATGCAGGCACCCTGCAGAATGCAGCACACATAGAAAGAGGAGGTAACAAAGAGAAATAAAGATATTTCTGCTTGTTAGCCTCACCTGGGGAGGCATAGAATTTTTACGCATTCCCAGGTTTACTAGTAATGGTAAATCTACGAATGCATCAAAATCCACAGGTGGATTCATGGGAACACCCATGCTCCACCCATGGAACGCCTTCCTGAACAGAGTAAGGGAACGCAGCAATTTGCATTATGTTGCGTTACTCTAGATCTATCAAGCCAGGCAAGGCCACACAAGGTGGCCCTGCGTGGCTTGATAAATCTAATTGAAGAGTTGCACCTCTCTTGGGCCCTATTGCGTGGCGCAAGGGCGATGCACCTCTTTAATAAATATGACCCCATTTGTTGAGCAAGGGTGTAAAATTGAAGGCAATATCAATGTGTGCCTTAGACAAGGCTCCCAGTCCAATTAGCAAAGATCAATTGAAATTGTTCTTGGGGGTTGCCGAGTTCTATGCCAGGTTTATGCCTCATTTTGTTAATATGACTAGACCCCTACATGTTCTTCTTATAATGAAAGAGAAATTTGTGTGAAGCAAATGACATAAGCATGCACTTGGTCAAGTGAAAATTGATTTAGTGAAGGCAAACTCATTGGGAAGCTTTTGATACAAGTGACAACATCATAGATATGACAGATATAAGTCTACATGGATCAAGAGAATTATTAGAGAAAGATTATGGGTGAGAGGAATTTGTGGCTTTTCTGTCAAGGGCATTAATATATATATATATATATATATATATATATATATATATATATATATATATATATATATATATATATATATATATTCAAACAGGATTTCCTTCCTCAACCTCCCAGCGGCGATGAAGAAGGTGCGAACTCCACTTGTATTTGGCGTGAAATATTTTATTGCTCACTTACAAAGTCATTACGCGTTTCGACCGGTAAAACCGGCCTTGCTCACATTAAAAAAAAAGCGTTACTCTGATAGTTTTTGTACCACCTCCATGTGTCACATGACCCACAACAAACATGAAAGAAAGACTTTCTGGGTTTTTGCGTGGATGGCATTCGTGAGTCCAAGACATTTAAACATTTCCAATGCCATCCGGCTATTAAAAGGTTAATGCAAGGTATAAATACAAAATATAATTATTTATAAATACATAAACACATTCCGTTTTGAACTTAAAAATACGTAAGAACTACTTGCATCGATGCATTAAAGTTACCACAATAACTATTCGTGGTTCTAAATACTGCATGTGTCTAAAGTGATACTCATAACAATTTCATGATTATATCAGATGGTGTCATTTATCTGGAGTCATTACTTCATTTGACCCTCTATTGTGCTTAAATGCCTCTTATGACAACATCATGAATGGAGTGTCACATATCATTGCAGGAATATTTACATCTTTATAACCACTGTGTAACTTAGCAAAGTATAAAACAAAAGTTCATGTCATGTAGGTTGTTTGTAATGTACTATATAACTTCTGTCATGGAACTCTATAAAAAATGCTTTTGATCCACTAAAACAGTTAAAACCACCTATTTTATAACCTAGTGCAAATTTGGCATTACAGTACTGTTAAACATGTGCAAAGATATGCCTTGTGCAAAACCGTGCTAGAATAAAGTGCAAAGTGCTTATATTAGTACAGTACTGTAAAAACTTTGGTACTAAATAATTAAAAATCACATCTATAAAAATCTTTTTTTAGAGGGTGGGTTTTTCTTCATTATGTTAAAACTTAGAATGCATACGATGGTAAAAACATATGTGCATGGCTGAGATTCATATTAATATGCGCAGTAACCCATAGAATTCACTTTTAAAGTATATGTCTAACATTCAATTAGAAGAATCGTGCTATGCCACTGTAAGGACAGATAGATGGGGGAACTTACTATAAACAATAATGAAGATCTTCCGTAGTATTTAATCCCAAAGGTGTCTTGCTATCAAATTCAATGATTGTGCGTGTCTCTAACTGCCTCCATTTACGCTCTCTATTGCCTCCTCGGCGCGATGCCGGGATGGCATCTATCACAAAGTATTTTAGACAGTTGAGATTATTTTCATGTGTGGCCTTCAAATGACGCGCTACTGGGTAGTTGAAATCATTATTCACTATAGCACGCAAGTGTTGTAAAATACGCAAGTGCACCTGCAATTTTGTGCTCCCTATGTAGTTGAGGCCGCATGTACATGTGAGCACGTAGACAGCATATTCTGTACGGCAAGTAAAATGCCCCACAATGGGTCTTTCTTTGGGACTAAAAGGTACTTTGTAGTGAGTTTTATTTTCCCCAAACTTGCATGCCCGGCATGTAAAGCATTTGAAAAAACCCTGTTTTGGTTTAAGCCAGGTGGTACTAGAGACGATCTCTGGGTTATTTTTCACCAAATCCATCCTCATGGATTTGGCTCGTCTAAAAGTTAGTGTGGGAATTGTGGGCAATTTGTGTGCTAGTACCCCATCTGTAAGGAGGATAGGCCAGTTTTTATTAACTATCCCCCTAATCTGCCTTTGTTGTTTGCTAAAGGTGGTAATCAGTCTTGGTGTTGCATCTTCATTAGAGTTATCTGTGTTACTGCAAGGGGTAATGATGATAGTGCTCTGATCTTGCTTGGATAAGAGTGATTCCCTATCTCGAGACTTGAATTTTCATATGCCCCCAGAGAATTTTATCACTGTATCCTCTCTGTTTAAATCTCTCCATTGAAGCTTGAGAGCATTTAGCAAATTCGTCCTCCGTACTACAAATCCTTTTTATTCTAAGTAATTCCCCATAGGGAATACTTTTTATCAGGTGTTGAGGATGTGCACTTTTAGCATGTAGTGTGGAGTTCCCTGAGGTTGATTTCCTATGCAGTGTAGTTTCCAATTTACATTCTTTCACATACACAGTTGTGTCCAAGAAGTCAACACTATTACCACTTATGTGTATATATTCAATGAAAAAACCATAGGTTTCAAGGACGTTATAGTTAGTTGGACATTTCACTCGTACAAAACCAGAGAAATTCGGCCGTTATAGTTAGTTGAGCTAACTATAACTCGCGCCCCCGCAATGCACTGCTGATGACGTCACATATTACATCATTCATGACATGGTCAGTGACATCACTGATGACATCACTGATGGCATCTCAAATGACATCACTGATGACATCATCCAGTGACTGTGTTTCTGTAAAGTTTAAATATGTTTTATAAATATATATGCGAATGTGTATTGAAGTTAAGCCTGGGCGTAGTTCGCGAAGTAGCGCTACGCGAAGCTACGCAAAGAGCAGTTCGCACTACGCGAGCTACGCGTAGCACTACGCGAACTGCGTAGTGCACTGTTCGCAATGATTGCACAGTGCCGGATGCTTGTCCGCACTGTGCAATCATTGAAAACGGCATCTTGCACAGTGCGAGCTGTCTTTTACTGCCGCTCGAGTAGATTTTTACTCGAGCGGCAGCTTTCTCAACGCGGACTGGTAGTTTCTCATCGCGAGCGGTCGCGAGCATACGCGACCACTCGCAATGAGAAACCTGACCTCCCCGCATTGAGAATCTCGCCGGGAGGTTTATTTTCCACGCTCGCGATCGGCAACTTGATGTTGCTGATCGCGAACGAGGAAAAAGTCTCGCCGGGATGTCATTTTGCTTGCTCGCGGTTGCCAACTTGACGTTGAGGTCCGCGAGCAAGCAAAAAATGACCGCTGCACTACGCTACGCTACGCGTGTTTGCACTGTGCTACGTGCAATTCGCGTTGTGCAAAGTAGCGCAAACTTCGCAAACTACGCGAGCGTAGCGTAGTGCTTTGCCCAGGGTTAATTGAAGTATGAGTGGGTGTTTGAGTGTCTGAATAGATGATTTAGTAGGTGCGTGACTGACTGTATAAGTGAGTGATTAAACGTGTCTGACTGAATGCATGGGTTAGTGACTAAACTGCGTAAATGTCTGTATCAGTCTGTCAGTTGGTGTGTAAGCGGCTGCATGGATTGCTGAGTAGCTACATGAGTGTCTATATGGGTTATTGATTGGTTGTCAGAGTATCTGTATGGGTGTGTGGGTGGAGGGGGTGTGACTCTGTGTATAGATGTGTGAGTGGGTGATTCACTGGGTGTATGGGTTCAAGAGTACATCTGTGAAGAGCTGTATTGGTGGGTGAGTGTGTGTATGGGTGTGTTGGCGAGTGAATGGATGTCTCAGTGGTACATGTGTGAGTAACTGCATATGTGAAAGGCAGTATATGTGAGTGTTGGAGTATATAAAGGACCATACATGAAAGTGTGTGATTGTGTGAGTGGCTGTATGGATGAGTGTGTGCTTGTATCATTGATTATATATGTGTTATTATCTTTATGAATAAGTGAGGTGGTGTGTGTATAACTGTATAGGTGAGTAAATGGGAGTGTGATTGATTCTTTACATGACTGACTAGGTGTGTGAGTAACTCTGGATGAGTGGCGGTGTGTGAGTGTCTGTATAGGTGTATGAGTGCAAATGATAGTGCTGTATTGATGAGTGACTGCATGTGTGAGTGACTGTATGGGTGAATGAGTGGACGTGTGTGTAGACCTAGGAATCAGTGACTGGGTATGTAGTAACTGGTATTGGTGTGTTTATGGTTTCGAAAATGGTAGTCTGTATTTTAGAGTAGGTGTATCAAAGGTTATATTAGAGTGTGAGGAGGTGCATCAGATTATCACGTGGATGATGTCATCAGTGATGTCATCAGTGATGCCATTTGAGATGTCATCAGTGATGTCACTGACCATGTCATGAATGATGTAATATGTGACGTCATCAGCAGTGCATTGCGGGGGCGCGAGTTATAGTTAGCTCAACTAAGTATAACGGCCGAATTTCTCTGGTTTTGTACAAGTGAAATGTCCAACTAACTTTAACGTCCTTGAAACCTATGGTTTTTTCAGTGAATTTCTATGGTTTTTTTAAATGCTAATTTCTAACTATAACGTCCCTGAAACCTATGGTTTTTTCAGTGAATTTCAAAGATTTTTCAAATGCTAATTTCTAACTATAACGTCCCTGAAACCTATGGTTTTTTCATTGAATTTCAAAGGTTTTTTAAATGCTAATTTCTAACTATAACATAGCAGTCGCGTTTGCAGAGTGGTGGAGAAAGGTGAGCGTGGCCTCCAAACACCTTTTAGCAATCCCACTGTGTGGGATTTACTGGAGGTAACAGGAGGGGTAGTTAGCCCCCAACGTCAACCTTGGGGGCCAACTACTCCTTTTATTACCTCCAGTAAGTCCTACACAGCAGGATTGCTAACTTGTTATATCAGGCCCCGCCCCCTCCCTGCACCACTGTGCAAAGGCACCCCCTGGCGCGTTGTAAGTTAGGGGATTAAGTCCCCTTGAATCCTGAGGGTCCCTGGGGGCCAACTAGCCCACCAGGTACCTCCAGTAAGCGCCACAGAGCTGCGTTGCAGAGAGGTGTTCCGAGGCCACGCCCCTTTTTACACCACGCTGCAAATGCGGCTTCTGGCGCACTGCTGCTCGGAGGATGAAGTCCACTCGTGTCCTGAGGTCCTCAGGACACAAGAGGACCTCATCACCCCACCACCAGTGCACCAGAAGCCGCGTTTGCAGAGTGGTGTAAAAAGGGGCGTGGCCTCAGACCACCTTTCTGCAACGCAGCTCTGTGGCGCTTACTGGAGGTACCTGGTGGGCTAGTTGGCCCCCAGGGACCCTCAGGATTGAAGGGGACTTAATCCCCCAATTTACAACGCACCAGGGGGCGCGTTTTCACACTTGTTATATCAGGCCCCACTCCCTCCCTGCACCACTGTGCAAACACACCCCCTGGCACGTTGTAAGTTGGGGGATTAAGTCCCCTTGAATCCTGAGGGTCCCTGGGGGCCAACTAGCCCACCAGGTACCTCCAGTAAGCGCCACAGAGCTGCGTTGCAGAGAGGTGTTCCGAGGCCATGCCCCTTTTTACACCAAGCTACAAACGCGGCTTCTGTCGCACTGCTGCTCGGAGGATGAAGTCCACTTGTGTCCTGAGGTCCTCAGGACACAAGAGGACCTCATCGCCCCACCACCAGTGCACCAGAAGCCGCGTTTGCAGAGTGGTGTAAAAAGGGGCGTGGCCTCGGACCACCTCTCTGCAACGCAGCTCTTTGGCACTTACTGGAGGTACCTGGTGGGCTAGTTGGCCCCCAGGGACCCTAAGGATTGAAGGGGACTTGATCCCCCAATTTACAACGCACCAGGGGGCACATTTGCACACTTGTTATGTCAGGCCCCGCCCCCTCCCTGCACCATTGTGCAAACGCCCCCCCTGGCGCATTGTAAGTTGGGGGATTAAGTCCCCTTGAATCCTGAGGGTCCCTGGGAGCCAACTAGCCCACCAGGTACCCCCAGTAAGCGCCACAGAGCTGCTTTGCAGAGAGGTGTATAAAGGGGCGTGGCCACAGACCACCTCTCTGCAACGCAGCTCTGTGGCACTTACTGAAGGTACCTGGTGGGCTAGTTGGCCCCCAGGGACCCTCAGTATTCAAGGGGACTTAATCCCCAAATTAGAACGCACCAGGGGGCGCGTTTGCAGAGTGCTGCAGGGAGGGGGCGGGCCTCCATTGAGTTGCCAGTTCCTTTTTTTTTTTGGTCTGTTATGGGAGGGGGGGCTGCGTGGCCCCCCATCCCTGGGCCACTTTTGGCCCCTGGGGCCACATTCCCCGGGGCCTGGCAGCCTTTTTTTTTTTTTTTGGGAGGGAGGCCGCGTGGCCCCCTTCCTCAGGCCAAATATGGCCCAGGGGACCCCATCCCCCGCGGCCGGCCTTTCCGTGTTTTTTTTGTTTAATTGTAGGGGAGGGTAGCCACGTGGCCCCCCTCTCGGGCCACTTCTGGCCCCGGGGACACCATCCCCCGGGGCCTGGCCTCTCCGTTGGGGACCGTGGGGGGAGCCCCAATGCCCCCACAGTCCCGCCGGCTCCCCGCCTCCTGCGGGAGCCGGCATTCCTTTTGAGCAAGGGGAGCTGCTGACATGCAGCTCCCCTTGCTCAAAAGCAATTCTGCTTTGCTTCCTTGAAGCGAGAGCAGGTTTCCCTGCTCTCGCTTCAGTGAAGCAAAGCAGAGTTTGCACGGCCCCCCTCCCTCCATTTCAAAGCCCAGGGGAGGTGGTGGTCCCCGGGGCCCGGGTGTCCACAACGGACCCCCGTATTTAAATATTGAATGCCCTGGGAGGTGGTGGTCCCCGGGGCAGTGTGGGGAGGGGCAGGAGCCCCCCCCCCCCACAGTTTTTTTTTAATTTTAGCCCCGGGGAAGTGGCGGTCCCCTGGGCTTGGGGGGGCCAGCGAGGCCCCCCCTCGTTTTAAATATTGAATGCCCCGGGGAGGTGGCGGTCCCCAGGGCTGCGGGGGGGGCCGCGTGCCCCCCGCATTCAATTTCATAAGCCCCAGGGAGGTAGTGGTCCCTGGGGCTGCGGGGGCCCCCACAGGCCCCCGCAAATAAATCAATGATTGCCCCCGGGACCTGGCCCACCCGGGGGCTTTTTGAAAACTAAGCGCGGGAGGCCGCGCTTAGTTTTTTTTTATTTTCACGGCAGGATTCGCGATTCCAACGCGAATTCTGCCGTTTAAAAAAAAATAAAAATGCTTTTTTTGGCCCTGGGGGTCCTTGTGGAACCCCCTGAGCAGGCCTAGGGGGTCAGGGTGTTTCTACCGGGCCCCCTTTTCTTCTTTTTCATGTTTTTTTTCTGATTTCTTGTGTCTTGGTTACCGAGTCACAAGATGGCTGCAAACACTTCCTGGTTTGGAGTGTTGGCAGCCAATCAGAGTGAATCTCGTGCTCGGGAGGGTTCGCGAACCCTCCTCAGTGCTCAGATATCGATATTTTTCTTTTTCTAATTTCTCTGAAACTACTGAATGGATTTACACCATTTAACAAAAAGGTCTCTTTCTGAACCAAGACCTACCTTTTTGCCAAATTTGGTGTAATTCCGTTCAGCAGTTCGGGCTGTAGCCTGTTCCAATTTTTCCTATGGAAATTAACATGGGGAAAACGTGTTTTGGGACCCCCCTTTTTTCTCGGACCCCGCTTGATGAATCACCCTGAAACTTTCAAGACAGGAGCTGACCGGAGCGCCCCATTAGTTTTGAAAATTTCGCGAAGATTCGTCAAACGGCGCCAAAGATATTGGCAAATCAATAAACGCTTTTCCTATGGAAACTAGTTTCTAACTATAACTACCTACTGGCGACCGCCAGTAGGTAATATATATATATATATATATGATGCTAGCTCTTCTTTGATTGAGTGCAAGCCCTAGTGTGCTTGTGAGGAGGAAACTATTTTTGGAATTACCTATAAGGAACCAAATTTACCCTTTTTCTCAATCATAAGCCCTTGATCAACTTTTTAGAGCCAAGGGGGTGTGTCGCACCCACTCCAGAGACTCCTAGAATGTTGCTTCAGGATAGGATATGTTCCTGGTTTGAAAAATGCAACTGGCGAATTTCTGTTTATTCTACTTATCCTATTTTCTGAAAGATTTACGGTATGTGGGTTGAGCGATAAGTTGTAGGTCATCGTATAAAGCACATGTTAAACTACTGTAATTCCTAATCATCTATGGAATAAATTGGCTTTGAATGTTGCTGGTCAGTTTGGGATCCCATTAGGCCCTGGCCTTGATAGCCTAGTACTGCCTGGTTGGTTAACAGTGAAATTCAAATTGTTTTGTCAAGTTCAGGATGGATGTAAACAATAGCAATTAATTTAAAGAAGAATTGATTACTGATGAAGTGCATCCAAAATTGTGTCAAATGAGGAGGAGGATTAATTGAGTGTTGTGAAGCACACGAAAAATTATTTGTATCAACTTAGAAACAACTGACTCTATGAGAACTTCAATAGAGGGATCAAAGATTAGCTGCAATTGTCATTGATTAATTGGTGATTTGGAAGGTGACCGTTAGAGCTCTGTTGTGGGCAGTATGCAACGCATGACATGCCAGCACTGGTGTTGCTCTATTTGTCCTCTTGAGAGGCAGGATTGCTGGTTCCATGTTTAATAGAAAAAGGATTGCACAGAAACAATTGAGCGTAGAACAAGAGTAGGGTGTGTTCAACTTGAGACTATGGTGCGGGACAAATACACAAGAGAAGAAAATAGGTGGTAAGGGTGGAGGTTGGTGGTGTAAGATTGGAGAAAACAGGTTGGATGAGCAAGGGAGAAAGGATGTTCTACACCACAATAGTGGTGCAAATTAAGGATGAAATGGTGGAGCTAAATGAGGGGAACATATGGAGCAAATACAATCAATTGGTTACACGGAGAATGAGAGAAGAGATACATTCGAGGAAGGATGATTGCATGTTTTATATCCAAATTGATATGTATGAAGAAACTGCTACGTGAGGAGGATTATGCTATGATGAAAACGGTGTATAGCATAGTAATGTACATGAACTGTGTGACGTTTTCTTGGGTATTGAAGTCCAAGGGATACGGATGTGTTGAGTCTTAGTTGTGCCAGAGAGATGCATTCTGTGTTCCATGTGGAACTTTGCGGAATCTCTAGTGCAAGTTAGAGGAAGAATCCAGGGACTGCATATTGTATCAGTCTGCGCTAGCCTGTGAACGTCTGTGCTTTCACTGCAAATAAAGTTCCTTTCTAAAAGAAGCCGGTACCTGTTCTTCCTTACAATCTGTGGTTGCACACAACCTCACTCCACCCCTTTAGATATATTGTTTTAACCGTCGTATATCTTCTGGACCTGTCCCAGGCTTATTTTTTCAAGTGTATTACATTAATTGTTAGAGTTGCTTATGTTGCTGCTCTGAGTAGACGTGGCTTAGCAGTTAGAGTTGGACTGTCCCATTTCTAGTGGGGATTAGGCTTCTATGCATATGGTTGATTCCTGCATGTTATGGCACGGATGAGGTAAAACTCAAAGAACGGAATGTACCAAGAGTAATTACCAGTGGTTCAAACTGATCCAATAATGTTCTGCCATTGCCTGTTTGCTTTCTTTCTATGTGAGTCTTCTTAAGCAGTCTGGGGCTTATTTACAAGCCACTTGCGCCGCCTTACGCCGCTTTTTTCCCTTTATTAAAACTGACGCACCGGCGGCGCGAGGGGCTTGTAAATAAGCCCCTCTGTGTTTACTCTGACGTGCGTCACGAGCTCGCAGTGGCTCAGTGACTAAAAGGGCACATCGCGGATAAGGCTCAGAAACGCCAAAACATGTCAGACGGCTCTTGTGATCCTCCTTTCAGAGGGGACGTTCTCTAGCAGTCGGGGGTGAACTATCTCTTTTGGGGATGTGAATAAAGTTTGCCACTGTGTGCAATGACACACGCAAGCTATAGTATTAAGGAATGCAATGTTCCCAGAGCAATTATCCTAAGTTCACATTGTTTCAAACATTTCAAACTATCCCTTTTGTGCAGAGTTGACACATCGAAAGAAATCGTTCCCGTTCTGTGTTAGATTGATTGTACCGGCCTCCCATTATAGCGCTAAATTGATCACACTTGCCACTGCGATATTGTTCTGCGTTGCTGTACCCTCCTCTCCCCACCCATCTCCCTTTGTATTGTTCCCTGCAAAGCATCACATGTGCCACTGTGTGCATGGGTATGAAACAGGATGTAGTGACATTGAAATAGGGTTAGGGCAGTAGGGAACATGTGTTCCATGGTAGCATTGAAGAATGGTGCCAGTCCTCTATAATGAGAGTTTAGGGTCGGAACATAAACTTAGTACAATTTAATCATATTCAAACTATATGGTTAAAATATATGTTAGAGCGAAAGGCCTATACCAGCCTATTGCAGCCTTGTGCCAGTTCATTGTCTTGAATGAATCTCTCAACATTCCAAGTTTATAGTAAACAAGCATTTACAATGCAATAGGTCTCGCATTTACGTGAGTTTGAGCTATTGGCATTGTAAATGGCAATGCCTTTTATTTATGTTTTAAAAACCAAAACATAAATAAAAGGCATTGCCATTTACAATGCCAATAGCTCAAACTTGCATAAATGCGAGACCTATTGCATTGCAAATGCTTGTTTTGCTCGCTCTTCAGGCCTGAGGGGGCTCCCAGCCCTGGAGAGCCAGCCCGCCGGGGATGCCTCATCCACACCCCCAAATCTACCATCAAGGGGGCAGATTTACAATTAACTAACGCAGCACGGCGCAGCAAGTCATTTTGCTGCGCCATGCTGCGTTAGTTTGGAAAGCACAGGGATGCGACATATTTACAAGAATATGTCGCATCCTTGTGCTACCCCCTGCGCTGGCGCACAAACTGCAGCCATGCGCCGGCGCAGGCACCCTTGCACCATGGTGCAAGGATGCCTGACTCGTGGGGAGATTGTTTTTGTGCAGGAAGGGGAACCTTCCTGCACAAAAACAATCACTACAACCATTTTCCTCTTTCAATGCGTGCTGCAGAATGCAGCACGCATTGAAAGAGGAAAAAACGAGGAGAAATGAAAACATTTCTCCTCGGTGCGCCTCGCTACGCCACCTCTAGGGTGGCGTAGCTTTCAGACGCATCTCCAGAGTTACAATTTCTCGTAATTCTGGAGATGTGTCTTGTTCCATGAGTGTTGCGTGGGAACACCCACAGCAACACCCATGGAACGCCCCTTCACCGCAAAGTGCTGCGTGTGAAGGGGCCGTATTTACAAGGAGAGGAAAAGTCACGCAGGGTGGCTTTTCCTCTCCTTGTAAATATGGAGCAGCCCCCTGCGCCACCAGTACGTCACAAAAAGTGACGTACTGGTGGCGCAGGGGGCTTGTAAATCTGCCCCGTGGGCTTTACCATCTGAACCTTGACGCTCATCTGACTTGTGGCAATAAGACTTTTTGCACAAACTTTATAGACAATCAATGACGCAACTTGCTTCCCATATTAACTTCATTCACAATTTCATGCGAATTTCAACATGGCACCTGCTATGAACCTCTCAAAATCTATTCAGCGCGTGGTCGAGCTTTCCAATTCTGCAATGTGCACCTTCCTTTCAAGGCAGACATTGCATTTCCAGGCACTTTGGAAGGAAGCAACTGCCGGATATTTACACATTGATTTCAATTGGGTGCAGATCTCCTGGTTCGCGTAATTGATGGGAAACACATTAAAAATCTCCCGAGAAAAAAAACAAAAAAAGCAGATGCTGTCAGAACAAACAAGTACAAATAAAGCATGAGTTTACCGACTCAAAAGCTGTGCTCTATTGTTTTTATACACTTCTTTGTTATGATGCGAGCCCAGCACTGTAAAATGCATCTCAAAAAGACTGGCGCAAGGCTTTTATCTGAAATCATTTCAAGCCTCACTCTGCTAGATTGTTCTGACAGCACTTCCTTGGTGTGCTGTTTTTAGCGCTGTCTTAGCCTACCAGGACAGCGGGCTGTGGAGGCTGCTTTCAGGCCTTGCTCGGCTGTCCATTCCAGCTTTGAAATCAGCTGACAGCCAGGCACAAGCCGCCCCCAAAGTATTCTTAAATCATGTACTTGTGCGCCTGGAGCTGCGCAGCGGGCCGGTGCCTCCATCCTGTCCATATAGTACAGAAAACAGTTGCTCCTAGACTCATTTATTCCGCAAGATGTGTTGTACGAATATTTATGATTTGAAATACAAATTAAGCATGCATATGATTAGCAGAAGGTAACAAATACATATAAACTCTTTAAATGTGCACCTTCACATAAAAATACAAATAGCACTCGTATTTTGAGATCTGTTTTAATTCATAGACACATTATAACCAGGAAAGTACATTACCATACTCTGTAACAGGATAGGTGGTTACTCCAAAAGCAAAGGGAAGGGAAAAGAATAGTGCTCATGTGTCGGATAGATAAGAAAAGGGGAGGTAGATTCAGAAAATAATTACAATTATTACAAACAAAACTGGTTATAAGTTGTTTCAAGACCAGTTAGTCAGGGTCTGCCCCACATAAATCATTTCTATTTGTCGTTCTCGATTATTTCCAAGAAAACAGAGAAACATCATCTGTAGGTTGGATGGGGTAGTGGTGACATAGGGTACAGGCCCACTTGGGAAAGAATGTCGACATTTCGACCCGACTTATATGCATAAAGGGTAAGTAGTATCCTCTGCTTGCGGGTCTTCCTCAGGACAAAGGAAAAGGGAGACAACCTATTCACAGGTGCCAGTGGGATTGCCTGTTCACAGCTCCCGGGGGTGGGAAGTCCGCACAGCCGTAGCGGTATATTGTAGATTAATCCATATAAAAGGTATTAGAGCACCCAGGAGATTACTCCAAAAGAGGGGATGAGCCAAATCGCCCCAATATTCTTCTTAGACTTGCTTATTGAAGAGCCCGTGGGAGTCCATACCTCTTTTTCTGAATCTACCTCCCCTTTTCTTATCTATCCGACACATGAGCACTATTCTTTTCACTTCCCTTTGCTTTTGGAGTAACCACCTATCCTGTTACAGAGTATGGTAATGTACTTACCTGGTTATAATGTGTCTATGAATTAAAACAGATCTCAAAATACAATGGGTGCCATTTGTATTTTTATGTGAAGGTGCACATTTAAAAGGTTTATATGTATTTGTTACCTTCTGCTAATCATATGCATGCTTAATTTGTATTTCAAATCATAAATATTAGTACGACACATCTTGCGGAATAAATGAGTCTAGGACCAACTGGTTTCTGTACTATTTGATACCCAGGTCCTTGGACTATTTTTGGGTTGCACCATTATGTTATAATGTCCATCCTGTTCATAGCAACAGCGACGCCAGGCCATGAAGAATCCATAAATAACTTCCCTTCTTCTTACAAAGCTGCTGCCTCGTTTATTGACACCTATCAGGACTGCAGCAGCAGCTCTAGGCTAGATGGGATTGCAGCAGACAGGTTTACACTGAGTACGTGCTTAATTTGAGATGTAGCTGCTGTGTTTGCCCAAGCTGCTTCACGGTGCCCATGGCATGCAGTGTGGGGAGTGTGTATATCGCCGGCCCAGAATACATGAAAAACAAAGCTCGCACCTTTAGGGGTGTTAAAACCAGTGCTTTAAACGGGCCAGCACTCACAGGTAGTGAGTATCAGCACTTCTAGTTTTCCCCCTTTTGTAACAGCACTTTTCAAGGAGTGTACAGTGCTCATTATTATCCTGCTCAGTGTGCTGGTGCTGCTGAGGAGAAGGCTGTCAGAGGGTCGCCTATGTCTGTGCCCTCTGACACCCAAAGCGTTAGTGAATCCATGTATATTTGCATTGAGTCAAGGCTGACCAGTTGTTGAGAAGGGCAGCGTCACACAATGGCTGGTAGAACAGGGTCCAGCTTGGCGCTGCATTGTCAGTCACAGTCGGACTGTCAGTGTGACACAGTTTCCCAGCCACCTTGAACAAAATCTTTGCAGAAGGCACGGACAAAGTAGTGCACACAGTCTAAATAACACGTACCGTACTGTGTAACACTGGAAGTAAAGGGGCCAGTAGCCATGGGAGGGTACAAATGACGACATGGCCATAATAAGGAGGGACTAACAAGTCTTATAATCAATCAGACAGCAGCATTTACGAAAGACAATGACACCAGCCAAATAAAAACATGGGCGGAGAGTGAGCGGAGCTTCCACGGAGCTTCCACTCCATACTCCATTACTGCATGCCTCGCAAAGCGAGCAGCACATTCGCGCTGCCGCTATAGGCTCGACCTAAAAATATGACCTGGAATGAAAAGAACATGTGCTATACTTTGAGCAGGATCAAGGTGTGTAAGGCGAATCTGTAAATTTCAAAATTTCACTGCAGTTTTTATTACATGTCTAGAATTGCTGAATAATTCATGGTGTCCTACAGAGTTCAGAAGCTCTTTCTTGAGCTGACAGCCTAGGAGCATTGAGTCAATACTATGAAACTGTGGCTTTTCCAACGTTTGATAATGTCTGGGTACCTGTGTAAGACCGTTTGATGTAAAATGATGAAAACAAAGTCCCTTTCTGGAAAAAGAGGGCACAGCATTTTACAGTTCCAGACTTCTGACTGCCAGCTAAATGACAGGTCATATGAGGCTATAGGTGGTAGTATAAATATTACTCAGTGCTTAATTTGAGCAGATGGTTGCCGGTGGGGGCCACCCGCATTCTTTTTGGGAGCTGGTTGTTATTTTTCCTCATGAAACATATCCAGAGAGCAAGACCGGGGAAAAAACATAAACGGGAACAAATGAAGAAGAGAAAGATGGAAAATAACGTCACAAATGGAGAAAGATGGAACTTGCAATAGTGAGATAAAGGGGCAGGGAGTGTCTGATAGTGGATTAAAGTGGCCTGCAGGGGATTCCGGACTACGCAGCCTTTGTATTCAGTGGGCAACATTTAATAGCGCCAGCCACGGGCTTCTGTGCAGCACTATGGGCACCTGCACTCTTTATTTGATAAATTAAGTACTAGTCTGTATATATGTAGTCAGTGTACAGGTTAGGTTCTGGTGCCTACCAAGTAAAACAAATATTCCCTTGGGTTATGAAAGGAACAGAATATAAGGTTCAACTCACAACTAGGTCGTACCTCACAAGGCGCACAAAAATACAATTCGTCAAGGAAAATCCCACCTAATATTTGAATCAATTGCTAAATAGCACTGAAATTTAAAAAAAAATCTTTTATTATTAAAAAAATGGTTACAATGTTAAAATTTCAATACACTTCCTATCTATCACAGTTGTATGCAGAACAATTGATAAAAACAATTCATAAAAACAATAAATGTAAAATCCCCAATTACAATCAGTTTACACAATATGCTATGACATAAAAAGAGAACAATGGTTAGACAGTATACTTTGTCTTTCAAAGGAACATATCCTATGGGACAGTTTAGAAACCTGGCCTGGATACACTCATTTTCGTATCTGCAGGTCCAAATTTTCCCTTGGATTATGTACAATGATGCGTCGACGTGTTTCGATGGATTTGATTATTATTCCATCTTTATCAAGACAATAGTTAGTTCGTTTCTCTCTGTATTCCTTATTGTATAGCTTGGTTTATATGCCCTCTTGAGTCAAACTTTATAAGTGCGTTCAGTTCTTCTACTGATTAGAACTGTTTTCTGTTCGATTTCTCTTCAGTTAATGCAGATACTCTGCTTAGTGCACTCGATGTACCTATACGTTCTTACTTCCTTTTGGCCGACCCAAGAGGTCGCTTCAATTTCCTGCTGAGTGGCTACTGTATTTCAATGCCTTAATTACGTATTCACTTTCTTGTACACTCTCCCGTGTCCGTTCGTTCACGAGGGTAGAGGGGCTTTTTAATTCTACACCTCCTCTAACTTGTTGCACTCTTAAACTGCAGAGAATCACCAAACGAATGCTCCTCTTCGTGGGCCCACGATACGAAATGAGTGTATCCAGGCCAGGTTTCTAAACTGTCCCATAGGATATGTTCCTTTGAAAGACAAAGTATACTGTCTAACCATTGTTCTCTTTTTATGTCATAGCATATTGTGTAAACTGATTGTAATTGGGGATTTTACATTTATTGTTTTTATGAATTGTTTATATCAATTGTTTTGCATACAACTGTGATAGATGGGAAGTGTATTGAAATTTTAACATTGTAACCATTTTTTTAATAATAAAAGATTTTTTTAAAACTTCAGTGCTATTTAGCAATTGATTCAAATATTAGGTGGGATTTTCCTTGACGAATTGTATTTTTGTGCGCCTTGTGAGGTACGACCTAGTTATGAGTTGAACCTTATATTCTGTTCCTTTCATAACCCAAGGGAATATTTGTTTTACTTGTCAAGAGTACCCTACTCCCTTGGCTACAACAAGGGGTCTCTCTCTCCTTTTTACATATCTGGTGCCTACCAAACACGCTCTCCATGGCAATGGCGCTCTTATGTTTTGCTTTCAAGGAAAGCAAAACCTGCTCGAGTTTATGGTTCATAGTGATGAAATTGGCTCCTGCCAAGAGAGCAACAATTCTTGCAGCCAAAGCTGCTCCAGTGAGGACCCTGAACTGGACCCTTATACCTCACCACACACACAGCAGGCTTAGTGCCTAAGGTGGCACCACCAGGAGAACTCCTCAGTCTTCAAGAGGTTTACATCAAGCTAATTAAAGCCAGTTGTATGACACAACCATGCATGCCTAAACCACGCATGCCTTAACCACGCGATCTTTACCACTCATGCCTTTACAATGAACATCTTTCTACTAAGACAGAAGTAATCTCTGCCAGATTACTTCTGTTTTACTAGAAAGGTGTTGATTTAGATTTACTCATGACAGGTGTGCTCTGTCTTACTATATTGTTATCCTAGCATGAGTTCCATGTGAACACTTGTTCCATGCTTATGCTTGATACCCATGTTCGCATGGACATTTGGGTTGCTCTTGTGTTACCAAATTGTACTGATTTATATGTTGGCGGTAAGCATACTCCACAACTGCAACAGAGTATGCTTCCAATCAACATAATGGTATGCCCGCTGAATTTTGAGGCGGGGGCCTTCGGTTTAATCATGGCATAGACTACTCTGCCTCTGCTTTGATTTATCCCCTTCAACGGACTTGTGGAATAAGGGCCGTCAGAGGAAGAGCTCTAATTCTGCCTACCTAATTTAGTTGGGCAGGGTTAGAGGTCAGTATTCACTGCCCGTCACCGCCAGGAAAACCCTTCTGGCCAAGGACAATGAAGTCTGCTAAATGCTCACCTCGTCATGGGAGAGGACTCCCATGGCGAGGGGAGCATTTTCTTTTTTATTTTCAAAATGAAAATCCCACCTCAGGCATTTTCTTTTTGAAAATGAAAAAATAAACCAGTTTAGCGCACAGCTCCATCATGCTGATGAAACCGTGAACCAAACTTCAAAAGCATTGACAGGAACCGCTGTGAAGGTGGTTCCTGCCAATGCTTTAGAAGTGACCAGCAGCTTGGCAGTCATGTCTAAATTTGGCAGGCGGCACCTCCATCAGGGCAATGGAGTAATTTACTCTATCTCCCTGATGGACAAACGGGTCGCCCACCAACTCATAAATTGGGCCCTTATTTTGGAGCCTTCATCTTTCAGGAATACAAAGTCTAACACTGGTGCTACCACCAGACCAACTGAATCAAATGCCTGCACACTGTTACAAAACCAGTTGTTGGTGGTGTGGTGGGTATGAAGTCTTTACCTCACAAGATGCTATCCCTCAGGTAAGTACCGCTCAAGCCCCTTTTTTGTACTTTATCTCGTGGCACTTTATCCCTCAGTTAAGGTTTTGTTTTTAAATGACATAAGAATTATGTCATTTAGAAAAAAATGTAAAAGTTAAAGGATGGATAAGAGCTAAGGGATGGGTAAGGATAATGGAGAGTAGAGCGATAAAGGAAGGGAAGGTAGTATGGTTTGGGGGTAAAGGGAGGTAAGAGTTTTTTTGGGTTTAGGGATTGGTAGACGTATAGAGAGATAAGAATGCTTTAAGGATTCAGAGGTGGGTAGAGGTAAAGGGAGGTAAGGATTCCTTAGGAATAAGGGATGAGTAGAGGTAAAGAGTGTAAGCGTTTTTTAGGGCTCAGGGGCAGGTAGAGATAAAGGGGGTAAGGGTATTTTAGGGTTCAGGGGTGGGGAGAGGGAAATGGGGTGGGGTTTTATATGGTTTCGGGGTGGGTAGATGTATTGGGGTTAAGGGTATTTAGAGGTTAGGGGCTCTTTCCACTCCTAGGCTCTTGTTTTTTGTTTTCTCATCTTATTTCTCCTCCATCTTTGTCTTTTGTTGGCCTTTGTATGGATCGACTGTCCCTTCTTAGTTCCCTGGATTCATTTAATCAATCAATCATCAATCATAGGTTTGTTAAAGCGCGACTACTCACCCGTAAGGGTCTCAAGGCGCTGGGGAGGGGGGGAGCGGGTTCCAGTCCATCAAGGATCTTTTGGCTGACGAGATGTTCCTATTCCACTACTTTCACCGTGATCTATATCAGAGCTGGCTTCAGAACTATAATCTACTACAGTTCCCTTTATTTCAGTCCTCAACTTCCGCTGCTATTGCTTGGTCAAATATTAATATAAAAGTTACAATTTCGCCACTATCATAATCATCCTTATCTCTTGCAAATTTCCACTGTTTGCATTTCATGATATCTTATTCATATTTTTGTAGTCTGGTCTCCATACCTTTCTCCAATTTTTCACTTCTGTTTTTTCACAACATAAGTCAAGTTCAGCCTCAATTGTTTCAATCTGTTAATGGTTGTTGTGTGAATAATGAAAGTATAACGGAAGAATAGAAGAGAGGCTTGTCGTGTTAAAAGAAAAAATGATGGTAAAGCAGTCTATTGTCATGTTTATCACATCATGTGGTTTCTTGTAAATATATGCTTATAAGGAAAATGGTGGCCATCCATGAACATGGCTCGCGCAGACAAGCCGAAATCCTTTGGGCCCGTTTCCCAATAAATGTGGCCATTGGCTGTCACTGGCACCCGAGTCTCAGATGTTTTCTATGGTGGTACATGGAGTGTTTTCCTTGCTATACACACACACACACACATATAAACATACATTTATTTGTGTATTCACACAAAAAAGGTTAAAGATTACTTATAGTTAGGGAAAGTTTCTTTATGTTTGGTATAGAAACTGTACTTAAACTACATGACCATTAGGAATTCTACAGTCACAATTATATCTTTCATTTATCATTTAAGCATCCCTTTCAAAGTGTCATACGTAAGTTATAACTCACATTTCTACTTACGCACCACCTTAAAATTCAGATAACTTTTGCACCTCTGTACACAGTCTTCTCACCTTACTCACCGTACTACGGCAACTATAATTCAACTCTTCTCTGTGCACTACCTATGCCCTTGCATATTACAGAAGTTAGAGCATGTGAAATCGCTGCATTAAAGCAACACTTATAACATCTCAAATTACATGATTTGCCTGAACACACTGCATGGTACAGTGGTGAGTTATAATTAATGTAGTGTGGAAAGTGAAGTGAAAAGATTGTGTACGGAGGTGCATGAGTTATCTGTATTTTAAGGTGGTGCCTAAGTATAAATGTAAGTTATAAGTATGACTTATGTTACTTTGAAAGTGGTGCTTAAGTGATAAATTAAAGATATAACTATAACTGTAGAATTTCTAATGTTTGTGTAGTTTAAGTTTGGTTTCTATACCAAACGTAAAGAAAGTTTTCCTAACTTATCTTTAACCTTTGTTTTTTGTATGAATTTCAGTGCTTTTTCTAATGTTAGTAACAAATGTGTAATATTGGTACAGTTTAGTGGTGTGCAGTGGAGTGTTATTAAGTGGTGTGTGGTAGAATATAGTGGAAGATAGTATTGTGAAGTGTACTGTGGTACATCATATTTTGGTATACTGGAGTGAATAAAGTGGAATTAAGTATACTGGAGTGGTGTACACTGAAATGGCATACAGTGGAGTGGTGTAGAGTGGAGTTGCATACAGTGGAGTGGTGAACACTGAAGTTGGATAAAGTAGAGGGGCATAGAGTGTAGTGGCATACGGTGCAGTGGTATACAGTGGAATAGCATAGAGTGAAGTGTGGTAATGTGGAATTACGTCCTGTAAATATTGTAGAGTGTATTTCCGTAGATTGTAGTGGTGTACAGTGGAATACTATAGAGTGGAGTATTGTATAGTGTAGGGGCCTACATTGGAATATCATATACTAAAATAGCATATAGTTGAGTGGCATACAGTGGAGTGTGGTACACTGGAGTGGTGTAAACTGGAATAGCAGACACTAGAGTGGGATACAGTGTAGTGCCATACAGTGGAGTGGCATACAGTTGAGCGGTGTTCAGTAGGCTTACGTAAAGTCGAGTGTCGTAAGGTGTAGTGTTGTAAAGCGCAATTGTGTAAAGTCGAGTGGTGTATATTGGAGTGCCGTACAGTGCAGTGGTACAGAGCAGAATAGCGTACACCACAGTGGTGCACAGTGTAATAGGGTACATTGCAATAGAGTATACTGGAGTATCCAAAAGTGTAGGGCCATACAGTGAAGTAGCGTACAAATAAGTAGTGTTTACTGTAATATGTAGAGGTTAAGACGTACATTGGAGTGGCATATAATGGAGTAGGGTACAGTAGAGTGTCGTACAATTCAATAGGGTTACTTATAGAAGCGTAGAGTATAGTGACATACACTGAAGTGTAGTTTAGTGTAGTGAAGCAGAATGTAGTTTTGTAAAGTGAAATAGCATACAGTACATTGTGCTACACTGCAGTGGTGTATACTGCATTTTAGTAGAATTGAGTGCCGTAGAGTGGAGTAGCATACACTGGAACAGTGTACACTCCAGTAGTGTACCATAAAGTGGGACATAGTGGAATAGCGTAAAGTGGAGTTGCGTACAGTAGAATAGCGTACAGTTCTGAGCAGTACAGTGTAGGGTCGACCAGTAAACTGGAATACATGAAAGTGTAATACAATACAGTGGCGAACAGTATAATAGCATACAGTATAGTGGTGTGGACTGGAGTGGTGTACAGTGGAGTTGGGTGAATTAGAGTGGAGTAACGCACAGTGGATTAGCATAGAATTTAATGGTGCATACTGGAGTGTCGTAAAGTGGAGTGGCATACTGTAAATAGTGTAGAGTGCAGTGATGTAAAGTCAACTCTTATACAGTGGAGTGATGTAAAGTGGAGTGTGTAATTAAAATAAAAGGTACCATAATAGTTTGTGAAAACATGTGAATGTTATATCTGAAAAATATGAATGTTAATATCTAAATGTTTAAATTCTGGCTATGTATAGAAATAGTGTAAGTAATTGTAATCTTATACTTTGTATAAAACAAAGTTATATATTGTGCTATGGTATACCGTACAAACTTCATGGTATACCACAGCACATGGGGCTTAGAACTGATAATGTGATGCGTTGATGGCTGTATTTGCCAATGGTAGGAATCAGCCATGTTGTTTTTATGACAATTTTGCATTATTGTACGGTCAGCGTTTCACTGACTTCTGGGTTAGGATGTTACATATAGATAATTGTTAAGTTTTATTATAGGTAACAACAGTGGTACTACTGCAAAATACCCCCACATTTCACAAAAATACTGCAATAAGAAAGATTACTAACTTTTAAAACATTAAAACTTATAAAATAATTACATAATTCACCTGCACTATACAAAATAGACATGTGGGCACCATAATATGTAATCTTGCCAAATTTAAACAAAATACGACTCCCGGTTTTCGCGCAACACAAAATTGAAAAGTGTATGTTAAATATATTCAATGCAAGGACGTTTTGGGACCCTCCTTTTTTCTTTACACCGCCTTCAGTCAACCCCACAAAACATTTACTCCTTTCTCAATTAAACCGGTGGAAGAAGTCTGCTAAAATGTGCGGACATTTCTCTATCGGGTGCAATGTTATTAATTCATACATTTGTTTTTAATTCATAGATCGATAATATATACAATTTTCAAAACAAAAATGTTAACTTATTACTACTTCATGAAAGTAGCAACAGGTTGTTAACAATAATAAAGCTTAATAATTAACTATATGTAACACCCTACTCAGAAGTCAGCAAAACCCTGACTTTATAATAATGCAAAATTACCCTGAAAACTATATGGCTGATTTCTACCGTTGGTAAACACAGCCATTAACCAAACACATCACCAGTTCTAAGCCCGTGTACTGTGGTATACTGTGAACTTTGCAGATATAACATTCACATGTTTTCACATAATTTTATTATACCTTTCATTTTAATTACACACTCCACTTTAAGCCACTCCACTGTGTAAGAGTTGACTTTATGCCACTGCACTCTACACTATTTACAGTATGCCACTCCACTTTATGACACTTCAGTACACGCCATTAAATTCTACGCTAATCCACTGTAAATTACTCAACTCTACTTCACCCAACTCCACAGTGTGCCACTCCTGTCTACACTACTACTCTGTATGCTATTATACTGTTCACCACTGTATTGTATGCCACTCCACTGTATGCCACTCCAGTGTACCCCACTCCAGTGTGCACTTTTCCAGTTTATGCCACTCCAGCGTCCCACACTCCATTGTACACCACTCAACTGTGCACCATTTTAGTGTACTTTATTACAGTATACGCCTCTACACTATACAACACTCCACTCTGTAGTGCTCCACTGTACACCACTACAGTCTACGCAAATACACTCTACAATTTAGCCATCTGTTCTGGGGTAAGAAATCTCTATTATAGATAAAGAAAAGTGATTGTATATATGAGCTGCTTTAGAGGTTGTGAATAATTTAAACCAAAGTTTATCTCAAAGTCCGAAAGACAAGAAAATATTTAAGTCTTCTTCCCATAATAAAAATCAAGGCCTCTAAGAAGGAGCCACTAGCTTTAGAGTTGGACATAAAGGAGTTAAAAGTTTCAATAACGTGGGTGCAAAGATAGAAGAAAAAAGGAAAATAGTGCAATGGAGAATTCATCTGGACGAGGAGCTTTCTCTTCAAAGATTTAATGGCAGCTAAAATTTCAGGAAGTGTGATATCTGTTTCCAGAGCAATAAACCTATCAATGGTGGTGGCAGGTCGAGGTTTACCATGAAAGAATTTCTGAATATTAAATGGACATGGGGAAGAATCTTCACTGTAGAGTGCTTCGTAGAATGTTTGGAAGGATTTTGAAATATCAGCATTGAAAACTGAGACAGGATTATCCAATTCATTAAAAATGGACCCTAAAGCTTTGCGTTCTATTTTAACTTTTAAATAATTTGCTGGCAATTTACCTGCTTTGTTCTGACCTCCATGAAATTAAGACTTAATTTTAAGTAAAGCATTCCAGGCGTTTAATAGTAGCCAGCTTGTTTAACTTGGATTTAGCTTTATTCAAATCATGTAGCAAAGCCAAGGATTTCAAGGTGATGTAACTGTGTTCAAGTACTTTAGTTTTGTGAAGCACAAGGTTGTATTGACTATTAAAATATTTTTTCTTCCAAGCCGAATAGGCAATGACAAAAGCTCTAAGGGAAGCCTTGAATGCATCCCAATTGTTAACAATAGAGGTTGCAGCAGGATTAATCAACTGGAAAAAATATTTTATATAAACAGCAGCTTCAGATATAAAGGTAGGTTCCAACAGAAGAGAATCATTAAATATCCATCTGCTAATGTGAGATTTAGCGTTAGAAATATTCAAAGTGGCCAGTGATCGGGCATTGGGAATGACATTTCCTTCAATAATGGCATATGTCAACATACATTTGTAGTATAATGCTAATCGTTAGTTACCTATGGGTGCACTATTTTGTTATATTTGGCTGCTTAATGTGCTAATTCATGACAGTATCTGAGTTGTAGCGAGTAATACTAGCTGATGTTCCTACCTTCTCAGGCAGAACATCTGGCTGCATGGAGGCAATGTTAAACTTTTACTTGTCAAAGACAGGAAGCTTCACACACCTTCACCTTTGGGCAGAGTTATGTGTTGGTAGACTTCTGCCTCGGTTCCTCACTTCCTTTCCTTTGTGTCTTTTCTCCCTCCCCTATGTGTATATTTTACCATCTGTCTGCCTATAATTTTCCTTCTGTATACCTCTTCTTCATTTCCTTCCACCAAGTAACTCACCTCCTTTGCCATGACCTCCTCTCCCTCTTGCATCCCTCTTCTTTCGCTTCTGGGCCATCTTCTACATCCATCTTTTTTCAACTGTGTATACCATTTGGCTGCCTAATATACCTTTGAGCAAGATGGCACTACCCAAGAAGAACATCAAGTGAATGGGGGAAAGTTGTTCTTAATGAACCAAGTGCCCATCACACCATGTGGAAATCTCTGGCTGAACCCTTAAAGATTAAATGTAACCTTGCTAAACCAATAACAATCTTAACCAAAACTATCACCCTTAAACCTTCTCTAATATTTTTGTTTTGACTTTACCAAACTTGAACCTCCCTATCTCCAAAATACCCTTTTTTAACAACCTCTACTTTTTCAAATGTTGAACTCTTTCAACTCAAATCCTCAGACTCCCATCCATTCCTACCCCCAGCCCTACTCAAGCTGGTCCACCTGATAAGTAGAGAGACCAACTATCAATGCTTAGAAAGCACCAAACACCTGCCATTCAGAACACTTCTTCTGAGGATTTATCCTGCCTCCCCACTACCCCCAATAAAATAGTGAAAACCTCTTCTATCATGCCCCAAACCCGGTACCCAAGGAATAGGCCAATCTTTATTTAAGCTCCAAGTACCGCTCCATCTCCATGAATGTCAGTCAGTCAGAAAAACTTTATTTTGATCACTTTATATAAAAAAAAGTACTACACAAAACAGTACACTTACAGACATCAAATACATAACATAACTCCTTAGACAAAATAATATACATAAAACAGATAAAGCTTTAAATACTCATTTGTTGGTCCATTTCAGTGTCATCATAAAAAGAAAAAATCATCTAAAAGACCATAGAAATTCATCATAAAATACTTTTTAAAACAGCAAAGCATAAAAAAAGGAATTTCTTCTATAAATACTAAACATATTTGTTAGTAGCATGACATCCAAATAGCAGCACAAGAAAAAGGGACAACCAAAGTGAGGTGGCTTTTAAAGACTACAAGTAAGCATTTTGCACGTCTAATCCACATTGACATCAGAAATTTGGCCATACAGAAACCACAATCCGACTTGTATCTGTCTGCAGTATTCTGAACGCCTCCTGATACTTCCTAGTTCCCAATTTCCTGCAAAGGGGGGCAATCCATTTGGCTCGAGACTTTATAAAGGGGACAAAAAAATACAACATGCTTGAGCAACTCAAGCCCTCCTTGGCAGCAGGAGCAAGACTCATCCACCGTGTCCATTTACAGGTAGGCATCCATACCTGAACTGTAAATACAGTTTCCTCGCTAATGGTGGGACAATTTCATCAATGGTACTCTCATATAACGGGGGCGGATTTCAAATCAATAAAAAGTTGCAGACAATTCACCTTTACAGTTTTGAATATTGGCCACTGCAACACTTCCCCAATAGGCAGCGTTAATGCTAAACTTTTCAATTAAGCCCATAATCTCCGGAAAGTCCCAATATGTGTCAAGGCCTAGCCGCTGAAGAAGAGCCTTTACAGTGCGGAGCGATTGAATCTTACTTACACATTTCGAAGACATAAGATCATTGAGACCCACCCTGGAAGAATCCAGGGCTGTTGTTGACCATAGTCGGTACCAAACATTAGAAGTCTATACTCAATCTTATGGGTAATTTCTTTTTGTGCCAAGTCTAAATAGAGGGGGGTGTAGGAGCCTGTATATGTATGTATCCTGTTGCTTTCTCTCTAGCTGCTTAGCCAGTGTGAAGGTGCTGTGTGGATTGTTGGTGTGGTGATGCTGAATGGAATGTTTGGGTGCCTGTGAGGTGAAGTGTGACAGTTGGAGTATGGGCTGAGCAGCAGGCAGACTGCTCCTGGTGGGGCTCCAGTACATGGATTTGCCAACCTTCAACTAAGACTTAGGGGCCGATTCCGATCTCGGCCGGTAGGGCTCCGAATCGGATTCGGCTTAACCGGATCCGATTCGGAGCCCTATTTCCCGACCGATTCGTACGCGCGTCCGGGCGAGCGAGTACCATGCGAATTCGCCGACCGACTCGTCCGGGCGTCGCCGACCGACTCGTTCCCGGGTCGAACCGCACCGACCGACTCGCTCGGACTCGACTCGCACCGCGCAATGGAGATGTTCCCCGGCCGGGTAAGTACGATGCGCGCCGCGAGCAGTCCGACCGAGCTGCGCACTCCGGCTCGAAAGAGCAGTCGGAGCCGTACTTTGGGGGTCCGTGTCGTACCCCCCTGTACGCGTAGCCACGCGAGTCGCACACAGGGGGGACCCATGGGTCCCCCCTACCTGTGCGTGTACGGCGCGAGTCGCTTCGCCGCGTACACGCTGTAGGGGGCGCCCTAGTCCGCCTCGCACCCATTGAGTCAATGGGAGCCCGCGTACGCGTTGTACGACCGGCTCCCATTGACTTCAATGGGAGTCCGACCGACTCGAGTCCGATGGCATACGTGCGCATCGTACTCGTTCGGTCGGGCTGCACGGGTCCGATTCGGTCGAAATCTCTCCGGGTCCGGCTCGGTCGGAGAGATTTCCGGCCCGAATCGGAATCGGCCCCTAAATATATCATCTTAAACTACACTTTAGCTACCTGAACTTCATCTTTACCGGGGGTCAGTGGCATACTCATTGGAAGATTTAATAAAGATCTAATAAATGTATGTTCCAACACTGTCACACTAGTGTCTTTTGTACAACCTCACAGCTCCACACCATACAAGACTGCCCCTAGAGCCTTGACATTATTAATCTCTAGTGCAGGGGCCACCCTTCTAGATATAGTATTACGATGGATTTTTGTTTTGTTTGTTGCACTAAGGACAACTGTGCCCTTTCCACTTGTGGAGACCAACTTAGGTTTCTTATGAGCTTTATACCTAAGTAGTCAAACTCAGCCACTACTTCTAAAGGGGTATCACCCACAAACATCCATCTCTTACAATGGGTCATCGACCTGGAGGATAAAATCATACATTTGGTCTCGAAGCTACTAAGTTCCCATCCCCCGCTCAATACAGAACACCTGAAAATCGTTCAACAACTGCTGAAGCTCTGAGGTGACTTTGAAATCAACAGAGTATCATCTGCAAAAAGGAGTGCAGGGGCCCTCCTTCCTCCTATTTTTGGTGCATCACACTCATCCTTGTTCAAAAACTCAATGACACCATGAATGACATATGCACATTATCTTACGTAAAAAAAATATATTCTTCAAAACAAAGCTCCTCTTGTCTTCTTCTCTGAACACCTTCCATTCTGCAAAATCCTGTCATTTCCCTGTTCACCCAACATATAGGTATATATAGGTATATATGTACACACACACATATATATATATACATACATATATATATATATATATATATATATATATATGTATGTATGTATATATATATATATATATATGTATATAGTAAACCCCAAATTGTTGTTTTTACAGTAGAAAGGCTAGTAAACCCATTGGCAAGTACCCGGTTACACGCTGATCACTCAGCTGTGCTAACTACTAAATAGGCCTGCTAATGTTCATACTTCAAGGAATCAAAAGAATCAGTGCATTAAACCTGACTTGATGCCCAAGTTAAATTTAATCTAATTTTGGATCAAAAGGCAACTTTAGAAGGTTGCGATTCTGTTCAAGTTTTCCAGTGACCATTGATGGTTGCTGGCCACGGGACAGCCTTCTGCCCTCATGGGGAGACATATGAAAGACTCCTAGGAAAGGAAACAATAGAGGCCTGCCATTTGAAGAGGTGTTGCCTCTCCCTGGCAGGAAGCCAAACAGGGTTTAAGCCCAAAAGGTGAGCTGCAGAGGGGAAGTTGCCTTTGTAGGACACATGGTGGACACACACGAGAGGGGCTGCTCTTTTGTTCTGGTAGACAGGTTGGCATTGGGTATAGAGAAGGGGGAAACAGTGGCCAATCAGTTTTCCCATGGGCATGTAGCTCTCAGGTAGCCACACCTCTAGGGTGGACTACCAAGGTCCATACACCAAGAGAAGGATTCTGCCATCTTAGGAGCATGCTGAATATGGCACTCTGGGATAACTAGATGTCACACTTTGCAGGATGTTGTCATCCTGCTGGCGGGGACCTGGTAGCCCATTCACCAGTAGTCACCGCATCCCGAGGGCAAGTAGTAGGCAAAAAAGTGGCACCCTTGGTGCCCAGAACTGAGATCACGTCTGTACTGGCGAGAAGTCTGCCTTCGCGAGTTGGCAGCCACAAGCGCTTGATCTCCACTAACACCTGAAGAGCAGCCTGGGAGACCCAGTCCTGATGCTCAAAAGTTGCACCCCAGTCTGCTGTACCCAGGAGAGTTGTCGGAGTGCAGTTTGGCTGCCCAAGATGGACACTAGCCTCAGGTAAAGCCAAACTGTGAGGGACATCGACCTCTGTGGCCAAAGTCACCCCACTGTGTTCGTGAACCAAGGAGTGGCCCCAGAAAGACCCCCGTTGACCATATCAGCATCCACAGCAACCTCCAGCATGTTCATCATCCTGTATCCCTTGCATCAGGACCACTCCATTGATGTCTATGGCAGTCTCCCATAGAGCCTGGAACTGTCCTGGTGGCTCAGCAGGACAGTTACTTTGTAGTCAAAACAGTCTCTAATCCAGTTGCTCCCTGCCGGAGTTGGTCAGCTAATGTGAGTCATAGTAACCAAACACAAATTTACAAAAGTTTTCAAAAGTTTTCTTAGTAACCACTACCTCTGGTAGTTGCCAATGTTTGTTTGCGATTGGAGTGAAAAGCAATGATTTACGATTTGCTTAATAATTTATATCTCCGGAACCCTCTGGCGGATGTTTTTCATTTTGGTGTCTACAAATGAATGTAAATAAGGTCTATTTTTATAAATTGGTGTCCGAGTTTCTTTGTGTCATGTTTTTTTCCTATTCAATTGTTTTAGTACTTCTAAGTGCTTTGCACTTGTTCTTTTGTAAAAAACCTGAGTGCTCAAAGCCACAGCTACCTAGGATTGAGCTAAAGTTTTACATACGCGCCTGACTGGACCCAAGACGGATTAGTGAGTTTATTACATGGTGAGGCCATACAAACACACCATATAATAGTCTCAGAAACATGGAGATGGCTTGGTCATTCTGTCCACCATGAAATTCAATGAAATGAGGGCACTGTGCAAAGATAGGATGATTAGGGTGGATGCCTCTGCTAAAAAAGAGGACTTGGAGAAATCCCTCAGGGCTTAGGAAAAAACCCACCAACTGAGAGCGGTGCTGGATTAGGATGAGGGGGACAGTGACAGCCTTGCCCCTGCTGTCCGGCAGAGGCATTTTTCCACATCTGACAGCGAAAGGAGGTCAATTTTGGAGGGGGGGGCAAGGAACCTTGAGGCCCAAGTGAGTCTCCTTGAGATTGAGGAGAGGAGACTAGCTTTAGAGGATAGAAGGCTGACCCTAAAAGAAAGGAGAGTCCAGTTGGGCATGAGGCCCAAGGAGAATGGATGGCAGCAAAGACTATGAGGCAACTGCAGGGCCTATGATTTTATATTGCTTAAGGTCATTGTGCAAAAATATGTTGAAGAGGGTGACATAGACAAGTGGCTGGCCTTCTATGAGAGAGCTCTAAGAATGAGATGGGTGGGTACTGGTTCCAGTGGTGGGGAGGGCTAGGCTCCTGACACTAGAGAATGAGGTGGGAGAGTCTTACAACCCCATTACAACAACACTGATAGAGCTATTTGGTCTAATCCCAGAAGAGAATAGGCAAAAGTTTAGAAATGCACACAGGGGGCACCACAGACATGGTTGGTCTTTGTGGATTCATCAGTAAAGTCACTGAAAAGCTGGATTAAGCTTACCAAGGTGGATACCTATGAGGGGCTCTATAATTTGATGTTAAAAGAGCACATACTAACAAATTGTTTCTAAGATAAGTTACACCATCATCTAGTAGAATGTAAGCTGTCTAGCCCTAGAGAGCTGGGTAAGATGGCTGATGAATGGGTACACACTAGAATATCCACGAAGTGCCATGGAGGTGATCCCATGAAAGGGGGGCAGCCTCCCCCTCTTCAGGGTAAAAAACTAGGCAAAGATAAAAAGTAGACTCTTAAAGACCCCCAAAAGAATGCCCAAAGGGGAAGTCTTGAGCCACTTCCCATCCACGGGGACCTGGGAAAGAACTATGGCTCTTCAAAATCAGAGGTGTGCTATGACTGTCAGTAGCCATGGCACAAGAGAGGAGATGCTGTGTGCACGAAGAAGTCACCCACTGGTGACCAACCCAAGGGCATGTCCCTGGGAATGCCAGAGAATACACTGAGGGCACCTTAGTTTCAGTGGGTGGGAAGGAAATTGAACCCTTGGCTCACTGGCCTCCAAACATGGAAAAGTATAGGCAGTGGCCAAGAATGAACTCAGTTGGGGTTAAAGGTTCTGAGGGATGCACATGCCAGAATACCTATGGCCATACTAAACAGGTTTTCCCAGGCCTGATAATCCCAAATGAGGTGCACCACATAGTCACCTCTGACAATGACCCAAAATCACATCCCATGACTTTGATAGACTTTGAGTGGGGAGGTGTTACTGGCCTAAAGAAGGTAGCTGTGTCCCCTGCCATCCCAGTGGAGTGTCCGCTGGGAAATTACCTTGAAACCTCTGCCTGGGCAGAGGTGGAGAGAATGACACGCAGCAATACTGGGACTGTGTCTCCACTAGAGCACAAGTGACCTTGAGGAAACTCAAGGGACCCTGGAGACTGGAAGAATGACTGAGGCCACTAGTAACAAGAGGAAGGGTAGGGAAACTGAACAGCCAGCTTTCCCAAGTCCTCAGGCCCAGAAGGAGCCTAACACTGAGGGGAAGGGCCTGGTGCCTGAAGAGATGGATGTTCCTTTGGTAGACATGCCAGAGCTAGCAGAGTTGGCAGAGCTGGTGGTCCCTCCAGAGAGGACTTGAGCCAGGGACAGAACAGTTTTCCCACTTTTGAAAGTCTGAGGCAGTTGGCTGAAAGGCAAGAAGAAGGAGATATCAGTAGTACCCATAAGGTATTGTTATATGGCCATTAGGGTCATTGTCGACATTGCTAAGTTAGCATGAGCACGGCTGCCATGATGCTGCTTTTGCGCACGCTACTACATGACTTTGTTTTGCAAGACTCTGTTTGTGCCTTTCACATGAGAACTGTCTGCTTTCTGTGTTCTCCGCTTGTTCCTGGAGTTTAGTCTGAACACGATGTGAAAGGTCGATAAACAATGCCCCTTGTTATTCTGTTCTGGTCAGTCCCTAGCATCTAGACAAAACATGCTAACACAGCTGCGCTGCTGGAAGCTCGTGCTTTGATATTACGGGGATGCATGTTGTTCTGACACACACTTGGAGAGGGACCTTTCCAGGCAGAAGAGCTATGCTGTTCCTATGATGTAAAACTTCCTTCTAGGCACTAAGGTATGGGGTCTGCTGAAAAAGCCCAGAGATCTTTCTTTATATAATAAACTTCACCTTACTAAGGGGAGGGTGGTTAGGCCTTAAAGTCCTTTTTCCACTGTCTGTATATGATGACAACCCCCTTTATATTCAATGGAATTGTAACAATGCTAATTGTTCTACGTTTATGCATTTCGCTGCTGGTAGTGGCTCGTATACTGCATTATAGAGCACGATAGTTAAAATAAACATTTTGAACTATAACAGCGACTCTGACCATTCTTATTGTGCACGAGTGAGCGAGCGAAAGGGTATGTCTTGCTACCGCGATTCCTGAGAAAGTCGGGAGTGTTGTGTTCTGGGTTGTCTAATCATTTGTAGCTTCGTGATTTTGGAGGAGAACGAATGAGACACTATAGCTAGTCGGTTTTGGGATTCTGGGTACTAAGGTGGTAGGTTGGTACACCCCTATACACCGAGGTCCTGTTTTCCTGCGCATAGTTCTGTGTAGGTGCAGAATCCCCGCAACAGTATATTAGGAGGAGGGAGTCCTGTACAGTGAGGCTAGGGACCCCAGACTAGGGGCAACCAAGGGAGTGTTGGTCCTGCAGCTATACAGAGAGTTCCTCCTAAACCTAGTGTAGTATCCTGTATTGTAGCTAACACTGATATGTGTTGTAAATCAGTGTTAGCTGAACTAGAATGTTGGGACTGTGTTCTACTTGTTCTTAGTGATAGAATGTTTGTTCTTAAAGTAAGTCAGTTGGTGAGCCTGATCTGACCTGATGGTGGCTGCGCTGCAGAGGCTGAAGTGTTTACCATCCAACTTAAATAAAACATCTGAATCATCATTTCGCCTTCTATTTCATTTCATTGGTGACGACTTGGAGAAGAGCGGACCTACTCCTGGATGACAACACTTCAACTCTAAAGTATTCTACATTGGACACCTCGTTTTAAAATATCTGACTGCTGCATTAACCAGTTTAACTTTTCAAAGAAAACAAGCGACGCGCTGTGAATTTAAAGCTGCCCTCTACTCACCCTCCAGGAAGGAAATGTTCTTATAAGCTTCAAAACATCTTTACAAGTAAGGAGGTGCTGGGTTGGTTTGGGACTTCCGTCTTCTCTCCTGCGGCCTCTTTGGGCAGAATTTTGATTGACTCCCTGGGAGCTTTAGTTGTGGAGAGACCCATTTTGTCAACGTGTTAGGGCTCCCAAGTTCACGCACGACGCCCTCCAACGCCCTCTCCGGCGCATGGTTGTGCGCGAGGAAGTACCTAAGCGCGAGCGCTTTCCTCTTTGTGTGAGCGTGTGCGAGGACGTACCTAAACGTCAAGGGACTCGACGCTCTCTCGAAGGGACTCAACGCTCTCTCCACATCTTGCCGTCACGCAGCGTGCGGCCATTTTAGAAGAGGCTCTTGGTTACCTAGCAACTCTACGTCTTGTCGTCTCGCAGCGTCCGGCAATTTAAGAAGAGTCTTCTTGTTACCTAGCAACAGCAAATTGAATCGGCTTTCTCATTTTTTACACAGCTGATTCAATTGTTGCTTTTATGCACATTTCTTCGTACAGCCAAATCTTCCGCACAGATGTCTTGCTTATCGCTGATGTACACAGTTCTTTGGGCTGTTTAATACTTGCTGATTTACTCAATATCACTGTGAATTTACCAGTGCATCATCGCCAATGCACACGGCTCTAAGCATATTATTTTTTTTTTTTGGTTGATCTGTTACTCTACGGTAGAACTGTTGCTCGGTGATGAGCACACCCCTATTTTACTGCTTTGCAGTACATTGCAGTTTGCAGTTTTGGCATTATCACACATAAGATCTTATTTCAACTCTGTTTTGTGACACAATGCAGAATGTTCCTCCTCCACCTTTCTTTCTTATGAATCCTGGTGAACCACAAATCCCATTGAAAAAATGGAAGAACGTTTCCATAAATTATGCAAGGGTGTGTGGAACATCTTTAAGTGCAGAACACAGAATGGCATTATTACTTCATTGTCTTGGCTCTGAAGGCCAAGAAGTTTTTCAGCACTTACCTGATTTGTCTTCAGAGTTAAGTAATAATTTAAATGAAGACGAAATATGTATTAAAAAATTAGATCTACATTATTTACCTAAAGTTTCAAGGGTGTTAGAAAGGAATCAATTTGGTAAGCGTATGCAGAGGTCTGGTGAATCTGTTGAGGAATATGTTTCTGTTTTAAGGAAATTAGCTTCCACATCTTCTTTTGGTGTCAACATTGAAGAAAGACTTCGTGATCAGTTTATGTTAGGATGTTGTGTAGAGAAAGCTAGAGAGAGCTTTTGGCAAAAAGATGACCCCTCTTTATCAGAGGTTGTCTCTCTTTTGCCAAAAGTTTTGAACATAGTAAAGAATGTATTGAGGAAATAAAGAAAAGTACCACTGATTTCAAAGAAGAAACAGCTCAAACTGTTTCTGTGCGCAAAAAGAACAATATTAGTTTCACTTCGCGTCCATCTCAAAAAGATTCTAGCAATGTTTCACAGCCTAATCCTGGTAAATATTATAGGCATGGTGATCTTGGACATTATGCCAATGTTAAAGGTTGTGTGGGTTGGAAAACTACATGCAAGAAATGTGGAACGAAAGGTCATGTTTCAAGTTGTTGCCGGAGTTCAAATACTAAAGGCAATTTTATACAATAAAAAAAATTCAAGAAGTTAGGGGCACATTACGATACCCGGCGTAAATAAATCCGCCAGGCATGGAAGCGGCAAAAATCCGCCCGCACACACCGCCTGAACACCGACCACGCCATTATGAGTACACAAACTGAAAACCGCCATCGGCGGAAAAATCATACAAAATACCGCCCGCCATCGTCCGAGTCGGAGTCAAACCGCCCGCCACGGACGGAAACACGCACGACAACACAAAACCGCCCACCCACACGGCCGACACACCGCACGTGAAATTACGATCGCACCGCCATGAGCGCGGAAAAACAACAAAAATACCGCCCGCCAGCGCAAACAACGCCGATGAGAATCGACACGGCAGAAGCCATGGCGCCCACGTACCTGCACAGAAACCATCCGCACACAAAACCAATAGCACACAACATGGCCAACAAGTCCACACAGCAAGGCACGCACAAATACACAAGCACAGTACACATCCCGAAAACACCCCCCGGACAAACAAAAAATACAAAGGCCAGAACCCCAGACACAACACACCTGAAAACAACAGACCATGAGGACACACCCACATAGGTGAGTACAAAAGCAGCACTCCCACAGACCACAACCCTTTGCTACATTGCAAACCAGAGAGGAGAGGAGAGGACACAGTGACACAGCAAGGACAGCAGCACACCACAGAAACGCACACATCACAACCACCACCACCACCACCACCACCAAACACCGGCACCACAAACCCCTGCACATTACACAACACACACCGCACCACCACCACAAACACCATGGCACCACAAAGGATGCCCAAGTTCACGCCCATGGAACTGACGGTCATGGTCGACGAGATCATCAAGGTGTACCCACAAATCTATGGGAACATGGTCCAGCACACACCACTAGCCACCAGAAACAGAATGTGGACCCGGATCGTAGACCAGGTCAATGCAGTCGGGACCCTGCCCAGGAACAGAACCGAGATAAACAAACGTTGGAATGACGTAAAGAGCCTGGTCAAGAAGAAGGAGGGCAAAAACAGAGAGCTGGCTGCCGTCACTGGCGGAGGGAATCCCGCGCTCTTTAAGACCTTCAAAGCGTGGGAGGAGAAGGTGCGAGTCGTAATACATCCGGAGATCCTCGCCGGATTAGCAGGGGGAGTGGAGGCTGGTAAGTACAAACTAATGTATACCAGCACACCGCTATGTACACACATGCGCAACCACCATGCCACAGCTCCCAGGGACAAACACCCCCATGTCCAGCACACAATACACAACACATCACACGCACATGCAACAGACACTACCACACACAGGCCAAACCGAACAACTGTAAGATGCGTGGGGACATGTGTACACTAAGCCAGCCACGTAACCACCAACAGGTCCACAAATATGCCAGAAGCGCCACAACGAGCACCCACCACACCCATGTGTCCGCCACAGCTGCACCAACTGACAAGTAACAGGTAAGTGGCAGGAACACAAAGTGCAGTGGGTCGGAGGGGGACAGCTGAAGTACAACACCCACCAGGCCCCCACTCCCACAGACCAGCAAGGTGGAGCACTCCCCACACCCATGTGTCAGGCACAGCTGCACCAACCGACAAGTAACAGGTAAGTGGCAGGAACACAAAGTGCAGTGGGTGGGACGGTGGACAGCCCAAGTACAACACACACCAGGCCCCAGTCCCACAGCACAGCAAGGAGGAGCATCCCCCACACCCACGTGTCAGCCACCGCAGTGCACAACGACAGCCGAAAGGCAGACATCACGGTCCACAGCAATCGGTGTCAGTGGGTGTACAGCCACCCCACGACCCACTACACCCCCCCACCCCCACAGACCTGCAACATGGAGCACCCCCGCTAAGAGCCATGTGGCATCCAGTACAGTGCACGCACGAACAACTTGCAGGTGGGAAACTGGACAGGGCTGGATTACTGGAGGCATGAGGACCATAACACCACCAACACATGGGACATGTCACGTAGCACACGAACACGCAGCACCGCCCACCGTCACGAACAAGTGAACAATGTGCACACGGACATGAACAGCAGACTCACACCCCACATGACCCATCACAGACATAGCAACACCCAAGGAGCCACGTCTGCATGCACAAGCCACACTGAATATAGTCCCACACGGCAGCCACTGTGCAACTCATCACACACAACCGAAACACCATTGAAGTCCTGTCCATGTAGCCCCTACTGCCTGTCAACCACACACCCCACAACTACGCCTATGTAAGACAAACAACACTAGACGCAACAGAGCGGAACAACAGAAATGCACACGAACACCACTGAACCCATCAAACACACAGACACACCATGCACATACAACATACCATCCATCCCATCCGTCAGCCCCAGTCTCATGAAAGGCATGTCATCCGCACAGCTGCCACACATACAGCAGTCACGCTAAGACACATGCCCATGACCAACCATGTGCCAGAAGTCAATTAAGCGCACGACACACTGTGAGCAACAACACACAACATGGGCCACACCCCCCGAGCACTGCAGTGATGCACATGGCACAGGGCAGCACGCACACCAAGGAGATGGGACAACTGCAATACGTTGGCTGGCACACAACTATCACTCACTCATAACGATGCGTCCAATGCCATGTCCAGTAACCACAACAGACAGCAAATATGCAGGGCATGTCAGGCATGCACACACCTCAGACCATGCACTGTCATGCTGCCACAACACATGTCACGTTCGGCACCCATGGCTCACAGCATGTACCCCAAAAGCATATACCCTCCCAAATGCGAATCTGGGGCATGGCCCCCATGTTGCCATATGCGTTCCTAAGCGTTCCATTTGAACTCCAAAAGCAAAGTACAAACCAGACCCAGGATGGGCCAGGAGCCCGCATACACCAGAGTCACAATGAGTAGGGGCAAAGCAACACACCCATCGGCATGGCCAATCCGTCCCATGCCACATGTGCACAGCACACAGTCCCATTGCCTAGCACACACAACTACAGATGCCACAGCCACACACTCGCCTCCGGGAAACCCATGTACGAGATTGCACGAACTGCCAATGTCAGACGACTAATACATACTTCGCCAGGTGCAACACAATAACAAATCTCATTCTCTCCACAGGTGACGAACTGCTGGACGCTGGGGATGGAGACAGCAGCCAGCACAGCCAGCCTACAAGCCCCCAACGAGGACACACGGATCTGGAGGATCTGTCCACCTCTTCGGACACGGACCACCAAGCTGGCCCATCTGGCGTGGCAGGGCCCAGCCGCTCCCCAGGACCCCTCCTACCCACCAACCCATCATCCAGGGATGCTGAACAGTCCCAGTCCCCTGCTGCCACTGTCGTTGCGGCCACACCCACGGTCATTGCGGCCACTACCACTGCCGCAACCGCCACCATCGCCGCACCGACCACCACCGCCTCCACCACCACCACGTCTTCGCTGGCACCAGCCCCAGCGCAGGTGGTGGCCCGGCCGACTGGATCCACCCTGGGAGCCACAGCGAGGACCGTGGTGAGCAATGTGGCTAGTGGGCAGGCCGGTGGCAGCAGGACTGGTAGGAGGAGCAGGGTCAGGGAAACGCCAGCCTCCCCTGGGAGCCATGCCCTGCCTCAAATGGCCAGAGTCCTTGGGGCCTATGAAGAGGCCCAAGGACAATGGGCCAGGTCTGCTACTGACACGCGGGAGGTGCTGGGGGTGCTGAGGTCCATGGACGCCCATATGGGCCAATTCGTGTCCCGTATGGACCAACTCGTGGACCTCATGGGCCAGCTGGTGGTGGCGGTGGGGTCACAGGCAAGGCCAGCAACACCACCTCCGCCACCACCTGCTAGGGCGCAGGCTCGGGCAGCAGTGTCCACTTCCCCTGCGTCCACAGCCAGTGAGCACACCTCACCCACCACCAGCAGGTCGCCACCACACACCCCCTCCCAAACGTGGAAGGGGCCGTCCGAAGAGGAAACAGATCTCCCGGGAGGACTTCGCACGCTCCAGTCGCAAGTGAGGCAGCCAGCCAGCCTTCCGCCAGCCTTCCTTGACCAGCCACTGCATTGACTTGCTCTACGATCCCACTCCACACAGCCATCTGGATGGCATGTGTGTGTTGGACTATGGACATAGAACCAGTGGGTACACCCTGATCATCACGCAGCCATGACCGACAGCTCATTGTCACTGCACGCACCACTTTTGTCATCACCTTACACACAATCACATGTCACAGTTTGTAATAAATGCACCTTTTTCACTAACTGCTGTTTGTGCCCTGTGTCTTATTTGTACGGAATACAACGGCCACCTTGGGCGGAAAGGCACCTGATGCGTGGCATGGTATTTGAATCCGGAGGGCCTGTAGGGACCTAGGGGTGGGAGACAGAACAGGAGCACATTCAATGAGTGTGTCACACACCCATCACACAGTACATGTCAACAACTACAAGCAATGTACACACATCGCACAGAGCAATAGGGCACAATGCCACAGCCACCAACAGTGGCATACTACCCTGGCCATGGAGCGTTGACACACTGCACGCAGTGAACATACGGCCACCCTGACACAGCACACACACACCTGCATAGATACAGACACATCATCCGTCGTACATGGACACTCACCGTCAAGTGAAGTAGCGGGCGATGAGCTGCTGGCGCACATTCCCAGCTTCCTCCTCTCCGCTGTCCACCTCACTCGAGCTGTCCTGGTCTGCGGGCTGGGGCCCTGGTTGATCTCCGTCATCCACAATGAGGGGGATCTGCTTCCGAATGGCCAGATTGTGCAGCATGCAGCACGCCACCACTATCTGGCACACCTTCTTTGGGGAGTACGCCAGTGCACCCTCGGTGCGGTCCAGGCACCTGAACCTGGACTTGAGGAGGCCAAAGGTACGCTCGACCACACGTCTGGTCCTCCCATGTGCCTCATTGTAGCGATCGTCTGCTGGGGTGCGAGGATTCCTCAATGGACTGAGCAGCCATGCCCCATTCGGATACGCAGAGTCACCTGGGTGTGAGGGACACAGAGAACCGTTGCTATTCCAACTGGACAGGGGACAGCATCGCACAACCAGCACGCTACACCACTCCACATACTCACCGACAATACAGCCACGATCCTGTTGCAGATTGGCCATCAGTAGTGGCAAGATGCTGTTGCGCATTATGTGTGCGTCATGGGCCGAGCCTGGAAACTTTGCACACACGTGGGTGATCACCATGTCCGCAAGGCACACCACTTGCACATTCAGGGAGTGCGTGTGCTTCCTGTTGCGGTACAGGTGCTCAGTGGCCTGTGGTGGAACAAGGCCAACATGAGTGCAGTCAATGGCTCCCACGACGTGTGGGATTCTGCCAAGGGCATAGAATGCACCCTTCACTGCCGCCAATTCACGAGCCCTGGGGAATCTGATGTACCTGTTCCGGTACAGCATCATGGCTGCCAGTACATCCCTCAGCACCTTGCTGAACATGGGCTGGGACATCCCTCCTCCACTGCCCACTGTGTGCTGGAATGACCCAGTGGCGAAGAAATGCATGGCGGCCATCACCTTAGCCGTGGGGGTGACAGCAGTCGGATACACCCTGCGGGGACGGAGATGGGGCTCTAACATGGCACACAGTCGATGCAGAGTTGGCCTGTCCAGCCGAAACTTCCTGATTACCTCTGTATCGTCCATGTCCGCCAGCAATTGGTATGGGCGGTCAATGTTCGGTCTCCGCCTGGGTTAAATGACAGAGGACACATGTCAAAGCAACACGGCACATAGCAATTTCGCATACACATCACTGACATGACTGAGCAAGCACATGAGCCACAGCCCAGCTGTCAAGCTGGGACGGCACGGCCACAATACACTTACACAGGTCTCCCAACAATGGCAATGGCAAGTGAGACATACCACTGCCATGTGCATGCACATGGGGATCTAGGCCCCAATGACTTGCGGGCGTGCTGATGGGGACTGACTGCATATTCGTCAAGCGGCAACGCCACGGCAACATGAGTGTCTGCTGAGCATGGTACTGCTTCCGAGGCTGGATGAGTATGGCACACGACGACGACGATGTGGGCACGGGCTGAGCGGCCAATACAAGTGGGACCTGTGGCACGAGGGGATATGAGACAGTAGTAGGTGTCAGCACTGCACCCTATGTACAGCACTGTACGGATCACAGCTCCCGAAACATTGACTGGTGTCCACATTGACAGCCCCATGCCAAGACGGCTGTGTGCTTGCAGTCACACGTCACAGGTGAGAGGTTACATTGCACGTGCCAGGTGGCAGTCGTACATAGTGGGAGCTGGCATGTGTGTGCATGTGTCTCCTGTTCAGGATCCACCAGATGGGCGCTGACTCTGTACTGACCATTGGACACAGCATGTTCCGTGGAAGGCTTGTGTGTGTGGGATGGTGGCACTGGATGTGCCTCCGTTGGGTGGGGGGCCATGCACAGGGCGGGTACGTCGATGATTGCGCATTGTTGGTCACGGTGGGTGCACCAGCTAAGATGTGTTGCCCTGTGTTCAATTCCTATGTCCGCATGATGATGGACTGTGGATGTGGGCAGACTACACATTGGTCGATGTGCTGTCTATATGCATGTGCCTTCACACCAGGCACAGCTGCCCCTGCACATGTGACCCCTGCTGGACTCGCTGCTGGGTCTGTGGAGCTGATGCACCTTCTGCGCGTGGGGCGGACAGCTCTCCTCACTTCCCTCATTGCGCATGTCATGTCTTTGCCGCAGGTGACATGGATCATGGAGGGCCCACATGTACGCGTGGGTAGGCTACACATGATTGTTCACTGGTCGCCACCCCCAGTCAGTGTTTCGAATGGGAAGGTTGTCGTGCTGGTGGTATGTTCGATGTGGCGGATGGGCGGGCCTAGGTGCGGGCTTACATTCCGGACATGGGGGGTAGTTGGATTGGCGACTAGTTGCAGTACACACGGGACACGTCTCTTCCTTTCCACATCTGGGTCATCCCTTGTACTAACTGACAGTGATACAGTCATCTTCGCCCCAGCCCTCATGTCCTCCCCTCGCCCCCCAATATGCATGCTCACCTGCGAGGCTAGCGCTTGCACAGGCAGCCCCAAGCTCGCACCAGAGAGGGCAAGGAGTGTATGTGTGGGTCCAGTTGCACGAGTGGGCTGTCTCAGGGTATGATGTGTGGCGGGACACCGTCCACCTGCGTGGTGCCCCAAATGGAGACCCGGCCTGCATGGACTATGCATCACAGTCTTCGCCTTCCGGATCCGCCACCTGCGACACCCAGTGGCTGTGGCTGCCCTTGCGGCCATGCCGCGTCCGTCTGTGGCTGATGGCCCACACATTCACTCTTTGGCCTCTCTGGGGAGGGCTCAGGGGTGGTGGCGCACGCGCTTGCACTTAGTCGCAATGGCATGTGGCGTGGTTGGTATGATGGGCAATGGATGGGATGGTGCGAGCCACCTCCCGTGACGTCAGTGCTGCTCGTGCTGTGGTGCGTCCCCCTACACTTCCATTTGACTTTTTGCCATGCTGGACGTTGAGGTTCTATTGCCTGCGTGATATGACCAGGAGGAGCGCGAGGAGACCTCTCACACACCATGCTCCACTGCCATCCCGTGCCCTGTATCGCCTGTGCGGATTGACTATGTTGGGGTTACACCTGGTCGACTGGGGCTGTGTGTGCCTTGTCAAGGGGCATGGCGGGCGCACAACAGGATCCAGCTCGTCCACAGAGGGTGGGCTGAGGTGCGCCTGGTACCGCTTTGTACGTGTGCCCGGCTGCTGTGCACACACGTGTTCACTCCCCCGACAGGTGTCCTCTCACAATGCCCAGGGAAGCGGTGGTGTACTGTTCATGAGCCCTCCCAACACGGCGTGCTCCAACTTGGCATGTGCGCATCTACCCGTCGCACCCACCCACCTGAGCACTGCGTCCATACGACTTCACACGACACATGTGTGTCTTCCACAGTAGTACTACTCATTTGCGTTGACATCCAATACCAGTGGACTACATGGTCATGTCACGACTGCCGTGTACTTCACATACTCTCATCCTCTCTCATTCGTACTTGTGAAATGAGTCAGCGGAGACAGTTCTGGTTTCAAACATTATATTGAGTCTTCTGTCCTCTGTGATGCAGTATAGTGGACACTACTGGCAGCGGAATACATATTGAGGATATACTGAGCATGATTACAAATGGGATAGGGTGTGGGGTTACATCTGCTTGGCCAAGGCTGTGCTAATGTACATTTACGTATAGCTGCGGAGCTGCGGACTTTGACACAGACGGTATACATGTAGCCTACCAGACCGCTCGGCATCATGGGCACAGTCCATCTCAGTTCCATGTGACAGGTTTGCTGCGGTTGTTCCTCATGCACGCGTGCATGTGAGATGACATCAGGGCATGTGCTTGCGTGCATGCAGCGGCGTGCCACTTGTTGTTGCACTGTGGTGGTTACTGGACATGTCACAGTCACTGGGGTCGTGTTGTTGTTGTATGCACTTGTCGTCCATGCAAAGGTCCTGGTATGGGATTCCCGGGGCGGGGGTGGGAGGGGTGCAGCACCCACAGACTCCAGGCGACCTATTCATGTCCACTGAGCGGTGTGTGTGTCCATGTGCGCTGGATCCATGTCGTGTCCTGGTTGTTCGTGCAGTTCCGTCCATGTGGGTGCGATGCACAGAGCCCATGCCACTGCCTCCCACGATGCATGCGGTGTTCCTGGATGTGATGGGGAACAGTGTGCATGTCCCGGTCATATCCGATGTCATGGCGATGTCGTTGATGGTGTGGTTACAGTTGCCGGTCGTTTGGTATGGCTGTTGTGGTGGTGACTGGCCAGTCCGTGCGGAAGCTGAGCATGGGTGCGGGGTTGGACTTCATAGGTCACTCGGGGAACCTGCGTTGTGGTCCGACGTATTTACAGGTTGTCAGGTATGCGATGCCGTCCAGCAGGGCTTCCATGTCATTGGTGGTGTACATGTTTGCCAGCCAATGAAGCGGATGGTGGCTGTCAAGGTGTTGTTCGTAGGTTGTCCCTTGGAGGACCATGATGGGGCATGCTGGGTGACATTCGATGTAGCTGTTCTCGATGATCCGTCGTGTGGAGGCACAGTGGTTCCATTTCAGTGCGCGTGCGATGTTGGCCACATACGCCATGCCCCCATAGGCAGAGCAGGCCCTGTCGTGTGCGTCCAGAGGGAGGAGTAGTGGTAGCAGGTCCGCCTTCAGACATGCCGGGTTGGAGAGGCATATCTCGACGGGATGCTGGTAGGGACACCTCCGACAGTAGAAGACGGGCATGACGCAGCTGAACAATGTGATGCGGTAAGTCAGTCGGTAACTTACGTTCAGCAGGGACAGGAGATCGCATCCCAATGTATGTATCGTGCTGGTTTGGTACAGCTTGAGCTCTTCGGCGTAGTTGGGTAGGTGTGTTGCGGTTGCCATTTCGCAGCGGTGCGTTGTGGTGGCGTGCTCCGGCTGTGTGTGCAGTCTGCAATGTGCACGCTCCGAGGTTGCTGTGAGCTCTGTGTAGTCGTAGGGAGACAGGACTTGTGTTCTGTTGGCTTGTTTGGAGGACACGGGCCCTCTTCCCACATGCTTCTCAGACAGTTCAAGGTCAGTGCTGTGTGACTCCTTCCAATTAACTTGCATGTGGCCGACATGGGGGAGTGTTTTCTTCTTTCTTCCCCGTCCGTTGTGTGCTTCTGTGATATGCGCTATCTGCCGTGTGGTCGGTCTCCTCGGCATGCCTGTGTTGGTCTATTCTTGGACAATGGCTGTATTCACCGGCTTCTGTCGTAGGGCTGTGGTTTCGGAGTTGGAATGGAAGGTCATTCAGTGCTGTCTGCTCTCCCTTGTGTGGGCGGCAGGCTGCCTTTCCGCTCTGCGTTGGGCCTTGTGTGTGGATGTAATTCTTGGGCCACCTGTTGTCGGTCACCGGGCTCTTTGGTGTTCCGTTTCATGTGTCTTGTTCATATGTGCAGGGTGGTATGGGTTTTTCAGTGTGGTACTGGCGTTCCTCTTCCCGAAGGGGCCTTGCTTCTCCTAGTTGGTGTTGCCGCCGCTGTGTGCTTCGCCATGTTTGTTACACTGGGGTGTGTCCTGCTGTTGCGTGACTTCACTGACATGTGTGCGTCGGTTGTGTGGCGTTGGGTGTTGTCCGTGAATTGGGCGTTGGGGACATGTCTGTGGCCGGCCTGTCACGTGTCATGTGCGTTCGGGGTGGGGCTGGTGTGTGTGCTGCTTGGTTGTGTCCCTGTGTCTGTGTGCGACGCATGCATGGCGCTGCGGTTGGCCTCTGCGTTGTGCGCATGTGTGGCGGCGTCATCGGCGCTTTGGGGCCGTGACGGGGTGGTTGGTTCCTAGTCCCAGGTGGTGTGTACACATGTGTTCCGCGATGTTTGGATTTGGCCTGTGTGTCATATGTGGATGCAATGGTGGATGTGTAGTGTGCACGCGCTGGTGGGGGGTTGTCCGCTTTTTCCGCCCTTGCACTGTGTGCGCTGTTTGCGTGCACTTGTTGTGTGTGTGCCTACCTGCGTCTCCGCGGTACGTTGCGTCCTTGGTGGTGCATCAGCAGAAGCATGGGAAGGGCCTGCAGTGCTGGATTCATGCCCGGGGTGCCGCTTCTTCGTTGTCCGTGCTCTGCGTCCGTGTTTCCGCCTCTCTTTCACGTGCGGTGTCTCTTAGCCGTGGGAGCCGTTTGTTTGCGGCATCGTAATTTATGCGCCGGGCGGGACGTGTTTCGTCGGACGGTGTGTGTCAGTTGTGCTGCGCCGCTACGTGTGCGGGCGCACTTTGATGGTGGACGGTGTTGCTGGCTTGCCGGTGGTGTTTGGCCTGCTTTTCGCATCGTAATTGGGCGGGCGTGTGGACTGCTGCGTGCCGGCGGTAACTGGTGGTTTTTGCATCCGCCAGCACGGCGGTAGTGCTTCCGCCCGCCATCGTAATGGGCCCCTTAGTTGTGAATTTGTTGATGGATGATCTGATGACGAAATCATAATGCAAATTCAAGATGGTACTGGAGAACCCTGAGAAGTTGTACAAATTGATGGGGCCTCTGTTTCTATGTTGTTTGATTCTGGAGCTAAGATAACTTTAATTCCTAAACTTTTCTTTGAAAAAAGTTTAGCACATAAAGTCAAATTGTTGAAACCAGATATATCTCCTAAAGGTTATGGTGGTCAGCCCATTAAACTAGTAGGGTATTTTAATGGGTTGATTCATTTTAAGAATAGATTTACTGCAGGGAAAATGTATGTATCTGTGAGGGGTGACTCCCTTATTAGCTGGTATCACCAGAAAGATCTTGGCGTATATTTGGATCCTAATGAGAATCCTCCAGTTAAATTGAGGCTAACCATCCAAGTGAACAATGTAGTTTCTAGTAAACCTGATTTTGAGAAAGAGTTCCCTGAGGATTTTGACTCAAAACTAGGCTGTCTTAAAAAATATGTTCACAAAATAAGAATTAAAGAAGGGGCCAGACCAGTTGTAAGTAAGGTTAGAGGGGTACCTTTACTTGTCAAAGAGAAAATGAAGCCTGAGTTGGATAAATTGAAGATCAATGGTATTATAGAAGAGGTAGAAGCAACAGAATGGTTGGCTCTGGTCGTCATGGCAAAGAAGGCTAATGGTGAAGTTCGCCTTTGTGTGGACTTACGTGAGTTAAATAAGAATGTGATTGTTGATCATTATCCACTGCCAAATATCAATGAAATGCTTTCTATTTTGAAAGGAGCAAAATGTTTTATAACGGTGGACCTCACTTCCGCATACCACCAAGTTAGACTTCACCATGAGTCTCAAGATCTAACAGCATTTGTTACTCCGTTTGGCACGTATAAATTTGTGCGTATGCCGTTCGGATTAATATCTGCTGCTGCTGTTTTCCAGCGTGTTATGGAAAAGATGTTGGGTGGAATTTCGGGCATTAAGATATATCAAGATGATGTTCTTGTGTATGGTGAGGAAGTCAGTGTACAAAACCAAAGGGTGCGCAAAGTGCATCAAAGATTCAAAGAGAATGGTGTAACACTAAAAGCAAGCAAATGCAAATTCAATTTGGATCAAATTTATTATCTTGGTCACAAAAAAACACTAGATGGTATTGAACCAGAAAGCGAACTTGTTGAGACTATAAGTAACTTAGTCAGTCCCTCACCTAAAGAGGAAGTGATAAAGTTTTTCGGCATGACAGAATATTATAACAAGTTCATTCCAAATTTTGCAGAGAAGACTAAGAATTTGAGATCCCTGCTAAAGAAAGGCATCTCCTTTGTGTGGAATGATGAGTGTGAGTCCGAATTTTGTTCAATAAAGAAAATGTTAAGAGGGGCATCTTGTCTACAGAGTTTTGAGCCAGGTCATGAATCCATTGTAATGTCTGATGCCAGTTCTAAAGGACTTGGAGCAGTCCTTTTACAAAGACATAATGGCTCAGAGAGAACTATTTTGTTTATCTCCAGGAGTTTGAGAGGGGCAGAACTGAATTATTCCGTTATAGAGAAAGAGGCCTTAGCTGTGTCTTGGGCTGTGCAAAAGCTCAGAAAGTTTGTGTGGGGGAGCAAGTTTGTAGTTAAGACTGACCATAAACCTCTAAAGGAGATTTTTGAAAGGAAAGGGTTAGATGCAGTCTCAGCTAGGATCAGGCGTTGGGTTATCGGTTTACAAGAGTTTCATTTTGATGTGGAGTATGTTCCTGGTTCTAGAAATTGGGTTGCTGATTGTTGTTCTCGCTTGGTCAATATTTCTGATTAGAGTGGGAATGTTGTTGATGAAGATGAGAGTTTGGATGTTTGTTTGACAAGAGAGGGAGTCATTAGAGAAGATGAGTGGTTGATTGAAGTTAGTAAGGATCCTTTATTACAAACGGTTGTGGAAAAGATTGGAAGTGTGTGGTCTATTTCTGATAAAAGCAATGAGGAGTTACAAACTTTTTGGAGAGTCAAAGATGAATTGTCTGTGCAAGGTGGACTTGTGTTTAGGGGCACTAGTTTGATTCCCCCGGTATCATTGAGAGAGGGTTTGATTTCTCTAGCTCATGAGAGTCATCCAGGTATATCAAAGACCAGAGAAAGATTGAGACAAATGTATTGGTGGCCTAGAATGGATATTCAGGTTGAACGGTATGCAGGCATAATATCGATGTTTAAATATCGATATACCAGAATATCGATGTTTAAATATCGATGTGGCACAATATCGACTTGCAAGAATATCGTCGACCAGAATATCGACATGCAGGTAAGAAATATCGTTTTACTTAATATCGAAGTTAGTAATATCGTTAGTAAAAAATATCGTTGTTAATAATATCGAAATTTATTTTAGTGTTCTGTATTTTAGTATATGTGTTAAAGTATGTGATTTAAATATTTTGTATAAGTATAGCTTATTTTTGTAATGTATGTTTGAAATTTTTAGAAATAATTAATTTGATGATAATTATTTTTTGCGTATTTTAGTTCCGTAGCGGGTTGTGGGTTTATAGGGGAATAGGGTGGGAAGTAATTTAATTATAATATATTTATTAATAATTTTTAGAAGTTATTAATGTCATAAAAATTAAATTTTGCGTTTTAGTTCCGTAGCGGGTTGTGGGTTTATAGGGGAAGAGGGTGGGAAGTAATTTAATTATAATTAATTAATTAATAATGTTAATTAATTAATATTTTTGTATTTAATAATTTATATTGTTAATTGTGTTAATTAATTTGTTATTAATTAGTTATTAATTGGTTATTAATTATTAATTGGTAAATATGTTAATTGTGTCATTTTTTTAGGAGCGGGTTGTGGGTTTATAGGGGAGTAGGGTGGGAAGTAATTTAATTATAAATAATTAATTAATAATTTTTTATTAATTAATATTTGTGTATTTAATATTTTATATTGTTAATTGTGTTAAATAATTTATTATTAAATAATTATTAATTGGTTAATAAATATTAATAATTAATTGGTAAATATGTAAATTGTGTTATTTTTTTAGGTGCGGGTTGTGGATTTATAGGGGAGTAGTGTGGGAAGTAATTAAAATTTAATATTTTTTTTATATAATATTTAGTTATTGCTATTTTATAGTCTTATTAGTGTGAATTAATTTATTACTGATTGTTTTTAATTTAATTGTTCATTGTTATTAGTAAATTAATTAATTGTTAAGCAATTATGTTAATTGTGTCATGTTTTACAATATTGGTGGTGTCATTTATAGGGGGATTTGGTGAGACGTAAATTATTTATTATTATTTAAGTATTTGTTAATTAAGGATTATTATTTTGCTGAAGTGGGAATAGTAAATTATTCCATTCCGCTATCCAACACTTTCCCTACTGTTGCAATTGTTGGAGTGGTAATAGTAATTTTATCCCCTCCGCTATCCAACACTTTCCCTACTGTTGCACTCGTTGGAGTGGGAATAGTAATTTTATCCTCTACGCTATCCAACACTTTCCCTACTGTTGCACTCGCTGGAGTGGGAATAGTAATTTTATCCTCTACGCTATCCTACATTTTTCATACTGTTTTAGTTAATGTAGTGTAAAATGTTGCTTTAAAATTAAATAATTATTTTAATATTTTAATTTATTATATATATACATTTTATTTTTATATTTATGTTACAGGTGTATGTATATATATATGTATTTATAATTTTTATTATGTTTCTAACATTTTATAATTTAATAAAATAATTATTTATCAATATTATTAAGTAAATATATATATAATTATTTTTATATATGTATGTTTAATTGTTTTTTATATTAGATTTATTATTTATAATTTTTACATTTTTTAATAATTCTAACTATGGGGCCTATTAGGATGGCGGGCGGACTTTAGTCCGCCCGCCACCCTAATGGTAACGGGACCGGCTGCTAGACATGCGGCGGTCCCGCCACCCTTATTATGATGCGACCGCCACTGCGGCGGTCGCATCCGGCGATTTAACATTACGGCGCGTGCTGCTGGCTGCAGCACCCGCCGCAATGGTGAAATGCCATGTTGTGCATGTCCATGCACAACATGGCAGGCACCGCGCGGTGCCTGCCACCTTGTGCATGGTCATGCAGGGGGGCACCCCCCCAACCCACGGGGGCCCGCAACGGGCCCCCAAAGCAAATCCCCGCCAGCCAAAAGGCCTTCAAATCCTCACATCCTAATATGGCTGGCGGTGCCTGCTAGGCACCGCCACCATATTCAGGCCCCTGCTCCGCCTGGCCAGCAATCGTAACGCCGCGATACCCACCACCATCGTAATATGGCGGTGGGTAATTCATGTTACGATGGCGTAACGGTCGCCACCGCCGGCCTGGCGGTGGCAATCATTACGCCATCGTAATGACCCCCCCTATGTTTTTATTAATTCTTTTTATTATTTGATTTATTTTATATTATTTTCAAGACATTTAAAAAAAACGATATTTTAAACAACAATATTTTAAACAACGATATTTTTGTTTCGATATTTTTGTACTTACCTTTGTAGAGATAGGATGTCGATATTGTTGACATCGATATTCTGTACACGATATTTGTGCACCTTGATATTCCTGTCGTCGATATTCTGTCAATGATCCAGGTTGAACGTATGGTGAGAGATTGTGGTGAATGTTGCAATGCAGATAAAACATTTAAATGTAGAGTACAGCCCATGGTGATAAGGGATATACCAAAAGAACACTGGAAAGAGGTTGCCTTTGATATCTTAGGTCCCATTCGTTGTGCGAGTGCTGATAAGTATGTGTTAGTACTTGTTGATATGTTTTCCAGGTGGCCAGAAGTTGCCATTACCAATTCCATTGAGTCACGTGATGTTATTGAATTTTTGCAGCAAGTTTTTGAGAGGGAAGGTTTTCCGGATTCTTTGTTAACCGATAATGGAGTACAGTTAGTCTCCCGTGAGATGGAAGAATTCTTGAAAGAAAGGGGGATCAGGCACAAGAAGTCGGCTTTGTATCATCCCGAGACCAATGGCATGGTTGAGAGGTTGAACAAAGTATTGAAGGAGGCTGTTCAACGTGCCATTATGAACAATTTGTGTTGGAAGGAAGAGTTGTTTTGTAAAGTGAAGAATTACAGAATAACTCCCCATAATAGCACAGGTTTCTCTCCTTTTGAGTTATTCAAAAGAAGGAAAGCAAACACTTTAGTCTGTCCTTCATGGGTTAATGACTTGGTGAACGATGAATTGTCTGTAAAACAAAAGGAGGAGTTGCAGAAATCAAAGGAACACATGTTAATTTCTAAAAGGAAAGAGTTGTTCGACTCTGGCAAAGTTACTAAGAAAACTGTTGTTCAGGTTGGTGATTTAATTAGAGTCAGAAATCCTCGTGGTGGTGTTTTCAGTACAGGATCGAAATATTCATCTCCCATGAAAGTCATCAAAGTTTTCGAAAATGCTGTGAGGACAGAAGACCATCGCATCTGGAACTTGGGTCGAGTGGTGAAAGTAGTTATGAGAAATGAAGATGATCTTTCTTATGATGATCCTGATAAGGACACTAGTGCCAACAAATTTGTATTGAGGAAAACCTCAAGGGTTTCTAGGAGACCTCATTATCTAAATGAGTATGTATAATTTCACTGTGTATTTTCACTTGGCATGTACATATGTTTTTTTTTTCTCTTTCTTTAATAGGAAAGGAGGGAGGTGTGTAGTATCCTGTATTGTAGCTAACACGGATATGTCTTGTAAATCAGTGTTAGCTTAACTAGAATGTTGGGACTGTGTTCTACTTGTTCCTAGTGATAGAATGTTTGTTCTTAAAGTAAGACAGTTGGTGAGCCTGATCTGACCTGATGGTGGCTGCGCTGCAGAGGCTGAAGTGTTTACCATCCAATTTAAATAAAACATCTGAATCATCATTTCGCCTCCTACTTCATTTCACCTAGCCCATGGAATCCCCATATCTGGCCATCTGGGCAGACCAAAACCTGGTAGAGGTTGGTCAACAACTTTAATTGGCCCCAGATGTCTGAGAAAGTAAAGGAGTTCTGTCGCTCCTGTGTTACCTGTCAAGACAGTGGCAAGACGTGCAAGCAAAAGGCTTCCCTGATACCACTGCCTGTGGTAAGGACTCCCTGTGAGAGGGAGGGATTGACATCGTTGGTCCCCTAGACCGCTAAACTGCATCTGGAAATAGATTCTCCCTGGTGGTAGTGGAGCATGCCACCAGGTTTCCAGAAGCAATTCCAATCAGGGTAGTGACTGTTTCTGCAGTGGTTAGGGCTCTTTTTGGAATCTTCACCAGGATAGGGTTCCCTAAGGAGGTCATCTCAGATAGGGAGTCCAACTTTATATTTGTGTGTCTGAAAGCAATGAGTGTGATATTACCGGCAGGTTTGCCACACCCTACCATCCCCGAGGAAATAGCCTGGTTGAAAGGTTCAACTAGACCATGAAAGGCATGATTATGGGTTTACCTGAGAAACTCAGAAGGAGATGAGAGGTTCTCCTACCATGCCTATTGTTTGCCTACAGGGAGTTACCTAAGAAAGGAGTGGGCTTCAGCCCTTTTGAACTTGTCTTTAGTCACCCTGTAGGAGGTTCACTGAGAATAGTGATGAAGTAGTCCTTGTCTCCAGTTTAACAGGCAAGCAGTAAAAAGATCAATATAAACTCCTGCAACAGTTTACTGGCCTATTTGTGTTGACCCCAGTTCTGACAACTTGGGATACCAATGATGTGGACACAGGTGACAGCTTGCAGGCTTTCAGATCAGGTCAAAGCTAGCATAAATGCTGAGGTTACTAAGATGCTAGAGCATGGGGTGATTAGCCATCTAGCAGTCCCTGGCCCAGCCCAATAGTACTGGTGCCTAAATCAACCCTAAAGGAGGAAAATCTGAGATGGGGTTTTGTGTGGACTACAGAGGCTTAAATGCAGTCACCAAGACTGATGCACACCCCATTCCAAGAGCTGATGAGCTCATTCACAAGCTGGGGCTGCCAAATACCGGAGTGCATTTGATTTGACTTTAGGTTACTGGCAGACAGCCCTCACACAAGACCTAAGGAGCGGTCTGCTTTTTCAGCTCCTGAAGGCCACTTTAAGTTTAAGGTGATGCCCTTTGGGTTGAAAAATGTGCCTGCCACCATCTAAAGGCTAGTGAACAGAGCTCTTCCAGGCTTTGAAACTTTCAGTGCAGCATACCTATTGTTATGAACCCAATGTACCCTAACATAGGCCTAGGTAGCTACACAACCTTTTTCCTACTTTCGTCCTCCCTTACTCTGCATAACGGTTCTGGCACTAACCTTTTATCTAGTTATAGGCTGAATAAATGTCAATCAGTTTTCTCCAAAACTGGCCTCATTTATTATGAATGAGGATTCCAAGTATCATATCTTAATACCCTGCCCAGGACGTACACAGCAGGATTACCATCTTCTGTATAATAACTCTGTACAAAAGTCACCGCTAACGTCATTCTTGGACGACAGGTCCACTATACATAATGGCAAGCCATTACATATCTAGGTAGAACCCCTGAGGGTACTTTTTGGGTATAAAAGAATCACATCTTGGCTGGATAACCAGAGGAGAAGCTTTCACGCTGACACTAGACGCTGAGGTCCCGGCTCTCAGAAACTCCGGCAAGCAGTGGTCCCTTGCGGGGTGTCCAACTCGAGACCAAGATGGGGTCCTTTATTCTCTCCCATCAGGTAATGGGATTGGCTCTTTCATAGGGGATTCTTGGCTTTGCACCCACATCCATGCTAGGTACACTTAGGTAGGGTTTGCATCTTAAGAGAATGCTTGATTACTGCCAAGTATCGATATGCCTGCATATATTTGCTGTTTTAGCACCATGGTAGAATTCTACCTTTTATTTACTCTGCTGGTGCTTGTAATCTTATATATCTGTTTCTGCCTAATGATTGTCGCAGTAAACATGTTTTATACTAGAATGTCGCTGGTTCAATAAATGCTTATTGAAAACGTCCCCATCGTTTATTCTGTGTATCTCTCTGAGACCAAGGAAGCACGAGTGACTGAGCGAAAAGTACTGTACTGTTTCCACGATCCCTGAAAGATCAAGGGTTGTCATGTTTGATAGTTGCCAGAAACTATTCGCTCCTTGATAAGGTTAGGGGGCTTATGGTGGCTCTGTGAGCTAGCTGGTCTAAAGGCTAACATACCCTTTTGGGGGTGTCTGGAATCAGTCTGGACATTAATCCCTTACTTTATGTTGTCTAAACGCACAGATCCTATGTATTATTAGGAACTACATGACACTGGCTGAAATTGCTGTATTCGGTTCTACCTGGGAGGAGCACCTGGTCCACCAAAAGGAAGTGCTTCAGGCCCTGCAACAGATTGGAGTGACTATCAAGGCAAATAAATGCCAGGTAGGGCAAGGCTCAGTTATGTACTTGGGCCACCAAGTAGGTGGAGGTCACGTACAACCTCTCCATCTCCAAATCCTGACCATCCTGTCCTAGGCAGCTCCTAAGACATAGACCCAGGTCAGGGCCTTTCTTGGCCTGGCTGGGTGCTACAGAGGTTTTGTGTAAGGGTATCCCCAGCCATGTTCTCTGTTACGCCCTCAAGTATCATTCAGGGAATGCTTCTGTCAGTTATTGGCAGAAATCTCTTGCCACAATATTTCCCTTTTTTCTTTAAAAATGGAGCTGGGTTCTCGGTCCCTCGCTCCCATTGACCTGGAGAATCCCTGTTGTCTTTACAGATGCTGTCTTCCGATCTGACAAATTTGATTTTGATTACTTGAGGAAACTCAACAGGAACTTCTTCTCACATGGTTTACTGTGGTGCTTATGTGTGCACACAATTTAAGTATTGGGTGAAAGGATTTTTTTAACATATACGTATTTAAATAAATAAATAAATATATATATATATATATATGTATATATATATATATATATATATATATATATTTATTGCATCTTCTCAGATGTACCTCTATGCTCGTGATATTTTTGAGCCTCGAAAAGGCCCCAGGCCTGCACGCCGCAACGTGGTGAAACAGGTCTTAGGCTGTTATCACATCAGTCGAATAACATTGAATAAACTTTTATCATATCACAAACTGGATTTCCACTACTTTCTCTTTTACTACGCAATATGATGAAGGCAGTTATGTTTGCATACAATTATATTAGCTGTTTTGTGTCTCTTTAACGCTATTTGGCTATTAGATATATCAAAAATTACAAAAGTTTGTTAAGTTGTATAATGTTGTAGTCCCAACCCTTAAGGGGATGTTTGGAGTGCCCCCGGCCCCCCAAATAAATGCATCTTGGCTTGGTAGTTGGGCCTGGGGGTCCTGAGTTGAGTCTGCTATCTCTATGTCACTTTTCTCATAGTGAGCCAAGAATGACAGACAAAACAGTACCCTTTGATTTAGAGAGAGAGAGAGAGAGGGCGAAAGAAAGAGAGAGAGAGAGATAGATAGAGAGAGAGAGATAGAGAGAGAGAGAGAGAGATAGAGAGAGAGAGAGAGACATCTGGGGGCTGAGTTTCGAAATGAGAAACCAGATAACCTGGCATCAATAACAGCTTCCCTGCTTGTTGAACTCGTGCGATCCTAGACACATTTTATTTCTCAGAGGCTCCTTTTTCTTTATTATCACATATGAGTATACTTTTACTTAAATTCAGGATGTGTGCTGCACAAGCACCTGTTATATTTGTTTTATTATACTGTAATGTTGCTCCTTCTATAATAAGAATCCAGGCCATGTTTAGGGTTTAAATGACTACTGGCTTGCCTCTTAGTTCAATTTCTTGTAGCAGAGACGAAAAAGAGATGGTGAAGTGAAAATACACTTAAAATAAGTGATCCCGGAGCAGGGATTTCATGCCGTAGTCATGATTTCCCAGGGAGAACTACCAGGCCATGTGGGCGGGCTGGGGCGTAGCTGCAGCAGGGTTATTTGGGGTGTGATGCCCCTCAAATGCATTCTTACTTTGGTACTTAGATCCGTGGACCCTGAGAGGGGACTGCTATGTCTGTGTATGTTTTTCTCATTATCCCCATTTCCGTAAGCGATTTCAACTTGTTCATTTTTTTGGATCAGGATCTTAAATATATATAGTGACCGGTTTACCAAAAAAGTAGTAAATCTATATCCATGGAAGTACTCCTTGAATAGGTGCGAATTTAGTACTTTTGGGAATTCACAAACATTGGCAGTAGCAGGCTTGGAAAGCTACGTCAGTCTCACGTTTCAAGGCATAATACTGGCAAGCAAAACATGCAAAAGGTGGTAGGATGAATGCTTGCAAATAGTCTAAAGAGTTGCAATCTGGGATAGCATTCCAATCCATTGTTTTTCACCCTCAGTGCCACTCTAGAGGCCCACCTAATACTAATCAGTACTGACACTGTTCCTCTGAAAACAGTTTATCCCAAACCTCAGTCATCTCAACTCTCCACCCTGCAGCCCACAGTTTTTAGTTGGGAAATTTGAGATTTACACCCACTAAATCCAGACCAAGCTACACCCCTGAGTTAGAGTAGTTTTCCCTAAATCATTCCTTCCTGAGCGTTAAGCTGCTTTCCCAAACAACTTTTCTCTTCCTCTTTTCTCCCCTAGAGGGCAGCGCTGTGACAGTTGATTTTCGAAGAAATGAACGTTTGCTGACGTGTTAATTGCTCGTCGATTGCCTAAGAAAACTGTCAGAAGTATATTCATAAAAACGCAGCCCAGAAGCATTAGCAGTCTTGCGTAGCCACTAATATTCTGTGATTACCAGTTATTTGCTCAGCACATCTGAAAGGAGAGTTAATCATGCGAGGAGCTGGAAGAACCAACGATTATCCAGGTTATCTGTTCATTATCTTAGTATACTACCATACTATGCAGGGCCGGCGCTAGGCATGGGCAGTGTGGGCAGCTGCCCAGGGCCTCGCGCCTGTTAACTTGCAAGAGGGGCCTTGCACAGTGCCTTTTAAGAGACCCTCTTATGATGGTGCTGCAATGCTGTGAGGACCAAGGGAGGGGGCCCCCTTCCCTGGGCCTCGCAGTCATTGTTTGAAAGGCCTTCAGTAATCTAATCGCTGCATCTGCATAACAGCGATTAGATGGGTATGTAAAGTGACCTTTTGTGTGAAGTAAACCCTGCATGAATGAAAAGCAGGGTGTCCTGCTGGGCTCACCATTAAAGACAGAAACGCATCACAATGAACAGTGCTTCCCCTTAGGGTTGCATGCTTTCAAAGACAAAAATACCGGCCATTTGTTGTTTTTTAGGAGTCTGCAAAGGCTTAGACGTTAGACTACATTGGACTCTAAAATAATAGTATGTATTTAATTGTAACATGGCTTTTCTGACTTTCTTTACTTTAACTATTAGTCAGGTACTGTTCATGCATCTCTATAGCATATTTAAAAGTACTTTCTATTTATACCTGTTGTTTGAAGTATATACAGGTAAGGGTTAAAAATACGGGCTTTAGGGATAGAACACCGGCTTGTGGCAACCTTGTTCCCCAGGATAAAGAAAGAGGGTGAAAGAAGCAGAGAGAAATGAGGTGCAATGCATATAAAGGGAATACGACAAAGGAAAGAACTAAGATAAGAGGTGGGTGTGAGAGATGATTGAGTAAAAGTACAGCAGAGAAGTAGCAGACAAAGATAAGGGGGCAGAACAGCAACAAAGAGCAAGAAGCTTGGGAGAAGAGGAGCAGCGCATGCGACAGGCTGAATCAGTGAGAGAAGGTAAGAGTCTGGGCAGGGCTGGCTCTAAGCATGGCAATGTGGGCAGCTGCCCAGGGCCCTTTTCTCAGGTTGAAAACATGGGGCCCTGCTTCTGTGTGAAATGCCACACTATCAGTCAGCCCTCCTTCCGATCACATCACAAATGTATTTTTCAAGGGAGGTGTCTTGACCTTCCTCATCCAAGGGCATGGTGGCATTTCTGTGGGTGCAGGGGTGAGGAAAGGAAAGCAGTGGGTGGGGAAGTGGGCAGCAGGAAAGCCAACAAATGTGTTGGCTCACAACCTCAGGAGCAGGGTGTTAGGAGCCGGGCAGCACCTCACTTAACAACCTGCCCTGAAGCCTTGCCTGCCTTTTCTGTTTTGCGTTGCCAAGGGCCCCTTTGTTCCAAGGACCAGTTGGACATTATTAGGTGAGGAGAGGTGGGTTGGGGAAAGAGGAAGCACTCAGAAAAGACTGATATGGCAGGGCAGGATTTAGCACAGCTCAGTCACGTTGGCCTTGAAGCGCTGCATCAGGCTGCAGGGTCCAGGTATGGGGTCCCTTTCCCTGGGCCTTGCTGCTGTTAACCAGTGCTGTGTGGCCCAGGGCAGGGGGCACCCCTCTACTTGGCCTCAGTGCTGTGAAGCCCAGGGGATAAAACTCCCTCATCTGGGCCTCGCAGCTCATGGAGTAGCTTAGTGGAAGTGGGGAACCAGGTACAGGTCCTGGCGTTAGCTCAAAATCCTGAGATTCTGGACAAATCATTAAACCTCCCAATGCCTAAAAAACCCTGACCTTTTGTAATGGGATTGGTACTTTTGTAAAGCGCTCCAAAGACTTTGGGCTGAGTTTGTGCTATATAAAAGTGCGACGAAAGGAACATCAGCGCCATGTCACAATCACCTCACATTCTGGCACTATCCATCATGCATGACACGTGAACCCCCCTGCTCATTGGATGGGTGGAAGAGTGGGTGGATGGAAGTGTGAAAGGGATGATGGATGGATGGAGTGAAAGGGTGGGTGGAGTGAAAGGGTGGATGGATGAGTGAAAAAATAGATGAGTGGATGGATGGATAAGCAAAATGGTGGCTACAAGGATGGATGGAGTGAAAGGGTGGAATGATGGAATGAAAGGATGGATGGAAGGATGAGCGAAAGGATAGGTAAATGTGTGAGAGCATGAACGGATGAGTAAAAAGGATGGGTGTAAGAATGAACAGATGAGTGAAAGTGAGGGTGGAGAGATGAAAGAAAGGATGGATGAGTGAGTGAAAGTGTAAATGGATGGACGGATGAGTGGATAGATAAATGAATGGATGAGGGAAAGGATGGATTGAAAGTGTGGCTGAATGGATGAGCAGTGAGATTGATGGATGATCGAAAAGATGGGTCGATGGATGAGTGAAAGGGTGGATGGAGGGATGGATGAGTGAAATTGTTGATGGCTAGGTTTGGATATGGATGGGAACATGGGGATGGACAGGCATACAGAATGGTGAAGGACTGAATGATTGATGAAAGAATGAATAGATGACAGAATGCAAAGGGGAAATGGTGGATATCAGTAGGTGGATGGGAGGATGAAAGCATGAATGTATAGATGCTTAGATGGAAGAGACAAGAGTTCTTCTAGGGAGGGTTGTAATGGCTTGCTTGGTGCCAAAAAGGCTTTGTTACAAAGTGGGGGGTATTTTAATTTAATTTTCTGGCTATCCTGTGCCTATGTGTGACATTTCTGTATTTGCCCTATGTTTACTTATGGCATATCTACATCATATGCATGACATTTTGAATGCCACCCAACATCTAATTGAATGTTACACTAGTAATTGTAGATTATAGCATGTTTTGTTTTAAGTATGGGGTTCTAAGGAAAACCTTATAGTGCCACGAGCTGTGCTTGAGGTGTATATTGTGCTTGTAGCAAAAGGCAAGGTGTCCAAAATAAATAACTATACTAGTGAAACAAACACACACACTTGCGTGAACACACTCACACCAAGTCTGTCCACTGCCTTAGCCTCACAACTGGCTTCACTAATGGTTCCAAAATAAGGGCATCATCAAACTTTTTTCCAGTCACAGTGCAAGGGATTTATGTGAAACCTGTAACTCTCACCAGCACAGACTTCCACCAGAGGAGGCCTCACGTTGCTTTTTAGATCACATGTAAGCAGTTTTGCTGTTATTTTCTTGCATTCTGGAACTTGAGTTTTCATTTTTCTATCATAAATGCAGCAGTACAATATCCAAATGAAAGGAATAAATCAAATCATGTATAAGTTTGGGAATTGTAAAATCTCACATTTTCAACAGCCTTTTCAGTACAGGGGTGACTTTAACCCTTCTATGATGCAGCCTCACATGTATACATGGTGCTCGTGACTACATGCTTTGCTTTGTTTCTACAGAACTCTGCTGCCCTTTTAGTTCTAACCTGTGATTTATAAAGCTTTCTAATAAAAATGAAAATGTCCATGTATTCAAACTCAACTTTATTTCGCTATATCCGGTTGCATAATTATTACCATAGTGATGCCATTCAATTAAGATTCTGCAGTGCTCTGGACCTTTTATCATGCACTAAACTGGAAACAATCAGTTAACATTGAGTAAAGAAGTCCATCTTTTTGAGACCTGTGCCTAGCTTTTCCGTTCAAAGTGACAATCCACTTAATACAGCTTTAAAATAGACGGACCTGTTTCATTTGGGTGTTCATCTTTTTATCCATGTGACTGATGTCCCTTGGCGATACCAAAGAAGATTAGAAGTCCTGTGATGTCACTTTCTGTGATGTCACTTCTTGTGATGTCACATGCAAATTAGAGGGGCCTCACTTCTTCTTTTTCGCCCGGGGCCCCAAAAGTCCTAGGACCGGCCCTGATACTATGCATACATTTTGCTTTGTTGCAGGGAGCCGAGTACATCATGTGATGAACATCAACAGGGCCAAATTCGTCAGTGATTATTAAATATCCGTAAGGGTTCTCTAATTTATTCTGGCATGGCCTTCTTTAAGGTCATGCTTTTTTTATTCCAACGGTCTCCAAACTTTTTAATGCTCAAGGCCTGTCTCGTGTTGGGCCCTCAGAATAACAATCATTTTTCCTGACAATAATTCTTAAAACCCTGCAGTAAAGAACATATTTAAGAATTTAAATATTGCAGTTATGTTCAGTTATCCCTTTTAAAAATTCAATCAACATGACTTCCAACGTTCTGCTGGCAGCCATTTCTAACTAAAAGTGTGAAAACAACCAGTGTGATTCTTTATCAGAAATAGGGAGTTGAGCTTTGAGGGATATTTGAAGTCCCCCTCATACTTGGACACCTACTGACATGAGTGACAAAAACTTTAATGATGGCCCATTACAGAATGGCTCACTGGTCTGTTTTCTTTAACTAAAAAACATAACGCTGTTTACAGCATGAGGTTTGTTTCCGTTCCCAAGGGCGTGGTAAATGCTCCTCTTGGCCAGAACCTGTCACCCTCAACCCATCCTCGCCCCAGGGGGTGCTACCACACGGTTTAAAGTCCTCTGCTTTCGAGGTTGCCCTTGTTCAGAGGTTGTACATGTGGCCACTGAACCAGAGTGTGTTTCACAGTGAAAAGGTGCAGTTCTGTGTGTCTTTGCTTCACCTCAGAACCTTGATACCGCAACCTTCTGTTTGTCCATCACAGTACACTATCTGTACCCTTACCCTCCTAATCCACGCACAGAGCTTCATTTGTCAAAGAATAAACACCGGGCCCAGAGTTTTGCTCAGAAGCCTGCATCTGGCACTATTGAAGGTTGGGGTGCTGAATACCAAGGCTGCATAGTCTTAATTCCACCGTATGCGCCTTAAATCCACCACCAGATACTCTCTGCACCTTAGGCTCCCTCTTACAGGTTTTTTTTCATCCCTGCTTTCTCTTTGTGTCACTGCTTTTCCATCTTTCTCTTCCTCCCACTTTCCCCCTTTCGTTTTTTTCTCCTTCTTGCTCTGGATCTGGAATGCCGGTCCCTAAAAATGAGGGCCATGGTCTCCACCTGCAACCACCGGCTCAAATTAAGCGCTCTCCACGGATCAGTAACCCTCACTCCGCTCACTCATTTACCCCTTATCTTAGTCTGGTCTTCCCTGGTGATAACCCATTAGTAGGAGCAGGTTGCAAAGGGGTCGGCGAGAGGGAGAACACAGGATCACCAATGAAACTGCAGCAAGAGGATGAAACTCCAACAAAACATGGCCGCAACCGAAACCAGCAGTGACCTACCCTCGCAGGTCTATACAACACAACGTAAAGACAAATACTGAATGTTCAGGGGCACACAACCTAATTCCCGTATGAGTCCCCTCCTTTTGGGCCTCGAATACTTTTACCCTCACGGTGCATAGGGGCCAATGGAAACTCTGGACGTTGCGTTCTATAAATACTGCTTAACATAACCTCTGTACACCTAAGCATTTATTTCTACAGTGTCTCACTCGCTCCTACCCTATTACCCACTTTCGCCATCTCTATCTCGCTCAGGCACTCTTTCAACCTCTCTCCCTCTCTTCCTCTCTTTCCCTCATGTTCTCTCTCTCTTTTTCTGTCTCTCACACACACTCCATCTCTCACTGCTTGATAATTGCAACCCAAACACGTGTAACTCCCTGCGTCTGTCACCCCTATGTTATCCGCCCCTTCCTCCTCATACCGCAAACACTCAGTGACATCCCAACCTCCTCAGTAGTATAAGTTTTTACTTTTGGAGTACCAGATCAGTTAGCAATAAAACCACCTCAATCACCAGCCTCTTTAATTCTCAGGCCACGCCCCTTTGTCTTCACTGTCCAACTCAGAGACATGATCACATGATTGGTCCTACTTACCAGTTGTGCACCCTATGTCCACTTCGCATTCGATTTAAAGAAAAAAAGACCCTCTCCCCATCCTGATCGGACCCCCTTACTCACTGCCTCTTCTCTCCCTCCAAAGATGGCTCCCATGCCATTGTGTTTTTTTCTCGTCTGTGGAAATACTTAAGATGATCGGGGTTTGTAGGCCGGAAAAATGCAATGCTCTTTCAGGAATGAACAGAGAGTTAGTACACGTTAGTTCTTTCCCCACCGATGGTATCAAAAAGTGGAGAGCTGGACTTTCTTGCAGGTAGCGGGCAAAACACAGCAGGTGAGGGGTAGCTACAAAGCAAAGGGAAGCGAAATACCAAAGGCTGCCATTCTCCAAGAACCACCTACAGTCTGAACATCCAGCATATACAAAGGTCACAAAACAGGTAAATGAGCAGTTCCGGGTTTGGTGAAGCTTCGACCACATCCCCTGGCTCAAAGTTCAGGATTCCTAACAGGGTTCTCTCCAACAATGCAAAAGGAACTTGGAGCACTGATCACTCCATTGGAAATTCCTAGGAAAATTTGGGAAACGGAAAGATAAAAGAATCTCTTGCTTCTATATCATATAACTCAGTAGCTGCACTAGTTTCAGCTAATACTAACTGATGCAATCTAAGTTCATGAGGGGAGGTTTAAAAGACAGGATTTTTGCCAGTGACTTTATTGATTTTGTAGATGTTCTTAGCTTTAATGCTAACCTCTGAGGATACTCATAGAGGTCCAAAGTACAAGCATGGCAAGTAAAACATGTTATGATGAGCATGGAAGCCATTTTGGGATGGGCTGCAGCCACTGTAACTGCAATAATGCGACTGCCAAAAAGGATGTGATGACAGCATTGTTTTCCTCCAAAGGAGGTCACCATGGTGATCATAGTTTCTGCCATGTATGTCCAATCACGTTGGAACAGGCGACAGCTGAAACATAAGTCCTGCATGTACTGATTAGCGAGGAACAAGATGGCGGCTGTGGTTTCCCCAGTGTGAGCTGATGTATAGACCATGGCTTATGCCAGGTATGGACACCATTATGGAAAGGGAAGCTGAGAAGGTGTCAGTACAGGATCAGATAGTTTAGATATCAGCTATTGAAAAAGAAGATGCATTTTCTTTTATGCATTTCAGGTACTTGTTTTGCCTTTTATTTGGCATTCGGTTCAATCTAGTATCGAGATTAATGCTCCAGATTCTGTTTGGCATCGGTTGGTGCCTATCGGAAATACACCTGCCAATCTGAAGAACAATCTCATGTGTGAGGATGGGGCGGGGCCTTGAAGGAGGCAGGGCCTAGTGCCGAGAAGTACCTACCAGGCACTTTTGAACCCCATCCAACCCCCAAACCCCCTCCTACCACAAAACAAAAAATAAAGCTTGCTTAGTCTGGTGCTGGAGTCCTGGGGCGTTTTCACACCCCTCAATGGATGTCGGAATTTCAAAGCCTCGGAAAACGAGCTGGGAAAACACTATTTACAGTGGTTTCAGCTTGTTTCCCCTGCCACCATGTGATATTGGCTCCTTACCCGGAGATGGTGGCACCATGTGAGTTGGCAGGTGTGCGGAATGTGCACAGACGTAGGACCTGATTGCAAGTTGAATGTGGCAGTATTACTGGGTGGGATACTGCTCCTCCCTATTATACCTGGCCTGTGTTCCTGCATCCAGATTTCACAGGTGTGGGAGCATCAGACCCGATCTTACTGGTTGGAAAATCCAGCTGGTAAAATCAATTTGAGCATGGGCTGCAAGTGTAGGCTGGCCCACTCCTAGACCCCCACGCAACCCCTATCGAAAGCTACAGGGGGAGAATGTATTGCTGAGTGTGCCAGGCCATATGCTCCCATGCCACCCTGCCCAGCCACATTTTTACACCTCCTCCTCCAACACCCCCACACTCCAAACTGGCCTCCTGCTCCAATTTACCTCCGGCTCAGGTAAATAGAAGCGTTAATCTTTACAAAAACAATTGTGGAATTTAACAGGGAAAAACTGCATGGGTTATTCCCCATTATGTGTGGATTTGTATGGAATAGGTGGAGAGAAACTGACTTGAATCTCTAGTCCAGGGCACTTCGGATCTCAGCACCTACATTTGCCTAACTTGTAATCGGATTTGTAATCTTTTATAGATGGTGTGGCAGAAATACATCTCTGTTTGATGGGCTCTTCAATAGGATAGGAAGGATGTTAGAACATCCTGTCCTGTTGGAACTAGAGGGTGGATATTAATTCATTAGTATTAGCTCATAAGACTTTTAAGCTCGTGGTTTCCAGTGAGTTTAATAAGGAGTAAGTAAGATAGAACCCGTCTCCTTAAAAAATGATGTATTATTCCATAAGAGATAAGGTAGCTATCCAAGGGGCATATTATCAAGCGGCAGCGATAATTATCGCTGGCCGCTGTTAGCGCGAGGAATCCTAGCGCCGGCTATCGCTGGAAATTATCGCCATGCTAGCGCTGTATTAACAACGCTTAGCGCAAAGGCGATAATTTTCCAGTGATAGCGATGTTTTCCTTGGAACATCGCTGGTTTTCCAGCGATGTCCCATGGAAAACGGTGATATCCTTGGTGATAGGGCCTGTGGTCTTAGCCACACAATCCACCCCCCATGTTAGGTATGCCTTAGTCAGGAATTTAGTAGACGTTAAATTCCTGCGTTAAGGCATACTTAACGCGATTGAAAATATCGCTAACCCACGTTGTTGATATGGCGATACCTGGGTTAGCGATATTTCCCCATGTTGTTTTCACAGGCACGCCCCCTTTGCATCTCATTAGCGATGCGATGGGAGGCGTGCAGAAAACAGACGCTAATGCAGGAATCACGCGCTAGCGTGTCCTTGTTAATTAGGCGATATAATTATCGCCGCATTTCGTCCGAAAACGGACGCTAAAGCGGCGATAATTCATTAACGCCGCCTTGATAATATGCCCCCAAAAGCCTTCTTGATTCTTGCAAATGCTCCTTTTCACTAGGAAATGTTCATGCCTGTGTTGTATGAACCCTTCCTCAAAGGATGAGAGTACCTGCGACTATAATATTGCGATGTTGGGAGGGTCTTCCAGTTCGATTTGGATTGTATAAATGGCTAGCGATCTTCCAAAGCGCTCTTTTTCCAGTGGCGTAGCTAGAGCTTTTGCCGCCCGGTGCAGTCCCTGAGTTTGCCGCCCAGTTACGGCCAGTGCAGGTAATAGCGATGGGGCGGGGGAGGTGGGTGGAGTCGACAGATGACGCCGAGGGAAAATAACATTTAAAAAAAAAAAAAAGAAAACCACTTACCTTGCGCTTACCGCATTGTGAGTTGGCAATGTGGCGAGCGCAAGGTAAGTGGTTTTCTTTTTTTTCCCTCGTCGTCATCTGTTGACTCCCCCCTCAACCCCTCCGTTCTTACGTGCACCGGCTGTCACTGTTGCCGCCCTTCATACACACCAAAAGGCCCGCCTCCTCGGCCGCTGATCTGCTCCCCGGCCACAGAAAATTATTCACCTCACGTGAAGTGCCACCGCCCCCAAAAAAGTGCAGCCCGGGGCGGACCCCCGCCCCCCCAGCTGTGTCACATATGAGGACCATAACCCCAGCAAAAAGGCTTGTACGTGTTTGTGCATCTGCTATATTTTAGACTATTGTAATGTTGGGAGAGTGGCCAACTAAGATGGCTTTCACTCAACGGCAACAAAGAGCAAGGCAGCATCAGTGGCACACTAGAATTGTGTATATCTTGATACAGTCCCCTAGACAACTACGCAAGTGACTCCATGCCTTCCGGAAACACTTAAAAGGGTACATCTATCAAACATCAGGAGTGTTTTTTTGGCCACATTTTTTTCATGAACATTTTTGGCAAGGCTTTTTTGTGTAACATTTTAATTGACTGACTCCTTTGTCATTAGCTGATCTTCCATAACCGATTCATGGCTCGTAAGGAAGAGAGGCTAGAAGGTGAGAGTAATTATTATTATTAGCTAGTTACTATTGTGCAGCTTCCCTTTATTAGCTTTCTTAAAATGACCCGCCCTTCATCCATAGGCTTTTCCTGTATATGTACAATGTGATGCGGGTTGGAAAACTAATATACAAATTTGACTTATGTCAAGTCAGAAATCATATATTTTTCACTGCCTCTCTATTTGCCTCCCTCCCACACTAAGGGCCATATTTACGGCACAGTAACGCAACACAGCGTAGTAAGTCACATTGCTGCACTACGTTACAGAGAAACGGCATGAATGCTCCCTGTTTAAAAGAATACGACGTATTGTGCAAGGGTGCCTGTGTTGCTGACAGGATTGTGTTTGTGCAAGAAGGGACACCTTCCCGCACAAAACAATCCCCTGAGGCATTTTCCTCTTTCTATGTGTGTTGCAGAAAGGAGCACACATAGGAAGAGCAAGTAAAGAGGAGAAATAGGGATATTTCTCCTAGTTTCTCCTCACCTGGGAAGGCGTACCTTTTTGGCGCATTCCTAGGTTTACCAGTTCTGTTAAATCTGTGAATGCATAAAAAACCATGGGAGTTGCTTGGGCACACCCATGCAATGCCCATTAGACGCCTTCCTGGTGCACATTAAAACTACACCGTGGATTGCGCTGCGTTGCTTTACTCGAGATTCCTGAAGCCACTCAGGGGCACGCAAGGTGGCCTTGCGGGGCTTTATAAATCTCTTTTTGAGCTGCGTCGCTCTTGCACTACATTACGTGGGGCAAGAGCGACGTAACAGGGCTTGCAAATATGCCCTCAATGTATTTCCCCCTGACCCTGAGGCTGGTTCAGAGCGGTAATTTCTTCTTGTTGGGGGAAAATATATTTAAGGAGGTTGCTTTGTTGTTTGAGCCTGTCATTTACATCTGATTCAGTATGGGGAAGCATAGTCAGAAACGCAGGCATTGCTCTCAGGGGGCAGTGTGGATTCAGCCCCTCCTTTGAAGCAGTGTAAAAAGGGTGATGACGCTAGGCTAAAGAAGCTGATTTTGGAGACTTTGTCTGCTATGAAGTCCTCTGAAAAGGTGGCTGGTGTTCACTCTGGAGGGGGACATGACCTCTACTAAGATATTTCCAGCTCTGAGTCTTCAGATGGTTCTTCCTTGGGTGCGGTGGACCTTAAGGGAAAATATATATCTAAGGATATGTTGCCGGACATTCTTTCCCATGTCAGTGATAACATGGGTTTCCCTGATGAGGAGGTTGCCAGCACGTTCAGGGATATGGTTTTGCCCTAGTTTTGGAATCAGTGTACGAAGGCGTTGCCCGGCATTCATCCTTTCATGATGGATGTTCTTTTGAAAGAGTGAAAGGATCCCGACTGCATTATGATGCCTCGCTTCATTGCGGGACATGGAGGATACTATTCCAGAGTATGTTCATGTTGACTCTATTGTGGTCAGTCTGGTGGGTCGTCCGTACATGGCTGAAGATAGTATCCTAAAGGATGTTGGGGATAAGAAGATTGATTCTTCTTTGAAGAAGGGTTATGCAGGGTCACATCTCGCCATCCGATCTGGGGTGTATGGTGCATATGTGGGGCAATCTTTGTTATCCGACTTCAAGTCCTTGTTCTCCACTATGCAGGACGGTGGTCGTTGCCCTGAGTTGTCCTGTAACAAAATCCAGTTGCCCCTTTGGTGCCATGTAGTGCAGTGACAAATTATGGCAGCAATCTCATTATATAAAAGCTCTGATCATAAACTCTGATTATGCCAGACCTCATACCATAGTAGGGTTTGAATACTAGCAAGTTCCTTGTTTTGCCACCTTTACCCAGATCTACATACTGGGGCTGGAGGTGGCGGTGAGCAATAGTTCCCAATAATTGGAATGCCCTTTTGAGTCTGTGCAAACCTACTAACTTGCATGTTTTATGGGCTTTCATCAGTTTGACTCTAATATTTTCCCATATAGAGAAACTTTAGAAATGTACTCCTGACAAGGGCAGAGGTAAAACTTCTTCCAGGGTTGGGGGAAAAAAGTGGTTGGTGGGAAAGTGAACTTGTTCCTGTACAACAGATTTTCGCATGAGCAAATCTACACATGATTATTTGCCAGTGCTAAAATGCAGTTTACAAATATTTTCTAGGAGTACAATTTCCTGACCTACTTCTGTAAATTCTTGTGAAGTCATGAAAGCTGTAAATCTGCATTACTGCAAGGATATAATCCATGGGTGCACTTATGTGACTTTCTTTATGAATTGGGCCCCTATTTAGGTCTGGCGTTTTGTTTTTATTAAAATTATCTCTCTCTAACTCGCTCTACTGGCTGGTTTGAGTGTGAGTGACAGCATTCTGCTCTTTTACAAGGAGCATATTGGTATGCAAAGTAGTTTTGTTCAGTGACAGGAACTACTGTGGCTTTGTTTGGTTTTTGAGACCAAAAGTATTTTTACTTTTGCCAATGTTTGTTATAATGATAACGTCCCGGCAGCTTCCACAACAATAAAGGTTTACAAAACCCATGTCAAAACAAAGGCACGTATTGACATAACCAAAAGGCTGACCACCAAAGTCCTACCTATTGGCTTTGCCAATGCTTGTTTATTTTCATGTTCCCTATAATTTAGTTTCAACTGGTTACACTGATTTTTCCATTATGAATATTTTTGGGAAATACTAGCATGCATCAACACATTTTGCTAAACGATGCTTCAAAGAAATAGTACCTAAAATTTCACAGTAGTTTAGCAAAACATCTTTTTCCCTAGTTGCATTTTTTTTAATGAATATTTTATTTTGAAAACAAAGAATCATCAATATTGCTTTCTAGCTTTTGCATCTAACCAGAGAGCATCCTGGAAGCATTATACACAGCCTTATATTGTTAAACTTTGCAAACGTGTGTACACATTTTTACACTGGACCCACTGTCAGTAGTGCAGGCTGAACTTACATTTCCTTAGAGCGCTCATCCTAATAAATAAGGCTTTGTATTAATGAACCTTAAATACAAGTTCAAACAGCATTAACATATGAGCACAACTATTCCCTTAACTGCAGACAACGGTGATCCATAATGTGGTAGTGTAATCTGGCAGCCAAAGGGTTTGTGCTGCAGGGGGTTGGGCCTACTTGTCTCAAGGACAAAACTAACATGAAAACTTCTTGTCCTTGACCCCAAACATTATGCATCTGCAGTCGTTGTTGGGGGCTCTGTTGTCTTGGACTTTGGCTTTCCTGCTTCAGTGGATGGAGGTACAGGGGTACATGGCAGCCTCGTGGGCCAGATTGCATCTTCGCTCCTTACTGTGGCATCTTTATTGCTTTGTTACTTTCCTAGTTCGGAATTTCACCTTGGAAGTTCCTGTATGTCCGGAGGTGGTGAGCAGCATGCAGCGGTGGATGGACTCTTCCAATCTCTCCCCCTCAGCATATGATTGCATCCCACTCCGCCAGTGATTCTAACGACGGATGCCAGTGTGTTGGGTTGGGGTGCAACTCTTTGTCAGTGTACCGTGCAAGCTCGTTGGCAGGGGTCGGAGAACTGTCTGCTGGGGAACGGGCCCTTCGGTATTTCTAGGGTCCACTGTTGGGTTGCAATGTTCTGGTGAGGTCCGACAACACTGCGACTGTGGCTTACTTGAATCATCAGGGCAGTACTTACAGTCAGTCTTTGAATTTTGTGGCCTGTGCTCTTGCAGGTTGGGCGGAGCTTAATCTCCAGGCCCTTTCGCCTCAGCACATCCGGGGCTTGGACAATGTGGTGGCGGATGTCCTGAATCCAAGGTTTCCATCCTCTCTGACTTTATGCCTGTCTCCCAGAGTGTTCCGTTTGATTTGCTGGAAGTTCGGGACTCCCAAGATGGACTTGTTGCTTCCAGGACCAATGCTCCCCTGCCCCTCTTTTGTTCCTGGATTCCAGAACGGGGGCGTCTAGGCTTTGTCCCTCACGTGGCCCCCATGGTTGCTGTATGCCTACCCTCCCTTTCCCCTCATCCCTGCATTTCTGTTGAAGGTCCAGAGGGTGGGGGCTCAGGTGGTGGCTGTGTTGCCTCACTGGCCCCGGAGGTCTTGGTTTCTGTTATTGTTGAGTCTGGCGGTGGGTCCTCCTTGGATCTTGCTGAGATGCCTATCTCCTCTGAGGTCTTCCACTCCTCTCCTGCTAGTCCCTCTCACCTAGGCGGTCTTGAGGTTGAACGACAGTCTCTAGGTGGCCGGGGTTTGCCTGACCACATTATTTCTGTGATGCAGGCCTTGCGTAGGAGGTCCACTTTGTCTTCTTATTCTAAGCATTGGTCTTCTTTCGACACCTGGTGTTTTGGTTATGGTCTGTCCTTATAACTTCTTATTCTGTCTCTGAGCTTCTGCAGTTCTTTTTGTACGGGTTCCATAAGGGTTATGCTTTGTCTACCCTGAAGGGCCAGTGGGCGGCTTTCCGGGCTTTCTGGGATCTGGATTCCTTGTCCTCTTAGGATGGGCTGTTGGTGTCCCGGTTGTTCCGGAGCTTTCCTCTCTCCTCTCCTGTTGTTCGTTCTTCGGTGCCTGCCTGGGATCTTTCTCTGGTCCTGCATGCTCTACAGTCCTCTCCTTTTGAGCCTTTGTTGTCTGTTGATGTCAAGTTCTTAACTTTTAAGGTAGCTTTCCTGGTGGCCATCACCTCGGCTCGAAGGTTGGGGCAACTTTCTGCTTTGCGTTGTTCTCCCCCTTTTTGGAGGTTTGTGGAGGATGCTGTGATTTTGTGTTTGGATCCTGGTTTTCTGCTAAAAGTACGTTCTACGTTTCATGCTTCTCATCAGTTGGTCTTGCCTTCTTTCTACTGTTCCCCTTCTTCCCCTGAAGTTCGATTGTTGCACACTCTTCTTTTTTTTTTAGATATCTTTTTATTAAACATAAACACATAAAATAACAGTCAGCATCGGCACTTTTGTTGTAAAGACATGATACAATGATGATGACAGTTAGGCGATACACACGATTGCATTGATGGCAAATTAACAATTAGGGGACATCAAGGGGACAGTGGTTCTTCTTCTGGGGAGTGTACAGGGGCCACACAGATCCCTCCCCGATAATCATTCCACTTAGACCACACTGCGGACCACTTCCTGGGGCATCCTCGTGCCACATACACAGTTTTCTCCCTGAACATGCACCAGTCCAGGCTCCTTTTCCAGGTGGCCAGGGTTGGGGGGGCTGCCGCCCCCCACAACTGGGCTATATCTCGCTTAGCCACCATTGCACCCAGCGTAGCCCAGAGCCTCTCCATACTAGTTAGATTAGTGGGTCCCCACATATTTAAGAGACATCTTTTAGCCTCTGGACGGATGGTCTTATGTAGCACTTCCTCCATTACCTCGTGTATCGCTCGCCAATACTTCTGTATCTGGTCACATTCCCATAGCGTGTGGAGGAAGGTACCTATGTGCCCACAGCTGCATCTACAATTTCCCTCCTCCCTCTTCCCCATGTGAACTAATTGGGGCCCAGTGATGTATGTTCTGTGCAATATCTTGAGCTGGACCAACCGCAGACGTGCTGAGATCGCCACCTCACGAGGAGAAGCGACCGCCTCCCGCCACTCCTCATCATCAAACTCAAGTCCGTCCCCCTCCCAACTCCCACGCAATCGATCAAGAGGATCTGGGGTGTTGTTAATCAATTTCTTATATGTAAGGGAGATCGCTTTTTGTGGAAGGTAGCCGTCTAACAAACGGTCTTCTAATGGTGAGGATTCAGGAGGGACCGTGCCCTTTTGTAGGGTCGTGGCAATAGCATGGCGGATCTGCAAGTATCTGAAGAATTACGTACCAGAGAGCTCATATTGCTGCTGGAGCATGGCAAAAGGGATCATATCACCCTTCACCCAAAGATCTGCCAGTCGGGATATACCGATCAGGTCCCATTTATCAAAGCCTTTTGTTTGTTGCACACTCTTGATGTTAAGCGTGCTTTGACCATGTATGTGGACCGGTCAGTGGCTTTTCGCTCGTCTGACAGTCTGTTTGTGACTTTTGGTCTGGATGGCCATGGGAAGGCTGCCTCTTGGCTTACCCTGGGTCATTGGATCAAGTCTGTTATTTCCTTGGCTTATCAGGGCTCTGGTTTGCCTTATCCTTCGGGTGTGCAGGCCCGTTCCACGAGGGGTGTCTCGGCTTCTTGGGCTGCCTTTCATGGGGTGTCTTTGGATGAGATCTGTCATGCGTGGACTTGGGCTTCTGAGTCTACCTTTAATAAGCATTACAGGTTGTATTGCACTCTGAATGGCCATTTTGGGTGTGGTGTTTTGCGTGCTGTGGAGCCTGATGCTCCTTGTTGATTCTTTCATGCCATTAAAGTTTCACTGTGATGCGCTTCCCTCCTGTGTGCTGTCTGATTTGTTTTCTACCAGTGTTCCAAAGGCCTTTGCTTTATGGTGATTGCTTTGGTATACCTCATGAGTAATGACTGGGTCGAGGATGAGGGACATAGAGGTAATGTCCTGATTACTGACCGGTAATCCTCATTACTCTTAGTCCTACTCATCTTCGACCCAGTCATATTTCTCACCCACCCTCCCTGTGTCAGGCCTTTGTTCTGCTTGGTATTTCAGGAAGTGCTTTGTGCTGGTTATGGTATTATAGCCCCTGGCAGGAGGGTGGGTGGACCATCAAGCATTTCCTGTTTTGGTTCCTGTCAGTGGAATATACCTCATGAGTAATCACTGGGTCGAGGACGAGTAGGAAAAAGAGTAATGAGGATTACTGGTATGTAATTAGGACATTAGCAGTAAGTGAAAGACGAATACCTCACTGGGCTAAGCTATGACGTGATTGACAGTCTTATAGCAATGACTGTATAAGGCTGGTCGAAGAAAGCCAGTGGCTGAAAGGGGCAGACCCAAATACCACTCAATGTTCATTGTAAACAAATGGTTGGTTTGACAGCTGCAAAAAACAGACCTTCTAAATAAAGAAGACACTGGACAAATTTAGAGGTCTTGGGAAAGTGTGAGTATTCTCTAATGCTTACAAAATGTTTTGTGTTATGCAGAAAGTGCTCTGCTCCCCTTCCCGGTCCGGCCACGAAGGTCTTTTGTGTCTGAAAGAAGGTGGACTGCAGGTCTGGGAACAAAAAGTACACCATCGTGCAGAACGCGTACCTTTTCTGTGGTTCAGAAGTTGTCCATCTGGGAAGAATATGATGGCCACACGTCGTACTCCTCCTTCCTTGGAATTCCAATTTGAGTAAATAGTGCATTTGCAAGCATGTGATAAAATGTTATAGACTGTTTTGCACCCTCTATCATACACTACAGCAGTAATATTCCTCCCTTGAGGTTCTGTTCGGGGTCACCAGTAGGTAGTCATTGGCTACGTGGTGCACCACCGCCGCAGTCTGGCGTTCCACTTCCTACCTCAGAGCTGCTCCCTATACCTTGTCTGACCTATTACATTTTAGGAAGGCTCTTAAAACCTGGCTGTACACCAATGATTAATCAACCTTCAATCACATTCCTGCTTGACAGTTGCTAGCGCCAAGACGTCCTTGGGCATTTGTACGCTTTATTAGATTATATCATTGCATATCATATTATATAATATACCCCTCTCCAGCCTTGGGCTATAGGGTATTTCAATGGTCAATTTAATTACATCTTCGATCCTGGAACTTTCCATTTGATAGCACGCGCTCTTTGTGATGGCGTGTATCAATTTTTGGCACATTTTTGTTATTATTTCTCACTAAGGAAGATATCAACACTTCAGTGTGTGCCAACAGGAAAAAAAAAAATACCATCTGTGATGTTCCCTGGAAGTCTTCCTGATTGCCTTTCCTAAGTCTCATGTGAACCCGCCCAGCAATGAAAGCATATAGAGGGTAGGAAGCATGCTTCAGTGAGGGCTTATAGAGGGAGCATGCTTCAGTGAGGGCTCATAGAGGGAGCATGCTTCAGTGAGGGCTTATAGAGGGAGCATGCTTCAGTGAGGGCTCATAGAGGGAGCATGCTTCAGTGAGGGCTCATAGAGGGAGCATGCTTCAGTGAGGGCTCATAGAGGGAGCATGCTTCAGTGAGGGCTCATAGAGGGAGCATACTTCAGTGAGGGCTCATAGAGGGAGCATGCTTCAGTGAGGGCTCATAGAGGGAGCATGCTTCAGTGAGGGCTTATAGAGTGAGCATGCTTCAGTGAGGGCTTATAGAGAGGAGCATGCTTCAGTGAGGGCTCATAGAGGGAGCATGCTTCAGTGAGGGCTCATAGAGTGAGCATGCTTCAGTGAGGGTTTATAGAGGGAGCATGCTTCAGTGAGGGCTTATAGAGTGAGCATGCTTCAGTGAGGGCTTATAGAGGGGAGTATGCTTCAGTGAGGGCTTATAGAGGGGAGCATGCTTCAGCGAGGGTTTATAGCGGGGAGCACTCTTCAGTGAGAGCTTATAGGGGGCAAGCTGCAATAAGGGCTTATAGAGAGGAGCATGCTTCAGTGAGAGCTTATCGAGAGAGCATGCTAAAGTGAGGTCTTATAGAGGTAGCATGCTTTAGTGAGAGCTTATAAAGGGGGGCACGCTTCAGTGAAGTCTTATAGAGGGGAGCATGCTTCAGTGAGGACTTATAGTGGGGAGCACTCTTCAGTGAGAGCTTATAGGGGGGCAAGCTGCAATAAGGGCTTATAGAGAGGAGCATGCTTCAGTGAGAGCTTATCGAGAGAGCATGCTAAAGTGAGGTCTTATAGAGGTAGCATGCTTCAGTGAGGGCTTATAGAGGGGAGCACGTTTCAGTGAAGTCTTATAGAGGGGAGCATGCTTCACTGAGGGCTTACAGAGGGGAGCATGCTTCAGTGAGAGCTTATAGAGGAAGCATGCTTCAGTGAAGGCTCATAGAGGGAGCATGCTTCAGTGAGGGCTTATAGAGGGGAGCATGCTTCAGTGAGGGCTTATAGAGGGGAGCATGCTTCAGCGAGGGCTTATAGCGGGGAGCATGCTTCAGCGAGGGCTTATAGGGGGCAAGCTGCAATAAGGGCTTATAGAGAGGAGCATGCTTCAGTGAGAGCTTATCGAGAGAGCATGCTAAAGTGAGGTCTTATAGAGGTAGCATGCTTCAGTGAGGGCTTATAGAGGGGAGCACGCTTCAGTGAAGTCTTATAGAGGGGGGCATGCTTCACTGAGGGCTTACAGAGGGGAGCATGCTTCAGTGAGAGCTTATAGAGGGAGCATGCTTCTCTGAGGGCTTATAGAGTGAGCATGCTTCTCTAAGGGCTTATAGAGGGGAGCATGCTTCAGTGAGAGGGGAGCATGCTCCAGTCAGAGCTTATAGAAGGGAGCACACTTCAGTGAGAGCTTATAGAGGGGAGCATGCTTCAGCGAGAGCTTATAAAGGAAGGGGGTTGGGGGTAGTTTTTAGGGCTCAGCGTTTGGGGTTGAGGTAGTTGTTTGAGTAGTGGGGGTAGATTTAAGGGCTCAGGGGTGTCAGGGCACCTTTTAGGGATTGGGGGGTCAGCATGCTTTTAGGGCTCAGGGGGGGTTGGGGTACTTTTTAGGGGTTTATGGTACTTTTTAAGGCTCAAAGCGGTCGGGGTAGTTTTGAGGGCTCTGGGAAGTTTAGGGCTCAGGGGGTCGGGTTGTTTTTAGGTCTCAGAAGGGGTAGTTTTTAGGGCTCGGGGGGGGGGTTTGGGGTCGTTTTTAGGGCTAGGGGCAGGTGGCCTCAGGTGTGATCTTCATCACACATTCCATTACCAGTCATGCCTATCCCACGAAATTGCGTGCTAAAGGCATGCATGGCAAAGGCTTGTGTGGTAAAGGAATGCGTTGCTCAGACGCATTCGTTGTTTAGGCAGCATAGTAGAGGCACGCGTGGTTTAGCCTTGCATGCCTCTCATACAATCCTCCAGGTGCCCCGCTGCACATTCACTGCCAGTGCTCCCTGTGTGTCTCAAAGCATTCCTCCCTGCGACCAGTTCAAGCACTTCCTGGGGCCATTGATGTGTTCACTGCTAGTGCTTCCGGTGTTAATCAGAGCTGATGCTTCCCAGAGCCCCGGTGTTAATCCAAAACCAGCGATCTCCATGTTTCACAGGTCATTTCCTGAGCTCGAACACGGGCAGCAGGGCTGGACAGGAAACCAAAATCAGCCCTAGTGCGAACGTCCACATCAGCCCCAATCTGCAGCAGCCTGTGGCTAGAATGGGGCCATGGGGGCCTGGTTTGATGAGGGCAACCCATCCTGCTCTAAAGCTAACCCCCTAAGCCTGCAGTTCCAGTGACCAGTGACCAGTGGCCAGCCAGGCCCTGACGGCCACTGGATACATTAAGAGACACTAGAGAGCAGGGGCGTCGAGGATCCCCTGCTTTAGCAGCTACTGCGGGGTGGGATTCTGTATGGACTTCTGTCTGAAACTCTCTAAATAAAAGCTCATAATTAACTATGTAAGGAAGAAAGAAATATGGAACTATAGAAAAGGAAAATAATGATGGAAGGATGAAAGGAAGGAAAGGTGAAAGCAGAGATGGGTGAAGGAAAGGTAGAAAGAGTAAAAAGAAAGATGGAAGGATGGGAGGGTGGATGGATGAGTAGGTGGGTGGGTGAGTGAAAGAATGGGCAAATGGATAGGTGGGTGGACGGGGGAAAAAGATGGTAGAGTGAATGGAAATCTGAAAGGATGGATTGATGGATATATGGACGGGTGAAAGGATGGCATGGTAAATGGAACTCTGAGTTGATGAATGGATGGACAAAAGGATGAATAAATGGATGAATGTTTTTATTGATAGGTAGGTAAGTCAAAGGATGGATGAATGGGTTGATGGATTGATACATGCATAGATGATGGGTGTGTGAATGGATAGGCGGCTGGGATGGCTGATGGACGAATAGTGAAAGATTGACTGATGAAAGAATGAATGGATGACAGACTGTAAAGGGGAAATTATGGATATCATCAGGGGGATGGAAGAGTGAAAGGATGAATGGATAGATGCTTGGATGGAAGGGTGAGGAGCTCTTTTAGGAAGGGCCAGCCTTCCTTTGCTTGGTGCCATCTGAGCTTTAGTTTATAGTGGGGGGATAGTTTCATTTTCTAGCTGCTCCCTTGCAAGTGAGTACAGGTAATAAAGGACTCTTGGAGCATTGCCTCTGATAAACAACCTGGGGCGCTAGATAGCACTGGCAATGAAAGCACAGAGGAGTACCAATGAGTACTGGGAAGCGTTGGTACAGAAGGACATTGAAAGGCGCTAGAGAACATTCTCACTGAAGTTACTGATGGTCAACAAGCAATGTTACATGAGCCCTGGCAATGGAGGCTCCTATGGAGTCTGCGAGCAGTGGCATTAGATGGACCGGTGGACGCACTAGAGAACACTGGGAGCAGTGCTGGGACCCTATGCGCAGAGACACTGCGTAGTACTGGTACTGAAGGACATTGAAAGGTGCTAGAGATCATTCTCACTGAAGTTACTGATGGTCAACAAGCAATGTTACATGAGCCCCGGCAATGGAGGCCCCGATGGAGTCTGCGAGCAGTGGCATTAGATGGACCGGTGGACACATTAGAGAACACTGGGAGCAGTGCTGGGACCCTATGCGCAGAGACACTGGCGAGGCCAGGCACTGAAGGACATTGAAAGGCGCTAGAGAACATTCCCACTGAAGTTACTGATGGTCAACAAGCAATGTTACATGAGCCCTGGCAATGGAGGCCCTGATGGAGTCTGCGAGCAGTGGCATTAGATGGACCGGTGGACGCACTGGAGGACACTGGGAGCAGTGCTGGGACCCTATGCGCAGAGACACTGCGTAGTACTGGTACTGAAGGACATTGGAGAGCACCGACACTGGATGCACTGAAGGAGGCACAAAACCTGCATTGCGCTATTTAATTCAAACCTTAGCAACTGAGAAGAAGATACAATATTGCAAGGATACAAAGGTACAGTAAGACTCAAATCAATCTATGTATCATTGCCCGACATTCTCTTAGTGACTCCTAATAGCCACGTTCACATATGTAACCATTTCACATAAAACCTGGGGTTTATTACTGGTAAAAACAGTAATGTACTGCCTCTTTACAAGTAGATAACCCATTCTGCAAAAATATAGACGAAACCAGCACCTACATTCTGTTAAAAGAGCTTTGCAAGTGCACAATATGTGCAAAGCGGATTCAATTCTCGGAAGAGCACAGACTGCAGAGACCCGCTTGGTTGGAGATTTGCCAGTTCTGTCGGAATTCAGATTCAGGAACTTTAAAAAATCTGAAGCAAACAATTTTTTGCTGGAAGGGAAGAGCTGTAGCTTAGAAGTAGGGCTCTTCGAAATTCACCCATTTTTAAATTTTTGCCAGCTTCGCTAAGCCATTGGCGGCCGCTGCAAAACTCAAGTGGGGGTGAGGACGGGACGGGGGACTAGGGAAATAATAATAATTGTAAAAAAACGTACCTGTTCTGCTGCCAACACTGCCTCTTCTCTCCTGCTCCTGATGGTGTCCCAGCAGTCCCTGGGACACCAACACAGGTTCCCCACCCAATCCCAGCGCTGCTTTCAATAGAATGAAAGCAGCCCCAGGACTGGTCTGAGCGGCTTGCTTTGCCCCTCAGACAGCGTCTGGGATTCTGTGCTGTTTCTCCAACCCAGCTGTGCAACACAGCTGGGTTGGAGAAACCTAAGTGCGCATGTTGGTTTAGCTGGCCTAAAATGGCTGGCCAAATCGTCATGCGCACTTACAGTGTGCACTACTCCTCCCCTGCTGTCATCATGGCCCCGCCCTGCCCAGACTTGGCTGGCTGTAGCGGGCAAAGAAACATAAAATGATAATAAATTGGTTTTATTATCATTTTATTTTTCCTGTTTCCTTTCAGCTGGCACTCAGCAGGAGGGGCGACGCTCCTTCGCCATAGCGGAGGTGCCGCCGCTGTGCAAAGCTGACCAGGTTACAAAGATTTAAAGGGCCCAACGTCACTGGAGTACAGCACGCAGACCCATGAGTAGCACCTGCTTGCCTCTTTTTTTGCAGTGCTACACTCCTTCACCTACTCGTGTTCCTTGAATTGTGCTACAGAATATCAAAGGCGGAATATTAACGGGACAGAATACTGTTACAATTATGTTGAGGGAAAGAATATGAAAGAGGTAAATGCACGAGGAAGTTATGGATTTACTGTGCTTAGCTCCACATCTACTATCTTGAAGATATATATATATATCACCAAGGTGAGTATTTGTGGAGTTATGTATAAAATATCTATATAGACTTACCTTTCGATATTTTGTCCCTCGATATTCTTGTCACGATTTTCTGTCCCGTCGATATTCTGCCAGCAATATTCACAGCCTACACCCATTTCTTGAAGTCCCACTGTGGGATTTATGGAAGTGTGGAAATGAATCAGTTACTTACCTGTAATCTTCATTACTCCTATTTGTAATACTCCTCGTTCCAGTCCTTACAGCTTGAGGTGATCTCGCGTCTGACTGACAGTTTAACCACGCTCTAGGACTGAAGGTCCTTCATTAGACACAAACCTTTTCTATGTCTTTTACACTCTATGAATGCTCCTCCACCATTTCCTGGATATTACAAGTAACTTAGGGGCACATTACGATGGCGGGCGGACAAAGTCCGCCCACCACCGTAACGGTGAATGGGACCGTCCGCCAGAGGAGCGGCGGTCCCGCTGTAGGCATTAGGATGCCACCGCCATGGTGGCGGTGGGATCCCGCATACATTGAATTGCGGCGGGCGGTGCTGTAAGCAGCACCCGCCATAATGACATATATGCATGTTGTGCATTTGCATGCACAACGTGACAGGCACAGCGCGGTGCCTGCCACCTTGTGCATGCAAATGCAGGGGGGTACCATAGGTACCCCCCATGTGCACCCCCCAACATCTGGGGGGCCCGCAACGGGCCCCCAACAGCAAAGACCGTATGCCTTTCCATGGCGGCGTTGCCGCCGGGGTCCCCCCCGCCATCGTAATGTGGCAGGGGGGAATTGGCATGCGGGCGGTGGAATATGGCAGGCAGATCGCCACCGCCATACGGGCGGTGGCGATCCGCCCGCTATTGTAATGACCCCCTTAATTGGAGGTGCAATAAAGAAGGAGGGAGGTTTGTGGATTGGGACTAGGAAGACTACAAATCGGGGCAATGAAGATTACTGGTAAGTAATTGAATTATTACCCCCTCATCTCCATCCTCCTCACCAACAACAGATGCTTCTCTGAAAGAATTTATTAAGAATATCACCAATTAATTCATTGCTGGCTTTAAGACTGAAGAATAAAAATTAACATCAGGTGAACATGACAAATCAAGCCTGTAATGCTTTATAAACTTAAGGTGTAAAGACCAAGTTGCCACTCAACATATTTCTTGGAGAGAGGCACCATCTGCCCAAGAAGACGACACTGGAGAAGTTGAACATCTTAAATAGGAGAAGAAACCACCTCCCACGCTAACTTATAGGATTGTGAAATGGCTTGCCTGACCCACTTACATATGTTCTGTGTTACCTTTGTACACCGTTCCATAAGACATAAATAAAATCCATAGGATCCAGAAAAGATAAAAAGTGAGGACGATGATCTAAGATCCTTTGTGCAGTCTAAATAAATGGTTAACACTCTCTTAACATCTAGAGTTAATAGAGCATCTGAAGAAGAGTCAGAAAACATAGGAAGAACAAGTTCTTGTGCAAAATGAAAGGGGCCAACATAGGGTCAGGTTTCAGAATGATTCCGTCAAAAAACAAATCTCAAATACGTAAAAGAAGTCACCAGAGATGCTACCAGTCCCCACCCTCTTAGCTGTTTTAACAGAAAACCATGTTATTTTTGCTTGTTCTAAATGGTCGAAAAAATGTTGTTGTAGACCTTTTCGAATAACAGAAAGATTCCACGCAGGCACTGGGTAGTGTACCACTGGCCTCTTGAGACAAAAACATTTCAAGAATCTAATTACCTTTGAACTGTCTTCCTTTAATTTAATAGCCTTAATGGCTGCCCATTGTGCTGTGAGAATAGGTGGATCCAAACTCTTTACAAAACATTCCCTTGGGAATTCTAGGATCCCAAATGAGTCCACTAATCATTGCTTCTACGTTTTTAAAAATGCACCATCTATTCCAATGCTTCTTATAAGAGAGTACGGTTGATGGCTTTCTCAAAGCCTGAATATCCATGGCAACTAACTTGGAACAACCACTCTTTTCTAGGCTTACCATTTCAAGAACCAGACAGTCAAGCTGAGGTGCCTTCGTTGTGGTACAGGCAAGAGTGAAGACTGCAGTGGCGAGGGTGAATCAAGAGATGTAGCAACTTCCCCCGATATGTTCATCAGAAGAGAAAACCACAGACACTGCGGCTAGAAGGGAGCTACCAGTAATATGTGGTCCTCTTTTCCTGAATCTTCTGAAGCACCTTCAGGAGGAGGGAAATCAGTGGGAAGACATAGTATGCCCTCAGGCCAGGGAATTGAAAGGGCATCCACTGCCCATGCCTAAGGGCACCACTCTTTGAGTAGAAAACTGGAAGCATTACATTGTGGCGTGACATAAATAGATCCACCCAGGGTGTCCCAAAATGGGTACATATTTGATTGAACTCCCGGGTTTTACAGATGGTAACACCTTGAGGATGGTAGATTACGGTCGAGGCTGTCCGACCAGAAACTCAAACAACCCCAGATGTACACTGCTCCCAACAAAAGAAGACGGATTTCTGCCCAAGCAAAGATCTGATCTGCCACCTGATTCAGATCTCTGCTCCTCTTACCACCCTGGCAATTGAGACCCGGTTGTCCCTTTTCACTAAGACATTCATTCCATCCAACTGAGGGATGACACCCTGCTGTGCCCACCCTATTATTATTATTTTTACTGTTGACAACTCTCTTCAGTTGGAAGAATTGAGACTTTCAATTTGCATGTGCACGAGCTACACCCTTAAAGTGTTTGCTAATCATACAACAAACATTATGTAAAATATGATAATGTCTCTTCAAAATTCGAAAAAGTGTATTTCTTTATCATGCGGATGCTTTGACATTAATACTTCGCATTATAGCACTGCACAGACAAGTACTTATTAAAAGTGATACTTTTTAAACATTAACTTAGAGCCATTCTTGCCCCCGTCTTCACACTGGCGACAGTGCCATTAAACCGCAGTGCCCACCCAAACGTCCCTTTGGCCCATCCAGATAAAAATTCCTGGAACTGGGCCTGGTTCCAAACAGGAAAGAGTTGCGCTAAAGCAGTGTCCTTCCTGCTTTATAGTTGGTTAGTAACGAGATCTTGCCTCTTGCGAGATCTCATTAGCAAGAAAGAGTGCTGCCTCCTGTTACAGGCTGCACATGCATTTGCACACTAGTAATGTTCAGATCACCGCCGTACAGCTTCTGAGTGCCCCTGAACAACTCCCTTTTCTATCCCACCATATAGGCAGGTAACGTGTCAAAGACCGACACACAAACTAGACCCCTGAGACAGCTGTCAAGAGAGATGTAACAAATACAGAAAAGTGTTCTGATTTGAATTAATATCAGTGCTTTAAAAGGGCCGGTACATACAGCTACTGAGTACCGGCACTTCTTATTTTTATCACTCTGAGTACCGGCACTTCTCTACTGCCGAGAAGAGTACCGGTACTCATTAAAGGATAGGCGCATTGCTGCTAGGGCTGGTAACCTGTCTATTACAGTCAAAACACTTCTGTAGCCCTGAGCCGAGCCCCCGCGGAACTATTCAGCGTGGGCTCATGTGCATGATATCCGGGTGTTCACCATCACGCTGCATTGAAAGGAATCGAGGCAGCCCGGTGACAGTGCAATTGAGAAAGCCATGGGAGGTAAGGAGGTTAAAATGGCTTAAATCCCACCCGATTCTTTTGTGTGCGTGTCTGCTTATGTGTGTCTTTTTACCTGTGCGTGTTTTTGTGTGAGAGAAAAGAGGGAGGAAATCGAGACACTCCTGGGGCAGTGGCGTAACGAAACTTTTAGGGCCCCCCCTGCAAGGTATGTAGAGGGGCCCCGCTCCTGATTTAATCCGAAGCTGTCAGGCCAGAGTACTGTGCTGAGGGGGCCCCCTGCAGCTCAAGGGCCCCCCGCACCATGGGGGATGCGGGGGCCTGTGTTACACCACTGTCTTGGGGGAATATTAAAGGAAATGTGTGGAATGCTTTGTGTGTGCACATCTGCTTGTTTCTTTCTGTGTGTGTCTGCATGCTCGAGAATATATGGTATTGGGCCAACTAACAGCAAATAACAGTATTCAAGCTGCAAATATTACAAAACAGGGAAATGTTAAAATATCACTGCGTTTGTCTTTTGTTTTCTGTAATGATTTAACCTATTTTGTTCATAAAAACCATTTATCATGTGTTTTGGTATGTGCTACAACTAGTATAGAAGTCAATAAGTATGTCCTGTCTTCCCTTTGGCCACGCCCCCAGCCACGCCCTCAGCCCCGCCCACTCGCCACATTTAAATGAGTACCTGCACTATATTTTTCCCATTTAAAGCACGGATTAATATCAACACTAGCAAATAAAAAAATGGTGTGACTCACTTCATCCATCAGAGGACTATGACATTTACAGGAAGTGGTGTAGAAGGGTGGGGTGGAGGTATTTATAGAAAGCAACAGACATAGAAGAAATTTGTGTCAAATAAGTACCTTGGGTCTCAGGACTAGGTTAAACTTTCTGCCGAAGGCGGAATTTCCACAAACTGTAAGGACTGGGAAGAGGAGGACAATGATGAGGGGTAGTGAGACCAAGCATTTGCCATTGTGTTTTTCCCTGACAACGTGGAAGCTCAATGGACTTCTTCGCTCCTGGAGAGGAAAGCAGGGAAAAGAGATAAAGCGGACGAGCAGCTGCCATTGGGTTTTCCCCTGCCGCTCAGGGGCACTGGCAAACTCAAATTCATTCAGTCTGATGCCCAATCTTTGTTGAGCAGGACAATTGGATGGAGTGTTTGGATGTATTTAACTACTCCAGCTTAGGGAAAATTTGGGCAAAACGAATTTCTTCGTGAATTCTGAAATATCCTGAATTGGTCCAACTATGGCACTGTAATTAAAAGCTCACACACCTTTAGGTTTCATGCACAAAGCCGCTTTAGATATACATTCATTGTTCGCGATGATAATAAGGGGGCTGTTATCTCATGCAGTGAAGCGGCTCTAATCCAGCAGGAGATCGTCTCTAAAATATTTAAAGGTCAATTACAAGTTGCACAGTGCAGTGCTGCTGAAATTACTGGGGTCGGAATCATCTATTCCTGCTGCTAATTGCACTCTTGCACCATATAATTACGAGTTCCAGCCCCTGGGCAGGTGGTAATTGAGAGTTGGGGCGCGGTGTTGGTCACGGGGCAAGCGTCGAGGGGTGGGGAGGTTACGGAGGTCTGACACAAAGGGTGTGGGTAAACTTACTATGATCCCCCATACTGAAAGCGCGGGTCGGGCGGAGGTGGGCTGTCCTTCACCCAGACCTCCATGTAGTTTTGCTGAGTGTAAAGGTACATCTGGAAAAATCACGCCTGATGTGCCCACACCGACTGGAGTAGTAGAGATCCAGCACCAACTGTATTCTAATAAACCCTTCAATGGTGCTGGCTGGCCAGGCATTGTCCCATTAAGGTGAATGGTTAGTGCTTCCCTGGCCTGGGAACATTGGACACAGTAGAATAGACACGTGGTGTTGTGTACTATGGGAGGCACTGGGATCACATTCCTGGCACTTTAGGACAAGGGGGACTCATGTAATGAGAGATACAGTGAAGCACTGCGGCTGGATACCCTAATGGGCACGGTAGAACACTGGCACTGGTTGCTGTATGGTACTCTTGGGTGTGCTGGCACTGAAGGACATTATGGAGCAGTGAAAGTTAAGGGCACTGACAGGGAATTTACTGATGGACATTAAAAAGTACTTGTACCCGAAGCACTGAGGGACTCTAGAGAGTACTAAGGCCGGATACTACTGAGCACTGTGGTGCAGTGGCAGTAACAGGCACCCAAAAGTATTGGCTCTAATGGGCACTGGAGTACTGGCACAGTTGTACATTGAGGAGTACTGCCACTAGGAGCCCTGTGGATACTTGGGAGAACTGGCATTGATGGACACTGGGGAGAACTGTCACTGAAGGACTCTGGGAGCAATGCCACCAGGTGCACTGATGAACACTAGGGGGAACTAACAGTGCTGGCAGGAGGGAGCACTGGGGCACAATACACTGATTTTACACCCGTCAATGCAAATCACCAATGGTGAGGCATGGGGAAGCTGGATGAGGTACAGTGGATATTTTAAGAAGCTGGCAGGGGAATTAGAGATGATGTGGCACTAAGATCCAGCATGGGTCCTGAGAACAAACCCTCTTTGCCAATGACCTCAGACCAGTGGCATCCGAGCAAAAGGTTTGTTGGAAATTGGGTTACTGGTTGAGAGGGGTGAAACCCTACTCAAGCAGCAGACATAGCTTCTGCAGCTTCTGTCAGTGTGAAGTCACAAGCAAACCCCAAGTTCACCTGTGCTTAACCCTCTGGTAGCTTTGCACAAAGCAGTCAAGTTTAATTTAGTGACAATGTGTAAATATTTATGCAGCACTTCAGCCAGTAATAAAGTGAAAACACAGCACAACAAAAATCCCACACCAATTTAGAAAACATAGAGTAACATTTAATAAACTATTTGAGACCAAAATGGCTAAAATACAATCAGTAGAACTGGAGATATGCAATTTCAAAGCTTTAAGTAGAAATAGTGCCTAGGATCCCAAAGCGAGAACTGTGGTTATCTGGTCATGGCGGACGGGGACAAAGTCACAAGTTCAGGTGCTCGATGGAGTGCCGGCCCGCTACACGGACCAAGTTAGGCCCGTTGAACAAACTTGCCTTAAATCCTGGTTGCAGAGGCGATGTGAGGTCCTTGCGTGGAGATGCGTTGCACAGTGGTAGTTCTGAGGGAGCTGTGGTAACAGTGGGAGGTCCATGATTGGAGATGGTTCGCACAATTGTGGCTCCGTGGAGCTGCAGTGGCGATGCGAGGTCCGTGCAGGGAGATGCGTCATGCAGCGGCGGTTCTGAAGAGCTACTGTGGCGATGCATTATCCTGCATGGAGATGCGTCGCACAGCAGTACTGATGCATAATCCTGCGATGTATCACGCTGCGTTGGTTCTGCTGGGACCACATGTAGGCTTGCAGAGCACATTCAGGTCCACTTCCGAGGGTCCAGAACTGGGGTGGCACCACTTGGGGGAGAGGACTCACAGCTGGCAGAGTCCAGGTGCTGGCTTCAAGGTTATTGGAGCCTGTTCTGTCCCTGATGCTCTGATTAGGAGGCCATCAAACTGACCCTTGGGGTTCCTCTGCTGGTTCTGGGCTCAAGATGCAAGTGCAATCCTTCACTCAGGCAGTGGGGAATCAAGTAGCAAGGCAGCAGGGCAACAGAGTAGCAGTCCTTCCTGCAGAGCAGCACAGCAGTCTGTCTGAGTTTCCACACGGCCAGAGGTGTACTGAAGAGTTGGATCTGAGGGTCCAATATTAATACCTGGTGCCCACTTTGAAGTAGGAGAAGTTTCTGGATTTTTCCACCCCCAGAGGTACTTTGAATTTCCTGTTTCCCTGTCCTGGCCTTAGATTGTCTGGGGCCAAAGTAGACTAGTGCAAAATCCTTTGTGAGTGTGCTAAGGCAGAGTCATTGTGATGTGTAAGTGTGAAAGGTGACAGCTCATCCCCCTCAAGTCAGAGATGGTCCATCCTGCCAACACCTATGCTCATTTGTCTCACTGTCTGGGAGCAATATACAAAGACCAACTGACAGCCACACCTAGTAATGTGACCCAGGAAACAGGCTGGAGACACCAAACTGTCACGACAAGAAAATACTAGCTTTCTAAAAGCGCCATTTTCAGAATTGTGATTTAAAATTCAACTTACCATTAAAGAAGATTTCAAATTACATTTCCTTGGACACCAAACTCACAATTCGTACCTGCTGCAAATTGAAAATTATCACTTATTAAATGTAATCAGTTAATCCAGTGTAATGTTATGGGAGAGGAAGACCTTGCAGTACTGAAAAACAAATGTAAGAGTTTTTCACTACTAAGACATGTACAAATGAACAGTACATGTCCAACTTTTTATGTAGATTGCACCCTGCACTATGGGCTGTTTAGGGCCTATCCTAGGGGAGACGTATATGTATTAAAAAGGAAGGCTTAGACCTGCTAAAAGGTTTCTTTTGCCAGATCGAATTGGCAGTTGAAAACTGCATTCACAGGATGGAATGGCAGGCCTGTGACATTTAAAGGGCTACTTAATTGGGTGGCACAATGAGTGCTGCAGGCCTACTAGTAGCGCTTAATTTATAGGCCCTGGGTACATGTTGTTCCACTTTACTAGGGACTTGCAAGTACATTAAATATGCCAATTTGGTGTAAGCCAATGTTACCATGTTTAAAGGAGAAAGCACAATCACTTTATAACTGGTTAGCAGTGGTAAAGTGTGCAGAGTCCTAAAGCCCACACAAACAGGTTCAGAAAACAAGAGTGTGAAGGCAAAAGGTTTGGGGAGGACCCTGTAGAAAGGACCAAGTCCATCAAGGGTCAAATATGACTCAGGAAGAAACTGTCCTAATTATGCATATGGGTGAGAGAGAGAAAAGGAATTTGACAAGAAGCAGACAAAAAGGTGACAGCATGAGAGAAAGAAGAAAGGAAAAAAACAAGAGGGAGGATGAAAGAGTAAGATTGACAGAGAGAATAAAGAGAGATAGAGGGAATAGGAATAGAAGGAGTAGAAGGGGAGAGCATAAGAAAATGCAAACTACACAGATAAAGACAAACATTGGCAATGCCAATAGGTCTGGCCTTAATGCGATACAACCATACAAACATACCACTGACCTCCGCAATATACACATCTCTCACTGCATATGCGATATACACACACCAACACCTTGCACTCACAAAGTCACTCCTTTCACTCTGCAGTAGCACATACACACCTATCACCATGTACTCACACAGGCACACTCTACACTCATACAGGAACATCTCTTACCCTACACTGAGACATGCACCCTCTCACCTCGCAGTCACACAGGCACGCTGCTCGCTCCCCACACCCTTCACCCCACAAAGGGACACCTCTCACGCCTCAATCACACAGAAATACTCTACATTCACACAGGTACACCTCTCACACACTACACTAAATCAGTGGTGGCTCCTCCATTGCCCCACTGCTTTAAGAGCAGTGCAGCAGAAAAACAAAATGATAATAACCTTCATTCATTTTATTTTTCACTACGGGCTGGGATAGGGCGGGCTGCGGATAAAGGGAGAGGAGTGGTTTGCACACTCTAAGTGTGCATTACTGCTTGGCCGGCCCTCTTAGGTCGGCCAAACAGTCATGCGCTCTTTTTATGTTCCCCACCAGGCTGTAATGCATTACCTGGTGAGGAACATGCCCAGCCTTCCATTCCCCGTCTGAGCTCCGAACCACGGTGCAATCACAGTGCTGCATTGCAGTGCTGTGATTTGCTTAGTTGAGGGAGCCTGTGTGCTTCCGGCTTCCTTCCGCTCCTGAAGCAGAGGAGAAGGTGGCGTGTGAAGGGACCAAAGGGGAGAGACGGCGGCCCACAAAAGGTAAGTGTTTTTTTTATTTTAGTTTTTCGTCTCCCCGCCTCCCCACCCACCCCTCCACCCCTGTTTCCTGCCAGCTGCCACTGCACTAAATGAACTCTACTCACCATGGGGCTACTGGACCCACTGAAGAGCAGGACGAATGGCGGTACAAGAGGGACAGCAGAAATCCGCAGTTTAAAGCTCTTTGGCTAGTAGCCCCAAGAGGGCAGCACTGAGGCTGTCGCTGTCTGGGAATGCATCAGTGGCTGTTGGGGGTTGTTGGGTCACCTACCGAGGTTGCGCAGTTGTTGGAGCATGCTGCGGTGAACATGAAGCCCACAGCTTGAATGACTCAAGGGAAAAGAGAAGTATGAGAGCTGGTACCTCTGCGCTGTCAAGTCAGACCTAAAAAGGGAGAATGAAAGAAAAGAGCTAAAGATAAATAAAAGAAGCAATGCGATATAAAGCCAAAAGAGGGGAATGGAAAAGGAAAGAAAAGAAAAGGATAAAGGTGAAAAACAAGGATCGTAAAGATATATAGAAATTAAGAATTTGAAAGGCGTGATTTAAAGGCTTTAGAAAAGATATCAAAAGATTTAGAAAGAAGGAGATTTTCAAGTGAGAAAGTGAGGGTGGTGGAGGAAAAAACAATGGGAGCAAGAAGGAAAGGAGGGAGAGCGGTGAAGAAAGGAAGAGGAAGAAAGGATAGTGAAATGACAAACAAAAAATGGATGGAGGACAAGAAAATTCGAAAAAAAAAAAAAAAAGAGGAGAAGGAGGACAAGTCAGAAGGAAAAGCAGACAAATAAAATAGCCAGAGAGAGAGAACGATAGGCGAATGGTATGAAGCGTGAGTAGGACTAAATGCAGACAAAGAGGGAGTGTGATAGAGAGAATAAATTGTACCTCAAATGGTGGAAAATGGTGAGAGGGAGGGCAGAATCACAAAATGACCAGTGAAGAGATGGGTGAGAGGAAAGTGAACAGGCACGTACATGAGTAACTGGGTGAGATTTAGCTGAGAGTGAAAAATAGGATGTGTTACAGAAATTGTGACGTGGACCCAAGACAATGAATGAGGTCATGCAGTGGTGGAGCAAAGCCCTGACGGAACAAAGGGGTAGATTTTCAAACATTTTGCTAACCAGCACAAAATGTTTTTTTTACCAATTTACTTTCCAATGCAAAACTTGTTTTGCGTTGGAAAGTACCCTACAAGTAAGGCAAAGCAGTGCGAAGCATTACTTTGCTTTACTTAGCACAAAGGGGGCGTTACATGGGTGGTACATGGGCATTCCCATCTAACCACCCATGCCTTTTGACACGAAACCATATCTATAAACAACTGTAGACAGGGTTTAGCGCCAAAAGTTAACGCCATCGGAAAGGAGGTGTTAAGAGGAGAAATGTTTCCCTACTTTGCATGCGTGCTGCACTGTGCAGCACATATACAAAGTGGGAAAAGTGTTTAAACTTGTCTAGGCATGGTATTTTGTACAGGAAGGGTGGGAAGAGGTCATACGTGGCAATGATCAGAAGAGCCTGATTTGCAAATTTACGTACAGACTAAAAAATGGAAACGAGACGGAAACAGGGGGGAAAGGAGGTGAGCAAAGAGAGGCAGGCATTGAATTGAGGAACTGCGAGAGGTAACAGAGAGAAAGAGCTAGAGATGGTGATGAAGGGCAATCTGTAGAAGACAGGGGTTCTTATGTAACACCACGTTTTAAAGCACAATTCCACCATTTACGCAGCCTACTGGTGATATTCGATGTCTCAAAGATGAAAAACGGTCCCACTGGAGGGTTCTCCTTGCTCCTATCAGGAGGCTGGCCTATTGACTTTCTGCCACAACCTGTGTGTATTTTGTTATCCTTATTCACAAAGTGATAACTGATAAAGGGAATGGCTAGAAAGTGAGAGGACATTGGGATGGGTGGGGACTGACATAGAAAGATGGAGGTGCGACAAACTGAGAGTGGAGATGAGAATTAGAAAGAGATGAAAGAAAAATTGATAATGATGAAAGTAGTGCCACTGGAAGCGAGAAATCAGATACTTTGAGGATGAGGTGTTGAGAAAGTGGGGAAAATGAAGAATGTGGATGTAGGAGGAAAGCTAGGGGATAGAAACCTAGCCGAGAGATAGCAGGTTTAATTTCCATTGGATTAATGCCATTCAGTGCCTGTGGTCTCAGCAGTAAAAGGATTTCCGATTGCCACTACAAACATCATATAAAGGCTCATTGCCAGAGGGAGTGGTGCAGAAAGTTGTTTTGCTTAGGACGCCTAAAATCTGTGCACCTGCATATGAGAATGATATAGTGGTGAAAAAATGAAATGACTACATGTAGGCGGCAAAGAGACGTCAGAGCATGAGAGAGGCGACTGTCAAAAATAAAACACAGCATGTCGAGAAGCCCTCCTGTCTAACATGTGTTTAAATGCAAAAAAAGCAAGTAGTACAGCAAGTAAATAAAAAATACAATTGTCATTTCAACTGGCCAGAGTTCTCGCTAGAAAAGTGTCAGTTGGAGGCTAATGCTAAAATACATGAAGCTTAGTGCAGTATAATTATCTAGTCTATCAATACACGTCTATGCAACCTGATCATGTGACAGAAACGTCACTTTCAACACAAATCGGCAGGCAGCAGGATCTTTTGGAGGAAGCACAAGATGTTCTTGTGGAGAACCTTTTATTCATGAGTTTAATACGGAGTTCATTATTTTCCTAAAATCCTGCTTCCAGTTGACAGCACTAAAAACAAGGTCTAATTTTGCAGAAATGTGTGAAGGTACTATCCTAAAAAATACTTCTGGGCCTACTGGAGCCATGAAACTTAGCAAGTGTTTCTGAGGCTGAAGGACACTTCAGATTAATAAGAAACAACGTCCATATTTTATCATAAAATATATTGGGACATACAGTGGTACGCAAATTTATATATATGAAGATATACAATAACGCTCAAGTACATATTATGAATTATTTCCCTTCCTACTGCAGTGTTGAAAATATCGATTCCCTGTGCACAAAAGGTAATGTGGCCAAATCAAAAGAAACAAAAACAATAGGTTTAGGAAGATTGCTTCCAGGTACCTGGTACGCCTTTACCTGAACCTTACTCTAGAAAAGTGCTAGAAATGATGCAGTTCACATGATGTTGCCCAAGAAACCTCACTTGAAGTAGGATTCTGAAGAGACGGAAAACTCTTCATGCTATCTCACACATGCTACATAAGTATATGGAAAACATTCTAAAAGTGGCCTATGTGCTGCCTCTGTCAGGAGTGCTTTCACAGTCTATGGCCCTTGGGGTGCTTTGGAGTAGCAAGACCTTGTGGAGGAGCTCTGCCTTCAGCCTCCTGTCTCTATATGTTAAAGGAACTCCTCGGTGACTTTCAGACAACACCCAGATTATTCTGCATCTGTATGGTTCATTTTGAGCTAACTCAGTTCCAGTTCAGGAGCTGTCTGTCCCCGTGAGCAGATTGCGTGAAATGTAAATAAATGTAAATGTAAATCCAGTACTTGTATAGCGCACAAATCACCCCCGAAGGGGTATCTCGGTGCTGGGGGCCGTTGGGAAGATTAAGCGAGCTATTGCCCAGAGTCGCATGGTGCTGGGCAGACCCCTGCCGCCGGAGCCAGGGATCGAACCGTGATCCCCAGCGTCCAGCGTCAGTCACCCTGGCCGTGGCGCCACACCTCTCCCCTGCGTGAAAGGCAGGGGCATAGCTTGGTCAGTAAGACTGGGGGGGGGGAGGTTGTAAGCTTCAGATTTCCCAACAATCACACTGGCATATCTTGTTAAAATACAATATGAGAAGCAGGACACGAGAGGGGCTTAAGAAGCCGTGGAAAGAGAGAGGATTGCGGATTGTCGTGGGTACTTAAAGCACAATAGTTATCAAACTAACCAAGTTTTCTTGTTAAATAACTTTTATTAAGTAATAAAACAGGTACCAAAAACACAAACAACATAAGGAGAAAAGTCACATGGCAGAATATGCAATACATGAAAGCGATAATACGGTATAAGGAGGAAAGAAATTATAAAGTACAACCTTATGTAACAATTAAAAGAGAATAAGATTGGGGTACCTCTTAAATTATTTAAATATTTAAATAATTTTTAAAATAGTAATGGGTAAAGAGAGAGAAGGGAGAGAAGAGAGAAGAGAAGGGAATAGAAAGGAGAGAAGAGAGGGAGGGAGAAGAAATATCGAGTAAGAATTATTGTAAGGAAGAATATGTAGACAGAAAAGTAGTAAAAGAACCAAAGTAAATCAGACTTAATTCTTTGAGATACATATGAGGATGAAACAGTAGAGATTCTATGTTCGTCACAAATAAGATTCCACTATGTTAGCATACATATTTTGGAATTGTCTTTCCAGCAGGAAAGAATAACCTTAAATGCAAGGGCAATAAAAAGATCAAGCAGTTTCAACTTTAACACTGAATCATGAGAATCTACTGACATAGATCCAAGAAAAACATTTTGAAATGATAAGGGGATACGGAAATGAAAAATCTTGGAACATTTGGCCCAGATGGAATTCCAAAATTTTAGGACATCGGGACAGTGATAAATTAAAGGAGATAATGTACCATTGGTGGAAAGGCATGACCAACAAAGAGGAGAGGAGGTAGGGTTAATTGTGTGCAAAAATACTGGAGTCCTAACAACTCGGTTATAAAGGAAAATTAAAGATTGAGTAATGTTAGCGGCTATAGAAGTGGAAAAAACTTAATGCCATAATTTGTCCCATTTTTGTGAAGGAAGGGAAATGGATAGGTCTAGCTCCCAAAATAGTTCAATAGGGGATTTTGGTCTTTCAGAGATAGGAGTAGATAAAAGTTTATATATAAAGGAAGCTTTGGGATTAGAATCAGTAGTGATGTTATATAAAGGGGTTAAGGGAATAAATGGAGTATTGTTAGTAGGGAAGGAGTTAGTTGAAAGAAATGATTGAAGAGCCTGAGATAATTGTGAGTATTGAGATAAACACGAAGAAGGTAAATCATAGCATTCTTGTAATGTATTAAAAGGTAAAACGGAGTTATGGGAAACAAGTTGGTGAACATAGAATATTCTTCTCTTTCCAGTGCTTGAAGTAAAAGGATTTATGGCGAAACTTAATAAATGTATTGTACCAAATAGAAGAGGCAAGGAAGGCTTGATAAAAATTAGAGCGATCTAAGAACAATGAGTGTAATAAGTGTTGGGAGTATTTTAAAATAGGATATTTAGATATAAAGGTGCAATTAGACATAAAACAGATATCATAAAAAGAAAAATCATGTAGTAGAGAGCGTTCAAAATTAATCCAGCTAGGTATCGGATCATCGTGGTAATGTCTGTTTAGAGCATATACTGGTCTAATTAAAAAGCAGTATGGTATAGCTTAAAGTTAGGAAACCGTACACCCCCTTTATTCTTTGGTTTGAGCAATTTAGTTAAAGCAATGCGAGCAGGTTTGTTGTTCCAGAGAAATTTAGTACAAATAGAGTTGATTTGATTAAAATAATAATTGTGAATTTTAAAGGGTAACATAGAAAGTAGGAATAGAATGAGTGGAACAATCATCATTTTGATGGTATCCAATCTGCCCCACCAGGTCAAATGTAGGGGGGACCATGAGGAGAGTAAGTTTTGAATTTTAATTTTCAAAGCATTAAAATTGTGGGTAAGAGTTTGGGGAATAGTAGGAGAAAACCATACTCCAAGGTATTGAATTTTTGATGGACACCATTTAAAATTGGTGTCAGAAAACATGAATTGATAACATAATGAGTTTAAGGGTAAAATTTCAGTTTTAGAGAAATTTAATTTATATCCAGATATTTTAGAATATAAATCAATTTCCTGTAAAAATGGAGGTAAGGAAGTTAATGGTTTTGAAAGGTAAATCAAGATATCATCTGCATAAGCAGGCAATTTAATTTCGTGGGAATTATGAAGCAAGCCAGTTATCAAAGGGTTGTAGCAAATGCGCTCAAGAAAGGGTTCAAGACATAAAATAAATAAAAGAGGAGAAAGGGGACAACATTGTCTTGTACCTCTATGTAATTTGAAATAAGGGGATAGAAGAACATTAACAAATACACATGCACAGGACCTGAATATAAGAATTTGATGAATGAAATAAATTTGGGGCCAAAACCAAACCACTGGAGTGTTCTGAACATGAATTGCCAATTTGTGCAATCAAAAGCTTTTTCAGCATCTAGGGATAATGCGGCTAGAGTTTCAGGATAACCTTTCCCCAGATTATGAATATTAGAGAATATCCTCGCATTATCTGAGGAGAGCCTACCCTTGATAAAAACCAGACTGATCAGGTTTAATAAGTAGGGGAATAACCCCATCCAATCTAGAGGCAAGAATTTTTGCAAATATTTTATAGTCATAATTGATTAAAGAGATTGGGCGATAATTTTGGCAAAGGGAAAGATCTTTATCGGGTTTAGGAAGAATTACAATAAGAGCATCAAGAAAGGAGCCTTCGGGTTTAGAATGCAATAGAAAGGAGGAAAAAAGTTCAAGTAAGTGCGTAGCAAAAATAGATGAAAAAGAAGATACAAGTTCAATAGAAAAGCGGTCAGGACCAGGGGCTTTAGCTCTCTTTAAGGATTTGATTGCGTTAGAAATCTCCTGAAGAGTTATATCTTTTTCCAAGAGGGCCATAGCATCCGGAACAAAGTTAGGAGAGGGAGGCAATCAAAAAATGACTGTGTGTCGGTTATGTTGGGATGAGTGTCATCCATATACAGTGAGTGGTCATAAGTCTGGAATGCATTAACGATGTCTGAATCAGAGTGTAATAAAATATTGGTAAGGGTATTACGAATAGGGCCACTGGCTTTCCTTTCTGATTTGACTTTTAAATAATTAGCCAGCATTCCACCCGCTTTGTTTTGGCCCCCATGATATTTGGATTTTATTTTGAGTAAAATATTACAGGCATCAGTTGTGGCCAATTTGTTTAGATCAGATTTAGCCTTGATTAGATCCCGGAGGTGAACAGGAGATTTGGAGGTATAGTAAGAATGTTCAAGGGTCTTAATGTGATTGAGGGAGGAGATGTATTGGGAGTTCAGTGACATTTTCTTTCTAGCAGTGTAGGCGATAGTAAAAGCTCTAAACGAGGCTTTGAAGGCATCCCAGTTGTTATTAACAGAGGTGTCACTTGACTTGTTGAATTGAAAAAAATCTTGTATAAAGGAAGTAGCATTTAAAATATAGGTTTGATCAGATAATGAGGAATTATTAAATCTCCATCTAGTCTGGTTGGGAATGGCAAGGGACAAATCAAGAGAAACTGAAACTGGGGCATGGTCAGAAATAAAAATGGAGCCAATCTCAGAAGATTGGAGAGAGGGAAGTAAAGATTTTGAAATCAAAACATAATCAATGAGAGACATAGTATGGCGAACATTAGAGAAGAACGTGAATTTGTAATATCAGGATTACTAGTTCTCCAGGCATCATACAGTGGACGAGAGGCAATAGCAGCTTGAAATGCTTTATGAGATTTGTCAGGTTTAAATTTACAGTCTGATTTCCTATCAGAAAACGGGTCCAGCCAATTATTAAAATCTCCAGCAACAATATTGGGGTTAGTAATTGATGATAATTTTAGTTTAATATTTTGCCAAAAATCCGGATCAGGTTTAACTGGCCCATAGATATTAAAAAAGGTAACAAGTTTATTATGGACCGAGGCGTGAAGTATTACCCATCGTCCACTCGTATCATTTTCAGTTGATATAATTTGTAGTTTCAAAGATTTATGACAAAGGATGGCAACACCACCTTTACGGTTGGTAGCTGGAGAAAAAACAACCTGACCCACCCATTGACGTTTGAGTTTAAGTGATTCAACATCATTAGAGTGGGTTTCCTGCAAAAAAACAATCTAACAATCAAGTTTTGATAAATGTGAAAGTACCTTTTGACGCTTAACAGGATGACCCAGACCACGAACTTGCCACAAAACAACATTAAACATGATAATGTTAAAAAAACAGGAGAATAATCACAATGATGACAAACTGCAAAAGACAACAAAGGAGACAAATGACGCTGGTCATAAGATTCGGGAAACATGTTGAAATTAATAAGAACATAAAGAAGCAAATAAAACAATCATTCAAAGAAATATAAAAAGGGGGAGAGAAAGACAGGTTAAGAAGAGGGAGAGGAAAGAGAAGGTACAAGGAAAGAGAAGATAAAAAGAGAATGGAGGCAATAAAGAAAAACAGGGACAGATCAAGGACAAAAAGCCAGATCTGAAATATAAAGAGAAAGAAATAAGAACCGGGCATGTCAGCGCTCAAGAACAAGAGCAACAACAGGAGAAGATGGAACTGAAGGAGATAAGAAAATAAAGAAAGTAGGATATTATAAGATATTTAGGCCGCATAAACCATAGTGAAGATATAGAGGAACAAAGACCATAGCAAGAAATAACAAATTGCGAAACATTAACAGTTTAAACAATTTTAAGAACATTGAGCATTTGTGTCCATAGGTGTTCTAGTAATGGAATGCAAAAACTGCCTTAGTTTAGACGGATCATCAAATGATCGAGCAACACCTTCATGGGTAATTTTGCAAAGACAAGGATGCAGGATGCCATAACGGATGTTCATGGATCTTAATTGTGGACGAAGAGCTAGGAATTCTTTACGTCTAGCATTGGTAGCGTTGGAAAGATCCTGTGAAATGAAAATGTTATGACCAGACCAGACAAGATGGCGTTTTTCTCTGGCTACTTTTAACACATGCATCAGGTCAGTGAATTCTAGAAAAAGCATAATAATACCACGTGGTTTGTTGGAATGAGGCTGAGGACGACCAAGACGATGTGCTCGCTGTATATTGAGAGGAGTCGAGGGATGAAGATTAAGAAGGTCAGAGAGAAATTTCTTTAAAAAAGAAAGAAGATCCAGACCCTCAACATTTTCAGGCAGTCCATACAGCCGAAGATTGTTCCTTCTGTTGTGATTTTTTAAATCCTCTGTATGGAGTTTAAGCTTGTAAATTTCTTGTTCCAGTAAAGGTACTTTAGTTGCCACGTCTTGAAAGTTTCTTATACGTTGCTCCATTTCAGACATTTTACCTTCCATGTTGATCCATCGGTCCTCAAGCAGCTGTAAGTTTTCATTGGTGGTATTCATGAACGGTTTTAATGCACGTAGTTCATCTAGAATAGAATCCAAGACCGGATTAAAAGATGACTGGACCTGTGATGGAGGATCATTTTTGGCTCTTTTCCGTTTAGTGCCATATGAAGATGTCTTCGCAAGAGAGATTGGATCGCTGGCCATCTTGATAAAATGTACTTGGCGATGAGGGAGTTTTTTGTAAGTAGAGTTCCTTCCCATAAAAATTTGTGCACAATGGTATAGAATTCAGCGAGGATATGGAGATGTTACAGACACAATGTTAAAGGATGACTCAGCCAGATCCCAGAGGCAGGGATGCCAGGATTATATCATATATCAAGCTATAAATGAGATTAGCGGAGGAAATCCCAGATAGGAGACAAGGTGTGAGGAGATTACAAGGTAAAAATCTCACAGAATATCTATTTACATCCTCTCAAGCACGTGATATTTGTAAAAAGCCATGCTCAGTTTGCTTCAGTCGAGACCAGAGGAGTAGCAATGAAGATAGTATACTAAGGAGATGGAGTCTCCATCCACAAGGAGTAGTACAACTTATACACCATGCTAGACAAAGAAAAGACAAAGGTGCTGATATTCCTTGTTCATTCGCCTCAATCGTCACTGACTTTCAAGAAGGTGCCTTCCAAAGCTTGTGAAAAGATGTATGTAGAGTAAAGTCTGCCTTATTCAAATGCTGAGAGTAAACAATACAGACTGCTCACTGGCACAACGTGTACTCCTTTTGTCTCAGCAGTCGGTAATATATAGCTGCCTGTAAGATGTCCAGCATTCCTCCTTCAACCACCAACTTAACCAGAGGAGGCTGGGGCATATGATAGAAAAGGCATTGTTCAGCCCCACGATGAAGTATACAGAATATAATAATACTCCGACATTGAGATTTTCATTCGACCGTCATATTTCAGCAGCACGGCCGCCGTGCATACAAAATGGCGGCCGCTCGCATCAGAAAGACGAAGGTGCAATAGAGTCAGCCAAATAGTGAGTTATGACTCACCCTGGAACGCAAACGTGTGCCGCCATAAAGCTGAAGGTTCGCATATCAAGGGAGATGCGAGACGAGGTTTACAAACGACCAAAATCTCCTTTGTGAGCTCCGTGAGGTGACGGAGCTCAGCAATTAGCCGCCATCTTGCTGCATGTGTAAGTCACGCCCCAAAACTAACCAAGTTTTAAGGCAGAGATGAGAGAGACAGAGAGAGAGAGTGTGTGTGTGTGTGTGTTTGTATGTGTGTGTGTGATATTGTCAGTGTGGGTATGTCCAAGTTCAGGGTGAAATCCGACAGACAACTCACAGTACCCGTCTGAAAGCACCGGTACCCAAATATTTACTACAGAGTACATTTTTTAGGGGGGTTTAACACCCCAAAAACCCCCCCCACCCCAGGCTTTCCCTGGTCTTAATTTTGGTGCTGCCCCATATTTTACGCCACATTTGTAAATATGGAGCAGCATCAAAATCAATGGGTGTTGCGGTGGAACGCCCACCACAACACCCATTGCCCGCCCCTTTCACGCCAAGTATAGCATGAAAGGGTGCCTTATATACAAGGCAGCGTTAAGTCATGTTGCTGCCTTGTAAATAAGGCGAAGCTCCTATCGCCATCACAACGTCAGAAAAAGTGACGTGGTGGTGGCAATAGAGGCTTGTAAATATGCCCCGTAAAGTCTAGATACACGGGTCTCTAGCACCATAAAACATGCCAGGTCTCCCAATATGGTAAAATACGAGCAGGTTGTCATGTGTGCCCTACGTCTCCAACCTTACAGCAATCAAAGACAGAGCGGCGTATGTACAAGGGGATATCGTCACCAGAACGTCACTTTTAGCAACGTTCTGGTGGCGATATGCCATCTCCATATTTACAAAGCGGTGTTAAGCCACTTTTTGTGGCTTAATGCCGCATTGTAAATAAGGCCCCTTTACACCCATCAATTACCGTGAAAGGGGCGTGCAATGGGTGTTGCTGTGGGTGTTCCACCGCAACACGTACTGCTTTTGAAGTTGTGCCAGATTTACAAGGAGGTATAAATCTGAAGCAGCGCTGTGCAAGAGCAGGCATTAGAATGACGAAACGAGGAGACATACTTTTATTTCTCCTTGTTTTTGCTTTTTTTTAGTGTTCTGCATTCTGCAGCACACATAGAAAGAGCAAAATGTCATTAATGATTGTTTATGTGCAGTAAGGGACTACTGCGGTCCCTTCCTGCACATAAACAATCATTAAATAATGACGATTTGCTACTTCTATGTGTGCTGCATTCTGCAGCACACCTAGAAGTACCAAATTGCCATTAGTGATTGTTTATGTGCATGTTTATGTGCAGGAAGGGACACCTTCCAGCACATAAACAATCATTTCCTGCAACGCAGGCACCCTTGCACTATTGTGCAAGGGTGCCTGCGCTGGCACTAGGCAGCTAAATTTAGCGTCAGCACTAGGAAAAACACAGGGGTGTGCTGTATTCTTGTGAATATGACGCATCTCTGCATTTTGAGAATGTCGGAGCTCAGCGCTATCAAATTTGGTGCAGCTCCCTGCTCCAGCATTTTCTTGTAAATATGCCCCAGAGTTAATTGTGCTTCATGGAGCAAAGCAGTCTATGGATTTTCCTCTCTGGAACTCCATGTGGTTTTGTGCAGTTGAGGCCAGGTTCCATAAATGAGTCAAACTGGTGCACTGTTTGCACTGACCAACTAGTGTAAAAACAAACACTTGGATGGACCAATGTGTGCGAAGGCAATACTTGTGCTGAGTGACCTGTGCAAAAACACAATTTGGCAGTGGCGGCTGGTGACATTTGAAAGTGGTGAGGCGTAAATGTTTGTGATGAGTGCCCGGTGGTCCTCCCCCCCCCGCCCCCCGAGAAAATTTTGAAAAAAGAGTCTGCAAATGGTGCCTTTTCAAGCATATTTGAGAAAGCAAGAAAGTTAATAAAGCAATTGTGAAAGCATAGCTATTACATCCATAAATAGATTTCATAAGATTATGACGTAGGTAACTGTTTATTCAGTATAACCACCTAGATGTTAGTTTGTCTGACATGGCTGCCCATCTCTCTCTGTGCCCTAGCTCATCTCGAGCCCCAGCCTCTATCTTCCCTCCTGCCAGCCCCCACTCTTTTGTGCTCTCCCTTATCTCCCCTTAGTTCCCAACCAGTTAACCCCTTGTGCTGCTTGTGTTCCCTAGGTCCTAGCACATTACTTGTGTGCTCTGTCCCACCCCATGCTCTCTCCCCTCCTCTGGTCTGTACCAGAGGTCTCCTGTGCTATCTTTTGACACCTTTATATTGCTCATGTGCTCCCTCTCTTCCCAATGCTCTCCTTTTCTGGACCATCGGCCTCTTGTGGTATCCTTCGACTCCGGTCCTTTACTCCTTTAATCCCTCTTCCCTATGCTCTCTACTTCACTACACCCCCAGCTTCCTGCGATCTCAAATCTCAGGTCCAGAACATTACAGTGAGTGAATTCTCCAGATCATTCTCAAACATTCTGTTCACAACAAATGTACACAAACTCTTGTATATGCAAAGAACTATCCAGAGAACTGTCAATCCGACAAACCAGCAGAATGGTTCCTACAAGGACGTAACTGATTTGTATCATCCTTAAAATTATATGCTCAAAATGCCCGAACTCCACACAGACATTTGATTTTATGAATCACAGGGTTTGTGATCGCAAAACTTTCTTGTTCATGAGGCCTTTACACACCTTTTGCTACAGGGACACGCTAGATGCACTGTGGGACAGACTACCTTACATCATTCCTTTTCTTAGTTTGTCTTCTTTCTTTAGCCACACAAATGAAGGGAACAGAATGGTAAGCAGCAACAACATCAAAATATAAAGAAGAGTGAAATAAGTAAGGGCTACATAATTGAGGAAACAAAACAGTGAGTACTCTAGCTTCTCATTATGGATGCCAACATTAACATTCTACGTGTTACTTCTGTTCAGCAATATAGCTAAGCACATGCTGAAGTGATTTACATCTTAACCTGCAAGTAATAGTTCACACACTTAGCTGGCACAGTGGCACCTCTCGGCGTTTCAGCGTTTCGTGGATCATAAAATGACTATCAGTGGGGTAATATGAGCTGTATTACACAAAGCTCATGACACAATTCCGTATGTGGTGCAAGCTATATAACACCATATCATAAATCCGGCTAACCAAACCAAATTTTGTTATCCCTGTTAATTTAAGGCTACCACTTTCAAATGTCACCAGGCGCCAAGTTGTGTAACTATCTCGTATTCCCAGCGGGACTCAGGATTACCAGTGCAATCAAGAGCCTGATGTTTGGATTCATTTTGATTCGATTATATAGTACAATATAGGAAGCGCTTTTCAAGCAACCTTCAGAAAAAGTCAACGACCTCCACCCCCTCCCTAAAGCTATCAATTTATTTGAAGTCTGATGCACGTTTTCTCTTCCTACTTGGGAATGACAAATAGGCTGCAAAGCAATTGCTTTGGGCGTGCGAGGACCAGCTGCCTTTCCAGACACACTCCCGTGGCTTGGCTTTTCTTACTTGCTGGAGAGGGGGGTACCCTTTCAACTGCCTTCCCAGAGCAATAGAGACGAGGGGGTGATGCCTTCCTGTGGACTTGGTATGATATTCGACAAGCATGCTTGGGACTGCTAGCTAGGGACATGCTTGCGTGCACCCTGGGGGACGTTATATTGTCAATGCAAAACACCTTCAAGGGTGCATTACCATTTCCCTTACACAGGAGAGAGTAGGATAAAGCCAAGCGTATGCTTCACTCGGAGGGTCTCCTGTCCTTCGTCAGCACTCTGTTGCTCTTTAGCTAGATTTATGACTCTCGACACACCTAACATAAATGCGTGAAAAGGCACGACCCTGCAGAGCGGCTCATTAGCTAACTGGCTTCTGATTGGCCCCCACCTCTATTCACAAAACGAAAGTACAGTGAACGATGCAGTTTTGCGAAAACATTTATCTAGTTCAAATATTTAGGGAAACGGAAAAAAAATCTGAGTGACAGGCAAGCATTTAGCACCAGAGAGCGATTTTTATAGAATTCTGCAACTACGCCGGGGCCCGGTAAGAGAAACTATCCTTTTAAAGACAAGCAGTGCATGCAAATGAGTTTCACAGTCACGGCTTTCAAAGGATAATAAGAGTAGACGAAGGGCCAACGTTGTTATTTAAAGGGCCAGAAATAATAGACCGTATGGTTTGCTCCACTTATACAAAGGTTTGAACTCTTGCTGATACCATAGTGGGCGACACCTTTATTAAAAAATCTTAAACTTGTAACGGAGAACTGTGACGAGGAAGGGCGTTCTCTGCATTTACACAAGCTTGCCAAGAATAGCTTTCAAAGTCTCATATTTTTCAAATCGAAATTGTATGGGGCTGCTGAATTAAGTGACGCCGCCTCGGCAGGCAGAGACCTCCGAGGCAGCTTGAAAGATGAGGCGGAAAGGCGCACGTGTATTCACCTTTCAGCTCGTACTTGACCTCATCCAGGGCTCGAGTCGGGGTACCACGCGGGTGGACGGCGTCCCCCCACTTATTTTCCAGGGTGGACGCCGTCCCCCCTGCTTATCAAAACGCCGTCCACCCTGCTCTACTCCTTCAAAATGCGTTAAAGCGCGCACCGACCAAACCACGCATTTCCGGGTGATTGCCTCGGACTGCCGATCACCACGCCCCTGCACCTAGGTGTTAGGTTAACTTGCCCGCCTATATTTAGCACTACGGCCTATCGCAGCTCTTGCTCTCTGCTCTTTGAACCTGCCCCCACCCCTTCTTAACCTTGCCGGGGACTCGGACCTACCAGTAGAACAGAGACGATCTGCGAACAATCAGTGGTCATAGCAGACGTCACTGGATGGGTGTATCTGCAACTCAGTGCTGTAAGGACTGGCTGGCCGTTGCCATAGATATGCGGCTCAAATCTGTGGATGCTGAATCTAGTAACACATATTAGTAAAATGCTTCATTATAAAGATTACTATAAACACTTTACAACACTGTAAAAGTAAATGTTTGCCTCTGACCAACCTAGGCCGAATTTACCACATTTTATGATAGATATATACCACATCTACAGTCACCAGGAATATGGTACTCTAATTTGCGCTAAATATCTTATTGTCAGGACGGAGCGGTATGACGCAGCGTCCAGAGCGGCTGACTCCGGAGTGCAGGGTTCACGGTTCACAGTTCAATCCCCGGCGTCCACGGAAGCTAAATTCAGCATGAGCTCACTGAATCTCCCCGACGGCACCCCAGCGCCTGGATACCCTTAGGCGTGATAAATTCGCGCTTCACAAATGTGGAATTTAATTTATCTTCCATTATTTAAAAAAAGGTATCATTTTACTTTCGCTGACTGAAAAACAAAGATAGTTATACAACCTGGATTAGGACACATAGGTACTTGTACAAAAGCTCATTTTCGGACCAGAAAACATATTCGAAGCGTCAAACAACATGAAATATTACTTTGATTCAGATGCATCAACCTAGGTTTGTGATGTCTGTATTGCCTGAACCTTGGAGGGAAAAAAAGTGGGGCGCTGAACTTGTTCCAAAGCAAAGATGCGGCTTACAATTTTGATTGGCGTCGCAGTTGATGATAAAAATATAATAGAAAAACGTAACTACATTTAATATCCTGGGAGTAATTTATCAGAAAATACAATATTTCACAAAACAAGAGCGATTTCCTTGGTGTCTGTCTAGTTATTCGTGTCACAGAAAAAAAAAGCATTGGCATGGCCAAAAACGCCTGGCTTTAATGCAAGCTTGTGTCTGCATGCGTTAGTACATTAAAGCAGACCTAATGTCTTTGCCAAGGATTCTTGCTTGCTGATGATTGGCTGAATTGGACTGTGAAGGCAACGTTTACTCTGCAGGTGCAATAGGAAAGAAGGTTTGAGGGATGGGCATCAAGAGCCACTCAACCTGTCAAGATATTGGGTGCAACTTCGCATCAAATTGCCTATTTCGAGCACCAATGGAATCAGAAGGCTGCCTCATACAAACCCCTGCAGCAAGAAAGACGCCAGGCGCCAGCAAAGGGAAACACCGCCAACTCTTGTTTTCCACCTGAATGGTCAGCAGGAGCAGAAGGCTGCTTCACATGTGCACCTAGGAGAAGGAGAGCCCCTGGGCCAAGCACAAGTGCAGCTAGATGCTCTGATTTTTACACGAGTTCCTGCCAGGTGCATACGGGGGACACAACAACAACACAGCATGTGCCAACCAATTCATTACTAATACTACTACTCCACTGTTCATATGGACTCTGCTGGCAGCTGCAACAAGCAACAAGCATTTGCAATGCAATAGGTCTCGCATTTACGTGAGTTTGAGCTATTGCCATTGTTAATGACAATGTCTTTTATTTATGTTTTGGTTTTTAAAACATAAATAAAAGGCATTGTTATTTACAATGCTAACAGCTTAAACTCTCTCAAAAGCGAGACCTATTGCATTGCAAATGCTTGTTGAGGTAGGTAAGCATACATTCATGCCTGCTCCCCGCCACCGGAAGTCCTCACATGCTGGAAACAGTGACACCCAATGGAATGACCTCAGCTGCTGCAAAGAGCTCTGTAAACATAGCCTCAGTTGGCTGTCCTGCCCAGGGCCTTCCATCCAACCAATGGCAGAGGCTCATACTCGCCTGACCTCAGTCATTCCCTCTGGTTATCTTTGGTGCGAGGATGCCTCAGCCGCTTACTTCCTGCTACCAAGAAATAAGCACTAGGGATTGGAGCAGAGGAGCAATCTACGTCATTTCCACTAGCCTAAGCAGGGCACGAGTCAGGGTACCACGCGGGTGGACGGCGTCCCCCCACTTATTTTCCAGGGTGGACGCCGTCCCCCCTGCTTATCAAAACGCCGTCCACCCTGCTCTACTCCTTCAAAATGCGATAAAGCGCGCACCTACCAAACCACGCATTTCCGGGTGATTGCCTCGGACTGCCGATCACCACGCCCCTGCACCTAGGTGTTAGGTTAACTTGCCCGCCTATATTTAGCACTACGGCCTATCGCAGCTCTTGCTCTCTGCTCTTTGAACCTGCCCCCACCCCTTCTTAACCTTGCCGGGGACTCGGACCTACCAGTAGAACAGAGACGATCTGCGACCAATCAGTGGTCATAGCAGACGTCACTGGATGGGTGTATCTGCAACTCAGCAGTCCCGCCCTCGTACTCCATGCCCTTTATTTTTCGGGCTTTTCTTGCTCTGGCTCCTTCCCTTTTTGGATGTGACCGGATCCGGATATCGACGCGGCTCGCCCTCCCTTCCTGGCCTCGCCTGCTGCCTGACCTGCTGGAGACTTCCCTTCCTGCCTGGCTTCGCCTGCTGCCTGACCTGCCTTGCTTTTCCGTTGCATCTACGACCTACACCGTCACCTAGGAAACCATTTTCGGCTTGGCGACGTTGGCGACAGTTTCACTTTTAAGGTAAGTGTTCAACAACACGCCATTGAGTATTGCAGATCGTAGCGCTTTTTATAAGCACCATGCAGACTGACGAATTCATTTTTAGGCACGGGCCACGGGGAGAGATTAAGTGATTTTACACCAGACTCCAACCTGGTTCCTCAGCTTTAAAGTCGGCCGCTCTAGCCTACAAAAGTAAGCCTAACTTACTTTTGTAGGCTAGAGCGGCCGACTTTAAAGCTGAGGAACCAGGTGGAGTATGGTGTCGGCTCAAACATCGTAAGGTTCTGGGCAAATCACTTAATCTCTCCCCGCGAGTCTCCTTAAACTGCACCCCCCGCATTCTCTGGATTATTCCCTATTGAAATTTTAGCATGTAAAAATGGCGAAATTTAGGGGTGGAAAGTCCCGTTAAATATCGTTGAATGCTGTTTTTGGCGCAAAATTCGCATGCTGTGCCCCATTTTGTTTACGGGCAAACTCGTGGTTGGTGATGTTTATCGCACTCGGTGAATTCAGAACTTCTAGGTATCTGATTTCACTGGTTGCAGAAAAGGGCATTTTATTTGCATCATCTGAAACACATGGGTGTCTTGTCTAGATACTTACCAGAAGGGGCCCAATTACAAACTGGGGGAATCACAACGGGCACACTGTTGCCACACTCAAAATTATTGGGTGTTGGAACACCGGACTCACACATGCAAGCCATAAAACCTTTTACAGGGCCTATTGGCATTAGCATAACTCTTGGCACACCTGATGCCTGCAATTCTAAGGGGAGAGCATTGAGCCACTTTAAACATCCCCTGGACTGGCCACAGCCTCCACTAGTCTTTACAGCCCTAAGCAAAATCCGCTTCTCAAAAGACAGTGATTCGGATTCTGTTTACCTCCTGCTGAAGTTTCCAGGGACACACAGGAAGGAGGCTGAACAAGCTATTGAGAGTCGCTTATTTAGAGGAGTGCCAATCAGCTGGGAGGACTCACGTGGGCAGGTAAAAATAAACCTTCCCCAGTTTTATCAAAATCTGGCAGATAACTTGCGCTCCAGGTTGTATGCACAGTCTGCAAGCAATAGGTCGGCCACATCATCTCGGACAGATGGAATTTTTAGCGCTTACATCAGAGATAGATGTTATCAACCCACACCACAGAAGTGGCCAAACGACATTGAGAGCCCATGGTATGAAGGTGAGGAGAAACTACAAAACCTGTGTAGGAGAGTCGCTCTTAACTATAAAGGCATATCTGAAGGCTTCAGAGACTATGTTGACAATGGTGGTAATGAGATTCCAGAGCAACTGCAACCTGTTTTGAGGGCTGTAAATACACTTCCTGTAACTTCAAGTGACTGCGAAAGGGGTTTCAGCACAATGAACTTGATAATGTCACCCATACGACACTGCCTTGGTATCAGACGTCTTTCCTCATTAATGTTTATAAACCTCATGGGCCCTCCTCTGCCTCTTTGGAATCCAATGCCATATGTCAACAGGTGGTTAATTGCTCATCGCCATGCAGATGATACTCAGTCTAGAAAGGTAGATCCTACTGCCCAGCACAATAAAAGATATGCAGACGCATGGGCGTTTTTTAATTGATGGTTTTCAATGCTATAAGTGGTCTCTCAAATTTTCCATGGTCAAACATCCTGTGGCAATATAACATGTCCCATAATGTCTGCAATAACAGATGTACAGAGTATCAGGTTGAAACTGTACAGAGTGCACCTTGCATTTTTTTTCTCACGGTCACAGTGTATTAAACTTGTCAGTATATTTAAATGTGGTGTTCTAGGTAGCGTAATACATTTTATAGTTTTGATAATCACTATTGTAGTTTCTAGCATGTGGTTTTCTTCGGGTTTTTTTTCAATGCACAAACTCTGCTTTTGTTCATGGTGCCATGTTTTAGCATGCCTCACTTACAGCACTTAATGGCTTTACTAATATAGTTGTATGCCAAACTTCATCCATATTTGGGCTGTTAATTCCCAAAATACAGGGACCTTAAGTCACAGGCTTAAGTACTGAGCAGCTTCAATTGTTAAATCTTGCAATATGTGCAAATGATAGATCTGCTGCACATGTGATGTCACTTCCTGCCGTGATGTCACTTCCTGCCGTGATGTCACTTCCTGCCGTGATGTCACTTCCTGTGACATCACCTAAATTGGAGAGTCCCCCCACTTCTTTTTTTAGGACTTGTGCCCTGACCTCATCGAATGATTGCCCCATATTCTGGTAGCATGTGAGTCGGGAATCTGATGGGCCGCACTGAGGGCTGACTGGAGACGACAGAGATCCAAAGGACATACAGGAGGAGGCAAAAGCCTTCAGCAAGGGACGTGAAAATCCCGCCTCCTATTCATAGGCTGACAGTATCAAGGGTCAGCCAGTCACAGGAGGAGGCGGGATCCTAGAAGGATATTCTCAACTACGTCACAGATCCGGGCGAGCTGAGTGCTCGACCGGAGACCTGGAAAAAATGCTGCTTTAGGCAGCACCTCGTTGCCCTCACCTCTGCCTCAAAGGTGCACACTGCACATGCGGGATATGGGCGATATTGAAGTCGTCCACCTCGCATGCGCAGCATGTGTTTGTACTTCCAGACCTGACAGTACTGCCTCAGAGCAGTCTTTTAATCTCCTTCTCCTTCCCTGAAGACTGGTGGGGCTCCGCCCCCTACGCCCTCGTGCAGGAACCGCCCCTGCAATTTGGACTGACTGAATTGTGCAAACATTATGGGCCATATTTATGGGAAAGTGGTGCAGTGCAGTGCAGCAGTTCACCTTGCTAAGCTGCCCTGCATCACTGGGAAAGGGCAGGAAAGCGCCTTATTTATGGGATACAGCGCATTCCTTTCCATTCCCAGTGTGCTGGTGCCGTTTTGGCAGCCTAGTGGCAACGCAGACACCCTTGCTCCATGGTGCAAGTGTGCCTGTGTTGTAGGCAGGATTGTTTTTTTGCAGGAAGGGATACCTTCCTGCACAAAAACAATCCTTAGAGGCTTTTTCACATTTCTATGTGTGCTGCAGAATGCAGCACACATAAAAAGAGGAAGTATGATGAGAAATAAAAATATTTCTCATCGTAGTGCCTCTCTTGGGGGGTGTATCTTTTTGGCGCTTTCCCAGGTTTGGTAAATCTGGGAATTCGTCAATAACCACAGGAGTTTGGGGGAATAATCACGCAGAGCCCATGTAGCGCATCCCTTGCGCAGAGTAATGCCGCACAACAATTTGTGCTGTGTTGCATTACTCCATTTTTTAAGCCATTCAGAGCCACGCAAAGTGGCTTCAAAAATAAATATGACTCAGAGGTTTGTGTCACGCATATACCATGTTGCGTGGTGGAAGCATGGGACAAAACTCTCATAAAAATCCCCCTTTATATCCTGCGCTTGGCAATGCAAAAATAATGCGTTTTTGGAGGCGAAACCAGTAATATTGTCGTTGTTGCACTGGTCGGTAATTGCACTACACCAGTACATTGTTTTATGATCTAGTCCTCTGAATTTGGTTTGCCTTTGGCTTTTTTTTCTGTTTGTGTGACCAGTTTCAATGAGTTGAGTTGTACTGAGCTGACAAATTTCAACCAACTTTTCGTACTCTCCGTTTGGCGTTAATACAGACTTTTACTTTGTCAAAAACACATTACCTTTGGCACCATGCAATATTCATGTTGAGGCTGAACGCCCCCATTATTCTATTGGTTTTCACTACTGTAGTTCTGTGCACTTTCCCCACCGCCGCAAGAGAAGTGCACCTTGTGACACAGGCACTTCCTGATCACCCTAAGCTTCTGCTTCTGCCATGTCTCTTGATGTCTTCTGGAAGATTGACCACAGTCAGGCGATGACACTTTTGTCCGAGAAGAAACACACAGTGCATGATGAAGTAATGCACATTCTGCGCATGCGGTTTTGGTACAGCACCACAGCCCAGAATTACCTAGTCCAAGCAGGCTGCATAGGCCCCAAATGCATAGCAGGGCTTTTGTGTGACGGTGTAAACTCTATCATGGTGTCCAACAATATGTGCATGATTTATGGTAAATAAGTACTTACCAACCGTACACATATAACACTTAAGACATGCTACAACAAATAGGGCATGCTGCTAATAGGTTCCCCCCACAAAGCATGATCATAGATGCACATGCCGCTCTCAGTAGGTGTTACATGGATGGAGTACATGTGTTTCCGAGCATCCATCCATATATCTTGATGCAAACCCAGATTTACAAAGACTTATAAGCGTGGGTTTGTGCCAAAATAGTGCACCTAACTGACAGAGGAGTGACGAAGAGTAGTATTTTTATTTCTCCTCATTACTTCCTCTGTCCAAGAGTGCTGCATTCTGCAGCAAACATAGAAAGGGGAATATGCTTCTTAGGGTTGGTTTTGTGCAGGACGGTATACCTTTCTGCACAAAAACCATCTTACCTGTAATGCAGGCACCTCTGCAGCATGGCGCTAGGCAGCACATAGTGCACCACCGCTAGGAGAGCAAAAGCGTGCCACATCTTAGTAGATATGGCACATTTCTGCTTTCTCCCTTTCACACAATACATTGCGTTGCCTGAAATGTTAGTAAATCTGCCCCTAGGTGTTTGTCAATTCGTGTGTCTGCTGCTCCTTCAGAAACATAAGGAATTTGGTATTGACAAAAGTATCACTCGTTGTATGAAAATTACCCTTTCTTTATCTTGAATAATACACATCCCCTATAGCTTTCTGACAACTCGGCAGTCCACATAAGGGCGCCATCGAAAAGTAAAGTGCACCCTTCTGTTTCCAGTTGCACCACTTGTTTCCATTGCAGTGATGCCAAACTGACCAAATATGGCATCTGCATATGTGAGATAGAGCGGATAACAGGAGGTCGCCCAACCTAGAACTCCAAACTAACTGCCTACCAAAGCACAGTTTCTCTATAAACTAGCCCAAGACGTGCTAAAACTGAGCTGCCAATTAGTAGCTCCCTATGTCCGAAAGCTCTCCTGCACTTTCCTTGGAGTGCCTGAGGGTGCCTAATTTACAGCAGTGGTTCCTCCATAGGAGCAGAGGAGCAGAGGAGCATCGCCCCCCACACTGCTGCAGAAATAGTGAAAAATAAAATGGTAATAAATGATTTTATTATCATTTTATTTTTTACTGCTCAATGGAGTGTGGGGGTGGGGCCAGTACATCATTGCTGCTGAATGGCATCAATGAGGAGTGGCCCCTTCGGTTTGAAGTGCGCATGTAGGTTTGGCCGGCTTTCTTACTATGGCCAGCCTGACATGCGCAATTCAAACATCTCCAACCCAGCTGTCTTAGACAGCTGGGTTGGTGAATAGGCACAGGCCTCCAGTGCCTTTTGGAGCGCTGAGGCAGCCTGCTCTAGCCACTCCAGATACATGAGAGCAGTGCCTGGATTAGATAAAGAAGTTGGCTGTGTGACGTCACCTCGCGCTCGGAGGAGTCTGGACTCTGGAGCCAGGGACTGGAGTGCATCAAGGACGTGCTGCAGGATTTTTTTTTTCCTAGATGTTTAATGTATGTTTTAACGTACTTTTTTTGTATGTATGTTTTACAGTGTCTTGCGCCCCACCGTGTTTATTTGTCACCAACCACCACTGCTAATTTAACTTCCATCCCAGTCCAAACAAGTTCCCTGTCTCAAAGGGGTAGAAACACATGCAGCCTTGGAATAAATAGAAACATTAACAAAACACAATCATTTTGCCTGGGAGCTTTTACATATTTGGGATAAAAGTAATGGCAACCAAGAGTCCACACTTTTTTTCAGTTAGGTCGTCACCCTGTCTAAATATAAAGCATGTCAAACAGTAGCCGATCTGTGATATTTATATCTAGGCACAGAAAGGTATCTACCTACCGTTTCCAGGTAAGCTGTAGAATCACGTTCAAGGTCAAATATCTCAAGGGAACAAGAGGAAACAATTTGAGTTTATCCCGCTTTAACCATAGGCCTTATGCTCAGGACTGGCTTTAGTGCTGGTGGCGCCAGGTGCGACAGTCTTTTTTGGCTCCCCTAATGGCCCCCTTTTCCATGGATTCCCACTCAACTACCCTCCAACAGTGACCCTCGTTGCTCCATAGCCCCTCTCACATGTATTTCATTTGTTTTATTGCGCTGCTCATACCAGTGTAGAGTGTCAGAACATTTTACATCACCACATTATAGAGAAACAATTAAACATATCTATGTAGATCAGTCTATAGGATATGTTACATAAGACAATATTTTAAGAGTGTTTGGCCTGGAGAAGCACAAACTTGAGAGTTGAAACATACATCAGTGGTTGAGGTTGGCTTTACTAATAAGAATGTATTTCTACTGAAACGAACCCTTTTTAGCAACATTAGGCAATGGAAGGACTGTGGGAAAAACATAACATTCCAACCTATACCATGCTGTTTCCATGCAACTCTTTGATGACAGTTCATAGACCACTGTGCTATATTAGGATTGTAACTTATGAACTGCAAGTAACAAAAGGATCTCTGAGACAAAAGCAGTAACGCACTGAGTTATCCACATAAAACATTTCTGTGGGATATTAATCCTCTGTGCTACTTTATGATGAGTCAAAACTGCCAATCGACAACACTCCCATCTCTCTCCAGCATAAGTAATATTCACCAGAGTTATCTTGAAATTTTTATTGTTGTCTGGAAATTCCTAGACACTCAAGAAACTCTGCATCAGCTGTGTCCATAAGATAATTCTCAACACAGTGCTCCTGAGATCAGCGCCAGGTGCGACTGCACCGGTCGCGCCGCCCTAAAGCTGGCCCTGCTTGTGCTTTTCCAAATCACAGTAGGCACCCCATTAGTGCATCCACAGAACTTGCTCATGTGCATAGGTCAGAATGCCATCGATGTAGAGTGTGACCATATGTTCCTTGTCCCCACCTCCCTAGTGTCCATAGCTTCCATCTTGTTTCATAGGAGACTTGATTGGGGCTCTATAGTCAGAATGATGAAATACAAAGGGAGGGTACCACCAAATGTAGTGTAAGGTCGTGGGAGGGGGACAGTGAGTACCAAGTAATCATAACAAAACCCGCTAAACCTATCTTGATTTGAGAAAGCATAGTGCTATCGGTGATGATTTTGACATCAATAAAACTTTTTTCTGAAAAGCAATTCCCAAATGCACAGAATTGCACAGTCATTTCAGTATTACAACACTTTAACATAGCTCACTTTAACATAGATTTTATTCAACATTCATGGATGTACATATGCTTATAAAAGTGGCTTAACCTAAACTCTCTTACCACACCTTCTCACACAAAGGGCCTGGATGGGTTACTCCGTCACAACTGTGATGGATATCAGGGTCACCAAAATATAAATCCCATTATATCGTAAGGAACTTATATTTCGGCGGATGGGATATTTGTCACCGTTGTGACGAAGTAACCCGTCCGCCGAGTTCTAAATCAGACCCTTACTCATCCTTAGCACTGTTAAAATGGGCCTGTTTCGAAAGAAAGATCAAAAAACTGTGAAAAGGTCAATTTTGTTACTATTCGTTACACTGTTCATATGCAACCAGTAAACCTACATTAGAAGAGGTCCACGCATGTTTCAGTGGGGGCTTAGTAGATGCAGCCCTCGCTTCAGGACTAACATATAAATCACAGGCACACACAACAGGGGAGTTAAGGCTATTGTTTGTTGAACATGTGAACACACAGATTCTCAAAAGGCATCCTTTCTTGAACCCCCTTTAAAAAGTGGAACTATTGCCAACAACTTTCCTGTTGCATACAACAATATATGTTGTATGGATGCATAGATGCCCAGCGGATGTAGCCTAAATTTGTCACTGAAAGCTCTTATAGAGGGTTTAGGGATTAGTTATACAGATATCCAGATTGCCAAACGCATAGTCATTAAATGATGTTTATACCACTCTTTATTCAAGCAGAAGCTTTAATATTACAGGCGGTGTGCGGTGTGCCAAGGATCTGATTCCGACTCCTTGGATCAATAATACACAGGGCATGCTAATAGATGTCTTGGGAGGTCATTAGTGGTACCCTATGCATCTTATCCGGCGTTATATCTTGAGCCTGGAAACGGAAACCTTCAGACTCTTTTTTCACGTGCCTCGTAGTGTCCAACACCAGCGGATTCTTCACTGAAGACTAGGGGGAGGCAGGGAAGAAATGTTACTGCCCACATAAGCATGTTGTAATACGTTTTGCAAAAATGTAAGCCTGTTCATAAGCAACAGCCCCTGTCCGCGTGCCAGCAGGCCTTTCAGCCTTGATGCCTCAACCAGACCCGGCGTCACATCCTGACTGTCTTCCACGGTGTGCCTGGCTTCAGCGTCATGGCGCTCCTTGTACCATTCAGTTCCTTTGATTGGGGAGCAGCCCCCATGCAGGCAGTCACTGGGGACCACCCATGCGCCCTCCGACCCGCTATCATGTCCTCACTCTCCAGGCAGCTGGCTTTCCTCGGTTGCCCCCTGGAAAGCCGAAGGGATACAGAAGGCATGCGCTCCACACTCAGTCTCCCTCAGTGTCCCTGCACCAGTGCCACACCTGAGCTCAGATGGAATCTCCACTCCACTGGGTGAACAATGGCCCTCTCAGCTCTTGACTCCAAGGATTCGCCTCTTCCCGGGAGCGGAGGGAATCAGGCTTGACTCCAGGCACCAGGGGGCAGATTTACAAACCCCTTGCGCCACTTTTGCGTCACTTTTCCCATGTTACAAATTACGCAAAAGTGGCGCAAGGGCCTTGTAAATAAGCTCCTAGGTTTACAGGCTTGTCAGGGACCTCCCCCACACTCGGGGGCAGATTTATAAGCCCCTTGCGCCACCCGTACGTCACTTTCCCCATGTTAAAAATGACGCAAAAGTGGCGCAAGGGGCTTGAAAATATGCCCCTCAGTCCTCAGCAGCAGTGGACTGATGGGGCCGACAGCACGCATGCGGTCAATGGGCAGCCCCCAAAGCTCTTCTTCAGGCTCAGTTCCCAAACATGCAGCAAGCACTGGATGTATAACAAAAATTTGTATATCCTTTTTAACATGTTTTTATATGAGGTTAGCACGCGCTGGAGGACGAAGGAATTCACGCTGCCATCCTGCTGAGCTCCCATCCACGCCCACAATTTTATTGTTAGATATTCACATGCATTTATTATATTTTTTGTTTCGTTTTGTTTTTAAATTAGGTTTAATTGAGTCTTAATAAAGTACTCGTGATGCTCAAACATGATGAAAGCCAAGTAAGAGGAGTCCAGTCCAGTTTGCACTGGATCATAAACTTTTACTAAGATACACGTTTTTAGTTGTTTTTGAAGCTGTATGGTCTCTATGATAATAAGTTAAGATATTTTCTGTAGATACATCATTTTCCTATTCATAACTTTTCAGCACAATACTTAATAATCCAATTCATATTTTTTTAGTTTATTTTGCCGTCTTAAATGTATAATTTTTCTGTTGATACCCCATTATCCAGTTTATATTTTCAGTTGCTACTTCACTCTTTAGATCATATCTTTCTCAAACCTTGCTTCATTCTCCAGTACATATCTTTTGAACCTATGCGTTAGTGTGCACTCTGTATCTTTTTAACCCTTATTTCACTCTCCAGTTCCTATCTTTTCACTTCATTCGTCAACAGCCAGTATTTTATTCTCCACTTCAAATCTTTGCACTTCATGCTTCATTCTCCAGTTCTTATATTTTTTCCCTCTGCTTTATTCTACAATTAATTCCGATATATTCTACACTTCTTTAACCAGTTCATATGATGTCAGTTGAATTTTTATTCTTTATTTAGTTCAAATGTTTCTGCCCATATAACGCTCTCGAGTTCATAATCTTCATATCTTTTCAATCAATTCTTCAGCAGCACTTACTTCATTCTGTTGCAGTAGCGGCCCGTGGTGGGAGTGCTGCCGGGCGGTGACGTGGGGCGGGGGAGGGGCAGGGTGGGGGTTAGTAAAGTACGGAATACGGCCGTATAGAGGTAAGTAGACATATAAATAAATTAAACGAATTTCGTTGCGCGCGCTGCATCGCATTTGCGCGCGCTCACTTTCCTGCCCCTCCCCAATGCTTAAACGTATTGGCGGGCTATTAACACTGGGATTTTCTCACATGGCCTCCTAGCTCCCCCTTCAGGATCTGTTCTGTTTTCTATTCATTCCTGCGGATTAAGACAATCTTCCTTCGGAGATTTGCCTCTTTCCGCCTCAGATATTGTTCAACAAACTGGTAGAAGAACACAAGCTTTTTGGGAGTGTCTGACCTGATGTGATCTTTTCTCATTATCTCCATCCTGAACTATGTACATTGAGTAAACTGTAATTCTGGATTTTTTTTCAATATTTATTAGCATCATTCTAGTACCATAATTTTCTTGTGCGGTTCTTTGAATATACGTCCTATAGAAACACAATACGTAATCAAGCATTGGTCTGCTAACAAATATCAGGTGAACACCTTCCAATTTCAAAGCTTTGAATGCGTTCTCGGGATCTTTAGGAGTGATAACTGTGAACCACAGTTGCTAAGAAAAAGGGGTTTTAGATTATAAAAGTGGAGACCCTTAAACTACCTTCGACCCTGGGTCTTTATTGAAACTATAATAATTCCTCTCCTGCGCTTGCCCTTTTTTTCTGAATTTTTGCCCATTGTCTTTTGTTTCCTTCTCTGCAATGAGACAATTGTGAAAATGCATGGAGACTGGGCTTATATGACCCAATATTTTATTGCATTGTAAATGCATTTATATAGCGCCAACTACCCCTGACGAGGCATTGCAGTACAATATGGCGTTAACACTCTACCTACCACCGTAGCTCAAAAGTAGTCGTTAATCCAGTGGTTACTAATTTTTGTTGTAGATTTGTTGGTTATTGGGTTAGTCTTCAGTGGCGGTTGCCACCGAGTAGCACTGCTGGGGCGGGGGGAGGGATTGAAAAATAAATTAAAACATGACTTACCTTACTGCAGGACTGCTGCCTCGCCTCTGAAGCAGGAAGCACAGGCTCCCCTGAGCCAATCACAACGCTGCAGCGTTTTGATTGGTCTGAGCGCCGTGGATTGGCGCTCAGGTGGGGACAGGGAGCCTGTGGATGTTCCTTATCAGGTTGTGTAATGCAGCCTGGTGGGGAACATGCGAAGTGCTCACTTAAGTGCTCACCATTTCTCCACTTGCTGGCTGTGATGACAGCCAAGCACCACCCCGTAAAGCTGCATGACAAAGGGAAAATAAAATGATAACGTAGTGTTATTATCATTTTATTTTTCCTTTTTCAACTGCAAAAAATGCAAGGGGGCGGCGCTCCTCCGCCTTAGCGGAGAAGCCGCCACTGTTAGTCTGGTACTCTAAGGAAACTGAAGAATTTCCTCTATTTTCAAGTGGTGATGTGCTACGTTAATAGGATTTAGGAGTAATTATTAGAATTAGTTAATATAAGTGAAAAAAGAGGAGTGAGAAAATAGGGTGGATGAGGGTGAATATTGTGATAGCAAGGACAGGTTAGGCAGAATGAGACAGCGATTTATGTGAGTATGATGAATAGATAGGTTTTGGTGTTGCAGGAATGGTTAATCCGAAGGAAAGTTTATGCTTTTGAAGGAGGGGTATGGTTATTTCACAGAATTTTACTAGAGAGGAAGGTGGCAGGCATGTGCAAACGTAGGATAAACTCAGCTGCACCAAGGCATCCAGAGGATGCAGTGTAAGGAGAGTATCATTCAAAGAGAAAGGCAGGATAGAGATTCATCTCTAGCTATAAATCAGGTTATTTTCATGCAGAGTTCTAGCTTAGAGTGACTATGCTACTTATATATTCCAAAATGTTATTGTTTCTGCATCAATCCAATATTTATAAGACCTACAAGCAGTCTATATTTAGATATAATTGGAAGACTCGACAAGTCTTGAAGTGAGGGGGCATGGTCTTGATGTGACATTACATGGTTACTATTCTTGTCGTGGTACCGAGAGCATGTATACAGGAATACTAGCAGTTGCCGTGCTGTCCAGGAAAAGTATAGGCATATGCATTACTCTCTGCCGAAAAGAAGGTGGTGTATTTGCACCCGCTGACACTGGTGTTAGGCGCTATTGCATGACACTGGTGTTTGGCGCTACACTCGAATAATAGCAAAACCTCAGAGGAGAGTCATTTGTCATGTGGGTTACGTGATAATGTCACAAGGCTCACACCTTTTCATTTCTGTTCTTTTTTCATTAGTATTGCTTTATCTTTGTTCAATTATGTCACTGTTGTGTTTAAACATGCTTTCTTCACTGCAGGCACAATTTGCTGATAAGCAATTAAAAATCAGAGGGTGGTTGTGGCTTGTCCCTTCAGAATGCACAATGTAAGTATTGTGGACACTTCCCCAAAATGTCTTATGGGAGATAGACTGCACAGTGAACTGTGTGTCGACCCCCTGACATCCAGTGTAGCGTCTTCAGGTTAGGAGATGTATGTTGATGCCAGAGAAGGTGGTTATCACAGAGGCTGTGAGAGTTTACATGCACAGGCTGCAGGTTGCCTTTTGAAGGATGAATTGTATCAAAGACAGGTCCACTGACACTGCAAGCTGTGTAAAGTAGTGGCCCTTGGGCCGACCAAACAGTCAGCGCCCTCAGAGTGGGCAAGCCACTCCTCCCCTGGCCTAGAGCAGGACCGCCCACCCGCCCGCCCCCAACCAAACCCTTCTGCTTTCTCGCAGTGCGAGAAGCAGAAACATAAAATGGTATTTATAATACCATTTTATGTTTTGGCTTCTCACACTGAGAGAATGCAGTGGGGCGACGCTCCTCCGCCCACATGTAGGAGCCGCCCCTACGCCCTACCCCCCACCCCCGTTGAACAGTAGCACAAGCTGATCATGAGCACTAATATTCAGAAAAAATGTTAAATAAATGGGCAAGCATTTATTTGCAGGTTAAATTAAGTAACTACTTTGGTGTAGACTGTTTAATTAACATTTCTTTAGACCCTCTTACACAAACCCTAACCCACCCAAGGTCCCCTACTGCCACAGTGCGGCCCTCGGTCATACCACAGACCATACTTTGTGGCCCCTGGGCAAATGTTTACAAGTACCCAAGAGTTAGACTAAGTTTGCACCCTGGTATCTCGATATAGATTTCGCTAGCGCAGTTATATTTTATTACGCAACCTCAGACATCAACTTCTATCACCAGCTGGGTTCATTTACCCATCAAGTCACTAACATCTTTATATTTCCAAACATATTGTAATTTTTTTATTAGGCTCAGGTTTCACAGCAAATGTGAGGTCTTTTTCTATTACGTTCACATGCGATATTCTCTCTAATTACACTATTATGGCCTCCTAAATTACTTGCAGTTCATAAATTAAAATATATTTTGATTTTGACTCATTTGTTTGGAAACATTTTGTACAAGACTGCTCTGTTGCATTAAGTGCCTCAAGTATTAGCAAATGCATTTTTGCTGAGTTCATTACATTACATTTCTTTTAGGGTATTTACTGTTTGCTAGGATGCATGAGTTCATCTCATGGCAGAACCGGTTTAGATCACCTGACATTTGTAAAATGAGGGTTCCTGAGGAGCTGATCTTACCTCCCATTCGCAGAGCAATCTATATATAATGTATTTTACAACATGGTGTCCTCTCCTGAGGAGTACAATTTTCAGAGATCCTAAACCTGGTTTGTGAAATATGGGCACTGGATAACCAACGTCCCATGCCCCTCGCACACTCATGTGGCTGGTTCTCTTCACCGTTTTTTACATGCATTTAGATGTAGTTACTCATTTCCACTTGCTATTTTTTTCACTAAGGAGTAAGTTATTGCCATGCAAATTGTAGGAATGTGGGAACAGCCTGGTCTGTGCTGTAGTTAATCATACAATTAGAATTCTTCTAATTCTTTATGTCACCATTGAATTAATTATTTATATCACAAATAATTCCATTTAATTCCTAGAGGCATTAAGCACCCAACACGCTGTGCTAAATGAATGTATCCTTTGGAACCCTTAAAAAGTCCTTCACAGTCACCCCGCTCTGGACGCAGCTGGTGGCCTGGTCTCAGTTCATCCACACATATATTCAAAGGCCTGTCTAAAAGCAAGGGAACAGCAATGCAATGTGGTGGCTACATCTGGTCATTGGTCAATGTAAGCGACAATGATATGTCACAGTGTGCTTTTAAGGCTACTGACCATGATCACCCTGGTCATTTATTACTGTGGGTACAAAACAGCACAAGTTTACAGTAAACAGTGTATGTCATGAGTGCATGGTGAGAGATGTGCCTGTGTGAGCTGCAGGGAGAGGGATGTGCCTGAATGAATGCAAGGTGAGAGGTGTACTTGTGTGAGGGTACCACCAGAAGCCATGTGTATGCTGCTGGCAAAGCCTGCTGATAATAAAAAGGGGCCCGTTTTAAACCGATGCATTGGGCCGCCTGAATATATAGTATCATATTCCAATGGCAGCTCACACAAACATCAATAAAATAACATAAACAAGTGCTAAAAAGAAATCATTAATTGCTGGTACACTAGCACTTGTAGAGGGGAACAAAATATAATATGAATATTCGCATCCTGATTGTAGCTGAAGCAGTAGACACCTGGGCTGTATTACATAAAGTGCCCTGGGGGCACAATGGGCATTTACGCCCGCTTTGTGCGCCCCGGGGCACTTTGATATTACAGAAGGGGCTGCAGACGCTTGTGCGGTCCCTTCTGTAATACTGCTAGCGCTGGCGCATATAAAGGGCAAGCGCTATCTGCAGTGGGCGTTCCCTCATTTGCATGGGGGCGTGCCCCATTCAAATGAGGGAATCCCTTTGCTTCTGTGCTCGCGCCATATTAGAGACGCGGACGCAGAGGCAAAGTAGCTATCAGGGGTGCACTGACAGTGCGCCAACTAAAAGGGGGTGCACTGTCAGTGCGCCCCCTGATGGCTTCCCTCTGGCGGAGGCTAAGGGGGTCCCATGTACACCCCAGACATCCCCTTGCAGGCAGGTGCAGTCACTGCTGCACCCGCCTGCATGGGGATCTCTAATCCCCTTTGAAAGTGCAGATGGGTACCGCCTGCACAGTGAATACACAGAGTGGCTTCAAAGCAATTTTTCACAGAAATGTGCTGCCCTGGGGGCAGCATGAGTTCCCGGCTGCCCTGAGGGAAGGGCATTCTATGTAATAGAGTGCACTTTCCCTGTCTGCGCCCGGGGCACCTGTTTTATAGTGCGCTGAGCGCAAACGTGTAAAGTGCACCCTAATACATAATATGGCCCCTGGCTCTTTCCTTCATGGGGAAGGGGCCCACAGAGAGCTTGGGCCTCTTTAAGTTAAAGGGCATTTCCATTGGCCAATGGTGAAGAGCAAGGTACCTGTATTACTTTGTTCTGTAGAACTTATTTGATACTTTATACCCAGAATGCATGGTTGATAGTGATCCAGCGCTAACAATAAAAATATTTCTCCTATTATGCTTTGGTCATCCAGGTGCAATTATTTCTCTAACACACACACTATATCCATATGACGGTGGGGCCCATAACACCGCATATACATTCACTTACTCATTTGTTCCCTGGATTTCCTCCGTCATGAACCTAGGAGAAAAACGATTCGCTGGAAGGAGACGGGATACCTCTCTATCACGACACAACATTTCTCATTTGCTTTTAAGGTATTCCGCTCATTGGTCGATGGACCAACTAGTAGGAATCAGTTGATGGTGATTAAGACCAGCTCAATCACAATGAACTCTTTTACCATTTCATTATTAATCATTAAGCTAAAGAAAATCACTGAGTCATTTGTTTAAAGAATAATAAAGTTTATATAAAGTTTTGAATGCAGGAAATTGAGATTAAGCTTATTATTCAGATCATTGCATTTATCATCAATATAAGAATAGTTTGAAATTGCAAGGCACTTTTACTAGACGGAAAAATGAGTTTATCATAATAAGCACTCTATAGATCAATCTATCTATCTCTCTGGGGAAAGCCTAATAATTCTAATAAAATCTATCAATAAAAGTTCTCCTAAAGCAGCATCTTTATACTCAACTGGAAAAGGAAAATAACAGCAGCAGCATAAGCTCGTCAGCATCAGCAACCGCAACTTCTCCCATCTACAGCATCTAACTCACGCAGCATCTAACTTCAGCAGCATCTCCCGCAGCATTCGAACAGCATTCTATTCTCCAGCATTCTAACCCCTCCCACCAAGAGTAGGTCTTCTTATACCCTAATTCTAGCTTACAGCATAAAATGTTTCTTCTTACATGGCGCGATTCATTCTCATTGGTCAAAAACTCAGGTCCATATACATTTTAATCAAACTTCCTGGTCTTAACCAGTTCCGTGTGGAATGTCCATGCAAGCATCGTTTCCCACAGTTCATGCACTTGCTCATCCGTTTCGATCAGTCCAAATTGTATCTTTTTCTGTTACATTTTGTGTAATACAGTTCCGTCTATTGATTCAGCCAGGCTTCTCACGCTTCTTGCTGATCATCTTGGCACACATCTGCTCAGAAGGGTCACAGCAGCCTTGACCATACTTTCATCTTAGCCTCTCGGCATCAGCACGTGATCATCCCTTTTCCACAGCCTCTCTCCTCTATCACATGGTCTCATCCGCTCATGCGCACTCTAGTAACTCGCGGCCATTTTATATTGCTGCTCGGCAGGCCTAAGCGCACTATTTTCAAAGATAAACAAAATGTTATTAAACAAAGAAATATAAACCCTTTCGTTTCCCTCCCGTCTTTCTACGTACCCCAATTAGGTATTACCTAGCAGAAGCAACATATAAAGCTGTCCCTTACTTACCATCGCTTTATTTTGCAACCACACGTTTTATTTAAAAGCACAAATCATGCATTTATTATTTAATTAGTACGCAAATATTATGTTATGTTAGACACGTAAACAATTATAAGTCAATTAATTTGCACACAGAATTGCGTGTTACCATTAACCCTTAACATACATTGTTGGTTATTTACTTAAACGAACATGTTTATTAATATTGTACGAAAATATTAGGAGGTTAACATTTTTACATTTACCCTGCTCCATCAACTCCCCCCTTGGTGATTTTTAATATCACCACAAAAACCCAAGTTATACAATTAACTCAGACAGCATATATCTTTTATCCGTTTGCTTTTGTTAGTTTACACAACTGTATCCCTTTCAACTTGTTTCTTCGTTTTCTTGTACATGTTCTCTTTTGTTTCTTCTAACTCTATTTCACCCATTTCTCTCTCTCTTTCCTTGTTTATCATGTTTTCTTTTTCTAGCTTATTCTGCCTTCTTCTTCTCTTTATACAAGTTATTGCAAGCTTCAGTACTAATATTATTATTATTATCATGGTTGCTATTATTATAACTTTCCCTATTATTAATCCACTCATTCTTGTTAACCAATTTGTTACAGAAGAAAACCCTTTACCAAGTTTTCCCCAAACACTTTCAACCTCCAGTGGAACAAGTTCTTTGTGCAAATTTGTAATATTTGTTATATACTTCTGTATATTTTTGCTTTTATCTGGAATGTAAGTGCAACAATGTTGAACTTTCAGCATTCCACAGACTCCGCCCTCTTTTGCCAAAAGAATGTCAAGGGCAAGACGATTTTGCATCACCATAGCTCTCATGGCAACCATCTCGGTATTTACCATCAAGAACCCTCCAGCAGTATCTGTAGATAAACGATCTACCACTGTGGATAGTTTCCGAATTCTAAATGCATTCAAAGATATTCCCACCGCTGGTATCAATGCACCAAAAATGTCACCTACTATTTCTGAAAAACTTTCCCTTTTTCTACGTGTAAAGGTATTTATCATTTTGTGTGTTCCTTTTTCTTTTCTATCTACATGAAAAATCTTTGGAAAGACCAGGCCTAAGTAACATGACCCATACCAATGGTCCGGCAACCTATAATAAGCCCTATTCCCGCAAACATAATAAATCCCTGGAAATATTGGATCTTTTCCCCTTTGAATCCCCATCCACCTAAAATTTGGTAATTGTCATGGCAATTGCTGGAACCCACAAAATAATTGTCATATCTTGTCTTATTTCTTCTAATGCACAACCTTCCCTGTTGGGGCCAATCCAGAGTCATAGCTGCATTTGTCTTTTTCTTGTCATGATTGTCTTCCTCAAACGCCCAAAGAGGTGTTTTTGTCTCTTCTATCACTTTTCTTTGAAATTTCACTCTTCTTTCTTCAACCATTTCTAAAAATACCTTTTCTTCCTTCTTTAACTCACAGGTAAGGTTGTACCTAATTATACTATCTAATGTTACAATCTTATCTTCTAAAAAATATTCACCAAACGTCTTTCCCTCTTTTATTTTGTTAAGCTCGGGAACTACAGAAACTTTTGCAAAAATCTTATTTATGTCAGTATAATAATATTCTAATCTACCTGTTTTATAAAATAAACTTGCTAAAACACTACATGTTATTCCATATGTCAAAGGGAGGTGATGATAAGTCACACCCTCTGCTACAGATGCAGGCAACTGCATACAAACATAGCAATCTCTTACATCCATTGTTTCTACATATTCATAAAGTAATTTAGTAAACACATTTTTTGAAAAATCTGTTATTGATTTGTCCTTGTGTAATTCTGCACTACTCTTTAAAATAACTGGCTCTTGAGTGTTAGCTCCTTTTTCTTTCTCAGTGTTATTAGATATTTCTACTACAGCTAAACTAATTGGAATAGTGATTGCTAGAACCACCCATACTGTTATTAATAATCCTGTACAAAAACAGCACATCTTGCACCATCTACTTAAAAACTCACATCTACATTTTCTATCTCTAGTATTCTCCATTTTGTCTTCTAACCTTATTTATTTGTTTTCTAGAAAATTGTGTCACTACACCTCAGAAATGACTTGCTTGCCACTCTGTACTTCCAATATTTTGTCTTTGCTTGGTACTTTCTTTTAATTCTTTCTCAGAATTCTTTCTTTGTCATATCCGGTAAATTCGTCAGTTCAGTGTTTTGTCAAATCCGGTAAAACTATCTAAATTGCTTCAGGTTTGTTGCTTCAGGTTTGTTGAACTTCACTTTCTCCCATCAGGTTTCTTTGTTCTGGGTTTTCGTGAGTGTTCTTTTCTTCTTTGTGACTAGTCAAAGCACGATACAACCATTCAGGCGATCTATACTTTTGATTTACTTTCTTTATTCTTTTTGTTTTCTGCAAGTGTTTTCCACCTTGTTTTTCTTGCTCTTTTTGACTTGTTATTTCATTCACTTGTTCAGCACTTTTCCCATCCAACCTTATGATTCGGTATCTTAATTTTCTTACTTCGTTGGGCCAATTGTCTCCTTTTCTTGGCCTTTTTGCTTCACTTCCTTTTTCCTCTCTTTCTGTTTTCCAATTTCTTTTTCTTGTCTCTAGTTTTTCATTTCTTTCTTCTCCACTTTCTTCAGACTCTGTTTCAATTCTTTCGTTATTTCCTCTTATTTTGAAACTTATAATTTCATTTTCTTCTACTTGTGGTTCTTTTCTTATCTTCCTTCGTTCACCTATTTCTGTCCCTCCTCGATGTTCTTCCGAATTTGTGTCAGTCTCTCTATCTGCTTCTAAAATTCCCTGTTCTTGTGTTTGACTATCTGTCCCTACTGCTCCTCGGGGTTTTTCCGATTTTTCTAACTTTTGGTTTGAAACTCTCCCTTCTTCATCTATTAATATTATCTGCGAAGGAATTTTACCACAACTTGTACTTGGTTGCTCACTGTCACTATCTTCTGGCTCAGTTTCTTCTCTTATGCTTTCAAAATTCCACTTTCTTTTTAGAATTTCATCACAATCCGAATGTTCTGTATCAGATTCTGAACTGGTGTCAGATATTTCCAGATGCCGACTTACAGGTCGATCTTCAAATTCTGGAACTTCAGCTATTTCTTCTATTTCCTCTTCTTCTATCGTTGCACTTGTAGTTGGGTCTTCCAGATGTCGACTTACAGGTCGATCTTCAGGTTCTGGCACCCTGTTTGTTTCTTCTTCTCTTTCTGATGCTGAACTGTTATCTGATATTTCCAGATGCCGACTCACATGTCGATCTTTAGGTTCTGGAACTCTGATGGTGTGGCTGGCATGTACCCAATGTTTCACTCCTGCACACTTGACTGCGGTGGTCGTCACCAGGATCACTTGTCGTGGTTCGTCCCAGAGAGGAACCAAACAGTTTCTTCTCCGGTGGACTTTTATTCGAACCCAATCTCCTGGATTCAAGTTGTGAGCTGGTTTTCTTTCAAGAGTGGTCGCATCCGGTCCAACCTGATGAAACACAGAACGCACCACATCAGCCAATCCTTTGCAATAATCCAGCACTAGATCATCAGTTATAGTCAGTAGCTTGTTGACAGGTACTTGTGCTTGTCTCATTGCTCGTCCCATGATTATTTCATGTGGACTGAGTCCAGTTTTCCTTTCCGGAATACTTCTGATTGTCATCAGAACTAATGGCAAAGCATCTGGCCATTTCAGTCCTGTAGCTTGACACATTTTTCCTAACCTGTTCTTGATCGTTCCATTCACTTGCTCTACTATTCCAGAAGCCTCTGGTCTGTATGCACAATGCAGTTTCTGTTTAATACTAAGTGCTTCACAAATCAGTTTAACTAATTCGTTTTGGAAATGTGTTCCTCTATCTGTTTCAATCGTGACTGGAAAACCATACCTCGGAATGAATTCTCGCAGCAAAAGTTTTGCTACCGTAATACTATCATTCCTTCTTGTTGGATATGCTTCCACCCAACGGGAAAACAAACAGACGACCACTAGGACATACCTCAATCTGCTGCAAGGTGGCATTTCAATAAAATCCATTTGCATTCTAGTGAAAGGACCCCCTTCTCGTCCTATTCTTCCTAGACTCACTTCTGTCTTCCTTCCTGGATTTAACTGTTGACAAATAAGACATCTTTGACAAAGACTCTCAGCTATGGCTCTGAATTTTGGATTATACCATGTTTGTCTAAACAGTTTGATCATTGAATCTCTCCCAATATGGGCTTGCCCATGGTACATCCGTGCCATGTCAGAAATCATGCTATCAGGCATAACTGGTCTCTCATCCCTGTAAACCCAAACATCACTTTCTTCATGTTTTCTACATCCTGCTTTTATCCAGGTATCTTTTTCTTCATCCTCTGCAGCTTCTTGTAACTGTCTCACCTCATCCCATGTTTCAATAGAGTTAGTAAAAAGCAAAGGACAAGAAATATGCTCTCTTTCACGACATTTATTCAAAGAAACCACATTCTTTGCACAGTACTGTGCCATTTCGTCAGCATATTTATTACCAACAGTAATGTAGTCTTCCCCATTTTTATGTGCATTGCACTTCACAACAGCGATCTGTTTAGGCAGCTGTATCGCCTCAAGCAGCTTTTTCACAAAATCTCCATTTCTGATGGGCATTCCTGCAGACGTCAAGAAACCCCTTTGTGACCAAATCTGACCAAAATCATGCACGACCCCAAAGCCGTACTGGCTATCTGTCACAATCGTAACCCGTACATTTCTTCCCAACTTACATGCTTGAATCAGAGCTACTAATTCTGCAACTTGGGCAGACCGTATACCTTTCAGACAAGATGCTTCCAATACAGTTGCTACTGTGCAAACTGCATATGCTGCACTTAGAACTCCATCACTCGTTCTCAAACATGAGCCATCCACAAACAGAATATAATCTGATTCTTTCAAAGGCTCATCTCGTATATCAGCTCTTGGTTTTGTACAGTATTCGAGCACATTCAGACAATCGTGATCTACTTCATCCATTTCAATCACATTCTCTTCATCTGGCAATGATGTTGAAGGATTCACATTCATACATCTGTCAATGGTCACATTATCTGCACTCAAAATTACCTTTTCATACCTAGTCAGCCGACTATGTGTCATGTATTGGGTTTTCGTTCTTGTCAAAAGAATTTCCACAGAATGGGGAACATACACTCTCAATGGATACCCCATCACTATGCCTTCACTCTGTTCCAGACTCACACAAGTAGCAGCAACTGCTTTCAAACATCCAGGCAACGCTTTCGCTACAGGGTCTAAAACAGCTGAAAAATATGCAATAGGTCTTTTCATAGTTCCATGTCTCTGCACCAAAACTGAAAATGCACATCCATCTCTTTCACTGCAATACAGCTCAAAATCTTTCTCATAGTCAGGCATTCCCAATGCTGGAGCCTCACACAATTTCTTTTTCAACTCTCTGAATGCTTTCATTTCTTCATCATTCATTTCAAAAGGATCTTTAACATCCTTCTTTGTCAGTTTCTGCAATGGTTTAGCAATCAGTGAAAAACCGCTTATCCATTGTCGACAATATCCAACCATTCCCAAAAACATTCTTACCTCTCTTTGTGTCATTGGAGCTCTCATTCCTTGAATCATTTTTATTCTTTCAGTCGTTACCTTTCGCACTCCTTTCTCAATTGTATGCCCTAAATACTGGACTTCTTGTTGACAAAACTGCAATTTTGAAGGGGACACTTTATGTCCTCTTTTGCTAAATGATTCAGCAAAGCAATTGTATCATTGACACATGCTTCTTTCGTTTTTGATGCCACCAGTAGGTCATCAATATACTGACCCATTACTGACTTTTCTGGCATTCTTAGGTCTTCCAATGATTTCTTTAGGATCTGATTAAAGATTGAGGGACTTTCTGTATACCCTTGAGGAATTCGGCACCATGCCAAAATACGCTCTCCAAACCTAAACGCAAATAATGGCTGGCTATCTGGATGCAATGGAATAGAGAAAAATGCATGACATAAATCAATTACTGTGTACCATTCTGCTTCACGTGGAATCTGGTATAGAATCACAGCAGGGTTCGGTACTATTGGGCAACAAGGCACAACAATTTTGTTTACCTTTCTTAAATCCTGTGCAATTCTATATGTTCCGTTTGGCTTTTTCAGTCCCATTATTGGCGAATTACATGGACTGCTCATGATTTCTTTTAGAATCCCTTGTTCAATCATTTTATTTATTACTGGCGTTATTCCTTCAATTATTTCTGGAGTCAATTTATACTGGGGCGTATTTGGGTAACTCGTTCCTTCTTTCACTGTTATTTTAATGGGATCTACTCCTTTCATTAATCCTACATCTTCTCCTGTAAAGTCCCATACTTCTTCTTTCACTGTCCTTTTCAATTCAATTGGGATTTTCTCTGCATCAAATACAGGAAACAAACCATTTACTTCTGGTTCTAAATTCACCATTGTCATTTTATACAGCACATCCTCATCTGGAGTCTGAAATGCAATTCCGTCTGGGGTACAATAAATTGTGCAGTTCATTTTGCACAATAAATCGCGTCCTAAAAGGTTCACGGGACTACAATCACACACCACAAATCGGTGCATTTCACTAAATGGACCAATTCTTACCTTTACTAATCTAGTAAGAGGCGTTTTAATTTGCTGATTGGAAACTCCAAACACTTGGATATGTTCACCTGAGAGAGGAAGGTTTGGAATTTCCACTGACCTTACAGTAGAACGGGTAGCTCCAGTGTCAACAAGGAATGTTACATTTGCACCATTCACTTCTCCATCCACAAATGGAGCAGACTGATCTACCTCTAGAGTTGCGCCAAGCACGCACTCTTCCCTCTCTCTTAGGCACCGTCATGAACTTTCATCCGTGTCATCCTCATCCTGTCGTAACAAATATTGAGAAATTTCAGCTGCACGCGACAACTGTTTTACCTGTTCTCCTCCGTAGAATCCTGTTTCTGCACTGTATTTCTGTTGGTTAACACTCTTGGGAAGTGGTGGTTGTGGCACCTGACCTTGTTGAGTAACTACCTCACTCTGCACCTGTGAATTTAATGATTGATTTTCCACATTAGGTTTTGGAGGAAATTTACACTCGTTTCTCCAATGTCCTAGCTTTCTGCAGTTGTGGCATGGCCACTTTTTCTTTGCCTCATCTATGCTCATTTGTCCTTTTCCTTTACCTATATTAGGTCGGGATTTAAACTGTCCTGTTTCACTGCTAGTATTACTCAATTGAGCTTCTTGCTTCTCTGCTACTTTCAACTGTGCCCACATGGCTTTTTCTTTCAATTTACGCTGTTTACTCTCAATTTCATCACTGCAATACTTAGCATATCTCAAAACTTTGTCCACTGTGCTATTCTGCCATCCTATCAAGTGCTGCTTAATCCTTTCACTTATCTCTGGTGTTAATCCATACACAAACCTATATACAAAATGACTCATGTCCTTTTCACTTAGTGTCTCATAACCACTAAACTGTTTGGAAACCAACAACAATCTCTCATAGTAGGCGTGCACTGATTCTTTGCTTTCCTGCGTTGTTCTGTCTATTTTTACCCAATCTGTTTCTTTTGGTGGAATTTTATTCTTCAAAAAGGTAACTACTTGATCATACTTCCTCATCACTTCTGGACCTGGCGCTCCTGTTTTAGCATCCCTTGGATATTCTACAGTTGGCCAATCAATAGTAATCTTACATTCTGTCCACAAATCAGCTGGCACTACTATATCAAACAATCCATCCAGATCTATCCACAGCACTTTTGACACCTTTACAAATCTTTCCACTTGTCTGTACCATTCTACTGGTTTCTCTCTCAATTTTGGGAAGTCATTTGTAAATGACAGTATATCCTGTCTGGACCATGGAACATGCACATAACTACCACCTGGTGTTTCTCTCATCGGGTATTCCCTAGCAACTGGTTCCCTATCTGTCACTGCAAAAGCTAAAGATGCTTTATCTGTTGTTTTCTCATTCCTCTTTGTCCATCTATTTCTCCATCTATCCACATCACCCCATTTTCTCAATAAAACAATCAGCTCTTTTATTTGGGTCAGTCTTCCTGATGTGTTCAAATTCTCTATGTCTTTCTCACAAAAATCTACTCTGTACGGTTTCTGCAACGTCCTTACTTTCACAAATTCTACTCCTAGTTCACTTGCAATCTCTTCCAATTTGTCATGTAAATTTCTAGATCTCCGAGTAAGACTCTTGCACAAAAACATAATCTCATCATCCTGATAATTTTTTAGTTTTTCTGTTCCAATTGTTCCCAAAATCAACTCTTCCATGTCTATTTTCAACCTAATTACATCTAATGGTTTTTCTTCTGGTTCTTTTGCTTTTAGCGCTTTCATCCATTCATTTAACTCTTCTGGAGTCGGACCTACAGGCGTACTATTTAATTCTATCCAATCACTGCTTCTTTCTGGTGTTCCTGATGCGGACTCTGTCACCATAGGCATTCTCCTAATCTCATTCTCATTTATCGTCAAATTTGCAGGTGGGTTTGGTCTACACGTACTAGCCAAATTGTGTGCACCTTCATTATTCAGTTCGATCCCTTCTCTTTTTCTTTGCAAATGTGAATTCATGGGAATCACTAAGGAATGTTCATTAATTTTCTGATTCTCTAAAATTGGCATTACTGGACCTATTGTTACTGGTACAGTTACAGCTTCCATAATCTTTGTCAATTCTCTTATTTTCTCAGTCAATTCTTTTGTCGTTTTTGCTAATTCAGTTGCATTGTCACTTTCTGTCTCTTCATTTTGTGAAGTTTTAAATGTTTCTTGTGACCTGTTTATTTCATTTCTTCGTTCAGGTTTTTTATTCCTCCCAGTTTCCATTGGCGGTGCATTAGGTGTCACCACCGCAGAAGTCTGTTGGTATGGAGGTGGGTTTCTGTTTAAAATATCTTCCAGCAATTCGTGATCTGTTTCACTACCACCATACACATACTTTTCTACCACTACATGTTTCTTTTTCTCGGTACACTTTCTCTTTGCTTCTTCCTCAACCGCAAAAGCTGGAAACAAACCTCCTGCCATGTTAGCGTATCTCCAACGCTTTACTCTGTCCTCATGATTTATTCCCCACAACCTTCCAGGCAAAAACTCATGATTCTTTAATCCTCTGGATCTCTCTCGCTCATACATCTCATCTTCCCATTCCGTTAAAGCTTCAAACTGTGTCGGTCTAGGTCTAGGTTCTAATATTACCATTTTTTCTCTCAAGTTCCGTAATACAGCTACATTAAATGAACCACTCTCAGGAAAAGCCAATGCTCCATCGTTCTTGGTATATTTTGTCCAATTTTCTAACCATATGCATGTATGATATCCATATTTCAGCATCATATGTGAAGCTGGTGATTTCGGCGGAGGAATTATTTGTCCCTCTCTAGTCACTACCTTTTTGTCCTTCTTAAAGAAGTTCTTAACTTTCGACATCCAAGACGTTTTCTCCTTTCCATACTCATAGTACGACATGATTCACAACCTTTTTCTCCTTAAACAATCCGCAATTCAACACTGTTCCCTATGCGTTATTTCAACCAATACTAGCGCGACTCACACCAACACTCCAATCACAGCGATTTCTGTCTACGGCGCACTGTCCAATCCCAGCGCGGCTTTTGTCTACGTCAGTCCTGCTCCTGTTCTCATGTGACTAGCGCACTGTCCAATCCCAGCGCGGCTCTTGTCTACGTCACTTTTACTCTTGACCCCTCCTTTACAAAATTTATCGGCAATTTCTTTTTCAACAATTCTTGTTAGTTACAACATTTTATCCACATTTCCATTGTCTGAATCGCTAAACCGAAAAGATAGCTTCGACTATTTACACAAGAATTCTGTATTTTCCAGTAGGCAGCGCTTACCTCTACCCTACCACAGAATTTTCAGTTTCACCGATAAAGTAGCACTTCCCTCTACCTTACCCTTCTTTCAAGCAATCAGTAAACCCGTTTCTCTGGGGATAAAACACATGTGGAGACTATACTGCTCCTGAGAATTAAGGCCAGAGTTTCACAAGAAAACCGATCACTATTTCACTTACACACCTTTTATACGCAAAATGTCCCTAATATAACACAACCTGTGTTATTACCAAAAATGAACTCAGCCAGTGTAAAATTCCATGTGACTTCTCTTGCCACACGTGTTCCACTTCCTACTTCCCGGAAGCGTGAAAACTTACATATAACATAACGCGACTCAACAAAAAGTGTTAGACATAAACTTATCAATAATCTATAATCAAAATCAATAATCACCAAACTAATCTATAGTAACCATAACTCTGCTACCAAGAAATCTGATCCAGCGCTAACAATAAAAATATTTCTCCTATTATGCTTTGGTCATCCAGGTGCAATTATTTCTCTAACACACACACTATATCCATATGACGGTGGGGCCCATAACACCGCATATACATTCACTTACTCATTTGTTCCCTGGATTTCCTCCGTCATGAACCTAGGAGAAAAACGATTCGCTGGAAGGAGACGGGATACCTCTCTATCACGACACAACATTTCTCATTTGCTTTTAAGGTATTCCGCTCATTGGTCGATGGACCAACTAGTAGGAATCAGTTGATGGTGATTAAGACCAGCTCAATCACAATGAACTCTTTTACCATTTCATTATTAATCATTAAGCTAAAGAAAATCACTTAGTCATTTGTTTAAAGAATAATAAAGTTTATATAAAGTTTTGAATGCAGGAAATTAAGATTAAGTTTATTATTCAGATCATTGCATTTATCATCAATATAAGAATAGTTTGAAATTGCAAGGCACTTTTACTAGACGGAAAAATGAGGTTATCATAATAAGAACTCTATAGATCAATCTATCTATCTCTCTGGGGAAAGCCTAATAATTCTAATAAAATCTATCAATAAAAGTTCTCCTAAAGCAGCATCTTTATACTCAACTGGAAAAGGAAAATAACAGCAGCAGCATCAGCTCGTCAGCAACCGCAACTTCTCCCATCTACAGCATCTAACTCACGCAGCATCTAACTTCAGCAGCATCTCCCGCAGCATTCGAACAGCATTCTATTCTCCAGCATTCTAACCCCTCCCACCAAGAGTAGGTCTTCTTATACCCTAATTCTAGCTTACAGCATAAAATGTTTCTTCTTACATGGCGCGATTCATTCTCATTGGTCAAAAACTCAGGTCCATATACATTTTAATCAAACTTCCTGGTCTTAACCAGTTCCGTGTGGAATGTCCATGCAAGCATCGTTTCCCACAGTTCATGCACTTGCTCATCCGTTTCGATCAGTCCAAATTGTATCTTTTTCTGTTACATTTTGTGTAATACAGTTCCGTCTATTGATTCAGCCAGGCTTCTCACGCTTCTTGCTGATCATCTTGGCACACATCTGCTCAGAAGGGTCACAGCAGCCTTGACCATACTTTCATCTTAGCCTCTCGGCATCAGCACGTGATCATCCCTTTTCCACAGCCTCTCTCCTCTATCACATGGTCTCATCCGCTCATGCGCACTCTAGTAACTCACGGCCATTTTATATTGCTGCTCGGCAGGCCTAAGCGCACTATTTTCAAAGATAAACAAAATGTTATTAAACAAAGAAATATAAACCCTTTCGTTTCCCTCCCGTCTTTCTACGTACCCCAATTAGGTATTACCTAGCAGAAGCAACATATAAAGCTGTCCCTTACTTACCATCGCTTTATTTTGCAACCACACGTTTTATTTAAAAGCACAAATCATGCATTTATTATTTAATTAGTACGCAAATATTATGTTATGTTAGACACGTAAACAATTATAAGTCAATTAATTTGCACACAGAATTGCGTGTTACCATTAACCCTTAACATACATTGTTCGTTATTTACTTAAACGAACATGTTTATTAATATTGTACGAAAATATTAGGAGGTTAACATTTTTACATTTACCCTGCTCCATCAATAGCATACGGGTTGTATGTAGTTAGGCCTATATGGGAGGTGCTAGGTGCTGTGTATGAGGAAACCTACTCAGTGCTTAATTTGTGAAAGAGAGAGTGCTGGTGCCCAAAGCTCTGCTCAGAAGCCCGCGGCCGGTCCAATTAAACGTCGGCGCGCCCAATACCAAGGCTAGTGTTCTTAAATTCACCTCATGTATATTTAATCCGCTTCCAGACACTGCCTGTCATTTATCTCTCTCATTCAGGCTCCTGCTCTCTCCCTTCGTGATGGGTTTTCCGTCTTTCTTTTCTCCGTCTTTCTGCTTTGTTAGTTTTTTCCTCTCCTGCCGTCGGGAAATGATTGAAGTGGAAAAATAAATGCCAGTCCCCAAAAATAAGTACTGATTGCCCCAACCGACAACCACCGGCTCAAATTAAGCAAGGACCTACCGCTTTATTAGGTTTGGCCTATGGGACTGCTTCAGCTGTTTCACAAAACTATTATTTTCCATAAAAATAATCATACATGCTATACATAAATTGGGATTTACTGGTTTCTCTCTCAATTTTGGGAAGTCATTTGTAAATGACAGTATATCCTGTCTGGTCCATGGAACATGCACATAACTACCACCTGGTGTTTCTCTCATCGGGTATTCCCTAGCAACTGGTTCCCTATCTGTCACTGCAAAAGCTAAAGATGCTTTATCTGTTGTTTTCTCATTCCTCTTTGTCCATCTATTTCTCCATCTATCCACATCACCCCATTTTCTCAATAAAACAATCAGCTCTTTTATTTGGGTCAGTCTTCCTGATGTGTTCAAATTCTCTATGTCTTTCTCACAAAAATCTACTCTGTACGGTTTCTGCAATGTCCTTACTTTCACAAATTCTACTCCTAGTTCACTTGCAATCTCTTCCAATTTGTCATGTAAATTTCTAGCTCTCCGAGTAAGACTCTTGCACAAAAACATAATCTCATCATCCTGATAATTTTTTAGTTTTTCTGTTCCAATTGTTCCCAAAATCAACTCTTCCATGTCTATTTTCAACCTAATTACATCTAATGGTTTTTCTTCTGGTTCTTTTGCTTTTAGCGCTTTCATCCATTCATTTAACTCTTCTGGAGTCGGACCTACAGGCGTACTATTTAATTCTATCCAATCACTGCTTCTTTCTGGTGTTCCTGATGCGGACTCTGTCACCATAGGCATTCTCCTAATCTCATTCTCATTTATCGTCAAATTTGCAGGTGGGTTTGGTCTACACGTACTAGCCAAATTGTGTGCACCTTCATTATTCAGTTCGATCCCTTCTCTTTTTCTTTGCAAATGTGAATTCATGGGAATCACTAAGGAATGTTCATTAATTTTCTGATTCTCAAAAATTGGCATTACTGGACCTATTGTTACTGGTACAGTTACAGCTTCCATAATCTTTGTCAATCCTCTTATTTTCTCAGTCAATTCTTTTGTCGTTTTTGCTAATTCAGTTGCATTGTCACTTTCTGTCTCTTCATTTTGTGAAGTTTTAAATGTTTCTTGTGACCTGTTTATTTCATTTCTTCGTTCAGGTTTTTTATTCCTCCCAGTTTCCATTGGCGGTGCAGTAGGTGTCACCACCGCAGAAGTCTGTTGGTATGGAGGTGGGTTTCTGTTTAAAATATCTTCCAGCAATTCGTCATCTGTTTCACTACCACCATACACATACTTTTCTACCACTACATGTTTCTTTTTCTCGGTACACTTTCTCTTTGCTTCTTCCTCAACCGCAAAAGCTGGAAACAAACCTCCTGCCATGTTAGCGTATCTCCAACGCTTTACTCTGTCCTCATGATTTATTCCCCACAACCTTCCAGGCAAAAACTCATGATTCTTTAATCCTCTGGATCTCTCTCGCTCATACATCTCATCTTCCCATTCCGTTAAAGCTTCAAACTGTGTCGGTCTAGGTCTAGGTTCTAATATTACCATTTTTTCTCTCAAGTTCCGTAATACAGCTACATTAAATGAACCACTCTCAGGAAAAGCCAATGCTCCATCGTTCTTGGTATATTTTGTCCAATTTTCTAACCATATGCATGTATGATATCCATATTTCAGCATCAAATGTGAAGCTGGTGATTTCAGCGGAGGAATTATTTGTCCCTCTCTAGTCACTACCTTTTTGTCCTTCTTAAAGAAGTTCTTAACTTTCGACATCCAAGACGTTTTCTCCTTTCCATACTCATAGTACGACATGATTCACAACCTTTTTCTCCTTAAAAAAATCCGCAATTCAACACTGTTCCCTATGCGTTATTTCAACCAATACTAGCGCGACTCACACCAACACTCCAATCACAGCGATTTCTGTCTACGGCGCACTGTTCAATCCCAGCGCGGCTTTTTGTCTACGTCAGTCCTGCTCCTGTTCTCATGTGACTAGCGCACTGTCCAATCCCAGCGCGGCTCTTGTCTACGTCACTTTTACTCTTGACCCCTCCTTTACAAAATTTATCGGCAATTTATTTTTCAACAATTCTTGTTAGTTACAACATTTTATCCACATTTCCATTGTCTGAATCGCTAAACCGAAAAGATAGCTTCGACCATTTACACAAGAATTCTGTATTTTCCAGTAGGCAGCGCTTACCTCTACCCTACCACAGAATTTTCAGTTTCACCGATAAAGTAGCACTTCCCTCTACCTTACCCTTCTTTCAAGCAATCAGTAAACCCGTTTCTCTGGGGATAAAACACATGTGGAGACTATACTGCTCCTGAGAATTAAGGCCAGAGTTTCACAAGAAAACCGATCACTATTTCACTTACACACCTTTTATACGCAAAATGTCCCTAATATAACACAACCTGTGTTATTACCAAAAATGAACTCAGACAGTGTAAAATTCCATGTGATTTCTCTTGCCACACGTGTTCCACTTCCTACTTCCCGGAAGCGTGAAAACTTACATATAACATAACGCGACTCAACAAAAAGTGTTAGACATAAACTTATCAATAATCTATAATCAAAAATCAATAATCACCAAACTAATCTATAGTAACCATAACTCTGCTACCAAGAAATCTGATCCAGCGCTAACAATAAAAATATTTCTCCTATTATGCTTTGGTCATCCAGGTGCAATTATTTCTCTAACACACACACTATATCCATATGACGGTGGGGCCCATAACACCGCATATACATTCACTTACTCATTTGTTCCCTGGATTTCCTCCGTCATGAACCTAGGAGAAAACGATTCGCTGGAAGGAGACGGGATACCTCTCTATCACGACACAACATTTCTCATTTGCTTTTAAGGTATTCCGCTCATTGGTCGATGGACCAACTAGTAGGAATCAGTTGATGGTGATTAAGACCAGCTCAATCACAATGAACTCTTTTACCATTTCATTATTAATCATTAAGCTAAAGAAAATCACTGAGTCATTTGTTTAAAGAATAATAAAGTTTATATAAAGTTTTGAATGCAGGAAATTAAGATTACGTTTATTATTCAGATCATTGCATTTATCATCAATATAAGAATAGTTTGAAATTGCAAGGCACTTTTACTAGACGGAAAAATGAGGTTATCATAATAAGAACTCTATAGATCAATCTATCTATCTCTCTGGGGAAAGCCTAATAATTCTAATAAAATCTATCAATAAAAGTTCTCCTAAAGCAGCATCTTTATACTCAACTGGAAAAGGAAAATAACAGCAGCAGCATCAGCTCGTCAGCATCAGCAACCGCAACTTCTCCCATCTACAGCATCTAACTCACGCAGCATCTAACTTCAGCAGCATCTCCCGCAGCATTCGAACAGCATTCTATTCTCCAGCATTCTAACCCCTCCCACCAAGAGTAGGTCTTCTTATACCCTAATTCTAGCTTACAGCATAAAATGTTTCTTCTTACATTGCGCGATTCATTCTCATTGGTCAAAAACTCAGGTCCATTTACATTTTAATCAAACTTCCTGGTCTTAACCAGTTCCGTGTGGAATGTCCATGCAAGCATCGTTTCCCACAGTTCATGCACTTGCTCATCTGTTTCGATCAGTCCAAATTGTATCTTTTTCTGTTACATTTTGTGTAATACAGTTCCGTCTATTGATTCAGCCAGGCTTCTCACGCTTCTTGCTGATCATCTTGGCACACATCTGCTCAGAAGGGTCACAGCAGCCTTGACCATACTTTCATCTTAGCCTCTCGGCATCAGCACGTGATCATCCCTTTTCCACAGCCTCTCTCCTCTATCACATGGTCTCATCCGCTCATGCGCACTCTAGTAACTCGCGGCCATTTTATATTGCTGCTCGGCAGGCCTAAGCGCACTATTTTCAAAGATAAACAAAATGTTATTAAACAAAGAAATATAAACCCTTTCGTTTCCCTCCCGTCTTTCTACGTACCCCAATTAGGTATTACCTAGCAGAAGCAACATATAAAGCTGTCCCTTACTTACCATCGCTTTATTTTGCAACCACACGTTTTATTTAAAAGCACAAATCATGCATTTATTATTTAATTAGTACGCAAATATTATGTTATGTTATACACGTAAACAATTATAAGTCAATTAATTTGCACACAGAATTGCGTGTTACCATTAACCCTTAACATACATTGTTGGTTATTTACTTAAACGAACATGTTTATTAATATTGTACGAAAATATTAGGAGGTTAACATTTTTACATTTACCCTGCTCCATCAATAGCATACGGGTTGTATGTAGTTAGGCCTATATGGGAGGTGCTAGGTGCTGTGTATGAGGAAACCTACTCAGTGCTTAATTTGTGAAAGAGAGAGTGCTGGTGCCCAAAGCTCTGCTCAGAAGCCCGCGGCCGGTCCAATTAAACGTCGGCGCGCCCAATACCAAGGCTAGTGTTCTTAAATTCACCTCATGTATATTTAATCCGCTTCCAGACACTGCCTGTCCCTTTATCTCTCTCATTCAGGCTCCTGCTCTCTCCCTTCGTGATGGGTTTTCCGTCTTTCTTTTCTCCGTCTTTCTGCTTTGTTAGTTTTTTCCTCTCCTGCCGTCGGGAAATGATTGAAGTGGAAAAATAAATGCCAGTCCCCAAAAATAAGTACTGATTGCCCCAACCGACAACCACCGGCTCAAATTAAGCAAGGACCTACCGCTTTATTAGGTTTGGCCTATGGGACTGCTTCAGCTGTTTCACAAAACTATTATTTTCCATAAAAATAATCATACATGCTATACATAAATAAAGGGTCTCACCCATTAATCTGTTGAGATGTCATTCACATTTTGCTTCCACGCACCACTTCACGTAACATGGGGCAGTGGGTCAGCCCTCTTTACCGATTGGCTCCCTTCACTTTGAGTTAGTGCACAAAGCGTGTGCACATTGTTCACACCAGCTTAAAATAGTTCCTTTCTCTCATGTCACAAAGCTATTTCAATGTGTGCTTTTAAAATTGTATTTTTGGGTTTGATCTTAAAAAATAAATGGGTAAATGTTCTGCTTGCACTTCAGGTGCCCTGTTGGATGGTGAATGATTTCCTGTCTGTTTCCTAAAGTTGTCCTTATAAAGAGTTTAAAGGACATTGTGACATTGCAGCTGCCCACAATTTGAGTACTTGGTTGGGTAATTAATTTTTCTGATGTACACTCCTAACTGTAGATTCCTCACCTTTACAATATTTCCCAGGAGGCGCCAGACTGGGTCTGGAAGTTTTCACAGCAGTGCTCCCGTCTGCCGCTAAGTGGTGCCATGCACCTCTGCATCGGCCAAGTGCCGCCCATTTAGTGATGGAGAAGAGCCGCATATAAGTGCCACACCTGTCAGTTTCTTTTTTCCCACACCTTCAAATGTGGATCTGAAGCTCCCCTCTCCTTTTCGTTTGTTCATGAATTCTCTTGAATTGTTTTCCAGTATGCAAGGGAATGATGGTCGTTGGGGCATGATTTAAAGTGGCGCGAAATATGTGCCCTCATAAACCCAAATCTGATCCAGGACCATGAAGAGAAGTTGTTTTGTTATTTCTACTTGATAAAGCACAAAAGAATCACACCCAGAGGTATATCTTAGTACTCAGCCTACACATTACCACCATCCAGCACCAAAAACAGCCAGGTCTTCAACAGTTTTTTAATTTAGCAAAATCAGAGCAGCAGCGGAGATGGAACGGAAGTGGATTCCATTCCATGGGGGCAGTGAAGAAGAATGCTCTCCCTCCATATCTCGAGGCACGGATGTGGGCAACGGTCAGTAGCACCTTGTGACTGTATCTTAGCTTGTGTAGGGGACAATAATAGCGCAGTTTTTCCTTTAGGTACAAAGGAGCTTTACCCATCAAAGCTTTGTGGGTAAGACAGCAGATTTTGAAAACAGTGTGCTTTCTGACCGAAAGACAGTGAAGAGCTCTGAGGATGGACGCAGAGGGAGAGCCTGCCGGAAGGTTACAAACTAGACAGGCAGCCCTATTTTGGACCACTTGGAGTTTGGACAGTAAGGTGTCATTAACTGCCATAAACAAAGCATTGCTGTAGTCAAGGCAGCCGCTGACCAGAGCCTGGACCAGCGTATTTTTTGCTGATGACGGTAGCCAAGGGAAGATGTTGCTCAAAAGCCACATAGTAGCAAAGCACGTCCCGCTAATTGGGGGCAATATGGCTTTTCATGGACAGCTCCTAGTCGAATTTAACACTGAGTTCTTTTGCAGTTTGCCTTGGTGTGGGGGGGGGGCTAATCCCTGTACGGAAGGCCATCAGTCAGGGGACCAGAGGTGTTGAGCTTTGCCAAACAGCAGAATTTAATTTTTCTCACTTTTCAGCTTAAGACAGTACTTCGACATCCAGGCCACAATACTCCTCATACAATCCAGGAATTGGTGCTTTGAACCATCGATATCCTGTCCAAGCTGAAAATCGCCGAATATCATAAGAAGTCACAGGCCTCTCGTAAGTCCTTCTCCCACTCTAAGTTGAGAGTACAAACCCACTCCCACTCTCAAGGCCTTTTCTCGCAGTCGAAGTCATCTGGTATGTCTACATCAATTTAAAAGAAGAAGCCTAAGAAGTTGAAGCAGGACTTGACCCCATTCTGCCACTCTCTGCTCAAAAAGAAGTCATGAGAGTGTCAAGGTGCTAATTGATCTCGCATCTGATCGAAGAGCGGATTAAGCAACTGGTCGTGATGCACTCCGAATTAACTGGGCCATCAACAATGATGCAGGAGATAGAGGCCTTCAAGAATGCCATGCTACATATGTTTGACACTCTATCTGCTTCCTCCGGCATGCCTTTGGGTCCATATGGGTCCACAAGGGTCTTTATTTGGGTTACCGAGATTGGTTCTGCCTTGGCACCATTTGAGCCACTAAAAATCGCTTCGGGTTTCGCACTGACTGTGGTGCTGACTTCCATTCTTACTCCAAGACCTGTGCCCGTTCCTTCTTCATCAACACTGGTTATGACATTGCTGGTGCTGGAGGTCGAGCCTGTGCCAACTTTGGTGTCCAAATCCTAAAACTAATTAATCTTAGCCCCCTCTGAGGTCACACTTTGACTACACTCCTGAGCAGTCCTTAGAGGCTCCATCATCTTTTTGGCTCAGATTCTGACCAGAGCTTGCCAATGATAATAACCATAGTGATAATGGAGATGGTTTATTCCTCCTTTACAATGACAACAGTATATTTATGGACCTGCAGGAGGTCAGTGTGTTGATACTTCCCCTGACAAAGGGTTGATTTCATTACTTGGATCCAGAATGGAGGAGAGTACTTCATTTGCCGTAGTCATTAGACGTGCTGATGAGATCCTGGTCCTGTAGCTACCTTCTGTGGAAGTCAAAACAAATGTCCTTACTGAGGTGTTGCACCCTGGATTAGCCTTATCTGAGCCCTTCCCTCCATTTAATGAAGGCCTGACTGATACCCTTATGGGCATTTGAGGTAAGCCTCGATTTTGCCCACTTGTGAATAAGCATGTAGCCAGACACCAGAATCCAGCACCTGGAGACCTGGATTTTCTTACGCAGCATCCTACCCTTAGGTCTTGGTGGTCCAGGCTTCCACCAGCAAAGAGAATCCTAATGCATTCTCTACTACTCCTCCTGACAGGGAGTCAAAAAGGTTTGAGACATTTGGGAAGCAAATGCTCTATTCTGCCAGCTCGGCACTGAGGTCGGTTAATGTAGTCTGCTTATTAAGCCGTTATAAGCTCAACCTCTGGAATGTGGCTGGCAAAATGTTGCCACCGGTTCCAAGAGAGTTTTGGGGCTCTTTGACTCAAACCATTCAGGGCAGCCAGGATGTAGATAAATATGTAGTTAGGACTGTCTCAGGAACAGAACTATGCTTGGGACCATAGAACATCAGCTTGCAGGGACTGAGTCTCCATACCACCTCAGTATCTGTGAGGCCGAGTCCAGCTAGCTATAGTGCCTCACTTGCCCTCCTAACTTTTCCAGAGAAACAAATGAGCTGGCATCCCAGAACACAACACTCTCTGCTCTCTCAGGGATCGCGGTAACAAGACACACCCTTTCGTTCTCCCACTCGCACTTGTCCACAATAAGATAAACAAGAGATAATAAATAATATTTATTTAAACTATTGTGCTCTAAGATGCAGTATTTGTGCCACAATTAGAAAAAAAATGCATATCACAAATATCATTAGCATGGTTAACAAATCATAAAGCATAAAAAGCCCTGCCATATTATAAGACAGATCAGCCTAACCCCCCCCCCCTTTCTACTGAAACTAAATTATTATATATTGTAGATCACTGGGATTACTGGCGGACACCGTACCTTAGCATACATAGGTGGATGTTCTGCATTTCAGCTGACACAGCACTCTTGCTTCAGGACCTTCTCTCAGTGTGTGTTTTTTCAGAACCCTTGTCCTCTGTTATATGACAAGATGTGTGTGTTCACAAACAGCAGCTTCACTTTCTTGTTATGCCTAAGTGCTAGAGTCTGACCAGAGAGAATAACAAGGGGCATTGTTGTTTGACCTTGTTCAGTGTGTTCAGTCTAAATCCCAGGAAAAGAATAAAATACGAAAACAAATGCAGGTTCTGTGTGAAAATATAATGTGGCACAAAAATAAGCGTGTTATGTAGTAACATATTCAAAATGAAAACGGCCTACAATGCACACAGTTAGGCTAACATATGGAAAACTACAATGGGCCATGTGGGAAACACACGACAGGATGAGCAGTGGGCACTAGTGTAATACTCCAGCGCCATGCCTAGATGCGTTCCGCTGGCTTTTTTAGAAATGTGCAGGCATCCCTTATGGATATGCCTTTAGATGGTCTCACCTATTTGGTGAAAAAGCAGATTCTGTTCTTGAAGGTTTTAAGGAGGAGTTAGCACTTATTAAATGTATTAAGGTAACCCATTGTTAGTCAATGGAAGAGATAGGCCTTACCACAGTGAAAAATGACTTTAGGAGTTTTTTAACATCAGGACATGTAAAACCTAAGTATGCATGTTCTAGTTTTTTATATACCATGCTCCCTGCCCTTAGAGCTGTAAGGGCTTCCCTGAGGTGTGACTTATAAGTATTAAAAAGGGAGGGTTAGGCCTGGCAAAAGGTTTATTTTGCCTGGTCGAGATGGCAGTTGAAAACTGCACTAAAGGCTGCAGTAGCAGGCCTGGGACATGTCTTAAAGTGCTACTTTAGTGGGTGGTACAATGAATGTTGTAGGCCCACCAGTAGCATTTAATTTACAGGACCTGGGTACATGTAGTACTATTTACTAGAGATTTACAGCTAAACTAAATGTGCCATTTAGGTGTAGGCCAATTTAACCATGTTTTAAGGAGAGGTCACAAACACTTTAGCACTGGTTAGCAGTGGTAAAGTGCACACAGTCCTAAAGCAAATAAAACAAACTCAGCAAAATATGAGGGACGAAGGCAAAAGGTTGGGGAGCTTCCACCCAAGGGTGTCAGGTCTAAAATATATCTTTACTTGGCATGTAAAATAAGACTGGTTATGTTGAACTGTATGAAAATGTCACATGACCTTCTACACTATCACCACTGCTAACTATTACCGTGGTGTGTCAATATTTGGATTGATAAATTGATAAAAGTATTTAACGTCCATGTATGATCTGTTACCTAAAAGCAATAAAGAATTTTTGAAAAACACATTGTGGTGTTGAACGTTGGATTATTTGGCAAAAAGAGCTAAAGATGTCTGTACATCCCAAATTTGCAGAATTGTAAATATCCAAACGACCAGTGTATAGTGAAGAAAGTCCACAGCCGAGAACTTTTATTTTCTCAACTTCCTTTGGAACAAACAAGACAACCCTGCACCACTAATCTTAGAAGACGTCACTGTTCCAGCTTCTGAAAAGCAGGTGGGTCCACTAACTAAAAGCAGACCAATAAACAGGAACTTTGCAAGACTATGCTTGCATAATTGAAATGTAATGACCCCTCCTTCACACATCACTTTGCTTTCCACTGCAGTAAACACAAAATGGTGAGACTTCCCCTCTGGCTTCCTAGAGACATGCTATAAAGCAACTGCCTTTTAAAAAAGTGGTGAAACACATTCATTTACACTTACACTCGTTCCCCTGCTGCCAAGATCAATTGACAAACATAAACAATGCAAGAGCTGAATTATAATTAAGGCTCCCTGTTTTCCGTTTTTACTGATTTTTACAGATAAATACAGACAGAAAACATTTATTTTCTTGTCTGTATTTATTTTTTAAAATGTGAATAAAAACGGAAATTGGGCTGCTTTTGGAGTAATTCTAAATACTGTCTGCCATGACTGCCAGGCCAATAGCTGTGTGGATTGATAGGTAAGGGGGTTGAAACAGAAAGGAATTTTTAGTAAAGATGCTTTAACAGCAGTAGATATGCACAAGGTTGATACTGAAATTTGAATATTTTCTTATAAGCGCATTGATTTATCTTCTGTGGGTGTTTACAGCATTGAAACCTGGTGGGCATTCAAGCATGAGTGCATATTTAACGGTTAAATAAATGTGGAAATATACTCAATTCAGCTTCATTTTCCCACAAAACCCAAAATAAATATGGATAAGTAAAGATAAAATGAGCAAAAAATAAATATGGATAAATACAGACGGAAATGTAAAAAAAAAAAATACCATAAAACCGGGAGCCCTAATTATAATCATAAATCCGGACTGGCAGTGAAAATGGATGTTTCTGGATCTGCTCCACCTATCCATTCAGCCACACAAGAGACTTCAGTTATCCCTGGACCTACTTCCGTGATGCTGAGTAAGGACTCCAAATCCATCTTTTTTCACTTTGATGTTGAACACTTGCTCCTATGTACCAACAAAATAACCTTAACGCTTTTTCGGGAGACAGCATGAACGTCACCAAATAGTCAACATGTCCTTCTGTGTGATCCTCATACACCTTTTAGTGGAATAGTACACTGCTTATGAATGCAGAAACCCATGGACCCGAGCACATGTCATGAAGATAAGAGACAGTGGTGCTTATCTTCCTTAATTGGCCAAATCAAGCCTCGGGTTTCTTCTGTTGAAGTAGATTTGGGTGTCAATACTGCTTGCACAAAGTGTCCATCTCCGACATCTGTTTTCCCATTTGTGTAATCAAAGAGTTTTGAAGGGCCTTACAAAAGTGTCTCACCTTTTTAGAAGGCCTTCTCCTCCCAGTGCTTTTAACTATTGTTTTATCCAGAGTATTGGGCCCTTTTTGAACCAATGCATAACCTCAACTTTTGCCTTGGAAGATAGCATTTTTTGGTAGCCATAAATTTGGGTAGAATGGTGAATGAGCTTCAGTCTCTTTGCACTGGAGAATGCTGTGCTGTATTTCCAAACTAGCCTTGGATTTCACTCTGAATCAAATGATCTCTCTTTTTACTCCTGGTCTGTGACCAAGAGGTCTCTTCGTACCTTAGATGTTAAGATGTCTAGGAAAAGACAAACCAGTTGTTCCTATGGATCCAGCTTCCACTAACCAGACAATAGCTGGATGTACAGGATAATGTATTAAAACATGCTACTAGAAAGTGGTCAGACCTTTACCTGGCAAATCCGAAACCTATTCTACCTGGGGAAAAGCAGCCATAGCTGCTCCTATGAGAAATGTTCCAATCCCATACAGCTGTAGGGTGGCCATCTGTACGTCAGTGCATAGGTTGCTATGCACTACAGCATAAACTCTGACTCAAAGGCCAATTCACTACTGGGCCAAGCCTCCCTGAGAAATCTGCTTGGATAAATTCAGTTCATCTCCCACACTAAGGGCATCATTACGATGGCGGGCAGACGCAACGGCCAAAGGGACCGCCCGCTATAGGTGTGGCGGTCCCGCACCTGCAATTATGATGCCACCACCACCGTGGCGGTGGCATCCCCTATTCCCAGCATTGTGGCGGGTGGTGCTCACAGCACCGCCCGCCACAATGCTGGGAATGCATGTTGTGCATTGACATGCACAAGGTGACAGGCACCGCGCGGTGCCTGCCACTTTGTCCATGCCAATGCAGGGGGGTACCATAGGTACCCCACATGTGCACCCCCCAACATCCTGGGGGCCCGCTACGGGCCCCCAACAGCTAAGACCACATGCCTTTCCATGGCGGCAACGCCGCCATGGAAGGGCTGCTTTCCGCCATCATCATAATATGGATGGCGGTGTCTTGCAGACACCGCCACCATATTATGCATGTTTTCCGCCCGGTCGACGAGTCGACCGGCGGAAAAGCGGCGGACGGTCTTTCCGTCCGCCGCGGACCCCCCAGCCATCATAATATGTCGGGGGTCTTTCTGGTGTGGATGACGGGCGAACCGCCCGCCATCCTAATGGGCCCCTAAGTTTTAGTTCCCACCTCCAAGGTGGGATTTAATCAGGAACAGTTCGTTTTTTTATTCTAGTTCTCCATTCTCTGTCTTCTAGCTGAGTCCATAAACATGCGGCCAATCCCCCCAGACTAAAAGCATTGTCGTAATGTTACTTTACGTCCTTACTGTCCTTCAAAAACAAACTAACTGATCGTGCAGGGCATGATGGAATAGTGCAGGTTCGGGATTTCTAATAGGAGTTTCACACTCTGCTCACAGTCTATGACTACAGAGAATCCATTGTCTTTTTCCATTGTCTTTTTGGTTAAACAAAAGGTCTAAAACGTGATGTTTTCATCCAACAGTACTTCCTGACTTAATGTTGGCTTGCAAAACCCTCAAAAGATAAAATTAATGCCTTTTATGGGTAGATATTCTTTACGTTTTTGTTTTAAAAAACATTATAAAAACTGTACCAATGATGCAATGATAGTCTAGTGTTTATGGATCCAGAGACAACACCCATGAAGGTGAACTAGCATTATGGCAATTAACGTTTCCTTCTATGGCTATGCATATTGGCTATTCCTTCCTCACACACTATCTCAAACCCTCAATCAACGCATGGTACACACAGAGGGGCCTATTTATGAGCCGGTTTGCGTCACTCTTGCACCACACAACATGGTGCAAGAGCGATGCACACCTTACATGTGATTTTTGAAGCCATGTGAGGCCACTTTGCATGGCCCTGAGTGGGTCCATATATCTGAAGTAAGGCAATGCAGCGTAAATCACTGCGTTGCCTTACTCTGCCCTGGGAAGGCGTTCCATGGGCGTTGCATGGGAGATCCCACACAACTCCCATGGTTTCTGATGCATTCCCAGATTTACCAGAACTGGTTAACCTGGGAAAGCGCCAAAAAGATACGCCTTCCCAGGAGAGGCTAACGGGGAGCAATATCTTTATTTCTCCTCGTTACTTCCTCTTTATATGTGTGGTGCATTCTGCAGCACACATAGAAAGAGGAATATGCATCTTAGGATTGTTTTTGTGCAGGAAGATGTCCCTTCCTGCACAAAAACAATCCTGCGGCACCCTTGCACCATGGTGCAAGGGTGCCTGCATTGGCGCCAGGCTGCCAAAAGGGCGCCGGTGCAGGGGAAAAGGCGGGAATGTGCAGTGTTGCCTTAAATATGATGCATTTCTGCCCTTTCCCTGTAACGCAGCACAGCGCAACAGGGTGACTTGCTGCGCTGCACTGCGTGACATTCTCGTAAAAAGGCCCCAGAGTTTAAAGAATCTAAATGAGAGTGGTGTTTGCATTTACATACTCCTTTTCCTCTCATTTTCTTTTGTCTATACGTTCCCCATGTTCCTTAATGTAATTCATCTGTTTGGTAGTAATGATTTGCCTCTGTCCCTCCTTTGTGATCCTTATAACGGTGAATTTACACTGCCCCACAGCACAGCATAACAAAAGCATTTAAACAATGCCGTCAGATCTAGCAAAGGATAGCGGGTTCACACTATCACATCGAAAGCGAGAGCGTCGCGTTACCCTGCAAAGAAGCCTAACCTCTGTAACACATAGAATTATGTGAAGCAGGAAACGTGATAAATGTATTCATGAAAGGAATGAGTGCAAATCTCACACACATCTAACAAAAATAGACTTAACTCAGAAGATTCTTAATATGCAGCTCTGCAATAGACATAACTTAAAAAGATGATCTCCAAAGACAGAATATCAAGCAAACTAATATGAGTATGGTCACTAAACAGTCTAACCAAAACTTGCAGTTCAAGGTAAATGTGGAGCATTTAATCTGTTCATTCAGCATAGTAAAATTAAATATTTGTTCGAAAAGGTAGCTGTTTCTAGGCTTAATGGCTAGAATCTGTATATGTCCAGCGGTACTTTATTCCTTAGGTTCACAGTAGGTGTTCTGACACTGATTAATTTGAGCCAGTGGTTTCCAATGCTCGGCTCCACACTTAATTGTCAATACTGGCGCTTATGACAGTCTGCCGCACGGTGGCGCTGTCTGACTAAATTAGAGATGCCCACAACAACAGTTAATTATTAATTCAATATACATCAAAAATGACTATTATCTGCCACTTCTGATAGTTTTGGGTGCCTGAAATAGTCCGAATTGTCTCACGTGTAGGAGTGTGATCGACATTAGTTGTGTTGTGACTATCATTGGCAGCACAGAAGCGGCAATGTGTGGTGCAAGTAGCAGTGGCCTCCTGACGAGAGGTCTGTCACTTATTTATTTTTACAAATTAGGCACTGTTTTTTGGCACCTAGCAGACCTATCTTGACTTGCTAGGTCAAAAACAATTCTGACCCATCCCACAGTCTCTAGTTTTTTACAATGCACAATGTCTGAAGGAGCTGAAAAATCTCTTTTTAATTTTTATAGAGCTAGCATTTTCATAATGGGAAGTAACAGAGAAGCCTCCCAGACAGATTTTGGTGCTGCTAAATTCTGTTGAAGAAGGCCCTAAAATCTCCTTTTTAGTCTGTGGTGAGTGCCACAACAGGCAAAATGTTTTTTTGCTTGGACGATAACATTTTTTGCACATCCTTGCATTCTTGGCAAACATGGCTCTGATTGGCTGCAAGCTCCGAGCTAGATGAGGTCATCCCACCCAGTTTCTACATGGCTAGTCTATAACTCCAAGGCCCTCATTTATGGGGTTTTGGTGCAGGGCAGCGCAGCAAGTCACCTTGCTGAAATGCCCTACGTCAAAGTGAAAGGGCAGGAATGCACCACATTTATCCAATACGGTGCATTCCTGCCCTTTCCCCCTGTGCTTGTGCCGTTTCAGCAGCCTAGCTCAAATGCAGGCACCCTTGCACCATGGTGCAAACGTGCCTATGTTGTCAGCAGGATTGTTTTTGTGCAGAAAGGTGCACCTTCCTGCACAAAAACAATCCTGGGAGGCTTTTTCCTCTTTCTATGTGTGCTGCAGAATGTAAAAGAGGAATATACAAGGAGAAATAAAGTCCTTTTTTGTTTTTTTTGTTTTATATAGCGCAAACTCAACCTGAAGGTACCAGAGTGCTTTACATGAGCTCCGGTTATGTTACATACAGACACATTCATTTTTTTGTTAGGCACGGGGAGATTATGTGATTTGCCCAGAATCACAGGACGTTGAGCGTCCCTGACTAGACTCAAACCTGGTTCACCAGTTTCGTGGTCGGCCGCTCTAGCCGTTAGGCCACTTCCTCTCCCCATTTCTCCTCGTTGCGCCTCACCTTCAAAGGCGTAAGGTTTTGGCACATCTCCAGGTTTGCATGGTTTTGTAAATCTGGGGTAGCATCAAAATCCATGGGTGGTGCATGGGAACACGCACCGCAACGCCCATGGAGCACCTCCCGAGTGCAGAGTAAGGCAATGCAGCGACTTGCGCTGCCTTGCCTTACACCATATATATGAGGCCATTAAAAGCCACGCAAAATGGATTTGTGTGGCCTCGTAGATATGATTTTAAGGGTTGCGCTGCCAGAGCTTCACAAAAAGTGATGCGCCGGCAGCACAAGGGGCTCATAAATATGCCCCTAAGTTTAGGGCTGAGTGGGACCAGGGATCATATTAAGGATCAGTTTCTTGCCATCAATTTCTCCCCCCAAATGACACCTGTTCTGATGTAATCCGAGAGTGACTTCCTTCTTTCCTCAGTCCCTTAGGCAAGTACCTGTCAGTCTGAGACAGTCAGGAGGTTAGAGTACTGAACCATATTTTTGGACTATTTAGGAAATGAACTACATGGCAGGAAATAGCTGTATCCAGAGGATTGTTTTCAATGCTCTGCATGGAAGGAGGAACTCCCATTCGCTGTAATGGTGCGGTACTGGATTCTTTCATTCATATATTGCTGGGAATGGCATGGGTAGATTGCCTCACACAGAAAGTGCACCACTTATTCACGTGTAGTCCTGTTTTATTGGAGAGCTATAACTGGAAATAGCTTCCTAAGTGACACTGGCACAGAGATGGGCAGCACTTTGTCCTCAATCTCCTGTGCCCTCATTCATCTCCGTCACTTGGCCTGTGGTTTCTTTGGCACCCCATTATCCCACCCAAGCTCTTTTCCATTTTTTTTTCATTTTTCGGAGTTTTATATAGCGCGAACTTGGCCTGAAGGTATCAAAGCGCTTTACATGAGCACCAGTTGCGTTACACAAGGACACATTCATTTTTTTTGTAGGCATGGGGAGATTAAGTGATTTGCCCAGAATGTTGAGCGTCGTTGCCGAGACTCGAACCCTGTTCCCCAGATTTGAGGTCCACCGCCCTAGCCGTTAGGCTACATCCTCTCCCCATTCTGCACCCTTCCTGCCGTGGCGCTCAATATTGTCCTCCATCTTGTCCTGTTCATCCACCTCCCATCTTCCAATGAGGGAATAATAGCCAGCTTGAGAAACCGGGGTGGTCTTTGCAAGGGTGTGAGCTCAGGAGCTGCTTCCAGGATTGGATGTGCAAGTTGTCTTAATTGTTCTCCTTTAATGCCCCTCCCCACCACCCCCGGGGTATCTTTAACCTCCATTGGGAAATATTTGCATTTTAAATTATTCGGATCTTCTTGAGCAGTGGGAGAGACTTTTTAAAAATTGAGCCCAAATGGTCTGTGGGCTCAATTTAAAAAAACCAAAAACGAAATAAATCTCTACCAATGTCCACGAACATTAGGAGAGGGTTTTTAATTTTTTTTTTTAACTTGGGCTCATTTCTAAACACGCCTTTTCAAAAGTCTGGGGGGATACATTTTTAATTACTACCCCCTGCATTGCTCAAAGGCTTGGGTAGTTTGTACCCTCTTCCCCAGTGCCTTGCCAAGGGCAGCGGGTTCTAAACTTAACTACCTCGGTCTTGCCCACAGTAATGTGTGCCTCGATGCAAAACTCGTCTTGCGTAAAGGCGAGCAGGCGCTTTAAATACAGAAGCCCCCTTCTCCTTCATACCCCTTTATAACATTTGAGGCCACGAGGGAGCAGGTGATATTTCTCCCCATCTCCTCTTTGGGCAAGGCGAGGGACTTTTGATGGTTTGATATTTTACGTGTCAGGAATGTAGTGAGGATGGGTGGCATTTTTCCACCAGTGTAGGGCAGAGTGAGGGTGGCTGCGTTTAAAACCCCACACATTTTTGCCAATTGTCACCCTTGCTGATATGCGAGACTGGGGTGACAGAGGGCAAGTCCAATCCCACACTTTGCCAGTGCTGGGGAGGGAGGGGGCAGACACCGTGGCAGCAGTGCTGCCCTGTGCACAGCTGCGTCCTGACCTTGAGCAAGGTGTGAGTGTATGGACGCACACCCTTACCTAGCTCTTAGACGACACCAGGGACGAAATTAATGAACTCCCATCACCCTCGGGGAAGGCAAGAGGCTGTTTCTATCCCCTTTGGCTCCGGCCAGGCCACAGGGATTGGGGACTGTTAGCCTTATTGTTTTAATATGTCTGACAGACAGAATAATTTCACCTGACCCTGTGAAATATGGATTTTTATCATGATGATGACACTCCTGAACCATTCTGGACAGGTTTACTATTGTCTATCGTTTACTTTACTTCCTAAACATCGAATGTGAACAAAACCTGCACTTTCGAATTCCTATCAGTTTTGTTAGCTGTACTCTGCAGAGAATAGCTTCAACAATCTCCCCCTTCTAAAATGATTCTTTTTCTAAAGTTTCACATGCTGAACTACATAATAAAGCAACATTCACACATTGCATGATACTGTATTGCAATATTTATATAGCGCTATGTGGGGCACTGAAACATTGTTTGACGCTCTGAAGTAGGCCTTATGTTATTTGTTAGTTTGCTGTTTTCTTTTCTTGATAGCCCATGTTTACAATGCTGCTTCGCCATTGATCTCATTTAGGGATAAGGCAAGCATGCATGTGAGTTAAAGTAGGCTGTTCTCAGAGATAAGGCATGCAGAGGATGGAAAGGAAGAAGAGAGTCATTCGAAAGAAAATAAAAAGTCAAGAATAGGAAGTTTTAAGTCAAAGTTAGTTTTAATGCAGGGTTTTTAGGAATATTGTGGAGGGTTTTTGAGACTGCATGCAAACCTGTAGAAAGAAAAAACATTGTTTGCATGTGTTGTACTATCACTGTAGGCCATGAGAGCACCAATGCATGCACATGACTGTCACCCGTGGGTAAACAGAATTAAAATATGTATGGTTTCATTTTCCCATAAAATCCAATCGAGGGAATACACAAAACAGGACTGTTGTATTTAAACTGTTTGTGCTAGAGATGCGCATCACATTTCCCTTTGATGATCGGGGAAAGGAGAATAGCCATTTTAGTGAGTTTATGTAAAGTAATGCTTCTCAGGGTAGGTAGCACTGGGGCTGTGTTTAATCTGGAGCACCCACATTATAGACGCAATGAATTCAGCCTTCCTGTAGCAGTAATCAGACTCATGAAAGTCTAAGAACTGCCTAGAAACTTCTGCACATGAATAACAGAAACTGAAGTCCCATTCCTCACACTATGTACCAAACCTTCAGTGCAGATTGACACAAATACTCAACATCCCCTTCCAACAATGCCCTCATTGAATTTCTATGGGAAGTCCGGTCGCCATTTTCGTCTCACTTCAGTGGCAGGTCTTGTTCTATAGCCCTTCTCTGCTTTCCATTGAGGGCACTGTGTCCCTCTTTCTGACCCCTCTTTGCAGTGTCAATGGATCCTTGGGGCACAACTGGCACAGAGGGCGAACCCGTGGCAGAAGACCAGTAGGAGTCCCTCCCATACCAATGGGCCAGAGGGTGCTCCAGAGGGGTTGGGCCACCCAAAAATGAGGTGCATGGCCTCGTAAAATTCCTTAAGTTGGGTGGAGGTCAATCTGGCTCCTGTAAATTCAGGGAGGCGTGGAACTGGCCCCGGTACAGGCTCCCCCTCAGAACTAGGCCTCAAATGCTGAGGCCTCGTGACTTGACGAAGACTTGTACGGTGAAGTTGAAGACCTCTTTGACTTCTTTTTCTTTTTGTGGAACTTAACCAATTTCCCCGACGACTTAGAGTAGGACGACAATCACTGGGTACGACTTCACAAATGATCTTGGGACCTTCCTCGTGACTGAGACCTAGAGCGTTGTAGAGTCCATCGACATCAAGCAGTGAGGAGCTTGAGGAATCACCCCCTCAGCGCCTTAGGTTGCAGGGTGTGGCAGTCCTCGCCTGTCTTGTCACTGTGGTCTCGCTCAAGACACCAGAACAAACCAAATGTGAGTCCAATACAGACATCTGTTGATGACAGGCACCACATGGATTAAAACTTGCCTTTCTGGTGGACATCCTGCACACCAGGAGACAAAGTGCCTGATTTAGATTTTGGTGCATGGGTTACTCCGAAACAACAATGACAGATATCCTGTCCGCCGAAATATAAATCCCATAATATCCTTTGGGATTTATACTTTTAGGGATTGGATATCTGTCACCGTTGTGACGGAGTAACCCTTCCACCGAAATCTAAATCAGGCCCAAAGTCTCAAAAAATCTTTGACAAAAGTTCTAAAAAAGGTCAGTCAAAAAGCGACTCCGAATCTGCGCTGACTGGCACGGAGAGGAAAAACTGACATCCACGCGCTGGGGTGGTGCTTACATAACCACTGCGCACATCACTTCTGGCAGGGCCACTGCTCCTGATGCCGTGTCCAGTCAAGCTACACCACCTATTGGCGCGCCGGGGTACTGATAACAAAACAATTCCTGATCCAGTCTGACGCCGGGGGAATATTCTAAGATAAGACAGATTCTCTACCAGATAAGGCATTACTGAAGGTAACTAACTTGTTCTTCACAGCAAACTCATTGTTGTTACTCATTTATCTTAAACAGCTAACAACCACTGACAAAGCCATTCATCTTGGTTGGTTTTAGGTGTATGTCAGTTGTTGTGCTATAAATCTGGATGCATTAAAAGAAAGCTCACAGAAGAACCAAAATACCAGTTGGGTGGCACACATTTGAAATCACAGGAAATTAGTTTACATGTTTAAGCTACACCCCTTTAGAGACTTCCAATTTTTTTCATCCCAATTAAAGCTCAGCCAAGCGGCCTGTGCCACATTCAGAGGCCAGACTTCTACCTTTTAGGCCATCTAAACTGGAACTCTCTAACACTAGGCATTTGTGAAAGCCTCTTCCCACTGGAGATCAAAATAATTGAAATGTAATCTCTTGATTCTAGAAATAGAAAGGCAATAATGAGCACAGTCCCACTTACCCAAACACTTATACATAAGTAAAGTCTTTGCCTGTATCATTCACTATAGACACCAATTGAGACCTACCCCTTCTTTGCCTGTGAGAGCCATAGAACTGGTACAAATATCTCACAACTAAGGCTTCCAGTTTTCAGTTTTTACTGATATTTACTGATAAATACAGACAGAAAACCATTGATTTTCCTGTCTGTGTTTATTTCTAAATATGGATAAATACAGAAATAGGTTTTCTTTTGGACAATACTCACTACTGTTGATGCCAAATGCTAGGCCAAAAGCTGTGCAGATTGACAGGCAGGGGAGTTAAACAATTAAAAAAAGATTTGCTAATGAAGCCGGAATACCTGCAACAGGACAGCTTTGTAAGCTGCTCCACAATGGAAATTGTTTCCAATGACTGCATTGTACAGTAAATGGCTAAATCCATTGTACATTCAAACATGAGTAAGTATATGTCAGCTAAATAAATGTGGAAATATATCCATTGCAGCTTAATTTTTTACACTAATCACAAAAGAAAAATGGATAAATACAGATAAAACAGCAAAAAATAAATATGGATGGAAATGTAAAAAAACATGAATTCCATAAAACCTGGAGCCCTACTTACAACTAATTGCTTTTGTCCAGTGTCAACCCCCACCCCATTATACTACGTGACATGAGTGTTACATATTTACACCACATATGCTCAAAATGTTAAGTCTGCTAAATAAATTAAAAGCTTCTCCCAGAAGGCTTTCACATATATGCACAACTGCAAGCCCCTTGTATTTGAATCGCCTCCTCAATGTGCACTTCATGCACAAAAACAATCCTCAGAGGCATTTTCCTCTGTCTAAGGGTGCTGCATAATGCAGCACACTTGGAAAGAGGAAACAACGAGGAGAAATAAAGAGATTTCTCCTCGTAGCACCTCTGGTGGGGAGAGTACAATTCTGATGCATTCCCAGGTCTACCAGTGTTGGTAAATCTGAGAATGTGCCAGAATCCATAGGTGGATGTGTGGGAACACCCACGGTCCACCCATGGAACACCTCCCTGCCTCAGAGTAATACAAGGCAGCGATTTGCGCTGCCTTGTGTTACTCTAGATTTAACAAGCCACGCAGGGCCATGCAAGGTGGCCTTGCATGGCTTTATAAATCTCGTTTCAGTGCCGCGTTGCCCTTGGTGGCGCAAGGGCAATGCAAAACCTTAATAAATATGGGCCCTTGTCTCTCCTATGATTCTCCTATGTCTTTGTTGACACTCATTATCTCCTATTACCTGAATGGAAACCGTGCCCCCCTTTGAAACTTGTGAACCTGCAGCCTCTATTTAGAACCGGTGCTCCCCGCTCTGACATGCACGTCTCAACTGCTTGATCCACATACTGCCTCAATCACCACGTTCTCCCTACATCCTCCTTTGCAGAAGCTGTGTGCTGTTGACTGTTGTAACCCTTCCTGTTATTTGACACATATCCTTGAAGAGACGCATACATCATGCTCCAAAGTGATCGCCTATCCCTTCCAAGTCACTAAGGGGAATATTTATGAGCCCCTTGTGCTGCTGTAGTGTCACTTTTTGTGATGCTCTGGCGGCGCAAACTACAAAATTATAATTATGAGGTCACGCAAAGCCACTCTGCGAGGGAGTTGTTCCATGGGTGTTACCGTGCAACACCCATGGATTTTGACGCTTTCCCAGATATACAAAACCATGTAAGCCTGGGGATGTGCCAAAACCTTAGGCCTCCCCGGGGGAGATGCAACAAAGAGAAACAGCATTATTTCTTGTTGTTTTTGTCCTCTTTCCTCATTCTGCAGCACACATAGAAAGAGGAAAAAGCCTCCCAGGATTGTTTTTGTGCAGGAAGGTGCCTCTTCCTGCACAAACACAATCATGCTATCAACTCAGGCACCCTTGCACCCTTACTTTGGCACTAAGATGCCCAAACATCTCCAGCACAGGGGGAAAGGACATGAATGCACCGTATTGGATAAATACAGTGCATTCCTGCCCTTTCAATTTGACGTAGGGCAACACAGTAAGGTGATGTGCTGCGCAGCTCTATGCCAAAACCCCTTCCTTGAAGCCCTAAATCTCCCTGGTCCGCCCTTCCTGGGAGAGACCATGCCTGCTCATTCTAAAGTGTCTACTCGCCTTGCTGCATAAGTGAGTTTGTCCACAATCCATAATCCACAATCATTCTTCCTGTTGCTGCAGGCGTAGCAGTAGGATTCTTATAAATAAGGTGCAGCACTTCTGCAACCAGCAGATGTCAGTATAATCCTATGTCTTCCAGGCGGTACTGCAGCATTTGCGATACGTGATGAAATGCTGTGTCTTAGTTTTCAGTTATTCATAGACACGACTAGCTGCTGGTAACCAACTGCTGCTAGTACAGGCCACTCTTCTACAGGAGAGCAGTGGTTCTGACAGCTGGTGTAAGTGACGGGGCCACAGACCATTTTTCCGCCATTTTAAGTGCTGTGTAAACCAACCCATCCCCATTCTTCTCTTCACACCACTCTCTTTTGCAGTCTGTTTTTTAGACATTTACACACCTTTTCTCCTCATGTCTTTCTGAAACACTAAGGCCCAGATTTATCAAACTTTCAAGCAAGCAACGCAACAAGACACCTTGCTGCACTGCGACGGTAGGAAAGCGCCATATTTAGCAATATATGGCACATTCCTGTCTTCTCCTTCCACTGGCGCACAATGTGCTGCCTTGCGCCAATGCAGGCACACTTGCACCATGGTGTGAGGGTGCCTAAATGTAGGCAGGATTGTCTTTGTGTAGGAAGAGACACCTTCTTGTACAAAAACAACCCTCAGAGACTTTCTCCTCTTTCTATGTGTGCTGCAGAATGCAGCACATGTAGAAAGAGAAAAAAGCGAGGAGAAATAAACATATTGCTTGTCATTACAAATTTCCTAGCATTTTGACGGATTCCCAGGTCTGCTACTCACGGTAAATCTGGAAATGCCCCAAAATCCACAGGTGGAGGCGTGTGAACACCCACACTCCACCCATGGGACGCCTCCCTGGAGCAGAGTAACGCAAGGCACCTACTTGCGCTACCTTGCGTCTCTCCAGATTTACCAAGCATTGCAGAGCCACGCAAGGTGACCTTACATTGCTTGGTAAATCTGACTTTAGTGTTGCGTTGCCCTTGCATTACCTTGCTTGACACAAGGGCAATGCAACACTGTGGTATATCTGGCCTTAATCTTCATATCTCAAACATCATCCTTTTCTTCTTCAGCATCCACTTTTCACTTTCTCCAGCACATACTTCATTGCATCTCATTCACTTCACCACCCCACCACACACACAACTCGCCCACTTACCAGTAAGCACTGTATTTTCTTTAACTTTTGCCCTGTCAATATTTTGACAACTGTGTTCCTCCTTCACATACTTTCACATATAATTACAAGTACAACGGGCACACCTGGCCATTGCTCTGTGTGCTCTGCAGAGGTGCCAAGGAGTGGATGAGCATGTATTCCGAACAACTTTATGACCCACTGACAGGCACTGTGAGAAATTCACACTGTCTTTGGCCTGAAGTCCACAACCCTCAATCATGGCCACTCAAAAAAACCTACCCACAACTTGGACTCACATAGACACATAAAAGCGACTCTTTTCACTGTACGCACCATACATGAATAATATATTGCATGGGAAAAACTGCAGAACAAACCATCCTGGAAAAAGCAAATCCACTTCGGGATTTCAAGATTGAGTAAAATGTGAAATGTAAGCAGGAACCCCTTCACAGTTCCTAGGCTGTGAGGGCAGTGCCTGTTTTTGCTGGCAGCTGCTATCACTGGTGGTGGGGCACAGGGAGTGCCAGGACATTTGCAGATGGGGAATACTCCCAAAGCAACAGCAGTAAGTGCAGACCAACTCCGGTGTTCAGAAGTATGAGACTGAGCAACACATGGTACTGGACAGTGACATCACTAGAGCTGTGCAAGCGCGTTGCTGCTTGCCACTAGACCACCGGTGGCTCCTCCGCTAAGGTGGAAGAGAGTCGCCCCACTGCTCTCAGAGTAGTAGGAAAAGGGAAAATAAAAGGATAATAACAAAGTTATTATCCTTTTATTTTTATAAAATGATAATAACAATGTTATTATCACTTTATTTTTAGTACCGGCTTCGGGGCTATGTTAGGGCAGGGCGGGGCTGGGGTCACAGGGAGGAGTGGTTTGTGAACCATAAGTGCGCATGACAGTTTGGCCGGCCGTCTTGGGCCGGCAAAACAGTCATGCGCACTTAGCATTTCTCCATCTGGCTGTATTTCACAGCCAGGTGGAAAATAGTCCTAAGGCTCCCAGGCTCTGTCGGCCGCTCAGACCAATCATGACGCTGCTGTCATGCTGGTGACAGCAGCATTGTGATTGGCTTAGGGGAGCCTGTGTGCTGCCGGGAGCCAGGAAGAGAAGAGGACAGAGGAGAAGCTGCAGCCGTAATCAGGTAAGTGTTTATTGAAATTTTGGTTTATACCCCCTCCCCCGTTCCGTAGTAGCCAACACTGCATTAGACACCTGCAGTACCAGTGCAAGTACTGCTGAAATGAAAAAAAATGACTCTCCGATCCGTAAATTGAGGGTCAAAGGATGGTATCAATAAGGGGGTGGAATCTGGCTGTCAATGTATACCTTTATTATTTAAAACTCTGCTCCAAAGAAATTGGCAAAAAGGAGAAATGTGAGAGTAAATGTGTTCTTGCTGAATTGATCACAAACAGGAAGCATTAAAAAATATCTTGTGAGGTTCAGGCACCTTACGAAGAGCTCTTTTGTGGAGCTATCCACTTCCAGGGTACTGTAGCGGTAGCTTTTCCCCTGGTGGTTATTGCACATCCTCACCGAGTGCATCCTAGTCAGCCGCGGTCCGTTCAGGTAACAGCAGTGGGGCCGTGTGGCCGTGTAAGGGGAGATTCCGAGGGACGATGCCGAGGGAAAATTAATTATTTATTTAATTTTCCCTCGTCACCGTCCCTCGGAATCCCCCCTTACACGGCCCCACCGCCTCACCGCTGTTACCTGCACGGACCGCGGATGATCCAAGTCACAGGTTTGACTCATTACAAAATATCTTAAGGGTTAATGTATGTACTGCAGACCACTGTGTGCAACTTCCACATCGCAGATTTATATTTTGTGGTGATAGCGCCTAGAGTTGCAGAGATTCTCGTGTTACCTGTAGGTCACAACTTACAATCCTAGCTTAGTTATGAACCGGCATCAAGGAGCTGCATGCCGACTGCAAGGCGCAAGTTTAGAACCTTACTGCTCTTTTTGCACCCTTTCATCATCTTCTAAGGTTGCCAAAATGCTTCCCTTTGGGACTAATAAAGACTCATTAGTAGGTGTTATATAAATGGCTAGTAGCTTATTCCTCATACAGACAAGTACACATGGCCATAGGAATGTCGTCATTGGGCCTGAAACAGGAAACACAAATGGACTCCTCCCTCAACATCACCCATAGAGTAGAAAAAGACTGCCAGCTATAGGATTGCAATAAACATTTGCAACCCTAGACCACAGTGACAAAGCGCCTACTGAACTAGTAGAGACACCATAAGCCAAGACATAACTCAAACATCTATACTTCACCAACGAGAAAACAAAGCATGAAGTCATTTCATAGATTCCAAACAAATACATGCATACATTTGTAAGTAATTCATGCTCATATTGCTCTGTAGTGTGCTGAGAAGTTAGTCGATAAATCTGGCAAATTTGTGTCCGAATACATGCATTCCCACTTAACCAAGTCGTGTTATCATGGGCAAATCACTGTGTCATTCTTAGTAGGAGAGTGTCTCTGTGTTTAACTTTGCATTTTATATAAAAATTCATATAACGAGTAGAAGTCATTAGTGATTGGCTGGCAATTTTCTTGCTTCTCATTTTGATGAAAAGATTCAATTGGAGGCTTTGTTTTATTATATTTAATTAAGAATTTTGTAAATTTGCATTTTCTGGAACTGCCTTGACTAAATGGCAACTCTAGTCAAGCATGAGGGGAATTGTATTTCAAAATGTAAGTTTCTGGATGCAGCTCTGTTTTTTAAATGTGTTATAAGGGCTTCAAAATGAGTTTTGTGGGGGAGTATTACCAATGCCTGTATTTCCCTTCTAAACACCAGGCATCACGAGATGAAGTCCCCAGAATGGGGATTAACCTGCAGGATCCAAAATTACAGAGTCAGAAACCGCAGGATTTGGCCAATTATTGGCCTTTCCCCCTCTGATTTGTCACCTGCTCCAAGCAGATAGAAAATCTGAGTAGGAGGGGCTGAAAGTGGGTCACAGCTCAGGGGGTCTGGAGGCTGGGGGGGGGGTATAGAATCAAGGGCTGCTTGGGGGGGTTTTGCCTGACACATCGCTGCTGTGGGAGGTGGTAATGTGGGGGGCAGGAGCGCCAGTGCAGACATTCTTACAGTAGTATATGTATATCTTCTACACACAGAGGGGCTTATTTATGAGACCCCTGCATCACTTTTGCACCACATTAAGTGGTACATGATTGACGCAGGGCTCTCATTTTGATTTATGAAGCCACGCACAGTCACCCTGCGTGGCTTTGGTTGGGCTCATAAATCTGGAGTAAGGCAACGCAGCACAAATCGTTGCGTCACCTTACTTTGCGTCCGAGAGGCATTCCATGGCCATTGTGGTGGGTTTTTCCATGCAACACCCATGGATTTTGACGCGTCCCCAGATTCACAAAATCATGTAAAACTGGGGAAGCGCTAAATCCATACGCCTCCTGAGGTGAGGTGTAACGTGGAGAAATATGTTTATTTCTCCTCATTTTTTCCTTTCTATGTGTGCTGCATTCTGCAGCAGACATAGAAAAAGGAAAACACCTCTTAGGATTGTTTTTGTTCAGGAAGGTGCCCCTTCCTGCAGAAAAACAATCCTGCATGCAACGGAGGCACCCAGCACCTTGGTGCAAGGGTGCCTTCACTGGCGCTAGGCTACCGAAACGGCGCCAGCGTGAGGAGAAAGGACAGCAATGCACTGTATTACATAAAATATGGTGTAGTCCTGCCCTTTCACTTTGGCGTAGGGCAGCGCAGCAAGATGCCTTGCTGCACTGTCCTATACCAAAATCCCATAAATGAGCCAGAGCTTGGAAAATTCAAAACCTTGTCCCAAATCATAGTTTATCTGTTAGCAGTTAGTGACAAGCAAAGTGTCTTTGTTTCCTCAGTGTAATAGGTACCAAGGTGTTAAGCTGTAGCTTGCTCCTAGCAGAATGAGACTCAAACAAAAGTAGCGCAGATGGCCGTTTTAGCATGGCATCTGCGTTGGGTCTTGCAGGAGCTGAAAATAAGTGAACTCCCTCACTCCTGCAGATTGCTGCTCTGAAAGCTAATCAGAGAAAATGTGGGTGCTGCTGAATGTGTCGCAGTGTCGGCACCAGGGCAGTGTCGGCAACAGACAAAGGGGCATATTCTCAAGGACTCATCGCCAAGTTAGCGGCACTTTATCGCAGCCAAAGTGGTGATAAATTCATCGCACCATTCACAAGCCGGTGCTAACAGCCGATATCACCAGTTTTCCTGCGATAGCAGCCGCAAAAAACATCGCCACGGGTGACACCGGCAACTAACGCTAATGAGATGCAGAGTAGGCGTTCCCGTGCAAAAAGCCGCGGAAACACCACTGCGCAACATTCTCAACGACCAGTTAGATCGGCGATAAGAATCAAAAACATGCGATAAGGTGCGTTAGCAGCAGGGATTTAACACCTGCTCCTACCTGGTGTTAAATTGGATGACAACCTGCACCATGAAAGGGAGCCGAGCCCAGAGCCACACCTGAAGAACAACAGATGCCATGGAGGCACTGATCATGCGGCTCGGAGCCCCAAGAGGGCCACAACACCCACCGCCACCACACCCAGGCAAATCACCTCCCCCGGACCCCTCCCGGGCCCCACCCCGGGCACCCCCCCCCCGGACAAAGATATTTCACATCTACCTTACAAATTCATGAACACAACAATTCGCCTGATGTCGCACAAGTACAACAATTAACATTCAGGTGTGGTCAGAAAAAGGAAAAACATTCATACATCTTGGAATTTCAAAAATAATTATTTTATTCAAATTTAACTCAACACTAATAAGTGGAAGAGTCATGGCGGGTCTTCTCTGGACAATCTGCAAGTCAAGGCCTGCAAGACAAAATTGAAGATAAGAAGGTGCGTCATGCGCTCAACAAAGGACAGAGAGAGAGAGAAAGAGAGAGAGAAAGAAATGGAGAGAGAGAGAGAGTGAGGGAGAGAGAGAAAGGAGGAGAGAGGGAGAAGGAGAGAGAGAGCAACAGAGGGAGAGAGAGACAGTGAAAGAAAGAGAGGGAGAGAGAGAGAGAGAGAGAAAGAGAGAGAGAAAGATAGAGAAAGATAGGGAGAGAGAGAGACAGTGAAAGGAAGAGAGGGACAGGGAGAGACAGTGCCGACACTGCGAACCCAGGCCTCACTGCTCACCTGCTGCCACCGGTGTGTCTCCAACCACGTGCCGGTATACACTGCAGTCCACCAGGTCCCTCATCTGAAACAGAGTCCACAGCCAATGATGGCAGAGTACATATCATTGCACACGGCAACATCGCTTGGCTGCCCCTGCGCACACAGGCTGCTGCACCCCAGCCCCTCCCGCTGCCCAGCGGGGATTGCCCGCCCCTGCGCACCCAGGCCTCACTGCTCACCTTCCGCCACCGGCGTGTCTCCAAGAGGGCCCACCACGTGCCGGTGCAAGCTCCAAGCCCGGGGCCCGCGACCTTGGCAGCCTCCACATCACGCATCCCCACACTTCGGTCCACCAGGTTGCACACTTGATTCTGGGTCTTGATTTTGCAATGGCAGAGATCATATCAGTGCACACGTCATCATCGCAGGCTGCACACCCGCTCAGCTCTATAGGTGCCACTAACTCTGTGAACCGCGAGGTAACGCCACGTGGCGGTAGGCCCGCGCTGCCCACTGGCTCAGGCCTACACTGCGGTCCACCAGGTCGCACACTTGATTCTGGGTCTTGATATTGCAATGGCAGAGACCATATCAGTGCACACGGCATCATCGCAGGCTGCACACCCGCTCAGCACTTCAGGTGCCCCCACCTCAGTGCACAGAAAGTCACCGTCCCGTGGCGGTAGGCCCGTGCCGGCCTCAGTGTAACCAGTGCCACCGACTCCGTGTAACGCAAGTCATGGACCCTATTTGATTGAGTCTCGTCATATGGCAGGAGGACGCAGCCATGTCACCTCAGGCAGTGGGGAAGAACTGGGACACGTTGCGTCGTCGTCCCCCCCTTTATACGTAAGCCGAGTGGGATGGCTCGGCGTACGCCAGGCCAGCGTAGGGGTGTGAACAATTATCCCTGGCTTCTGGGCGTGGTTCATATCTGGGCTGCACAGGAAACCAACTGATGCGTGTGTCTCTGTTGCTGTGTCTGCACCACACGGCCCGCAATCGACAATGTTGCAATGTTGCATGCACCAGGAGGGCGTCCGCGCACTAAGGGATTGTACAAGGAGCGCAAGGCCGCTCGGGGTCTTGGCTCATACATGCCAACTGTTGTGTGTGTTCATCACTTTTGGTGCACCATAAGCCCAAGGCCTAGCCTCAATTGCAGTGCGAAAGCCACATCACATTCCCAGGATACAAGCAGTAGTCAGACTAACATTAGGGATGAAAGCCCCTTTGTCTCAATACAGAAGGCGGAAGGACATCTGCACCTCTGACCTTGGAATTGCATGCAGCAGGCACCCCCTGAGAGAGATACCATGGCAGATGATGACGACTCCCACACTACACACAGCGCTAATGAAAGATCAACGTATCCACACCCCACACACAGAAGTCCTTGCTCGAGGTACTCCTGCATGGAATGGCCTTGACACTTACGTACAGGACAACCCATATGTCCAAACTCTGCACACTCATGCGACTCATTGCTCCGAGCTGTGACATATCATCCACATAACAGCCGCAGGTCAGAAGAGTGCCGGTTCTACGGGAGCGAACAACCCAATGTCAGAACATCCCGGGCACATGCACAACGCCTGTCACATGCAACTGTACCGTGACCGTATGCTGCATTTGTTGGGGGCACTGTCACTGGCAGTGTTGCGCATCAGTTACCGTCTGAGCTTCCGTCTTGCGTACGTCACCTGCGTCCAGCCCTGGTTCCACTGTCGATCATGCATATTTGAGTGGCCCATGGATGTCTGCCTATCCAACACAACGGTAGCTGAACTGGATTATGACATGTGTGTGCGCCCCCTGTTGGACCATGACCAGGAGTGTAACCGTGATACCCATTCATGGGATGCCTTGGTATCTGGTGTATGTGCTGGTAGTTGGGCATGTGAGATTGCACAATTCCTCGTGTGCAGTGACCACATCGAAGCGCTCCCCTATTGGGCTGTGTTGCGGATTGGTGAAACGGCGTGGACGGAGCACATCTGTCCAGACCAGCTAATGGATTGGCTCGCCCCCGTGTTTGTTGAAGTCGACAACGATGTACTCTTGGAACTGACTGCCCAGGAAGCTGCGCTCGCTTTCATGGACAAGTAACTACGTTCCTGCAGCCACAAAAGATTGTAACCCATAGCACAGGTCCCAACACCCTTTTGCATCTTGGAGAAATGGACACATATTCCACCATAACAGTGGACATGGCTGCCTTCGCCTGGACTCAGAATGCATGTGCGTGCAAGACTGCAGGTTGACACACACCTGTGCAAGGTGAGTGGACAGCGGCGCCTGGCAACGTTCCTCAACCTGACACACCGCTGGAGGGAGAGTACACACATGGCAATGTAGTACTACATGTGACCTTGTTGGACTTCTTCACCTGCTCACTGTCAGCAGAGCAGACAGTCAGCGCAGTCCGGTGGTACAGGACTATGCAGATCCCATGGGCTGTGAGTGGTGTTCCCTGACACGGTGCAATGAGCATTCGCCAAACACCACATGACTCGTCCAGCAAGGCAAGGTGGGCTGAGACCGTTGGCATCCGTAATGATTGGTGTTCATTTGTGCCTCCCCATGTCTTGCACCTCTACATGTTCCTTTGCTGCCTGTTAGTGTATGATGCATTGGTCTGCATGTTGTGGCCCTTGTCTTGCCCATACTGACACGTACATGCTAATAAAGTGTACGCAACTTCACTAGTGTTCAACTGTGATGAGTGTTGATTAGCATGCCAAATCGTGTGCCTCAATGAGCATTGTCCGTACACAGGGAGGGACTGACTGACGCATTTCACTTAGGGGTGGGTCCCTATTGCCAGCACCACCTCTGTGAGCCAGACATTGTGGTTGGGAGAGTTGCTGGTAGGCTTGTGCGCTTACGTGTCTTCAGCAATGTGAGTATGGTGTCCACCTTCTTGCCATATGGATCAATGTGTTCCATCAAACCAGGCTGTGTCCACACAGTTGAGTGTGTGTAGGTATGCGAAGAGATGTTCTGTTGTCACATGTGATGTGGGACACTACTTTAGGCCTCCTACCGACTCTGACATTTTTGAAAACACAGCCCTATTTAATACATGGACGTGGGGCTACGTTGGGCGGTTGCGAGATTGTTGTTCATGATCAATGAGGCCACAGCTAGTTCACACCTACACAGTCATCTAATTGGCCATGTGTGTCATGGTCAAACATGCGCATTGATGTCATTTCCCAGGGTGTACCTTTTTGTGCAATCAATGTCCCTACAGTCATCCATACTGTTATACTTGATTGAACATAGACATGACACATCTGTGTGATTAGGAATGTTTTATTCACATCCTGTGGAGTGTCGGAGCTGGAGCAGTACATGGCCATGCACACCCCACATTACATGGTTGCCCAGTGGAGGTCCAAACAGAGTCCTTTAGGGGATGACAAGTTAATCGGTAGAGGAAGGGTTGAGTCCGCAGCCTGTTTGCTGTGTCATTGGTAACCAGAGCAGATACAGCAGTCCATGTCGGGGTCCAGGTGAATGTCGCAGAGTGTTCCGGGGGACAGTGGATGGTGTTTTACCAGGGCATGATGCGGAGGGCTGTACCAAGCAGAAACAGGCCATATGGCGGGGGATGAATGCTACAACCTCCTTTTTGACACAGAGTCATTAACATCCACATCTTCGTCCTCTGATATGTCTTCTGTGTCAGGTGTGCCAGGTGTGTGTGGTGGTGTTATGGCTGCATCACTGTGTGCCACTGACACATCAGGGGGCGGAGGTGGTATGGCTGCATCACAGTGTGCCACTGACACATCAGGGGGCGGAGGTGGTATGGCTGCATCACTGTGTGCCACTGACACATCAGGGGTCGGAGGTGGTATGGCTGCATCACTGTGTGCCACTGACACATCAGGGTGCGGAGATGTGTGTGTCAAAGTTCCGGCAGCAGTCATCTGGGACAGGCTCTGTGGCAGCAATGGCAAGATGAGGATCTGCAGGGCATGGTAGATCCCATCTACATCTCGCTGGTGTTCAGCCGTGGCAGCCATCCTTCCTGCCTGCATCCGCTCCATGTTCTCCATTGTCCTGCGCATCTGTGCCAACTCTGTGCTGTCCTCGCTGGAGCCTCTCTGACTAGACAGTTCTTGTATCCGAGTATTGGCTCCAGCGAGGTCAGCCAAGGATTGTTGTAGGGCATGGAGCGGACTGTGGGTGTCCGTTAGGGACTGTAAGCTGTCCCTGATGGGACTAAGACACCCACGTATGGCATCTAGTTTGGCTGCCATGAGGTCGAAACCCACCCGCACCTGTTCAGCCAGCCCCCTCTGGCAGTCTGACACACGGCGTTGGAATGCCATGTGTTCTTCGGTGAGGTGCTGGGAGCCAGCCGTGGTGGTGGGTGCTTCCTGCTGTGTGGTCTGTGCAGGGGTTGGGATCACCTCGATGCAGCTGGGCTGCCCTGCTCCTGGAGGTGGGGTGCGGAGGCTGTCCACGAGCCGTTGGAGGGTGTCGGAGCAGATGGCCAGGGGTGCCTCCTCATCATCACTGAAGAGATGTCTGGTCTGCACTGCAGGAGGTGTTGATTGTCCCTCTGCAATGTGAAGGGGAGATGCAGGTTAACAGTGTGTTCCATGTATGGGCACGCATTGTACTTGTTTACATACAGACTGCATGACAATGTACATTGTGACTGGTTTGGAGGAGCTGGGTATTTGATGGGAGACAGTGGACATTTCGACTACATGACGGATGTGAGGTTGTACTCGTACATTATCATCTGACAGTTTCCTGCTATGCCTGATGTGGTTGGCCAGTTTCTACGCACATGCGGCACCAGTTGTGTCCTCTGTTCTGTGGTGTAGGTGTGGCACTTTGTACCACATTGTCGTCAATGTTGATGTGCTGTGATTGCTATGTGTGTGTGCTGCATTGTGGGAGAGTCGCCCCTGCAGCTCTGATTTAGCGGCCCCTTATCCCTTTGAGGCGGTGTGCCTTTGACTTGTGTGCTTTTACGGTGCTGAGATGTTGGCGACTTGGGTCATTTGTGCTCTTGGACGGATTTTGGACTCTTGTGCATTGTTTGTCTGCAGATGTGTTGTTGACGTCAGGGCTTGTATGTGCACGTGGATGTGTCAGGGTGTGACCTGCTCCTTTGAGGATGTTATCCACACTGGGCCACCTCAGTGTCGAGGCATGCACCATGTCATGTATTTTGACTGCAGCCATGCTATTGGTCATGCAGTGTCACTTGCATTGTCAGTGTGGCTCACAGAGCCGCTGCTTTGCTGGGTTCAGCACATGTGCATGGGTGGGTTGTGAGATTGGTGAGGGGGGGCCATTTGTGCACATGGTGGACGGGGGCCTACTTGGTGTTTCTATGTGTGCTGCAGTGTGCCAAGGCCATCAGGGACATGTTCCACAGTCATTGTGGGTGTGCAGTGTGCTACACATAATTGTGCATGTGTGCCATTGTGCCCGTCTCCCCCCGTCCCCCCAGTCCCTGGTCGTTACTCACCCTGTTGCTGTTGGGTCAAGTCATATCGAGCAGTGTCTGGACCCCCAACTCCTTGCACCGTCTCCGCACTGATAACTGTGGCCACCATTTCCTCCAGCTCATCCAGCTCCTCCTGTGGCGCAGGACTCCCACCTCCAGTCGCCGTTGCTGCCTTCCGGTAGGCAGCGAGTTTCTGCTTGGTTTGGCTTTTCACATCATGCCAGCGCCTCTTGACCTCCTGCATTGACCTCCTCGACACTCCGACTGCATTCACGTTGTTCACGATGGACTGCCATATTTCCGTTTGTGTTGCCGATGACACAGTGGAGGTGACGAACAGTTGTTGGTAGTGTTCTGTCACCTCCGTGACGATGATCCGGTTTTCCTGTGGACTGAACCCCGTCTTCCTCTTCTCCTTGCCCTTCCCCGGCCCCGGGGTTCCTGGCTGGTCGTCTGTGGGGCTTGTGGGGTTCGCGTTGACCTCTGCACTCGGTCCGGGTGCGTCCATGGTGCTACGCAGTTACATTTTTTTGTCTTTTTTTTTCTCTGCTTTTATAGTGCATTCTCACGCATGATGCATGGGAATCGCAGGCCTGTCGCTGGTTTTCGCTGATTTTTGTATCACCATTGGGGACATCGCCACTTTTTTCGCGTTTCGCATTTTTTCGGTGTCGCGTTAATTTTAACGCAGGCATTTGTCGCGTTATCGTGAGACTTTCGCATGGTGCCGCCGGGTTGGGAATGCTGCGTTAACACAGTGTTATTTTCCCGTGATAGACTGCGATGTGAGAAGTTGCGTTAAGCGAATTTGGCGATAGTTAACACACGTTCTTGAGAATATCCCCCAAAGTCAGCAAATTTCACTGGGGCCAGCCTAGATCCGTTCCAGTAATTGCTGCCAGATCCGGAACCCACCTGTATCCCATTATTTTCCAGCATTGAGTGCAGGCCGCTATTGAGCAGTTTCAGTGCTGGGCCACGCTTGAAATAGACAGTGCCAAAGACGAACAACCATTAGAGATTTGCATTACAAATCTTTCATTGCCACTGGATCTGGGCAATGCCAGACCAAACTATCGCTGATGCTGGGCAGAAGTAATACCAATGCACTCCTTGAACAAACATTCAAAAGAAAAACTCCTTTGCAAAGGATAGGGGGAGTGTCCTTTACACACAGGAGGTTGGACCACAGTCACTGTATAAATAAAACAGAGAGGACCTCGAATGGAAATTGATACTTTTTTTATACAAACCTAATCAAAGGAATACTCAATCGGTTGATCATTATAAACATACATTAATGCATTCTTTATTCAATTTGAATACATTTCGCATAGAGGCCTTAATATGTACAGACACAGAAAAACATCAGATACAGTGCATTATATTGTGCACAGTACCCATCACCTGTCAAGTAATCTGTGCAATCTAAAAAAAAACTGGAATCACAATAGGATATGCTAGACCCACAATTTGAGGAGAGAGATGAAATAAGGGGAGGGCGGTAGGTTTCCAGAGAGAGTCTCTGTGATGTAGTCTTTCAAAGTTCAAGCAAACCGTCCAACCTTCTTATACAAGTTCCCAATGGAGGCTATAAGCAGCATGATTCCGGAAGAGCAACAAAAGTTTGTTTCCTATGTTAGAGTTAGCCTGTTTTCCTGATACAGAGTTGGAAAGCCCATTGACTTTCCTTGGGGTAAATGTCAATGCGTTTCGACCTTAGCTAAGTTAAGGGTCTCCTCAGGACTTGGAACTGGGTACCTAATCAAAACAATAAGTAAAAAGCCATTACTGATCTGGTGATTATGTGAGCCACACCTTGTGAGAAGAAAACAAAAAAGAGTTTGTACCTTCACTTTGGTAAATGGAGAACCCAGGCTGAAAAAAAAAAGGAATTCATGTGAAACCTTGGACAATGCTGGCATGTCTTAAGATGCACAGGAACTCAGTACAGCAGAAAGGAGTGTATCAATGGTGCCAGCCAAATACACAGAGCACCATGGCATTTGTTGGCAAAAGAAGCAGATTAGTAGTTGTACCTGTTGTTATGGTTTTCCAAACCGATTGGGTGGTGCTTTAATTTAAGTGACGGGGAAACATCTTATTATATACCCCTCCACTGCCCCCTTATTTGGTATTTTTTAAACATTTTCTAAAAATGTGTACTGAGTCCCCATGTTCTATAGTGGCAGCTGAAACATTTTTCTGATGTTTCAGCCTGCCAATTAGAAAGCTTGTTCCTGCGGGACCGATCTTGGTCCAGCAGGCGCAGTGACCAACGGGAGAAAGAGCCTGCTCAGCCAATCACAACTCTTTATTTTTAAATTCCAGCTCCCACAGGACTTTTGAGGGACTTCCATGGAAATCCCATATCACAAGCAGTCACTATATCTCTATTTTCTGAACCCACATTTCATCAAAACCACTAAACGAATTTACACCAAATCACAAAAAGCATGCTTTCTATTTAAAGATCTAGCTCTAAATTTGATGTAATTCTGTTCATCTGTTTTTTCTGTATCATTGTCAAATTTTCTGTATGGATATTGCATGGGAAAATTGCATTTTGGGACCCCCCTTTTCTCAGCCCGCTTGCCTGATTACCCTGATACTTTCCATAAAGAAGGTGAGGTGGTTGAACTTTTTTTGGAAAAGTTTTATGAAGATTTATCAAGAGGCATTAAAGTTAGAAGGAAAACAAAAATGCTCTTCCTATGAAAGTCTGACTTAACTATTACTACACAGTGGTGACTGACACTGTGTTTTACATATATTTATATATTGCCCACAGCAGTTGCAATGCAGTTAGGACAATGTTTCAATAGGAAAAGCATTTTTCGGTTTGCTTACAACTTTGGTGCCATTTGATGAATCTTAATGAAACTTTTGTTAAAAATGATCTTCCACCTCAGCTCCTTTCTGGAAAGTGCTGGGGTGAGCCGTTAAGCAGGGGCTGAGAAAAAGGTGTGGGGTCCCCATTCATTTTTCCTTAAGAAAACTTGACACACCTGCAGCCAAAACCTCCAAATGGAATTACACCACATTTAGCAGAAAGCTAGATCTTAGTCCAGAAAGTGAGCTTTTTGTGATTTATTCTAAATGCGTTCAGTAGTTTTGGAGAAATTAAGGCTCAACAATGTTGTATATTTCACACCGCAGAGGATCCATGGAGCCGACAAATCTCAAGATGAGATCTGATTGGTTGCCACCACATCAAGAAATATGTGGTGGCAGCTATGTTAGAACTCGGGGACTAAGTCCCCTGCCCTAAAGTAAAATAAAGGATATAGGAGGGCAGGGTGGAGATACCCTGCCTGCCTAGGCCTTGGGCCAAAAATGACATTTTATTTATAGGTGCCATGAATCCATGGCAGATCTGTCACCAATAAAAAGAAATGGCAGTCTCCCGCCTTTCCCCTTTTATTGTGAAGTCCATTTTAATTTTAATTTTATTTTTTGCATTTATAAAGCGCCTGGTTACATCACTGGTGTGTCCCCGCGCTACAACTGCTCTCATCAGACAACTACACAAGAATAAAGCGGGCAAAGGGGCAGATGGAACAGGGGACACGAGAAAACCAAATAGTAGTTCAAAGTTGAAAGAGCCAAGTTTTAATTTTTTTCCGGAAGTGGCTCTATCACGGTTCCGCACGGAGGAACAGAGGATGGGCATTCCAATTTTTCACTGCCAGGTAGCCAAAGGAACGTGCGCCCATTCGTGCTTTTTTTATCGTGGGAATTTTGACCAGATACGTTCCGGTGGATCTGAGGTGCCGTTCTGGGTTATAAGGAATGAGAAAGTCCCGTAGATAAGACGGTCCTTTGACCTGCAAGGAGCGGTGACAGAAGCATAGCGTCTTGAAGAGAATCCTTTTCTGTATAGGCAGCCAGTGCAAGGAATCAAGGGCTTGCTTAGAGGAAGCTCTCCTGGGTAGACTCAGGACCAGGCGAGCTGCCGCATTCTGGATACGCTGCAGCCTATGGAGACACTTTTTAGTTCCACCTAGATATAGGATATTCCCATAGTCTAACTGAGATGTGACAAGAGCATGGTTCAGGATTTTCCTAGCGGACGGGGGAAGAATGTCTAAGGTTTTCCTTAAAATCTTCAGGGTGCCAAAGCATTTGTCTACAACTTTCCTGGTGTGAGTCTCGAAGGAAAGGGTAGAATCCAGCCAGACTCCTAAATTCTTCACCTCTCTCTTAGGGGTGGGAGCTGGCCCCAAGACTGGTGGCCATCAGGCCGAAGACCAGATGGACGGAGTCTTCCCTACTACCAGTATCTCTGTTTTATTACCATTCAGTTTCAGGCAATTGCTTGTCATCCAAAAGGCCAGATCTTTTAGGCAGTCCGCAAATCTGCTGGCCGCTTGCACCGAATTAGGAGATAGCGTGACCACTAACTGTGTGTCATCTGCATATGACACTATGGTGACCGTGTTTTTCCACTATCCTGGCTAAGGGGGCGACGTACAGATTGAAGAGGGTAGGACTCAAGATTGAGCCCTGAGGCACCCCTTGCGATAAAGAAATGTTGTTAGAGATATGTGGAGGTTGTGTCACTTGAAAACTATGGCCCTGCAGATATGAGGTCATCCAGCTTAAAGCTGCCCCGTCCAGACCACCCATACTGAGACGGTGTAGAAGCAGCTTATGGGAGACAGTATCAAAAGCTGCACTCAGGTCCAAAAGGACTAGTGCAGTCATCAGGCCTTCATCTACCCGCCTGCCTATTGTCTCTGTAACGAAGAGCAGTGCTGCCTCCGTCGAGTATGTTGCTCTAAAACCTGATTGGGTGGGATGATGTAGATTGTGCTTATTGATGTGTGCCACCAACTGTGTATTTTCCACTTTTTCAGCAATTTTTGAGAAATAGGGAAGCAATGAGACAAGCCGCAGGTTTTCCAGTAGATTCTCATCTACTGTGGGTTTTTTTTTCAGGGGGAGAAAAATTGCTTGTTTCCATGTGTCCGGAACCGCTTCTCCATGAAAGGAGATTTCTAACAACCGTTGCACAGAAGGTAGTATGGTGTCTAACGCTGTGCAGATAACTTTCGGCGTGGTTGGGTCGTTAGGGGAGCCTGATTTTATACCCAAAGTTACCTTTTCCAGGTCTATCAAGGAGGGGAGGAGAAATACTGAAAGATGGTTTTCCCCCCACTCCGGATTACCCTCCAAGCCTTGGAGAGGCCCCGGAGACCTCATCCTCTGAGGCCCTGTCTAATACAAAGGGGAGGAGAATATGCTGCCCCCTCCCTGAGCCAATCTAGGTGCCTAGGGACACCCTCCCTGGGGCCAAATCTCAAATAATGTGGATGAGCCACTGTTAGGCCCATGGCCCCCTATCCCCCAGGGCAGTTTCTAAAATAAACTGAAGGGGAAATGTAACCCCCTCCCCAAGCCACTGTTGGGCCCTGGGGACCCCATCCCCCAGGGCAGATCGAATGCTGGGGAGAGGTGCTTTAGGCCCCCCTCCCCAAGCCGTACACCGGCTCCAGGGACCCTATCCTCAGGAGCCTGGTGCAGCAGTGCCCCAGGGATCCCATTCCCCGGGACACTGTAGTTCCCTGCCTGGAAGAGTGAGGGAATATTCTGACCGCACTCTCCTAGGCAGGGAACAGAACTTTGCTACTGCGGGAGCAGTAAATAATAGTCAGTACGGTGCTGGATGGTGAGCCAAACAGGGGCTGCAGGGGCCCTCGGGCTCCCCCAGCAAATCCCTACAAAATAAATGGGGTGGGGTGCCCCGAATGGGCACCAGGGCACCCCAGTTGATTTAAATAAAAGAAAATGTTGCCAGTTCCTCTGCGAGTCATGGGGCCACTTGAAGGCATCTGGCGGTGCCCTGGGGCTCCCCTTGCGGATTCAAACAAAAATTAAATATGTGGATGTCCCAGGTGGGCACCAGGACACCCACATTTTTCTTTAAACCTAAGAAATGAAGAAAAATTAGCGACAGGAGCCGCTTATTTATTGTTCATTGCTCCGGCATGGTGCACTCCAAAATGCCCTGCGACAACTTTTTAATATCTTTTTTTTATCTTGGTGGTGCCCCTAGAAGAGGCAGGGGCACCACCAAGCATATGTTTTAATGTTGAGGAGGCCTGCAGGAAGTGCAGCAGCACCCCAGCAACATAAAAAAACAGTAAGTCTCCGGTATCATTAGATCCATGACATGACCACTGGAGAGCTTACCCTATGTTTTTAACACACTCCTAGCTGGAGCTATATGCTCTTCAGTTGGAGTGCAGCACCCTCTTGTGGCCGTTTTTATGACTGCATGTTGAGGGCTGAAAAATGTTAAAAGAAAGACTCAGAGACGTGTTGTTTTTTTAAATTGAACTTTATTAAACATTGTTTAAGACAATCACTTTTATCAAACATTGCATTGTGTAAATTAATGAAATATTCATTTGATTATAGTTATTGGTGATCTTTTGACAAAGATGATAGGTCTGTTTTATATGTGTTGCTATACTGTCTGCTTTAAGGCTAATATGCCCACTTTTTATATTTTGGTACTGTGACAAACTCAGTAAGTCTGCCTTGCATAAAATAACACCTTTTATTTTGTAACATTACTTAATCAGCCTGTGGGTGCAGGGCTTTGCTCTGCACCCAATCACATGCTGCGTTCAGCCAAAGGGAAGGGTTGGGTGCTCACAGTGGGTTGGCCACATGACCTGGCCACACGCTAGGTCCTGTGCCTAACCTCAAGTAATGCACAGCAATCAACATCTTACTTTATGTTACGTTTGAAAAAAACATAGAAATTCACAGAAAAAAACAAAGGTTAAAGTGACGTCATAGTTAGTAATTGTAATAATATGTTATTTGACATTTTAAAACAACCTTAGAAATTCACTGGAAAAAACATACTTTAAAGAGACGTTATAGGTAGGTCGAAATGTCCGGTGAAACGTATTATTTAAAACAAACAAAGCCTCTGAAATTCACCATTTAAAGTTATCTCAAGAAGCTATAACTCGTGACCTAAAATAACTATAACTCATGCCCTCGCCATGCACTGTTTATGACCCCACATATTACATCACTCATGATATATTCTATAACATCATTGATAATGTGACTGCAAAATCTGAAATGACATCATTGATAACAACACTGTTCATGACAGGTGCATGAGTTTAGTTGCTTTAGGTCCCTAGTTTTTTCATATATATTACAAAACTCACTCCCATTGGTTGCCAGGTCTTATAACCATCCAAATGCAGTGCCTGTGGATTGAAAAAAACCACTTCAGTAGGAAATGTCTCTCACGATGACTGCATGATCCACAATGCATCTCGAGTTCTTACAGTTATTAGTTCATGAGCGGTTTTGTCTTAAAATGATGTAACATTCTCTGACCCCTCGATCAGCCGCAACTTTCACATCCAAGGTATCACCCCCTTAAACACTCATTTAGTAACTCATGCCTACCATTTTTGTAATGAGAACTCAATGTCCATAGGTATGAGTGTCCCTTTAGTGAAGCAACAGTTCTGGCAGTCTCCATTTCAACATTTCACCAAATGCCACTATGATGACCGCCAAACACTTTTGAAATCGGGTGCTTCCTTTGGTGTGCAAGTGGCTGTATGCAATTTACATTCCAACAACAATGCTCCAATAGGAACATTCAGGAGCACACAGCGGATTCCACAGCAGAGAACCCAGTCCCTCCCCATGGCCTACTATGCACACCTATCAATACAGAGAGAAGTCTCAGCAGAGAGGCCAGTCCCTCCACACATCCTACTATGCACACCTGTCATCTGAGAGAGAGGTCTGAAAGGAGAGCCCAGTCCCTCCCCACACCCTACTATGCACACTATCACTACAGAGAGAGGTCTCAGCAGAGAGGCCAGTCCCTTCCCACACCCTACTATGCACACCTGTCATCTGAGAGAGAGGTCTGAAAGGAGAGGTCAGTCTGTCTCCACACCCTACTACGCACCCATCAATACAGAGAGGTCTCAGAAGAGAGGGCAGTCCATCTACACACCCTACTACACAAACCCATCATTGCGAAAGTAATGGCACCTGAAAAAAAGATTGCTGGTGACATATCTTGATATCAAAGTTACAATACCTGGGCAAATAAACAATTTCTATTGAATATATATCTGTTTAATACTCATGCACATTTTACAAAGATTTAGCAAACTGTGAACCATATCTTGTTTTGTTACAGCAAAAAAAGAAACATTTTTACTAAAAAAGTGTTAGAAGACAACGTATATTCTTGCATACATGCACTCAAAAAAATATTTATTTTACTGTTTTAAAAAAACATAGAAATTCACTAAAAAAAACAAAGGTTAAAGTAACATTATAGTTAGGCAAATTTGTCAGTGTGAACATCAACTTTTTGAACTAATAAAATAACAGAGATTTGCCAGTTAAAGTTAGCAGTGCTAATTGTAACTTGCCCACTGCCATGCACTGCTTATGACCTCACATATGACATCACTCATGACATGTTCTATGACATCATTTATGACATCACTAGTGACATCTTAAATTACATCATTGATGACATCACTGATGACATCGCCCAAGCTTCGTTTTCCCACATATTGCTCTATAAATTGCTATGGCTTTGCCTGTAGCATAGTTCATATTAACAATCAACCACAGATATATGGGAAATCCTCATTGAGTGTGGTGTTAAGTTTTTATACAACTGTTGAGAGAAAGCCACAACAGTGAATGCCAATTCCAAAACAAATGCCATACTGCACCAAACCCACATTAAGAAGTATAGTTAATATCAGTAAAGAACTGAGTACAGTAAACCATGGGCACTCTATGGAGAGAGTTTACTTTATACCACACTGTTTGCAAACACTGAAACTTTCATAAGAAATACACGACAGACTATTAAAAAAATATCTACTAAGAACAGTGCACACTCTGAAACAGCTGTCAAAATAGACACTATTCTCTAATCCAAGATCTGAAGATGCTAAACATTCTACTATCGGCACCGCTCATACTTTTGAAAACTCTACAGATAGCCCATCTTCTGAAGCAAAACAAGCACATGTACATAGGTTAGTACCTGGGGCACACAGTCTTCTATGTTGAGTAGAAATTGTCATATTGAGATCATTCTTATCACTAACTCAAGGCTGCTTACAGAACTTAGTATGTAGTATGTAGAATCTCTGCCCTGCTGGAAACCAACTTTTTCAGCATTACCAAAATACTTATGTGGAGCATAATAAACACAAGTTTGCTGTCACCTGTACACAGAGTTACTCTTAAATACAAAAATGTATAATGTGTTCAATACCTCTACACAGTTATGGTGCATTAGGAGGACATGTGTTTCTAAATACTTTCACCCATTAGCTGGACCCAATCTGTACAACATTAAGTGGAAAAGTAATATGCTAGTTATTTGCCACAATCTAAACTATAAAAAAAACAAGCACACTCATTGGATGATGTTATGAGTGATGTCATGAGTGATGCCATTTGAGATGTCATGAGTGATGTCATAAATTATGTCATAGAACATGTCATGAGTGATGGCATATGTGAGGTCATAAGCAGTACATAACGGATGTGCAAATTACAGTCAGCGCTGCTAACTCTAACTGGTGAATTCAGTTTTTTTTTTACTTCAAATCATTAACGTTCACACTGACAAATTCATCGAACTATAACGTTAATTTAACCTTTGTTGTTTTCAGGAAATTTCTAAGATTTTTTTTTAAATGAAAGCAGATATTTTTATGACACCTAACTATAACATTATTTTAACCTTTGTTTTTTTTCAGTGACTCTAGAGATATATATATATGTATATATCCAGACAAAGAGAGAGAGCAAGAGAGAGGGAGCAGTTGCGTTTATGTGGAATAGTCTACAATACCACTGATACTCCAAGTCTGCTTATTAGCACATTGCCATCCAGGCTGAGCTAGAAAGTGACAAAGCCTTTTGTCATTTTTACAGCAAACTTCTTAAGCATAGGATTAGCAAGTCCTATCCATGCAGAGCTAAAAAATGGCAAAGCCTTTTTACCAGGCACAGTATTACAGTTTTGGATTGGTAAAATATCATCCAAAGACTACCTAAAAGCAACTCCTGACATATGTTTCGCTCTTATTAGAACTCGCCAGAGTGGTATAGCTTTGTCCAGATGGAAGGGAGCAACCAGTATATGTCAAAAACAATGCCTGTTCAAGCTTAGAGTGGCAAATAAATTATGTAAATGGCAATCAGAGACCTCTTGGTCATGAATTTCCAAGATATGTGGAGGCAATAGATGGAACATTGTATACAACAGTCTATCATAAAGCAAATGAAACCAACAGTGTTTTACACACAAAAAGTTTGCATCAGAGAAAATCGCAACACAATATTCCTATGGAGTACTTATTTGAATAAAAAGAAATTGTAATCTGCATTCTGGTTTTGTAAAAGAGAAAGAGTTGTGGTACCAACACTTTAAGAATCGTGGATACCTAAAAAATGTGGAATAGAAAACAGAAAAAAATTCAACGGATTAACTTTGACTTATGAAAAGAAAGACACAGAGCCAAAAACAAAAATTGTTAGATTAATAATGGATTACAATATGGACTTACACCAGATTTATGATATGAGTCAAAGACATTGGAAAGTCCTTCCAAATGACAACGCAATAAAAAATTAATTGAGAGCAGACCAAACATTAGATATAGAAATTTCAGATCTTTGAAAGATGACTTTATACACAGTCACTTAAAAGGAAGAGATGCAAAGGGAACAGATTGGATGTCGCAGCATAAGAGATTTTATCCCATTTAAAAGATTGAAAGCCTTGAAGCAATAGCAAAGAATAGAGGGTACTTTCTGTCCTTTATTTTACACAAAATCAAACAATCAATTTGTATATTACTTCTGCAGCGGATTATGTTGTATACATAATTGATTGCCCGTGCATGAAAACACACATGGGAAGTACAAATATGTCAGTGAAGGAATAAATCTTGCAACACAAGAGAGCAATTGAAAATGAAGATTTTTTTCTATCCAGTTTCAATATATTTTACTCAGAAACACAATCCCAAAATTTACTTCGGGCTTTTTTAACGAGTCTGGTGGTCCACGGTCCGCCAGACTTGTGGGACACTGCTGCGTGGGCAGTCTTCTGTCCGCCCCATTACGACCAGGGCAGTTGGGCCACCCTGGGACCAACGAAACCACCAGGGACCAGAGATTCCTGGCAGTGGCGCAGCGGTCTTGAGGTCACAATATGCTTGGCGGGGCTACTGCGGCCCGCCAAGCATATTACGGGCTTCCTCACTGCCACACTTTTCATGGCGGTGCGACTACCATGAAAAGTGTGGCGGTGGGGAAACAAAGGGGGCCCTGCAGGGCCCCCTGCTGCCTCGCGGCATGTGGATGCACACCCTGTGGGCATGCATACCAGTACCTGCATGGCATGGACTGCAGCAGTTCATGCCATGCAGGTCCTGCGGTGACGTTCCCATTGCGATGCCTATTTCACAGGCACCGCCCTGGAAATGCCAAAGAACCGCCCGTCAGACAGGAGAAAACTCCTAACCTGGTGGGTGGTTCAAACATGGGTTGATGGTGCGGGAGCGAGGCGGTCCCGCTCCCACACCGTCAAACTCATAATAAGGCCCTTAGTCTCATTGTTTGTCATAGATTATGTAAACATAAATCAGCATGGAGGAAATTGAACCAAGAAATTACGAAAGTTGGAATGTGATTGCATTATTTCATTCAACAAAATACTCCATGGGCTTGACACGGGAGGAAGAACTAATTGTACATTTTAGGTTAAGGTTCCTCCTCCGGAACATGGGATTCTATTTGGCAAAAAAGAAAGACAGATGGAATGGCCTTACAAAAGTACAATAGCGTTTAAATATGCACTTCAAATTTTGAGACAGGTTGGCCTATTGATTTGACTATTGACTTTGGATTTTTGATTCTGGATACAATTAGAGACAGAAATTGATTAATACGAATGTGTTTTTTTTACAAATAATATTATCATCACTTAATGCTTAATGATAAGAGGATGTAAGCACCAAATGGTTATCTTATGTAGACACATCTTTCTATGCACAAGCATTCATTTCTTCCTCTTTTTAGGAACAGTATGTTATAGACTCAGAAATGTAAGTTCAATATTAGCAATGTTTTATGACGTACCCCGATAAAGGCAATGCCAGGGATACTAATTGACTGACTAAGCCCCTTATTATGAATTCAGTGGTCCAATGGACTGCCGAACCTGTGGTGACAGTCGGCAGACCGCCAGACTGGCGGTCCCCCCACCACATTAGGACTGTGGCATTTGGACTGCCACAGGACCGCTGTTGCTGCCAGGGATCCATGATCCCTCATGGTGATTCAGCAGTCTGAGGCCTCTAATATGCTGGCGGTGCTGTTGCGGCACCACCAAGCATATTAGGAGTTTTCTCACTGCCACACTTTTGATGGCAGTGCAACAGCCATGAAAATTATGGCGGTGAGGAAACAAAGGGGGCCCTACTGGGCCCACTGTTGGCTTTGCGCCATGGGTGCATGCAGGGGGACCGGCAGATTGTGGGTAGGTGTTCCCGGCCAGTAGCTGTGGACTGCATCTGGCACTGCACTACTCAGTGTCCATAAAACTCTGCCGGTACACGATGAAGTAATAAATTGACCCAATCAGGGTTGATGCTCTAATTTAACAGGTACCACTTTTTAGGGTGCTGTACGAGTGGACACTTGATTATATCATTGGGATCCACCACCAAAAAGTGTAGATAGACTTTTAATTGGTCCTGAAGAATTGCCTTCTAATCGAACCAATGGCAAGAAACATGTTGACCTTTTCAGCGCACATCCCCAATACCTTATAAGAGGGTGCGCACTTTTCACGTTTTTAATTAAGAGAGCGACCACGTTCATTAAAATAATTCTGAATGGATCTCCTCCTCTTACTTTTAACTTGACCTTTGCACCTTCCACATCTGCACTTCTCACAAGCCCTTACATACACTACATCTTACGGCAATAGGAATAAAGATCTCCGCTAAAAGGCCCCGATTCGGGCGCCGATCGGGTATTGCAGCGCCGACCCGATAAGGAGCAGACCCGATGATGAGGCAAGACATCCTATGACATTGGGTGTGTGAGGGTCTTTTTCCGAAAGGAGGAACTTTTCTCCTGCTTGTTGTAATTTATTTATACATTACCATTTTTTGACGTCAACCAACAGTATTCATTAGGAACAGCATACCATTCGGGTTTTGCATGCAGGGGGGCACATGTTGTGCGCCCTATGTGCATGCACCCCCAGTTCCTGCAGGGCAGGGACGTGACAGTCCATTCCCTGCAGGAACTGCCTTTGATACTCCCACTGCGGTGCCTTTTTCAGTGCAACCGCCAAAGAACCGCGTGCCAGAGTAAAAATAAGTCATAATCTGCTGGGCGGTCTTTAATGACTTTGGCGGTCTTGAAGCGGGGCGGCAGAGTGGCGGCCCCACTCCGAGACCGCCAAAGTCATAATAAGGCCCTAAGAACTGTTGAAGCTCTATAACCCTTGATATGCCTTATTGATACTTTTACACATGCAATATAACAGAGTTAGATCAGATGTGTGTTTTGAACTTAAATGAAGTCTAATGGGGCTAATATCCGTAACATGCTCCCTCCCGTATTGAACATATACAACAATATCCACTTGAAATATGTAACAATTACAGATATTTCTCTTTGATTCACCCGAAGTTAGGCTGTTGTCAGTATCATGTACTTTGAGTTATTTTTTGGAGCAATGCATACATTTGATATATACACACTCATATTTATGTTAATAAAGGAGACTTTATTTGGGTTAATTGCAGAGGCATAGTGTGATGCTGACTGAAATTGGAATTAATTGTGATTGCCATCTGTTATGAATGATTTATACATTGCAAATGGATATGTAATGCTCTGAAATATTTCTTTCTATTTTACTTTTAGTCTTTTTGCTATTTCTTCTGTTTTCTATTTGTTGATTTATAATGCACAGAATGTAGTCTGTTTTGTTTTGTTTGTTGTAAAGATGTGAACACGAGACATTTTCTGTATCCGTGGCAATTTTCTCTAGTAGACACTGGTCCTATCAAGGTCGATTTAGAGTGCAACACGTTACTGCTGTCAGCTGCCTTATGTTTTTGTTGACCGTTTTAGATTTATGCAGTAACTCAGAGGAGATTTTGCCACAACCTTCTGAGTGCCTGTGATTTTATGTAACTTTAACCAAATCACTTTTGGAACAATGTACATATATTTACTAAAACAAAAAAGGGTAATGTGATGTTATAGCTAGACCTTGTAATAATATGAAAGCTATGGTGTTAGAACAAAAAAACGCTGAATTTCATCCATTATAGTTTACTGAGCAAACTATAACTTACATCTCCGCCAGGCACTGCTTATGACTTCACATATTACACCACTCATAACATTTTAAATGATATAACTGATTAATTCACAGATGTCATCTCAAATGAAATCAATTGTGTGCAGTGTGTGGTTGGCTACAGGGCCTGGTCTGTGACCAGGCCCTGCGCCCATCACCCTGTGAGCACCCAACCCCGCTGCCAAGCACGGCCAAAGGCAGTGCACAGCGGGGGCTTGACGACAAAGCCTGACCTGCAGACAGACCCTGCTGCCAAACCCCATGGATGGGCAAAGGCCATGCGTGCCTTGGGGTCGGGCGCATTGTCTGGCCTGCACCCAACTCCACGAGGGTGGCCAATAACCTGTTGCTAGCCAACCCTTCAGGGTCACTCACCCCACATTTTCAATTTGTTTAAACTTTTTTTCGCAATACTGCATTACTCCAACGGCATTGCTGCACAAGCTGCTCTCCAAAATACGTCAGGACAGTGCAAGCTTCACTCTTCAATACTTGCACACAAGGTAGGGACATGTTGGACATCACAGGAGGCCATAATGGGTCCCGCGGAAGTACTGCTGGCCCTGCAGCAGAAAATAAATGTTTTTTTATTTTGGCCCAGGGAGTCCCCTTGGGGACCCCCCAACGAAGTCCAATGGGTCAGGGTACCCCCACCTTGCCCCTTATACCTTAATATTTTTCAGAAGTCTCCAAGTTCTAAAATTGAAGACAAAATATTTCTGTTGATGTTGTGGGCAGCCAATCAGATTACTCAGTACAACAGGACCGGTAGTGGTACTGAGGGGGCCGTGGGAGAAAAATCTCTCTTGAACAATCAGATTGCTCTATTTTTTTAATTTGCGGTACCACAGGATTACCGTGGGACCATCCGTCCAGATACCACTTTATTACAAACCTTAATTACTCAACAACTGCTGAACAAATTTACACCAAATCTCAAAAGCACAGTTTCTGAGTGAAGATTTGGCTTTCTGTCAAATTTGGTGTAATTCTGTTCAGCCATTTTTAGGTCGAGCATTCGAGACCTCTTGTATATACTTTAGTATATACTTATTATATACTTATATGTGTATGTACTTTGTGGGCTCTGGAGATCAGCCCTAGGACTTGTCTGCTTCTGCTTAGGTACTTTAATTTCTGTTCAACTGCCTCTATTTAACTCTCTTGATGGAAAACGACCAACAGAGGTCAGTAAAATACCAGAATTGCTTTCTGCTGAGGGACTTTCTTTTTTTTATTTTTCTGGCAACTGCCTCCATTTAACTTTCTTGATAGAAAATGACCAGCAGAGGTCAGTAAAATACCAGAATTACTTTAGCATTCTCTAGATTCCAGTCCATAGAAATTGTCTTCCATGACCACCCGTAGACAATAATATTTTTTCAAATCTTGTATTTTCAGTGATATGACCACCAAAGGCACTGATTTTATATTAAAAACAGAGCTGTGGACTATACCATTTCCTGCTGAAAGGCAATATTTCTCTCCATGTGATCCCATACCTGGCGTTTCACGCAGATTGGTGCTTACTTTCCCTCCATGTTAAAGAACAGTAGATGTTTTAGCACCCAGACTAATGTGCTGCATAGCTAAATACATATAAGGTCCTAAAGGCGAGACCGATTGCATTGCAAATGCTTGTTTCTATATTGCGTCTTAAAATCCCTACAGGAAATTGCATGGGAAAAATGCACTTTGGTCCTTGCTTTTTCCCTGCCCCACTTGATGGATCACCACAAAAATGCCAAGGGAGCAGCTGAGGTGGAACTTTATAAAGTTAAGTGACGATTTGTCAAACAACGCCAAACTTATTAGCAAAAACGTGCTTCAGATGGAATCTCTGATCTAACTATAACTACACAGTGGTGACTGGTGAGTGTGGGGGAGGGCACCACTTACAAGAAGTAAAGCCTCAAGGATTTCAGGATACCCCCAAACCCCTCAACAATGGTAATAAATAGCATATTACACTCATATCAGCATATATGGTTTATGCTGTGGCATTTTTCATGTTATTTTGTTTTAGCAAAGGTAAAATCACTTTCAAGAGGCCTCATGATGATTAGGAAAGTTGTTTCCCTGTGTTAACTAATTGTTGAAATTAATCTGTGAATCAGTAAACATTGTTTTTCTAATATTAATTTTCGGTACTGGCTGATTAAACTTGAGTTTGGCCTTTGCACTGCAGTAATACGCGTGTCAATGTGTGTATATATATATATATGTGTGTGTGTGTTTGTAGTTATAGTTAGATAGTTAGGACAATGTTTCCATAGCAAAAGCTTTTTTTTTAATTGCCTATAACTTTGGTGCTGACGATTCTTCACGAGATTTTTCTTCTAGTCAAAAAAAGTGTGTTTCCCATGTTAATTCCTATAGATTCTTTAGACACGCCTGCAGCCCAAACCGCTGAACAGAATTACACACAATTTGGCAGAAAGCTAGCTTTTGGTCCACAGATTAAACTTTCAAGTATTTCGTGTAAATTCGTTCAGTAGTTTGTGAGAAATTTAAGGAAATCCAAATTTGTATAGCTACGATTGCAAAGCCTTTGCAAATAATGACGAGCTCGAGTGGAGATTTGCAGAGCTCTGATTGGCTGCCACCACTTAAACCAGCAAGTGTTAGCAGCCATCTTGTAACCTGGCTTCATCTGAGTCCCAAAAATACCCACAAAAAAATAGAAAAGGGGGCAGGGTGCGAATGCCCTAACCCCCAAACTTTGATTCTGGCGTCCCAAAGAGACCCCAGCAGGGCAAAAAAGCATTTTCTTTTTCAAATTCACGGCACAATTTGCACATATTCGTGAATATCACAGTGAATTAAAAAAACAAAAGCACAGTCTACCGCACATGCTTTTAATATTGCCTCCAGATGGGCCAGGTCCCGGGGGCATGTGTAGTTTAATTAATAAGGAGGGGGCATATGGTCCCCCCTCCTAGGGCTTATTTATGCATCAGGGACCACCGCCTCTCCAGGTCTCATGTTTATAATAATGCAGGGGGGCTGCGCGATCCCATCGAGGCCCCGGGGATCACCACCTCCCCAGGGCTTTTAATTAAAAAATAGATTGAAGGTGGTTGCACGGCCCCTCCTGGTCCTGGGGACCACCACCTCCCCATGGCCAAATACTTTTTAAAAATGAAGGGGGGCACACGGCCCCACTCCTGGGCCATATACTGCCCTGGGGACCACCACCTACCCAGGGCAGGCCAGTGCACAAAAAAGGAAGGTGGCTATGTGCCCCACCTCTCCTGGAGCCATGTATAGCCCTGGGGACCACTGCACCCTAGGGCTGTAGCTGTTTGCTTTTGCTTGGCGGGAGCTGTGACAGCCAAGCAAAAGCAAACACTCTGCTTCCAACAAACAGGAGTTGTTAAATTGCCCCCAATTACTGGAAGCAGAATTGAAATTGGAGAATTCTAGGATGGCTGAATTCCTTGACCTCCTACTCCCCACTAGGGGGTTAATCCCAGTCCTGACAGAAGTCCTTCACCCGGGGCCAACATCATCTGACCTCCTTCTTATATTTAATGAGGCACTGACAATTACCGTATTGGGGGCGTGAGACAAACCTTGTTCTGGTCCCCCAGTTATGTTAAGGATACTTATAGAGCGCATGGCTGCCCCGGCAACAGGGCGTCCCAGCGCTAAATCTGGCAGAACGGTAGGGCGAGGAGGCTAGTTGTTGGAGAAGAGCCAGTGACTTGACAAATTGCTTTTCTCTCACAGCACCCTTCACCTGAGAGAATAGTGGGGCAAGCCTCCATGAGCTGATTTAATCCCAACACATTTCCTCCCACTCCTTTGGACAGAGAATCTAAGTGGATGGAAATGTTTGGAAAATGCGTATTTTCTTCCACCAGTCTGACCCTCCAATCTGTTAATGCCAACTGCCTGTTGGGATACTACTCCCACACCCTTTGGGATTCAGTAGCACAAGCCCTCCCTGGTGTGCCTGAAGACCTTCGACCTGTTCTCACTCAGGCGGCCAAGTTTATGACTTGTTGTGGCTTGGACACCACTTGTTCCATCGGCCAGGCCATAGGCACCAGTGTTGCCATTCGCCGACATGTGTGGCTGCGATCGTCTGGGTTCTCAGGCTATGTCCAGTACTCCCTAATGGACATGTCATTTGATGGGATTCACCTGTTCAGGGACAAGTCTGATTCCACTTTCGAGTATTTTAAGGGAAGCAGGGCTACTGCTCACTGTGAGACCCTTTCCAACCTGCATCACCAAAAGCTACAGTTCCACCAATCTTTACCCAGATTTGGCCAAGGAGCCAAATATCACCAGCCTGCCCAGCCTCCTCAAGGAGCCCAGCAGTTTTGCAGTTGAGGCCAAGTTGCTCACCACCCCCAAGGCCAAGGTCATTGGGCCTCCTAGTCTACTGCTCCCCCTGCAGCGCCACATGCCCCACCTCTGTAACATGCCCTTACAGGAGTACAGCCACCTAGTAGGAGGCAGAATCAACCGATTCTACCCAGGTTGACAGGCAATAACTTTGGACAGGTGGGTTCTACAGATCGTCTGCAGGAGTTATGCCATAGCCATCCTTTCTTCTCTGGTGCACATTCCACCATCTCCTCAGCGACTGACGGAGGACCATCTCTCTATTTTACGGCATGAAGTGCAAGCCTTTTTGTCCAAATGGACTCTCGAGAGGGTGCCTGCACCAGAAGTAAGTTGTGGTTGTCATTCCAACTACTTTCTGGTGCCCAAGAAAGATGGAGGTCTGTGGCCTATTTTAGACTTGCACCCTCTCAATGGCAGATTCCAGAAGGAGAAATTCAAAATGCTCACCCTAGCCAAGGTCTTGTCTGCCCTCTACCCTGGAGACTGGATGGTGGAGTTGGACTGGTGGGACTCCTGTTTTCACATATTCGTCCTGCCAGCCCACTGGCGCTACCTGAGATTTATGGTGGGACAGGAACATTTTGCGCTCCCCTTTGGTCTCACCCAGGCCCCTCGGGTATTCACAAAAGTGATGGGAGCTCACCTTTGGAGATCAGGGTGCCAGGCTTTCCCTACCTCAATGACTAGCTGTTGAAGGCGCTTTCGCCTCAAGCAGTTGTGAGCCAATCCAGACTATGACGAACCTCCTGTCTTCTTTGGGGTTCACTATCAATGTGCCAAAGTCACATCTGACTCTTTCTCAGATGCTTCCTTTCATCAGGGTCATGCTGGACACGGTCCGGTTTCGTGCCTTTCTCCTGGACAGAGAGTCCAGGACATTCAGGCCATGATCCAGATCTTTCAACCTCGATCCTGGGTTTCATTGAGGTTGGTGCTGAGGCTGCAGGGGCTCCTTGCCTCCTGGGATCCTGTTAGTTGAGTATGCTAGGTGGCATATGAGTCCTCAGCAGTGGTATCTGAAGTGCCAGTGGGCCCAACATTAAGGGGACTTCTCTGAAAATGTTCAGATTTCAGAGGAGATTGCAAAGGATCTGCAGTGGTGTCACTGGCCCATGACTGGGTCCGCCGCAGACCCCTCTCACTTCCCTCTTCAGAGCTGTCGGCAGTGATAGATGTGCCACTTTTGGTTTAGGGCTGCCTCTTGGGAGAGGTGGATATCAGAGGCCTCGGTGAGGAAGAAAGAGCATTACTGAAGGTATGTATCTTGTAAGTTGAGGTAAATATCCTAATGCCATAAACCATGGAAACAGAAATAATGGGACAAAGTACCTCCAAGTGTGAATAAGAAGGTAATAAGAAAAGAAGGGGAGGTGATCAACGGCAAAAAGAAAGAAAAAGATTAGGACAGAACCCTGCACCCCAGGATAAAATGCAACTTTTTCTCTCGCTGATGAAACGTACTAAAAAGTTGGAATACAGGGCCAGTTGTACAAATAATTTTTTGATCGCAAACGGATGCAAAAAGGCATTTTTTTATGTTCAAAGGACCAATTTGCGATTCAGTATCCTATTATCAAATTGCAAATTGGGTTTGCGGTTTGGTATTAGGAAGGGGTGTGTTTAGGGCATCTCTCCCTAATACCGAATAGCAACGGTATGTATGTGAATGTTTTGCAAATGAAATGCAGTTGCAAAACATTCGCATTTTACCACCAACTTCAAGTTGGTGGTAACCCATTCGCAATTTTTTCAAGAGCATGCAGTGGTACCACAGACCGCTGCCTACTCTTAAAAAATGAAAAAGATAAAAGATTCTTTATTGAAAAGCAATTACAGGCATGGCGGTCTGCTGACCCCAGCAGGCCACCATCCCTGTGATTTTGGTGAATCCCAATGGATCACAAACTGAGACCTACCTCATGAATATTAATGTGGTAGGTCTATTTGCGACACACTGGGAATCGCAAAATGTGTAAAGCATACATTTGTACATGGGTGTTTGTGAGTAGCAAATAGTGAGTCGCAAAAATTCGCTATTTGGTAATCGCAAACGATTACCTCCGTACATCTGGCCCACAGTGGCATGGTGACAATTGAAAATAGTGAATCAAATAAACAATGAACATGCTAAGTAAATATTCCCCTGTTGGCCCAGACCACCATAACCCATACAACGGAGAGGTCAATATAGGGAAAAGAGTGAAAGTGAAAAGAACACCCACGCTGAAAAGGAGGAAAAAGTGGCACTTGAATGAATAGAATGAAAATGGACAAGCTAAAACAAATCAAGACTCAGACAACATTAAAAATAACCCATAGCGCAAGAAAGTAACCCGCAGTTGCCTTATCAAATAATATGGAGAAAACAGAGATCACAAGCCCTGCAATGGATCAGGCTAGATGCAATACTGGCAGTAATTGGCAGAACAAGAAAGGCACTGTAATTGGAAACAGACACAGATACATCTCTTGACCTGCTGACCTTCTGTGAAAGAACTCCACACAAATGGCTAAAATGCAAGGGAGGATCCAGTATCTAGAAAATATAGTGGAAGGTGTGTTAGAAATAACCAGTAGAAACAATATCCGCATAACTGGACTACCAGATCATATGCAAGCCCTATTATGGAATCGCATGGAAGAATACATGAATATATAACACTAGCGCCACTGCTGAGAATGACCACCTATAAATGGGAAAATTAAAAGCTCCCTTAGCTCCAGAAGAAATCAAGAAGCCAAAAAAAGAACTAGCTTCTGGACCCCCACCCCTCCTCCCCGGAAGTGACAGCCTCCCAGTCAAATTCTATGCAAATAAGGTGCGCTACAGGTGCCGAAGTTACAGGCAATATATTCAAAGGCATACAAACAGGGGACGTTGCCCTAAACCACTAGAGAAGCTTTTATAGTCACTTTGCTGAAACCTGATAGGAACCAATTGAATAGAGCGTGTTATAGCCCACTCTCCGTGTTAAATTTAGATTGCCAAATATTAGCCAAATTGCTAACTAACAGAATAGGCTCATAACTACCTGGCATAACTTGGATCAACTTAAAAAAAACACACATATGCTTTTGTCAACGCAGAGATCTCCTCTGCACTTCGTGCTGAAGCAATTGTGACTAAAGAGGCATTCTTAAATGAAGCTAGACAACATCATTTTTCAAGCAGCAATTTTTATATTCTAAAAGCATAAATATCAAAGGTGGAAACTTTGAAGGGGGTGGGTGTGAAGATTTGCAAGTGAACAGATTACAGATGGGTGTTGGGGAGCGTTTATCATAAAACAACAATGGCCCGAGGTTCAAAGAGCGGAGAGAAGCCTTTGCAGGGAGAGAGATGTTGATTGAAGAAGTGAGATAGGGACTGGCAGAAAAGCACATCAAAGCGCTCTGATAAATGTGTGCTTATCAACGCCTCATCCAGGGCACAGCTCTTTCAATCACACCGAAATCAAAACGCTCTGCCGTGAGTAATGAAAAGGATATTGTGATTTACTCCAGTATTTTGACAATGAAAGCCTCTTTAAAACCCCTAAATCCCAGCAACATAAAGAGCCTGACATATAACACAAGAATACCCTCCACTCCCTACTTGTTGCAATAAATGAATGCTCTGACTGATCCCTCTTTTGATCAGAAAATATCAGGTTCACTTTATCATTCTGGAAACTCTGAGGCCCATTTTTTCAATGTGTCTGTTTGTCATTACTCTGTTTATTGTTGTATGTGCATCACATCACCAAACTATTGTATCCATCTTCTGTTCAGGAAACTAACTTCAGATTCTCCTAATGGTACATGTTGTTGGCATCTCCAGTTTATAAGTACATGTCATAGACGTTTCTGCGCTCTGTAACATATGCAAAATGTATGAGATATTGGAGTGAAAAGGGGTCACTGGGGAGGGGCTTGCTCAGAGTTCTCCACCATCATATGAATAACAATTATGTGCTTCACGCTGTATTTGTTTCCTTTTTCATTTGTTCAGGCCTTCTTTGGAGAGTCAGCAACACATCTCCTACTCTATGTTGGTCCTGTGCGTTTTTTAGTGAAGGTGAAAACGCGATTTGCAGCCCCACGATTATGGGCAAAATGTGGTGAGGGGCATATTTATCATTATTTCATGCAGCGCAGCAAGCCACCTTGCTGTGCTGCGTGAAAGGGCAGGAATGCGCCGTATTTAACATTATACACCGCATTCCTGTCCTTTCCTTGCGCTGGCGCGCAATGTGCTGCCTTGCGCCAATGCAGGCACCCTTGCACCATGGTGCAAGGGTGTCTGCACTGTAAGTAGGGTTGTTTTTGTGCAGGAAGGCACACCTTCCTGCAAAAAAACAATCCTTTTTGACATTTTCCTCTTCCTCTCTGTGCTGCAGAAAGAGGAAAGAGGAAAAACAAGGAGAACTAAAGATATTTCTCCTTGTTATGCTTCACTTGGGGAGGCGTAGCATTTTAACTCATTACCAGGTCTACCACTAATGGTAAATCTGGGAATGCACCAAAATCCATGGTTCGATGCATGGCAACATCCACGCTCCACTCATGGAACGCCTATCTGGGAGAGAGTAACGCGACACAGTGATTTGCCCTGCGTTGCGTTACTCTTGATTTGTCAGGCCACTCAGGGCCATGCAAGGTGATCTTGCGTGGCTTGATAAATCTAACTTAGTAGTTGGATCGCCCCTATGCCTCCTTGCCCCCGATACCTATGGGTGTTTTGGGGAAACGCCCACAGCACACCCACTGCACGCCCCTTTCATGCAAAGTGATGAGTGTAAAGGAGCTGTATTTACAAGGCGGCGTTAGTCCACTCAAAGTGGCTTAGCGCCACTTTGTAAATTTGGAGAAGGGCATAGCACCATCAGAATATCATATCACTAAAAGTGATGTTCTGGTGGCGCTATCCCCTTGTAAATATACCCCTTAGATTCTTGTTTGGGCGTGGAAGCCCATGCCACCATTGATTGAAAGGTCAAGCCACGCTCTCCTTATGGGCAAGGTGCTCTCTCTCTCTACATTCCAACCTGCTCATGCATGCACATGTACTGGCTGCTCCTCATCCCCCACATTTCGACACAGCTCCATATTGTGCAGGTCGTAGCTCACTATCAGTCCCCAAAACACAGGGGCTGTGAGAAAAAGCATCAGCCTCAAATGTTCTCACTTCTCAGGACACTCAACCAAACCAGTTGTATTGGGAGGTCATCCCAACACCAGACACTCACTACATCAAGCAGGATATGACCATCAACAACCATCTCTGCCAATCAAGAACTTAGAGGAACAGGGGTTGCTACCTTTCTCCTCGGAGAGTTGTAGCTCCATCACAAGTCTGGGACAGACAGCTTGCTTCCTCAGGACTCAGTCACCTATTGACCCTCACATTGCTGTTATCTGCTTGGGGTTAGTGTACTCAGTGTTGGTCATGTCAGATGTATCTCATAGTTAGAACCACAGACAGCTAAGCCAGGGGTTACTAAACCCCTCCTGGCTCTCTGATCTGTGTGTAGATTTTGCCTCCATGATGTTCTTGATCTTCACTTTGGTCACTGAGACCCCAAATCCAGCGCTGCTCACTCTCACTCCAGAGTATCTCCACCATTCCTGGTGCAGCTCTCACGACCCTAGCACAACATCCTTGACCCAGATCACACCACCTGTCAGGATTCAGTTGTCATGGCTCACACCGCTCCAAGTATAAATTACGGATGGGAGAAGCCCCTTGGAACCCAATCACAGGCTGCTACCTCACAAAAGGGCTCATTTGAATGACCCAGTGGCCAGAGACCACACATGCTGACATGGCCAAGGCTTTAGAAGAGCTACTAATTGAGGGCCCAGCATGAACCTGATGACATCTGTGCACTAGTGGAGGCAACAGCTCCTCAATCTGTCTGAATGGGCAATGGTGCCACAAGCTCTGAAAGCGGTTCATGACATAAGTAGAGATAATTGTTATCTGAGCCTTCAATCTCAAAGCCCTAGGAAAAAACGTGCCAGGCCTTCAAAGTACCCTAGTGCTCAGTCTGCTGTGGTGAATGTAACTTTCGTGGTGGGCAAAGCAACATCTTCTCACAAGAGCAAGGATTTTGTGAAGACACACAGCAGCAAAATGAACCACTTTAGAAGTCTCTTCCTGAGACAGGATAACATCAATGTCATCATACTTTATCTTAAAAAGTCAACAGGTACAACTTCTTGCTCCTTGGCTGTGTTCAGGAAGAGTACAAGCTCAAGCTTCAGAACACAAACTGATGATGTCCTGACACCTCAAAGATATTGCCTAAAGGGCAAAGGACGCTGTCTGTTCAGGCACACATGGTGTAATTCCTCTGATCTAAAGCCAGTGTCCCAGGAGAAAGGCATCAGTCTGTCTCCCTGTTAATAGGAAAAATTAATTTGGTCAGTGGATAGATGAAGCTATATACCAATACAAGATGGTCATGATCATGACTGATTTTATGAGTTCAAAGCAGTACCATCAAATGGGAATGTGCAAAATTACATACATTTTTGTTGAAATTGTTCTTTTTTCCGTGAAACATGTATTGCCTTCACTTCACATAATTTTTTTCATGTAATGGCACACTTCATGTAAAAAACAGTAACATGTGAAACTGGGAGTGGACTGGTTGGAGCAAAAAAGGTCTATCAGCAAGACATTTCCTCGGCGATCCAGTGTTCCATTGGTGAAAATGACACAAAATTGCATAATGTGAAATTCTGAGAACTTTAAGCAAAATTCAGAAATGTCATGAATGTTGCCCTGGCCTACCGGCGAGGCCTCTTCCTCAGTGGTCTAGAAAAAATACCATGGACCCTAATCATAGTAAGATATATGTGGCTGTCTACCCTCCAATTGGATAGGAAGCAAAAGCCATAATTGAGATATAGTGGGCCCCTCAAACTTTTGTCTCCTGATGTCACTGCACCTGCTGCATTAATGAAATCTCTGCACCAGCCCTCATCTTTTTTTTTTAGCCAACAAAGATCTACCATTCTTTCAAGCTAGGGGATCCATCAACTTTGTGCCCTGGTTGGTGCCACTACCCCCTCTGGGATCTAACAATTGAATTGGAGATGCTTCAGAAAAAAAGAACAAGCTCACTAACTCAACCTCAAAAGACGGCAAGATGTTTCAGCGTATTTGCTGGCAAACAGTCACTCTCCTCAGCACCATTTCAGGAGTCTCAGCACCATTTCAGGAGGGTCATGCCACTCCACATGGGGGTAAGACTTTCTCTCCACTGCCAAAACTGGATGCTGATCACCACCAATGCATAGATCCTTTCAGTAGCGAAGAAGGGATATGCTCTAAATCTTCCAGAGCCCCCTACATCTAGACCACCTCAAATTATCCTGTTGCAGAAGGAAATGGCTTCCTTTCAGGACCTATTCGAGATGGTTCGTATACACCTGCAGAACGAAAAAATCTGATCATTTTACACTTAGGGCTGGTAGAGGCCTAGATCCAGGGGGGAAGGTTTGATTCTGGCCTGGATAGAATATTCTTATATACCTTTCCAGATAGGAATTCAGTGGGTAGATTGCCTACTACCTACTGCCTGGGGACTTACCATCAGCTGCTCGGCCTGAACTATAGCTGTGTGGTTCAGCACCCTGAAGTATGCCTAAGGTAAATACTGGTGCTCTAAAACACACACAAATGATTAAATACATGTATTTAAATCGAACCTGAGAGTTGCTTGTTATTAAGTGGAGTTAGGTAAGCACGAACATTGTGGCGAGTTTCAGTGTAAACGGAAACAATTTGACCCTCCCTCCATATTTTCCACAGAAGCACCTTATAATGGATGGGTTTCCAAAACATTTTATATGTTTGTTCGGAAATTTTGCTAAAAGCTGTGCACGACTTATGGACACAGAGTTGAACTGAGTGACAGAGAAGAAGCTACTGAGTTTCGATAACAACAATAGTGCACAGATAGACCGCATTGAAGCACGGTGGCTATCTGCTACTACTATGTGGGGGGTCTGATCCCTCACACTACAAGTCCATAGGTGATATGAAGCCAGCTCAACCACGGCCGAGATCTCTCCGAGAATGAGTCAAGGATTATTTACCCGTCTTCAGAGAATAGTATTCAGTCTTCCCTGTTGTAATGTTTGTTTTTTAATTCTAGGTTTGCTGGAGGCGTCTTTTCCCCACTTCTAGTCTATTAAATCTTGCTATTTCTTCAAATTCCAGCGCCTAAGACAGTGGCAGATGCTGCTGCGGTCTGGGTGTTTCAGCACTGGACAGCGGCAGCCCAGAATGATGGTTGAACAAACAGGGCTGCCGCTGTCCAGTGCTGAAACACTCAGACCGCAGCAGCATCTGTTACTGTCTTAGGTGCTTAAATATGAAGAAATAGCAACATTTTAATAGGCTATAAGCGGGGAAAAGACGTCTCCAGCAAATAAGAATACCTATTTTCATGAAAAATGCATATATCACGAATGATTTTAATAACCTGCACCTTTTGAGTTCATAATACCATTTCGTCAGTTTTTGCTCGTCGGGGCATGTCAGGTTCACATTGTTCAGCATAACCTGGAACTACTTAAAACGGTGGTACTGTATAGCAGCACAATTAAATGAGCTAGTTATATCAATAATTTGCAGAGTACGTGCCCTCAGAGCTGCCGACTTTGGAGCTGGGGAACCAGGTTCGAGTCTCGGCGTCGTCTCAACATCCTGTGATTCTTGGCAAATCACTTAATCTCCCCGTGCCTACCAAAAAATGAATGTGTCCTTGTGTAATGTAACTGGTGCTAATGTAAAGCGCTCCAATACCTTTGGGTCAAGTTTGCGCTATATAAAACTGCAACAAAAAAAAAAAGTTTGTTATTGTACAACCCCACGTTCATAGCATGTCAATCACCCATGTTAATTTTTCAGTGATACTCAAAGTATGGCCAAGGGCCGCTTGCAGCCCTCCTGACCTTCACATGTGGCCCTCCTGACCTTAACATGCCTGCTGAAAAACTGCTCTGGCCTGCTGTCATTTTTTGAAAGAGCACTAGCATTCAGAAAGATGTTAAATAAACGGTTAAGCATTTATTTGCACCTAAATGAAGTAAAAGAAAAGAAGCAAATAAGGTGTCCTGCACCACTAACTTTAGCAACACATTTACTTTTAAGATATCTAGCATTAAACGTGTATAAAAAATGATAAAAGCCACTTCAAATTTCATAAAAGTGTATTTTATTAACATGCAGAGGCGTTTCACCTTAGTACATCAGATTATATCAGTGCATTAAGAAGCATTTTTTTTTTAAGTGATCTTTTTGTAAAATGAATGTAGAAACTTTCATTTCTCCTACCACCCTGACAATGTCAATAATGAACTAAGAGACAAGTTAGTAAACCACCAGGGTCATGTGGACCCCTCTGGGTGGCCTGAGTTGTTATTATACAGGGACAACATTATAGTTTATTAAATCAAACACAGGAGAAGGTTTTGTAGAGCACACATCCCGAACTCGAGTATTTCAAGGTGCTCTTATATGTGATAATGAAGAAAAAGGAAGCAAAGTGAAACAAAACAATTGCCTAGGATCACACAATTTGGTCAAGTGGGGAAGCCGGGATTGATCCCAGGTTTCCTGGTTTTACATTGTGCAATTCTATGTCATTCCAATTAAAAAATCAGTTGCTTGGTTTTTACACTTGACACTCCCAAGGTAGCGATAGCAAGCAGAGAAGGCTTACCCCAAGATGTGGTAGAGGGACAGTGATTCAGATACTACATAACACAGTATTGTCAAATCTAGGATGTTTCTAGAGACTAGGGGCTTAATTTAGAGGGCAGAATGGAATGAAACCCTCAAAATAACTCCGTGGCTCACTGACTACACCATGAACATGCTTTGCTTCCCTATGCCCACCATACCCATTCCTCGCAAAGACCCTTTCCCACCCTGCTGGCATCAATGCGGCCCTCGGGCACACCACATACCAAACTTTGTGGCCCCAGGGAAAATGTTTGCGAATACCCATAAACTAAACTGTAGTACATTTTTTATTTGGAGTATTTCGGAAATCCAAGTGATAAAAACCAATATTTTAGCTCATTGCTGTGAGCATCTGAGGATCTGAGGACTAACATTTGAAACTGCAATTCAGAAATTGTCAAATTTGCTGGATCACCGTTACTGACTCACTATTTCAAATGTATGAAGAACTGTCAGCCTCAAATAGCCATTTGTTAGGATTCTCTGTCTCAATGTACAAATTCTCAATTTGTGATTCATTATCAATCACAAATTTGCGAATCAGGTGTCGCAAATTGGAAACATCACAGTGGCAGCGACTGACGACATGACAAGCAGGAAGTAGGCCAAAAGTTCAACATTGAAGACCAAACAAGGTTACTCGAGAGGAACTGGGCCTAATAGAACTTTGAGTACATCTAAAATTGCAAGCCAGTAGGTGGACAAAGAAGAGGGAGGAAGTAGAAGAAAGCACAAGTTCAGTGAGCAGAAAATGGAGATTGTTGGTCCTGGCCCTTTCTGCAGGGTCACCCCAAACATTTTGCCTTACTCCTCCCTTTTTTTCTGACCTCGTTTTTGTTGGCTTTAGGACTCTGGACACATTACCACTGCTAACCAGTGCTAAAGTGCATGTGCTCTCTGCTTAAAAAATGGTAACATTGGCTTATCTATATTTGGCATATTTAATTTACTTATATGTCCTTAGTAGAGAGAACTATATGTGCCCAGGCCTGTAAATTAATTGCTACTAGTGGGCCTGCAGCACTGATTGTGCCACCCATTCAGTAGCCCTTTAAACCTGACTCAGGCCTGCCACTGCAGAGGAGCCTTTGTGTGCAGTTTTAAACTGCCATTTCGACCTGGCAAGTTAATCTACTTGCCAGACCCAACCTTTCCTTTTTATTACATGCACGTCACACCTAAGGTAGGACCTAGGGAGCCCCTTGGGCATGGTGCAGTGTATTTAAAAGGTAGTACATGTACCTTTGAGTTTTGAATGTCCTGGTAGTGAAATACTGCATAATTCATTTTTCACTACTGCAAGGCCTATCTCTCCGATAGGTTAACATAGCGATTGCCTTAAAAATCTTTTACATGTAATTTCCCATTGGGAACAGATAGAAAATTGGAGTTTGGTGTCTCTGGACTCACAATTTAAAAACACATATTTTAGTAAAGTTGGATTTAAAATTTCACGTCTGAAAATGCCACTTTTAGAAAGCTGGCATTTTCTTATTTTAACCATTCTGTGCCTCTGCTTCTCTCTGAATACACGTCTGGGTTAGGGTGACAGCTGGGCTCTGTGCATTCACGCTAGACAGTCACACAAAGGAAGCTGGGGTGTGAAATTTGCATCCTGGTGGCCCATCACGAGGCTGATGGGCCTTCCTGAGGTAAATTGGGGTAGGAGCTGACACTTGAACCTGAATAGGGCATTGTCTGTCCCCACACAAAGAAATGCATACCCCCTGTAGTGTTTCTGGACCCAGGGCAGGAAAGGTAGGGAACTTGCGATATTCAAAGGCCTCTTTGATGTCTCTCCCACTTCAAAGGTGCATTTGGGTATAAGTACTGGACCCCTGACACCACCAAATCAAACCTCTACTGGAACCAAGGGCATTCTGCCTGGAAGAGCTGCTGTGATGCAGGAGGGACCGACACTTTGCTACTGGCTCTGCGTTGTTGGCCTGCTGCCTGCTGATTGCTGTGCTATAGGAGGGACTGCCACTATGCCACCTGCTCTGCTATGTTGGCCCGATGCCTGCTGCTTCTTGCCTGGGAGTAAGAGGGACTGGACCTGCTCTCTAAATCCTTGAACCCAAGTTTCTCCAAGGGCTTGTTGGCTTGCCTCATGTTTTATAAAGTCTCGGTCACAAAAGACTTCTTGCAACTCTGCTGGTGCTGCTGGACATTGCAATCTGTGACTCCTACCCTTGCATGAGGTGCCCCTCCTCCAGTCCTGGGTCTCGGAAGTGGGTTTCCTGCACTAGAGCCCCTTTAAATCAAGCTTGTGGGCTCTTCGCAACTGCGAACGGGCCCGTTCACTCTGGAACCACGTCAATCACTCGGATGATCAACACCAGCGGGTGCAGGTTCATCTCTTTGCACAGAAGCATCACCGCTCATGACCACAAGGCCCCAGCCCATCTGTACGTGACGCCCGGTGGCTCTTCGCGCCCCACAGATCATCACCAGCAATGCTCACTGTGCTCCCAGCAAACTCTTTCCCCGCGAACGGGACTGTGAGCGCAACTTGAGAAGGTAAAACTTCAGCGGGACCTGTTTGGAACTGTATCAGACCTGCACTCCATTGCGGTCGGCTTGACTTTTCAGGTTTGGCCCGGTCTAGCGCGACCTCAAGTAATCCTTTAGCCAGCCACGGCCCATGCAGGTAAGAGTGGTGGGGCAGTGGGGCTGGGTTGGGCGGGTGTTCGACAGATGACCACAAGGGAAAATTCAACAAATAATTAATCTTCCCTAGTGGTCATATGTCGAATGCCCCCGTCCCACCCGGCCCCACCGCCCCACCACACTTACCTGCCCGGGCCATGGCTGCCTTTAGCACTATTGACTTCTAAGCACTGTTTTTGGATTTAATCTTTAAAACTTCATAACTTGATTTCTATTGATTGGACTTTTGTCATTTTGGTTTTGTTTTACGCAGATAAATATTCTCTATTTTTCTAAACTGGTGTGGAGCCTCTTTGTGGTGTTTTCACTGTATTACTGTAATGAATGTGTTGCACAAATACTTTACACATTGCCTCTTAACTTAAGTTAAGCCTGACTGCTCTGTGCCAAGCTACCAAATGGTGAGCACAGGTTAATTTAGGGTGTGTATATGACTTACCCTGACTAGAGCGGTAGTCCCTACTTGAACAGGATGCATACCTCTGCCAACTAGAGACCTCATTTCTAACAGAGAAAAGGAGGTGCTAATGAAGAGGAGAAGGACACAGGGACTCGTGGACCCAGGGCACAGACATCAACCTATCCCTCCCCCCCCCAAACTGCAACAGGTCTCAAACCAGTCCTATGCAGCCGCACCCTTAGAGTACCTGCAGGACTAGTCACCCAACCACAGGCACTGCAAAGTGACACATACTGCTACCAAGACTGAGAAGGCACTAAAGACTATCAATCAGATGAAGGGCTAATGTAGCACTCGAAGTGGAGAAGCCACGGATGTATGGCATGTGCACAGCCTGCTAAAAGAGGCACAACATACTTCTATCTGAGGCACCACACACTTATATCTGAGGCACAACACACTTATATCTGAGGCACAACACACATATCTGAGGCACATCACACATATCTGAGGCACATCACACATATCTGAGGCACATCACACATATCTGAGGCACATCACACATATCTGAGGCACATCACACATATCCGAGGCACATCACACATATCTGAGGCACATCACACATATCTGAGGCACATCACACTGATATATCTGAGGCACATCACGCATATCTTATGTAAATTAAAGGATGTATGCTTCATTGTCAGGATGGAGAGTATGTGATTTTACCTAAGAGCAGACCATTGCCTAGTTGCTTCTGGCAAGACAGGTGTAGAGGACAGACTTGTAGAAGTCATGGGTACTCCCACGGTTCTGAACTACAAGGGCTGTAATGAGGCACCTTGCATATTTAATGAGTGCCGAATCTTACTCTTGTAGGACAGCCATTTTGTGCACCTTGGTAGACACTTGGAGCAACTGTCTTCCCTGAAAACCCTGTATAAACGTCTCTTAAAGTTTTTGCTATCTTTTAATATCATTAATACATTTTTTAACTTCACTATTGATCGATTCTGTGATTAGTGATTGTAGGTTAATTATAGTGTATTTACTACACTGTCTATTCGATGTTACAACGATGATACAAAGTCTCCTGTAATCTCGCTTTTTAGACAAGAGAATGAGAAGGTATTTTTGGGGGGTGTGGGTGCATACTGTGTGTTTTACATTCCATAATATGTTTTTTCATTTTGCTGCACTGTAGTGGCTTTTTTTTGCTTGTCCCAGTAGTGACGTCTATCTTTGAATTTTTTGCACGTGGTGGCACTGAGTTCTGACTGAGGAGCATGTGTAAGACAGTGAAAGGCTGTTTAATTCGCCCCTTGCCTTTCAATGCCAATAACTAGTATTTTAACTTCACCTGAAGCTGATGCTGTGACCTGTGAGTACGTGTTATAATTTGTTAGTTGGAGAGTCTGTACCACATAGTGTTGGATGATGGGCAGTGGCCAATTGATCATGCTTGTTTGAGCGGAAAAATAAAAAGGGTATTTTTCAGTGGCGGCTAATAGGGAATGGGGGTGGGGGAAGAGGTGGGGTAAAAAAAAAAAGAAAACTTACCTGTGGTCGAGTCACAGCTGCTGCCTCTCCTCCATAACAGGAAGCACCCGGCCTCCCCTAAGCCAATCACAACACTGCAATGCAGCGTTGTGATTGGTTCCCCTAAGCCCATCACAACGCGTGATTGGTCTGAGCGCCATAGTTCAGCACTCAGATTCGGACAGGGAGCCTGTGCATGTTCCTCATCAGGCTGTGCATTACAGCCTGGTGGAGAAGATGCATAGTGTGCATGACTGCCCAAGAGAGCCTCCCAACAGTCATCTGCACTTAGGGAGTGAAAACCACTCCTCTCCCTGGCCCCTGCCCTCGCCAGTCCCACCCCTCCCCACACCTAGGAATGGAAATATAAAATGACCATAACGTTCAGTTATTATCATTTTATTTTTCCTCTGCACTACTTTCAAAGCAGTGGGGCGATGCTCCTCCGCCTTGGCGGATGAGCCGCCGCTGGTGTTTTTTGGCAGGGAGTGGTGGTTTTTCGGTGTTTCACATTTCTTACTGGTGTTTTTTTAAAGCTGCACTTTAATTGTTCTTTTTTAGCTTGCCCATAGTAGATTTTTTGGACTCACCAGTCTTATGTTCCAACCCCTGCGCATTTGTCAGGCAAATGCAGGCAATATAAATTGCTCTCTTGGCCCTTTGCACTCGTTCGCAACCGGTACGTGGTCATGGGCAGAGGCGCTGCCCTTTTTGCGGGAACTAGGAGGGTTTACCCCAGAGCACTGGTTAATTTGAGATGGTGCTTGTTGGTGGGGGCCATCGGCACTCATTTTTAGGGACCTGCACTTCTTTTCATGCATCACATGTTTACCGAGACAAGAGAGGGGAAAACACACAGAGGACTGCACCCCCTTTGCATTCGGCATGGCACCATTTTATTGCACTGGGCGTGGTCTTCTGAGCAGAGTTTTGGGCCCCAGCAATCATTTTTGTTCAAATGGAACATAGCCCCAGAGGCATGATACTTGACGTCACTCTGACATCAGCAGACACCGTGGGCTGTGGGTTTAGATTTCTAAACATTCATTGGGACTTCATTGTCATATTCATCAGTCATTTAATTTTATAATTGTTTTGCAACAGAGACTTGGCTCAGGGACCTGTTGTTGCCACATATACATCCGACCTTTATCCCCTTAAAGATACTGTTTCTGGATTGTGCCAATAAGTGTGGCGGAGGTCTGGTTATCATATACAATGACTGGTTAATTGTAAAAATGTATTCTTTAGGTGGGAATCTCAACACAGAAAGTTTGGCTTTCTCCCTAATCCACTTCTAGAGACTCTTCCCTTCTCCATCTCTCCTTTACTCATCGCAAACCTCCTCCTACTGCTAAGATCTCCAAATAAACACTTTTTAGACCCTTCCCTCTTCTATCCCTCCACTATCCTTTTCAATCCAACTAACAGACTCACATGTCCACCACTCAAATTAATTTCATATTTCCCTTACTAATTAACCACTAATACTATTTGGGTTCTGGAGTAGCGTGCTACTCGCCAAAAAGCGTTTCGATGCCTCGTCAGGCGTAGTAAGTGCTAAATAAATGCAATTACAATTACAATTTCTCCAAATGCTCACTCCACGTTTTCCAAACAGAGAGTTAATCACTCCCAGGTGGTCCTTCTAGTTTTGGAATTCATTTTTCTAATTATATCTCTCTTCATGTCTCTAAGGGATTTTAACATCTGGCTGCAGTGGCGGCTTGCTGAGGGAGTGCTGCGGGGCGGTGAGGCGGGGCAGGGGAGGGGCAGGGTGGGGGATAGTGGACTCAGACTTACGACGGACAGAATTCCCTCTGAGTTCTGTCCGTCGTATGTCCGAGTTCACTACCCCCCCACCCTGCCCCGCCCCGCCCCGCAGCACTCCCTCGGCGAGCCGCCACTGTCTGGCTGGATATACCAACTTCCTCTGCCTTCAGCAACTTACTCTCACCTTGCGCTATGCTTGGTTCAAACAAATAGGGGTAGATTCACTTATATTTAGTGCAACACAGCAAGACAATGTGCTGCGCTGCGTCAAATGGAAAGTGAAGGAATGCGCCATATCTATTAGGATACGGCATATTCCTGCTCTCCCTCTACGCTGGATCACTTGTGGCTGCCAAGCGCCAGCACAGTCACCCTTGCACCATGGTGCAAGGGTGCCTGTGTTACAGCCAGGATATTTTTATGTGTAGGAAGGTGTCAATTCCTGCACAAAAACAATCCTCTGAGGCTTTTTGCCCTATCTATGTATGCTGCAGGAAGGGGAAAAAGCGAGAAGAAATAAACATTTTCCTCCTCGTTACGCCTCTGCTAGCATTAGTAAATCTGGGAATGCACCAAAAACCATGGTAAAGACTTGGGAATACTCCATCCATGAAACACCTTCCCAGGGTAGAGTAATGCAAGGCAGAGACATGCGCTGCTTGAGTTACTCCAGATTTACTATGCCATGCTGAGCCACGTAAGGTGGCTCTATTTGGCATAGTAAATCTCACTTAAGGGCTTGCTTTCCATTGTGTCACCTAGCGTGACGCAAGTGCAAATCAAGCCCTTGATAAATCTGTCCCTTAATATCCGAGCCCTACATGTAGCTAGCCACCTATTAAACCAGATATTTGTGTCCAACGATTTGATAACTAATTTCCTAAACTTTCCAGTGAGCTGGTGTGATCACTCTGTCTTAGTAGTGTCTTTCAATTTTCATATAGCCCACTTTCTTTCCACCCTCTCTTCTACCACTTCTTAGGATAAGCGTAATTTAACCAAAGTAAATGCTAACAACCTTAGCACCAAGTTAGAATCCTCTTCCTGCAGCTTAGGTAATAATGTCCAGGTCAACAATGGCCAGTTTTAGTCAGTGGATTTCAGCTGTTCTAGACTAATTTGCTCCAGTGTGAACCCTCAAGTCTTGTTCGAAAAGGCCATCTTCTCCTTGCTACGCTTTCGCCTTATCTGCAGTTAATTTGGTGTGGCGAATATCACCTTGAAGCAAACATGTAATATATGGCCACTCTCAGGAATTACAAATTTCAGATTAAACAAGGTTGGCGGAGTTTTGAGCATCTTGACTACTCCTTAGAATTAATGCCTCTCATAAACTGTGTAAAACCATTAATTAATTTGTAATTCAGGTAGCACCCAACAGCCAGTCACTCCGTCTCTTGCTTGCTGGAATTCTTTATCCAAGTTTTTGAATGGAAAGTTTTCAGATCATTTTCCAAATGTTTTCAGGACAGTTTTCCAAATCATATTCTTCCGCTGACATGAACTTGGGTCTTGCATAGCCTCTCTCTTAAACCTATTTCCCCAAATGATCAGCCAAGATCATTAACGCGAATAAATCACGCTCACTGGATGATCCTTGGCCAACCCACATTTTTCATTCTACAGGCCTGTAAATGCTCAATTGGTCTGCAAACCGGTGAACAATTGTCTTTCTAGATCACTTCCTAGATTCTGAAAAAGAGACTGTATCCCTGCTTCCTGAAGAGGTCCCTCCCTGGATACCTTGGTTCTAAGTAACTGCACTGTCTCCCTTCTATCCCTCCATGTAAAGCTAATGGAGAAAGTAGTTAATACTCAGTTAACTGAGTTTATTACTGCCAGCTCTCTCCTAAACTCAGCATAAGTTGGGTTCTGTGCTTTTCATGTCACAGATGTGGTACTTGTCGCAGTCCAGAATGAACTGGGGATAATTTTGGACGATGGTGGAGTTGCCACTCTAATCCTCTTGGACTTCTCCACAGCCGTTGCACTGTCTGTCATGCTACATTGCTCTAAAGGCTTGGAGGGCTTGGAGTGCATGGCCAAGTTCTTAACTGGATTTGATGACTTTTAACAGTCCACAGCCAGACAGTATTAATGCGTTCTTTTAGCTATTCAGCTAGCCCCGTGTTATGTGGAGTATCGGAGGGCCCTTAACTGAGCCTTACGCTATTTATTCTATATGTGGCCCCTCTTGTGGGGCTTATCAACGAGTATCATTTATCCTGCATATGCTATGCAAATGATACTGAAGTCTTAGGCCAGATAGCAACAGCAACGTGTCCCACACTAATTTTCACTCTGGGCTCTTTGCAAACGCAGTCTGGATAGCCAGTAATTGCTTGAAACTGAACACGATAAAATCGCAGTAACGCTCCCTGGTGGTGCGCCAACCATCTGGTCCTCAGGATGGATTCATTCTTTAGAGCGTTGTCAATTACCATTCAAAACCAGGAAAAATCTCAGGTTTGTCTTTGACTACAAACTTTCAAGGTAGCCAAACTGCTTCCTGCTTCTGCCTTCTGAGGTCCACTGCTTCCGTAAAATACACCCTACCTGCTTCCGCAAGCAGTGATAGGTTCTCAAGTAGAGAATGCAAAGGCCTGGTACTTGGGCTTATATCATTCATCAACTAAGTGCCACAGCATGGTTCCTACTTATGCTCTTGCACCACAAGCCCTTTACAGGCGTTTCCAGACCTTACACTGGCTCCCAAATCATAAGTGTATCTTCTTTTTGTTTCAAGACTCTCCACGATTCAGGTCGTCCTTTCATTCGCTGTTTACCTGGTCTTCTCTAGTGCAAACTTTTTGCTCCAGCTCAGCCTTCCACCTAGAGAGATCCAAGATAAAGAAAGCTCGCCAAAGGGGTAGACCATTTGCATTTCTGCTAACAAAGTCTTAGAATTCACTACAGTTGGAAATGAGATACCTTTCGTCTTTCCTGGCTTTTAGGACACTTCTAAAAACCTGTCTTTTTATGCAGTACTATTCTGTTTGTCTCTCTTGTTTAGCACCGGGCTACCTCATGGTAACAATGCGCTCTATAAGTGCTGCAAATAAATAAATAAATTAACTGTTGCTGTCTAGCTATGTTTGCTGTATATAAAATACCAATGCCGACATTTTTCTGTGCAGCCACACTTGTTATATGTGCAATCTTAAATCATTTCCTACCCCATTGTATCTGTTGCTCTCTATACTATGGCATTACCAGTAATAAAAGACAAAAGAAAAGGAGCTTTAAGAAACAATACTGAGAGGGGCACTTTGGCTCTGCCCAAATATTGATCGCACTAAATATAGTTTTTGTTTTCGGAGAATGGCATGTGTTTCCACTGAAAAAAAGTGCTTGTATCACACTTAGGAGCATATTCTCAAGGACTTATCGCCGAGTTAGCGGCACTTTATCGCAGCCAAAGTGGCGATAGATTTATCACCCTATTCACAAGCTTGTGCTAACAGCCGATATCGCCAGTTTTCCTGCGATAGCAGCCGCAAAAAACATCGCCACGGATGACACCGGCAACTAACGCTAATGAGATGCAGAGTAGGCGTTCCCGTGCAAAAACCCGCGACAACACCACTTCGCAACATTCTCAACGACCAGCCAGATCGGCGATAAGATCACAAAACATGCGACAAGGTGCGTTAGCAGCAGGGAATTAACACCTGCTCTTTCCTGGTATTAAGTCGGACGATAACCTGCACCAGAAATGGGAGCCCAGCCCACAGCCACACCAGAAGAACAACAGATGCCATGGAGCTACTGATCATGCAGCCGGACACCCAAGAGGGCCACAACACCCACCTCCACCCCACCCCAGAATCCACCCCCCCGGGGCCCTACCCCGGACAAAGATATTTAACATCAACTTTACGAAATCATGAACAAAACAATTCGCCTGATGTCGCACAAGTACAACAATTAACATTCATGTGTGGTCAGAAAAAGGAGAATCATTCATTCATCTTTGAATTTCCAAACAAATTATTTTATTCAAATTTAACTCAAAACAACAATTTGGAAGAGTCATGGCGGGTCTTCTCTGGACAATCTGTAAGACACAGCCTGCAAGACAAAATTCAAGATAAGAAGGTGTGTCATGCGCTCATCAAAGGACAGAGAGAGAGAAGAGAGAGAGAGAAAGAAAGGGAGAGAGAGAGAGAGTGAAAGAGAGGGAGAGAGAGAAAGAGAGAGAAAAGGGGGAGAGAGGGAGAAGGAGAGAGAGAGAAACAGAGGAAGAGAGAGAGACAGTGAAAGGAAGAGAGGGAGAAGGAGAGAGAGAGTAACAATGGAAGAGAGAGAGACAGTGAAAGGAAGAGAGGGAGAGGGAGAGAGAGTGCCGACACTGCGGACCCAGGCCTCACTGCTCACCTGCTGCCACTGGTGTGTCTCCAACCACGTGCCGGTATACACTGCAGTCCACCAGGTCCCTTATCTGAAACAGAGTCCAGATTTATGAATGGCAGAGTTCATATCATTGCACACACCATCATCGCTTGGCCACCCCTGCGCACACAGGCTGCTGCACCCCAGCCCCTCCCGCCGCCCAGCGGTGTTTGCCCGCCCCTGCGCACCCAGACCTCACTGCTCACCTTCCGCCACCAGCGTGTCTCCAAGAGGGCCCACCACGTGCCAGTGCAAGCTCCAAGCCCGGGGCCCGTGACCTTGGCAGCCTCCACATCATGCAGCCCCGCCCCGTGGGCCACCAGGTCACACATGTGATTCTGGGTCTTGATTTTGCAATGGCAGAGATCATATCAGTGCACACGGCATCATCACAGGCTGCACACCCGCTCAGCTCTATAGGTGCCACTAACTCTGTGAACTGCGAGGCAACGCCACATGGCGGCAGGCCCACGCTGCCCGCTGGCTCAGGCCTACACTGCGGTCCAGCAGGGCTCACACAAATCCTTACCAGTCCGGACCGCCAGGACGGCGCATCATCGCAGGCTGCACACCCGCTCAGCACCTAAGGTGCCCCTACCTCAGTGCACCGAAAGTCACCGTCCTGTGGCGGTAGGCCCGTGCCGGCCGCAGTGTTTCCGGTGCCACCAACTCTGTGCAACGCAAGTCATGGACCCTTTCTGTTTGAGTCTCGTGATATGCCAGGCGGACGCAGCCATGTCACCTCCGGCAGTGGGGAAGAACTGGGACACATAGCGTCGTCGTCCCCCCCTTTATACGTAAGCTGAGTGGGCTGGGTCGGCGTACGCCAGGCCAGCGTAGGGGTATGAATAATTATCCCTGGGCTCTAGGCGTGGTTCATTTCTGGGCTGGACAGGAAACCAACTGATGCGTGTGTCTCTGTTGCAGTGTCTGCGCCACACGGCCCGCAATGGACAATGTTGCAATGTTGCATGCACCCGGAGAACGGCCACGCATGAAGGGATTGTACAAGGAGCGCAAGGCCGCTCGGGCTCTTGGCTCATGCATGCCAACTGTTGTATGTGTTTCGCTATTAGTGTACCATAAGCCTAAGGCCTAGCCTCAATTGCAGCACGAAAGCCACATCACATTTCCAGAATGCAAGCAGTAGTCAGACTAACATTAGGGATGAAAGCTCCTTTGTCTCAATATATAAGGCGGAAGGACATCTGCACCTCCGATCTTGGTCTTGCATGCGGCAGGCACCCCCTGAGAGAGATACCATAGCAGATGATGACGACTCCCACACTACGCACAGCGCTAATGAAAGACCAACGTATCCACACCCCACACACAGAAGTTCTTGCTCGAGGTACTCTTGCATGGAATGCCCTTGACACTTACGTACACAACAACCCATACGTCCAAACGTTGCACACACATACGACTCATTGCTCCGAGCTGTGGCATATCATCCACATAACTGCCACAGGTAAGAAGAGTGCTGGTTCTACGAGAGCCACCAACGCAATGGCAGAACATCCCGGGCGCATGCACAACGCCTGTCACGTGGAACTGTACCGTGACCGAATGCTGCCTGTTAGTGTCTGATGCATTGGCCTGCATGTTGTGGCCCTTGTCTTGCCCGTACTGACACTCACATGGCAATAAATTCTACGCAACTTCACTAGTGTTCAACTGTGATGAGTGTTGATTAGAATGACAAATCGTGTGCCTCAATGAGCATTGTCCGTACACAGGGAGGGACTGACTGACGCATTTCACTTAGGGGTGAGTCCCTATTGCCAGCTCCACCTCTGTGAGCCAGGCATAGTGTTTGGGATAGTTGCTGATAGACCTGTGCTTTTACGTGTCTTCAGCAATGTGAGTATGGTGTCCATATTCTTGCCATGTGGATCAATGTGATCCATCACTACAGGCTGTGTCCACCCAGTTGAGTGTGAGTAGGTATGCGAAGAGATGTTCTGTTGTCAAATGTGATGGGGGACACTACTTTAGGCCGACCAACGACTTTGACATTTCATACCCAGCCCTATTTCTAACATTGCGTGGGGCAAAGTTGAGGAATTGCGCAATTGTTGTTTCAGAGCAATGAGGCCACAGCTAGTGCACACATTCCCAGTCATCTCACTTCCTATGTGTGTCACGGTCAAACATGCGCATTGCTTTCATTTCCCAGGGTGTACCTTTTTGGGCAATCAATGTCCTTGCATTCATCCATACTTTCATACTTGATCGATTATGGACATGACACATCTGTGTGAATTTGAATGATTTATTCACATTCGGTGGAGTGTCGGAGCTGGAGCAGTACATGGCCATGCAAACCCCACATTACATTGTAGCCCAGTGGAGGGCCAGCCAGAGTCATTTAGGGATTGACAAGTACATCGGAAGAGGAAGAGTACAGTCCGCAGTCTGATTGCTGTGTCATTGGTAAGCAAACAAAATATGGCAGTCCATGTCGAGGTCCAAGGTGAGTGTTGCAGAGTGTTTCGGGTCACAGTGGGAGGTGTTGTTACAGGGCATGATGCAGAGGGCAGAACCAAGCTGAAACAGGGCATATGGCGGGGAAGAATGCTACTGGCTCCTTCTTACTACAAAGGTGGAATCACCCGCATCTTCGTCCTCTATGTCATCTGTCTGACATGTGGGTGCTGATGTTTGGTCTGCAGCACTGTGTGCCACTGACACATCAGGGGCCGGAGATGTGTGTGTAGAAGTACCAGCAGCATTCATCAGCGACTGCCTTAGTGGCAGCAATGCGATGATGAGGATCTGCAGGGCATGGAAGATCCCAATAACTCTTCGCTGGTGTGCATCCGTGGCAGCCATTCTTTCCGCATGCATCCGCTCCATGTTCTCCATTATCCTCAGCACCTGTGCCAACTCTCGGCTGACATCGCTGAGGCCACTCTGACTAGACAGTTGTTCTCCTCTCAGAGTCATGACTCCAGCAATGTCGGGCATGGATTGTTGGACATCATGGAGCGAACTGTGGGTGTCCGTTAGGGAGTGTAAGTGGTCCCTGATGGGACTTAGACACCCACGTAAGTCATCTAGTTTGGCTGCCATGAGCTTGAACCCCACCGCCCCTGTTCAGCCACCTCCTTCTGGCAGTCTAACACATGGCCTTGGAATGCGATGTGTTCTTCAGTGAGGTGCTGGGAGCCAGCCGTGGTGGTGGGTGCTTCCTGTTGTGTGGTCTGTGCAGGGGGTGGGGTCTCCTCGATGCAGCTGGGCTGCCCTGCTCATGGAGGTGGGTTGCCGTAGCTGTCCATGAGCTGTTGTAGGGTGTCGGTGTCGAAGGTGTGGAGGTCCTCTTCATCATCACTGATGAGTTGTCTGGTCTGCTCTGCAGGAGGTGTTGATTGTCCCTCTGCAATGAGAAGGAGAGATGCATTTTAACATTGTGTTGACATGTATGTTGACGCATTGTTCAAGTTTACATACAGACTGCATGACAATGTACATTGGGACTGTTTGGGAGGAGCTGACTATTTGATGCGGGACAGTGGACATTTGAACTACATCACGGATGTGAGGTTGTACACGTACATTATCATCTCACAGTTTCAAGCTATGCCAGATGTGATTGGCCAGTTTCTACGCACAACCGGAGCCAGTTGTGTCCTCTGTTCTGTAGTGAGAGTGTTGCACTTTGTACCACATTGTCATCAATGATGATGTGCGGTTATTGCTATGTGTGTGTGCTGCATTGTGGGAGTCACCCCTGCAGCTGTGATTTTTCTGCCCCTTATCCCTTTGAGGCGGTGTGCCTTTGACTTCTGTGCTTCTACAGTGCTGAGATGTTGCAGACTTGGCTAATTTTGGCTCTAGTTCGGATTTTGGACTCTTGGGCATGGTTTATCCGCAGATGTGTTGTTGACGTCAGGGGTTGTTTGTGCACGTGGATGTGTCAGAGTGTGACCTGCTCCTTTACGGATGTGTTCCACACTCAGCCACCTCAGTGTCATGGCATGCACCATGTCATGATAATTGGACTGCAGCCATGCTGTTCGTCATGCAGTGTCACTTGCATTGTCAGTGTGGCTCACAGACACGCAGCTTTGCTGGTTTTGACACGTGTGCATGGGTTGGTTGTGAGGTTGATGCTGTGTGGGGAGGGACCCCTTTGTGCCCATAGTGGACGGGGGCCTACTTGCTGTTTGTATGTGTGGTGCAGTGTGCCAAGGGGATCAGGGACATGATCCAGAGTCATTGTGGGTGTGCAGTGTGCTCTACTTAATTGTGCATGTGTGCCATTGTGCCCATCTCCCCCCGTCCCCCCAGGCCCTGTTCGGTACTCACCCTGGTGCTGTTGTGTCAGGTCATGTCGAGCAGTGTCCGGACCCCCAACTCCTGCCACCGTCTCCCCACTGATGACTGTGGCCACCATTTCCTCCATCTCATCCAGCTCCTGGTGTTCCGCTGGACTGCCACCTCCAGTCTGCATTGCTGCCTGATGGTTGTCAGCGTGTTTCTTCTTGGTTTTGCGCTTTGCATCATTCCAGCGCCTCTTGACCTCTCTAATTCTCCTCCTCCTCACTCCGACTGCATTCACCTTGTCCAGGATGGACTTCCATATTGCATTTTTATTTGCCAAGGACAGGTTGGAGGTGACGAACAGTTGTTGGTGGTGTTCTATCACCTCCGTGATGATGATCCTGTTTTCCTGCGGACTGAACCTCGTCTTCCTCGTCTTCTTCTCCTTGCCCTTCCGTGACCCCAAGGTCCCAGGCTGGTCCTCCTGGGGGCTTGTGGGGTTCTGGTCGTCCTCTGTACTTGCTTCGGCTTCCTCCATGGTGCTACGCAGTTTGAATTATTTTGTTTGTATTTTTCAGTGCTTTTATAGTGCATTTTCCCGCATGACGCGTGGGAATTGCAGGTCTGTTGCTGCTTATCGCTGATTTTTTTATCGCGGTTGGCCACATCGCAACTTTTTTCGCGTTTGTGTTTTGTGTTTTTTTGCCGTCACGGTAATTTTCTCACGGTCATTTGATGCGTTAGCATGAGACTATCGCATGGTACAGCCTTGTTGAGAATGCAACGTTAACACAGCGTTATTTTCCCGCGATAGACTGCGATGTGCAAAGTTGCGTTGAGCTAATTTTGCGATAATTATCACACGTTCTTGAGAATATCCCCCTTAGTGCCTTATACTCAACACAGTAGGAGTGAGTTGATTATGACAGCAAGCCATTCATTAAGGCTATGGGACTAATCTGTTTATTATGACAGGATATCAGGCCTGAATTAATTATTGTGAAAATAATATGTAAATAGCCTTTAAGGGTAGATTGTCATTACATTGTGTTAAAGCTTGTATACAGGTATTTTGTTCAAGGAAATCTCACAGATTAGTATAGTAGGCAAGGAATTTCGTATTGGTTAGCCCTTGTAACAACTCCTAGGAGTAGACACTTTCAAAATATTGTATCAACTGTAATTCTCTACATATTTGTAATTTATAACTACTGAAAGAGGGGCATTGGCTCCGCCCAATCGTTGATTTCCTTGAGTACAGATTGAAGCTATGTATATATGTCTTCAAGGTATGTAGATGCAGAGTTAAGAACAGTAAATCTATACTCAACTTCACGTACCTACCTTCACAATAAGTGGTTCTCAGTATTTAGGCTCCAATATTTTGAGTCCCCAATTTCCTTTCCTTGATATTTTTGCACACAATCCCAGAGGGAGTAGGTTCCATACTAGACGATGAGCTCAAAATGTTTTATATTTAAACTTTGGGCCTTTCATCAGAAAGAGAGCCCAGGGTTTGAACATAAGCTTAATTCATAGTTTTGGTTTGACAGAAATTTGGAGCATGATGATAGAAGATCCTCTGTGTCATGCAGGCTGACTTGAAGGTGAGCCTCTAATAGAAAGGAAGTCTCTGAGGATGGCGTAAATGTGTCTCTGTAGGACCCATTTTAAACACATTGGAGGTCCTGCGTGTTTTGTTAAGGGAGTCAAGATACACTGATTTGCACGAGTGGCCATATGCATTGATTATAAGAATTCAGTGAACAAATGAGAGAAATGGAAAGACTTGGCGGAGAGTGTGCAGGTGATAAAAGTGACAAAAGTAAGATTTTGAAACAGCTGGTAGTCGATGGCCAAAGGAGAGGTCAGGCTTAATCAGAGTACCTACATCTCTTACTATCTTCTCTATCTTCGATGTTCAACCCACTGATTCACATGTTATTTCATAAAAGGATACTTTTGATTAAATTCAAATTATAGGGTTTCATGTATTTTCCATATCTTTTTTTTAAATTCGCTTAACTTTTGGTGCAGTTTTTGCATGAAGGTGACAGACCCGGAAAAAAATGCCATGCAGACAAATACATTTTTAAGCTCTTTTTAATAATACTGCTTTGTTTTAAATGTTTTTTTCTAATTTTAATCTATGTGATTAATACAATAAACGTTTAATTGACAACTGACCGTATATCTTGTGTGATATTTGTGTCCATGGCCATACCTCAGGTACAGTTTTCATGTAGATGACTGCCCAATACGTTCAGCAATTATCATGCTTGATTTTTTCACCTGAGAGCATACTTCATGCACAATATCCACGCAGACGACAGCCCAAACATCATTTTTATAAAGTTTGCAAAAAGTTTGCTTATACACAATTCTGCCCACCCTACTAGTATACCCATTCTGGCTGTGACGTATTCTTGCATCTCCGACAACAGGCCATCTGATTTACCAAAGCTTCGGCTCTCGGATGTAACAGTTTCCTCCAGAAATTTAGACCCGGAAAGATGAGTGAAACAGATCTGAGAGTGACCAGGTTGTCAGCAGGGCCGTAATAAACCTATTTTTTGGTAAATAGTTGGGTACAGGTGCTTTCAGTCGGGTATGGTGATGTGTCTGTCGGATTTCACCAGGAAGTTAGACATGCACACAGACAAAAACGAACACTCACTCTCCCCCTGTTTTGAAAGTCTTAAAAAATGTTGGTTAGTTTAGAAAATATGTTTTTTCCCCTCACTTAGTACCCCTACCAATCTGCATTCCTCTCCCTTTCCACTTCCCAATAAACCCCTCTCATGCGCCCTGATTGTTGTATAATGTATTTTAACATTAAATGCCAACGTGATTGTTAGGAAATCTGAAGCTTGCACCCCCCAAATCTTACTGACCAGGCTACGCCCCTGGTTGTCAGCATTAAGAGCAGATTTTTCTCAGCAGTGCGCAAATGATTGCTTTCTAAAATCCTCAAAGACAAAACTGATGGTTAGGGAGGAATTAATTATTTCTACAAATGCTTATGCCATTCTTTTTTTATGGATGTCATGATCTTGCCGGGACTAATATCAAGCAGGGAGTCAAGCCTGGTGATATATTACTGATTATAGGTTCTTCTCACTCCTCTAGTGTCAGGCGTTTCGATTCAGTGAAACATTTCCCATTAAATGGCACGTCTTTGCTATAATGGTTGGTAGTTAATAATTGTTATTAAACATGGGAAATGCCTCCCTGATTTTCGTGTCTTTCTTGTGAAAAAAGAGTGACAGCGTTTCCAACATCTTCTGAGATAAGCTGGCACTTTTGATTTTTGGGTTGACAAGCTCTAAAGATTTCGGGTGGGAAATAGCCAGTTGTTAATATCTTATGGGAATAATAAGCTCTTTTATCTGCCCTTTCTAGATATTTATGTTTCCTCATCTGTTCGATGTAAAAAGGTTTAACATGTTGTATGTTTTTTGTCAAGGAGGTTCTAATTTTTGTTGTGCTATTAATTTATTGTTCACAAACCGTAAATGTTTGCTTTAATCATTCACTTTTAGGGCAGCAATCTATGTGTATCTGGGAAAAATGTGTGTATAAATAGGGCAAATGACACTCATGTGCTTCATACCTAGTTATTTGTCTTTTGCTTAATTTCTCTCTATTTGGCTTAAGCAGCTTAATGGTTGTAACTGCGTGAGTTAGCTACTATTTCATGTGTTGAGGAAGATCAACCTATTGAAGAAGGTGTATTTTCTTCAAGTTGTTTCCTATTGGGCTGCTCATTAGATTTACATGGCTTGTTGAGATTTCCTTTCAGCTCCCTTCCCCAAGAGGAATGCGCCCCTCTTATGATGTCAACAAGTTCGTCAGTTATCTGGCGGCCAGATTGTCTTTAAAGAGCTTCTTAAGTGTTTAAGATTCAATTTCATGGTGCAGTTTGTTTGTTAATATAATACATTATTACATGGTGCAGCTTGTTTGTTAATATGATACATTATTACATGGTGCAGCTTGTTTGTTAATATGATACATTATTACATGGTGCAGCTTGTTTGTTAATATGATACATTATTACATGGTGGAGCTTGTTTGTTAATATGATACATTATTACATGGTGCAGCTTGTTTGTTAATATGATACATTATTACATGGTGCAGCTTGTTTGTTAATATGATACATTATTACATGGTGCAGCTTGTTTGTTAATATGATACATTATTACATGGTGCAGCTTGTTTGTTAATATGATACATTATTACATGGTGCAGTTCCAGAGAACGGTTACATGATTATGTAGTTGCCGTGTAGAGGTATATAGTTATTACAGTTACATAGTCACAGAGTGTGATTACACAGTATAGTTAAATACTTAGTATAGTTACATTACATAGTTACATCATTAGTACGGGTTATAGCTACATTATATATATTTATTTAATCTTTTTATTATTTTATAGACAAAAGAGGAGACAAATACAACTAATTAACAAGCCTATCCAGTGTGCGGAGATGCACTGCGCACATTTAATTACACTGGATGCGAAAAAACAACAAATATTTTTTTTTAATGAGGCATCTAGCCATGTACCTTGTACACACGATTCATGTTGTGTTATCCCACTGTTACTTTACTTGCATTTGTGTAGATGGTGATATGTCTTCATTATACGTAATAATTCTGGTGCAAAGGCTCCCTTAGTTTTATGAAATGTTATGACATTTCTTCCCACTCCTTACCTGTGCGATTCTACTGAAAAGAGAGCTTGTTTTACCTTGTGAGATAGCTCTTACTCAATAATCAAAGCCTCAGAGGGTTATGGTGACACGCAAATGATCAGGGCTACATACCTGGGGGGCGTGGTCAAGATGGCGCAGAGGATAGTCGCCTCGCTGTGAGACTCAGTGCTAATCTCGGCCCTTTTACGTTTATCCTGATAATCACTGAATCATCGAGTCCCCCATTAGCTAGCGGGGGACCCCCTGCCTGGCGACCGGCTACCTGTGGGGCTAGGCTCCCTCCGGTGAGGCACGAGCCACCGCAGAGAGGTGGCGAGAGCATTGCCTGTGGAGCCCAGCCTGCGCCCTTCGCTGCTTGGGGTGCCTGCAGGAGAGCGGCATCTCGATTGATGATCCAGCCCCATCCCACCCAAAGAGGAGAGCAGTGCTATTGACCGATTTGAAGGCCAGAGAGATACGCCTGTGTGAGGGCCTGCGGTGTCCATGGAGGCATGGCCCCTCATCTAACCCCGAGCAGTCGAGACACATGGCCTCCTTTCAATCAGGCAAGACTGCAGAGGGAACGGCTTCCTAGGAGGGCTGGCGGACCTTTTTTAACTTCCACTGCCCTCAAAGGGGGCATTGGCGCTGAGGCCTACAGGGTGAACGCTTTTACTCTGGGAGCAGAGACCTCTTTGTTGTGGGCGCCCGGAGCCCGACGACGAGTGACACTACTACGCAGCACCGTCCTCAGTGGAGATCGCTGCGGTGAGAGCGGCTTCGTTGGGGGCCCAACAGCCATTTTCTACTCTTCGTGCTGCCAGCTGATGAGCTAGGACTGCTGTGGGGGACCTGCACAGAGGCCCGCGCTGTGGCCCCTGAGACTTGAAACACTTCGGTGAGTGCTGCGGGAGGCCTGGGAACAGGGGGCGCAAGTCTCTTTATCACCTCCCCTTCATATCACCTGTCGCTTACTCTATGGACAACTCCAGAGGGGACCTGGAATTGCCTGTTTGCTGTGCTGTGGTGTCGCTGCTGGGTGCCATATGCCGGCTGTTACATTCTACGGTGGCCTTCCATGACTTGTGGCCCCTATAGCCACACTCTCTGCTCAACCCGGTGTGATACCTCCACTTTGGGCACTTAGTGCCTTTTCTTCAACTGTTGCGCTGCTGGAGGGTGTGCTTCGAGGACAGTGCAAGGCGTGCATGTGAAACTGTACTACTTCCCAGGAGATCAGGGGCACCCCACCAGGGAAGCACAAAGCCAGAAGCTAGCTAGCAGGACTTATCGCTGGTGTCTGCATTCCTTGTATGCTGCAGGCGGAGAGTGTTGGGGCATGGTCCAGCCAAAAGCCCCCAAAACTCCTCCACCCCAGAAATTGATTATGGCCAACCTGGCAGCCTCTCCTGCACCTGTGGACCCGATTCGCCACTTGGAATGCACACTAAAAAAGCAAACTGAGATGTTCAATAAGGTCCTACAGGCCATCCATGACCCCAAATTGCTACGGAGGCACAATTTGGGGCGATACAAGTAGAGACTTGGTTGCTACGGGCTGACCATGTCAAAGTCATGGAGCGAGTGGACGAAGCGGAATCCTCCCTTACCTCACTCAGACCCTCTTTGGTAGTCATGCAGGGCCAATTGAAAACATTGCAAACTGAGGTGCAGAACCTCAAGGTGAGGGCGGAGGATGCTGAGGGGCACCCACAGTGCAACAATATCCATTTCCTGGGCTTCCCTGAAGGGTCCGAGGGTTCAAATGTTGAGCTTTTCCTAGAAGACTTGCTGAAGACCACAGTACTGGCTAACTGGATTCCGAAGTTCTTCTATATCGAGGGAGCACATAGGATACCTGATCGCTCTCCCGCCACCCGGGGCTTTGTCGCGCCCACTCATAGCGCGCCTACTCGACTTCAGGGACAGAGATCTTCTGTTACAGATTTTCTGGGTGAAAGGCCCCTGCACCTACAACGGGAACAACATCCAGACCTCACGGCAGAGGTTCAGAGACGTTGAAACACCTTCAGAGTGGTCAAGGCGCAATTACATACTTTGGGATTGTCATATGCATTGCTATTTCCTGCCAAGCTTCGAGTTGTGGACGTTGACTCAACTCACTTTTTCCCATCCCCAGAGGAGTCCTGGACATGGCTGCACTCTAACGGGGTGCACGAACCACCAGATGCATCAGCTGATGGTTTGTTGGGCTGGTCTGATGGGAGACCCAGACGCCATTGCCGCCCGCACTAACCATGATCCCACCCCACTGACGAACAGGCTGCTCAGGAGCGAGCGCAGGTGGTGGCAGCGGTTTCTATTCATATCACCAACAGATTTCAGGTCCTGACTCCAGACACAGACCAGGACTCAGAGCTGGGGGCCCCCAGCTCAGTGACTTTGGAGGGGGAGTCCACAATCACAACGGTGAGATCGCCTCACAGGGCGATGCCAGATATATGATATTTCCCTGATGGTGAGTGTAGGGGGACTCTGCATTGAGTGCTGGAGTGGGAAGGGAAGGTACTTAGAATTCCCCAGTTGTTCCTATATAGGAGGTATGGGACTCTTTGATGTACAAGCTAAGAATTCAGGCCCAAGAATGAGTAGCTTGTGGACTGTTTTTTCAATACACTGCTCTTGGCCAACCCCTCCAGAAACTTCTGAAAGGACTCTTTAGCACTAAAGGCAAGTGTTGCCTGCTTATTGTGTTGTTTGGGACATTGTGGCACAATGCCCATTAGTGTCCAAGTCAGGGGTGTAGGAGTTGTTCTGTTTGAGGATTTCATTTGTGTTCAGACTGCGACAGGGTGGCACTGAAGGGAGGACGGGGAGATAAAAGGTGCTTGGGAGGGGCTCCTTCTGTGTTCCTGGTCTTGTGGTGTCCTTGCAACTGTATGGCTACCACATATAATGTGCTGACTTGGAACATCCAAGGCATGGAGACTCCTGTGAGGCGACACAGTGAATATGCATCCCTTAGGCATAGGCACATCCATATTGCATGCCTCCAAGAGACGCACCTTACCACTACAGAACTCAATAAGATGTCCAGGCACTGGAGTGGGCAGATATTCAGGACTAGGTACTTCGCGTATGTACAGGGAGTTTTGATCTGCATTGCTCCGGGGGTGCCCTTTGTGCAGGGTAGAATGGTGGTAGATGCTGATGGCCATTATGTGTTGTTGGAGCGAGCCCTGGATGGTCAACCCCTCTTGATGGTATCTCTCTACTCGCCTAACACACTCCAGGGTTCTTCAGCACTCTGTCTCCCGCCATGCTTGCGGATCCCCAGACTTCGGGTTTTTGGGGTGGAGACTTTAATAGTATACATTGCACAGATAAGGATCGCTCTATACCTTCCTTGCAGGTAACCAGGGTCTCCACGTGACTAGACACTTTAGGCAGTGAACAGAGACATCGCAGTTACATGACATCTGCCAGCTGGGTCACCCAGGAGAGACAGATTATTCTTATTATGTTCCTGGACACCAGGTACACACTAGACTAGACAACATTCTCTGTAATATAGAGGTCTGACCTAAGGTGCACAATTCTGAATATTTGGGCCAGACCATGTCAGACCATAGTCCTCTTAAGGTTACGTTCCCTTGGGGGGTGACGGGTGCCGATACCGATGTGGTGACTTTGGTCGGAGGCCCTTCTCGACATGGTCTACAGAGAAACCACCAGTGCACACCTGCTTCATTACTTTGCTGAGAACAAGGGCTCGGTGGGGTCTCGGGGATTATAATGAGACTCAATGAAGTTGGTCATGCGGGGCCATTGCATTAAGACATCTTGGGGAGTGAGTTCTTCCCTACTCCACAGTGTATCAGAGCTGACAGCACGCTTGAGGAGTACTGAAATTGAAGCAGTAACAGTGGTTGAGGCACGGGTGCATCTGATAGAGCTCCATCGTTAATATTGGGACGAGTCATGATGACTGAATAATATAGACTGTAAAGCTTCCCTGGCACACCAACATGCAGACAGTGACAAGGCAGGGCGCACCTTGGCATGGCTACTGTGGTTGGCAGTCCCTTGAACTTTTATAGGAGCGATCCGCAACTCCGCTGACAATACTGTGGATATCCAAGCAGACATTAATGAGGCTTTTGTCCAGTACTATGAGAAGTTGTACTCTGCCCCACCCCTCGAGGTCACCCACCCTCACCTGATGCCAATACAATTACTGGAGTTGGAGCAACCTCTACAAATAGAGGAGATACAGGTGGCAATCCATCAAATGGCCTGGAATAGGGTTCCGGGTATAGATGGGTTTCCTGTGAAATATTATGCTATGTTTAGGGCAACCCTTGCCCCCAAGTTACTTGAGGTCTATCAGGAAGCTCATCAATGGGGTGTATTGTCTGATTCCCTGTGAGAGGCCCTCATACTAGTGTTGCCTAAACCTGGCAGGGATCCCCTCGAAGTGGGATCTTCTGTCCCGTTATCAATGTTAAACATTGATTATAAAATTTTAAGCAAGGTACTTGCCAATAGGTTGCTCTCTTTGCTTCGGTCGTTGGTTCTTCCGGACCAATGTGGGTCTCTTCCCCAATGGGTGACTTATTTTAATACACGTCGGTTGTGTCACATTTTGAGTTCCTCGGAAGAGACCCTGGCATTCTCCTTGGATTTCAAGAAGGAAGGCATCTGACACCCTCAGGTGGTCCAACATTGTGCTGGTGCTGGAGGCTTTGGGGATGGGTCCTGAGTTCCTCGGATGGGTCAAGCTGCTCTACATGGAGCTGCGATCCAGGGTGTGGATGGAGCTCCAGATATCGTGCAAGTTTGCAATCAGGAGGGGTATCCGTCAGGGATGCTCCCTGTCGTCCATAATCTTTGCGCTGGATATGTAGCCCCTTGTTGCATGCCAGGGGTCCAGATTGGGGCATATTGTTGGGAGCGGACTGACACACTGTCTCCCTCTACATGGATGAGGTACTAGTTTACATACGGGATCACATGCGCACACTGCCTGCCTTATATGACTCGTTAGAACTCTTTGGTGTTGTGACAGGCCTCAGAATTAATTGGGGGAAGTCCTGTATCTTCCCCCTACATAGGGTGGAATGTGATGAACAGATGGGGCTGGAGCCTGGACGGCTGCCTTGGTGCTTTGAGACCTTCAGATACCTTGATGTGAATGTGTATCACGCTGACAAGGATCACTTAGGGCCCTGACATTGATGCCTTAGTCCTTGGGCTTTTGGACATGTTTGCCCTTGTCGACCATGGGCTGGGCATCTATAGCCAAGATGTTCGTTCTCCTGCAGCTCCTATACTTTTTTGAGGTGATACCAGCAGTGCCAACCTTATCCTTTTTGGAGACTTGAGGGGGTTGGTGTCTGACCTGATATGGGGCAGTGCTCGAAAAATGGTGTCTATTCACACGCTTCAGCGACCGCTGTTGGAAGGTGGTCTGGGGGCACCTGACCTTGAACTTTCTTTTGCAGTGGCACAGCTGTAGTGGCCCATGTGATGGCTTACTGGTGACATATTAGGAGAGAGTAGTGAAATTCGGGCAGAGTTGGGTGACATTGGTGTGTTGGCCTGGTTGCTGTCACCCGAGGGCCCGTCCAGGCATCTGGGCAGGTTAGCGCGTGTAGCTAAGCTCTGCTGGAATAGATATATCCAGCCCAAGTGCAGGCAGATTCCAAAAACCCTGCAGTTACTGCTCCTGGGTGTGCCTGCGATGAAAGCCCCGCTGACGGCACATGATACGGTTCTGTGGCGTGAGGCACGGGTGTCCCAAATAGATGGCTTCTTCAATGTGGGCTCTTTGTGCTCCTTTTAGGACCTACAGGGCATGTATGACCTAGGAGCCAGTCCTTTACTGGCCTATAATGCATTGGTCCTGGCAGTCAGGGATACCTGGGCAGTGGGACCAGAGGAACTACAGATACATCATGGGTTACAGTGTTTCCTCACACATGGGCTAGGCAGACAGGTGGTCATGATGCTCTAAACAGAGCTGCAAACTACTGATGTGGACCATACATTGCATAGCAAGCCCTGGTGGGAGAAGTGTCTGGGGGCAGCACTGACAGTTAAACAGTGGGGGTTGGCGCTGGAACAGGTGAAGCGAGTCTCTCGAAATGCCCACCTGAAGTTTACACAGTTTAATTTCCTGCATTAAACTTGTCTTACTCCGCACCAGCTGCACAAGATGTTTCCGGGAGTGACCCCAGTGTGCCCGCATTGCAGCCACCCAGATGCCACCTTTTTTATATTTGGTGTGGGATTGTCCCCATTGGCAAAAGTGTGGGTGCGGGTGATGGTGCACATCTCTGCTGTGGTGGATGTGCATCTGTCCCCAGATCCTCTACTGTGCCTGCTATGGGTTGCTAAATGGACAAAACACACCAATCATTACATGAAACTGATTGACCTGGCAATGGCTCTGTTTAAGCATTTAATAGCAACTTCTTGGAAGGCAGCACAGCCCCCACTGTTGCTTGTTGGCTCTTTGTGGTCCATAAATGGGTGGTGGCTGAGGCTGACGCCATGTCTCACGACCTGCAGAATAGAGAAAATGGTGTAACCACCACGCTTTGGGATATGTATGTGCTCAAATTGTTTGACAAGTTGGACCCCTGCCATATAGTTCGCTTTGTTCGATGGCCTGCGATCGTTTCCAGTCTTGGTTGTAGCTCCGCTGGGAGCGCTGAATGGGCCGGCGTTCCCCCCCACCTTGTTGAGGGTCTACATATAAGAAGCTGCGCGTCCCCTGAGCTCCCTGCCCCGCCCCACTAAGACACTCCTAATATGTATATTAGTTATATTGTGATCATGTTCTTGCGCCTCGGTTGCCACTTTCAAAGTCCTGGTCTGTTGTTTGCAGGTTTTTTTTGTTATTATACCAGTACCTTAATGTTTCTGGCAACACTTCTACTGAGTGAATTGACCTGGTTTGCTCAACTTTTTATTTTATTGGGACAACACATCTTCATGCAAACTGCTATAATTTGTGTGCTATCTGCTGTTTTTTATGGTCCTATTGATGCCTTCAGTGCTGATATTTTAATTGCCTTGTATGTGACTTGAGGTTGCAATTTCTAAAATGCCAGTAAAGAAATAGTTTAAAAAAAAGTTACATTCCTGATTGGTTCACTGGAAAACTTTATATCCTATTCCTTAGGTTTGATCTGTTTCTAATGAGAAGTATAGACAAAGGCAGAAGGCCTGACTTATTTATGGTGAACAGTGTATGTTAAGCCTTATACACTTTTAAGGGTGGATTATTATTGCGCTATATTAAAGCCTGTAGACAGGTGTGTTGTTGCATGGAATCTCACAGATTACCAGAATGACAAGGATTTTGGTGTTGGTTACTTCCTCTCTGACGAACCTTGGAGGTAGAAGATTTGCACTGTGAGAATCTTTGCTCTATCATTTTAGGAGGAGTTGCATATTGTTTAGGCAACTCAAATTATGGTCACATTTGTAATTTTATGACTTTTCCTATGGGACAGTTTATGCTCAAAGAGAGTAGGCCTGAGTTGGTTCTGGTTACAAACTAAAGGTAAAGGCTGTTGGCCTGATGGGTTCAATTGTAATGTCGGATGCCAGAACTTCTGTCTGTTTGCAATGAAAAGTTACAACAGTGGCAATAGTTCAAACCTAGTTATAACAAAAAGTGAATTTTAAAGCTGTCATTTAAGGGTGGATTGGGATTACATTGTGTTAAAGTATGTAGGCTGGTAGTTTGTTACATGAAAGCTCTCAAGTCACTGAGGTAGTTAAGGGTTTTGGTGCTGGTTACTCCCCTCTGACAGACTTGGGGATAGAGGATTTGAACTGTGATAATCCCTCTGAGGACCTCTTAGGAGGAGTTGTATATTTTTTTGCCACCTGTAATTTCATACATTGGTAATTTTATGTCTGTATGTCAGATAGCCGCCTTGTGGGAAAGCTTATGCTCAATAGAGCAGGCCTGAGTTGGTTATGGTAACTAGTCAGTTATAGAGGCTACAGTATCTGTTTTACAAGAAGGGCTCCTAAAATCCTTTTGGACCTTCAATCTCAATATGATCTCCACCGCTCATAATTTTTTAGATATCTCCAGTTGCAGCATGCCCTACATCCATACATGCCCCCGATAGGGAAATTTATAGCATTCCCCACTACAAGCCAACTTGCTTCTGATCAAGATAAAAGAGCATAAACTGTTGGAAATATGTTGCATGCTTATTCGTAATGCGAGCGATTGCATGGTTCGGGTGCGGGAGGCAGATTTGGGGCCATTGGACGATGAAGGCTGGTTCGAAGCGCTAGCGGGCCCATGCAAGACATCAATTGCCTCACAATTTTGATTGTTACAGTTCAAACTACTACACAGAATCTATTGCACAAAAATAAAACTTCTAATCCCGTCGGGCCACTGCCTGTGGCAGTGGCAGCTGCCATAAACAAAGGGTGGTGTGGAGGGAGGGGTCGCGCGGGGAGGTTCACATGGGGGATAGAAATACTTCATTTTAATTTGTAAAACACTTACCTTTAGCCGCAATCCGGTTCCAGCATTGCGTCATGCCGCCTCTCCTCTTCCTGCCTGGTCACAGCAGCCCCTGGGACAGACTCCCATCCAATCCCCATGCTGCAGAGCAGCGCAAGCATTGGCCTGAGCGAGCAAGAAAGAAGCAACGCTGAGGCCAGGGAGTTTGTGAGGTTTCTCCAGCCCGGCTGCACAATGCAGTTGGGCTGGAGAAAACATAAGGACGCATGTGTGTTTTGGTCGGCCTGAGACGGCCGGCCAAACACACGTGAGCACTTAGGGAGTGAAGTGCATTAGGCACTCCTCCTCCTCCCTCCCATGCCTTGGCCCCGCCCCTCCCTACAGCGCTGGCTAAGAGCTGGCAAATGCAAAATAAAACGATGCAAGAACATCGTTTTATTTTTCATTTGCTGGCTCTGAGCCAGGCAGTGGGGCGACGCTCCTCCGCCATTGCGGAGGAGCCGCTGTTAGCCTGCGGTGGAAGCATGCAGAGGGAGACTTACTTCACACCTTTTGGCAGTGTCCTGCACTTAATGCTTATTGGTTGCACATTTTAGACACACTGGGGGAGGTGCTGGGGTGGCCGGTCCCGACGGACCCCAAACTGATCGACATTGACCCCTCCAACTGATAAATGGGCTAAGTGTATGGACCACTGTATGGCCCTTGAGAGGCCAATTTATCCAGAGTGTGTGTGTCCAAAAAAACATTGAACGATTTGGCAGGGATGGGATGATTATAGAGGCATCACTCTGGAGCCTTGCCTGGACTCTGCATGGACAACCACAGGCAAGCAAGAGGGGTGATAAAACAAAAGCATTGTAATGATACTGTATGGTCCTCTGGTCCTCCGGAGGGTGGGGGGTGGGGGGTGGATGAAAGGTTCAGCCCTGAGGCGCAATGATACCAGAGGCGCTACCCATGGTGGAGCAAGATGTAACATTATACCATGCATGAATATGTCTCTCATATGGCATGTGTGATTTGCCTTACAAAATAAAATAAAAAGTGTTCCAAAAACAATAAAGGCTACAGTCCTGTTTGGTTCATTGCAAAAAGTTATGTCAGATGCCATATGTTTGATTTGTTTATTATGAAATGAAAAGTTACAACAAAGGAAGTAAGCCTATCTTATTTATTGTGAAAAACATATGTCAAAAGCAATAGACTCTTAGGAGCAGATTATAATTCCACTGTGATAAAGGTTGTTGGCAGGCATTTCGCTACTTGAACTCTTAGGCCCAGATTACGAGTCTGGCAGACCGAGGACCGCCAGACTCACAGGGGCGTGTCGGTGGTGGTCCAGCCACCGCCGCACCGGCGATCCGACTGCCCCATTACGAGTTGGGCTGTCGGACTGCTCTGGGACCGCTGATGCCACCAGGGAACCACTGTTCCCTGGCAGTGTTGCAGCAGTCAGAGGCTGCAGTACGCTTGGCGGAACCACTGTCGTCCCGCCAAGCATATTACGAGTTTCCTTTCCACTGGTGGTGTCATGGAGGTAATTATTCCATGTACACTGTGGCGGAGAGGAAACAAAGACCTCCTCTGCATGTGGATGCACACAAGTGGGCATAACATGTGCCCCTCTGTGTGCATGCACACCAGTTCCTGCATGACATGGACTTTCGAGTCCTTGAAGTGCAGGAACCTTGTTGTGCAGTCCCATTGCGGTGTCTTTTTCAGAGGGACCACGCCTTTGAAAGAGGCACCGCCGCAGGACCGCCACGCCGCCCGCCAGCCAGTCCACTGTTAAGATGTAATCTGGCAGGCAGGCGGCGGCAACTCTTGGCGGAGTAGGACACAGAGGTGGCGTGCCGCCCACCCTACACCGCCAACAGTTTTAATCGGGCCCTTAGAGAATCCCATAGTTTGGAGACAGACCTGTTGGGGGCAGAAGATTTGCATTGTGAAAATTCTTGCTAGGACTTGTTAAAGGGCCATCCGGTGAATTATGTCACAATGCATCTGTTAGATTTGGGGGTCTCTAGTTGGCAGAGGTAGGTACCTTTGTCCAAATAGGGACCCTTGAGTCTAGTCAGGGAAAGTAGGTACACTCCTGAAATAACCCCTGCTCACCCTCTTGGTAGCTTGGCACGAGCAGACAGGCTTAGTTCAGAGGCAGTGTGTAAAGCATTTGTGAACACATACAGTAATCAAGTGACAACACTACCAATGGACACCACACTGGTTATATATTTATAAAAATAGGTATACTTTATATAGATTTATCACAAGACCATAAACGACAAAAATAATCCACAATACTGTCAAGAATGCTTAGTTCTTATCAAAAAGGCTTAATTCAAGGTTCTGTGCGAGTCGGTAGCCTCCTCCGGCTACGGCGATGTCAAGAACAAACAGAGTCTAACAAATCCAGCTGACCGCGTCGAGACGGGCCAACACCGCGTAGACAGACTTGGTCACAGTACCTTTTACTTGAAGCGGCAGGCACGGGCGTGCGAGCCGGATGGCTGTACATCGCGGTCGCGTTGCAAAATGGAAGCGTTGCAGGACGCGTTGTCCCTCGATGCGGTGCAGGCAGCGGCTCATTGACGTCGTCGAGACGGAGTCGGTGAGACCAAGGCCGTGCGTTGCAGGGCGAGACGGTGCTTCGATGCGGTGCTGGCAGGTTACGGTGCGGCGACGGAGCCGCATTCGGGAGCTGGCGTCGATCAGTCCGGACAGCGGTGCGAGTTGGGTGGTGCGTCACAAAGCGTGCGAGCGGTGCCCAACTCCGGTGCGGTCACAGGACTCGAACTCAGCAGCAGTGACCGTGTCGGTCGGACCAGTTCGTTTCGGCATAGCAAAGCGTTGCAGGACGCGTTGTCCCTCGATGCGGTGCAGGCAGCGGCTCGTTGACGGAGTCGGTGAGACCAGGGCCGTGCGGTGCATGGCGAGACGGTGCTTCGATGCGGTGCTTACAGGACACTGAGCCGGTCGTCAGAGCCGGTCACAGCTCCCTAACCCTGTAGCCACTGAAACAGCATTTCCAGCAGCAATTCACAAGGCTGGTGAAGTCCACTGGTCCTGGGACTTCGGTCAGGGGGCAAGCTCTCTCTCAAGCCCTTGGAGATCCTTCACAAGTTGATGAAAGTCACAGCAAAGCAAAAGTTCCTTTCTCCTTTCTTTGGCAGTCAGGCAAACCACTGCAGGCCAATCCCCCAAGCAGCACTTCAGGCTTAGGGATAGTCTCTCCTCAGTTTCTTCTTGGTTCCGCTCCTCAGCACAGGTTTCTTCTTGTTCCCAAAAGTGATCTAATTTCCTGGGGTCTGGGTGCCCCTCTTATACTCTGATTCTCTTTGTTCTCTGGAGGCAGAGAGGCCTTTGCCTAGTTCAAACCAGTTCTGTGCAGCTTTGGAGCACTCTGTGTACATGTCTCCTTCTTTCCTTTCAAAATATGGGGCAGGGTACTCAGACGCCCAGCAGGAGGTGGAGCCAGCATTGTGGAAGGCAGGCACAGCCCTATTCAGACCCAGATGCAACTCCTCCCTCTAATCTGGATGCAGATCTCTCTATTCAACCCTGGGCTGCCTCACCCTGTCTCCTGTAGCCACCCCCAGCCCCAGTCACGCACAAACCAGACACACAATACACAAGCTGGCAGAGGCAGGCTGGATAGTTAGGCAAGAAAATACCCACTTTCTAAAAGTGGTATTTTCAGACACAGAAATGTTAAAATCAACTTCACTAAAAGATGCTTTTTATCATTCTGAGTTCAGGCATACTAAACTCGAATTTCTACCTAGTTCCCTGAGTCAGTTAGGATTATAAGATGTTATAATCAAACTGCCCATTCTGGTCTATGGGGAACAGGTAGCCTTGCAATAGTGAAAAACGAAAATGGCTGTAATTCACTATTAGGACATGCCACACACACCAGGCATGTCCTACCTTATCATTACAATGCACCCTGCCCGTAGGCCTACCATAGGGGTGTCTGATATGAAGAAAAGGGAAGGTTTAGGGACTGGTAAGTGGGTGCACTTACCAAGTCGACATGGCAGTCACAGACTGCACACAGGCTCTGCAATGGCAGGCCTGAGACACACTTTACAAGCTGCTTCTGTGGGTGGCACAACCAGTGCTGCAAGCCCACCAGCAGCATTTGATTTACAAGCCCTGGGCACACTTAGTGCACTGTACTAGGGTCTGATAGTAATTCAAATAAGCCAAACATGGAGTCACTAATTCATAACATAATTTACAATAGGGAGCACTTGCACTTTGGCACTGATTAGCAGTGGCAAAGTGCCCATGAGCATCTAGTCCAGCAAAAACATATCGACAACAGTGGAGGCATTATGAAAAAATGAAAGGGAGACCCACGCCAAGGATGCCAGGTCTAACAGCATCTCAAAACCAAAGCAGACATCTTCAAACAAAGCAACATTTGTGGTTGATAGGGATGCAGGACTGGGTAAAGAGAACAGTGTTTAATCTATACTGGATAGCCCCTTTAAGAGGGGTTGTATATTGTTTTGCCAAGTGTAATTGTGTACATATTTAATATTTTATTACTGTATGTCTGATAGCAGTCTGGTGGAAACATATGCTCAGTACAGTAGGGCTGGGTTAGTTATGGTGGAAAGACAGTGATAAAGGTAAAGGCCTGATTTGATCATTGGCAAATGTTAGATTTTATGACATAGGTCAGACCTGCTTCTTATGAAACATTATGACTAATTTAGTAGGCCTCAAGTTTTAATTGTGAAAAACATATGTTAAACTCAATACCCCCAAAAGCATGCACTGTTATTACTCAGTGTTAAAGCCCTTATACAAGTATTTTGTTACATGGAATCCCACAGATCACCCTATTAGGCAAGGGTTTTGGTATTGGGCACTCCATGTAGCAAACTATGGGGGTAGAAGAATTGCACTGTGATCCTTCTTGGTAGACCCTCTTAGGAGGGCTTTATATTATTTTGTCTTTTGTAATTCTGTGAATGTTTGTTATTTTATGCATAGTATTTTGGTGTTTGTGTATTGAAGTACTAGTTATGTTTGACTTCACAGCTTTAACTGTCTTTGAGTAATCAAAATAATTCAGAAGAAAATTACACACATACACAGATATACATAAAGATTCTTTGGGTATGCCCTCTTAAGTCATTAACGTTAGTCACATTCTTCTTTCGCCCACACCTCTTTGAGTCATAGGCTCTATTGTCCTGTGAATTACAGTGTTTTACCTGATCACATGTGCACATCTGCCTGAAAATGAGTACACTTCAATGTCAGGGCTGGTGGGCCAGTCCTATATATATTTTTATTTTCCCTTTCATGGCACCCGTTTTGTTTCTTTCCTGCTCCTTTGTTTAAGTTAGTTTTTATAGAGTACCCAGCATCTCTTGAAGACAGTGCTACCAGGCTGCCTACTTGCCACTCATTTCTTCTGCAGTGCATCACATCCTGTACAGTCGCTACTTCTAAACCAGCTAGCCATCATGGAATGACCACCTTGCAACATGTTGGCCATCTTATATCAGTACAGCAATGATACGCTATGCATAATGCCATCCCAAGATGGCCACCCAGTGTGATTTTTACTGAGTAGTAATCTTGGAAGGGTATTGCCCATACTGTACTAATGTTTTGCTGTTCCAAGATGGGTGAAAGGTTGCTTCTAAACATGGCAGGCATGTTGAAACTTTAAAACAGTGATATATTATGCACAATACCTTTCCAAGATAGTCACTCATTGCTGAGTTTCAGTTTTTAATTGTTCTTATTGCAAACATATGCTAATCATGTTTCCACTTTTTTGTTTTCAATTATTTCACAGATGCATGTTGAGTTTGTCTTTTATTGTGCATGTGTAATTTAGTGAATGGAAGAATGAGTCAGTAGGTGCTTCAGTAGATGCACAATTTGAAGCATGAGTGACAGACTGCATGTATGAAGACGTATTGAATGCCTAAACCAATCAGTGACTAAATAGGGACTGGACTTTAAGTTATAGGCCAGTTCTATCGGCATTACTAATGCTTTTTTTAAAATGTGATTATAGACCATCTCCTTATCTTTCAACTTTATGCCTCTGCCCGCTTTGCCTCTCAGATTTGATTGGTCCATACCTCTTTGCTCTCTTGTGCCTTCTTCTTCTTTAAACTGTTCTCAATGTCAGCTCCTGAACAATGAAATAACTTTCAGCCATGCTCCGTCGCTCCCTGACTCACTCCGTCTTTAAGGTGCTCATTAAAGCCTGTCTCGTCAATGAACCATTCAACAATAGATTTACTTCCACTCATTATTAGCTGAGCCTCACACTGGACTTCACATAGAACTTCTCATTGTTTCATGGTGGCCATTTTGTGTTGGCTGTTTTGTAAACTTCTGATTTCTTTTCCTTCATGCAGTACTTGGGAGGGTGTAAATAAATAAATAAATGCTTTTTGTCGCGGTTGTAGTTGTACCAAGAAGAGCAAGCTTCAATTTCTTCAGTGGGATTTCTTACAGTTCCTGTTTGCATTTGCTAAAAATGATTTCCAGCAGAAATATCTTGTAAATCTTTGGAGTAATTGTAATTGCATTTATATAGCTTCTGTTAAAATGCGTTTCCTGTTGTTGCAAGGCTTGCTTCATTTTTACTGCATTAATCGAGCCTTCAAATAACAGAAGACACTTTGGGCATATTTGCAAGCCCCTAACGCCACCGGGGCGTCACTTTTTTTGACACACCGGTGGCGTTGCGCCATTCCCCATATTTACAAGGTGGTGCTAAGCCACTTAACGTAGTTTAACACCACCGTGTAAATATGCCCCTTACCGCCGCAGTCTGCTGCAGCAAAGAGGCTGGTAATGGGTGTTGCTGTGGATGTTCCACAATAACACCCATTGCTTTTTGACGCTGCCCCAGATTTACAAGGCTGGGGCAGCTCCAAAAATTAAGGCCAGGTAATACCTGGTCTTAGAATGGCGATACGAGGAGAAATTATTAATTTCTCCTTGTTTTTTGCTCTTTCAATGTGTGCTGCAGAAACTTTCGATGTGTGCTGCATTTTGCAGCACAGATCGAAAGAGCAAATCGCTAATATTGATTGTTTATGTGCAGGAAGGTGTACCTTCCTGCACATAAACAATCGCCCCTGCAGAGCAGACACCCTTGCAACATGGCGCAAGGGTGCATCTTTTTTAGCACCAGCGCAAAGGGAAACACAGGTGTGCGCTGCAATTTTGTAAATACAGCGCATCCGTGTGTTTTAAAAATGTCAGAGTGCGGCGTTGCCAAATTTTGCGTAACACCGCGCTCCGGCATTTTCTTGTAAACATCCCCCTTCAAGTATAAACTACCAGGAATCGCTCCCAGCGCTATCCACACTGGTACTGCTAGCTTCCTTGTTCACAGATTGAACATATGTAGCAATCAACACTTGTCATACTTACACAGCCTCCTAGAAACCCTAGCTTTGAAGAAAATAAAGATTTTGAAACAGTCATTCTAAAGCAGTGTACCCAAGGTCTGCAAATTCATCCCTATGACAATAGGGACAGAACACTGTCTTCTAATGTAACCTTTAACGAGGTCCTCAAGAACCTTCAGTTATAACACAATTTTCTTTCATAAATGGCATTTCACGTCTGAGAGCTGGCTGCTCAAAGACTGCAATAGTAAGTATTGTGATTGCGAATATTTTTCTATCCACTCTTTCCTCCAGTTCTCACCTAAATTGCATATTCATCAATATATTTTGATGATTGTGTATATTGTATCCTGTCCTTGACTAGTATTCCACCCCAATTCCTCATTTTATACTTTGTTCTGTGTATCAACCAATACAAACTTTTGTAAAGTACTCTGTCACCTGTTTCGTTATGGTTTGTGCTAAGGCAGCTAAATAGCCAATATATATATTTGATAGCTTATGCGATGATGTAGATATTTGATTATGTTATGCAATATTGTGTCAACCTTATTGTGGCAGGTCAAGCCAGGAGTCCATCTCACAGGAAATCTATCTGGCAGGAGCCTATCAGACATTCTGCATTAAGCCCAACATCCCAGTTATTTAGGCCCCCCATTGACATCCTGTTCCCATGGCTTCTGCATTGTGAATTTGCCATCCATTAGCACCCATTTGCACAAATTGTGAAGCCACTGATGTTTTAAAGGGACATGTGGGCACATTCCAAGACATTGAATTACCCCTAATTGCCAACACATGACCCAATGATATACATTTAGTGATGAGTGTATTTTTCAATTTGATTGGTGCTTATCCCAGCAAGCAAAATGTGCTGGTCTACAGCCAAGAAAATATGTCATCAAAGAGTTTGTATCACTTCTGTCCAGAATGCTCCTACCACTTCTCAGCTCCACCACATATGCCAGAGACACTGCCATCCTACGTCCAAGGCACTCCCTTTCCAAGTCTGAGTTGATTGTTTATAATATTATATACACACTATATAGACACATTTATGACCCATATGTTTAAACCTGGCATTCCTAAACACCATGTTATGGGTACTTCATTTTCTCCGCCATTGTGTATCAGTCATGTCTTTCCCCAGGTTTGATTGCCATTTAGTTCTCAAGTAGGCCATCTACTCACTTGGACCTGATATGCATGCAGGCTTTATACAACTCCTAACCAGAATTCTCCCCTCTTCCCCATCTGGATCAGCAGAACTTAATTGCGAGTGCCTAGAGTTCTTGGAAGTTTGAGTGTGACGCCTTCCTAAATGTAATTGCTGTTTACACATACCCCAGGAGCTGCATATTTTTTATTTGCTGTTCATCACAAATGTCCTGGAGCACAAGGAATGTGTAATTCTCATACATTTGAGTAAAAAGCGTTGGACACTACATCTGACATAGTTAAACATTAAGGGCATCTCGGTATCCATGTCATATTCCATAAGTTTGTTTCAGGTATACATATACTTATGACCAGAATGTCTGGTCAACTCAACTCAATCAGGATTTGTAGAGGGCAGCTGCTTCACCCGTGAGGTTCTCGAGGTGCTGTGGGATCATGCTGTGGGATCACACTGCCTGTTCATATTGGTTGAACATCCAAGTCTTGAGGTCCTTCCTGAACTGCTGGAGCGATGGTGAGGCTCTGAGGTGCAGGGGGAGGGTGTTCCGGGTCTCGGTCTAAAATCAGTTTTGCTCGCAGTCCATAATGTAGCGATGTGGGGTGCCTGAGAGCTCTTCTTTGAGCCCTACCTTGTTCAACTTGTATGTTTACCCGCTGGGGAAACTTATCATACCTTTTGGGCTCCAAGCATTGTCTTATGCTGATGACACCCAAATCATCATGTCTATCTCTAGGGACATAGAGGCGACTGCCACCAATTTTAAAAACTATATGCAGGCCGTGGCCACATGGATGGAGAAAAACTACTTAAAACTCAATGGGGAAAATACGGCGGTCTTGATCTTTGGTGGTCAACCGTCTTTGTGGTCCAATCTGTGGTGGTCAGATATGCTGGGGGCCTGACCTACTCCAACAGACTCCACTAAAAATCTTGGAGCATTGGTCGATAGAAAACTATCTTTCGACCTGCAGGTAAACAGGACAGTTTTTACCTGCTTTTTGGATAATCAAATCCCTTAGGAAAGTGTTTCCTTTTATTCAACTTCCTGAATGAAAACAAGTGGCTTTGGCATTTATTATATCCAGGTTGGATTACTGCAATGCGCTCTACCTGGATATTAATAAGACTGTACTTGCTAAACTGTAGACTGTTCAGAAAGCTGCAGCCAGATTAATTCTTGATATCCCCAAATTTCAATCAGTTTCTGAGGGGATTCAGAAACTGCTCTGGCTACCCGTGAATGAACGAATTACCATTAAGGCTCTTTGTAGGGTTCACAAAGCCCTGAACAACATTGGTCTGGGAGAAATCAGGAATTTGTTTCAATGCTACATTCCCTCTAGACCACTGCGATCCTCAGGCAGAAATCTTCTAATTCTTCCTAAGCATAGGAAATCAAAATGGGGAGGTAGATCTTTTTTGGTGGCCACATCCAAGCTGTGGTACTCGCTTCCTTATTCTGTCTCCAGTCTTCAATCTCACGCTTCATTTCGCAAGGCCTTGAAAACCTGGCTTTTAACTCTTTAATAGATAGTCAGTGGAATCTTTCCTTGCTCTTCTACCCTTCCTAAGACTAACTGCTATTAGCGCCTTGACACCATTTGCATTTGTTGCGTTCTACAAGTCTTTTTTATCCATTCATTCATTCATTAGCCACCAGGTGGGAGAAGGAGCAGCCTCTGCTGTTTGCCCGGCAGATGCATTGGGCAGCTGCTAGGAAGAGGGATCCAGAGCGGAGTTCCCTGGTAGGTTGGTGGAAATGTACTTGTTTGTTGAGATACGTCAGTCCTTCGTTGTGTAGTGCCTTGTAAGCAGCTTGAACTGGCATCTCTTCACAACTGGTAGCCAATGGAGTTTCCTGAGGTGAGGGGTGATGTGTGTCTGCCTGGGGAGGTCGAGGATGAGTCTGGCTGCTGTGTTCTGGATGGTCTGGATTTTCCTCATGAGTTGGGTAGTGATTTCTACGCAGAGGGAGTTGCCGTAGTTGAGTCTGCTGGTGATGAGAGCTTGTGTGACAGTTCGTCTGGTGCTGGGTGTGAGCCATCTGAAGACCTTCCTGAGCATTCGGAGGGTGAGGAAGCAAGCGGAGGAGATGGCGCTGACCTGCTTCTTCATGGACAGCTGGCTGTCGAGGATGATGCCGAGGTTGCGAGCATGTTCGGTGGGTTTGGTGGTTGGGCCCTGCTCAGGTGGCCACTATACATTATTCCAGAGGGTGTCCTTGCCTTTCAAGGAGATGAGTACTTCTGTCTTGTCTGTGTTGAGTTTGGGACAGTTTTTCATCCAGATGGCATCATCTTTCATACATCTTTGGAACTTGTCTTTGATGGTCGTTAGTCAGGGAGAGGATGAGTTGGGTGTCTGAGTAGGAGATGATGTTGAGTCTGTGGCTCCTGACAATGTTGGCCAGGGGTTTCATGTATACGTTGAAGAGGGTTAGGCTGAGAGATGAGCCTTGAGGTACACTGCAGGTGATGTTCTTAGGTAGCGAGGAGTAGGGAGGAAGGATGATCTGCATTCTTCCTGTGAGGGAGGATGCGATCCACTTGAGGGCTGCTCCTTGGATTTCAATCTGGTGTAGTCTGTTGATCAGTGTGTGGTGGGGTATAGTGTTGATGGCTTCTGAGAGGTTAAGGAGGATGACTGCTGCTATTTCTCCGTGGTCTAGCAGCATTCTGATGTCTGTGGCTGCGAGTAGAGCTGTATCAGTACTGTGGTTTGCTCTTAAGTCGGATTGGGAGGGGTCTAGAAGATTGTTGTTCTCCAGATGTCTAATTAGCTGGTTGTTGATAGCTTTCTCGATTACCTTGACTGGGAAGGGGGGCAGGGAGATGGGTCAGTAGTTTTTGGGTTCTCCTGGGTCCGCAGAAGATTTCTTCAACAACGGCTTCACGTTGGCATGTATCCATTTCTAGGAGAAGTGGGCCGTGGTGATAGAGGAGTTGAGGACCTTGGTGAGTTCTTTGCTGATGGGTTGATTGCCGAGGTTGAAACTGTGGTTGGGGCAGGGGTCTGCTGGGGCTACAGAGTGGATGGATCTCATGATGGATGCTGTTTCCTTCTTGGTGAGGGTGTTGCACAAGGTGAGCTGGTGTGGGTGGGTGTCGGGTAGTGTGAGCTGGTTGATGTCGGTAGATGGTGTCGATTTTGTTGTGGAAGAAGTCCGTGTAGGTGTCGCAGAGAGCTTGTGAGGGTGTAATGATTTTTTCGGTTGCCATGGGGTTGGTGAACTCTTTGATTATGTTGAACAGTTCCTTGCTGTTGGAGCTATCATTGATGCTGGGGTCTAGGGCAGTCTACTTGGTGATTTTCAGGAGGTGGTGGTATCGGTTGAGGGCGTCTTCAAATTGTTTTCAGTCCTCGAGGGTCTTACTGGCATGCCATCTTCTTTCCTTCTGTCTTCAGTCACATTTCTGAGTTTTCAGTTCTGCCGTGAAACATTTGGGGTTTCGTGTTCATTTCTTGATGGGTTTCCTTGGTGTGACTTTGTCAGCGCTTGCCGTGATCCTGCCGCAAAGTTTTCTGCCGCTTGTTCTTTGTCTTCGGTGGTGGTGGATAGGCGGGAGTTGAGGACGCTGGCCCATCATTGCTCAGATACCTTTGACCAGCTGTGCTGTGTCTCACTGGCAGTGGAGGAGGAGGTGTTGGGGGGATCTGAGTTGACGAAATGGATGCAGTGGTGATCGGTCCAGGTGAGCTCCTCGGTGTGGGTGTGTTTTACTCTGTTGCTGGCTGAGATGATAGGGTGGAGCGTGTGACCTGCGGTATGGGTGAGGTTGGTGACGAGCTGCTTGAGTTCGAAGTTAGCCATGCTTTCTAGAAGGTCGGCCGTGTTGGCATCATCAGTGTTCTCATGGTGAAAGTTGAGGTCGCCTAGGAATATGTACAGATTCGAGTTGATGCCAATAGAAGCGATGAAGTCGGGATTGCATTGCAGAAGGCAGGGCGGGGTCCCGGAGGTCTGTAGGCAAGGGTGCCTCTGATGGTGGTTTGACTGTTTGTTTGGAGTCAGACGTAGAGGTGTTCCATGAAGGGAGTGGAGTCGTCTGTGTTGGTTGAGCATTCGAGGTTCTCTTTGTAGATTATGGCAATGCCTCTACCATTTCTGTTGGATCAGTCCCGGTGAGCGATCTTGTATCCGTAGGGGGAGGCTGTGGCAATGTCCAGAGTGGACGGGGGGTTCAGTCAAGTTTCAGTGATAAAGATGGCATACAGGGCATGGGTTGTGATGGTGTCCCAGGTTTCCGTGGCATGTTTTCCGAGTGAGCGTGCATTGATCAGCAAGCAGTTGATCTTTCTGGAGGTGTTGGCGTCTGCCTTGTTGGTGGGTGTGTGTGATGCTTTGTGGCTGATTGGAGAGGTGTGGGTGGTATCCTCGATAAAGCAGGTGAAGTGGCAGTGGTCATGTTCCATACTGTATAAACAGTGCAAAAATGGACAGGGACATGTGCATCATATACAGGAGTGACTAGTGGCAGCAGCAATTCCCGGGATGCTCCTATTCCATCGTTATGACCCTGTCAGTGCTGCCAGCTACCCGTGACACCACAAACTAAAGCCAACATGCTCTGTGATAACACTTCTGCTGGATACTTCTAACTGCAGATTCCCCAAATGTAGATCAATCCCAGGCTTCAGATTGGATAAGGAAACTTCAATGCTTTCAACTCGCTGTTACGTGGTTCTGGCTTTGTATTGACATCGATAGCGACGTCGGATGACATCATCAAAGCCACAAAGCGCCCACCCTGTCACAAGGTTGTCAGTTCTCTTTTTTTCCACAACTTTGACACAAATCTGGAGCTCATTTTCTCCTGAGAGTTTTCCCTACAGAAAATTCTCTTCTGTCGTGTACAATGTCTACTCCAAAGCACTCCGGTCTCAACCCATGTAGGGACTGTGAGGAACAAATTCCATCACTGACCCCCATTTCATCTGCCTTTGGTGTCTAGGTTCAGACCATGACTCCTGTTCCTGTGAATCCTACCTCAGCATGCACCCAAAGTCCATCAAGGTGCAGGAAGCCAAGATATTCATGGCTCAGGGCAGTGATGAAGGCACAGCTATCATCGTTCAAGGCTTGTCTTTCGGCCACCATCCTTACATTCATAGGCAAGTATAGGAAGCACAAAAAAACACTAGAAGCATTGCAAAGGTAAGGGTCCCAGACACCCTATGCCTCCAACAGGATCTTCATCCTCGGAGTTGATTGTCATGGAGCTGGCAGATCCTCCTCCAAGCGGCCCCGCTCTAGTCACCTCGCCTCCAGTGTTCCCACCTTCGCCTGAGCCAGTTCCATCATTCCTGGAATTCCTGGTACCAATACCTTCCTCCCCAGAGTTCCGAATGCCAGGCTCGGACCCAGCAGCGTTCCTTAATGCCATGTACAACATCTTTGCTCGAGTCACAGCACAATAACAGCACAATCCGGTGTACCGTCGAGGTCGATGGTGCCCTACAGCCTAACTTGTTTATACTTTTGGTCCCAAAACCAGCGCCACTCTGTTCTATTACTTCAGCACAATCGCTGGTTCCTCCATCTTTTTCACCATCGTTCTGCTACATGATGCTGCAGTCACTAATGGTATGGCCGGCTCTTCGATAGAAGCCACAGACTCTGCCACTGCCACCTCCTCTGATGCCAGACTCAGATCCATCGGTGCTGCTTCCTCCTTCATTTCCAGAATTATTACCTCACAACAGGTTCAGAAGGGAGGCTCAGAGACTCTTGGAGAAGGAACAGGAGCGGCCCATGCAGGTAAGAGTGGTGGGGTGGTGGGGCCGGGTGGGGGGATTTTGACAGAAGACCATGAGGGAAAATTAATTATTTATTTAATTTTTCCTCGCGTCGTCTGTCGAAATCCCCTCTCACCCGGCCCCACCGCCTCACCACTCTTGCCTGCACGGGCCGCTCCTGAGAAAGAAGAATACAGGCAGAGGAAACATGACCTTTTTGGATTAGATTCTGATTCTCTCAAGCTCTACGCCTACATTGACAATGCTCGGGGGAACAATCTCATGAGTTAGCAGACCATGTCATTGGCCAGTGGACTGGACACCGCCCCGGAGATGAAATTTCCAAAGGGGCCTACTACTCCAGAAGTAATGTTCTTCCACTCAGTAGTCAAAAAGGTGTTGAGGTGCTGGAGCTACAGCTTCCAGTGGTGGACATCAAGATGAATGTTCTCATCGAAGTACTCCTCCCAGCTGCACCCACGTCAGAATCCCTATTGCCATGCTGGACCCGATCATGGCAGCCTGGCAGTAATCTGAAAGGTGTATGGTCCTTTGGTAGTGCCCTGTCCAAATATTCAGCATTTTTAATCCTTCCCAATTTGAATCCTTTCCATTTTAATATTGAGAGGAGTGCCTCTCTAGCCATAGCATAGTCTATACATATGATCCATGTGGGCAGGGCTGGAAGAAATATCCGTGAAGGTTGTATGACGGAACAACTCATGCAATTACATTGCATGCCTTAACAACGCAGTCTTTACCACGACTACGTCTTTACCACGCATGCCTTTACCATGCATGCCTTTACAATGAATTTCGTTGTAATAGCATGATTGGTAAAGGCATATGCATGGTAAAGGTTACACCGCAGCCCCCCAACCCGAGCCTCAAAACTAGCCCCCAGCCTGAAAAACTAACCCCGACCCCAGCCTGAAAAACTACCCCACCCCCGCCCTGAGCTCTAAAACCAGCCCCCAGCCCTAAAAACTATCTCGACCTCAGCCCTAAAAACACCCCAGCCCCCACCCTGAGCCCTAAAACTGGCCCCCAGCCCTGGAAACTACCCCAACCCCAGCCCTAAAACCAGAAAACTACTCACTAATCTGCGCCCCGATCCTTCCCGTTCCTCCCAATCTCGTCTGGGCAGGAAGTGCCTCTCCAACACCTCCCACCCACCACCCATTCCTCTTTTGTATAGAGCGCTCACTGCCTTTACCACGCATATGCCTTTACCACCTTTACAACGGAAATCGTTGTAAAGGCATGCATTGTAAAGGAATATGCGTGGTAAAGGCATTTGTGTGGTAACGGCAAGTGTGGTAACACTTACGTTCTAAAGGCACGCGTGGTTCCGACCGCGTTGTTAATGCGGCTTCCCAACCCTGAATGTTTTTATGCTGTGCTTGCCAAACCCCTTAGAATGTTTGCGTGGTCCTTTAGTGTGCATAGTTTGATTGAGGACCGGCCCCGTGCCCCACTCATCACCCCCATCCATTTGTTATCATGTGCTGCGTCTGAAGGGAATATATGAGGCCACTAATAAGACAACTTTTCTTGCTAAGCAAGTAAAGGAACAGCGCCACATCTGCCCTCTCCAGTGTATTGTGTTCTTTTTCAGTTAAATTCTTTTCTAGTAGCAAAAGTGAAAACAGGACCAAAAACAGTGTCACTGTATCACCCCGTGTGTGCCCTTGGGCCCTTAACATTACATGCCAATGAAGGGTAGTCAGCTACCCCCACCCCTCGGATTGTCAACATGGCTGCATACCTTGACTCGTGACGCTACTCTGTAATATAAGACGTGTAATAACATCTCTTCATTTACTAGTTTCCTCTGTCCCTTTTGTAGCTCAACACCACACGCACAGTACAACTCAGCCCAGCTTAGACTGCATCAATCAACAAAAGGAACACGAATAACTTCAGCGCACCCCCCTCCCACCCCAAGATACAGCTAGTGAAAAACAATTTAAAGGCAGTTAAAAAATACGCCTTCACAATTAACAAGAAGAGGTTTCCTGAACTCTTTCCATGGCATGCAGTCTGTCCGTCCATCAACCTTGATAAGACGCGACAAACATATGCCCAGGTGCCTGGAGCGGCGGCTGGCCTTAGGTATATCAGACCGCACTGGTATGTGTGTCAAAAATGAACACTAGTATGTGTCTGTCAAATATTAAACACTAGTATCTGTGTGTCAAAAATGAACACTAAAATGTATCTGTCAAAAATTAACACTAGTATTTGTGTGTAAAAAATGAACACTAGAATGTGTCTGTCAAAAATTAACACTAGTATGTGTGTCAGAAATGAACACTAGAATGTGTCTGTCAAAAATGAACACTAGTATGTGTGTGTTAAAATGAACACTAGTATGCGTGTGTCAAAAATGAACACTAGTATGTGTGTCAAAATTAAACACTAGTATGTGTGTCAAAAATTAACACTAGAATGTGTCTGTCAAAAATTAACACTAGTATGTGTGTGTCAAAAATTAACACTAGAATGTGTCTGTCAAAAATTAACACTAGTATGTGTGTGTCAAAAGTGAACACTAGTATGTGTGCATCAAAAATTAACACTAGTATGCATGTGTCAAAAATTAACACTAGTATGTGTGTCATAAATTAAACACTAGTATGTGTGTCAAAAATTAACACTAGAATGTGTCTGTCACAATTAACTCTAGTATGTGTCTGTCAAAAATTAAACACTAGTATGTGTGTGTCAAAAATGAACACTAGAATGTGTCTCTCAAAAATTAACTCTAGTATGTGTGTGTCAAAAATGGACACTAGTATGTGTATGTCAAAAATGAACACTTGTATCTGTATGTCAAAAATGAACACTGCAAAGTAAACGATTGCTTTACCCCAGCCCCAGCTCAGCCAGTCCACCTCAGTCTCACACTAGTAGTCGAAGTGGGCGGGATCTGAGGGGCACCATGTGCCCATACTTTTTAATTTTAGAAAAACAGTTCCCTACTTTTTCTGGAAAGATAACTACCCTGGACATTAATAACGGGAGCTGCATAGCAAGGCAGGGAGTCTCCTGTGCTCTGAAACCGAGGGTGGT